>CP092720.1:5003839-7403839 GCA_030273425.1 Microplitis manilae | reverse complement strand
ATAAAATATGTATATGGATAATTTATATTATAACTAAGACGGTTGAATGTCTTAAACGCGTCCGCGAAAATAATTAACGTTGGCATCGACGAGTTTGGCCGCGGGAAATATATTTCCCAGAACGATTGCTTTTTACTTTGTGTTAGTGTCTGTCCGGGAGTTGATTTAGATTCCACGTATCTCACTGTAGGGCTTTTTCGAGCAGCTGCTCAGTATTATTCTTAACGCAAAATTATACACGTGAGAGATTAAATCGTGAGGAAACAATAAAATTTAAAAAACAACAAAAAAGTAATAAAAATAAAAACAAAATTAAACTTTTTACAAAGTAAAACTCATTTAATTAACTCAAAATAGCAGCTGTCTTTAAAAAAAAAAAAAATTCCTCCCCGTAACTTTAAAACGAACTGTATATATGATTTTATGGTAGTAAAAACCTCTGAATTACGTTTTATGTTACTCAAAATCCACCCTCGGGTGTAAAATAAAAGTTTTAGAAAAAAAAAAAAAAATTACAAATATAAATGAAAAGTTGGCCTTAAAGTGCCTGGAGATGTACGATATACGTTTTTGTAGTTGAATATATGTATTATTATTTCTACTTAGAAAAAAAAAAAATTACAAAGAATTATATACGATAACCGGTCGTACGCAAAATCTTGTTCCAAAGTTGTTTCAAAGTGAATACAGTGCGTGAAATTAATAATAAAAAAAAACGATTACTCTATTTGTGTTATTGATTGTACTAGAGTATTGTACAAACAATAGAATCGTTGAGAAAAAAAGTATTTTTTAAATCTATATAGATTTTTTGTTAGCTTGAGTAAATTTATAAAATCATAACTTTTCTCACGATATCTGACGCTTGCAGTACGTACGTTGAATTTTAACATTGAGTAAAGAGATGTATAAGAGAAATAAAAATAAGTTAATGTAGAATAAAAAGTATAAGATGACGTAGAAGAAGAAGAAGACGAAGTAAAGCAGGGGAAAAATTGGGTAGATGATTCTTAGAGAAGAAAGCAGCAGTAGGATGGTGGCACCTGTCCAATCTACCGTGGTGTACTGCCGCGAAGAAGTACAGTCGGAATACGGTGTAAAACGAACACGTAGGCTCGGGGGAAACGAGAACTTACAAGTGAGAGGGATAAAGATAAAAAGTATAGTGAGGGATAAAATAAAATGAAATGAAAATAAAAAAGAGTGAAGTGAAGATGAAGAGAGACAGTGTGTCTACGAAGAAGCAAGAAGTACAAGTATAGAGGCAGGAAAAGACTGGACGTACAACGAGGAAGAATGAGACAAGTTTAGAGTAGGGAACAACTATAGGAGATTGAGAAAGATGAGAAAGAAAGAAAGAAAAAAAAGAGGAACTCTTGAAGCTGCTGTCGGTGGATTGTCTCGGCACAATCTCGGGAGACCTCGTATGGGGTGGGTTTTTTTTTCTTCTAGACTTGCTGCTGCTGGTACGGCAGGTGCCCGAGTCTCGTAACGTCCGCTCTCATTGTTGAACGTCGAGCCGTTTCTTTGTTTCACGCGACTCGACCGTACGTGAGCTAAATATTTCGGCTTTGCAAATTTTTTTTTCCAGCTTCCCTTGGAAAAAATATCAAATCTTTGTATATTTTCAGCAAACAGGTCTATTCAAAATATTTCATGTGAATTTTTCTATAGATATTTTTTTTACCAACTCATCTAAGGTGAATTTAAATAAAAAAATAAAATATTTTAAGCGTTAATTACGAATAGATGAATGCACTTAAAAATAATCGTAGTTAAAAAGAAGATGAATATGTTTTCAAGTTTTTTATCATATAAATTTAAGTTGGTTTGGATTTCTTAAGCTTGTTGGAAGTGGGAAAACGCTTAAGGGATGTAATTTGAAGGCGAGTAGTAAGAGCGTGATTTTTCTCGCTGCTCTCTTTCATTTATACAGAAAAATTTACACCAAAGAGTAAGACAGACAGACAGCCAGCCAACCAGCCAGCTCGCCTAATAGTGAGGAAAGACGAAAAAATAAGTTGAGGAATAAGAAGTAAAAGAGTGAATAAGAAGAAGAAAAAAGCAGTGAAGCAGACCGGCGCAACCACTGCACTTTACTCAACCAATCCCCGTCTATATCTCAATGGTCTGATTGAGCGCGAGAGCAAAACTTTCGGCAAGCGGAACGAAAAGTTTTGCGGAATGGGCGAAAAAAAAAAAATAAAATAAAAATAGAAATACCCAAGAGGGAGAACAAGAGGATAGTAGAAGAGAACATATGGGAATCGAGAGGAGAAGCTGCGTTAGTGGTATTATAGTAGTTACGACCTCTCTTATTTCTCTCATCCCTTTTTACTTCTAGTCTCTCTTTCTCATTTATGTCGTAACGTCCGTCTTGTGGCCGAACACTGAACTTTATGGGAAATTAGTATAAAGCGTAGGCGGGACCCCGAACGCAAAATAATGAAGCGAGAGTGCCGTAGAGAGTAGACAAAAGGTTTGAAGAAAGGGTCTTGTTCTAGGGAAACCTTTCGTACATAAAATGTATATATGTGTGTATATGTATTTATATATCTATGTATGTATGTATGTATGTATGATTAAATGGGTTATATATATATATGTATTAACGAGAGAATCGGCGATCCGGCAGGATGTGAAGGACATTGTCCAAGAGAATCTCTGACCTCAGAAGTTCCCAGTAATCGAGGTCCATTTGATCTTTTCAAGGATATCCTAAACATTTCCTGAATCTCAACTGGTGGTAAATCTCAACTATTTATTACATACTTGTACAATAATGCGTGATCAATGGCGCCCTCAATCTAGGAAGTTGTAAAAATAAAAAAAAGTAATCGTTGGAATTTAGGTAGAGTAATCGGAAATTGGAATAAATTCATTTATGAATGTAAAATTACGCTTTACTATTGGAAAATTTATCAAAGTTTAACATAACTTAAAAATATATGCCTGTAATTTGAAGCAGAACAGATTGCCTTGCGGTTATTTAGAACGTGGGCCTCATGACATCCTAAGACCGACCCAAGTACTCAGTCATAGTATCCAATTCATACTTGTTTACTTTTCCTTAAAGAAAAATATATATTTTTAACTCGAGATATAATACCTACTACGTACGTCTTACATGTAACGTTTTAATATTGTTTGAAATAATATTTCAAATAGAATATTCAGCTAAAAGAAAAATATTAAGATAAAGATTAGTTTTTTCATAGAAAATCGACTAGTAAAAAAAATAAAAAGCCAAAAAAACAAATAAATGAAAATACATAAAATGAAAAAAAAAAAAAAAGAAAAAAAAAGTATCAATTCTTTGAATCGTCACGCGAGAAACGCTTTCACAATTGACCCCGTTCGTTTGCATATATGAAACTACTTAAAGAATAAGAGGGGTCTTCCACGGTCTTTTCGCGTGTTCGCTGAACAAAATTCCCGGCGGGACAAAAAAGGGGTAACGTAAAAAGGGTGATGGTATTGAGTCTGCAGGAGGTAAAAATGACAGACTAGTGGGGATGTGTATGTATGTAAAAATTAAAGATCAGTGGCTGCAAAGATTTGCAAAGAGAAGTGACCAGCCAGACTGCTCTTGTAGCTGCGGCTATTGCTACTGCTGTCGCTGCTAGTTCATGAACTCGTTGAGTTGACGAGGGGCCGCCGCCATAATGTATTGAAAAGTAAAAGAGTAGAAGGGAAAATATAAAAGAAGACAAGGAAGACAAGAAATTGCTAGACCTCGGGACAGAATTTCAACAAGTAAAGGGGTGTGAGCGTGAGACTTTTTCCATCAACAACAATAATTACCCCCAATGGTCAGCTATAATACTGAGGAGCCCCGCAACTGACCGTTGCTCAAAAAAATTTCATTTCAGTGGATTTAAAATTTTTTTTGATTTTTGCATATTATATACGTAATGCGCAATATAAATATATAAAAGAGTAATAAAAATTTAAAGTTGAGAAATAAAGAGATTGCTAGAAAATGGACTCATGAACAATGGCACACACGATCCTCAGCGATATATAATAATGCATCACAGGTGAGAGTAATAAAATAAAGATAAAAAGATGTTTAAAAGAAAGAAGAAATAAACGGGAGTGAGTAGGAGTTGGGTTTCGTGACCACGTCTAACTTTATTCGTGACTCACTCTCGCGCACCCGCTTCACTTCCTCGGCGGCTGAGATTACAATCCTGCATCGCCGCGAGAGGCGTCGGGACGCGGGAGTTTAACCGTTAGATTAAACTCTGAGTAAAGCGAGAAATATATAGCAAGTCGAAATTAGTTGGGATCGTTAACCGCCAAGGCATTGTTCCGATTCTTCAATTATTTTTATTTCCAAGATTAACAAAAAATTAATCATTTATTTTAATGTGATGATAAAAATATTCAGTGCATATTTAAATAATAAATATTAATAGCGATTTTAACGATAACATCTGGAAATAAATGAACTCGTAAATGAAGCGAAAGAGCCCTTGACACCATGAATGGCCTGGCCGTGTTGACTGATGACAAAAACTCCAATACAAGTATAAGTAATGAAGGAAAAAAGAGAAACGATATCCACTTGGTTAATTAACGAAACGAATCGAACGTTAAAGCAAAAACGACGTGGACAATTGTTGTGTACACGACTTTAAGTGCATGGGATTTTAATGTTAATGTATATATATATATATATTTAAAAAAGGTTGAGAGTAGTTGAAGAAGGATAGCAAATTAAATTATATAAGAAAGAGCAAAAGAAAGATGTTGTAGAGTAGAATGAGTTCATCTCCGCTAATGTAACGGGCCACGTTAACTCGCACATCCTTCTTAACGCACTTTAAGGCGCACGGGCAATTATACGAGCCTGAGGCGAGAGAATCCGGTATATACATACACATTTACATATACATATATATATCTTTATACGTAGATGCACTGCAGAATGGAGTTGTAATAACCGAATATAATGTTAATGGACTTTGTAGCCGATTGCGTCATCTTTGTATTTATTACAGTCTCTGTGTTAATATTCGTATATGGACACTTTGAATCTTTTATCTCTTATATTTGTGTCCTCATATATTAGTATTTCAAATTCCATATTGTTCTTATACTAAAAAACCGTTCAACACTTTGATTGGTCAGTGTGTGTATATATATAAAAATATCTATAAGATCCAATTTAAAGATCTGGCACAACATGGGAATTATAATAATAAAGGGTGACCGTAACCGAAGACTTTGAGATAGAAACTAGGAATTTATAAGTAAAGGATTTTGATATAAGATAAAAAAAAATAAAAAGGCTACTTTGAACCTTGAGGATTATTACTTAATCGCGGAACCTTTTATCACCGTTAAATCTTGGTTAGAGGTTAGTTTTTAATAATGTAACTAAACATGAGTCGAAAATTTTATACCTGGCATGGATTTAAAAGCTGAAGTTATATGAAGTTAAATCCTTGACCAGTTACGGTATAAAGCAAAGGGAACACTTTATAGAAATACGTGGAATTGGTTATAGTCAACTGCTATATCGTGTGTTTAGAATTTACCTAAAGATTTTGCAATCTATTATAATTGTTATTATTATATTCTCATACGGAAAAAAGCGTTAGTTATAAAAAAAAAAAAAAGAACTGCTGAGACATGTCCGAGTGAATATAAATAGTAGTTGACCCTTTATAAAAGTGTATTAATCGACGTATGATTTAAAAATTTATTTTTCATATGCACTCTTCCGGAGGCTGGCTGGTGACCAAGTGGACCCTTTACCTTTTTTTTTAAATGTATCTGTGCCATCGACTGGAATTTATTAGTGACCTGTATATAATATATATCAGTATGAATATAACCCTCGTGCTGGGTCTGCTCTATAGCTCTTGTACTAGTAATCTAGTGTACTGGTATAGACTACCGGGAATAACAAGTCTAGGTGCAGTGCACAGTGGAAGAGGAAGCGGAAGGTTGAGAGTTCCCGCGGAACCGGCCAGTCAAATCGGTAGATATGATGTTGAGACTGGTCAGTTATTTTTGAGAAAGGGTGTTTTCTGGTTGCCATGTATATTAAAAGGGAGGAAGCAGTTTCAGAGATGGTAGTGGTGGTGGTGGTAGTAAAATCAAGGGATGACGAGAGCAAAGGACACGGAGAGAAGTACAGTAAGGTCAGAGACCAGAGAGCAAGAGGTCCACCTATGGGTCACGTGTGTCTAAACCTTGTAAACTAATCTATACGTTTATTTTCGCCAGCAGGTTTCTAGCTCCCTTACTCAACTCAGTACAGTAAGAGTGAATTGGCTCTAGCAATCTGCTTTCGGTGCTCGTAAAAAGACTAAAGTATCCCGGATAATTCGAAAAAATTTTACTTTTGCCGCAAAAGAGAGACGAATTGTGAAGGAAAAAAACATAACAGAGTGATTGCAGACCTAGAGAAGAGGAAGAAGAAGAAGCAGGTGGATGATGGAGAGCAAAGGATAAAAGAGTAAAGGAATAGTGGATGAGTAGATCCAGTGTGGAGAAGAGTTGAAACGTGACTGAACGAAACGGTAAACGACAACGTTCTTTCCGATTTACGATGGACCAAGCTGATCTCGTTGCAGAAGAAGTTTACTCGTTTCGCTTTTCAAACAAAATTATCTAGATATTTTTGAAATCTCTCATCTTACGAAAAGTATATATACTCAATATATTACTTATATTACTTATATACACATATATTTTTTAGTGAGGTGTGTATATGTATAGTATAAATTAAAAAAAATAATTATGATAAAATATTTAAGTAGACGGTAAATAGTTTGCGGTGAGTAAATTTACATAGACATTTGGATTAGTCAGCTTAATACGATGTGTTTTATCCACACGCGCCACTATGGCTACAACACGTGTGAGTCACCATGTGAAATTGCGATCGATCGAAGTGGAAGCAGTCGTCACGTACCGTTAGAACTGTCTCGTCTCCGGCGGGCTGTCGTAATAATGCTGTTGGAAATAAGTACCGTAGTAGTAGTAGTAGTAGTAGTATAAAATAGGGTTTGGTTAGGTTTTGGGTGATGACGCCCGATGGGAGCGTTCCGTGTAAAAAAAATAAATAATAATAATAAAATATAGAAAGAAAAAAAAAATAGGGAAAAACTGATGGAAAAAAAAAAATTGACAACTTTAGTCGTTGTGAATTTATTTATTCTCTCCACGCATCCTTGATCGTATTAGAAGTGTGCGAGCTTCGGGCGACGGGTCTTAAGAAAAGTATATAGCGTCTGACGAACGCAAAAGTATGTAGAAAAATTTCCTTCGAGAATTTATCGTTTCTGGGCTTGTACACCCACACGGTTGTTCGCGTCCTCTGCTGCTGCTACTTTACTTTCTATATCTACTATATATATTCCCGACGATTTTAAAATGCGTCTGTGATGTTCTTTTATTCTATTTTTTTTTATTTTCATTTCATTTTATTTATTTTCCCTCAACTCTCATGAGATAATGCAAATAAAATGTAACCCTTGACGTCTATTGAATATCGATGAATTCATTTAATCTTTATCGACATCATCGATATGCTCGGCATAAAATACAGCCGCTCATTTAAATCTAAAATTCGAATTTTACGGTTTTTATTTATTTTTATTACGTATTATTTATATTATTATATTTTTTTTTTCTGTTATATCTTTAATAAAATTTTTTATTACTCTAAAGTTTATGGGCTTACCATGGGTTATTTACAACCTGATGGAATTTTATTAGTTTTCCAACGTAAGCTCATCGTTCTCTATGACACACAAGTATAACTGTGACTTTATGTTGTTACACGACACGCTGGTACACGCGTGTATTATGTGCGAGCGCCTGCGGGACCAATTTGTGCTCCACGTGGTGAGTGTACTCGTAACCGTAAATATCGGTCAGCGTGTGCTACACTCCGGAAATAATAACGATTCAACGAGAAGAAACGTTCTCGAGGGAAAGGGCACAAGAGGGAGGAAATAAAGTAATAAAAAAAATGGCGTACACAGAAAAAAAAAAATTCTTGGTTGAAGGTAAATATTCTTAATTCAAGAAAATTTTTTTGGAGACCTAAACTTTCTCAGATAAAGTAGTAATTTTATCTGACCAAGATAAATTCTCTTAGCTCAAGAAAATCTTGACTTGGTTCCCGAAAACGGTGGTCTTCAAAAATATTTTCTTGACTCAAGATAACTTTTTTTTCTGTGTAGGAGTTTAATAAAAGTTACATAACATAATTTACATGAGTGTATATAAGATTATTGTCAACAGCTGACCGTTAGTCCCTTATATTTTGTCTGTGTTCCTTTTATATTCACAACAATATATACTTACCTCTATTTTGTTATCCATCTTTCTTTCATTCCGACACGTACACTGTAGCCAATCACAATTGTACATTTTAAAAGACCTAATAATAGTTGACTCGACCATGAAAGAAGCACGTCTCGGTCGTTGATTTGATTTACGATGAGAAAAACAAATAGTAATTGACATCTCTGGTCTTCTTATTGTGTAATTTCGTTAATGTACAGGTTTAAATATCATCTATAAACCCATAGTATGGCTTTTAAATAACATTAAACATCATAAATACAAAAACAATTCATAACATAATTTGACAATAAATTATGTAAATTAATATTATTTATTTTTTTACTCAAATTAACTTGTCAATATTTATCACAAAGATTTAAATTTCTCATTAAAAATGACTCCAGGTCCATTATCTTTACAGCAGTGCAATGAATGAAATTATAATTTATAAAAATGTAAAATAAAATATCAAAAGAAATTTTATCTTCAATGCATACCGAGTGCATCATCAAATCGACTTCTCGTGATGAATATTAAAGATCGATCAACATTTAATATTCTAGTTTTTCATCGACTCGATAATAATTCTGAAAAATTCAAAGAGTACCTCAAAACTTAAAACCAATAATAAACTTTCAGCGTAGAAAAAAAAAAAAAAAAAAAAAAAAAAAACTATGTAATAATAATGATGATAAATTTATTGCAGAGCTTAAAAACAAGTACGTTAAGATGGATAATTAAATATAGATAATTGTTATGACTGTAAATAGGATTTAGTTGACTTGACGACAGTCGTTATAGTCCAAACATGCAATGACAGAGGCAAAGCTTTCACGCTTTATCGCGACACATAATGTTGAGATTAAACGGTGAATTTGAGGCAGAGTCACGCGGACGAAATATTGTATATAATGTTTCAGTATTACGTGTGAGTAACAGTCAAGTTGTATCCGATGAGTCAGAGACACTACAGAAACTACTCTGTACAATACTCTTTCTCTCTCTTTAGAATATACACATCATCTCACAGCTTGTTATCTTACTGTATTGTTACTTGTGGTGTGCCATCTTCAAGCAGTGCAGCAGGTTTCGCATGGCTGTTTTGTATGTCTCCTCTCTCTCTTTCTCTATCTCTTGTTCTCACTTTGTCTCATCTACTGTAATGCTATGCTCCGACTTGACGTCAACTGAGTTGAGTTTAAGTTGCCGAACCACTCTACTGTTGCTGATGCTTATACTGCTTGCAAAGCTGCAAAAGACAAAGATAGTAGTATAGTAAGTAGCATAGTTGTACAGAGTTACAATATATGCTCCGATTTGATGCTACACTGCTGCTGGAAAAGATGTCCAATGAAATGATACGGGTTCCAGAGTAATACAGCAGATAAATACATATACTCGAGTAGGGATAACATGTTGTCAGTCTTCTCGCTCTTCGTCATCGTCATCGTCTTCATTTTCATCTTCATTATGCTAATTTTGAGCAGCTAACAGCTGACTGAAACCTAAAATAGCCACGATGTAGATATCGAGGAATGTTTGAGTGTATACACACATCATCTGTATTTAAATTTCTATATTTAAATCTTGTGTACTGACATTACGATTTATTAATGTATATTTTGTACTGTTAATTTATTATTCGATATCTCTCGGTTAGGCTCGTCTTATTTATTTTTCATTTTCTGCATTGTACATATAATATATGTATACATATATATTTTTTGTGTATATAATATATTCATACAATTCATACAATCAAAGTATAGTAAAGTTCCATTGAGTTTACACTCACGGGATTTACTGAGAGCAGATTCAATACGATGACGTAAAATAAGGCAGTACGCAGTACACATGGACACTTTTGGTTGCTAGGATTTTACAGTATTCCCTGATGATTCGACCGTGGAGAATCACGCGACGGCTTCATAATATTCTGTTTTACGCCACTTTGTATGCCGCGGTATTCATTACGTGTCAGCAAACTGCTTTACCGCAGTGTTTATATCTATACATATGCATATTATTTATTTATTTCTCAACGTTATTTAAATATATTTACTCTTTTTACTTTATTTATTTTATGTGTTAACTTTCGAGATACTTGATTCCAAGTTTCCGCAGTGAAAACCGCGTCCGTTTCTAATTGCAATCCACGGGTGTAAAAATAAGACAATAATGTAACTGTATATTATTATATTATATGAGTATAAGAAAATGGTCAATAGAAATAATTAAGTTTTTAAATTTTTTATTACGTTATTTCGTTTCAAACTCGAGATCTACGTGTTTATTACATTTTTTTTTCATATATATTTATATATATAGCTCTGCTGTAAATTATAGATATTATAAATCGATAGCTTTCTCAAATTTATACGAGGATATTTTTTTTTTTTATTATTTCTCTAGTCATATTTATAAATAATGTTAAACCTCAGTAATGGTTTAACTTAAATTTTTTTTTCTTCTATCTTTCTCTTTTATCACTGTCATGAAATGAGAGGATCAGTTGTATGTAATGAGACGATTCAAGAAAACGTGTACAACGTAAAACTTATATATACATTAGACGAGTTGGGAGGAGAGTGAAATCGTGTATCACATTTGTAACTTGTCTTTCATTAGTAGCTCTTACGTTGAATTACCTTTACTCCCGTCGTTCTCGTAAAATTATAATACATACGCACTTTGTAATAATGGAGTTTAATTAAATAATGACAATAATTACATTGTGTACATAAATAATTTAAAAATATATTGCGATAAAAAATGGTAGTTATTAGAAACTTAATAAAATGCAAATGTAAATGATAAAAATCTTAGATCAATTGAGAGAAAAAAAAAGTTTAAAAATGTAAAATGGTGCAAGAGTGAGTTTGTTAAAGATCGTGGTATTGGAAAGATGTTTTGAATGCCAGAGGGTAAAGCTTGCACAAAAAATTGCAAAGTAAAGCGCGAGCCGGAGGTACGGGAAAGCTCCAGAACCTTTCAAGATGGTGTACAAAGCATGAAAAATTCTTAGTAAAATATCGACAGCTCTCGTCTCGAAAGCTGGGAAACTAGAGAGAGGAGGTAGGGCATGCGGCTTATCGCAGTTCACCGAGTCGAAGGGAAACGTGTATCCGCTTCCGTTACTATACTTGGATAAAAAAAAAATAATAAATAAATAAAAATTATATATTTTTTTTAATTATAATACATAACTAATGGATGTAACCATTAACCATAAATAATAATTGCTTATTTTAACGACTTTGAATTAGTCATTTGAGTTAATAGAGACCACGTCATTGTCATTATTATTAATTATTTATTTTCATTAACTTCGCGGCTTACATAATTACTCATTTGTTGTAAACTGTATTTTTTTTATGGTCATGACTCATCTGACATTAGATTGCGTTTCTTCTAAACAGTGCGCGGATTTCGAATCGGATCCTACTCTATTTCTTTGCATCCACCAGCATCGTCGTCGTTGTCGTTGTTGATGTCGTCGCCACCGCGATTTCGATGTACGACGACGTGAGAGTGCGACCGACTGCTTGAGTGTATCACACACTCACACCCATATCAGGATGGAAGGTTAAGGTCGTAGTGTTGTATCGCGATGGAATGCAAGCAATTTATCGATAAAATACAAAAGAAACTTGGTTGTTTGGTTTTATACTTGCATTACAGTCTTTTAAAAATATAATTACGTATATATAAATGTATACGTATATGTATACATAAATATATAATATAAATAAGTACATTTGTATACGGATTCATATACATTGCAGTAAGTGTGCGATATCAGCACAAGGGACGTAGACACAGAGTCTTTATCAGTTCGACCGATCTCACTTGCGAGAGCTGTGACAGCGTGAATGAAAAAGAGAGAAGTAGGCACCAGGCAGGACAAGGGATCGTATCCGCATCGGCGTCGGTGTAAAGAATATTCTTTTCCTTTTTTGATTATTTTTTATTTTATTTTTTTTTTTATCAGTTTCTTGTGCTTTGGCATCCCATGTATATATACATATCTATATATGTGTATATATTCTTCAATTCTCCACCTCTCTGTACGGACTTTGCGTTGTCGTCTCTCGGACTCGGAGAAACGAGATTACAGCGATGTAGTGTATAGTGTGCTGCTGGTGCTGCTGCTGCCGTCGCGATTCCCCTCAACTCAACGTTGGATACTTCTCTCTTGCCTCCGCTCCACCAGCACTACTACTACTACTACTACTACTACTACTCCAACAATCTCCTCTCGTTCCTTCTCCACTTGATTCTCTGTGTTGGTAGTTCTCTTGTTCCTCACCCCGGACGACCACCCACTCACTAGATGCGAGTGAGTGAGTGAGTGAGTGAGTGAGAGGGATAGTCAGCAGCCGATGTGCGTCCAAAGCCAAACCGTGTTGCCGGTTCTCCAGCGGTGGCGGCAGCGGGCTATCGCTGTCGAGCGAAAAAGGAGCGACGTAGGGGAATTAAAGCAAGTGAGATGGTGGGAATTATGGGCGCATGCGCAGTAGGATATTTATCGAGCGCCAGAGGAGCGTCAGGTGACGCGGAGACGACGAAAGATTGTGAGCTCGCGTAGTGGGGAGTTTATGACTGTAGTGGTATAGCTGGAGTATATACAAGCAGTACTGGCTGTAGAGTTGTGAGGAATAATTTTGGTAGTGGGGATAGAAATAAGCAAGAACAAGACTGAGCAAGAGCTATTTATTTAAGGCGCGGTAGGGGTAGTGGCGCTAGGATCGCGGACAGTCGCTGTCGCGCCAGGCACCAGTTCCAGCAGTCCGAGCAGTCGCAATTCCGTCGCCTAACCAGCATCGCTCGCCTCTTTTACCTTTTCACCCTCTCGCAAAACGCATCGAGGCTTTAGCCGCAAAGCTGCATCAATTCGCCCGTGTCCCCCGTTTTCCCCACTCCCTTTAAGCCTCAACACCGTCACCGCCCCCCTCCTTGTGTCACCTCTCGGTCGCGTCGTCGTTCAAAGATCGTCGTAACGCGCCCATCGTACGGCGCTCAGTCGCGAGTGGTGTCAAAACGTTGGTGAGAAATATTCAACGTTTATAACTCTAAAACACTCTATTCGTGTCGTGATAATATTTTTAAATATAATAATAATTATTTAAATTTAAATTTAAATTACAACACGATAATAAAAAAGAGGCCAACGACAAGGAAAACGACAGCAACTATTTTTATCTGATAACGACAGTCATTTTTTTTTATTTTTTAAATTTGGTGATATATATTTATCTGTTTGACATTTTTAAATAGTTAAATTTTTTTATTTTAATAATAATAATAATATTATTATTATTATTGTTGTTGTTGTTGTTGAATTTAATTAAATTTCAAGAGGATAAATTATTATCAAATTAGTGGAAGGCTGATATGAGACGGAGAAACATCAAAGATCGTGATCATTTGCACCGGCATTGTCAGTGAGAGAAAAATAAATTTTTAAAAAAATAAGAGTGTGTAGTCAGATCGCTGTGTTACTTTTTCACCAATTGGACACGGTAAAAGTAAGTGTGACTCGATTGTTAAATTCAAGTTTTTATTTTACAAAGTGTTTTTAACCTCAAACCTCGTATATTATTTATTATTAATAATCGACAGTTTATAACAAACGCAAAAAAAAATATTAATAAAGTAAACAAAGAAAAAAAATACCCGGAAAAAAAATAAACGCATCGCGGTAAGCGAGATTAGTCTCTTGACGTGTCACGCGCACACATTATGTATAACCAAACTCGTTCCGGGTAATACTGTCTACGTTTACTAACATAAGAGTGCTAGATATATATAAATATATGTATGTAATAATATGGAGTGCCAACGATAACTGACTTAAAACAAAACACTAAAACTCGTGATATTTATTTCAGTGTTTCATATTTATTATACTTTTTTTTTAAATCCGCTTTAATTAACTTGCTATCTAACGTGATTATAAAATGGAGTACATTCGTTTTACCGCGTTTCCAACCTTACATTTATCGCCAGCAATCATATTCATACATACATATATATTTATATATAAAATACACAGGTTGAGTGATTTTTTAGTTGATAGAAAGGATGATACTGAAATTAGATGACGTCTAATAATTTTTGGATTATTTTTAAAAATGATAAATAAAAAATAAAAAATATTTTTAAAAATTGCACTCGTAGATTTTTTAATTTTCTACATGTGCATATTTTTATTTTATTTTTTTTTTTTAATTAAATCGTTGATAATAAAATCCAAAAATAATTAGTTGTCTGCTAGCTTCAGAATCATATAAAAAATAACCGGAGCATAGTCACGTTATTATCGCGATACAAAAATAATCACCGCGTGTTCCGGTTAAAGGTACGCGAGTTGTTAGATGTTAAAAGAGGGGGAATTCTGCGCGTAGTTGGTAAGTTTAGTATGATTCGGTGTATGTCGACAGTCGACGATAAGCCATGCGATAAACTCTATAATAATGAAGCTTATTGGAATTAAACGGCAAGTTAAGTTTTTTACATATGATAATTATTACCAGCGAGTCTTGTTTTTATTTCTAATCCTACCTAACACTGTCACTAAATGGCTCATTGAAATACAAACGACTTGATACGTGTCTCTTGTTATATTACTCATATTATCAGGGTGACGTTATTCCCGAGCATTAAAGCGCTTCTCGTATAGTACGTATTCCATTATTCCCCTCTACCGAATACTTAATACCGTCCATCTAACTCGTATTATATCTCAGTCTCAGTCTCAGTCTCCTCAGTGTCAGTGTGTTAAATAAAGTCCCCATATGATAGCTTCCCGCATATACTCATTAGTGTGCGGACATTACAGGCTGTTGAGAAATTCATATGATATTACTCTCGTATTCTCTCGTTTATCTATCTCATTTTTTTTTATGTTATCTTTTTTTATATTATTATTTTCACTTCACATACGTTACACTCGCGTGACATATAGCCAGCGGATGAGCATTTAAATTTTTATTTCTATTTTTATTTTTGTCCTGTAGCGTGTGACTTAAATGTCGAGTATAACGCAACCCCGTGATATCTCAGCATTATTTTTGAATTAATATAAAAAAAAAATAAAATACATATACATATATATAGTACAGTATGTTTGTTACAGTGCTGTACACCAGTTAGATTTATTAATTTTGTTATTTTGCTGTCTCAATGGAACGAATACGGATTTCACTTGTGTGATTCGTGACTTATTCAAGCTGAACGAGTCCAGTTATTCGTCACGCTTGTTTGTCACTATTTATTTTTGTTGCTTCTGGGTCGCTTATCGCCCTCCAAATTCACGATCGTTAAATAAAAAAAATATAAAAGAGCTTATGTAACTTGCCCAGAAAATGTTTATATACATACACACTTATACACAACAAATATATATAAATAAATGACTATACATTGTTGTACACATACATGTATACATATATTTGTTATTTGTACATATTGTATTCGTATGTATGTTTTTTCCTTCACGGGCAATTGTAGCCATGCTCGCTATCTGCACTCGACCGGTCGCAATCTCGACATCCTGCCAGCAGGAATTCCGCAATCGAGTTCGACATATACATATAACGTATATATATTTATATATATATTCAGCAATGAAAAGTCGAGGTTAAGTCGTGAACCAAACTAATACATATATAGACTTTAAATGGTAATGATTTATTTTTATCCCACTTTAATATGACTTTATATGAAAGAAAAAAAAAAGTTAATAAATAATTTTTTTTTAGCTATATAAATTTTACAACTTTTAGTAAATGACACTATATCATATTAAATATATAGTTCAATTACTTTTCTCTCATCGTGCACACTCACAAACTATTAATCTTTCACGTCACGAGTAATTCAAGTTGCAAAAGTTACCGCGCCATATGCTTTGAGACGCGTCACGAGACTTGTGTAAAAAGCACGTGCGAATTCATATACACTGAGAGTTGAGTAGTTGTGCAGCAGTTATGTTAGATTCCCTCTCTTTTTATTTCATTATTTATTATTATATCACGTTGTTTTTATTTATTTCTTTTTCTTCATTCTCTTATCTACATATGTATGTATATTTGTATGTATGTAATTCTTTAAAAGCGCAGCAAGACTCGTCACGGAATGCGTGTTACCATTGAGTGCGCTTGCACTTCCGTGTAGTAACTTTAAATGAGGCGCGTTACTCATCATCATCATCATTCTTGTCATTATCATTAATATTATAATAATCATTGTCATAGGTCGTTATTTTTTTTTCTCCATTGTTGTTTGTTACAATTTAAACTCTAGTAGAATTCATCATCCTTCGTTTGTGTACTCGATATTCAGCGTTAATGAAAAGTAAACAATAAAAAAATAAATATAAAATATTGGTGAAAGTATAGTTGAAATATTTCAATATTTTATATGAAAATTCACGTTGTTGAAGAAAAATATGTATGTTAAGTATGCAATTCCTTAAGACGAAATCCGCGCAACGAAAGTTTTGAGAAAGATTGACTTTGGATGAGTGCGTACTCAAGTCTGACGTATGTTGCTTTTTTTATACCTATTATAGAGAAAGCCACATCACAAAAAATACAGACATATGATGTATAAATAGAAGATGCGAAAAAAAAATTCGAGACTGAAAAATGTAAATAAAAAAATTGTAGCGCATTCATCGTGATATAAAATTTTTTAGTATCTAGATGATTCCGCGTAGTCATCACTTGAACTTTTCTCTCAATTTTTATCATCCCACTCACCTCAAGACCCACTCGTGTATATAACTATATATATATTTTTATAAATCGTATATGATCGACCGGTTTTGTTGAAATATACAGTACAGTCAATACAGTACCGGTCAGTACCGACGATGAGGGTCGCCATTTAAACACAAAAAGAAGATTGCGTATTGTTTCGAAGGCGATTAAAGATCTCTCTTTAGTACAGAGCAAGGAGGCGATCACTGTATTATAGTTATATATATATATATATATATATATATATATATACGTGGGACGATGAGTACAGAGACGTGGATCCACGTAGGAGGAAACCTTTAATCGTTCGATAGCGCACCAGCGAACATTGTATTGGAGAAATTGTAAAAAATAAAGAGAATAATACCAATGAAAGAAGATGAGAGTTTAAGATAAATTCATTTCGTTTCGTATATTTCGATGCAATCGCTTTTTAAGTACTCTATTGATTTCTAAAAAAATTTTAATTGCTTGTGAATTCACTTGAATTCTTATTATTATTCTATTTATAATAACAATAATTTTAAAATACTTGTAATATTTTATTTATAAAATGAAATAAAATTGCATCGAGAATCGATTGACGCTTCTGATTTGGTGTTATGCGAAAAAAGACAAACTTTAGCAGTAGATGCCGGAAATCCGTACTCGTTCATCGTTCAGCACGAGGGCTAGATCAAAGAGAAAAAGTATCAAATAAAAAAGTAAAAAAACACAATAATAATAAATAGAAAGGTATCGCAGAGTTATATTACACCGCTGGTGACAAAAAAAAAAATATGACCGACTTTCTTTATACCTCTCGTTTGTGCATTGATCATTAAAAAATTTTCAATTTTAACACTTTTTTTTTTTCAACGCCAAGTAATATCTTGCGCATTACCTTTACTTGCGCGTATATGCGAAAAATCGATAGTAAAGTAAAAGTAGACTGAAGAACATAAGAAGTGAAATACTTCATGGCTATTATATTTTACTCTTCACTACTTTGTTTTACATATCTACATACACATAGCGATACAATGTAATGCTTCCTACTTATTTTCACTTTTTCTTCAGCTAAAACGTTCTCCGTAGCATGTTACATTGAATTAAGAACACCCAGTGCAATGTCCTCAGTTCGTACAACTCGGTAAATGTAACGACACGATATTGTATAGATGTCGATGTACAAACATGTATGAAAGAGCTTAAGTGTATACATATGCATACTATATATATAAATATACGACACTAGTGGCTTTCACGTACAGGGAAGTGGCACCAGTTGCATCTTTGCATTAAAACGACGCGTGACGGGAGAACGGTTAAAAGAGAGAAAAGCGTGAAGAGAATGAGAGAGAACAAATAGGAACGAGATCTCTGGAAATAAAAGGAACGAGTCGAGAGAGAAGATTTGTATATATGTATATGAATGTATGTGTGTTTTTTATGTAGATAGCTGGCTAACATTGAGTGGGAGAGGGAGAGGGAGAGTGAGAATGATGAGAATAGTACGTGTTATGAGGATGCAACTGAGTGAGAAAGCACAAAGGAACGGACTCGGTTGGTAACGCGAGCTTAAAGCATTTTTTTCTCTGGATCTGTATATACATTTTTCACAGCACCCTTCTCACTTATATATCTCATTTCGATCCTCTTCTTTACTTTATTTTATATTTATCTTCTACTAGTGTGTCACCTTATTTCTTCTCTTTATATATAGTATATAATATATGTAGCATATTGTGTACTGATACAATTGCTGTACGTTACAATATATTATATTATATATTGGATTAGCGAATACAGAGACAAGGTGCTCGTAATTTTGACCCCGACATTTATAATATTTATGAGTCGAGTGAACAAAACTGATAGTAGGTGTGCCTCGTTTTAATTTTAGCGTCGTGACAGACTTGGTCACGCGCGTGTGCGAATACGCTAAGAGAGGTAAAGAGAAAGGTGCCGTTGACCTGCCGATATAACCTACAAATATATATTTTTCTGTTCTTATATATATATTTTTTTTTATTTTGTCAAGTATCAATCTAACTTAGTTGTCGGACAGTTTAAATTGATCAAATGGAGTTTTAATTAACCACGTGAATTCTAGCCTGATATATTTTCGAGCCCGTGTGTGTTTTTTGAATAAACTCGTACATGTATAATTCATTTTTTTAGAGATAAATTTATATAATGGTATAAACTGATAAATTAAAATATATTAGGTGTGTAAATTAATTTCACTAAAACTTGTTCATACTATCTCATAACTTTACAATTCACATTTACGATTATTATATTCATTTCCAGCTGTCTACTGTATATTCTATATGTTCTATTTATATATACGTGTATATATATATATATATATTTATACATTATACATACATATGTACAAGATACGGCAGTTAGATTATCATAATTCTGCCGAGAAGATTCTCGCACATCAGGAACTTGTGAGTTTCAAAATTTATCCAGTATATATGTATAGCCTACTCTTCTATCTACATATCTATATATTTTATGTTTATTTTATCTTTTCCAAATATATAATGTCAGCTGAACTGCAAGAGATATTTGGGTTACATATCGAGTCGCTTGCTGTTGACCATTTCTATCGATATGTCCGAGTTTCGATCTATCTACACGTGTACCAGAATCCCCCAAACTATCTCTCTCTTCCTTTCTCATTTCTCTTTCTCTTTCTCTGAAATTTCGTAATTGAGTTTCAATTCAGTACTCTGTTGGAATCGATCCCTATTGCATTCTCGATTCATACTCGATCGATCCTCGTCACGTCAGAGATTCCGATCGAATCTCGTCTGCATTTGGACAGTACAAGGAGAAGGTTTACGTGCGTCGACTTTTTATTCGCCTACTCGCGTTTACTTTTACCTCTGCAAATACATATATATATCGTCATTTTTCCTCTACCGACTCTCTGACGCCGACTTTAATCTCCAATCCATATACTCGCCCATCGAACATCCAGTGCGTGGTAGTATAGGCTCTATAAATTATTTGAAAATCTATCCTCGTATGTTATCGATGTGTTTACGATGAAGCAACAATATTCGTGTTTGATTCCAGCTGTAAAATACTGAATAAAAAAAAATGTCATAGCCTTGGGTGTTATATTTATTCTTGTTATTATTTTATATAACAGTCGGTGTATTAATTTATTTTATCTATTAAAAAAAAAAATATTAATAAAAAAAGTGATTGTTGAAGGCTACTGGTCACGGAACTTACTGGAGTGCAGTAAAACCGCAATCATGACAGCGTTATCCCGGACCGTGGTCTTTTTATTCACTCTTACTCTCTCGCTCTGGCACTTTATTTCTGTTTACTCCTCTCTTTATCTCTATTTACCTCACACGATACCAGAGATCGAATAACCCTGGAGCTGCGGGGAGCCAGGGCAACATTTGATACACCCGTATCATCAGTTTGCCGCGTTATTTTTTCGTTAAATTGCCGTTATAGCTCCACTTTTAACCCCCGCCGGCAAAGCACTGCCCGTGGACCAGCCGAAACAGCATCACCGCAGTTCTACCCGTCAACATTCTAACTATATATATATTTATATACATATATATGCGACTGTGGGCCTCGTAAGTGAATTATAGTTACGGCCAGTGCACTTTTTTATTTTTTAATTTTTTTTTTTCTCGCTTATTCGGATACATTGGTGGTGGTGGTGGTGGTACGTACGTGTGTGTATGTGTGCGCGAAAAAAATGTTTCGACTGGAAAAAGTAACGAGATGTGTTATACGTAAAAAACCGACTCGTTATTTTTCATGTGCATTTTCACATGACCACCTGTGCTCGTTCACTTCTATTTCCTATTATTTCTGTCTCCCTGTCACACTGAGTGGTAGTCGTATTGTACATATAGTATATAGTACTATGGTGGATAGTATATACCTAATGCCCACTTTTAAAATAATTGTTGCCGCGATATGTTGTTTTTCATATATATTTTTTTTGTTTTTTGTTTATTTATCCTATGAGCTAAACTAATCGATCTCTGTGTCATTGAATCCGCATGATGTACAATCAGCTTTTAAAACAATCAATCTCTCTCGTATTTTTATTACTTTGCAATTTTAAAAAAATAAACAAAAATTTATTACGCAAATAAAAATAATTTTTGGTACTTGTTTTTGCGAATCAGTTCTTTGTTTTTCTTATGGCGAAGGAACCAGGCCGTGAAGTCTGGGGTCCGCCCTTGATGTCGTCGTTGTTGTTTTCATAACTACCTACTAAGCTGTATAGTTTATTGTGAAAAATGATAAATTGTTGTTTTTCATCAGCTATATTTAATCCTTTTATTTCCTAATAATAATACTGCAACGATGATAATAATATTTATAGGCATAGTTGGTATTATTGAGCAAAATTGAATAGCATTTATCAGCCTTTTATAGATTGCAAGATACTATATAACAATGTGTAATTTTTTATAAGTACGCAAGTTAACTGGTTGACCAAGCGTATCTATCTGTCTTATAAGTACGTCGTTCTGCTTATTTAATATTAACATATATATTTGTATATGCTCTGTACTTGATGCTTTGTCTAAATGTACTGTATGAATATCATGCGTGATTTGTATTTATAACTCTGAACGCGTTATTATTTAACCACTAGATAGCTGACATGTCGATGAACGCGCTCACTTGTAAAGATTTTTGATCGTGTGAACTAAAGTATGTGTATAATGCAGCTTCAATATCGTATATATATCCACCGGTGCCAATATAACACGAACAGCAAAAGTGAATAAATGGGCAGGCAACATAAACCATAGACCTGGAAATGATTTTTTAACATTTCCAAATGACTAGCTCGAATTTTATCTACAGACGGAAAGAGTCAAAGAGCTCTCACCTATCATTCGTGTGCCCTGATATTCCAGCCATATGATCGCTTTTAGTCTTTTGTGTTTTGCCATTCCGTTTAGTTCGTTCAATTTTTTTTTTTTTTTTATTTATTTTAGTTTTTATTTTTATCATTATTTCATATCGACCAATCACTTCACAGCATGCATAATCAATACAAATTAACGTTATGTGTTTGGCCTTGCGTCCGCTGATCGCATTATCCAATCGATAAAACTTTGTTTCTATCCTATCTATTTTATTACTTTTTTTTCTCTATATATATTTACATCCTCTGATATAAAAATACATTTTACTACTCACTTATATTTATTTTTTAAATTATAACTGTGGACAGTAGCCAGTAAGCTTAATATATATTTTAGAAAAAATTAATAACGTCCAGAGTTACGGAATTGCGAAGAGGTGTGACGATATTCTCATATGTTGTAACGAGAGCAAGTCATCATTTGTTAATTTTACATATATATGTGTGTTGACATAGGATGCAACAACTGCAATTAAGACTTTTAACGATATATATATATATCGGTGTGACCTGCCGGGCATTTATACATATATGCCAACATTGTGCATATTCAATAGCTTGGTATTAATTGTCGATAACAAGGTTATGGTTTTCTGACCAGACTCTGTTGAACTGAATGACAACAACAGCACAGTGAGATAGACCGGTTCAGTTACAGGACCCTTGAGAAGACGAGCAGTATCATATTCCCGGGATTTTTAAATATTCATAAATTTATTTTTTCTTTTTCGTTCTCTCTATTCATTGATATCGTTATTTATAGTTATTGTTATTCATCTCTTTCAATTATTATTATTGAAGTTTTTTTTTTAAACGGATGTTGAAATTCAATTATTCATATCAGCTTAAATATCAAAGCTAAAATAGTTGATGCAGATTGGTCATGTTTTAAAAATGTGGTTTAATAAGGCTGTCGGGTAGTAATAGACGTGAAAAAGCTAAAATGAAAATTGAATTAAAATTTTTTAAACTTTATTGAAATGATAAAATCAAAGCTGAATGTATAGAGGCAAAAAAAAATGTTGAAAAATAAATCTGAATAATTTTATTTATTAATTTAATATCCTAAAATACTTTGAATTGAGCGTAATCAAATCAGTTCAGTCGATTGGATTAAACAAACACGAGCATCAACGACAGCAAAGTGTGTTAGACAAAAAAAATAATAAAATACGGTATTGATTCTCCTGTCAGGTATACAATGGGCCAGTAAATCAGCATATCAATCTATTTTATTTAACTCGCGTGATAACTAATAATAATCACAATCATCCTTCCGAAATTAGTTCAAACTTGCTAATAAAAAAAGATAAATTAATTACTGTTACTAAATTCGTCGCATGCTTTTACTCACTAATAAATTTTTATGATTATTATTTTTTTTTTCGCAAACAATTTCATCACGAAAGAGTAACTCAGCCATACTTGATTTGAATAGTTACATAAAAAAAAATTTTTTTTTTTTTTTTTTTTTTTTCATTCATATACATATATGCAAAGCTATAAAAAAGGTTTTTGAGCTCGTATATTATATACTAGAACAAAAAATAAAATAATAAAAATGCGACAAGTGAAGACGTCACATCGCTTAGTCTCAACTCTCGACCTTCTTAGTGTAAGCGGCTTGTCAGAATATTCGTCGGGAAAATTACGATCTCTGTCTCATCTACTTTCTGTTGCTCATTCATTCACATTCAAAAATATCTACACACATACACACACATGCATAAAAATCTTATCGATTTATTTCTATCACTTTGTTTGTTCATTATCTTTATTTGATGCCTTGAAAATTTAACTACGTCTGCGTCTATAGATATCTCTCTATGATAACATTCACATTGTCAGTATGATAAACTCAAACTACTCTATATATTTATAATATACATACAATTGTGAGTACTGTAGTATTCATATCATCATCATCCACCATCTCGAAGTAGGTTTACTATTATTACTATATACAGATACATATATATATATATATATATATATATATATATATATATATATATATATATATATATATATATATATATATATATATATATATATATATATATATATATATATATATATATATATATATATATAGCAAAGTTGAACAGCTGCATTGATATGTGTCATGTGGACACTTGAGAAAATACCTTCTGGCGGTATATCATACCAAGACATGAGTTGAGCCGGTACTGAATGTGTAATACGGTAGCAATGGGCCCTCTGTAAAGAGGAGGTGCGCGATAAGTCTCTTTAAGTGATTTCCACCGGATGAGAATGGTTATATTAAACCTGTGGTTTCACTTTGGACAGAACAACCGGCGATGATAGTTATCTTACAACATATATGTATATATACAGATATATGTCATATAATCTATAGCAATATAGCTTGTAGAAATAAATCAGTGAGTGGACATTATGCAAGTGGCGACGACAGCTGCGCCTGATACTCTTACCCCCCGATCAGGGATCATAATCTAAAAAGTAACAAGTCGCTCTAACAATTTACTCGGTAATATTGCGTTACATATTATGTACATCCTATAGATATACATACATTGCGAGTAGGTATTACAATAGTATATAATATGTACATTTGGATAGTATATATGTATAACGTAATAAAATATGAGGAGAAGGAGGTATAGAGAAACAAAAGGAGTAACTAGCATACATTAAAATAGCGTAGTATCACGACAGTGAGGGCAAAAATTCGTGCAATTGGATTGTTAGAGCTGAACGCACGCGATATGGTGTTTGGCGCCGATCGAGATATCGATCGAGACTATTTTCCCCCTCCGTGCCTTAGCTTCTCGAGCGTGCTTGCCTCGATAGTTGCGCTTTCGAAGTAAAAAACTTAAACTTGCCGTGCTTCTTTTTTATTTATTTTTTTTTTATTCCCAAACTATTGCTCTCTTTCTCTCTCTCTCTCTCTCTCTCTTTCCCTCTTTCTTGAAAATACTATGGTCCTTGCATTACAAAAAATATTATAACAGTAACAAAAAATAAGTAAAATAAAAACATAGTAAATACATAATAAACAATAAACCCTGAATGTAAGCTTTTGCATCCGCAGTAACGCGAAATTTCGCTTTTTGGTATGTTTCCAGAAAAATACCAGAGTACGCCTGCGGCACGTGCCAGGAGTGGACCGAATAAATGACGTAAATCCAAGGATCAGAAAGGGACGTAACGCTAACTCGCTGGTCCCCCATCCCCTCTATCCTCCTCTCTCTTTTTATATTTGTCCCGTCTTTTTCTCTCTTTCTCTTTCTCTCTCTTTTTCCTCCTCTCACTTACTAAAAACTTACACTTAACTATCCTTGTTCACTGTCCTGCTCTGTTTTCCCCAATCTGGCCTTTCTATCTGAAGACCTTACTCACAACCCAACTCGACCTCTCGACCCGTCAGTACACCGACACGTCGTCGCACCCACTTCTTCATCCTCCCTTGCTTTTTATCCTCTACCATCATAACCCAATTCGCACATCCTTTTTTCCCACATAGCCGCACTGCAGCAGTGAAACCAGATCACTGACATATACTACGTCCAACAGTTTAAACAGCGATACACACATCAACCTAGTCTGTCTTCTGCTCCACAAAACAACAGCAACAGCCAATTAAACAGCAGACTCTTGTAAGATCAATTAAAAGGCTAAAGAATTTTTGATTCCTGTAATAACTATTACGGTATCTGTCTCTGTACATCTGCAACTGCTGTTGCTAAAGCCTAGTGAGTGCACTTGCCGATCGTTACAGCTTCCAAGCTTTTCCAGAGCTTTGGCATTGAACTGAAAAATATTTAAATCTAAAAACCAGATCACGGTATCTTGTGCAAGTGTCTGTAGTTATCAATACTGTCAGCTCATCTTGGCCTAATCTTACGGCCTACACCAAAATCGAGCAACGAGACGCCAGAAAAAAAAATTCAGTGCAACTGGAAGATTAATAATTTATAAATAGTCGATACATATAAATTACTTTAGTCGATATCTATTAATGGATTTAGCGACAAGTTATTATTGAATATACCTCACTATTAATTGATTATTTACTTGTATTAAATAATATTTGCTATCAATAAAGTTAGCAAATATAACAAATAACATTGTTAATCCAATACAAAGAGTGTGATTAAAGGATAATTATAACTTTGAATATTGAAAAATAATTCATCGGGTGTAAACGGCAATAAAACAATTAAAAGGTAGATATTTTTAACTTATTTTACTGACGAAAATAAAGTCTGTGTGATTGATGATTGAATGATTCAAATTTTAAGTATATAATAATAATAATTATTAGCATGCATGATGTAAAGTAAAAAAATAAAAAAAAAAAATAAAAATAAACATATATTACTGTTTTATGGGTAATCAAGATTGTAGCTCGTGAAACAAGTTTAATATGAGTCAATGATTGAGAATTTGTACTGAATGATTTTATTATTCGTCAGTAATATATTATTATTATAAAAAAAAAAGATTGCTTATCAATTGATTTATAAAGAGATAAAATATAATAATAATAGTAGTATTTTACAAAATAAAATATAAAGTCAACCAGTCATAAATACTAACACACATCGATGTATATAAACTAGTTAAACGGCGCGTGTTGTAATTTGACGACGTCTGGCGAGTTAACGAAAAAACAAAATTACAAGAAGAAGAAGTTGAAGAGTGAGCGTGATTACACGAGGATTCAAACCAATCCAATTAACACGAGGATAATAAGATGGCAATGGTCAACATGAACAACCTACTTAATGGCAAGGATTCACGCTGGTTACAACTTGAGGTGTGCCGAGAGTTTCAACGCAACAAGTGCACCAGGCCTGATACGGAGTGCAAATTCGCTCATCCACCAGCCAACGTCGAGGTGCAGAATGGACGAGTAACAGCCTGCTACGACAGTATCAAGGTGAGTTTTATTATTATTATTACTATAAAAATTATTATTTATATTTATATATTTATATATAATGGGTACCGCCTATTTAACATACCACGTTATCTTAATGCATGCTTTTTATTTATTTTTAATTGGATTTTATTTATTTCTTTTGCCTTAAAACGTTATATATTATCTTATACATAAATTTTGATTATTATAAATATAATAGAATATAGAATATAGTATACAACAATATAACACTGTAGCTTGAAGGCTTGATCGGAAAGATAAGCAAGATAAGCTGATAGAAATTCCCTGTATGTAAGCTGCTTCAGCTTATCGCGACCAATATATATAAATATATATGCCTCTTATCGTGTGCGCGGCCAATAAAAGCTTGTCAATGACGAATAACAAGTAGTTTTGTTATTTTACTGGCAACTATTTTTATTTTAAACGAAGAAAAAATAATTTTCGTTGGAATAGTTGATGCAGAATAATAGTTTTTTTTTTTTGTGGAGGTTATTGTTAGTGATGGACATGAAAAATATCTGCAACAATTGTTTCAAAGAAAATAATAGCATGATAGATTTATAGTGGGTATAATATATAATTCCCAAGGTCGAGATATATGCGAAATTGATTGCATAACCCGCTGTTAATGAGCGCGACAGGCGTGGGTGCGAACAGGCCAAGTGATTGACGTAATCCGGCGTGATCGTGCTCTCCAACTACATGTTTTTCTCGTTTGTTAAATTTTTATTCAAACATACATATCTACATTATTTTTTTATTGTGATGGCGCTAAAATGTTTATAAATAAATTTATATGTTGAAAATAAATACAGACAGACAGAGTAGAGCCAAAGAATGTGCACATATGTATAGCTTTGAATAACAATAATGGTGCTGTCGTAGTGATATGCATGGATAGAAATTTCATTTTCCGAGAAATTTAATTTCCCGCCGCGACACCAAAGCCTTGTTGCTGTTCTGTCTGACTTTTTATATTGGTTAACACTCATCGGTGAGTAAGCCATGCTGTTTTGGGTACATTTTACTGTCGGAAACATCCGTGTCCGTCTGTCCATCCTTTCGTTGGTTTGTACGTCTGTCCGTTCGATATCCAGCCTCAAAAACTCAACATACATCGTCTTTTACTCGTGGTATTAATGTCGTGAGTCTGTATACTTACTGAAAGACGACATTGTCCGACGTAGCTCGACCACGACCTCGTTCCACGAATGCTCCGGCAACTTACATTATCGTCTTAGCTCCTCCTCATCGTTTACTTTTTATATTTTATTTTATATTATATTTTATCTTCGTTTTATTTCCTTACGCGTCGTCCAAGAATTCATCATCTCGTCGCGTGAATAACGACGATCTTCTCGCGCCAAGTTCAATTAATTATGACGACGACAATTAGAGTTATCGTTCTTACGACCCATACTATGTTTCACCATTAAATATACTTCCATCCGTCTTTATAATTTTTTTATCTTTTAAAATATTTTCTTTCCCCTTCTCTTTACTTTTTTTTTATTTAAAATATTCTCAATAACTTTATCGAGTTTTAATCAACTCTGAAACTTTACTGAGATTTATCAATCCTCGAAAATGTCTCTTTGGTTTTCCAATTTACTCGTGATTTAACCCTCTGGTGACGTTATGAGTGGCCAGTCTACAATTCGCCCCATTTACTAAGCGGCGTTATCGATTCCAATTACCTTAAAACTTTCAATTAATTCAGCTGTCAGGCGTTACGCATGGCAAAGGAATCAACGATTCGAGGGATAGGGAAAATGGAAAGGGAGTATCACTCCCTTTACATACCTACTTCTATCTATATCTATATATAAATGTCTGCCAAAAAAGCATGGGGCCAGATGTCCATCCGGGTTTTGCAAAAGTCGCCCTCACGCTATCACTCTATTGGTCAGTTAGTTTTATATATACTTGCTTTCTGATTGATATTTCTTTTTTACCTGTCTACCACCGTAGTGTCCTACATTTTTTAGTGGTTTGTTAAAAAAATTTAATTAAGTCACCATGTCAAATATACCTAACAGTTATTAAATATTTTTTCTATTTTTACTCCTAGTTAAAACTCCTATCGTCAATCGAAATTTATTTTTATCCGTTTATAAAATGATAATTTAAAAATTCAACGGCTTAGATATCATTTATATTTATTATTATTTTCTATTAAAATTTAAAAAAAAAGTACATTTTTAATATTCCACGTTTACAAAACATGTGAAAACAGAGAAAGAAGGAACAGAGCAAGTTATCTCTGACGGACACACGAAAAACGAGCTACAGCTGCCACGCCTTTGCACCTGTCGCGTCTGTTACTACGACCAAAATACAGCTAGAAACTACATTAGATGTTAGTTTTCGTGCTTAATATATATATATTTATATATATACATATGTATAAATATAGAATAGAATAAGTAAAAAAAAAAAAGAAATAGGAACGACAGTAGTGTGTAACGATGAAGTTTAAACGTAAACGTACGATTGCTGTTGGTACCTCCAACATAGTTTACTCTATTTACAACCCCCACAAAGACGTTGTTTTCTACTCACATATTCTATGTACTACTCGTGTGTTATGTTACACTTTTCTCAGTAGTTCTCTAGTTTAGTTATATACATTCGACCCACATCTATGTGCTCAACACGAGAGGGTGAAATTACTTTCCATTCTCACCACTTTTAGCCTGCAGACATTTAGTTTCTGATTTTTTCGTGAGATTGCAAATTTTTTCTATTTTTATTTTTACTTGACTTATTAATATATATATAGATATATATATTGACTTGATTCCTTTACAAAAAAAATTCTCACCGTCATTATGATAAACTCCCATGCGCGATCATTATGTCATTACAATATACTTTGCCCTATATATTTATATATATAAAAATAATCTTTTGTTTGGCATCGTAAATTACAAGAGTCATGTTGGTCTATAAAAATTGATCTTACAAGCCGGGCACTGATATTTATGCCAGTAACGTTGACCTATGTGTGTTGTCAGTCAGTCAATCAAGTAAACAGACGTCAGAAGTTAGCATGTATTCAATGGAATATTAAAGTTGTTGGTATTTAATTATCAAGGAAGACAAACTTGCAGTATATATAACTTATAAATATAAAGTTTTGTTTCTTTCTTTATTAAATATTTACGGTATTTTTATTTAATTCAGTAATGGGTAAAATACCACGGGGTCTCTTGGGTATTTCAACATTCCTTTGTTGGAAAAAAAAAAAACCTAAAGTATATTTTCATTACAACATATTTTTAGCTTTTTATTATAAAAATTTAAATTTTATTTTATTTAAAAAAAAAAATGTCCGTGGAAAATTATTTTTATTTTAAAAATGCAACTTTAGTTTCACTAGTAAAAAATTTACATATTTTTAAGAAGACTAATAAATTTATTGATTTAAATGTCATCATTATTAAACAAGTATTACATTGACGTCTATATTTAAATGCAAAAAAATACGAGTCTAGACATTTAACTTTACAAACATAAAAATGGAAACTGATCTTTTGCGATGATTTAGTCATCAACAATAAATATAGTCTTATACATTTTACTTTAATTTTATAATAATTATTATGATACTCAAGTCAGCCGACGTCTACTAATTTTTGGATTCTTTTTTAAATGATAAATTGTAAAAAAAAAAATATTTCAAAAAATTGCACTTGTAGTTTTTAAAATTTTCTGCAAGTGCATATTTTTACTTTTTAGTTTTTTTTAATTTATTTGTTGAAACCAAAATCCAAAGATTGTTAACTGTCTGCTAACTAGGATCATTATTAATTATTATTATTATTGTATCGTAATGAGAGTCAAGTTTGAAAAATAAAGTAATTACGATGATAAAAAAAAATAATTGAAGTAAAATAAAAAATGAGTTAAATAACAATGATTGTCTAGAGACAATTTACTGTTGAGATTCACCGGGGAATCAAGGACACGAGTGGTACAATCTATCGGCGTCGTAGGTAATTTACGGCCGGACGACATTAGTCGGTGTGCTTGTCTCTGCGTAATAGAATGGTCTATGAGGAACGGCAAAGAGGGTTGGAGGAGTAGAACAGGAGTGACATTACAACCAACCAATAGAGAGACTAACAGAGAAAGAGAGATGTTAAGGGGATAGTAGAGGCACGCAAATGGCATTCCATGGTCAGTATGGTATGTCTATATGCCGTCATGTGTTATCGATTTTGGGGTACATTGAACCCTATTGAATTTCTCTCACCTCCATTTGCTAATATAAAAAAAGATATCTTAATATCTTTCACACACATGCACTCACTACAGTCTCATATTTTATGTAACGTTTTAATTGGTTTTTAAATTTTATTTTAAAATAAAATACCCTCGGGGCTCGCAGAGTGTTACGTTATGGTACAAAAAAAAATTTTCTCGCGCCTCCGGCTGATTGATAAATCTCTTTGATATTATTATATGTATTATATAATATCCAACCGCATCCAAGATAAATCGAGAGGTTTTGAGTCTGTATTCTGTATTAAGATTGATATAGAGTTTTAGGTATTAAAAGATATAAAAAATAACCCGAGATATATCACACATAAAACGCTGTACAAGTATAATAGATGACGAGAGACACAATGATAAGGCATATTAATAAATAAAAGAAATAATAATAATAATGATAATATTATTATTAATAAGAGTATAAAAAAAAGCTTTGAAAACACGCCTCTCCAACCAACCAAACTCTATTCTCGGCGATCCGTTTAGTCGCCCGGAGGTGGAGGCAACAGTCAAAAAGTACTTCCGCCATTACGAGAGAATCCGTCGCGCCACGAGTGAGAGTAGTCTAATGTATATAATGTAATGTATGTGTATAAGAAAGAGTAAGTTGGAGTAAACGAGAGTAAGATAGAGATATAGAGAGAGCCTAATAATAGCAAAGACGCGTTATTTGTTCGTAAGCCATTCGCCGAGTGTAACCTCAGGCCCTGAGATGAGAGTTCACTGTATAGTTTGGGTGGTCGGTAAAGAATAAAAAACACGTCTCACATCCAATGCAAACCCTATATATATCTACGTCTTTTTTCATCTCTTTTTATCCTCACTCTTATTCATACGTATTTTCTTTATCTAACAGACCAACACTACACTGTCGTTATGTTATTTTATGAGCACATCTATACCGTCTTGAAATATGATATCTACTGATATATTCATAGAATCATCATCATCATCTCTCTTCGCTTCTCTTCTCTTCTCTTTCTACATTATATAAATAATAACCATTATAAACAGAGGATATAATACAGACTAAAAACTAAAGCCATCGAAATGTTTATGATTAAATTACTGGACTAAATAATAAAGGTACTGTTAGTTGTAGGAATAGTTAAAAAAAAAGGACCCAACAAAGACTCAGTATAGAGTATCGGTTACAGAGCAAGGCATCGTGTATGTAAACAGAAACTGCTCTAATGATGACTAAGCTAAATAATTTAGATAATTAGTTTCAAGTATTAAATGGATGTTTTTTTGTTGTGTGTTGGTCTACAGTCGACGGCTCTCACTGTTGGTCTGTTTGTATGCATGTATATCAATACATATATATACAGTAATTTGGATGCACAAGTGGCGCGTTAATTACGGATATGCAAAAAGCAAGGGTGCTATGGAAAGCGGCAAATACATTTGCTGGAGCTGTATTTAACTCAGGCACTCAAGTACAAATTTATTCGTCTCTCTTGCTCTCATTCTATCTACCCTATCGTTGGTACCGTACATATATATATTTGCTGGAGCAACGCATACATAATGTATAGACGTGCGTTCGTTTTCGTCGGCCAAACAAGTTCTCTTGCTTTCCATTCCCCCTTTACTTGACTCGTACGGTTGTTGTTAAGAGGGAGTCAAGGATGGTTCCTAACTACTACTACCATACTTCCATCATCACTACTACAACTACTACTTCTTTTACTGCTTCAGTTACTATACAGTGACTACTACACCATCACATCTCTTGGTACTATAATCTCGACCTTATTTAGATGCTTCGCTTCCTATATATGCCGCAAGCGCATTCGCTGTGTCGCGATGGAACGAACGAAAGAGAAGAACCACGAACCACCACTCGACCCTATTTGCTTATACAGAGTTTATTGTCTCTCGATTCTCTTTACTTTACTTTACTTGCTTGCCTTGTGCAGCAGCTTCATCATCTGTATGAAACTTACAACAGTTAATGTCTTTTCTGTCTATATATAAATAAATAAATAAACATATATATAGAAAGAGAATGAGAGATAGAGAGAGAGGGAGAAAGACATACGATATAATTTATGAGTATGGTAGTAGTGTATAGATAGATATCGTGAATTTTGCGTAATACACAACTTTCCTCAAGATGACTCATCAAATATAAGAGCTACAGCCGATGACTGGTTGGTAAAAATAAAAAATAAAATGCTTGTTAAAATAACGAAAATAAAAATAAGAAAGAGCACAAATACTTGCAAGAGATGTTTTAAAGATCTTGACAAGAGTATAAACTTTAGACTTAATTTAATTAAATTTAAATTTTAAACTCGAATGTTGAAGAGTATTGGATTTCTGAAATGGACTTTCTGTAATATTCATCGCAATCTCTTATACTTGATGTGCATACTTTACTGAGGTTTTACTAACTTTAGTTCCAGGGAGTTTAGCAAGAGCACAACATCACAGTCTGTAGTAGTCATGCTCGGTAGTTGCCGAGAGTTTAATTTCAAAATTACATTTTTAAACTCACTAGAGGTGAAGTCGTAATATTTAATAACTATAATCGTTTAAGCAACATGATGTACCGTTTAGCTTTTTCTAGGCACCTGTTTGATTTTTTTATCTTCAACGCTCTTAAATAATCAACCTGTTCATCGTTAATTTATGCGTTTATATTTTTTTTTCTCAAATACTCATCCATATATTTTTCTATGCTCATTAATTTATTCCCACTTGATAATTTTGAATATTTAAATCCAGTTATCAACTAAACGCAACATACTTGATAAAAAAAAAAATGCAGAAAACTAGGAAGCATGAAATCTGTAGAAAAAAGAAAAAAGACCCGGCTGTTGATTACTCGCATTTTATCATAGTTACTTTCAGCAATTTCATATAATTTTTCACTCATTTTGTTTCACTCATCCTCACACTTTTGGTTGCCGTATGGTGAGAGATAGTAGATTAACAATGCATTAATTACTGTGCACTCCCCTGTGCAATTCTACCTCTTGTGCATCGTTGGTACAACACATACATACAGTAGAGTAGGTACAGTATAGGTGCACTGGTGCAACACACATCAGGGACCCGGTTGAATTTTCGAATTATACCCGGCAGATTACTCGGATAAAATTCAACCGCAGTCGTATGCATTTGCATATCAGAGTCTGCACGTTGTTACGCTACGGGACCAGAGGATACACGAATCTGCTTTTTTTTTTTTTAATCTTTTTTTTATATTTAAATTTAATTTTATTTATTTATTTTCTGACTTTGAAAAGTCGTCTCTCATTATACTTTGGTATTTAGGTTTTTTATTCTTTCTGAAGCTGTGTGATAATAATTTACGAAAAAACGATTGAGAAATTTTTTTTTATATGTATATTTAATTTATATACAACTTCTTTGGCTGGGTTTTATTTGTATATATGTTTCATATATTTATTTATATATTTTTTTATCTCAATGTGTACCACATCGCGAAATTAGAGATTGCAAGTGACGATCGAGTTACTTGGAGTATTGAAGAATCGGCTTACCTCGGATTTCATATTGGTATTTTTATCCGAATGATACACTGAGGACACGTAGGTGCACCACCAGCAGTTTTATATATTATATATTATATATAAAATCGTTTTCTTATAAAGTCGAGATGATGACATAGATTTGTATCGGAGTATAAAAAATAAAAAAAAGTAAAAAATGCTATAGGTTGCGGAAATTTTTAGTAATTTGATCTTCAGTGGTTTCCAGCTCGTGGTTACGGAAACGAGAGCAAAAATAAAATAAAAGAGAAAAAAAATGGTGTTGTCTCTGGAGTATAAAGTTTTCCCAGTTGAATGAATTGCAAAGTCGCAACGTTTATTTTAAAATCTCGATGTCCGGGTAAGGGTATAGTGGCCATCAAGTGAAGAGCAAAAGAGTTGCTCATGGGACATTAATCCGACAGAGAATTGAGGAGTACAATCATGATACTCTTTTTATTTAAAACGGTACTTTTTAAGGTACGCTCTTTTACTCTTTTCGTTCTTAAAACTAAGGCACACACTGGGGACGTGACCAGGGAGAATTAAAAGCTCAACTGGTCTGTTGGTTTTGTTGAAGAATAATCGATATTGCGAAAGATTCGCGAGACAAGCGGAACAAGAGAACGTCGACGTAAAAATATAAAATAAAGGGGGAAAAAAATGAGCAAGTTGTATAGAAGAATAGAAGAGATGGGTAAGCTAAGGCAAGAACGAGAAAGGCGGAAGAGAGTAGAGGGCGAGCAACAGCCGCTGCTCTTTTGTTTTCTGGGACAAGAGGGTGGCTTCGTTGGCTTGAAATCGTTTTGGACTAGATGTCAGAGAAAAGCCCTTACTCTGGTTTCTTCGTCATCTTATTTTTTTTCTCCATTTTACCCTTTTATTTTATCGTTTTTTTATTTATTTTTTTCCTTTTGCCACACGCCTACACATGGAGTCACCTGGAGTATCTTGGTTGAGCTGAGTGTGCGTCAATTAAAACAAAGAATTAAAAAAAAAGTAAATAAAACCCATAGATTTTTTCCTACGACTCAGTTTCTTTGTTTTTACTGGTTCTCCATTTACTAATTTTTTCCCTTTTACTTTTTACTTTTTCCTTCTTTTCACTCAATGAAAAGTCTGGGTTTCTAGCTGCGTTGGATATCTAACATATTGGATTGCTCACTGGGGATTACGTACCTGAGGGAACGAATGAGATAGAGCGAAAAGATAAAAACAAATACGAGATAAGAGTAGGAGAAAAGAAGAGTAGGCGGACGACAATTAGCGAAGTGACTGATAGAAGAACCACTGCTGCTGTTCTGTCGAGTCGATGATCCTCCTACTGCACCAGCAAATGTATATATATATATATATATATATATATATATATATATATATATATATATATATATATATATACATACATAGAGTCTTTATCGTTAAAGCCAAAGCCTGGGCTTTCACTCAGAGTACTGGTAGAAGAGGAAATGAGACAAAGAGGAAAACGTAGAGGGACATATGGACGTTGCTTAGCACCATTGTACGCATTGCGCGCATTGGATAGCTCATGCTTTTCTACGCGGCACACCTACATCCACATAATGAGAGCATTGTTCATAGAAACTATGCTCGCATTGTCGTTAGACGCGTCCCTTCCACTTCTCACTTTTTTTTTCGTTATTCCAACATTCTCTCGCTGTTCTGTTCTTTTCGCTCAGTTTTTTTTCGTCGTTCTCTTCGTTATTCCGCGATATTATTACAGTCGTTCGATTCTTTATTTTCTACATTACCAAAACAATAACTTTTTATAAACATTTTTTTTCATTATTTAAATATTTTATTTAATTGTTATTATTTCAATAAATTTTTATGACCCGATCGTTTCTTTTGTACATTTAGCTGCAGACAGTGGAAAAGAGACTACACTAAGTCAGACGGTCATATAATATCGCCCACGGCGTCGAGGCCATCGTTGCTCCGTCGTATTTCAAATTAATATCCGCTCACTAACGTTCCTATATATTCTGGTGTTAATGACTTGACATCAGAGAATAATTACCGAGTAAATCTACATGATATAAAAATATATATATTTTTTTTAATACAAGTTATTGTATAATTTTTAAAATTATTAATCATCGTAAAGTAATTGAGCTGATGTTGATGTCTTATTATACGTTTTTTTATTTATAAATGTCAGGTTATTTTTTTTTTATTGATGATTAGTAAGAAAAATATTTTTATTTTAATATAAATTGTAGTTGTCACAAAGTTGTCAACTGTCGTATTAAAAATTCTGTCTTAAGTCTTTAATAATAATAATACTTTTCTTTATTACTTGTAGTAAAGTTTCAATTCTCAGACAATGATAGAAATGACATAAGCTGTGAGCTTTCAATAAATGTATATCAAGAGTTTTAACATTGTACAGTTGAATTGTAAAATCATATTGACTAGTGAGTTTTGCAATTTTCTCTTCATTTCTCTTATTTTTCATTTAATTTTATTATTATTTTTTTTACTCATTTCTTATAAAAAAATCTACTTATAAGTAGAAAATATGAATAAAAAAAACGTTCGCTAGGATTTTCGATTCACTTTCCTTCGATGTCTCGCATTTTTGCTAAATCCCTTCGAAGAAGTATCCACTCTCTGCAGGCAAAGCGTCACTGGGAATACGATAGATAAAAATGAAGTTGGTATAAAAAATAAAAAAAAGATTAAAATATATAAATTAGAGAAAGAATAAAAGAAAGAAAGTAAGAGAAAGATAAAGTTCTCCCAAGCTGGGGAACCGGTCTTGACTCTCATCTCGGCTATGTGACCTTCGAGTTCCAAAGTTCTGTTGGATGCTGCCGTGCAGGAGCAGCATCAGCATCAACAGCAGCAACAGCGGTTACCATGCACGCGCATCTTATCTTTTTTGCTTTCTTTCATCCTCTCCCCTACCAAAAGCGACATTAAGAAATCGAAAAATCGCGTTTTAACCAGTAATAATAATCTCAACACATAAATAATATTTACAATGAAGAGTATCATAAATTAAACAACAATTTATTATATTGTCCGTTTAACCCAAATAAAATTAAAAAAAATCTTTTTTTTAAGTAATGTTACATATTAAATATTATTTAGTGTGTAGAGGAATCCAAGCATGAACGTAAATAATAAATAGTGTAGCGTTATAACTGTTGGTGTAATTTAGCGCTTGGTATCAACAGAGCACAACAAAACTCTTTCCATTTTCACAAGATCCACAATAGTTATATTGTCAGCAAGCTTGGCATACTCTTGCCCCTCGTCTCCTTCTTCTCGACTGGTTGTTTACACCGTCAGCGGTAACTCGAGAAGTCCCGCAGGGGCTCTTTTGCAAGAGAGTATGTAGGTAGAGGACACGTAATAAAGCTGGCGGAACCAAGAGCAGCTATTCTGCAGAGCTTTAGGGTGACTGGTATGGCCACGCAGTCGCGATGCTTGCCCATTTATTTTATGCTGCTCCAGACGACTGCGACGTCATCCAACCGAGAAAAACGTTACGTTATTTTGTCTTCTTTGTACATATAAATATATGTATATGTAAATATATATGTATATTGTGTTGTTTAGTGCCGAATGAGAGAGTAGAGTTCAGTAGGTTTCGAGGACGACATCCATATTCTTAGCAATTGTCCTGTAGCCTCAATACAACTTCATTCCACTCGACTCTACTCTTTACTTTTGTTTATATTACATACTTTATTTATTTATTTATTTTTTCATTATAAATTTTTTATGACATATCAAAGTTTTGCCAACTCTACTATTGTTGTTTTTAAGGGATACAATTTTACTTATTCTTCCACTGAAACTTGAAAGTTAACGACGACGCTGAGTCGGCAGTATGCGAATGTCACGAGGTCATTAAGATGATGTCCATGACCGAATTAAGAGGCTTTCTCCTGCTATCATAGAGTAGAATTTATTTTAAATACATCTACATCTCTTTATCTTTCTCTCTTTCTCTGTTATCTGTCTCAGTTGTTTTCTATGTCTTTGGTTTGATGTTTCTCATTGTTGTATACGGCTTCTCGACATCCATACATAATAATATTCTGAGCAGTGACTGCTGTGTGTCCTGAGTCATAACAGAATATAGATATATGGATATTGAAACTACAGAATATAGTGTACATTGTACAGTGCACACGTTGTGTAGTGTATGTACACTTTGAAAATTAGATTGCCGCGATATTATGCTTGAAATTGGTAGTCAGTAGGGTAATAAAACGTGACGGTGCCACGCACGATGTGCGTGAGGTATCGAAATTGCAGACACAGTCTTCCGGGAAATGAGGGCAAGTTACTTGGTCTCTTATATTGTATGTATATGTATATGTATATGTACTTAGACTTACAATTACGTATACGTATATCATGCCGTCCTTCTTTACTCTTGTTCCATCTTTCCCCCTTAATAATATTTCTCTTAATGCGTGAGTACCCGAGTTACTCACGCACGTGCCAGGAGGGAGTGACGATCCGTACGCGCGCGACTCGTAATTCGAACCCTCTCCCGTGTACTTATTGCTTGGTATATATACTAGCGTCATCAAGCCGTGCTCAGGGGAATCGCATCGTCGTCGTCGTCGTGGCCTCTAATATTATATGCCATTCGCTTTTACTCTACTTTGTGTGCCACACCGAGCACACAATGTTTCGTTTACTCGTCTTGCAATACCATTTATACTATGTATCTATATTACTTATATACATATATATTATACTTGAACGTGGCGCCACAATGTCTACAAGTTATGCAGACAATCAAATACTGACTAAGTATTATATTTTATTATCTATTATTTTTAGAGATATTAAATTAAATATCAACTCGGCATTCCTTTTGTACATTTCCTGAAAATCATAACTATTATATTGCTTTTTTTTATTTTACTTTCGTTTTTAATCTTTAGTATTAATATTTTAATCAACGAGCTCATTCTACATTTTTAGTTTAAATGGAGTAAAAGAAACTACTGCAAAGAAAGTTTAAGACAAAAAGTTATTATATTCTTAATTAAAAATTTTTAGTTGAGTGAAAATAATTTTTTGTTAATATTTTTATCAAATGCATATACTTAATTATTAATATTAATTATTTTTAAATTTAAATATGAAATTGGTGAAAAGAGCATCAGTAAATATAAAAAAAAGAGCGAATAGAAACTGAAATCACATTTATCTCGTGACTCGCGTAATTGTGATACACTCGACTCGAGAAATGAAATTCTAGAAGCAGTTAGTTATCCTCCTTTTACTTTTATTTTTTAATTTTATACCGACAGATAATTTATAGTTAACCAGAGGTATAGCTTTTAGTAATCAAAAATGCTCAAACTGTAGTGTATAAACCACGTGTATACGTCGCGCCATCCAACCTCATCATATATACATAAACATGTGCATATACATTGCATATTTATACCTATCTATCCACTGAATATTCGTAACAATATATCTATATATATACATACATGTAATCGCTCATTCAACTACATACTCGACTACACATTTTATTATCGTCTCCAGGCCAAAATATATAACACACAGAGGAGAAAATCATGCTGGCAATGTGTCTGTACATATGAGTATTAGTCTGCCAATATAATAGAGCTAGACGACTATCTATCGAGACTTCCCACGTGCGGTGATAAATCACCATTCTTATAGTAGGATTTACTTGTTTGATTATACATTTTTTTTCTTATATATCTGCTGGTTCAATTGCAATTATCGTTACGATTTATATTCTTCATCTAGTTCCCAAACTAAAAAAAAAGAATAAATAAATAAAAATAAAAATAAACAATCGGGCATAGTAAGGGTACTTGAAATGGTAATACAGTGGGACAATAATTACAGTAGTATCCATTGGCTCGTGTGTGTGTACCGATGCATAGAGAGTTTATTCCGATCCTCCTCGACTCTTTACTCTCATTGTTACTGCCTGTATTTCTATTGGGTTGGATTTTTGCATCTCTTACTAGTACACTGGTGTTGCTGTGTCCGTTGGTCGTTGATGCAACGGGCGAATGATTTGATTAGCGAACAATGGGTTTCCATTAACTGTCCTGTTCCTATTCCTCCTACTCTTCATCGTAGTCCTCTGTACTCCATCTCTTCACTGACGGTGTTGCCTTCATTTCCCACTCCTAGGATGTTTGTCAGCTGACTGCATCCTCTGGCTCACCGCGCCGCCGCTGGCATTTCACCTGCTAGTTCTCCCGTATTCCCGTGCTCTGTTCCTGCCACGCGATTGTTTGAAAACTTAACCGGTGTATTTTCTAGTCACAATTGTGCACTTCTGGGAATATATACATAACATATAAATATAAATATATAAATATATGTTTACACTCGTTTTCCCTCTAGGCGCGCTGGGCATACACTTGACGTGGACGGTATTGCAAATTGAGTTAGGTCGCAAATTGAGGAACATTGATGAATAATCGAAATGAAAATCGAATTTTTCTTGACTGCCGATGAATTGTTGCAATTTAAAAAAAAAATTATATTCATTTTTGTTTTTTATTTTGCGAATGTTGATGTTTGGATTTGCTTGAGTATTTTCAGACGAGTTTATCTGCAAATTCTCTATAGCATGATTGAATAAACATGTTGATACAAAAATATGTATGCATATAAATAGAAGCCACGGTTATATCCAGTTATGATTGTCATCACGTGATATAGAGAAGAGAAGACGTGCCGCCACAGCCGTCATCCTGTCCACGAAGCATTTAATCGACGAAGGTCTAGGAGTGGTTGCTATATATACCGGGAGGAAATAGGGTATCGATCCGGAGATGAAAACCCGTATTCATTGCGATGATGACTGTCACTACTTTCTCGGAATTTTTTATTTTCCAATATCGAATCACGCTCAAGCACCCTTCTTTTCATTCGTATTCGAGGTTTAATTCAAGTATTATACATACACATCGAATGAGCCGCGCGCTTGCACTGGCATGTGAGCAATGGATAAAGTACACACTCGTATGCATAGTTAGTCATATATACTGAATATATATATTTAAAAAAAAAAAAAAAAAATTAAAATTCGAAAGCACGACAGAGTTGATGAAAAAAGTTGAGAATCGCCGGGGTGCCCGTAAAAAACGTCGCTGGAATAACAGTGAACATGGAAAATAGTTAGAGGCAATGCAGAGAAGGGAAAAATCTCGAGAGAGAACGATGGAAGAGAGAGTTAAAAAAACCAAGTGAGTGAATAAAAAAAAAATAATAAAAATTTGGACGATTTCGTTGTCTTTTTTTCTCCTTCTAAATGACAAGAGTATCTGAAAAGTTTTTCGTCGTCTATAAAAAAACATTTGTTCTTTGTTTAGGATCGGTACCAACCCTTAATTCAATCGGTCTTGCAAATGAACTAACCCTGTCTCTACTTTTTTCTCTCTTAAACTCATCCACTTACTCATAAATCGGAGCTTTTTCCTGTTTTTTTTTTTAACTCCCCTCGTGTGTGTCAACGCTGGGGAGATATTTTCCACGAAACGAGTCTTAAAATAAACCTTCTATTCTGCTACCGTGAATAATTGAACCATGTAAATCGATATGAAACTCCCACATGTATTTCTACACACATACGTAAATACAAACACACATTTAATTTGATTTGTAATTTACATCAAATACGATTTCTAATTACTCGTATATCAGTTTAACGATTTTATCAGGTAGACTAACGTGACCATAGGAACATGTTGTGTGCATGTTTGCTGGTAGATTCAACGGGCTCATTGGACCGTGAAAATACCCCTGGCTATGCTCGATCGGACGACAGAGGTGTAGCTTCCGGTGGCAACTATTCAGTGGCATTGTAATCACGCCTGTGACACGATGACCAAGGTGGCATTTCCATGACCGAAAGTGCGTGCTAGACAGAGCCAACACAACAGAGATGATTGTTCTTCTCGCTTCGACGACTAGACTTGTATTACGTGGGTGTCACGTCTAACACACATAGTAATAGTAGTAGTAGTAGTAGTAGTAGTAGTAGTAGTAGTAGTAGTAGTAGTAGTAGTAGTAGTACGAAGTTCGTCTTCACCGCGGTTGCCGTCGTCGTGGCATCGTGGCAAGACAAGAACGTGCCTCGTGTGAGCGAACATCCTACTGTATCTCGACAAGCGGTTTAAACATTGAGTTGAGGCTGATGAGGTTTGAGTAGTAGTTCTCGCATAATTACGCTAAGTAGTGCGCTAAATGTTTTCAAAGGACCTCGTCACAGTCCATCGACAAACGCATTTAGCTTACTAAATAGAATACAAAGTGTACCGTTCTTAAGTACATAATACATATAATAATCAATCAAATTTATACATCAGCATTAAAATTCATACGAGTAATACATTAAAAAAAAAAAAAAAAAAGTTAAACACATGAACATAAAAACGTTTTAGTTGTTTTTCATTGCTTGCAAATATCAGTTTACATTTTTTAATGAAATACTATAAGCTTTAAGCTTGAGTATTATCTTGTTGATAGACGTGACACCATGATAAACATTTTTATTTTGTTTATTTTTTTTCTATTTATCAAGAGCACTTTATTTCCTGTATTGAATTCGTTGCATAAAAGCTACGGGTCAAAGAGTAAATTGTCACCAATAATTGTCTATCCAACATAGCATCCGTTCTCTTCACGTTCATGTCTATTTACGTATCTACATACCTATTTTATACATTTACAAGTACATATGTATATATTTTTTTTATAGACGGCTATAAATTTACTTGTACAAGGTCCAAGCAATTTTATTTACAAATGCCATCAAGTTTCCGGTACAAAGTATGATCGTTTTGTGATACGTTGTATATATTATTTCACTCTTAACTTGATACCTTATACTGTAATATGTACATATAATATCTGCCTGCTCGTATACTGTATATAGAGATACAACTCCTTGGTTCCTTTCTTATGCGTTTCGGAAATCCGTTGCATATTCAGACTCGAGGCGTTACAGACGAAACGACGAGAGAGCGTTTCTCCCTTAACTATTTGGAGACATAACATTCGTGGGCACCAACTTGTCGCGACATTCAGTCTATTTGCGTCTGTTAAAATCTCTCTCACTCACTCTTGTATTTTTTATTTTTATCGTTTTTACTAAACTATTTCTCTAGCCTCTAGAGTATATGCGTATATGTATGGGTATATATATGCATATTCAAGTAGTATTGTAACGTATGAATCTATGTGAAATTTCTCTCATTTCTCTGCCGCGGTAGTATTATATAGTACAGTGTGAAATGTCAACTAGGGAACACCGACCCTCGCCTTTCACACAGCGGCCTCGTCGGTTATTACTGAAGCGCAAGTATGACGCATCCGACAATGTAAATAATTCACGGCTCAATTACGCAAATTGCAGTCCCACCTCCCACACAAATATATATGCATATATATCTACTATGTAGATTCATACGCTATATACATATATTCTCATTCGCACTTCCCAATGGCACTACCGACAATTATCTCAGTCGATTCTCCCGGTTCTAGATTTTTTTTTCGTTAATAACAAAGTGGCATATTAACGGACACTATCTGCATATTTAGACAACTTTATCTTCAAATTTTTTCTGTTTAAATTTTCTGTCTATGATAGTTAAAAAAAAAAATAGGAATTATGATTTGTAATTATTAAAGACAGAGTACAAAACTTTTTCATTAAATTTACCGTAGCTTAAAAAACAAACGAGCTGATCTATCGAATTAATGTCGGATTACCGGATTTATTACCAGACGATTGAATGAGCTGATGGTATATTGCTTATAATCTGCAGTAATGCTATGAGAAAAGTAAAAAAAACGTAAGAGCAAAGTAAAGATGGTATTATAAGAATAATAAAGTATTAAGTTCAAAGAGGAATCATAATAATAAATCAAACTATTGGGATATCAAATAAAAGTGTGATGAGAATAATGTTTCTGATGCTGTTATTTAGCTTTCACAAATGCTATAACACCTCGATTATCGTCCTTCACTTTGTTCTCCTATTCCTTCTCATCTTCATCGTGTCCACGAGTCATAGTCTAGTCGAGAAGTGAGTTTTCTGCGAAAAATCGTTAAACCACTCTTAAAAATATGGCGATTGGTGCATTGGATTCAGAATTTCATTCTGAGAAATGGGTATTTTTTTTTTTATCCGCCATTAAAAATTCCATTTGTTATAAACAAAAAACGAAGAGACAAAAAGGGAGTCTCCGTTTTTTAGCTATAACTTCAAAAGTATTAAAGATAACTGAAATTAAAAAAAAGATCCTAAAAGAGGAGAAAATTTCAGTTAAAAAAGTCTCGACTCCCCCAGTTGTAGCTCCATTATTTATAATTTTAATTTGACGTTGAAAGTTAGCTCCGCGGCCGTTTCGGCGCCTGCGCGTCGTCGCCGTACAAAGTATGCGACATAAAATAATTTTTTTATAACATAAAATATTAATTTAAAAATCTGAAAAAATTATAGTGTCATCTAGACACCTGAAGGAATATAGCCCCGCAGAAAAAATTTTTAGCTCGATTTTTGTAAAAGTTATTTGATTGTTAATTAACAAATTTTTCAGAGACTTGAATTTTTATAAAATCTCTTAAAAAATGTTTAAAAAAAGTGTCTATAAATTTTTTTTCTCTTGGGAGCTCTTTTATATGAATAATAAACAAGATTCCGTTGTAATAGTTTATAAAAGTTTTTTCATTTGTTTATAATGATTTTTCAAAGTTATCAAAAATTGAAATATCCGGCTAATGTTATAAAAAAAATTTTTTTTCCAAAATCTGTAAATGTGGTTGTTTTTGTATTCATATATTGCGTTTAGTAGCTTAGCTAAAAAATTTTTAACATGAATTGTTTAAAAAATTTTTATAAACAAATAGACAAATTGAAAATTTTTGAAATATTTTTTTGTCATTCTGTTGTCTTAGTAAAATAATGATTTTTAAAAAAAATTTTTCCTTAAAAAAATTTTTTAATTGTTAATAATTGTTTTTGTCATTTATCCACCGTTTAAATTATTTATTAAGAAATCATTTTTTTTAAAAATCATTATTTACAATTCTCAATATAATCATGAAAAAAATGTTTTTTTTATTCAAATTTTCATTGTTTATTTTATAAACAATTTGTTATAAACAAATTTTCACTTTCATTATATTTTTTCCGTAGCTTTAAAAATTACAAATACAGCCGTGTGCATTAAAGTTGTGAAAAAAATTTTTCTCTATTTTTTATTGAATTTTAAAATACTTTACCCAATCAAAGTTGAAGCAGTCAACTATTTTATCTATTTATAAATTGCTATAACTTTTAAACTATTGAAGATACGGTCTTAGACATTCAAGCCGATCTTTTAGACAATTTGATGATTTATATAATAAATTTTTCAAATGCTCGATATCTATTATGGTTCAATTTTTATCAGCATTTGTTTATAAAAAAATGCTTTAATTGAATCTTTAAACTATTATATCTTTTAAACTATTGAAGTTACGGCTTTTATGATTCAAGACAATTTTATAGAGTAATTATTGGACTACTTAAAAATAATTTTTTTATATTTTTAATTTCATTTGTTTATCATTTTTTTTTATTTATTCAAATTATTACACGGTTAAGGGTACGTTTTATGGATGTTATTGACTTTCTACTCCTGACTGACACCAATAACTAATGTTGTTCTTGCTATTTCCATTTAGTTTTGGAGTTTTCAATTTATTACTGAACGTTTGTCAAAGCGAAAACTTAAAATTTTTGCCAGTAGTGCAGCCTGGAAGAAATTTACAGAATTGAATGAACTTTTTACAGAAAAGCCGCCTTGACAGTTAGCAAGTATAGATTTCCTGACTAAAATATCTTCATGGAACATTCTGTTGTGTGTGTGAGTATAAAGTCAATAACATCCATAAAACGTACCCTTAACCGTGTAATAATTTGAATAAATAAAAAAATGATAAACAAATGAAATTAAAAATATAAAAAATTATTTTTAAGTAGTCCAATAATTACTCTATAAAATTGTCTTGAATCATAAAAGCCGTAACTTCAATAGTTTAAAAGATATAATAGTTTAAAGATTCAATTAAAGCATTTTTTTATAAACAAATGCTGATAAAAATTGAACCATAATAGATATCGAGCATTTGAAAAATTTATTATATAAATCATCAAATTGTCTAAAAGATCGGCTTGAATGTCTAAGACCGTATCTTCAATAGTTTAAAAGTTATAGCAATTTATAAATAGATAAAATAGTTGACTGCTTCAACTTTGATTGGGTAAAGTATTTTAAAATTCAATAAAAAATAGAGAAAAATTTTTTTCACAACTTTAATGCACACGGCTGTATTTGTAATTTTTTAAAGCTACGGAAAAAAATATAATGAAAGTGAAAATTTGTTTATAACAAATTGTTTATAAAATAAACAATGAAAATTTGAATAAAAAAAAACATTTTTTTTCATGATTATATTGAGAATTGTAAATAATGATTTTTAAAAAAAAAATGATTTCTTAATAAATAATTTAAACGGTGGATAAATGACAAAAACAATTATTAACAATTAAAAAATTTTTTTAAGGAAAAATTTTTTTTTTAAAAATCATTATTTTACTAAGACAACAGAATGACAAAAAAAAAATATTTCAAAAATTTTCAATTTGTCTATTTGTTTATAAAAATTTTTTAAACAATTCATGTTAAAAATTTTTTAGCTAAGCTACTAAACGCAATATATGAATACAAAAACAACCACATTTACAGATTTTGGAAAAAATTTTTTTTATAACATTAGCCGGATATTTCAATTTTTGATAACTTTGAAAAATCATTATAAACAAATGAAAAAACTTTTATAAACTATTACAACGGAATCTTGTTTATTATTCATATAAAAAGAAAGCTCCCAAGAGAAAAAAATTTATAGACACTTTTTTTAAACATTTTTAAGAGATTTTATAAAAATTCAAGTCTCTGAAAAATTTGTTAATTAACAATCAAATAACTTTTACAAAAATCGAGCTAAAAATTTTTTTTCTGCGGGGCTATATTCCTTCAGGTGTCTAGATGACACTATAATTTTTTCAGATTTTTAAATTAATATTTTATGTTATAAAAAAATTATTTTATGTCGCATACTTTGTACGGCGACGACGCGCAGGCGCCGAAACGGCCGCGCGGAGCCCAACTTTCAACGTCAAATTAAAATTATAAATAATGGAGCTACAACTGGGGGAGTCGAGACTTTTTTAACTGAAATTTTCTCCTCTTTTAGGATCTTTTTTTTAATTTCAGTTATCTTTAATACTTTTGAAGTTATAGCTAAAAAACGGAGACTCCCTTTTTGTCTCTTCGTTTTTTGTTTATAACAAATGGAATTTTTAATGGCGGATAAAAAAAAAAATACCCATTTCTCAGAATGAAATTCTGAATCCAATGCACCAATCGCCATATTTTTAAGAGTGGTTTAACGATTTTTCGCAGAAAACTCACTTCTCGACTAGACTATCAATGGAGCGCTTGATTGAATTTCCTGCTCTACGCAAATAAGTCGCTCGTTGAATTAATATCGATCGATTAATTCTGTAAGGTCCATCTTGAACGCATTTATTCAATTTTTATTTATCCATCACCTACTCAAATATTTTCCTATTGACAAAAAGTTATTTTAAAACATATTTATATTCAAAAGTTTTTCAAATTAAGTGTACAAAATAGTTTAACACGTGACAATCCATTAATAAAAAACAGTTACATAATTTAAAAAATAAAAAATCAAAAACGTTAATGTGGTTTCCTGTTACTGCTACATAATATCCTCAGTAATTTTTCTCAGTATGACTTAAGATTTAAAATATACCCAGAGGATTATACTCGGGTAAAGGATTATTTTCTTACAAACAAGGTACTTGAGACAGCACATAAAGTAGAATAACAAAGAGATGTAAAGAACAGCCGGATTTTATTTTAAAAAAGTTTATGAGGGTAGTGAGTACTAGAGTGGTTGAGTTAATTACACATATGTCATAATACTTATCTTATTTGTACGTATAGTATAACCCAAGTTTAATTACACATTCACGAGCAAGTTGTTATTCACAAAAAGCTATTAAAATTTATAATTTATTACCCGGGCCAAACATTTATCTTTTTATAACTTTATGTATATATATATATATATACATATATAACAGAATTAAATTTCTCATCTTCACAAGGTAATTGATTTTACTATCCTCATTTTTTAAAATTTTTTTATTTTTTACTCTCTAATTTTTCGTTACGCTTTACGGTCTTTACGTTTAACGGGTATAACGTAGTATATAATCGTTTCATGAGTATCTGGAATCTAGCCACTGGTATAGAATATGGCGTCCAGTAATTTGCGTTAATCTAATTTAGCTCAAACCCACTACTCAGTACACGTAGCAGGAGGGCCGACGGATTTAAGTTGCTCGTGAAACCCAACAAGAGTTCATGTACACTTAAGCCATAATATGTCACACTTATTGTACTTGAATTTCGATTTCCTAGTCGAGTTTGATACTATTATATGTATTACACTCTCAATGCCCTCGAACGGAATGTGTTCATTCTTGCGGCATTAATTTTAAGAACGGCTATCTTTAAAGCTCTCTTTTTTTAGGACATAGTGTATAAATATATAAGAGAATATAAAAACCTTAAATAAAATAAATTTAAGGAGTTGCAGTATAAAGAGATAGTTCCTCTACATTTGGATCTATTTCGTCTGTACAATAAATCTCACCGTGTAATCCCGTCGTGCGATCTTGCTCGCTGGAATCGCGTAACGCGCGAGCCGGCAAACGCGAGCATGGCAATCCATTTACCAGGGAAATGCAATGTAATTGCAAATCGTAATGGGGGTTGTAGGTGCGGGCTTCGGTACTGCACCATTAACGCTGTATCACCATTCCACTAGTTTATATCTATAACTATATATACATATACATATATATAGGTTCGTATCTATGTATGTCTCTTGATAGCAATTCACTTTTCTTTTTATAACTCTCAATTCTTATACTCTTTATCTATTTCACTTTCTTTCCTCTTTCTTTCTCTTGAGTTGATATTTTTCTACCCTATTTTCTCGTAGCTCTTTTGTTCTCAAGAAATATCTAATAGTCTACAGTTTTTTTCAAGACCTCTTGGACGTCGTTTAGATAGATAGGGACATATTTTTCAAAGCAAAGAAAAAAATAAAAAAAAAAAATGTGAACACTGGTTTAACGGTGCGGCAGTAATAACACGATTAAAATTGCGGACGATGGTCCATTCAATGTTCCCTCGCGTGCAAAATCGCAAATTGATTTAATGGCAATCGAAAAATTTATTATTGTACGTATGTATCGAGTCATCAATTGATACATCGTATATATCGGCATTATATGTACTATCTAGAAAATCGGTACATAAACAGAATATCAATGTAAATTATCTCTACGTAATATAAATTGGAAACAGCCAAATGTGTGTTTGATAAGAGTAAGATCACGTCAAGTGGACCCCCCATTTTCCACTTGATCATGAAAATTAAGTTTATGTATTTTTTTCTTATGTAGTCACTATGAAAAATTAAACCCTCAAACGATTTTTCAAAATTTTCATTTTAACAACAATTTTTTTTACAATGAAAATTTTGAGTACTTTTAATTAAAAAATAGATTCCAAAACAACCGTTAAAGATAAATTAATGAAATTTTCAGGATTTATTGTCAAATATCTATATTTTATAAAAATATTGATAGCTTGAAATAATTTATTTATTATCCTATTGTTAATTAACTTTTAAGTAAACAAATGAAAATTTCATTGACTTCTCAGTCAACAAATGAAGTTTTTTTTCATGGGTTACATGCATTATTTATTAAAGTTTAAGATCCCGAAAGAAAATTTCACTGCCGGCGATTAGTTTAAACAATATGAATTTATTTATCACCGCACGCCGGTCGCTGAACGCTCTCAATACAGTGCGCGGCCGAGCTTCTCAGGCTCTATTGCAGCTTTGGTCCGTCATAATTCAAAGTAATATTTAAAAATATTATAACTGAACAAATTTTTTTTTTTTTAACAATATCATGAATAATACAACAAAATAATTTTTTATTATTAAACTGAAACAGGGAAAACTAACTAATAATTAAACTTAATTATTAATTAATAATAATTTTTATTTTTTAATAATTTATAAATTATTATTAAGTAATTATAGATACATTAATTATTCATTAAACAATAATCAGGAGAAACTAACTAATAATTAAGTTTAATTGTTCAATTATTAGTTAGTTTCTCCTGATTATTGTTTAATGAATAATTAGTGTATCTATAATTACTTAATAATAATTTATAAATTATTAAAAAATAAAAATTATTATTAATTAATAATTAAGTTTAATTATTAGTTAGTTTTCCCTGTTTCAGTTTAATAATAAAAAATTATTTTGTTGTATTATTCATGATATTGTTAAAAAAAAAAAAAAAAATTTGTTCAGTTATAATATTTTTAAATATTACTTTGAATTATGACGGACCAAAGCTGCAATAGAGCCTGAGAAGCTCGGCCGCGCACTGTATTGAGAGCGTTCAGCGACCGGCGTGCGGTGATAAATAAATTCATATTGTTTAAACTAATCGCCGGCAGTGAAATTTTCTTTCGGGATCTTAAACTTTAATAAATAATGCATGTAACCCATGAAAAAAAACTTCATTTGTTGACTGAGAAGTCAATGAAATTTTCATTTGTTTACTTAAAAGTTAATTAACAATAGGATAATAAATAAATTATTTCAAGCTATCAATATTTTTATAAAATATAGATATTTGACAATAAATCCTGAAAATTTCATTAATTTATCTTTAACGGTTGTTTTGGAATCTATTTTTTAATTAAAAGTACTCAAAATTTTCATTGTAAAAAAAATTGTTGTTAAAATGAAAATTTTGAAAAATCGTTTGAGGGTTTAATTTTTCATAGTGACTACATAAGAAAAAAATACATAAACTTAATTTTCATGATCAAGTGGAAAATGGGGGGTCCACTTGACGTGATCTTACTCATAACAAATTAAATTCATGTGAATTTATAAATGTCTCTGTTAACAAAATTAATTATTAATATAAATTATTTCATTTTAATTCAATATTTGTCATTAATTAAATTTACGGTTTAAGTTTTTTTTCTTTACTTTTTCAATGGATAACTTTGTCATCTTACATACACATTATAGAATACTAGCATATGCTTTTGCGCGCTGACACGCGCCCATTATTTTTTGCTTGTAATGTTTCGATAACCACCTTCCACACTTCCCTTATAAAAAGTCGTTGATAAAAATAACCATCATGAATACCTATTGTTCTTATTAGCCGCTAACATGACCAATTATCTCCATAGCAACCGTTGCCATGACAACTATAAGCGATGACATAACACCAACTTTTTCAGGATTATGCACGGAGAAATTATTCTTGTTTGAAATGCTATGGTGTTATAGTAATTCCGGGCCATGTTGGCCACCTGACGGAAATTGAAACAAACCCAAAAATTACTATGGCCATTATAAAATCCACAACGATTATATCACAAATTACTGTAACCATTGGAAATTTTACTATGGTCATAGTAATTTCTGCATGTGTTTATTTCACTTTCCGATAGGTGGCCAACATGGCCCGGCATTACTATGACACCGTAGTATTTTAAACAAGATAATTTCTGCATATATTATTGCATTTAGAACTTGTATGTATCTGGTAATTGTAATATGATACAATACCCATTGCCATTGGCATCTGATTACATATATAGACCACTCAAATCCCCACAACCTGGAGGAGGGTTAATGTATTTACTTTGGGTTTAGTTTAGAGCTTCTGTACTCGGCCATGAACGACGTATCTCCTACTCTCTCTTGATGTCCATGTATTACTCTCTGAGGATTATGGATCAAAGGCTCATTACACTTGGCATTCAAAACCAATATTATGTATAATGTCCTTTGACGTTCAAGTATACTTAGCATTAAGTATTTGTGTTTGATTTTTTTTTTTTTTATTACTGCTTAATTAACGTTTACATTTGTAGTTTACACGCTCACCATTTTATTTATACTAGTTTCCTTCAGTCAAACTGAATTTATTAACAATATCTCTCACAATATTTTATGTTATCTGTTCCAATTTATAAACTTTAATATAAATTTTTTTTTTTTACAATAACAAAAATATATGAAGCGTAGATTTATATACTAATGTTTGGATTTATTTTTATTGTTGCAGGTGAGTTATAAGTTTGAAATTAATTTACTGATGGTGTGGTTATTGGCACGAAGTAGTTGAAGCAAAAGTGATTTTATCCCCTTCAAAAATATATCAAAAAATGTCAAGGTAGGTTTGTGACAGTCTGTATGAGTATTTTCAAACTCAGCATTATTATTATTATTATATATAGAAATAGGAAATAAAAATAAAATGAATCAAGGCCGATTGTCGGGTTACAGCTGGTCCCTCGATTATTAGCAGCTCATTCGAGTGCCTCTCGCGTATACTGACCAATCGAGTTTCACATTTTATGTCTCTCGAGAGCTAACGCTGAGGTGTATGAAGTCTAGGGGAAAGAAAACATTCTCTTGGGATGGATTAAGTTTCTTAGTTGTGTTAGAAAAATACCTAGTGAGTTTTAGTTTGAGTAAGTGAGTAAGTGAGTTGAGTAAGGTGCTCTATAAAGACCAAGTAGTAAAGAAATAAAAATAAAAAAAAATAAAAAACCGATAGATGTTTGTCGATTCTTCGATTTGCGTCAGATTTAACGATTCCAGCAACCCTTTGGAACTAGACGAAGGGGTGAAAGTTTGATGATCGTAGGGTCTAGAAGACGTCTTTCTGATTGGGGGGTAGAATAACACGCGAACGTGAGTTGCCTCAGCATTGAGGAGGAGTATCTCTTTACAAGATAGCAGGCGTAAATGAGAGAGTAAGAAATGGTATTGAGTTGATAGTAGTTCATGAGTATAGAGATAGAGACATTGAAGAACGTCTCTCCAGTTGAGTTAGGGTCAGGTTGGAAAAGCAATAAGGAATTATTGCGGTAGCATCGACAAACGGTGACTACGTGGTTATAATACTGATATATACATATACATATAAATGTATAAAGAGGATGACTAGGAGAGATGATGAGAATTATCATTCCGTTTGTCTTACCACTTGCTAAATTCTCCCCATCTATTTAAGTCTCGTCAATATGTATACATTAAGTTATTTTACCCAGTATTGTACGCTATATATTACTGTCTTTTGATGTTCAAATTGTAGTACTATATTTTGAAAGAGTTTTATCATTATATTTTAAAAATTTCTTGCCTTTTTCTTTTTTTTTTTTGCTATTTACCCTTACTGAAGGGTTTCATTTTCTGAAGATAACAGTAACAGCAATCGAATACTTTTTCTATTTACATTACTTCCGCTTCGGTTGAAAGATATCAAGAGAGCATCATCTTGCCTGAAGGAAATAATCGCTGAATGAAACAAGTAATCACGTCTTTTCAAGTACATCGTTAAAATTGCCTTTACACTTACTAGAAAACAATAAGATTGAATCGTACTCTCCTCTGAGCTCTATAGACAATATAAAATATTATTTCTCGTTAACTTTTGTTGTGGTCAATTGGCGTTTGAATTTAAATTTAAATTTGTACTAAAGAACTGTTTCGAAAAGTTAACTTATATTAATAATAATACAATAACAACAATGCACACTAAGATGTACAATAAAAATTTATAGTAATTTCCGCAACAACAAAGCCCTCATAAATCCCATTGCTTCTCACTTCTCTCATTCATACTGGTATAGTACTTATTCGCGATTAGGAAGTTTCTTGGTCGCAAGTAGACCCGGACAATTTGTCGCCCGAAACTTCAATTTCCCCGAGAATCCGGTGTCGAGGTTTATTGTCGCAACCGAGTCTCTAGAGTTTTAAGAAGGTAAAAGGAAACAGAAAAGACCCAAAAGTATTAAAAAGACAAAAAATGGTTAAACTAAAAAAGTAGAAAAAAAAAAATAGAAAGCAAAAAAAGAGACAAGACAAAAGAGAAAATAAAGTCAAGAGTTTTTGGTAGTAGTTGTAGTAGTTCACCATCGTCGTTGTCTGCGTTTTCTCTACTCTCAGCAATTCCGTCACGTACGCGTCATAAGTCGTCGGCGGTGCCTTTAAGTAAGAAGTAACACCTCGCGAGTACTTGAGGCACACTCAACTTCCTAAGTATCCAAGAGCTCCGGCCGCAAAATGTGGCAGAGTATGAAAGATTGTGAACTACTTTCTTCACACCCACAGAACACCCTTCTTCACAGTTACCAGCAGCGATAGCAAGGTGGTTCAAGTTAACTCAACAAAGTGGCTGCTAGGAATCTTGTCGTCGACGAAAGACATTGGCAGTGCCAGCCAGTAGTTAAGTCGTATAGTAGCGTTACTGGTACAGGGTTACTGCCTCTGCTGGTGGGCATCGTAGTAGTATAACTTTTACTTTGTTACTGCTCTCCTTCATACTCCTCGCAGTGTAGATGTTAGACCTTTAAATATAGATATATAAAATATATATACACAGACAGAGAAGAGACAGAGAGAACGAGAGAGGGAAAGAGATAGAGACAGTGAATTGGTGTGTGGTGGTCAGGCGTGGTCGGCATACCAAATCCATGGGGGTATTCCGGTCATGTAGCCTCTCGAGTCTGTCGCTTTGTACGATCTCGTCGTTTCACCAGGGTGAGGTGTACGAACTAGGGTATTAATTGGCTTACGAGGTGACACTCATTAGCACTTTGAGTAAGAGGGAACTGCTCTCAACTCCCTGGATAGACCGACGAGAGATTTAGTGTAGGAAGCAGTAGTACCACTCGTACAGTTATATGTACAAAGAGTATTATCTTTATTTCCTTTATTATTACTATAAATATTTATGTACATATACGTTTACTTTATTTTCGCATATATATACACATATGCAGAAGTGAGTTGATTTATTTTTTGAATATATTTTATTGTTGAAACATTGTTTACGGACTTATAAAAGTATATAGTATAGTAGTAAATCGAGAGGACTGATCAAATAGGACAAAAGATCGATCGTGCGTGTCGTATCAAATGTACATTCATACGAAACGACAAGATATCGCAAGCAATCACTTTATCTTCAATATCCACCAGTAGATTAAACTTTTCGATTTATCGCTGCGAAGTAAAAATATACATATCCGATCCTCACTATAGTCTTGAATATTAATGAAGATCCGTTGTGTAACTATTTTAAGAATTTCTATATCAATGTCCATAGTGAATTGAATTTGATTTAATATTGGTCATTAAAACAACTGGCAAGTCTATCGCAAATATCCCGGAATTATTGACAAGCTTGTATCCATCCATCATTCCAAAGACATTGGATTAAGCGGTGAATAGCTCAGTGAATTGGTTTTCTCCCAAAATGAAGTATATGATATTCTCCTTCTCCATCAGCTCTTGTCATAAGCTCGTCGCTCTAGTTGACGGCCTCGAGGCTTCTCCGTATGAAACTGGGCAACTAATACAACTACTACCAATATAACCACCAGAGTCGTTACTTGCAGTGTTGGAGATTGCTTGCAAACAAACTGTCTGTTTCCTAAGCGACGTGCGTCGCATACCAACAAATTGTACTATGGCATTGGTTCTACAACCTTCTAAAGTTGGTTTTGCCTGGAGCATCGGTTGTCGGCGAATTGTTCCGACAATAACCGGGTGAGGGAGTACAGCTGAATGAGACGTAATTGTTTGGAAGTAGTATTACACGAGAGACGGAGACGAAAAGGGAGCCAGTCCAGCAGGTATCATGGCATTCTCATAGTCGTGGTTTATCCCAATATTCCGATCTATCTCTCGGTAGATCCAATTTGATCAGGAGACCACAGTGGATCGCACCGCCGATCTTATATACCATAGCCTATATTCAGTTTTCGATGATAGGACAATGCACAGTCTAGGCAGGCAACCAGGCAGGCAAGCGCCGGTTATGCGATCCCAACGGGTTGTATGCACATTTACCCAGGCACTCACTAGTATCGTCCATGAGCTGAGAGTAGAGAGGAGTATACCAGTATACGGCCTCGCCGGTGGCTTCCATCCACATCCTCCTCTTGCTGTAGACAATGTTGCTCGATAAGGCATTGTTCCAGCGCACCGGCCGCCCTACAGTGTTGTACCCAAGCCTCCCGGCAATATTACCGCCACCAACGCATTACCAACACATGTCTGTCGTTCGCCTTCCTGCTGCTGTTACTGCCGCTACTACTCCAACTGCTTCCCATCCACCAACGAGTTTACTCTCTCGTCCTCGCACGTTTCACCCTCGCGAATATACGAGAACATGTCACCGCAGGTATTCTCACAACTCTCTACTCCCTCTCTTCTCTCGGTATGTGTACACCACACAAACATATTATCTCTCTTGTTTTCTTGTCCAGGTATATGTATATATATTACTAGCTTCTCGTATCATTTGGTCTATTTGTCTAAATTACATTTATTATCTTGGTGAACAATAGCTAATGACATCACTACTTATGCTTTACGATCTACCGCCACTGCTGTTACCGCTTCTATTGCTACTATTGCTGCTGCTGCTGTTATTGTTGCATAGATATAGGTATAGGTATATATAGTGTATCAAAGGCTAAAGATAATGCAGCATCAACAAGACAAAGAGACGGTTAACTGCTTCTCATACTTACGCAGCATTCCATAAACTTAAATAGCTTGAGGATACAGATAGTTATGGAAATTTAACAAAGTTGAATTTGTAACCAAGTGACAGTATACATTCATGCTTTTACTTAACTTTGAGTTTAAATGTTGATCAATGATACTTTCTTGTTAAGATACCTTATATTATTTGCGTTGATCCGAGAACTAATCACAATCAACCCAAGAGAGAGCTATCTTCTGCAATTACTCTTAAACGTGATAACTAGACCGTACCAAATATATATATATATATATATATATATATATATATATATATATCTATGGATGTATGTATGTATATATATTCGTACTGGTTGTACGACAAATATTACTACGAGCTATTAGTCAAGCGTGAGTTTATTGCAAGCTTCAACATTTCGAAGCTTGGATAAGCTCCCATCGTGTCGTATTCTAGGTTCCTCTTGAGATAAATCCTCAACTGGGTATACTACTACTACTGCTATTACTACTACTACTACTACTACTTCTATGACTGCCACCATCACCATCATCTTCACCACCGTTACACTGTATTTGACGTCCGTTGCCAATTTCTATTTTCTCTTCGTGAGAATATTCTCCAAGTCACTTTGCTATTCGCTGTTAAAGTCTAAAAGTGGTTCTCGATCGGGGTGTGCTCGTGACGGGTTGTTGTACCTGACAATTGCATAGACTTTTGTATACCATAAAGAGAAACAGCCAAGTAAACATCTTGTCATTATAATTATCAGCGAATTTTATTTATTCACTGTGCAGTTTAATATCTTTATTATATTCATCATTACAAAATTGTTAGTATAGAATAAATATTAAAATATAAATATCCAAAGAAAGAAAATAATATAAGATAAAAAAAAATTAGATATGAAGTAGCTGTAAAATAAGTGGTTAGAAAATATCTTGAAGGTAAAATGAAAATGAGTGACGATGAAAAGTAAGTTAAATATGGAGGATATTTGCTCTCGTGTCCCCTAGAGTGCAAGCTTCATCGGTCTAATTGCGGATAATTTTCACAGTTTGTGGGGTTACTTTTGCCTTTAGCGTGTGTCGTCATTTATACAACTTTACAACTATATGAAAAGCGTAATCATGTGGTGAATAAACACCAGTGAGGTATGTGAAAGTGACAAAGAGTACCCATTTACAACAACTACTACCACCTCTAGCACCGTCGTTATGAGAGCAGCAAGTGATATTTATCTGCGTATAACCCACTGCTATCTACACCAACCACCACCGACCTTATCTTCTCGTGTCAAGCGAAATAAGTACTGTCAGATTGTCGGGTTTGTTGTGTTGGCTCGCCACTCACTTGCTTGCTAGCTCCCAGCTTCTGACGCATTTCCACTTAAACTCTGCTCGCATTTAGCATCTATATTTATTATTGTTATTACTTTTTTTTTATTTTATTTAACTCCCATCTACTTTCTCTTTCTCTTCGTTTACCAAGATAATGTTGTATTCGTCTGGGAGTACAAGTGCCATTTCCTTCAATCTCGTCGTAAAATGCCTCGGGGGTAAAATAAAGCAAAAGCAAAATAAAAAAATAAAAAGGACATCAGACGCAGCAGGTATACATAGACGATTACGACAACGACTACTGAGATCCACCTCTACCACACACAGATATCATTTCACTTGAAAAGTATTTTCACTTGAGCGATTCGACTATTCCCGTCTGTAATACAAAAATAACCTGATACACCAATGTTTTGGCTTTTTCAATACCATTGTACTTGATATAGCTTACCTACATGTATCTTTTTTCATTCTTCTTCGCGTTCTCAGCAGCTGCGTTGAGTGTAACCCAGCCCTTTCGAACACACACTAGGGGATTTCTAGCACTACCCAATTTCACTTCCCCGAGATAGAAAATGATGTCTCGATCGAGAGAAATTTTCCTTTCTTTCTTCTTCTACCCTCATTTTTTAAAGTTGCTTCTGGTTTCTTTGGAAAGTCCCCGACCACTAAAAAATACAGAGTCACGTGTTTCGCGCGAAAATAACCGTTTTAGCGAAAAGCTATTCTACGTTATTCTGTAGCTTATCGGAAAATCTGATCAGAATAGAGAAAAAAAGTGAAAGCAATGTTTATATGGATTTACAGTCACTCCGTTGAATGGTGTCCATTTTTTTTGTCGTTACTGTTGTTGATGTTTGTTGTGTTGACATTGAATGGAGGGCAATTTTCAACTGGATTTCTTTTTTACCTCATGGCCAATCTCAACCGTGTCGATTTTTACTTTGTTATCACAGAGAAACTTGCCATTTTTACATTTATATTTCGTTTTTCTCAATAACTTTATCCTGCAGAATTTATAGAATTCAACGAAGCCACTTTTAAACTTAAAGATTTTATTGCGTTACATGAAATTGCCATTTTTTTTTTTTTTTTTTTTTTACTATTATTATTTTTTTTTCAAGACGTATTCAAACTCTAATTGAATTTTGGTTTTGTAGTTTCTTTACAATAAAATTTTTTTATATTTTCTTAATCAGTATAAAAATTTTCAATGCAGTTATTCGCAAATATAAATACAATTATTATTATTTTTTTTTATCTTTTTAATACTGGATTAATTTGAGTTGACTTGCAGCATTGAGTTTGCGAACAAGAATAATATAAAACCAAGAAGCTAATTTATTTTTCACAGACTCATCACATTGCCCAGTTTTAATCTTACCAAGTGCACACACAGAGAGAAACAGCTGTGTCTCACTCTTTTTCTCAATAGCAGCGGTGGTTATATTCACTTTTAAATCCAAAGCCGCGGCATCTTCACTCAAGATTACAGACTCTGTAGCGCTCTTATATAGTAGTAGAGAAAATGGCATCGTGAAAGATGAAATAAAGTTGTATAGAGAAAAAGAACTAATTTAAACGTTGATATTTTTTGCCGTAATAATTCTTCTGTTGGATTTTATAAGAAAAAAAAAAAAAAAGTCTTGAGTTTGCCTTGTGTGATAACACAACACAACATTGATATCGCTTTTATATTTCCACTCTCACTTCTACCAGCCTTTACTTTGACGTTTTATTTTATATTTTTTTTCGGTAATGTCCTTTATTTATTTTATTTTTTTCCACATCACACATTTAAGCCTATCGCTAAACAGAGCGGAAGCCACACGCAAATCTCACGCTTCTTCAGCAGAAAGTTAAGCCCATCCGGTTTTAGTTGACGCTTAAACGATGACTAGATTCTAAAATCTGCATACCATTCACTGTTTCTTTTGCCGTTGTGTATAAATATATGTGTGCTCGTTTTTGCTGCTATCGCACTCGTTTTCGAGGGCCGGTAATCGCCTGCATTATTCACGGTCCTCAAGGGTATAAGTCAGTCCACCTACACCATCACCATCAACATCACCGCCACCACAACCAACACACAGCCATACAACCATCGGCAACACAACTACTACTATTGCTGCGAACCCTTAAACATTAACATTGCCCTGGCTTTATCTCATTTCCCTTCAGTTCTCCTTTCTTACTAGTCGTTGTTCACCCTTACACTTTGTCGACGACACAAAACCATCTCCCCTTCTTATTCTTCTCTTACAATATACAAAAACATTTTATACATAACCATCATACTGACAATAACAGAAGGCTCTTATCAAATGCAAACACTTGTTTTTATGTTCATTTATTTTTATCACTAAATCTTTTAAACACAAAAATATTTAACAATCGATTAATCATCCAATAAATTAATTATACCAATTACCAACCAACCAACCAACACATTATGCTATATATATATATATATATATATATATATATATATATATATATATATATATATATATATATATATATATATATATAAATATAAAAAGGGTAAAATAGAAAGGCAATCAGATCATTATTTCCGCAAAGAGGATCTACAATATAATAAATTGAACGAAGCTCGGTGATTGTGAAGTGAAGAAAAAAAAATCGGTTCAGTGGTGGTTGTAGTAGATGAGGAGAAAAGTGATGGTGGTGTTGGTAGATGGTAGATGTACATGGTGGAGTGTACTTGAAGAGGTTTCCAGGGCGAATCGATTAATCGGCGAGACGGGCTTTTAACGAGGCAACGGATTAACGCGCCTCGTTACTAACCTTGTTTACTTCGACGCGTCGATAATAAATCAACTTCCTCTTTAGTCTATATATATATGTATGTATGGATAGATGAATGGGGTCTATATATATGAGCATGTGCGTGGGTAACAAGGATCACTACCCGATAACCAGGTTCTTAGAAGTACTCACGACGTCGTCAACGAAATGGTTAATATTTTCACGGTTCTTTATCATTAATTCATATACGTCTTAGAGCCTTTGTGAAATTCCAAAGCTAATGTTCTCTTGTACATAGACTTGAAAGGAGCACTTTATAAGGAAAATAAGATGAGGACGGAGAAGAAGGTAAAGAGAATTGTGTGTGCGGTAGATCTATGATAAGAGTATCGAGTCACGTAGCTTTTCCAGTTATACGTTTTGCCACACTATGTACGTGGTTCACCAATTTTAATGAAATTAATTGAACCTCTCAAGGCATTTTATTGTCGGGATTAAAGTCTATAATTAAAGTGAATAAGGTTCATTATTATGTATGTATCTAACTTGCGCTACCTCAAGTGTGCACATATAATAAATATACTGACAGCAAAGGCATTCTACTTGACGAAAGAGTTTTCATTAGCATTATTTTCTAGAGTAATAGTGAGTAAAAAAAAAGAAAAAATGCTCAACGTTTAAAATTGATGTATCCGCTTGTGTAGGATGATTTATTTCTCGACAATCACATAATTGTATTTCTTGGTTTCCTTTCTCATCTCTTCAATGTCGGTATCCCATAGCATGGTGTACTTACACCTTCAAAGAACCGATTGATTCGATTCGTGGGTGGTGTACCGGAAGCCATACGATTAAATCGTGATTCCATGAATTCGTCCGTGCGTTAGTAGCGTTTTACCATCACCTCCCTCGTACCAGAATCCCTCTGCACAGATGTCTTTCACTTGGTGTATTCTTCACCATCAGCCGACAGCTCTCCTTCCTCTTTTCATTCTAGACTGAGCTGACGTTGCTACGAATTGAGAATACGAAAATCTTAAGACCCTAAGATTTTTTTCCACTTTTATATACGACTTTTATTATTATTTTTATTATCATCTATTGATTTCTAAGTCTAATTCCTTCCATTGATCCGATTCCAGTATATATGGCGAATATCGTTGTCTTTTTTTTAAAATTATTTTCATAATTCTACTTTAACGAATTGTAGAAAATTACTTTGTCCTATTCAAATTTCTCGGATGAAGAACTGGAAGTAAAAGTTGAGTGGAAAAAAGTAAAAATTGTCGTTGACGTTGCAGAGATTGCAATGCGAGAGAGAGAAAGATAAATGGGAGAGAATTGAGCGCAGAGATGTTTAACAAACTTTTCATTTTTCTTTTTCGTCCTATATTTCTTCTAAATCTTTTTTTATTTTTTAACCGTAATTACATTACATGACGTACATATCATGTGAAATAAACTTCAAATGACACTTGTGTAATTTACTTTTTTATCTTGCATATAAATTCATAAATTTAATATGCAACATTATTTGATGTTCTGATATATTTAATTTATTCTTTAAAAAAAAGAACAAAAAAACACATGCCTGACATGAGTTTTTTTAAATTTTCATTCATGAACACACAAGTCATTGAAAGTTATATTTTAAAATTGAGCAACATTTCGTATGTACGTAAAACATTTTGTGTCGAAAATAAAACATGATGTAGGTACATACAGAAGTCGTAATGGCGATTTTCGGTCTTAAAAGGATCTCTCCTTTGGTTTTTATAACCTCGGAACGACATAGCAGTCTCGTCTTTACGTGAGAGGCTTCCCGGGGTCGCACCAACACGAATATCCATCTCTGATACTGATTTAATTCTATACACAACTACTTTTACTACTCTATATACGTTTACTACAGCAAATACTCGTCGGTTTGTAAGTAAAGGAGTTGTGTGTTGTGTTGTGTTGTGCTGAGCTGAGAGACATGGAGTAAAGAGGTACGAGAGAAATAGAAAAAGAGGTAGAGGTTACTTGTGTGTATTAGAGTGAGTGTGTGAGTGAGTGAGTGAGTGAGTGAGTGAAAGAAATAAAGAATGAATAAAGTGAAGCGAGAAGGAGCTACACTGAAGAGAGTTTACGGTGGTAGAAGAGCCGCAATGCCAGGGTCTCGATTGATTTACGTTGCTTGTTACGCGGTCCACCGCTTCGAAGAGAAAAATAAATTGATAGAGAGCGGACGTGGGCTCTGATAGTGGGGTAGAGTTAGTCCTGAAGATCGTGGTGGTTACGTTAGTGAGTGGATACATTACATGTATTATATACGCTCATTTATATACATCTACATGCATTTATATTTGTAAAAGAGAACCATCAAGCGTTGTACTAAGTAAAGGCACTGAGTATTTTATAGAAAATGCAAAGTAGAACGTCAATTTTCACCACCACTTTTTTATTTTATTTTCTCTGCGTATTTTTCTTTAAAATTCTTTGTTCGTCATACCATCACGCAAGGTTTATCTCTAAAGGAGATTTTAAAGAAATTTAATAACCTCCGTAATCTCGTCACGATGAAACCATTACGTTTAAATTTCATTGAGTATTAAAAGAAAGAGAGGGTGAAGGAAAAAAAAATAAAAGTAATGATAAAGAAATTGAAAAGAGAAAGAGCAAATAAACGATTTGCTGTGCACGATGCCATCGAAATTGCAAAGAACGAGGGCACATTAGCTGCTATTATTTCCATTCCTCTCAGTCGTCATGTTTCCAGTTGCTTTCTTATTCTTTCTCTCCGCCTTCCGTAACTCCCGTGCCGTCCCTTTGCATTCTCTTCTTTCATCGTCGCCCTACTCCATTTCTTGTCGGTTATGTTTTTTTTTATTACTATTATTATTATTATTATCATTATCATTATTATTACTATTATAATTTTACTTGCCCTCTAGAGCAACCCCTTTCTTACAGTCAGTTGCCTAGTTCACTATGCCGCCCTTTTTTTTCTAGAAGGAACCTCGCCCTTGAGACCATCGAAGGGCCCGGGCGTTTCGGCATTTGTCCAGCCAATCGTAAAGCTTCGGGCGTGTTCCCTCGTGTTATTCGTGCACGACTTCCGTTTTCGTACCTCGATGATTCATCTTTTTATCCAAAGATCCCCCCACTTTGTTCAATTTTAATTTTGTTTCCCTTAAATTGATCGTGCGAATAATTTATTTATTTTATTTACATACCACACACAATAATTAATTATACATACACTAATTGCTTTACCGTCTTTTTTTTTGTTCTGTATTTCCTGTTTAACATAATCTCCAAAATAAGAAAAAAAAGTTCAAGATAGTGTAATAATATTAGCTTTGTTCCCTTGCAGTATGCCGTAGATTTACGATTTAATATAGAAATTTCATAAAAGCTTCCGCTTTTTTCCATCACATGCTGATGTATATATTATCCATTCAGATATTTTTACCCCTCGTTGCTATTTTGAGAAAGCTTGAGGGCTACCGCACACTATATCACTGCACTAGTGGTAAAAGTAATGTTATATCCTTGTACACTAGCTCAAGTCAGCTGAGAGTTGAATATTTTCTAATAGAATTGAATTTTTGTATATTGATAGTATAAGTCGTTTTATCGGTTTGTCCACATCTCTCTTTATCTCCATCTTTCTTTTGCTATCTATACTACAGTGCTCAATAGCTCTTGATCTCTTTGCATCCAGAAAGGGTTCATACATTCTATCTATCTATTTATAAATGGATATATATGTGGACCGTATGTGCACTCACTTAATATATAGGTATATATACTCTGTGATTTCTCGTCGATAGAAGCATTTCCATTGAGTAATATCGAAGTCTCTGTACAAAAGGGACCGTCGATGGATATCTATAAAGCTGCACGCTCACTCACGCGGACTCGATTTTGTTCAAAACAAGGAATGACTTTCTTTTTTTCGGATATTCGATATCAAATACGATGAAAAGCTCTACATTCACCTACAAAGTATATTCGATGATCAAATCGCTTAACCGTATTTTTTAGATTTTTATCAAAAATTGTTTTCAACAAGATTGAAAAAATATATTTATGTATACAGAAAAAAAGGATTTCTTGGCGCAAAAATATCTTGCATTAAGAATTGAAAAAAAAATTATTCTATACTGAAAAAAAGATTTATTTGAGCCGACTACGATTTATTTGAGTCAAAGATATCGTATATTTGGATATGTCCAAATAAATATTTAATTGTGAGAAAGTTATATCATAATTGAGCAATTTAATTGCGTAAAATAAGTGATTTATTTGAGGTAAAGAAATAATCCGATTGCTGCAAATAAAGTTTAGTTAGGCCATGTACTTGAGTATCACCAAATTTTCCATTATTTGTCACAAATTTAATATCTTTACCACAAATATATCATTTACTTACTACAAATAAATAAAATATTTTAGCCGAATTATAAAATTATTTGAATCAACAGTCAGATTTAATTGTATCAAATATATTTATTTGTCATTAAGAAATATTTAAATAAGGCCACAAATGAATTAATTTATTTTGTACAAATATTTCTTCTTTTCAGTGTAGGATTAGAAAAATTTTTCTCGCCCCAAGAAAATTTTCGATTTCAATTTATAATGAAAAAAATTTTCTTGAGACGAGTAAAAATTTTTTGCTCCAATAAATATTTTTTTCAATTTTTCTGTATATATTTATTAAAAATATATTATATTTTAGTTAAAAAATATTTACACAATAAATGTGTAAATGATGTAAATATTTTTATACGTTGAATAGAGTAACAAGTGAAAAATTTTAAACGAGCATACACACACGTTCTTTATCGTAAAAGAAACTGGAAACTTTGAGTTCCGCTTGGTTTTATTTTTCAACACTTCTCTTCTCTTCTTAAGCTCCAGAGTCGCTTTTTGTGCTTTGAAACATATATATATATATATACTTATGTATGTATGTAATGTGCTGGGAAAGAAAGAAGATGAAATAAACTAGTTGAAAAATAGTCAGAAGACTGACGTGTAACTTTTCTGGCGTTGCGTATACTAGTCAGTTAGCTGACACCTACATATTTGCATCACATACACGCATATGCACATTTACAATATACACATATACACGCAGACACGAAACATGTACGCACAAGGGCGCATGCGAGTACTGAATGCGAGTGGGCGAGAGATATACAGAGTATAAAATATACTTAATCTGTATTCGGAGCACGATCACTGCCCAGCCGGCTTGCCTAGCCGACAGAATACAAAATTTCCGTATTCAGATGCTTCGCGACAGAAATTGACTTTATTGAGGTTTATTGATCCGCAATATTGTGTGTTCGTACCCTCGCGTTTGTGAGTCGGGCTTTTGGCTTTTCCTCGGGCATAGTCAGTATCGATAAAAAAAAAAAAAATAAATAAATAAATAAAAACTAAAAACTAAAAAAAACATCAAAGCCTTTGGTGACAATAAAGGATTGTGATTATATGAGATGAAATTTTTTATCCTGGCGAAAAGGTTAAATATGACGATAAATTGTAAAAATTTGTCAAGATAAAATAATGATTGGGCTTTGTTAAAAAAAATGTGCGTAACATTATGTATTTAATTGAATGTCTTACATCGAGTAAACGTTCTTTGGTCACCCGTTATATCGCGAATCTTGGAGCTAACAGCAGCACAAAGAAAACTGTCGAGCTCAGAACTTTGGAAGACCCGAAGGAACATCGGAGTAAGGATCCACTCTGCGAGACTGGTTTCAGTTCTCACAGACTCCTCTCAGTCGGTCGATCCCCTTCCCGCGCACCTTTTTTCTTCTTCGCGTTTTATTCTTTTGCTCTTTCATCCAGCATATATATATATATATACTGTCTCTCTCACTCATTTTCTTGGTTTCTTCTTCACTCTCATTCTGCTCTCCAACGTAGGATAGTTTTTTAGTCCGCCTCTGACCAATGCACTTTTTATAAGCTCCTACAATAAAATGAGACGGATAAGAAGATTCGGGAGTAGCGGTCCGCGGATGAAAGGAATGAGTGGGTGGAAAAGAAACAAGTTGAGTTTAAGCGTATCTCACACTCGGCTTTAATTTCCTTTCTCTTTCTCTCTTTTACCGTCTTTGTTGTTTTTTTTTATTAGCATTATTTTTTTTTGAAACTGTGAAACGAAGATAAAAAAACTCCCATGGATTTACGAACGGTGTTTTTACGGTACAACGATTTATTTAGCATCGAAATTACCATGATGGCTAATCTGTGAATAAATTCAAGAGGTGAAAAAGATAAAAAGCGCAATGATCACACGTTTAATCGTTGCATTTTCATAAAAGAAAAAGAAAAACTTGAATAAAATAATGCAATGAAATAAGAGTAAAATACGTATTGAGTGTAAAATAGTCTGGGATAAGTTTTCCAAGAGTTTTTCACTTGAGCTTTTCATAAATGTTTCGTCGATACTGTCACCAAGTTTTCGTTCAGAAGAATACGTGTACGTGTGTATGTGTGTAGGGGGTGTTACACAAGACTGATACGCTTCTGCTAGAGACGTGAGAGAGTGGAATAAAAAAAAAAGTAAACGTGTGGCTGAAGAAAAATCGAAAGAGGTAATCGCCGTAGGCAATCGCGGTGAAACGGTTTCTATCAGGCGAACCTCCATGGCGAAAGAGAATATTACCTTGAATATTGCGGACGTGTGTGACGCCTTCTTTTCTCGTAAACACTTAAATTCTCTTACACCCTAACCTCTACTTTTTATTTTATTTTATTTGTTTATTTTTTTCCTCATATTTCTCTTATACTCTTATCCATTATTATATATTTCTCTACACCACATGCTCTTGAAGAACACAACAACGACGTCCGGCGTTCTATTTGGCTGTTGTCGTCGTCGTCCTCATCATCATGGTTATTTTCTTTCTCTCATACTTAAACAATACGAGAGAGGAATGCGAAAGAGCAAGAGAGGCCAAAACATGAAGAAGGAACCCCATCGAAAATATTCGGGTACGGCCGTTAAAGCAAATGGCTGGTGAACAGGCTCACATAAACGTCCCCTATAGTTCCCGACAAGAGAACGTTTCGCGCGATGAATATCCTTTTCTCTCTATTCCTTTTTCTTTATCTCTATCTCGCCCTTACTCTCTTTTTCTTTCAACCTGGGCAACTCGTTAGTCCTTTTTTCGATTTTTTTTATTCTTTCTGCACAAACGAAATGCTTCTTGGAAGAGCCAACGAAATATATTTCACTAGACCCTCTTGAGCTCTCCTTGCTCCTCTTGCTCAACTTCTTGTCTATTCATAGCTGTATATACATTTATTATACTTTTATTCGTCGACAACGACACTTAGCTCGTACGGAATTGGCTATCAAGTTATTTTATTTATTAACCCAACCAAACTAAACCGACTAACCAGCCAAGCACATACAAATGGAATTACAGCCTACATTTACTCTATGCTGATTCACTTAATTAATTTATTTTATTTTTTATTGTGTTTATAATAATAACTAAAGTCTAACACTGAACTCGTTGACAAGCCATCATTACGTTAATTAACAGTCCGTATAAATGTCAGACGAGTGTTTGAATAAGCGAATTTTATAAATTTAAATTAAAAGATTGAACGATGAGTAGACTAAATAATTTAACATAACATGAGCTTAATTTTGTCTCTCCTCTGTTCTCTGTTTCTGTTGTTATCTATACCAGGGTAACTCTGTCTATAAACGGTACGGCTTCGCGACAGGGACAGCTAATTATTTAGACACGGTTGGACGACACACCATTGATCACTACAGTACCAGGATCTTCTCGTGCTTTCTCACACTCAACTGATGCATACACATATGTGTCGTACATACACACATGCCTATCGATCTACCGATCTCAGCAATCGATTCACTGGTACCAATCAACCTGATCGACTATCACCTCGCTGCACGTTCGTCTTTAAGTGGCTTTCAAATTAATCTACCTAAATTGTTTTAGTTAGCATGAATTATGCAGCAAGAGCCGTGTCATTTATCACTTGAGTTTATTGCGCGACACTACAGTCTGTAGAATTTTAACTGACGCACAGTTCCCTATCATCTCTCTTTCTAACTTTCTCGTTCTCTTTCGGTATCTTATGTATCTATATATATTTGTACATGGTGTATATACATATATAAGTATAAGTGCATGTATATGCAGCCACAATGCTTAGGTAGATTGTGTACGAAGCGTAACCAAAGACTCGCGCCCCGTGAAATTAAAATCAACCACCTCTAACATCGTAATCTCTACTTTGCGTTTCTCCAGCTCCACCATATTTTTTTTTTTTTTATTTTTTTTTATAACTAAACTTAAATTTTTGTAAACTACATTTTATAATGAATACGTAAAACCATCTTAAAAAAAAAATTCACCTGATTATTTTTCTTAAAAGAATTTAAAAATAGTTTTAATTAAAGTTTTTAATACATTATCACGGACTAATGCAAGCTTAGGTATGATATTATTTGTCAATATTAATTACGTACTTGACACTTAAAATTTATAGGCTAACTGGTAATTAGGAATTAAATTTTCAGATAACAGAATAATGCCAGATGATGCCACTAAGCTGCTGTTTTAAAACTAATTTCATGCCCCAGCTTTCTCTCATAGAGTTACCGTTGAATAGAATGAAATTAAGTAAAAATATCTACTGTCCAATTACAGGACCTTGTATAGAAGCCTTGGTGATTATAAACCCCTGGAATTTCAGTTTCGATACAGCCAGCCTAGCATCACATTCAGCTCATAGTTGTGTGAAAATTTAATTTACAACCATTGCTCTGCGTGTAAAATTTATTGTATAACTAAATCATTCGTGGTATTTTTTTTTTCATACATACCTGCAAGTATTGATAGTTTTTTATTAATTCAAACTTGAATTAATGAAATCGTTTATGTGTTTTTGAAATGTTATATCTGTATTTAATGACGGTTTATAGAACATATGATGATTGTTTATTTATTCAATATAAACCAACAACATTGACTCAAGTACCAGAATTCATTATACGGGAATTTTGTTATTCAATTTGTTATGACAAGCCTAGATGATATATATTGACTGAAAATAATTTTTCATTAAATATTGATAACATATTGTTCGATTATTCATTTTATTTTCAATTGAAAATAATATAGTCAATATTTAAAATGAATTTTTTCAAAAAAAAAAAATGATTCGATTAAAGTTACTGATGTGTAAAGATAACTTATATCGAGTTTTAAACATTATTGAATACTGTTATCACGATACTTTTTTAAATGTAACATAAAAAAGTACCGTAAAAAATATCCATCGTAACATTTTAAGTATGAGTTTTAAAAATGAACATTTAGTATTGGAAAACATAATAGCAATAACTTTGTCAAGTGTAACTTTTCAAGTTGTACTTTAGCACCTATCACCAAAACTTTTAGCAAACTCTGTACTACATTGTATCCATAACTGTGGAAAGAGAAGATATAAAATGAAAACACTTGCATTACTGCAGGAAACATGCGACGAGCACCACTGAGTCGTCGTCAGTTGCTCAACTTTACAGCTTTGTTTATCCTCCTTCAAATTGTATACAATATACAACTTTAAAAAAAAAAAAATAGCAGTAATAATAACAATAATAACAACAACAATCATAATTCATAATACATACATAGTTATTTGTTACATACAAAGTTGTTTATAAAAAAATCGGTAATCTGAGATCTTTATGATATGCCCTGTCCATAGAAAACGTTGTATGATAGTCATATAATCTTAGTTCTCTTATATTCTCATGTACAGCATCGCTTTCACGTCAATCGTGTGATATTCTGTTTAACGTTCCACTATACAGTATACAGTACGTGATACCCTAACTTCCGTAAGGATTATGCTTGCGAATGAACCAACGGATAGTGTAGCCAGCAACTTGCCGCTACTCACAATACTTTAACGTGGTACAGCCCAGCAAAGCATATAGTGTAGATCCATAAGCTCATACTTACATTCACGATTATGACGGAAAAGTAAATACTCAGTTCGTTGCCAATGGATACATTAGTTACTTTGTATACACATACATATATTTATATATGTATGTATAGTATACTATTATACGTCAGCAAAGTTCTCTCAGCGTAATTCATCCATCTCTTTTGCACTCTAGTGTATTTTCCCTTATATTGCTCCTGCATCATCGTTCCTTATCTGCTATTCGTGCTGTTATAGCTGGAGACTTTGCTCTTTCGCGAACATCAAACGATCGCAAGGAACGGTTACCGCTAACCCTGCTTCACGAACCCGTCAACCGTGAGTGGCTCTGATAGGCGGTTAATTAAGGGTTGAATCTGCTGAAATTTACGTTTAACTTGGTTCGCTTCTATATATATATGTATATGTATATGTATGGTAGTATGTATCAGTGTGATCATGATGCCTTTAAGCAATCTCTTCACCTTTATTTCTCCATCATCTCCGGATTTAGCTATCATAATCTTTAACTCTTCTCTCACTTCGATTCCCCTATTCATTTTCTTCTTTGAGCTTTTAAATCCACTTTAACCATTTCAATTCTCAATTCATTGTTCATGACTTGTTAGACCTCTTGTGTGACGTTAGAAAGTTTACGTTCGGTAGCTGAAAGGCATTAGAATATATACGTAAATTAAAGGTACATTTGAGTCGCTGAGAAAGATAAATGTGTGAATTTATTTTTTTTATCTTTCTCTTCTTTTTCCTCTTTCTTTTTTTATTTTTATACTTTTCTTTCTTTTCACTCTGTTGAAAGATTACAACTTCCTTGTATGCATTTGATGTATTATGCGTTATAACAAATCGCTGATACTTTTTGTATTGACAGTCTCGTTTCGTATGATATCACTAGTATGACAATGACGTAGTTCGTTATTTATAACGAGTGTACAACCGGAAAAATGCAAGTAGAAAAAGTAATGGTTATGGAAAACTTAACTAGCGGAATCAATCCTCCTTGAGGTATATTCAATATCGTATGTATTTTTGTATCATGATCCCACACTTTAGAGTGCAATTGATTCTATATGTTTATATTTATATATGGATAGAATTAGTAAAATATGAAACAGTATCAGTAGGATACTAACGACATTCTGATGAGGCGTCCCAACTTATTCTTAATGGACTTTACTGCATCATCTTTTGACTCCTGGGTTGTAAGTTCATGGACCAGCAAATGGGAATAATGTTGCTAAAATTATTTCCGTAGAGCTTCCGCGTCTTTGCATTAATCGTCGCACGTCTTAAACGGCTTGTTATTCTCTTTGGAATTGTCGTAAAATCGCACGACAGCAACGACGACTACTACTGTGACAATGATAGCAAAATCCGTAGCATAATCCGATTTAGTTGTGCCAGTAGATGAGCACAAGAAGTCGGAAATATATATATATATATATATATACTGACAATGTTTAGCCGCCGTTGGTAACTCAGCGTTACAGTGTTCAAGCTTCAGGAACCACCAAATGAAGAGCCGGTTGAAAGAAATAAAAAGATAATGATGAGGAGGATAAGGATGAAGGAGAAAGAGTACAGAATTAGTGGATGACGGCTCGGATTATTAGAGTAGAGAGTGAACGAGAAAGAAACGAGATAATAGAGATGAAGATAAAAAAATAAAAAAATTAAAGAGAAAGGAAAAAAGGGGAAAAGTTGGAGTTGAGAGAGCATGCTAGTGTATGTTACTTGGTGTGTCGCTTGAATTATGAAACAACGTGCTTAATGACGCGCCGGATTCAGCCTGCTGTGAATTTAACGGTGACTCAAGAGAAGAAATGAGCGAACTAAATTTTAAACCCTCTACAAAATCTTCTCCTCAGTTGTGTTCTCTCACTATTACTGTGTATATTTCATGTCTATTAATGTGGTTCTCAAATTCTAGCGTCTATTCAGGTATTAAATGCCTAGTTTGTAGTGCATTTACATCTTTTGTCTTGAGTAAAAAGCATTATAATATTCATAACGAGTAATATCTCATTAAATTTTAATGTTTAATTACTGACAAAAGGCAGTACGTACACTGTGTACGTTTAGTTTCTGCTACAAGTTTTCTCTTTGTTCACTTAGCAACATATTTTATATTATATACCTATGAAAATTAATATATGTACGTTGCAGATATATGTTTATCTCTACTTTTTCTTTCTCTCTCTCTCGCTGCTTCTATTGAAATCTGTAGCCGCACGTTTTATTCTCGATCATCATAAAAATCCATAAAACAGACCTCGAAGCCACGTTTTTTTTCTTTCTTCTCCTTTTTTATTTTCTCGTTTCCAAACATGGAGAGGAAAAGTAACAGTATTCAGAGTATAGAATGGAGATGAGGATCACGAGGATCGCTCAAACCTCTCGACAACTTGATAGTACAATGTACTGGCGTGTAAGTCTACGCCCAACTAGCTCTAATACAAGAAGAGAACCGAGTACGAGAGATGATTGAGAGAGACAGACATAGAGACTTGTGTTTTCTCACTCACTCGTCCCCTTGGCTTCTGAAATTAGAAAACTTTTTATGTACGCCAATTTTTAACCAGCAGGCGCTCTTCAGCGGTAATTACTTTTTAAGCTTCTCTCACGGCACTCCCCCTCTCTCTTTTCTCCTGCCTGTTCTTCTCTTGCCAATGAACAGACACATTTTTTTGTTTTTCTCTCGCTCTCTCGCTCCCATTCCCCGTCATATTTTTTTTCCCCATAAGCTCTCTTGTATATTATATTCTGAGTAGTAGCTGATGTGCCTGCCGTGTTTTAGCTCCAGGGAAAAACCAACGACTGTCTCCAGTCAGGTAGAATTTTAAATTTGTATCCCGTAAAACCAAACTCTTTTTCCCATATACAGTTATATAACAGTATAATATAGCTTAGCCTTGTTGATTGTATTAGTGTATCACTGTTGGTATTTTGTTTTACTCACCCTGCCCTCAACTTCATTATCTCTTTTTGCCTCACTAATTTCCAATGTTTTCTATTAAAATACATGTTCTGTATGGGTTATACACTGTAAAAATCACCGCGGTAAGTCCAGGCGGTGTAGGTGTTAAAATCAGCGGTGTTAAATTTCAACACCAAAAACGGTGTAAAAATAACACCAACGCCGGTGTAAATATTCTAAACCGGTGTTAAAATAATGCCGCCGCCGGTGTAGATATTCTTTACGGGTGTTAAAATATTTTATTTTGTGAATATTTTTACTTACTCAATCACTATACTTGTTAATAAATGATATTTTTTATTAATTTTCATAAAGAACTGACGTTTTTTGTGTTTTATAATCTTTGAAGTTCATTTTCCAAGCAGACGCAGTTTACCCCGCTTTTACACCGGTTACCCTGCTTTTACACCGGTATTTTTAACACCGGCGAATTACTCCTCCTACACCGGTGTAATTTCATTTTTAACACCGCTCTTTTTACAGTGTACCTAATTGCAGAGCTTACTTTTTGTAGTTTCACATGATTATTTTTTTTTTTTTTTTAATTCTGTCTGAATGCTTTTTATCTATCTACATCAAAAGAACAGATTTACACTGATTCAAACTCTTTAATATTATTTTTTGTGCAAACTTTTCGGTATAAAGTAAAGATCAATGTTTAATTTTTATCCTTTCAGTTTGTTTGCTAAATTATTATTATTACTAGTTCAATGGATTTCAGATTATTTGTGAGAGATTAAAGTAGCTAATAGAAGTAATAGACCCTGACGAATGGTAAGCACTGCATTTCCGAGTAATTTCGCGGCGTTATTCGAGCAAGCAGTGGCTCCACCTAGTTATTAAAAAAAACCGGAAAAGGCTGGTCACTTAGGCGTCGATCCAACGGGTCAGTAGGACGTCTCGTGTCGCGCTTCTTCGTCTATCTCATTTATCTTTCATGCTACTTCGTGATCTATATCTATATTTATATTCTTTTAAATCCACGTTCTCATACTATTGTACTACATTTTATGTATTAATTTCCATAAATTTTACAGTTGAATAACAATTTTATATATTTTTGTTTCAGGTAAGATTTTGAATTCTGATCTGATCAATTGGTATTGAGCTTGAAAAATTATCATACAGCTCTTGGCAGTATTGTAAGTCGATTTAAACTTTAAATTAATATCATTATAGTACTATCATTGCAAATAGGAGGGAATAATACACTGTAAAAAATTTCGGTGTAAAAATGAACTCGGAGAACTTTACACGGACGTTTAGTTAATCCTTAATTAATAAGTATATTAATGGCGAAATATTCAAATGATTTAATTTTCTTAACGCAAAATTATCATAAATTATACATTTACACATTTGACGATGTAGAAATTTTAAATTCACACCACCTAAATTTGGTGTAATTTGCACACCGCGACATTTACACTAGACCGGATCCAAAAAATTTTTTACAGTGTACATATCTTTAAATTTAGTATAGTGCATTTGGATAAGAGAAAAAAAATGCAAGGATTATATTTTAATTTCTGTATAAATTATTTGGATGGACGATAAGCAGATAATTTAACGTGAAAGTCGAGTATAAATAAAAACTCATTTGCCTCATCTCAACTTCGTTTATACCACGAGAGCATCTGGCACTGAAAATGGACCGAGTAGTTATAGTTGTACTTGTTGTTACTGTAGTAGTTATATACTATTATAAATGCCACAACTGACATTCTAGGCATCCGTAACCAGGCCTTATACTTTTTCCTCTTTCCTCTTTTCTCTTTTTTATTATATTTTTTATTCATCTCTTTTTTTCCGTATACTGTGCATACGCACGCGCTTTTTACCAAAAGACAACACACAAACCCTGTGTACTCTTCTCTGGCAAAATGGAATTGCGGTAGGAATTATAAGCCCCCAAGTATAACGAGACATTATAGTCTCCGTAATCGCTACGCTCACTCTACAGCCGCCAGACTGCAACTGCTACTACTTCTATTACTGCTACGACAACTTAAACTTTTTATTTTTTTGGTAACAAACGTATTTTTCTTGCCGCAAAAACGCATTTCTACCGGAAAAATTCAGTGTGGCAGCTCGACCAAGAACACACTTCAACCGACTTTATGTTTTCTTAATTATTGCTGAGACAAGATGAGTAGTCAAGGAAAATAAATTAAATGAAGTATTTTTATTTCTTTTCTTGCAATTTTTTTTATAACTTTTATAATTTATTTTCGGGTTTTACACGATATATTATTAAGCCTTGTTTATTGTACTCGGTGCTCTGGGGCATTACCTGAAGCTTATCAACCCAGTAATAAAAAAAAAGATAAGAATTGTGCATGTTCGTTAAACATTCGTGATATCATGAATACTCGTTTTTGTCGCGTTTTTACAATATAAAAAAAAATTGAAACGCTGAAATAAGTTTTTCCTAGAAGAATATAAATGGGTTTTTCTTCTCGTCTTATTCTTTTCTTTCCCCATTACATCGTGATAGGTGTAAAATTTATTAGCCTTTGACTATTGTGTCTTTTTCATATCTTAAGCTTCCACATTTCCATGTAAACATAAAATGTTATGTGCGATAACCATCATTTACTGTACAAGCTCTTTCACTTACACCCGTTTTATTAGTTTTTTTTATGTCTGAGTATATATAAATATATGTATAGATAAAGCTAGACGTACTGAGTAAGTGAAAATAGCAGCAATGGATAAGTTTTATTCGTTACAAAATAGCTAAAGCTTGTGTGTGACATTAAATGAATTCAAGCCCCAAGTAACCTTGTGAAGAAGCTCCAGACGTCATTCTCAAAGCTTTAAAGTATCTTCACAAGTTTTTCATAGTCTTGAGAATCAAAAGTTTATAAGCCTTTTCATCATCGGACCCATGTCTCTACTTGAGAACCTCTAAGTTGTGAAATTTTCACGATCAAAAATTTAATTTTAACAAAAAGTTAATTTTATTCTTTCGGTAAACACTCTTCATTAATATTCTAACAGACTTGGTCCATTTATCAAGACAGAATATATAGTCGAGGTAAATAATAGGATTTCAATTGATTTAATTCACCTGCGGTTTTTATGCTTGCCACATTTATCGTTTTTTTCCTTTTTTTTTTCACTCCCTCGCGAAAAATTCCATGGCCTCATTGCGGTGGTTCAGAGAGAAATACTCGATAAATTGCTGAAATCCCTCAGTGCAGAAGATACGATAGGCTTTTTCTTCGTTCTTTTCTCTTGGCGTACATTTTTTATCTTTTTCGTACGATAGAAAAACGTGCTGAATTGGAATGAAGCTCGGAAAATTTTCGTCTTAGGCACGTACGGTCGTACAGTTTACAGTCAAAGTTGTAGGCGAAAATAATGATTTTTTGAGAATTTAATCCGAAACAAAGGAATAATATTTTTAAATTTGAATCATTATAAGTATAGAAATAACAATTGCATTTAAAAAATATAAATTATAATTAATAATACATCAATTACTTTCATTTGGTTTGGGAGCAATTTCCGAGAAGAAGAGAGCGACAAGAGTACTAGAAATTGCAGTGGCGAATCATCGCTATGCGGGCTATTCAACGATGTGGCAGTGCCACCAAGCGTGAGATTAATTAAAATAATTAGTAGGGAAAGCGACACAAAACGGGATGAAAAGGCAAAGCGTTAGGCGCACAGATTCAAGAGACGAGTACTTTCATATTACAACTCTTTGAGTGTAGGTTGTATGTACATAGAAATTCGTTACTACTGTGTAGTGGTAAAGAAAACGGAGATTGCGATTAAGAGAGGAAAAAAAGTATAACGAATAAAAATGTTAAAGGAATGTAGCCAAATTTTACCATGCACACAAACCGAGTTGTTATATAATGAGTAGCCAACCTGGCTATTTGTTCTGTGCTTTTTTTGCTTTAATTTAGCAGCCGGTAATAATAGCGAAACAAGACTCTACACAGGATTATTTTATTTCGCTCGTACGAATACTTAAATTCATCTCATTTTATGTTATTTTACAAACGTTATTTCTCATTTTACAAATTATTTATTTTAACTAATTGGCAATGGATTTTATCACAAAATAATTGATTTAATAGTAACGACGATTTCAATCATTTATTTCATTTTAACTATAAATAATACAAAGGATGTTTGTTGCATTGAAATGAAATTATCTGTCGAGTGTAGCAACTGAAAGATGTTTAATTTAAAAAATAAAAAAATTATACGGAAACAGAGTTTGCGAAAACACAGGGTAGCTGAATGATTTGCTTTTGGCGCACGTTTCACTGAAACTTTGTCTGGTTCGCTCGCAGCTCTCAAGCGAGTCCTTTGTTTCTATCGGTAACTTCAGTTGGAGTATGATCGCATTACGCTTCATCCCCTGTGCCATACCCATAAGTTGCTATTTCTCCTTCATCCAGCATATCCACACAAGAAATCCCAGTTGATACTTCCACGTGCAGATATCAGCTCTCTAAAAGATTTTAAATGTATCTTTTATTCTCGTAGAATAGAATAGCAATGTTATAACTTTACGTGAATTGACACTTAAAAGTATAAATATTAAAATTCAACATGATAATTTACCATAAATTTAAAACTATTTTTAACTTTTTTCATAAAATAGAACAAAAAAAAAATTAAAAATATTTTTTCTCACATCGTTCAGTAATACGTAACAAGATATGTAATACATTATGCACATACATTGATGTACACTCTATAAAATATAAGGAGCTGGTGTGGTAGGATTCGAGGGCATTGAGGATGGTAACGAGGATCGAAATAACGAAGGAACGACGAGAACGTAAGTCAAACGGATGGGGCTTTTACGAGCTTCGGGAGAAGATAGCGCCCAAGGGTGTGGTACACTTCGACCCGGCCAGTTGGAATATGTCGAGGGGCCATTAAGGGGTATTCAGAGTCGATTTTTCGTAGTACGGTAACGCCTTGGGATCGTGAGCGAGAGGATCCTCTTTGGTAGCCTCTCTTGAGTATTCTCAAGTCTCCTGTCCAATTCAAGATTGATCGCAAAATTTTATACGTACATATATCTATGTATGTATGTATCTATGTATATATATATATATATATATATATATAGTAACGAACGTTTCAAGCGATAACTACCAACTCAATAGACGTTTCCCGGTGTCTAACAATGTTCCTATCGATCCCATTGACTCACTTCAATCCTAGCTACCCCTCTCCAATTAGATTGTTGTATCTCCTATTTCTCGTCGCTATTGGTGTGTACACAGAGCCTTTTGAACGCATCAGCTCATCATCCTGTCGATCTTGATATCTATGTTGCAAACAATACTACGGTAATTAGCATCATTATCTACTGTTCGCTGACAATTTTCCTTCAATGAAATTCAATTCCTCATATCTCTTTTCCTATATTATGGATATATAGATAGAAAGATAGATAGATTGATAAATGTATATGTGTGTATTGAGTTTACTTTCTTCTTTAAATTCCCGTGTTCAATCACACGGAAATTTCATTTCGTCCTGCTTACACAGTGCTTTCATGAGAGAGTTTGTCGTCCTGAGGATTCTTTATCCCGGCCTTTTATGACCCCTGATAGGAGAGAATAGTGTTAGTAGCAAAAGTATAGAAGTGAAAGAAGCAGGAAAAAAAAAAGACGGAAGAAGATGGTACACTTGGTACAAGTCACGTAAGAACGTTATTAAAAACGTCGTAGGAAGGTCTTATAGTTTTCCAAGGCAATATGCCGCCTGTTTGCTCTACCAAAGTCTTCCACATCGTTTCATGCCAGTAAAGAGCAACGTTAGAAACTCGTAGACATACTATGACTGTGTGTACATTTACTGCCTTCCCAATTTCCTTCTCTCTCTTTCGACTTACCTTTAATTCAACCCTTTCCGCAGTAATCTTCAATCTACAAGTATCTGCTTTCCATATATAAAACTCACTTGCTCGCGAGTGAACTATATTATTATAGTTTATTAGTCAACGTTAATAAAAAAATACTCGAGGGAACTATGATTAAGAAAATCACATTGAAATGGTGAATCTGATGAAACAAAGCAGAATGTTACACACAGCTAGGGAATTAGCTCTTTGTCATGGCACCTACGTTTGTTACCTGAATAGTTAAAAAAAACTAGACTTAAAAAGTAAAAAAATAGAATTTTAAAAGAGGATGGTGCTTCGCGAGTAAATGATCGTCGATTAAAGCGCTCCCGGGCGACCAGACGCGATGGCTCGGATTGACAAATTGCCTAGGCGATCTCTCCCTACATTCGTTTTCTCTCTCTTTCTACGCCATCTCTGTCTTTCTCTCTTTACCCTCGAATTTAACTCACAGATTCTCAAGAAAATTCCCTAAAGCCCTAAAACATTTAATTATCATCAATCGTGTTTAAAAATTTTTTTTTTTTTACCAAAAAAAAAAAAAAATAAATAAAAATAAAAATTTATTCGATTTTCATTTATCTTTTGTTAGTCTCGTGTAAAAATTTATCTTAATAGTCTTTAAATTAAAGTAAATTATGCGCTCTTTCAATTAAATTTCATTGAAATAATCTTTAATCGCGAGCGAGTGAACCAGAATATGGATACTAAAATTAGATATGAACAGATAAATGAAAAATTAATATTTATATATACATATAATTGAAATAAAAATAAAAGACATGCAAAGTGTGGGTTTGGTGAGGCTAAATAACCGCTAGCGAACCAACAGTACATCAACGTTATTCGTTGAGCAATATTTCCAATCTGGAATATGAAAGCTCTCTGGCGTTGGTGGTGCTACAATCACCAGTAGCGTATAGCTTCGACCTGTGCTCGTCAAACCACGATATTCATTACCGAATATTTGAGTTTTAAATGGAAAATGTACACACGTAGATGTTTTCACTATAATGTCCAATTGGATGCACACGAATAACCGTGTCGGGGCAGCTTTTGAATGCGTCTGTGAACACCAAAGTCTGCTTGTGATGATGATGGTATTCTGAAACCGCATGTATATAAAAACACTTTTCATATTATAAATTCCGCCATTACTTTTAATTTTCTCTTCCGTTACATTACATTATGTTCTCTTTGCATACACATATATTCGCTAAATGTTTTTCTAACAGACTTAACCATTTCAATAATCGTTAAATTCATCATATTAAGGATGCGCATCTCGTTAAGTAAACACATGAAACGTGTCTGAAAGCCTCGAGATACTAAGAAGGGAACATGACTTAAGTCAACTTAACTCTTTTTTATTTTTTACCCTCTACTTCCCTCTACTGCCTTTGTATTTTATCTTTAACTTCTACCAATACATATATATATATATATACACAAAACTGACTTAGCTCCTATCTCAATTGCTGTTAAACATGCCGCTGGTGTCGGCTTGTTTGTTTCGCGTCTACAAAATCCACAATTGACTTGGTGAATTTTCATTTACGCCTAGCGTATTGGCAATGGCATCCATAGTAAGAGAAAAGTCCAGACCAGACAGGCTTGTTGATCGAAGGCACGAGGAATAAGAACGAGCAGCGAATACCATTTTATTTTTTACTCTTATTTTACTCTTTACCACTTTTATTCTTCTTCTTCTCCTTCATCTCAGTCTTAGTCTTCGTCTTGGTCTCAGTCTTCTTCATTTTCTACTACTGCCATCGTATCTTCTTACTTTAAAATGCTACTGCTTCTATGGCGCTTACAGTTCTTGCTGTCTGTTGCCAAGAAACTCTTACACAATGGAATGGGGTGTCGATTTAACCCAGAATTTTTCTTCGTAACCTTTGTCGACATTGTCGAAAGATCACGTAGAAAAATCTCATCGCTTTCTTTTATCCTTTTGTTCCCACCTTTTCTTTTTTTATTTTTTCGATTTGTTTTAGTTTTCAATGTAACGTAAAATAAAAACAAAATTAAAAAGATTGCAACAAAAAAGTGAAAATAAAAAATAAATAAAGATTAAATCAACCCAGAGTTTACACGGTGCAAGTTGATGAGATGAGACAACTTTTCTGCTGACTTTTAATGCCATGCTGTATGATTATAGAGCACTTGAGTGCTGTCAAGTGAAGAATGTCGTGCAAACGAGAATCCACGGCGTCTGAAAGCCGACGAGGAAAAGTGTAATAAGATTGCGCTGGAAGGCGTAGCACGTTCATCTGTTATTTGTTTACACGAACCTGAGAAACTTGGGAGAAGGGCAGTGACTATAAATTTTCGTTCGAACGTCGTAGTTGTAGTTGTCGTTGGTACTTTCGCGGGTCGGGATCGCTATAGATATAATATACACCCGACTACTACTCCCAATTCCAATCCTTCGTTTAGTTCCTCTCGACTTTTTAACTCTCGTAACTTGGTTATTTATGTACAGCATAAGGTGAAATAGATTTTTCTCAGTTTGAAAAAAAAAAAGAAAAAAATTTTTTCTTTATTTTTATTTTTATTTAACGAGTTGCTTTAATAAAAATAAAAAACAAACTTACCTACTCTAAATTACTATTTTATCTTGATTAATAGGTATTGAAAACTTTAAATTTATTTCTTTAAATATCCGATAATTTATTGACAAATAACTTTCGTAAAAGTATATGAGTTAATATTTATCAAACATAATTTAACAATTGATCCGCATTACTTTTTTTAATTACTGAATTAAAAGTTGTAATTAAATACTTTTTATCGTATTTGGCTTTACTACTTAATCCCCTGGAATTATTAAATCTTAATGAACCGCTTAATTGAATAATTTTTTAATGAGATAAAGTAATTTGTGTCGTGTATTAAGTAGATTCGATGAGGCTCAAAATAGTTTATCCGCATTTAATTGAAATAATCTGTGTATTAGGAATTATATTCTATTAGAGATAAGGATGCTGCAGATATACACCGTTAAGATCTGAGCTTAAAAGTGGATCATTGCTGAGGATCAATGGTGCAGCTGGAAAAGCTTCAGAATGTGACAGCATGAATGTAGATCTAGGCAACGGCTTAATGCATTTAAATTCTATTAGTAAGGCCCTATAGCCTACAATAGGCAATATAGAGTAACTGGTGCGTTGTTTCTTCCACTATTTCCACATATTCCCGTTCAGCTGGATTACTAACAAGAAGGGTTACAAAGAGAGAAAGAGATCGCAAAGGAGGAAACCAACATAGAGAATCCCGAGAAATTCTCTCAGAGATTACCCACACTCATATAATACGCGTATGGAGCTTTAAAATTAATCCCAGAGACAATTGATTTAATTTTACAGGGAAATTACACACAGGATTACTCATATTCTCTGAAATGTTTAATAATGATCCGCTAATTGAATAGGGATCACTTTTAAGGTTTCTATTCGGTAATCAAATTTATTTTGTTGCCTATACAATTTGTCTATTCAAAGACCCTCATAATGATACAATAATACCCGAAATCGTAACTTGCATAATAACTTTCTCTCCACTGTATTATATTATCAGTTTCTATTATCCCAGTTTTCATCAGCAGCCATGTCATTCGTCCTCGTTTTCTGTCAATGTCGGGTCTGTATACACAGACAATATTAACCGGAATTTGGTTGGCATCAATGAAGACAAGTCGAAGTGAAGACTCGTGTGTCCCTCATCCATCAGTTGTTGGCTGCTAGAGCATCAACTCTGTAAATTATCTAACAGTTCAACCCTCCGCGTCTACTCATATCTCTCTTCTAACGTGAAACCAGTCTCCAGCTGTCGCGTTTAACACAAGTCTCAGTTGTTCTGAAATGTCACTCATAGATAATGCATCGTCATACATATATATGTATATTTCTAGTAGTAGTAGTGGTAGTATTGGTAGTAGTAGGAGATATAGGCTGTCCAGCACAGAATATTCTAGTAATTTCCGTCTAGTGTGTGCACTTAAACGCCAGTTTGTGCGACCGACTTGTCATTGTTAAATAAGGATGAAAGGAGCTAGAATACCTTACTAAGACCAGAGGAATGAAGAGAGTAGTAGTTGTTCTCAGTTTAAGATTCACATATATGCAGTGAAATTCCTCTAAAACTCTAGAGCCTGTCTGCTCATAAAATGCAAACCCTGCGGACGGAGAGTTTAAGTTGGTGGTGCGACTTGAACCTTTCTTAGTCTCTCATTCCCCTTTTCCTTCTCCACCTCCTGGTTCTTCTACTTCTGCACCACCACCAGCCTCTTATCCCCTATCTTTGTACGCTTTCGTGCGCCTTAGCGTAACCAACCAAGGCCCGACAATAATGAAATCCATAAATCCGTGAGAACGCGAACGGCACACCAGCGGCTGCAAGATGTCCCAACCTAAGAAAGAGGGCTGTGAAGAGGATGAGGAAGGGCCGGGAGGTATTAGGGAAAAGGGTGTGAGGTCTGTACGTCTGACGCAACTCCTCCTCTTTCCACTTGGCCGGTTTTACTCCCCAGCTTGTGCTTAGCCTTATGCTAGCTCGCTGGTTCCCTTATAACTGCGTCGTGTCGCGTTTTGCAAACCCGCAATCTTGTTCTCTTCCCTTAGTTATACTTACACTTTATCGGTTTGCTGTTGCTACTGTTACGACTGACTGCTAAGACTAGATTCGCAAATCAGCTACTGCTACTGCTACAGGGGAACCAAGTAAGATATCGGTTTCGGGATAAAGTTATTCTCGCTCGATCTAACAAAGAAAAAGGAACTTTGACTCACTCTAAGTTCCACTGTGAGTTAGAATTAACCCTGCGGAACGACCTTCCCGTAAATATCCTGTAACTTGAATTCGATGGCTAAAAGACCTTGTAAGTTTGTAGATTTCTTTAATTTAAACTTCGCGCTTCAACAGACTCAGCTAAAAGTACTTTGAAGAGTTTTATTTTTTTTTTTTTACTGTTTTTTTGTTTGTTTGTTTCTTTTCCTCAGAACTTTCAATCAACGGTGATAGTCAAACTTGTGCTCTTTTAATTTATTTTTATATTTATTATTCAATACCCGCTTTTACAAATCACTTAATCCAATCTTTTCATCTCTTTATCGAATTAATGTCTTAATGAATTAACTATTTGATTTTTATTTTAAATATAAATATAAAATACCGTTAGAACAATGCAATCCTACAAGCGAATGTATTTATAATTTTTACCCGCGGGAACAATTTTTATAACCGAGTGAAGTAAAATAAATGTAAAACTGAATATTTTTTTTTGCTCTGGCGATGAAATTTTTCATTCTCCTCCCGTGCTTTTTGGTATCTTCGTTTTGTTGATTCGTTTTTCATTAATTTTTATCATTTTGTCATTCACATAACGATCGTTGCCCACAGTATATATATATATATATATATATGTATATGTACATAACCGTCCGCTAAAGCAGTAGCAGCATCAGCAACAGTAGCAATAGCAATAGCAGTAATAACATAGTGAATACGACAGTGGGTTTTCTCTCCCTAGAGTCAGGTTGTTCGTCCCTTGACCACCACAATCCCCCAAACAACTCGAGCTGGGATGCTTGTTCAACCACTATGCATCACCATAATTCGTATTTTCGTGAGTTGCTCAAGCCATCGTCATCTGCTGAATTTACTTCTCCTATAATAGTATAACCTACGTATCAACTCACATTCTCATACTTAACTGTGATTAATAAATTCTAAGTATACATATTATAAATTTCGTATAAAGTTGTGAAATATTTCGACACAAGTTACAAATTACTTTGAAACATGAAATTCATATTTAATAACATAAATCACTCAAACAAAAGTATATTAAATACCGACTTTATGAAATACAAATAATAACTGATGGAAAAAAAACAAAAAAAAGAGAAGGAACCATTCACAGTTAAAATTGGACTGTGGGTGTAAAAAGAGTCTTCATTCTTTCGTGAGTAGTTCCATTAGCAACTTGAGTGTGTTGTTATTGTTATTGTTGTTGTTGCTACTGGTACTGGTACTGCTGCCGCTCTATAGTTATATTATATTTGGGTGTACATGCCACACGTGTACATAAAAACAGCTAGCTAGTCTCAACGACCAATTGTAATAGTATATAACCGCGATACGTTCACAACAATGAGGCACTGACCTCTTTCTCGTGCGAGTCTCTCGAGCGAAGCGGGAAACCGGCGTATCCGACGGGTAATTACCTGCCACCCCGATATATCATAAATTTTGTACGAAATTCGCTCGACGGCCCTTACTCTCGCTTCCTCTCTTTCTCTTTCCAAGTGTATATGCTGCTGCACACACACATATATATAGATAGATATATATATATATATAATACTCTAACCATACATGTACAAAAATATATAGCACACTGGCTCTCACGCGGATGGACGCTAACCGGACGAAGCCCTCGAGAGAACATGAGAGCCTCGGGGGTAATTATCGGTGACTATGCATCGCGCAAGCTTCAATGAATCGACATGGAAAATGGGAGATAACGAACAATACGGTCATCACACCTCTCTTTACCCCTTATCAATTTTAAAATCACTCGATATTCTTCAGCATATAAATTCATTACGTATCGGTACACGTCTTTTTAACATTCAGTAAATTTAATTAATGATTTATTATTATTTTCCTTCATTACTTAATTAAAGAGGGAAATAGCTAAGCTGTAATTAAAACTTTTTTTTTTTTTTACTGTTAATTGTATATTCAGATAACCCTCGATAAGCTTATGGGTGTTTCAAAATAATGGAGGGTTTTCGTTGTGGCGTTAATACCCGTAAAAACGTACACGAGTTTTCCTCGTCGATCATTAATTTCGTGACTCTTGTGTTGTTAATGAATGGGGCACGTAACGCAGCTTTAATGCCAGTCCTGTGCTACTGCCGCTGCCGCTGTTACTGCTGCCGAGGGCGGATAGACGAGAGAGCTCTAGAGCTGTGTCATCACACACGTGCCGCAGCGATGCATCACAGAATGACGGGAATCGCGGCCCGGCGCGGCGCGGCGTAACGTTCAGCTCACTCGCTCTTACGCTCGCTCACAAATCACAATCTTCCTCTATTATATTATCCTTCACCCTCACCCTCACAGCTTTTGCTCCCACTCTCGCTCTCTCTTTCTGCCGCTACATCATTACACTTTGTGTAATAGCCAGGCAATCCTTGTCTATCTCGATTTCAATTTTGTATCTCTATCTATATATTATTTTGTACAAGTGTATTGTGAACGTGTGGTGAACACTGATTTAACACTGAGTAAAATCAAGTCATTGCTAATGTGTACTTCTGTGGATTGGCTATTCATCAGTTCATCTCCAGCCAACAGAAATTGTTTATCCGCAAATTTACTTTGAAATCTATATCAAATATTCCATAGATCGATAGGTCTGTCATGTATGTATATGTTTACGAATCTACTATTAATGGAGGTATACAATTTCACGTAATAGTTGAGCTTTAATTAATTAGCTAATCAATTAGTTATTTTAAAACTGCCAAAGCATCTCGTTTTATTTTAAAAATGTATATCCCCTCTTCTGACAAAGTGAAATGGATCTCGTAAATCTGAGTTGTTAACTACTGCACTGTGACCTATTAAAGAGAATCGACTGGATTAAGCAGAATGATCGATATCTATTTTAGCGATGTGAAATGAAACTTAAGCTTTCTCTCTTTCTTTAAATCTCAATCTCTGTCCTGGTATAATAATGCGACAGTCTGTTGTGTATTCATGAGAAAAAAAATCGCTTCTGTTAAAGTATAATCAATTTGTCAACAAATTTAGCTAGTATGCTAAGTAAATATGACTCAAGAATATTACTAGAGCTCTGATTGAAATAGTGAGGAGAAGACATCGACGAGGAACAAGACGAGGTAGAGGAAGAGGAAGAGGAAGAGGAAGAGGAAGCTAATAAAACGGGATAGAAACAAACTGAGGAGTTATTACTACGTCATGTGCTTTCGTGCATGCCTTGACAAGCGCCAACGACATGACCGAGTTTTACATTCCCACTGAAAATTTTTTTATACCCATCGTTCTTTATTCGTTTTCATATTATTCATTTGCTCGTAGAATATTATTCTTCTTTTTTAGTTTTTTTTTGTTTTTATGTTGGTAGAGCAGAGCCCATAAAATTCAACTGGGTGCTCCCAGACATTTTTGCGTCCTTGTTAAAGAGACAAGAAAATTCAAAAAGAGATAAAATGATAAAAAAATAAAAAATAACAGAAAGAGACAAAGTAGAATAAGAAGAAGGAGAAAATGGAATAAGACAGAAAAGTCTGTTAGCCGGAAGTCGTAGCTATTCGTGACACGCGATATCTCGTGAGTTTGAGAAGAAGAAGAAGAAGAAGAAGAAGAAGTAGATGAAGGAGGGTTTATTTTCCCAAGCCGACGCTTGCAAATCTTCTGGAAAACTTAATTTTCTTAATTTTAGTTTCGGAGTAATTAAACGCTGGAGACGTGCTGGTAAAAAATTTAAGAAAAAGATAAAATAGACAAAAAAAAAACACAGTCTGCAGATACATATGCGCGTGACCTGAAAACATTTTTTTCTTTATTTTACGAGTGCAATAAAAGAGCAAAATGAAAAGAAAGAACGTCGAATCGTTTCCGTGTCGGCTGTTTGTTGCGGTTTCCTTTTTTTTTTCTTAATATGTATGTTCTAAAGAACTAAAACATAAAGACGACGGATGACGATTACGAATACACATAGGTGTAGTATTTATATGTATGTAGATATATACTACTGCGTTTCACTGAATTCCGTGTGCAGTGTTGCAGATTATACGTGAAAAAAAAAAGTAAAAATTTTTTTTGACCTCGACATGATGACGGATGGCAGTGGCAAGTGCGGCTTCAACCCCTGTCACATACTACTCTTCTGTCCCTTTTATCCGCACCCTCGTTACTCTCTCGTTCTATGCGTGACACGGTGACGCCGTTATCTCGCTGTGATGCTGGTTCTGCTGTTAGCAGTGTTGCTATCACGAGAATTATGCATTTTTAAGAAAAATTATTTATGTATTTATGTTCATGTACGTTAACACATACTCATCTAAATATCACTGCTTGATTGAGAAAGCTCTGGATTGTGAATAATTACTAAATTTAATAGCTGCTGAATATATATATATTTTTTTCCACCGAAATAATATTCATGAGAAAAATTCTACAGCATCAGAGATCAATTTTATTTTGAAATTCAAAACACGTTACAATGCTGAGAGTGGACAGTCAAATAAATATATTTCAATAAAATGTAAAATATGTGCAACCAGAAAAAAAAGTATTTGCCAAAAAATATCTCGTGTATTTATTTATGCTTACGTTTCTTTTAAAAAAGAGCAAATATGCCGTGTACACATCTATATATATATATATATATATATATATATATATATATATACATATATATATATATATATATATATATATATATACATTTATTTTTTTTTTTATATTTATTTCTTTGGTAGTAATGCTGCGCTTTCGATGCTCACGATTCCACATAAAAAATAAAAATATGAATAAGTGTATTTGAGAGAATATTGTAGAATGAGAGAAAAAGAGAAAGAGAAAGAGAGAAAAAAGATGAGAAGTGATATCGAGAATACCCGGTATTGGCAGACCGTTTCCCCGGCAAATAATTGGAAATGCAAACAGTACAGTATGCCCTCTGATAGTTCAATAATTGAGTCTGTTATCAGTACATGAATATTTGTATATTTTAAAATATACTGCGTGTTAATTCACGTGTACTCTTAATTTCTGATCTTCGATTTGATAATATTCACAATATCATAATCATTTCAATTTAAGATAATATCTTTTAAATAATACGATTACACTATTAATTATTCATTTATCGTATTTAATGTATATAGTTAAAAAATTTGTGTTGAATTCAACACAAATCGAGTCCTTAACATTCTACTCAATTTTTTGTGTTAATTTAACACATTATACTTGTGTCAAACAATAATATAGATTTGAAACTTGTTGAGATCAGATAACACATCGTTCCCTTTATGGGTAAATCTCGTAACTGCAAAATTATAATTTTTTCAGAAATCGGTCAAAACATCTATTCTGATGTACCTGAAGATCGGAACGTTTTTCGCGCAATGAAAAGAAAAATTTTAAACTAAAAAATCTACTGGATGACTAGATTTCCGAACTGTTTCGCATAAAGGTGCTGGTATGTCAGCTGAAAATCTTAGGCCAACTTGAACAGTGAAATTACAAATATTTTTCATTTTCGTTGTGTTAAAATCGTTCTGATCTTCAAGTACACTATTCAATGTTGGTCCTCCAATGAGAATTCATTTTTTTATTTGAGCCATACTCCGAAAAGTTGCCATCGAAATTCAGTTGTTTTGCTAAAATAGGTTATCGTTTTGTCATTATAAGTATCCGTATCGTTATATTGACGATACGATGGATCGTGACAGCGTTGATTACGATCGTGAAACTTGCGCAGTTAAGCAAATTTTAAGTTAACCAACAAAAAGCCTTTGTGAGCGTTGTGTCACATACTTCTTATTAGTAATAAACGAGCTTTTCTGAAATTGTAATTGAGATATTCTAATTGAAATGGATGCGTACTTACTTTATAATCATAATAGTTTCTACGGACTGATTTTAATAATTATTTTCCAATGTAAAAAAATTTTATTGCTTCCATATAATTTTTTTTGCTTTGTTATAATTAATAGATTTATATCAAACGCGGATGAACATTCTTAGTTTAAAAAAATGTCTTATTATTTGTTTTTTAACCAATAAAATTACTTGTTAAAAATTTTTTTTTTAATTATTGTAAGTACCTAATTAATCAACACAAGTCACTAAGCAAGATTGTCTTGCTAGCGTTTCTTCGGATACCTATAATGACAATAGTATTGCTATTTTGACGTTACGCTGAGACGATACTTGGATCGTCAAAATGACTATACAGAATATCGTAAAAAAAATTGACTATAGACAGTATAGCTGTAGTAATGAAATGTTCAGTTGTTTTGACGAGATTTTTCTCGCCGTGTAGGTGCTGGTATGTCAGCTGAAAATCTTAGGCCAACTTAAACAGTGAAATTACAAATATTTTTCATTTTCGTTGTGTGAAAAACGTTCTGATCTTCAAGTACATCTATTCTGTTGCACGTGCGTTAATGGAAATATTAAAATTCAAAAGTCTCTTGAACATTTTGTTATAATTATTAAAATTTGAAGCTTTTTTTGCGTAATAGCAGTAATAAAGAATGTTTTTATCGATGAAAAAAAGTAGTTACGAGGTTTACCCAGAAAGGGGACGACATTAAACTTTAGTTAAATTTACACTTGATAGTGTCATAATTGACACAAATTATTTAACCATTGAATTTTTATACACAAGAACACAACATTTTAAACTGTATGTGCGTTTATTTCTATTGTTTAATTATGAATTACGATTAACAGTATTAACTCATTTAAATGTAATTTAAACAGAAATCAAATTAATTACATTCATGTAACGTTAACATAACTATTTTTATTTGGTGTCATGAACAATTGGCTGAAAGCCAATTATACCAAAAGGTCAACCACGCTGTTTTGGAGGTATTCACGCGATAAATGCGAATTAGATATTAGATATATACATATATTTAATGCATTACGTGAAATATAACTACCGAATGAATAAACAAATATCGTAATTTATACAATTTAAAATTCAGTAAAAAAGTATAAATTTAATATAAAAGATAAACGAGGCCGAAAAATAATAGCAAGGAAATAATACTTAATCATAACATGAAAAAGTTAAGTAAAGGAAGAGAGGAAGCAGCAAAGAGAAAATAAAAAAACAGATGAGATTGGAATTATTGAATCAAGCCAAAAGTTTGGAAAGAAATTTCTTTAAGTCGTGCCCCGAAGGGCTCATGTAGAATGGTTATTTGTTAGGAAACCAAATTTAATTTCCATAAGTACTGCAGCAGCTCAGTTCTCTTCGTCCTTCTCTACCTCGTCGTCTTGGTAGCCGTAGTTGTAGTCTTCAACTAAGGTCTCCTGATTCTGATTTCTTTGTCCCCTTGAACAGCCGCACATTGACGTTTATTATATTAAAATTTTTTTAAAGCTCAATTCAGCAGTTTGTGCTACGAGATTTGCATTTTAATGATAGGGCGGATAAACTTTTATAACTATTTACAGTTATAAATTATTACTGTATATTTAAATAATTGTATTGAGATACTAAATAAAAAAGGAAAATGCTTAAAATATTTATACTCTGATATTTTTTTCATTTATTTCAGTAATATAATTATCTCGTAACTCAAATACGCGTTATCAGTTTACACGGGGAAAAAAATTATTTCATGCTCGAAACCGTATTGTTGTTGGTTTACAATGAGAAAATAGATGAGTAAAAAAATGAAAATAATACTAAAGGAAGGAACAATAGAGGCACCCATGCATTGATGGATGATTATATTATCGTTTGTGTTTGTCAGTGGGTATTCCCAATTATGTCAACATTATTTATCAAAGTACGGATCAACCATCGTTGCAAGTAATGGAAAACAGTATTCTGAGTAACTATTACACTGTACCGAGAATAGATAGAGTTATAGATGAGTGAGGATAGGTCATCAACAGCCTGGACAGTTTAGGGCAGCAGTCAATTGATTTTCGAGTAGGAATAATCCAAATAAAATTAGCGAAATGCGTGTATTGCATACGATTAATCGTCTCGTCGAATTGTATTTGTATTGGCTTTTAAACGGACGAACAAGCAACGTTTTCCACTATTCCATATATTGCGTGGGGAAACTCATCGAAATTACGTTTATCCTTTTATTGGTGGATTTTAGGGGACCGCAAAGCGTAACTATGCACATACGATTTTAGAATTCGATTCACACGTAAACTTTACCACTCGTATGTAAATTTAAATGTTCATTTAATCGCACACAATATATTTATTTCAAACAAATTTTAAAATAAAAAATACCATATATTTACAATCATTAATTTTTATTTTATCGTTTTTCCTCCCTCGTATTTTATTTTATTCAAAGCTCTTTTGACTTTTATGTCATCAGGAATTAAACTTGTTTTTTTTTTTTTTTTATTTTACTATTGATGTTCTGTAAATGTCAATAATAAAAAAAAATCTTGATGGATAACATTGATTGTACTAATTTTCATTTTGAATAGTGTTTTTTTTATTATCAAAATTTTATTTAAGACAAAAATGTGTTGTATACAACAACCATAATTTTTAATATTTTAATCGGACTTGAGGATGAAAATAAAAATTATTAATTAAAATAAATTGGATAAAATGAAATTATCAGCGTGTGAAAATTATCAGCAAATTGATTTACAGATTTAATTATCCCAATTATCGTGTAATTAAGTTTAACCGTTAAGTAATTAAATAATTTTTATATACATTCAATATTTATGGCGTGAATAATCGATTATATTATTCATATTTAATGTTCCTACAAACGTGAGTTAAAAATAATTTAATAATTAAACAAACTTTCTATAAAATTTTTACAGCTGTTTATATAATTTCGAATCATCCATCAAAAATTTATTTTTCGCATGTAAAATACAAGTGTCGATATTTATTTTTTGTTTTTGACGGACAAAACAAACAATACAATGATACTCGTAAGAGTGAGAATAAAAAAAAAATTGAAACTACTTTTTATCTGTCAGTTTCGCCTGTTCACTTGAACCACTCGCAGTGGCAGAAACGCAACGATTTTACAATTACCCACCTATGTTAATTACGCGGCTTTAAACCTATCCGCTCGACTTGGTATTTCGCCCTCGGGTAATGTCTCACTCTCGTACACTTTTCTGTTGTCTCTATTTATATTTATATATATGTATATATACTATCTCTTTCTGTTTCACCTATTCAGAAGCATTCACATACTATTTGTCGCAAACGTGCGCTCGGATTTAACCACTTCGTGGACCGATTCATGCTCAGTGTTTCGTGATTACCGCGTTCAACCGAGCGACACACTCTATGCGCATACTTTACGGTTTCTCTATCTGTAGTTAAATGTATCCCACCTAAATCATTTAATTTCATATTGGGTATTCAATACCGTGAAATTGACAAGATTTTAAATTAAAACGAACATTATTCTATTTCATTTCAATATATCATTTTTTTTTGTACCATGACCCCGTATATAGTAACAATAATAATATTTAATATCCATAATTATTCACTGTTCTACTAAAATATAATTTTTAATATTGAAGATGTAACATTTAAATTAATAGGTATTGCCGCACTTTAATATCAAGTATTTCTTTGAATTAATGAAAATAATAAAATTCAAGTATATCCAATTTGCATATATATTCGATATAAATTCATACTTTTGTTAATGCTTCAACGAATTTACAAAGTAATATATGCAAGTATCGTAGTTATAAATTATTAAGTAAATTCAATAAGTTAATGTCACCAAAAGAAATATATACATTTAATGACGTAATTCAACGTTATATATATTTGCCATGAAAAAAAAAATATGAGCATTGCAAAAATATCTTTATATAAATGATGTTCACGTATAAATTTATGTGAAAAGTAACTTGACGCAGTTTGATCATTATATTAACAACTTAACCGGAAACGCCTTCAGACTCTTACAATTACCGAGTTAAAAGATCTCACTGGCTGATGTCACTATGTCTAGTTGATTATTAATTTTACGAGTAATGACGCAACAAGTTATTAAGTCTCATAGATCTTAACACAATAATTTTAAAAGTTTTTTTAAAATTCTATTGATACTCTTTGTAAAGGCAACGTCATTATGTAGTGTATAGCCGGTAGAATGAGTTAATTGTCAAATTGCCCGGGTATTGGATGATTAATTATACTCCAGACTACATAGAAGACCGAACTAAAACGAGAGATAAACACCCACAAGTAGCTTCATATTATCCTCTTTATATCCTTTTACTTAACTCTCATACCTTCTTTGCTGACTTACTCACTACTTTAGCTGTCAGATACATTTTACCGTTGACTGATTCACTAAGTGCTTACACAAATCGCTTAATTTTATTATAACGTGATGATGATATATAAATTTATTTTAAAAAATATAAATTATTTAAAAATCGTTATTGTGAGAACAAAACGTACGTGTTTTATTCGCGTGGGAACGTCGCCTACGCATATACGAGTGATCACTTTAAAGCATGATATCATATCGCGACGTGAAGCGAATGAGAAATATGTGTGTATATGATTGAAGTTTTAAACTATTCACGTAGGTGGATATTTGCATTGTGATTCTAAGATGATTCCATTATCCAACTTATAATTATTACCTTTTTTTATTGCGTGTTATATAAATTTATGTCGTAGTTAAACTATTTATAAACAGATTTAACATATTAATCCAACAATAAAAATTTTAATACGTAAATTTATTATTCTACCGAGTAATAAATAATATTTATATACAATTTAATATTGCGGTAAAATAAAGATGTAAAAAAAAAATAAAATCTTTCTATTCTTCTGTTAGATGAGATTGTTCGCTCAGTAATAGTTTAATAAAATTTGTAAGTTACACTCTTACGAAAAATCTGCGACTAATTATGAGGTTGGGTAAAAAAGAAAATATCAGATTATTTAAAATATAAAAGCCTCGTTATTGTTATTATAATTATTAGAGCAAAATCTCCGGTAATTGGTGAGCATTTTTTTTAACGATGGCAAATTTTTGTAGGACGTCGCGGATAGCCTGTATAAGAAGCTTCTTGCGGGGATTATGTACCTACAGCATAAGTAGGGTGTAGTGTATCCATGAAAGCGAGACTGTAAATACAGTATACAAGGCAGAATCCCGAGGTAACCTTAATTACAACGGGGGCCCCCTTTGCTCCATTAATAAAGGAGGCTAAACAAACTGCCGTCATATAAATACTTGGATTTTCTTCCTCCGCGATAGTTGTACAGCCTGTATTCTAGATTCTCTTGGCCAGCGTCATCCAACCCTTCTCAGTCGGTCTCTTCATAGCCATTGTACCTCTTCTCATTCTACTTCAGACCTGGTTGAGTACTCTAGCCAAAGTCCTATAATTAAATTTAGTCTGTGCTAGTCGAGTTTGGCTTCTACGTTCATTTAATCGGACACCAACGTTAACGTAATTAAAAGCACATCTCTTTTGGAATTCATTTCTCTGAAATCTAATGCTCACAAGTTTTGCTGTTCCTTCTGCTGCTCAGCATCTCCAACTTTTTTTCATTTTTTTTAGTCAATTCCACTACATCTATTCTCTTCATGAGACTCTTGATGTCTATACAAACTATATTATATACATTGTGAGATGCACTTAATTAATTGTGGCTCTTAACCTCTCGCTCTATTGTCTTCCAATAATAAAGAGTGCAGCCAAACCCACAGTAAATGTTATTTCGTTTACTTTAAGCTCCGTACCCAAGTTTCGGTTTAGTTTTAACTTTCTTAAAAAAAAAAAAAAAATAATATGTATATAATACAGTACAATATTATAATTGCGTTTCTCGTTGAACTGCAAATGAACTACGGGCTGAATAATTTTCACTTACTCAATGAAATAACGACAAAGTTAAGATTTCTTGCATTGTCTGACAGCTCGTGGTCGTGAAGCGATTCTCGGAAATTCTCGACATCAGCTGCTTAACTTGCTCGGCCTTCTGAGAGATCAAACCAAGTCAGCCTTGTCGTCTTGCTTCGCTACTACTGTCTCATCTTATAAATTTTCCATCTCTGTTAACTTATTCTTCTTACTCTTACTACTTCCTCCGAATCCTTATATAGATATATAATAGATATTATGGGTATATATATACATCTATAATAGCTAGCGTGAGAGATCTTCTGACTCGTTTAACAATTCTAAAAATGCCGAGATAGCACTTTCACCCAGACTCTATTAAATATTGAGAAATGCAACCCCTTTTTCGTGTGCTCTCTCTTAGTCAACCAGTCGCGGCTGTTTGCAATAGTTCAACTTCTCCTTCTACTTATTTTTATTCTCCAATACTATCTCGAGTCACGACTTTGTAAGAAATTCAAGAGTCTTGGAATCATTTTTTTTCCTTCTTTATCGATGAAATAAAAATGAAAAGGGTAAGCCGTCTGTACAGTTGAACCAGTGAAATAATAAATAGAAAAAGAAACAACAAAATATAGTTGAGCTGAGACGAAAAATATATTGAGACTGTAGTGGTATTTCCCTCTGGAGTAGCCAAAGTTCATTAATGCATTCGCTGGAGGGTCCAGTGAGTCGTACACAAAGTACAAGGGGCATACACTATCCAATACAGAGCCAAGATTGCAGTTGGGACGTAGACGTAGATGGAAAAAAGTTAAATAAATAAATAAAATAAAAAAAGTTAAATGAAATAAGGAAAGAATCACAAGATTCAGCGGGAAAATAAGAGAGAATTTCTCGAGAGCACGAAAGTACAAGTGAAGTAGCTCAGAGGAGAGACAGTGACGCAAGAGTCTTACTCTCTGAGAGCGAGAGACACTCTTGTGAGATTGAGCTCGAATTCAATAGGGGATGAATAAAATATAAGCCGGCAAACCTTACGTCAGTATACCAGACAAGAAGGTTAAGGGTACCCGGATCTCTCTCCTTCCTCTTGTAAATAAATAAGAAAGAAACTGAATTCGCACGATCAAGTAGGAAAAAGCCACACACCAACAGCGTCATGACTTTTTTTACTCTTATTTTTTCATCTCTCTTATTTGACTTTGTTTTTTATTCTTCTCTATGGATGTTAAGCTACTTCTTGACGTGGACAAATTAATTCGTCGTCGCTCTATTTCGTCGATAAAAAGTACTCACCGCAAACCCATCGAATTTAATTCACATCAAGGAAAAAAGAACAAGTATATCCAATCGATTAATGACACCAAACTGGTAATAGAGTTTCTGAGGGAACTGAAGAACCGCACGGGAATGAAGAAGAGAAGAAAACGAATAAGATGAAGAAAAAGAATTGATAGATCGATTGAACAACATTCGAAGCTCATTAACCCCTTGGACAACACACTCAAGTTTCTTCTCTCTTGTCTGTGCGCTGTTGCTCTTCTTCCACTATAAAATTAAAAGATTTCGAGTAACGAGTCCGACTAAAGAATACCGACAACATCCTCAGAAGCAGAAGCAGAAACAGCAGCAACAGCAGCAGCAGCAGTAGCAGAAATTGCAGTAGCAGCTTGAGCAACAGCGGCATGAGTCTTCGTCGGCGGCATTAAACGAAAAAAAAGCTGAAACGGAAGTAGTAGATGAGAAAGAAAAACGATCGATACCCTCGAGAGGTTAACAGTGAGGAAAGCAAGGCTCACAGCGTTAATTGTCGGAGTGATCTGTGAAGAAGCGTCAGAAATAATTGGATGGCGGGGATTAGTGAAGGACGTGCTACGGGTGAAAGGGTCGTTTGGATTCAATCGAAGCTCTCTCGCGCACGTATATACTATCCACTCAGCCAGCCATACCTCGGGGAAATTACATTCAAATACGAACACGACATACCTCCAAATAGAGTATATACTCATTGTCTTTTTCTCATTTATATCCATATATACATACACACAAACGTATAGAGACTGTACGTCCGTTTTACAATTTATAGAATTAAATTTGCTCTAGTGTGCACTGCTCACAGATATATTTAATGAAAAATCTAGAATAACGAAATTATTCTTCCTTGATAAAAAAAAATAAAATGAAAAACTATCAATTCGTTTCATATTAAATTTTGATAATCTTGTTTATATTCAATGATATTTCTGTATATATTCACATAAACAAAGTATAGTAGTAGTAGTAGTAGTAGTAGTAGTAGTAGTAGTTGTAGTACTAAATAGTTAAAGCAGTTGGTCATCACTAACTGATCGTATTACATTTCGGCAAAAGTTACTTAGCCACAGTAGTCTAGGCATTTAACCCTTTAATTTTGGCCACATGGCCAAGCGTTCTCACTTATCGTGTATCGATGAAATATCGGTAAACTACTATAAAGCTAGTATACTCTCTTGCAGAGTGTCATATAGTTTTCGTTCTCGTCGTTCTCGTCCTGTGTTAAAGGCATTATGCGAGTAGAGAATATATAGGACTACTTTTGTAGTACGATGTACTTGGCGCTAGAACTATATAGTTTGAAGCAAGCAATATTTCTCGTTCATAGCGTCGCTAAGCCACAACTAACCGCCTTGTTAGAAAGTTACCCTCTCTCACTTTCCCTCAGTAACCACTTGCTTTCTCTGCTACTGCCTCTACCAATTTCTCTGCCTGTCTTTCCACCCTGTAACTGGCATCCCTTCTAACAGAGCAACGTCTATCCTCATCTCCGGCGTTCCGTCTTCCTACCTTTACCACTCTTGCGGCGGTCTCTTCTCACAGCAGAGAAGCAACTTCTGGCCCATCCCGGGCCTACTTCTGCTTTCCTATATAGATACATACCCTACACATTTGTGTGATGCCGTCGTTTTGCTTCACGCCGGCGGCACGCCCTGTGATACTAAATCATATGACTTGAGAATTTCGCGTGCAACACGAGACACCTTTAAGACTTTAAGCCAAACTTGCCCTCGCAATATATACGAGAGGCATACTCTACTCAGGAAAGTTAACAACCCCTTGTGATAACCAACCAGCGCGTGGGAATATCGACAATATTATTCATTATATAAATAATAGCAAGATTAACTTTGAATTACAACTAATTGGCTTTCATTTTTTTTGTTGCAGGTGAGTGTTACATGTACTTATGAAAATCGGCCAATAACAGTAATTCCAACTAAAGATTGTTTATGGGTAATGTGGTGAGTACAGACTACGAATAGCATTGAAAGTATATTCGCAACATTAGCACAAGTAACGACAGTATGATTGAAAACGTTCTGACAATCTTTTATCACGGGCCATATACTGTCTATAGTGTTGGCATAAAACTCTCGTAAAGCGTTCGACGACCCTGGGGATAAGGGATTGTGAGGGAAGGAAGAGTGTAAAAAAATTCCGCTCGTTTCACATAATGTTGTATACGTCAGGAGTAAACCTACGTTTGTTGCAGTTACAGTAGTGGACGTTGACGTTAGAAATTCGATGCTGTTTTTCGCGTCACTTGCCAGCTATTTTTTTTCTTTGTTCCTTTTTACTTTTTTTTTTTTTCTTTATCTCTATGAACGAGAAACAAACAAAAGAGAGTTATGCACACGCCCTGAGCAAGCAAAGGGCAGACCTCATCACCATATATATATGTATGTGTATGTATATATGTACGGAAGGGGTAAATGCAATCGGTATGACGCTTCGTGGTGTTCTTGTGTCGATCCACGGCTGTTTAATTATGCGTACACAAGGGTGTGTCATCTCCCGCCACACTAACGTTTCGAGAAATGATTATTGTGAGTGAGGGTGAATTTTGTTCTGCTTTACTGCGCGCATTAATTAATTAACTTCATATTTAGACATTCGTAAAATTTATATTATTTTGTTGCATTTTATTCAACATTTCATTCATCTTTGAAACATATTTTTTTTTTTATTTATCTGCGCCCAATTTTTTTCTGCTCGCAAAAAGAATTTTGTTGTAGTGGTTTATTTTTTTTTCGTTTACTAGAACTAACAGACTATCAGGATTATAGCGCTGTAGAAGAAATTGAAAGAAAGTGGTAGTAAAAAAAGCCTCGGTAGTAGTGATGCTGGTTAGAAAATAAGAGTATGAGAATGGACAACCGACGAGATGGCACAAGCTAGACTGGATTCAATTACTCGGAGAACAATACCGCTTCACTGTCATTGTTTGCTCGACCGCGCGGTTGAATTTTCCTGGTCCAGGACTACCACTACCACCACTACCCACTGTCCTACTCGTCTCCCTTTTCTTCTATTCCTGAGAGTTGAAACGTCGCTCCGTGTCCCGTTACGTCGACCAACGATATTTTGTTTGCCATCCTACCACTGATGAATACATACACATATACATATATATTCATACCATCATCTCTGTGTACGTGTGTTGGCCTACTCTTTCAGCATGTCTATGTATATATATTCGGTATTCTTTTCATCTATACTATTTCAGCTGTGTACCCACAGCACGTGTGCACCTTCATTTCTCTTGCATAACAGACAATCTTCAAAAATAGACCCAGTCTACGGGTTATTTTATTATATTGCAGCAGTATTAGTATATAGTACACCGACAGTGTACTCTGAAAACATTGTGTTTGTGTGTTAAATCGAACACGAAAAAAAATGATTGAGGCTAAATCGCAATCACAAAAAAGTAAAAAAAAATAAATAAACGGAAAATAGCATGAGTGAAACGTAAACCTTCATTTTGTTCGAAATTGATTGAGAAAGAGATAGAGATATTGAACTGGAAACAATGTACCTGCGGCGACACACCTGATTTGAGGGGAATCCAAAAAATACAAATGTCCTATTCATCGATGTGCATATCGCACACTTGTTACTACTACCAGTACTACTACAGCTACTGTTGTAGCCGGTGCCACGATTACCAGTGAACCCCCTGAGGGAGACGGAAAAATTCCAGTCTCTCGTAAATCCCATTAGAATGTCGAAGCATTCTTGCATGGATTGCGGAATTGAATATCGTATTAATGGATAAACTTTTTAAATAAAATAACGAAAAAAAATTTAATAACCGACATTTATGTGCGTTATGTCGGTATAATTTTAACCGTTTCACCTTTTATTTATCACTGCTCATCCGCCATTTCATTTATTTTTCATCCCCGGGTGAAAATATTTGGCCGAAAATAGGCCGAAAAAAGGCCGAAACAGCTTAATTTGGCCGAAAAAAGGCCGAAACTCTAAAATTTTATTGAAAGAGGCCGAAATTCGGCCGAAAAATGGCCGAAAAATTTTTCATGTTATTAAACAGGCCGAAAATCGGCCGAAAAATGGCCGAAAAATTTTTATTCTTTTTAAAGAGGCCGAAATCCGGCCGATATTTGGCCGACAAATGAATCGGCCTTTTTTCGGCCAGTTTTCGGCCAGATTATATTTTTTTTTCAATAAAATTATCGCAAGTAATGATCTTTGGCCGAAAACAGGCCGAAATATGGCCTATATTTGGCCGACAGTTGAATCAGCCTGTTTTCGGCCAGTTTTCGGCCAGATTATATTTTTTTTTCAATAAAATTATCGCAAGTAATGATCTTTGGCCGAAAACAGGCCGAAATTTGGCCGACAGTTGAATCGGCGTGTTTTCTGATATAGTATTTTTTATTAAATAAAATTATAGTACTTAAAAAATTTCATGTAACTCAAAATAGAACAGAAACAATTTTCAAGTTGTGGTACTTAAAAATATATTTTAGAATTTTGAGAAAAATTATGTTTTATATTTATAAAATGTTTAAGTAATTCACTAAGTTATAATTTTATACAAGACATAGTGAAAACATTTAATTATTTAATAGTTACAGTGACATAATTTTTATGGGATTAGTTTATATTTTGGTACAATATAAAACTTTCTTTCGTGGTATCATTGATGCAAGTTATATGACAGTTAGTGGCTGAGTGAAAATATATTAATGAGCAAAAATAATAAATCGATTTCTTTAACTTTATACGAGCAAAATTTTTTATTATTAACAGATTATGATTTTAAACAGTTGTTTCTTATGAATATATATAAAGAGAGCTCGTAATTATTCCATAGCCAATGTAAATGACTAAATATCCTCCATGAAAAAATTTATAAAAAAAATATATGTTAAAATATAAAAAACATATATTAAAAATATATAAAATATGTATAAAAAATATATTAAAAATATATCTTAGAATATATAAAAAAATACATGTATAAAAATATTAAAAAAATACATTTTTAAGTTAATCAAAAACATAGAAAAAAAAATAGAAAAACTTTATATAAAAAATATATTTTTAATGCAACCAACAACCTAGGTAAAAGAAATATTTAAAAAATTATAAGAAAAATATATTTTTTCTTTTATATTTTTAACATATAATTTTTATAAACTTTTTTCATGGGGGTAGAGCCTATATACTTTTTAAACAATTTTATACATAACTATATAACCAAAATTACACATATCACAATTACTGACATATGTCTGGTATATAACTGGTAGATACCACCCGTATGAAAAAGCAATATATGAGCTTCAATATAATTCAAAATATATGATAATTATATGGAATTATAAGAAGTCATATATAGAGCCATATACAAAATTTTGCCGAAATATTATATGATGTTATAATTTGCAACATATATATCGGTAATATATTTTTTTTACATGATAACTTATAAGTATTGCTTATAATATTTTATACTATACTTTAAGTTATATGATAAGATATATGATTTAATTATATGACTGACATATCATATTTATACATGTAAATATATAATTATATAAATATATGTTCACATATATTTTTATAAATGTATGTAAATATATATTTATATAGATATATGTTCACATATATTTGCACAAATATATGTAAACATATATGTATTTAAATATATGATAGATTTATATACTTATTGATATATGATGTAAACTATGATATTTTTAGTATTTTTATGTAGTTACATGATAACTACAACTATTTATATTTTTTGTTCCTTTTAATTTTTAGTATGAATGTATATTTTAAATTATTTATATATGTATAATAATATCGAAATTATTATAATATTGAAATTATAAGTTTATATACAAAACGAGAATATAATTTGAAATGTAATATCATATGTATACAATTACATATATTATAAATTACATGGATTATAATAATATTGAAATTATAAATTAATTTATAATATGAAACATATATTTTACGTTATAAATTAATATATAAAACGGACATATAATTTTTGATACAATATCACATATATATAATCACACATATTATAAATAATATGGATTATTATAATATTAAACGTATAAATTATTATATATGATTAATCATATATTAATCAATATTAATAATTTTGCCGCCATATATGTTCAGTTATTTACCATATATATTTTTATATATTATCGACAGTATATGGTTTTTTTGCATACGGGCAGATTTTATAGCACACGAAAAACAAATAAGAAATTTTTTTATTACTACAAATAATCGATTTCCAATTATATTTCGCTGTTTTAAAAGTGATGTATTCTTTCAATCTCATATAGTACAAGTAAACTTAGTAGTCACTGTCGGTAGCGTAGCCTAGTCGTTAATGCGTCGGTCTTTCGTTCGTTAGGTCCCGGGTTCGAATCCCACTAAAGCGTGCGCGGTTATTTATTAATTATAGCGTTTTTTCTCGGAATAAAAAATTTCCACTAGAATAGAAATTGAATTGATCACATATCTGATGATTCCCGCGTAACCAAAATGACGAAACAATAAAAAAAAAAAAAAAAAAAAAATAACAATTCAGTAATCGAGTTAGTAATTTTTTTTAATTCAGTTGAAATTTATATATATAGCTATGTATATATTAGAAATTTTATTATATGGCTGTATATAATTCATTTTCCTGGACAATTCATTAACTATTTGATGAATACAATTATTTCTATTCTATGCAATCGAATAAAATGATAATAATAATAATAGTTTAAATCCTCGTCTCTGACGTCAGCCATTCTTAAGCTTCATTGTCGGCCTTTTTTCGGCCATTTTTAGGCCTAACGAGTTTCGGCCAAATTTCGGCCTTTTTTCGGCCTAGCGAGTTTCGGCCTCGTGTTCACTACCTAGGCCTTTTTTCGGCCAAATTTCGGCCGAGAAAAAAAATTACTTTTTTTTCAGTTTGAAATATTTTTACCCGGGTCATATTACATCTCTCGAGTTTATTTTCAACGTATTATTTGTAGCTCTTGGCTCTGGGGTTTTGCGGTTGTTACTGTGGTTCAATATGAATATTTTACCCTTCAACTTTTATCCTTGTATATAAAATCCAGATATACATGTACATACATTTCACTGTACCTATCTATCTATTTCTCTTCAACTTTCAGTTGCTACTAAACTCTTACGACACTTTGGAAATGATGAAAGTAATCTTCGACTGCCAAAATACAAAAAAATATACAGATGAAAAATTTTAAAAAGAGAAAAATAAATTACAAAAAACGAGACTCGATAGTAGTTGGAAAATTCTCGGACGTACGTCAGCCGCGGAAGGAAAAATTTATATAAACAAAATAGAGCACAGGAGGAAAGTAACCAGAGACATCAGTTCAGAAGACAAGTCCAGTTTAAAGTAGAGTAGTTTTCCGCAATGATATCCGTTAAAATCCTCTTCACTTAACCAACATCTCGGAGCTATGAGTGAAAAAAAAGGAACAAACAAACACAAGAAAAAAAATATAAAGCGAAACATGAGAATAAAAAACAAAGACAGAGTAAAATTGAAGACTTTATACTGCCTCTGCGGTAGTCAAGTTTATTATTATTTATTTTTATTCCCTTTGGTTCAGGTATTTTTTTTTTTTTTTGCGTTCCCGCCCCGATTCATCTCATGGGTTTTCCTTTTTTTTCGTTTTCTTTGTTCTTTAATACGATCTCAGTATCCGCGGATACCTGCCACATCAGGTAGACATGGGAGCACGTGGGCAGCCACACCATTTGGATGTGGCAAGCCGAAAAGTCTGTTGCAAACAAGACTTTTTACCCTTGTCGAGGGTTGTTTTGGGGAGACTAAAAAGGCACCAGATACTCTAGGGTTGACGAGGGACCGATAGGTTGCCTGTTTGAGTGAATCCGACCATATGTATTGCTGACGCCACGTGCCTCATGTGAGAAGAGAAAAGATTTTTATCCTTTGAAATGATCCGTTAAATAGGATCATCATGTCAAAAGGTTCATAATAAAGCTTTGTGGCTCGTTTGTACCTGTAAAATTAATCAGTCTCTCATTGTGTTGTGATAGCTTATTAGAGTCATATTAATCGAGTTTAAATAAATACTTTCACTGTTTGTGAGTGCATTTTTATGTGTTAGTATAATATTTAATTATCGCGGGATGAAGCAGTAAAAGTATTGAGACTAAATCTTGGAGAAAACAATTAATTGAGAGCTATGGCAACAAAGCGTTCTTTGAAATCCGCCAGATTATCAGGATTAAATCTGTCGAGTTGATTCAATTTATTTTCTTCCTATTCTTTTATTCTCTTCTCCACTTTGCGCGACATTATTTTTTTCTTCTTAACTCTTTTTACGTTTCTTAAACCGTCGCAATTTTTTTTTTTTAATTATTACTTTGTTATAAAGAAAAAGTATTTATCGATTATGAAAAAAAAAAGAAATTATATTGATGAGAAAATTTTGAAACCGCAGTCAATAACGCGAACAAACTCTAGCATTCTTGCGGTTACAACTTAAACCTAGCGAAGTTTAGTGTGACATGGTACCTCGAAGGAGTTTTCTATCATCCACCACTTATATTATTGGACTGGCTAAAGGAAAAGTTGTAAGATAGCAGAAGCTTCTAAGGCAATTGTCCAACTTACCTGAAGTGCATAAACGATAACGTTTCATAGTTTCAGAGGTTTACACTCAAAGTTTCATAGGCGGTTTAATTGGATGTTTAAGAGATCATTAAATTCATAGAATATCTTTATTCTCTTTTAGTTTCAGTTCTCGTGACATATGGCGAGTAAAACTGCTAATAGTAATAAAAAAAACCCGTTAAAGCTCTTATCGAAAGAACAATGAAATGAAATTAAAGTGAGCAAATTTGCGACGCACTTGATTACCAAAAAAGTTATCTCATAATTTTTGTTTCTCATCCACTATAGAATAACATAATAACACTAATTAAATAACGACTATAACTCTATATGCTGAATAATAAATTACAGAGAAAACGTACCGTGCGGTTTATTCTAATTAGTTTTCATAACTTATTTAATATAAGTGGATACTCAACCAACTGTTTGACCAACCAGTGGCAATGTGGAGCGTAACAGAAGTAGCGTAAGGACGAACTTGAGGTAGTTTGGCGGTTGCCGACGCAGAGACAAGACCAGACATACTCCAAGAGGAGGACGCTGGTAGAAACGACTCACGCCCGTATAATTTTGAGCTTGCATTCTGCGGTATCTCACAAGGGGTTGTAATTCAGCGTGCCTCCTTCTCATTCTAGACGGTCATGCCAGCATAAAGGATGAAATGAAGCTAAAATACCACGCCCTTGGCTGTGCCACATTGCCGCACTTCCATCACTACCACAACCACCGCCACGTCCAACCTTTTGCCTTCGTCTTATCCTCGTTTTATTTTACTTTTTTAGTGCCCTTTCTTTTTGCTCCATATCTTTCATCCAATACTCAACTAACTATTAAATCTTGTCAATTTAAATATTATTATTATTATTATTATTATTTTCTTTTACTCGATTTGAAGCAAAACGTCGAAAGAATTCAAGCATTATTAAATCAATATCGGATAAAGTTAACAGTCGTTTGCTTAATATCAAGCGACAGGTAGCTGTTGGATGGGAGTTAAACTAGAAAATTGTATCTTGTTCAGCTCTGGGTAATCAATCCGTACCCGAGAGAATAAACTACCAAGAGTGACTGAGAGAGAATGGGTAATTGGAAACGCAAAAAGGAAGGTCTTTATATAACTAAAGTCGATACGATAATTAGTAGAATCACAATTCAGAGTTTAAATTTACAGTGAGGCTTTGTAAAACTTTGCTATATATAAGTAACTTTGTTATTTTATTACGAGTATATAACTGACAGATTATCATTTGTTTATTTTCGTTTTTAATTAATTTATGTTACGAACTCTGTATAACTTGCAACTAACCAACCAAACATTATGTTCAAGTTGACTTATTTATCAAAGCACACACAACAAAGTCAATGTAATAATGTAGTCAGTTGTTACTGATAACGCAGACACGTTATATTTACCGTTTTACGTAGCTTAACCACAATTCTCTTGAGGTACACCCTCAGAATATTCGCACCTCCCCTAAGTGCCGTGGAAACTTGCGGCCTCGTACTCTCACACGTACCATTCCACTCTTCCCTCGGGTCTACATTCGATAAGCCGACGTAATTTTACCGCAGCGAGACAAGATATCCCGAAAATTACTTCTACCCGGCGACAAACCCGATAGCTAGAAGCACCTCACTGATGGTGAAGAAGACCCCGAGACCCACAAGCTGAATAGTCTAGTATAGTTATTTAGGTCGCCAAGGAGATGCCTAAATATATGTACACTTGTACACTTATATATATAATATGTACACTTGTACACTTATATATATATATATATATATTCCGTTCGGGAAGCACATGGCTATTAGATGGCTTTAGTTACGGAAAACTTGGGTTGAGAAACTCATGAAATTAAGATTGGATTTGATTACTATTATTATTATTTTACCTAAAATCAGCGCACATGTTTTTATAAGCAGCAATAAAAATAAACTATAATATGAAATAAAAAGGATGCATGGGAATAGAAAAAGTTATGGAAATAAATTTCAAATAGAGGATACAGGGAACATATTGGATCCTCGTGAGCGTCGTCGATGAATTGCTGCAAAAAGTTTTTTCTCTTCCTATCCATAATGGTATTTTTTTTCTTGAATAACGCTAAGTTAGAAAAGAACCGTCGTTGGTCCGGTCGCTGCCGGGAGACAAGATTGAGCCATCAAAAGTTTGCCAAGCATGTGCCGAATTCGCCTGACGCCTGGACAAAGGAAATAGTAGTGAGTATTGAATTACAACAGGGTGAATTGACGCGTATATCATTTATGCCATTCTCTCTCTTTCCTTACGCTAGACAACTATGACGATGTTGTTGGCATCTATTGTGTAGTAGAAATTCTCTAATGCTCGTTGATGATGGGTTTCCCATCAACCCTTTCGGTTTCATCTACTTAATACGTTTCTAGTTGTACCCTTCATTCCTTAAGATTAAATCATTGCCCTAAATAATTTGCATCATCAACAACCGCATTAAAGGTGAATTGTCAAAGGCAGATAAAAGAAAAAGAATATCAATGTATGTAAGTTTTACCAAGTACTGGCTGAAGACTTATGTAAAAAAATGTTCAGTCAAGTAGTTGTCTATCTATGAAACACGTTTGAGATCACTTGACGCCCATTTCATTTTTTGAATTTTTCCTTTGTTTCTTTCACTATACGCTCTTATAGGCACTTTAAATAGCCTCTTATTACTCTTCACATTTTTTCTACATATATGTATATTGTATTAAAATGCGCTTGTAGATACATTAGGGTGATTAAAAAAAAACAATTTTTTTTTTTGCTCTTGCACCCTCAAAACGGAATAAGTGTGAAATTTCAAAGGGAAAATTGATTGATAAATGGCGAAACATTAATTACAATAATTCGAAGCCTTGAGAATCTTTCTATAAACTCTTTTAAAAGTCATATTGATGAACCTGAACCTTGTACACCATTAGCAAGTAAGCAGTGGCTAGTAAACAATAGAGATGATGTGAATGTATTGGTTCATTGGGATTCAACTTACGATTTACGAAGAGGTGAAGTAGAAAATAAGAAATATAATACTGCTAGTGAAATTTTTAATGATTGGCCAATATTAAAAGAAACAATTGGCAGTAAATTAGTAAGTACCATGATTCAAAATATTATGAGTTCATTTATATATTAATTAAATAAAATTTTTATCATTTTTTTTTTTTAGTTACTTAATCCATTTTAATAAAACTTACATTTTTTTAATGTAACGCCTAGTTACTATATGATTTTATCTTTATTTATAGGTTCATCTTGATTTTAAAAAAATCTATGTCAATGAAGAATATTCACTGATTGAAAATTGGAATAATTACTTTTCCCTCATGGTTAAAAATTTTAATGATAAATTAAGTGAAGAAAATAAATAAAAATTACAATACCTTCAATTAAGTAATGAATTTATCAGTGATATAAGTAAATGTTTGATTCAGCTGGAAATTTTGATAGCTTTATTGGCTCCTAAAGTTAACAAAAACAAATATAGAAAAATTGATATTGGTCGTCTATCATCTTCAGAATTTCAACTTCAAGAAATTAAAAATTCTGTTTATTTACATATGAAAATACCAGGAGACATTCAAAAAGCTTTAGATGATAAAATTGCATCGATGACTCAAATGAAAAAAACAATTCAACCATTTTTAATTGTTGTTGGACTAGATAAATTGAAACTAGAAAAAGTGTATGTTCAAGTAGATGACTGTAGGTATGAAGTGCCGACACTTTTGAATGGACTCAGTACATTATTTGAATTTTTTATAATATTTAATTTGGCATACCCTCAAGAAAGTGAAAACTTTTGGTATTTTGTACAATGGGGAATTTATAAAATTACCACTGAATCAGATGCGCAAATTCCTTTAGTCTTCAATATTTTAAATAAATTAATGTTAATCCCTGCACCGAAGATAATTTAAGGTTTATTGTAAGCAATGGAAGCTAATTTTGAAGAAAAAAATATATTAAAAAACAAAATGGAATCTTTTATTAATAATATTTACAGTAACTCATCAATTACAAAATCATTGGCTAAACAAATAATAACTCAAGTCGAAAACCTCGCGGATACTATCACATCATCTGTAGCAAAAAGCTTAAAGAAATCCATTCCACCAGAGTACCATAAGATAATTCATAACTGCTGTGAAATAAACATGCTTGAAGATTTAGAAACTGATTGGAAACGAATGCAATACTTAAAATCATCTAAACATTCACGGAAAATAATATGTAGTATCATTTACTACAAGGTTGCAGTAAATGTGTTTGTAGTTAAAAATACCACATAAATGATAAAAGTTACTAAATATGCGACAAATTTTACTAAGTTAATAAGTTGAATTTACTCCTATCTTGCGGTTAATTCTACTGCACACTGCAGTAACAAATACTCCAGGCGGGAGTTGAGAGTACTACAGAAGGAGCACTTTCCGCAATTTCGCCATTTTGAGGTTAATCTGTTGTGTGTATATTCAATTATTAAAGCGTCTCATAAATAATCATCTGACTTTTTTAAAACCCAAAAATTAACAATTTTTAATTTTTTTTATTCTGCTTGTTCTTACGGCGCATTTATGATAAAAAATGTCGTTAGAAAAAAAATAAAGATTTCGATAGCTTTTTTGTCTTTAAAAGTTGGAAAAAAAATTGGCTTTCATGTTTTTGGATAAAATTTCTATTTTATCTTTTTTGATAATATTGATGTATTTTTTTTTAAAGTACATAAAACAATGAGCAATTAAAAAAAAATTGATCAATTTGATAAAAAAATATTTAACATGACCCAGCATGGGTGGACTCTATTTGTAAATAATTACCATGTTTAGTATATACAAATAACTCAATAAGTGATTTTTAAAAATAATTTATACAAATTTTAGGTTATATACCGTTTATTTTTACGTAACCGCATATCGAGTAAATTGAACTACAATTAGAGTTACAAATACCGCATGCTGTGGCATATCTTACTTTTTTCGATAGTTGACGCTTAACTACAATATTGTAGTAAATCTAACCACGATTTGGAGTTGTCTCGAGTCATACTACAGCCTGTGGTAAATGTAACTCCAGTTATAGTTGCCACTACTACAATATATTTTCCGTGTTACATTGGACCACAACAAGTAATGATCGGTGAGATAGATGACGATAAAAAAATTGCAGATCATATTGTTTCTACGAAGAAAAAATGTTATGCCCAATTTATTCCCCTTCGAGACGTCCTCAAACAATTTTTGGAATTACCGTTTGTTTATCATAATGTTATAAATTACATTGCAACAGAAACTTTAAAAAACTCAGACGATAAAATATATACAAGTCTTTTTCAAGGGCAAATATGGGAAGAAATTATTAAAAATTTTGTTGGAGAAATAGTAATCCTGTATATATGTACTATGATGACTTTGAGATAAACAATCCTCTTTCATCAGCAGCAGGAATTTATAAAATTGGAGGTCTTTATTGTTCAATTGCTGGCTTGCCTCCAAAATTCGCTTCAGTACTAAAGAATATATTTGTTTGTCAACTGGTTTTTAATTCAGATTATAAAGAATTTGGAGCTGAACGATGTTTTGCAAAAGTCATATCTGAACTTCAATACCTAGCTAAAACAGGGATTTCAATGCTTATCGACAATACCAAAATTCAAGTATTTTTCGTCTTCATTGGGATATTAGGCGATAATTTGGCTGTTAACAGTCTCTTTGGAATGAACGAAAGTTTTATCAGCAATTATTATTGCAGATTTTGTCGATTGTCCAATAACGACGTAGCTTCATTAACTGTAGAACGTCAAGAATGTCTTAGAAATACAAATAATTATGGAAAAAATTTATTAAGTAATGAAGAAGAAATAAAGAAAAAATGTACATTTAATACTGTACCTTTTTATCACAGTGCTGAAAATTGGACTTGCGACATTATGCACGATTTATATTTAGGCGTTTGTCGTTATGTGATGGCAAAAATTATTAAACATTGCATCGATAAAAAAATTTTCACCTTAAAACTCTTTAACAATCGATTGAAATACTTTGATTATTGTGAAGCAGAGCGTGGTAACAGATTGACTTCTGTAAGTGAAATTCATTTACAAAATGGGTACTTAATAACAACTCTGCCCTGTCATGGCAAAACGACGTATCTCGAGATACGCTGTTTTGTCGTAACAAAGCTAAAACGGTTTATTAAGTGTTACTTAATAATAGGGTATCATCAAAATTTTGCTAATTTAATTAATTATGCCAATTATATTGATCAAATGTGCGTATAAAAGAAATGAAAAAACCGTATCTTTTTTACTGTTTCGTCACGTCAAAATTTAATTCTTCGAGTTATAGCGTTTTGTCATAACAATTTCATCTATTTATCAAAATAAGCATTAGTTTCTTACGATACAAAAAACGTATCTCGAGTTACAACGTTTTGTCATAACAGAAATTAATTTTTCTGTCAAATTGGACTCAAATTCTGTTAAAACTTTAAACGCAATTTTCTCGAAACTATAATTTTTCAGATACGTCGTTTTGCCATGACAAGGCAGAACTGCGGCAGAAATGTCGTATCTTATTGCTTATTTTGGAATTTTTGTTGGTGATTTGATACCACCAGATGATGAAGGTTGGGACTTATATTCTCATCTGTTCAACATCATAAACCTAGTTACATCACAAACAATATCAACTGATGATCTGCTTTATCTTGGTCAATTAATTAAATTGCACCATAGAATTTACATCGATAAATTTAATGGCCATTTGACTGCCAAATTTCATTTCTTAACCCATTATCCAAGCATAATAAAAAAATCGGGTCCTCCAATATTTCAATCTTGTGCAAAATGGAAAGCATTCCACAAAAAATCAAAAAAGTCCGCTAACTTAGTTACGAATCGTATAAATATATTGCTTACTATTGGTACAAAATTACAGCTTGAGTTGAGTTCTAAATTCATGAATAAAAATGGGTTCGCTGACCATATGGAATTCGGATCTATTTTACGTGATAATGTAAAAAATATATTTAAAATTAAAGTTGGTAGTGAGTTTTATGAATTTTCTTATATCAAAGTCAATGGTACTATTTTTAAGGCAAAATATGCTATTCATTTATCTTATGACGATATAAGTAATCCATTATTCGGGATTATTGATCACATTCCCGGGTCGAAAAATTTGATCTGATTTTAGTCTAACTGGACTGTATTTGGACTAATTAGTCTGTTATTGAACTTCTATAAAAATTTTGTACTGTTTTTGGTCTACTGATTAAAACATATTTGATCTGTTTTAAGTCTGAATGATCTGTATTTGGACTAATTAGTCTGTTATTGAACTTCTATAAAAATTTTGTACTGTTTTTGATCTACTCAGACAGAAAAATTTAATCTGATTTTAGTCTAGTTGGACTATTTGATCTGTTTGTGGTCTTTTACAAAAATTTTAAGCTGTTTTCGACCTGTTATTTTAAAAAACAATTGCGTTACGGGCAGACCAAACTAGATTAATTCTTGGACTTTAAAAAATTTTAGTTATGAAAATTTACAAGGACAAAACTAGATTAAATCATGGACTTATAAAATTTTTATTCATAGGCAATATTTATAAAAAAAAATATTAAGTTGCAGAATTGATTATGTTTTGTTTACTATTTATTTAGTATCTTTTGTTTAAAAATGTCGGCAGTTAATGATAATTTGACAGCTTAATTTTTAGTTGTCTTGACTGAATATTTAGAGCAGTGAATAAAAGTCATAAAACAACTCTTAAAATGTCAAGAAATTTTTCTTATTTATTGGATATAATCGAGAATATGTTGGCATCACAAAACATCAAAATTCATGTGCCGCGGAGAAAAATTTTGGCCCGCAATCTACCAATTTTTACAATGCTGTCGACCAAACTTGAAACCGAAAGTAAAGCATCTTAAAAATTACTATATACTCTTATAAAAACTTATTATGCTGCATCCAAATTATTGTAAGGTATAAAAGTAATTGATATTAAAGCTTATCAATAAGTTTCTCGGGCGTAATAAGTATTGTGATACAGCATAATCATTTTTTATAAGAGCACAATAATTCTTTGGATGCTTATTCACTTCCTGTTTTAAGTTTGGTCGACAGCATTGTAAAAATTGGTAGGTTTCGAGCCAACATTTTTCTCCTTGTGACATCTTATTTCAGAAGCGCATTAGCATGTTTCAAATACCAAGAAGATTGAAATAAATTAATAAATTTAGATTATTATTATTATTATTATTATTATTATTATTATTATTATTATTATTATTATTATTTATATTTATAAAAAGTCCTGTTTTTGTCCTAAAAAACAATTGAATACAGACTAAAAATTATAGCAAATAAAGTCTGTTTTTGTCCTAGAAAACAATTGAATACAGACTAAAAATTATAGCAAATAAAGTCTGTTTTTGTCCTTAAAAACAATTGAACACAGAACAATAATTATAATAAAAAAGTCTGTTTTTAGTCTAAACCAGATTTAAAACAGACTAAATATCATACGAAAATAAGTCTGATTTTGTCCTGGATAATGACTAGTACGGACAACAACAGATTAAATTCCTATATAAAATAAATACGATTTATAAACTTGAATTAAAGAAAAATATTTGAATTTATCATTTATTTTAAAACAGATCTAATTTTTTGACCCGGGTTATTTCTGACAAGAAGTTCATTTTTTTCATTTTACGAGAATGCTTAACTATTGGTCTGAATGATCATATAAAATGTTACCAGTTAAAATTGCCCAAGATCAATGTACAAAAAAAAATTTTTCAATTAAGTTTAAGGAATTATGTTAAGCCTTTAAAAATCACGTTACATCAAACGAAGTTCATGTTGTTTCTCTTCGTGACTTAATTTGAGATATATTTATGGAATTCATTAATGTATAATATGTAATATATTAAGTTACCACACATGTTATATTTGTTGCATATTTGTCGTTGAAAAAAATAAAAAAATTATAATGAAACGAAAATTACTTATAAATATTTTTGATTTACATTATAAATTACAATAGACTCTGGATATAAGTTACTTCGGACGCTCTACTCACTCTCACGTAAATTTCATTTTTTTCTGTAAATAAGAATATTATAAACAGAAAGATTGCTTATAACCAGAGTGTACTTATTTTAATTTATATTACCCTAATAATTTTCACCGCAAAATAATTCTATAATTAATTACAACTATTTTTTTATAATTCATTTCATTTCCTTCATTTTTTTTTATAAAAAAAATTAAATCTACCTCATCTAATTAAATTCTACTATTTATTAAAATTATGAGGTTACAAAAAGTGTCAAAGTAAAGCTTTTATGCTTACTTTTTACTCAACTGTCTTAATAAATGATTTTTTAACAATTAATAAATATTTATTAACAGTAAACAAATATTTATTAATAGTTAATAAATATTTATTAACTGTTAATAAATTGTATTTAATAAATAATTTATTAACTATGAATAAATATTTGTTTACTGTTAATAAATATTTATTAAATCATCTCATGTTAAAAAGTCATTTATTAACAGTTAATAAGGCTTATTAAATATTAAAAAATCCTTCTATCATTGTGGTAATTATGATTCATCACAGGGTATCGGAAAGCTTGAAGAATCAGCTTTAAAGATCTATGCATGAATTTGAAAAATATTGAGCAGCTTACAAGTGATTACAGTTTTAATGAAAAAATTAATTTTTCCATGTAATTAGATGGAAAATTAAAATAGATACATACTCTCTCTTGCTATTTATCTACAATCTACAACAATCACTCTGTACCAAAGTGAGAAAGCTTATGTTATTAGATAGACAGAATTAAACAGGGCAACTGCACTGGCTTGTGCATGAATCCACCTCAACCAAACAATATCCAACAAAGTTTCCGCTAATTTTGGCATTCTACACTAGCTTTACCGTTTCGGCTTTACGAGCCTTCTCTGTTGGATGTTAGTAAGTGGTAGTAGAGGTAGCAGTAGCCTGAGGGCTCCGGAAGCGGGACGTAACTTCTGTCTTTATTCCTCTTTATCTACTTCGCGATAAAATCGCGCTGGCTGTGAAATAACTGACGAAGCAAGTTCTTAAGAAGAGAGAAGACAACAACTAGAATTTTGTAAAAAGGAAGGCCACAGTTAAGTCACCGGAAACACTCTCAATAATTAGACTGAATCTACTAATTAGTTTTCTATAATCAAGACAAAACGAAAGCTTTCAATCGTTTATCGTTTCAAGGATTTCTTTAAGCTCTTTTTCTGCAATTCACTGACTATCACTTCTAATTATATTTCATTATTCGTAACTATTGGAGACTACTATAACCCTTTTTTTTAATTGACATAATTCATGACCATGATTGAGTTTATTTATTTTTTCCGATGTTCGTTTACGATACTCACGGTAGCGATATATTTAACCAGAAATTCCAAGTTCAATTATTACGGTACCAAAAAAGTTGGTCCTTTCATTACTGCATTCTTTTTGATAATTTATTGTCTCACGCACCGGTAGTAGAGTTTGTCTAACCCTCGTCCACTTTAATACAATTACGTAACCAAAAAAGAGACAGAAAAATGAAAGAATATATGGCAAGCAAAAAAAATGAAAGAACTAGCAGTGATATACTTTTTCTGAGGCTTTTCCTGATTTACCAAAACAACTGAACTTTAAAATTATTTTCTCTCTCTCTTGAACAATTTAAAGAATTGTTTGGTCAACCTTGTATGAATTGAAGTAGAAAATTCAAATTCAAATACAGGAGAGAATAAACGTGGATTGTCAGATGTAATGGAAAAAGTAAATCATGCAAAAGAAAGAAGAGCCGGGCAGTTTTACTACTTCACAGTGACAGCCAGAGTGAGTTGTAGTTGACGAAGATGAGGGTTAGGTCGTTGTCCAGAATGAATAAGAAACAGCCGGTGGAGCTTAGTCCTTTCCGTTTGAAGAAAAAAGCAAAAAGCTAAGAGGTTGGTGACTGCATTGCGTCGTCACGTCTCGCGAGACTTCACCGGTCCGTTCCAAGATGGTTCATTAGTTGTCGCAATGCAGGACCTTTTCCTGTGTACTCTTGACTATTCTCGTTCTTCTATTACTACTCAGCCTCTTTTGCTCGGCCTCTTTCTGCCAACAACCGTAACAGCAAAGCCAGCCCTTCTATGACATAGAAAAACTACTCTCGCAGACATCGGGAACCTCGTAACCTCGGCAATAGCAATGAAGGATATTTTATCCAGTCAACCGTGGCACCGGCTTCTCTAAAATCCCTATTTTGGATGCATCCCCGACTCTCCATCCCTCTTACAGTCATCTGCTTACTTGAATTCCCTCTTCCCTCATACCTACCCTACACTCTCGACCCCTATGGGTCTTTTACTCTTTCTCGTGTTTCTACCTATCCATTTATATAACAGCACTGTTTCGCCAAAACAGGAAGATGGTTCTAAGCCGGAGACAGACTCTACTCGCCTTATCCAACCATTTCATCCCCCTCTTTTTTCATTCTCAGCCTCTTATGGCTGCACAGGATTACGTACCACCGCAATGCGCAGTCAACGCGGAAATATTACCGCTCGTAAATCGACTGAAATTTATTCTATTTGTTGAGAAAGAGTAGTTTATATGTATAAGAATATGTATTTATTTTATTTTTTTTTATTTGTTCCCGTATGTCAATTGCTTCATCGCCTATTTCGCCAAATAAGATTAGATAAAAAAGAGACAGTTTATTTCACAATATGTATGAGCTCTATTGTTTGCTATCTCTTTGATAGTTCTTTATTTATGTGTTTGTCTCTTTGATACGAATGATATAACTAAAAGAAATCAAAGTGAATTCAACTTTTTTTGTTCTTTTTTTATTAAGTTTAAGGAACAAAAAAAAAAGAAACGTGAGAATGTCGCACAGAGAATGAAAGTGATAGTATTTTATGAAATTATTACAAAGTTACGACAAAGAAAGGATTAAACAGAGTGCACGTGTTTTATTATTTTCTTATTTTTACAAAAGAACAGATCTAAGTTGATCTTTTTTGAAAAGAGAATTATTGTTGTTGTTACTGAGAAATTACCACTCACCGTGAATACTCAATTGTTGAAGCTGAGATGCGAGCAAACCCTCGAACTTCTTTCTTAATCTTTCTCAGAGACAATTGTCTTGGAGTGATAATTTAATCCAGAAGTTAGTGAATTAAAAGTTTCTTGCTGAGCGACGCTTGACTTAGTCCTCTCATTTTGTATCTTTTTATTTTTTTACTTTTATATATATATACCACTTTATCTTTATTTTATTCTTTACTTTTTTGACGAGCATTCAGATATTAAATAAGAATAAATATTTCTTCATAAAGAAAAAATAATAATTATTTAAATTTCTAAATAGCTCATTAGTGAAGATTTAATTGGTAAATTTATTTAACTGCGAAAGAGATACAAAAATTAAAATTGCTAATTCTCCGTAAATACTTAATACTTTATAATCACAGTCTTATTCCCGCTTATTATCACGATCAACTTGATTAAATTTTTTTTAAACCATCAACTTTTCACTCAACTTTTAATATTTGAGTTTTTTTTTCCTGCATCAGTGTAGCTTTAAAAGACGAGCGATGGAATGTTAAACCAAAGAAGCAGTAGACGAAAGACAGAGAAAGTGCTAGAGATAATCACGAGTGATTTCAAGTTTGAAAGGAGTTCATCGCCGTCCAAATTCTAATTTCAAACAGTCGTGTATAAGTTTTGCTAGAGTAGCAGTTCTCGTTTGGAAAACACGTCATCAACATCTTGAGCATGAATCGAGTTTTCCGGAGAAGACCAAAGGGACCACCAACAAGCGTCTACAAGATGTTCACTAATGACTATTTTCCTCTTACCGTGGTCTGCTTGATGAATGTTTCCGCCGGTTGTCCATCCATCCGTTCATTCGTTCGTTAAGAAAATTTACCGTCTACATCCTTCTGAAAAGCAGCCTTCTTATCGATGACAAATTTCTTCTCAATAGTACTCGACTTAACAAGATCAACCTCTACTAAATTTATTTAACGAGCAAAATATTTTACTTCTCCATCACATTAACTGTACTTTGTACCGTATACTACTACATACAAGGACTGCTTTATACACAACTATTCGGACTCATCGAGTTAGTGCTGCTAATAAGCTATAGCTCAATTCGAGGATAAACGCCGGTTAAGTCACGGTACAAGGGTCGTGTTTACCAGGATGATTATCAAGACGTTAATTAAGAGTATACCGCGACGCTGACGCCAGTGCTGCTGCCACCCGGTCTAACCCGGTTACTGGAGATTAAGTTTTCGCGGGACATACCGCTGGTGTAAGATCTGGAGCTCTAGAGTAATACCGTCGTAATTAATGGGTATCCTTGAGCCTCTAATCAGACGTAGTTTCTGACTTTCAACACGGGTACTGACGTCAAGACAAACACGACCTCTAATTTCAACATCATTCGCAACTGCTTGCTTACCTATCGTCAATTCTCTCAGAACCTAACTATACTATAAAACGGCTTCCTATTTCACCCACTGATGATGTGGCTTTATTTCATTTTATGCACATAAACTCAAAGCAAACAGAGCCAATCGATCAAATTGATTCCCGTCTATCTCTCAAAGAGATCTTTTTCGGACAGAGTTTTCTTATCTCAAACGAAAAGAAAAATAAAAAAAGGAAAAAAAAATAAAGGCATTTATTTACGATCTCAAAGTGAGACAGAGGATTTCAATTGTAGGATATAAACGATCTAGCGATAAAACAGGCTTACCCCGTTTCTTTCTTTTTCTTTTACTGACGTAGTACAACTCTACTTGGAACACGTTCAAACATTGATATAGGGTATTGTTAGCTAGCCTGGGTGGTGGTTTACGTGCAGCCCTTCCTTCAGCACGCGCCGGATGTCCGAGCGGCCAGCAGATCCCAAAGGGTCGTTCGCTGCAGCCGTCCCCATTTCTCGGAAGACTCGTAAATTGTTCATGCACCGATATATATATTTCTTAGTATTCCAACGTCCATCGACGTAACTTCCGGTATGCCTCACATCCTGTACAAGCACAACATGTATGTGTACATGTACATACAGATGTACACGCACACAGGGTCAGGCTGATATATTTGCGTGTGCAAAAGGCAACACGTCTGTTACTACTAATATCATGGTTATGCTGAATAAGGGGATCGCTAGCTAAGGGTTTACCTCCCACGTGAGTCACAATACTAGAAACTAGTATCATTGTCATTGAATAAAGTAAAGAGGAAAAGAAAAAAAATTTAAACGGCATATCATTTACTATTTATGTTGATGTTTTTCCGAGAAACAAATTAATAATCATATAATATCATGTTCAACTTTTTTTATTAGACTTGTCTAAAAGACATAAAAGAGGAAACATGTGGCGTCGATCGATAGAGAAATGATTAATACACGGGGTACGGTTATTGGTTTTAATTTATTTAATGCTTCGTAATGCCTCACTCTGGGTTGGTAGATTTTGATTTATTTATAGATGTACACGATAGACTAGTCGTGTGCACTCTGTACCGCGCCCTTTTTAGAGAGATGAACCTTCAACCATTTGTCCCTTGTTTTCTCTCCCTTTAATGCTTTTTCACAATTTATCCACTCAATATATATATCCCCATTCTATTTATGTATTAATATACGTGTATATAGAGACGACAAATACTACTTTAAATGTCGCAAATTTTAACAAGTGATTGAGCAATAAATATTATACGTATCAACAGTGCTTTCTATCAAATCCCATTATTGATTTTCGTATTTATTATTCTTTCATTTGCTCGTAAATTTTTAACCATCAAATTATCATGTAACTCATTGGTTTTGATTTATTATTAAAGCGTCAATAACATGATATTATTTTTTCACGATAATCTCAAAATTTATTCAACAAAAATTATCAAAAATTAATTTTGATTGTCTAGTTTTAAAATTTTAGTTTAAATATTACATGAGTTCTCTATAACCAATAAGATAATTTGACTCAGACCTGTGACACGCCACCAAGTTTAAGCTTGTTATCTTATTTAGTTATTTACTTGACATAAAATCCAGTTAAAAATAAAATACCCAACGTTAAATATTTATAGGGGAAGGGGGGGCAAAACGGGATAGGCCGGCAAAATGGGATACCCTCGAAATTTCGTCAAAATTTTTTTTTTTCAAAAAACTTTCGAAAATGGTCAAAAATGACATCTAGTATCATTTTACACTATCGAAAGCTAAAAAAAAAACATTTTTATATTTTTTGCGAAAAGTATAAATAAAAAAAATGTACAAATTTTATCGTACTACAAATTTATTTTCATGGAGTATCACAAATTAAGAAATTTATTTCTTTAATTAACTCAAGAACAATAACAACAATAATACTGATAAAAACTCTAAAGCTGTAACATTGGTAATCATCATAATTTTAACCGTTACATTGTAACTTTCATAATTTTGTAATATTTTATAACTTTAGTGCTATAATATCACATTATTAACAGTTATGTTAATTTTCTAATATTCAATATTTAATTATTTCTCTTATAAAAATAATTTCTTTGGAATGAAAACTAACTAACATTATTTTTAACATAAGTATTAAAATTTATAATAAATAACGATAACGATATATAACTGATTCATCGTTAATGAAAGATAAATCTCTAAAATTATTCACAATAATCACAGATAAATTGAGTATCGTCGTCCGAAACACCAGCACATGAATCATGAGCCCACCTATGACAAAGTTGGCATTGCGTCCAAGATTCAAACGATTCACTGTACTTTTGATCACAGTAAATACAAAAGGCGTCATCTTTGTGCTGATTTTTGCAGGGTCGACCTCTACCTTTACCGACTGTTTTTTTAACTGACTTTTTTTGTTGAACATCAATTTAGAAAGACATTATTACATCAATTTTATTCACTTGAAAAAAAAAAAAAAAAAAAAAAAAAAAAAATTTACTTTTTTTTGGGGTATCCCATTTTGCCCGCAAAAAATAAAAATTTTTTTCTGATGGCAGTCTAAAATTCGTTATATTTATTTCAAATAGAATCAAAATGAAGCCAATTTACGATATTTATGTCCCTAAAAACTAAATTTTTCGTTAAGTATCCCGTTTTGCCCCCCCTTCCCCTATATCCGGTTAAATTTTTTAATAAAACTTGTCAAACTAAATTTTTTATTAAATTCAATACATTTATGATACATGGCATAAATAAAATTTTTAAGAGCAGAACAGAAAATAAGTATATAAAATGATTAGTTATGATATATTAAGTAAAGAAGAAAAACTATCGTTATAAATTTCTAAGGACATAAATAGATGCGAGTCCAGCTTGAGTCATCTTGTAGCATACATTATAAAAGTTTATGGAGGCATTTACAGAAACGAACGGAAAATTCAGTGAATACCAATGTCATAAGGGATAGAAAAATCGTCGTTCTAACCCGTACTGTACTACTATAAAAGTAGCATAGATGGCAAAAGATGGATGAAAATTCGGGATATCGGATACTACTCGAGCATTGAAAAGTTCTGCAAGCAGGTAACTTTGGATCTAAAAAGTACCGGCAGGTTGGCAACGGATAGCCACGGACTTGAATAGCGAAGTGCCTTGAGGGCTGTTGGATGCATTTTTCATGTCTCGCAGAAGATATATACAGGGCCACCTTCTTTTCTTTTTTTTTCTTTTTATTTTCTTATATTACGTCTACTTTTACTCTTCTACCAGCAGCATACTCGATATATAGTGGCTCAGCATATATTTATAAAATTCAAGGCGCGGCTACACGTCTCATGCATCCACTCTCACCTCTACTTTCCTCTGTCTCTTTCACTTTACCTCACTCTAAATATATAGATATAGATGTATATTCTGACAACGTAATTTCTTTCTAACCTTTAGCAAGAGCAACTTTTCAAGCTGATTGATCGTGAGAAAAAATTTGATCTATTGAAATAATTTATTATTTAAGAGTTATGTGACACGAAAATATTTATAAAATGTAAAAGGTCAATTGAAAATATTTAGAGAATCGAGAATAAAAGGTTTAATATTCTGACCATTCGTTATCCCGATCGCTTTTATTCATTTTCCAATGAAAGCTTTCGTATTTATGTCCCTCGGCAGATCACAATAAAATTCTTGTCAATTGTCATTGAGAACGAGGTTCCTTTTTTATTTTTTTGGTATCATCTCTTGCGTAAAGACAAAAAAAATATATAATGAGTAGACGTCTTTTGGTCCAAAGCTCAAATAATGAAGCGAAAACAAAAAAAAATAAGAATTGATGTAGGGGAGAGGATAGGTCGATGATTTGAGAGTTAAAATCAAGAAGAGGTCTCGTTTGCTCGAAGAATAAAAGTAAAGAATCCTGACGGCTACTTGAGATTTTGAACTCGTACAGAATTCTCTGTTTAACCCTCTGCCTCGTCCGCGTTTTTCAACCGCCTGTCTTATTCTACCTGGTTCTTTTTCTACTTTCCTATCATTTCTTTTTCTACTTTTTTTACTTTTACTTTTTTTTTTCACTTAAGATTCCGGCTAGACTTTTGAAGTAGCCTTTTTCCGCCATCGCCTCGGGATTTCAACGTTTGATATAAATCAAATTCGACTGACGTTCGTAAAAATTTTTGACTTCAATTCAAATAAAACGAATTAATGTCTCATTCTTAACATGCGGTCAGAAATTTTTTCCCTTCAATATTTTGCAGCATAAACGAATAATAACTTTGATTAATGGTTTTATCAGTTTGTAAAATATATAAAAATTAATTTTATTTCCCATTCATAGTTGAAATTTATGATAAACGATGAAAACAAAACATACTTAACATCTTCCAGACGATCATAGAGTTTCCTCTTGAAGCTACCGAGACAAAAGATAAAATGTTCGTTCGTTTATTTCTCAGTAGGGAGTGCGCACATTCAAGTAGCTTGTTGATATTCCAAAAAGTCGGTTGATATCAAAGATAAAATCTCTGTCCCTCTATAATTACGCACTTATCCGTAGTTTAATAATTTAATATATTTATTTTCGTTTTTTAGTAAAAATAATAATAATAAAAAAAGACCACACTTTTTGCTTCGATGAAGCTTATCAAAAGTCTAGAGTCATTCCTTCAATCTCCCGTAACTCCAACAACCCTTTCCATGAAAGTAAAAGCTTGCTTTCCCTCTTGGCCATCTATCCGTGCCTCGGCTGATCATTTCTCTTTTAACGTGCTCTCTTTTTTCTTCTTTCGTTACTCATCTCATTTTTATATTTTCCTTTTTCTTTTATACTGAGGTTTACCTTGATTGAGAGTATATTTTAGTCGGCTCTTAAAACCCATGAGTTGTTTTTGCCAGGGATTTTTTTTTTAATATCTTTTTTACTCTTCTCCCCAATTTATAATTATAAATTACCTTTACGAGTCTCTTAAAAAAATGATTATATTTATTATGATTATATTCTGAATACTAATGAATATTTTATTAATTCATTCTCGTGCTTCCAGACTATTTATTATCACTCAGAAATTGATAAAAAGAAATCTCGACAAAGAGTTTAAAAAAAAGTGCCCGTAGCAAACTATCGTAATTACTCTTCAATGAAAGGTAATCATCAGATCAGTGGTAACTCTTATAAATCCATAGCACGTTCAACAAACTCTGCAGAAAAATCTCATGAGATATTTTTTACTAACGATTATCAATTATTTTCATTATTTACTCGTAAATATTTCTTTCCACGTAGTACTCTACACAGCAATTTCCTGCTGACTCTAATGATTATCTCTACCCATCTCTAACGAACCCAGGAACAAGACATTTAAGTCGATTATTTGAAATATGTGCAAAGTAACGAGAATTATAACGAGTAGTAGAAGATTGGAGGCAATTAAAAAATAAAAATCAATGAAATAAAATAAAATGGTATGAAATAATATAATAATTCATAGTGTTGGAAGACCTAACCTGTATTATATCTTTTCAAGATGGGCATTAGTATGGTCAGCTGTACAGACAACGTGCTATGAATCTTTCATGTAACTTGAGTATATATGGATGTTGTTATTTAGAAAAAATCCCCAAGCAGACGATAGTGGAATGAAATAGAGCACATATATATTGGAAAATGGTGAGAACGCGAATGTTGGTGGTGTCAGCGGAATCACGATAGCATCGTCGACATCAAAACTGTGATGTGATGCTGCTTTTATTCTCTGGTTTTGCTTTTATTTTGAGTATCCCCAAGACACTGAAGAACTATTCGCTTGAGCTTTTACTGGTCGATCTTTTGCAAACGAGAAGAAAAAAAATGGATGAGTCAGTTGTTAAGTCGAATGAAGTCACGAAAATTTCTCCCTAGTGATCAGACTCTCATTGGAGTAGAGGAGTCGTTGACTGTGAGTGGATCGAGGCGTCAGAGTGGATGACTAAGGAGGATGATAGTTCGTTGTAAGAGCGAGAAACATTGATAACAAGGACAATAAATGAAAATAAGACGAGACTAAAAAATGACGTGGCATCGGTTCGATTATCACCCTAGCTAAGAGTGGCCGACGTCATCATCCTCGTGAGGAATGCAATATGGATCAAGCGTCGGTGCAGATCGCGATTTCAAACGCGACGTCTATCTCATATACTCGGTTTTCTCACAACGACGTCGAAATCCGATTCGAATTTGCTGAGGGATGAAGATGGGGTACGTTAGTGGAGACGAAGCTGTAGAGAATATACCCTCTGGCCTCATCGTTCATTCATGGAGCATTTACTCCCTATTCCCGTAAAGCTGGGCTTCTTTCTCCTTTCCTTTTTCATCCCTTGGGTTCATCGATTCTTTTTACTCGTCTTACAACTCGTTTTTATTTATTTTTTAAAACTTTTTTTGTCTTTCAAAATGGATTGGGATTATTTTGGTCGAGAATATTTTACCGCTAAAATTTTCATTCAGCCGTAGACAATATTTTTTCCTTCCATATCTCTCTTAAGTTTGCTTCACATATTTTTTATTACATCGTCCTATATTTAAAATTCGAATTTTTATTACTATATTAAGAATAAAGTTATTTTCTTAGACATTATTAACAATTTACGTAATCAGATTTTTATCCATATTTATTTAAGAAAGTATAAATTTTTCGAATGAAAAAAAAGTTAATTAAACAAAAGTCATTAAAGAATAAAATAAAATCTTTCATAAAATAACCATCAGTTGCAAAGAAATTATGCAGTGTTTAAAAGTTAAATAAAAGAGGATTACAGTTGAATATAAATTAAATCTTAAATTTAAATTGAGTAAATTTTCGATTGTCTAGAAAGAAAATGAATCAAGTAAATAAATGTCCCATTAAATTTAGACAATTTAAAGTTTATCATATCTGTAATGCACAGTAGTGTACGTATATTATTATGTCCCGAGAGTGTCAAACTAAAGGGAATAGTATTTCCATCCGAATTTAGATGACTATGTTGCAGACCAATCGCAATGAGTATCCCTTTATAGCTATACAATGCTCCAAAAAGGGTCCGGAAGTCCTGGGTTGTTTCGAGCCTGCAGTTAAACCTTCGATAATAGTCGCTCATGGTCCGGACTACGATGTTCGTAAGCCATTTTCGCGGCCGCACTTTACTTTTATGCGTTCACTTTCCCCTCGTCGTATATACCCCATTCCGAAACTCATGACTCGTGACGCGTCATTGACATCAAAGTTCTGGTCTTGGCTTGCGTCGATTACGAAAAAAGAAAAAAATGAACACGGTCATAAAAAAAAATACGATCAGTTTATTTTTCTCTTATTTAATTTTTTTTTTTTTTAGTATAAAAACTTTTACGATAAATGAAATTCTTTTTAGCTTTAAATCCAATTACATTTAGTGGCAATTTTCAAACTTTAAAGTTGTACAAAGTGACCTCGTTCAAGCAATCAATATTGATGTAGATTATGATAAAATATATATATATTTATCAAGATATGTAGTTTAAGAACAAGTATGGCGTAGAAAGTAGTCAAAAGCAAATTTGCGTTAAATATATACAATAGCCGACAGGTAAAAAAAAATAAATAAAAAATTAGCCATAAAAAAAATAGGATAGTTGAATGTAAAGATAGGTAGACGGTTTGAAATAGCGTATATCACGGGTCCAATCGCCTCAGTCAATCGATGCTGCAAAAAGTTTAAAGAAGATTATAAGTTGCGCATCGCGATGTGCGGGCCTCGCTCGAGAGTCACGAAACCAGTTCAACGTGACGGTATTGCGGGCAGCTTTTAAAGCTAATAAATTTCCCAACCTCCCACTTTAACTCCCACAACTACTACTACTACTACATAGGACTATCTCCGCCACCATTACCACAATTTACGTATTCTTTTTTCATCGTCCTCGTTCACCACCACCCGCTTCATCAGGGAAAGAGATTGAAACTTAGTTTGAGCTGGCGAACGACGTAACCGGATTTAATAATATCCCATACCAATAATAAATCAAGTTTATATTTAGTGGCCTCTTGTACCCGGGGATTCATGTATAGTGACGGTTCTGAATTTTCGTTCAACACATTTCACAATAAATTACATTTAAATATAAATACATATGAACAAAATAAAAAAATTAATTTATTATATGAAATGAGATAGACATTTTTTTATTTTATTTATTTATGTATTAAATTATTCTTTTTTTTTTTTAATAAAAATCATATATATATATTTATATATAAAATTTTAAATGCCGGGATTGTAAAACAGTATTTTAGTTAGAATCAACTTCTCTCAATCTGATCCCTCGCTGTTGCTACACGATCTGGGATATAACTCGACTTACACACAGCTAGAGGTCAGAAGACCGGCTGCTCATAAAAAATGAAATAAAAAAATACATGAAGGAAATTATACCGTCGGTGTACATTATGACCGGCGCATTCACGATTTATCACGCGATACGAGAGCGCAACTTGCCGCGAAGGTGATCCTGCCACGAGGGAAATCGCCCTTGCTCACTCACTTTTTTATTTTATTTTATTCCTTTTCTTATTATTATTATGATTATTTTTTTTGACATTATATACTCGTGAGGTAGACGTATTTTTCCATTCTTAAGCAAACATTCTATTCTATATGAGCGCTCGCATTACTGCTCGGTTGTATAAATTTCCCGAGTAATTTTCAAACAACACAAAAATTATAATAAATATTTAGCTGCTTGTGTTTTTGAATGAATGAGAAAAAAATTCATTTTCGTTTTTATTTTTAGTATTGTTATTTATAAGGAATTTTTTTTATTTTTGTCAGAATAAACGGGCTAGTAGTTTGCACTGTCTAGTAGCGAATTAGTCTGAATTTACAAGTAAGCCGGAAAAAATATAGGATCCGTTCATTCTTTGGTATACGCAATATCCGAGGAACTGTGAAGAGAAAAGCGAAATAAAAAAAAAATAATAAAAAATAAAAAAATTAAAGACAAAGCGCAAGCACCATCTGCAAAATTCACAAGCTTTTGTGAAAAGAATTACGGAAAAGACGTCAGGCGCACTAACAGTTTTTACAATATATATCTCGATTACTTGCATTAAATTATTCTCATGGTCTTAATTCGATTATACATTATCTCTCAACACGATTATACACGGAAAAAAATAAATAGGCGCTGCAACAGGACGCCGTCCTGTTGGTTCGACAGGACTTTGTCCTGCTAATGAAACAGGATTTTCCTGTTGCAGCAACAGGACACATCCTGTGGGTGCAACAGGATAAAGACCTGTTGCAGCAACAGGATTTTCATGTTGTAGCAACAGGACACATCCTGTGGGAGCAACAGGACAAAATCCTGTTGCAGCGACAGGATATTTCCTGTGGAAGCAACAGGATTTTATCCTGTTGTGGCAACAGGACTTTTCCTGTTGTAGCAACAGGACTTTCCTGTTGTAGCAACAGGACTTTCCTGTGGAATCAACAGGACTTTTCCTGTAAAATCAACAGGACATTTCCTGTGGAATTAATAGGATGAGAAACTAGTTTTATGCACCAATTGTTTTTGTCCCTAGGATAAAATTTCGAAGTTGGAAAATAAATTAAAATTTACATAAAAAAAAATCTCTGGTTTTATAGGGGTGGGAGGGGTAAAACGGGGTACTTAAGGAAATACTAAGTTTTCGAGGACTCAAATACGCTAAACTTTTTTTTTTTTTAATGATATTTAAAGTAAATAGAAAAAATTGTCAGTTACCGTTAAAAAAAAATAAAATTTTTTATTTTTGCGGGGAAAATGGGGTACCTCTTAAAAAAGATAAAAAAAAATTTCTGGATTTTAAATGAATTTGATAAAGTTAAGCTTTTTTGCAAGTAATTAACATAAAGAAAAATTACATTTTACATGACTATTGTATACAAAAGAACAAAAAAAAACAAATTTTTAATAGTTTTTATCATAAAACAGAAGTCATTAATATTTTTCGACTGCGGTCGATTTTTTAAAAAGTTTTACAAAAAAAATTTTAAATAACGCTCAATTATATTTACAAAAGTGATTTTGGAATGTTTAAAAACCATTTAAAATATAAATTTTTTCAAATTATTATTTTGGGGGTACCCCGTTTTGCCTTCCCCTCTCTCCTATATATATATATATATATATATATATATATTTTTTAATGATGCCAAAGAAGTACACCTTCACACGCGCGTACATAAGTACACGCAGCCATTTTTTTAAGCTGATGAAAAAATTTTTTTTTGAAAATTTCAATTTTTTTTAGTCTTGATTTTTTCAAAATTTGGATTTTTTTCATATTGAAATTGATATAAAAATAATTTTAACTAAATAGAAATTGATTTTTATCTCAAAACTCCGTATGTACATGAAACCAGTTTCTTATCTTGTTGATTCCACAGGAAATGTCCTGTTGATTCCACAGGAAAGTCCTGTTGCTACAACAGGAAAAGTCCTGTTGCCACAACAGGATAAAATCCTGTTGCTTCCACAGGAAAAATCCTGTCGCTGCAACAGGATTTTGTCCTGTTGCTCCCACAGGATAAAATCCTGTTGTTGCAACAGGATTTTGTCCTGTTGCTCCCACAGGATGTGTCCTGTTGCTACAACATGAAAATCCTGTTGCTGCAACAGGATTCTGTCCTGTTGCTCCCACAGGATGTGTCCTGTTGCTGCAACAGGAAAATCCTGTTTCATTAGCAGGATAAAATCCTGTCGAACCAACAGGACGGCGTCCTGTTGCAGCACCTATTTATTTTTTTCCGTGTAAGTCTTGGTTTGTCACACAAAACACTCAGCTATTCCTCTTATTGTTTTCTCAGACTAAATTTCCTATATGATCCCTTCTCTCTTTCTCTCTCTATATATATAACCCAGCTTTTGCTCGCCTTGTCTTATCCGCTATGGGCTATTTGCGGGGTCGAGCATTGTGAGTTCATTACATTAGACGTTGAACCCTCAGAATTGTTAGACCACAATTCGAGTGGTTTCAGACCTCCATCGTCAAATCAACAATCGTCTATTTCGTATCTCTCTTAAATGGTTACTGCTAAAACATGTAAAACGAAAATTCAAACAAAGATAGTAATATAATTCTGTTGATGTAAAAAAAAAAAAAAAAAAAAAATAGTAATAGAATAAAATAATATTTGAAGAAAAGAAGAGCCCAAGAGCTTACAAACTCTTTGCAAACTTACTGATCTGTTGATCTTGTAACAAAATATTGAAACATGTTTTCCCATTTTATCAAACTTGATCAAAAGTTCTTGATTCAATTCACAATTCGATCAATATCAACTCCCACGAGACTTTCATTCGTTCTCGTTCCCGTTGCCGCCGCTGTTACTCCTCACTGACCAACCAACCAAAGTCGTAACTGTTAAAGTTTAGCATTCGGGTTGTATTGTTATCACATTGCATGGTATTTCTCCCGAAAGGACCATCGGTCCCGACCGCGAATTGACGCTCCACGCCCTTTGTTATATGATTATTGCTTTAATATACCCAAACGAACGCCACGACGGTAAACTCTCTCTGGAAACCCTTCCTCCTTCGTTGTAGTTCTCTTCGTTTACCCTTGGGCTATAGTCAACCAGCCCATTCATTCACTCGAGTACACGTTCCACTTCATCCTCCAGGACTGTTTGCTCCCTGTTTCTCAATTTATTTTACCCCTTACCCACCTCCACCAGCATTACCACCACCACTAACACTACCAACGGCAACAGCCTCACCAATACCACTAGTTTTCCACCTTGTCGCAACAGAAAGGGACTTCGTTGACTCCCGCAAGGTATCCCGTTAGCTTTAGCCTTAATATAGCTACAGCTATTTTTTTTCATCAACATTTTTTGCTCTTATATATCCATGAATAGACTCCCAGTCGTGTACTGGTAAATGGCTATGGAACATGATACGTTAGGGGAAACACCGAGGTGTGAAATTAATGAAAGAATAAAATGGAAATAAAGAAGAAAAAAAAAATACTAAATAATAAAAATTGTTGAAATAAAAAAAAAAAATTCGGACGATTTAAACTCGTTGGCGAATGCATTAACCACAGCCGGTATTCTAAAGATTTCCCACGGCATCGTTCGAGTACTTTGGCAACTCAGATCCGAATTTAATTAAACGAAAGTGCGATATGATATTCCACGTTTTCCGTAGCTGTTTCATTTTGGTATACCCTCTCAGTCTTATTCTTCTTCTTGGGAATCTAAATGCGTACAGAAGCTGCTGCTATTGCTGCTGTTGCTACTACAACGTCTGTAGAAAATTGCCCAAGCGTATTTCTTCAAGCTGAACACGTTAAATGTACAACACAACTTTAAGGAGTACCACCGCCAAAAATGTATGTCTAGATGAGGGGAGAGTTAGGTGAGAGTAAGAGCCATAATAAGAAGAAAAAGTATTTGCTGCAGTAGTATAAGACGAAAGCACGCGAACCGCGTGGAAATTAGTTGGAAACTTGGGCCACGACTGCAGTATGGATATCGTAGTTACTAGAAATTGCTTTAGAGCTGCTTCTCGCCCACTTTCTTTCTCTTTCTCTCTATCTCAATCTCTATCTCTAGGACTGTTTCATATGAGTATGAGCAGAATAATTCGTTCGTGGTTCGGGAGTCGCTTCCGCAAACGATAGCTACATAGAAATACAAGTTGTTGCAGTGGTGGTAGTACACCAGAAGTAATACTAGTAGTATGGTAGAATATAACGCATGGAAGTGTTATTACTAGAGTTGTCTATATTGGTGATGCAGGAAAGCCCGTTTCTGAATGAGATACAAAATTCATTCAAATCAAAACTAGATTATGCATAAAGATTACCAAAGAAAATATTTTCTATTTAAATTTACTTCCGCTCTTTTTACCTAAAAAAATATTAAAAATAAAAAAAAAAAATAGTATATTTTTTTTTCTTAATGTATGTAATTTTCATTCATCGCACACAATTATGATCCTCATTATCGTCAATGATAATAGCCATCATGCGACACATACACATTTTCAAAGGTTCTCTTGAGGCCACAAGAATAACGCTGAATCGTCGAAAATTAAAGCCAACTTCTCCACTTCTCTTCGTGATGATTATTCTTATAATACCTCAACTCTTGTTGGCACCATCTCGTTTTCTCTTTAACACTTTGTATTTGCGCGCGACCTGGGCAAAATGTTCCAACTTAACGCCCGGATGTTCCGCGGTGGTACGTTCCCGCCACTTAGTGCGGCCCCGATGTCGGGGATTAATATAATTAGCATAACGAGGTGACGGTATGAACCAGACGACGGCACTCGCGTGCCCCTTGATTCTCTTTTTACTGCCATAAGATAGAGAGGAAGTTGGAAAAAAAAAAATTTTAATAAAAAAGATAAAAAGTAGTAGTAATAGTAGTAGTAGGAAAAGAACAGAAGGTTGTGAGGTCTAATTTCAAAACCCCGCAAGTGGGCGTGCAAAAAAAAAAGATAAAGATGACGACGGTGTCTCACACCAAAAACCATCTTTACTTCTTCCTCCTACATGTCTCGTGTTACTAATTTATTGTCGGGCCATCGGTCTTACTGAACGAGGCTCCTGTTACACCCTAGATTTTTTTTCATATTATATACTATTACCGCAGCAGCGACCTCGCATCATACTCAAATCACCATTTTTATGCGCCATAATTTTTCTTTTATCCATTTATTCATATTACCCGACTAATTATCTGCTTCATTAATATTAATATTGATAAATATATTTATGAATAGTAAATTTGTGATTAATTGACGTAGTAATTAATTAATTTAATGCTATTGAACAATGTGACATTTATAATAACGAGTAATCTCTATTGTTTGTTTCAGGTATGTCTGATAATGATGATGATGATAATGAAGTGGTAGATGACTTTTTATTCTTTTTCAATGAAATATGACTGTCACAGTTGAGCTGGTAAGGTCTTGTATGATCAATTCTCCTGTAAACTATTTAAATTTTATGTTATGCTATCTTGTCTAAGTGAGTTAAACAAGCAAAGCTTCATTGCGGTCGTGAAGAAATAGAGGACCAAGTAGTAAGTCGGTGAGTTGCATAGCCGCTTATAAAGAGACAGTTATGGCGCGTGTGCAAAGTTGCTATCTAATAATAGTTTCGTATGCCATCAGGACGAGTTCCACTAGTGCATGCAATACCGACAAAAGTTAATTAACCCTTCTGTCATTCTCACAACTAAAACAGTTTAAAAAGCAAAAGAAATATACCTACTGCAAAATGTTCATTTGCCATAAATCATTTGCGAGTGGACGAGTATGTATATATACGTATGTACATATTCCTATATATATGTGCGGACATCAGGAAAAAGGTCGTCGCCGAATGTAGCTCATGCTCGCGTGCAACGCCAACAGCACCAGTAGCTTTTTCGTTAACGAGAACGTGTCCTGTCGTCGTTTAGATTATTTTTTTCTATCCATTTTGCATCTATTTCTACTAACACAATATAGTCAGTCATTTAGTTTCTTTCTCCTGTCTTTGCAATTGACACAAAAACAAATGATAAAAAAATTCCTGACGAATTCTATTGTTTTATCTTTAGTACATTAAATTTTTTTTTTCGTGATGAAAACTATAAACAATTGTTGTATCATTGCTTGCTTTACATCAAACATCATTATCGGGTTATCATAAGGGAGACCTCTGACTGCCCGCCGTCTGTCACTTTGTCTCGTCACGCAATAAAACCTTTCACAAATGACAAAGAAGCCAAATTGGTTACAAAAAAAGCTATGCTATTCTAAGCAAAAAAATAAAAAAACCGGTTCTTTAGTCTCTAGAGACAGGGATAATGAGTAATGACTAAGCAAGTAAGTCGAAAATTTAATGAACGTAGGGGATGATGACGCGATATAGAGTCAAGAGGGAGTCACTGCGATCACGTGTGATGACTAAGGGTGGCGGTAAAAAAAAGAGCAAAGGGAAGTTAAAAATTGACGTGTGTTATGTGTTTGACATTTAAATAATATCATCGGTTTCAATATACATCCAAGGGAGGCCTTTACACAACAAACAGCACACAACACACAGTACACAGTGCATGAGATTAGACATCGCAGTATTGATTGTGCATTCAGATAACTATTAGCAATAGCATATAACCTCCACAAGCTTTGGTGGTCAGAATCAGACAGTATAGTAGATGCTTGGCCAGCACATAAATAACAATATGTTACATATATACTAAAATATATATACAAAAGTGGTTTCTTTGACAGCTGTGGAATTTACAAATAGAAAACCAAACGATAGTGGAAATTTACCGCTCTCATTGTCACAGAGTTTTCGTGATATCGATTTAGCGGTGGAGGTTGTAGGTGGATAGCGACGACCCCTCGAGCAAACCCCTTTAACCACGATGACTGAGAAGGACGAGCGCAAGGGCCACATCGTTGTAGCGATGCTAGTGGGTAGAGAAGAGAAGACCATGAGGGTGTGTAAGCTATACAGTATATATAGCTAGGTATAAAACGATGAGAGTACCATGCTAGAAGTAACACGCGACTGGTACGGTACCAACTGCATTGGTACTGAATAGAAACTTTCAGCAGGAATTGGTTTTGTTCGGGACGGCTGCTCTGCGGTTACCAGTCATACAGGGTTAGAGAGCCAGCTCGAACCGACTGTAGTTGTAATTTCGACAAAGTGTTTTACTCTAAAACTGTCGGAATTTTTTAGTTTTTCTTCTTTCATCTTTCCTGGTAACGATCGTTTTAACATTCACTGGTTTACTTTTTTTTTTTATATTTCTCGTTCTAATAGCTTTAAAACTGCATAAGTTTTTAGCATATCGATCACTACTACATTCAACTCGTTTCACCAGAGATTTTTTAATATTTTTTTCTTTTTTTCATTAAAGAATGCTATAACGTTTCCAGATGGGTACAAACGTCAGACTTTAAACAAGCTCGATGAATTATATGAAAAGTGTAAGGCGGTAACTACGACACTGGCTTCCAAAAACTGTGTAACTTCCATATCTCGTTTTATTTCTTTTTTTTTCTTATGTCATTTTCTTCTTTTGCTTTAGCTACTACTTGTGCAGCTACTGCTGGTTGTGCTGTTGCTACTGGTGCACTCTTTTATCTCACTTACTCGCCCTATCTAGCATCCAATACCGATATTGTACGATTCACGTGTCTTTTATCCTCTATAACGATCGAACGATTTATACGACTGGCAAGCTCATATCTCAGAAAAGTTTCGCACTACAGTTCACGACGAGACGTAGGAGGTTGGTTTCTTTTGCGGAGGTGGATATATTGTGTAGAAACATTGAAGAGTAGGATCAAATTCAAGTGGCTCGCGGATGCAATAAAGAATAAAGTCGCCCAAGTACGATACACGAGAAAGGAATTTTGTTTTGTCTTTTTTAGTCGCCACTATCGCTTTTAGGCTATATCACCAGAAATTTATGAATTTTTCCCATTGAAACTCCGTCGATCAGACTTTGCTTTGTTTTTTTTTTTTTTTTTGTTCACTAGATCTACTCACTTTTATTCTTTAATATATCTTACAGCCATAATGCATCGTTATAATTTTTTATCTTATTTTTTATTTTTGTATTCGGAGAAAAAGAGAAAGAGAAAAAAAAAAGGTTGAACAAGCTTGGAGTTTTATCGACAACGCCTTAACAAGTTCTTCCCCTTTTGAAAGAAAAAGCGAGAGGGCACTCATGTCATAACTTTTCCAAAGTCAGCCTATACCCTTCGCACTTGCCTCCACGTGTAATATTCGCCGAAATAGAGGAGGAGCTCACAAGAAAAGAGGCCAGAGTAATATAAAGTAATGCTCGCACCAAGTGTGATTTTTATACTGCGAAGACGAAAATAAAAATGGAGAAATAAAAAAACACATCAATTTTGTTATTTGATATTTCGAAGGAATATAAAATTCTTTTCTTTTTTCAACTTTATTAATAGCTATAATTTTTATTAATAATAATAATAATAATAATAATAATAATAATAATAATAATAATAACAATAATAATAATAGTGATGATAAAATTGATGTGGAGTGTTAAGAACCGAGTCTTGATCACTCGTTCAATGCCTGGCTGCTGATGGCTGACATACCATCTTAGGATTTCGAGAAATTTTCAATCAGACGTATGGAATGCCCCAGAGCCATCTATATCGAATGCCACTACCGCAAATAATGCACGGTCATGATTCCCTCTCATGTCTCCGGAGAATTGTCGTCCTTGACTATTAGGGATTGGTCTTCAATAGGGCGTGGACGTCCAAGATATTCCCTTACATTCAAATATACATATCCACACATATGTATACCACAAACACATATATATATGTATGTATACATGTACATAATGCACATGCTATGACTTCAATCAAGTATAAAAGCCAAAAAAAAATTTACAAAGCGAAAAAAAAATTCTTATCCATCTTGATACCATAAAAAATCTTATTCTGATGCATTTAAAAATGATTTTCCGATCTGCAAATCGTTTTCCCGAGCGATTGGACTTTCAAGTCGGTGCTGTGACACAAACCGACAGTGAAGGTTTTCACACAAAGAGCTCTGGAGAGTGTGGGGATCTGGAAAAAGAGAAGCAGAAAATATATAGCTGCTAAGGAGAATGCCGATCGGGGTCAGAGGGAATGGAAGTGAGAAGAAGGGAATAAGGGGAAACGAATAACCTGGTTGGATAGCGTCCAGGTACTTGGCCGACTCGACGCCCGACCAGCTGATCGGCCACTGTGTGACGCGTGGAAATGAAACCATAGCCTCAGTGGCGCCAACGATTCTACCCTCTAGCACAAAAGCTCCTTCCTTTCGCAACGTGTCCTTTCGTACCGTTCGCCGATATATTATACTACCATTGACTCTCGTAAATGCAGTTACGGACTATATATTTCATATATTGTTCAGTGCTACAACACGAAAAGGGACATAAAATTTGACGCGACTTTGTCGTAAAGATAAGTTGCTTGTTGCTAAAGACTTAATAAAAGTAGTTATTATATTATAAAATGTTTTTATTCTTTTACAATTATCGCTGATCCAATCCAATTTAACTACAAATATCAAAAGTTGAGTATTACTAAAGACAAGAGTTGACGGAAATTGGTAGGGTAAAAATCTTGCTTTATTGAAGGCATTGTAGTACTTTTAAAGATTCAAGCTGCTAAGTCAGTGGTAGTTATAGTTGTAATAGGAATAGTCGTAGTAGTAAAAGTCGTAGGTGTTGTAAAGGTTTAGTTTCAGCCGGATCTCCTCACACAGCGTTCAGCCTTTATCTCTTCACCTCTTTTACAAGTCGACTCTTTATCCGTGAGAATGAACAGAAGAGTAACCATTGTAGCGCGTGGATAAACCGTTGAAGTAGACAAGGACACAACTGACTCTTGAGATATCGATTTATCGCATGAGAAAGAGAAAGATAGCACTCACGGCTGACAAAAACTCGGCTTGCTCTACTCTCAAGATTTTCGATACGGATCTCCTGATGTCAGAGCTAAAGAATAAGAGAGAAAGAGAAAAAGGGCAATAGAAAACGACTGGATATATCCTTACGACCTCGGAGGGTTAATACGAGTTGTCGAAACTGTCGCGCGGGAGCGGGTGAACTAGAAAAAGTGAGCGGAAAAAATAAAAAATCGACGTTAAAGTGTCTAAGAGGTAGATAAAAAAAAAAAAAAGAAAAAAAAAATTCAAGATTTGGCACAAACCCGATCGGCTTGTCTCTTTTCGCATTCTCTTGTGTCTCTTGGAGCTAGACATAGTCACCAGTGGAATCACGATCGTCCAGTATGCAGTATAAAAATCAGAATAAAAAAGAAAACATCAGGGTGTCGCATAGACAGAAGAAGAGAAACAACTCAAAACCCAACCACCCAAACCCCTGCTGCTCTCAATCAATCGATTTACCCAACCTCGATTGCAATCGCAAAGAAAGACTGCGCGTGTTTAACACATACATAGACACACACATACACACCCACACACTCACACAGACATTTTCAAATCCAATCTCCAGCTACTTTGTATTCTTGAGCGTTTCGATCGGCCATCCGCTTGTCTTGTCGATTCGACATTCATTTAACTTTCACCCGTCTTATTTTTTCTCGTCTGCCAATCGACACCCTTAGCTCTCTGGTTTTGCTATTCAGCTATAGTTTTTTCATAAAGCTTTCTCTCACTTTACATCACGACCGTTACGTCTAATATAAAATCAGTTTAGTTTCCTAATTTCTCTGCTTTTACTGTCACCCATAAAAAAGAGAAAAGTTATTGCTCTCACGTACACGATTATTCAACCTTATAATATCCCTCACAGATTGCCAAGCGATTGGGTCTCGATATTTATTAAAAAAGAATAAATTGAAAATACGCAGAGATAATAAAAAAAAAAAAAAAAAAACAACAAAACAAAAAGCTTTAACAAAATAAAATAAAACGATTGAGTTAAAATGAATTGAAGAAAATAATAGAAATATCCCATTCTGAGTATTCAAAGCTCTCTATCAGAACAGAGAGATATCGAACGGAAATACGAGTACCTCCAATAGCTCCAAGTGGTTTGGAAATTCAACTAGTTGACCACCACATACATACAGTCAGCCAACCAATTCATGTAGAGACGATCGACGAGACGGCTGATATTTTCTGGTTCAAGTTTAGTTTGAGAGACACAGTGATCTCGATGGCGTTCATCATGATGATCATGATGATAATGATGACTGATATGTTGTACTTCGGATATCATATGGGCCTTGCTTCCGAAATGGTTTTAGTAGTATAGTAGTAGGTTTATATATTCGACAACGAACGGAGAAGGAAGTACGAGCTGATGCGTCGTTGTGGGGTACGGTGTGTGTCCGATGTTATCTGTGGTTGCCATGGGGATGCTATTGATTGGCCAACGCGCCGACAGACGTCACGGGAGTCGCGGCGCCACTCTGACTATTGCCATTCCCTTCTCCCGCGTACAAACTATCCTTTCTCACTCTCACACTCTCTTTTTCTCTCTCTCTTTTCCTCTCTACCCTTCCTTCATCCAATAAACCGCCCCAACCCTTATTTGTCTTTCTCTTTTCCCGTCGCGGAAGTATCCTCCATTTATATATCTCGCTCTCTTTGTCTTCTCAGAACTGCACCTATTTGATTATTCGTGTCGTTGAAAATTGCTCTTCTTCGACAATAAATCGAGTTTTTAAAATTGATTTTTTTACAACCCCAGTCCTTTGATTTTAATTTTACTTTCTTTACTGTTTTTTTTCTTCTGTACATGAAAAAACATTAGTCTGCAGATAAAAATTGAAGTTTGAAAAATTGTCAGGAATCACAAGAGCGGACGACCTTCTGATTTGTCTCATTACTGTCTTCGTCACGACTAAAGAATTGTGACGACGAAAGAAAAAAATAAAAAAGAAAAGATAAAAAAAATAGAACAAATAAACGGGAAAACGAAGAATACTGTGAAAACCATTTATATTATACAATATCTATATTTATATATAATCTTCTGGGGGAGAAAAGTTGAAGTCGAATGAGAGCTATTAACAAGGAAGGAGGGATAAGTCGAAGGAACGAAACGAGAAAGAAATGAAACTAATTGTGGTTTACGCTACATCTCAAATATTGCAATACACCAAGCAGAAATAAATTTTATTATTTTTTTTCTCACTACTGTCATTAGACTGTGTCTATTTCCTACGAAACTTGTTGACAATAAATCACAGTCAGCTATATCTGCCATTCACACTCTTTTTTTTTAATATCAAAAATAATATAATATAAAGATATAAAGATATATATTGAAATCTTTTATTTTATTTCATACTGCCATATTTTACTTGAATAATCATCACGACCCTGTTTCTTTTATTTGACATTCAACATTTTTTCAATATACTACCATAAACTGCTGACTAAAGTAATTTGATAACGAGACATTTGCAATGGTAAAAAATGTACTTGACGCTTATTGCACACTCATCCGTTACTCATTAGTTGAAAACTTGAATGAAAATTTAATAGTGTCAACAAGAGTAAATCCGACGAATATGAGAGGGTGAACAAAATAACGAGAGCTGTCAACTGACCTTTCATAAATAAACAAATTTAAAAAATATATATAGATTTGTAAATAAATTTACCGGAAAATCGGAAAATCAATACAATAATTTGTATCAATAGTTTCAATTAAGCTCACACAATAAAAACAGACTGATACAACAATCCCCCGTGGAAAAGTAAACGTTCTTTATAAATTGCACATCACTACAAAGTTTTCTTTATAAAATTCTACTGCGAAGCGGGTTGTTATTCAATAAAAATATTTATATTTGTACTTATATATATATATATATGTGGTATTAAAATATACAATAGAGCGTTGACGAGGAAAAAATATCACATAAATCCTCCAGTAATCTAGCGTCGTTCCTTTTAGCGGGCCCGGATTTCCAGTACCATACTATCGGATACTTTTGGTTCTATACTATTGCTATATTCTATTTCTATTTTATTATTTATATATATGTATATACATTTATTTCTAGCCTTATCTGGTGAAAATACTTTTCTCTCCTTTTCATTCTCCTTCATCATCCTCCAGACTTATTTTCTATTTATATAACCTTTCCGGTGTAACGTCGTTACACTCTGGTATCCGGCGCGTGGTTTCCTATTCTCAAGACAATTTTGTAAGAAGCCAACGGAAGATGGAATAAAAGTATCAGAAGCATAAGAAGAAGGAGTAGCACGCGAACAAAAACCTAAAATAAAATAAATAAAATTTGTTAGCTTCAAATCCAAAGGATGCTATTGGGGTTGAAGGAAAAGAACGTAAAAAAAAAGTAAAAACGAGGGCGAAATCTCAACTGTGAATTTTACACGCCAACTACTAGCCCTTGGATCATCCTCTCAAATACCGTCTGGAGTCTTATCATAGCCATTGACGAAGTCCTTTCACCCTACTACTCTTCCACTACTTCTTTACTTACACCATCCTCGGCTTCTCGTTTTCATCTCTGTATCTCAGAGAGATCCCAGATTGGACACTTTACCCTCAATCATGTTCCCAGTCGACAGAATTTTGTGACGGATTTTTTTTTATTTTCTCGGTACCCGACGATATATATCGTCAAGCTGTACCACCAATGTTTGTACAACGATACCATTCGATGTGTACTACTTAGCCATTGTAACCTCAATACGAGTTATCGATTTAATTAAGATGCCGAACTAAGAAGAGACACCGTAAACTTTATATTTGTGTCTGGTCAAAGCACGAGAATAAAAAAAGATGAAAGTTGATACAGGACGAGGGGAATTCGTGATCCAATAAAAGCCATTGCAAGGGTAAGAAATCGACAATATCCCAGCCATTGGGATTACTCTTCGGCCTCAATGTTTACTTTGTCATTGGTGCTGGGTGTATACACGTATACGTATATATACAAACGTATATACGTATGTTCATATATATACAAACACAATACATAGCCCTTGTGGAGTGATAACGATATCTCTTAATTGCCAGAGTATAGTGATAATACCTCGAGTATACTCCCTTACCAATAAGATATATTGTATCACCTTACTGATATATATAGGGTGTGTCATTTTTTGTAATGATTATTCTTTACCTGAAAAGCATTAAGTATATTTGAAATATAAACTTTTATGAAAAGGCGTCATATATTTGAATTAAAAACAAATGAAAAGAATACTGATTAAATTGAAAATATATTTCTAAAAGGTCAAAAAAATAAAAAAACAGATGTCGGAAAATAAAACACCCTAAATATCTGTTTATATAGATATGTAGACAACCGGAGAGTAAATTAACAGAGAGTGTGTATCGACTTGGACAAATTTAGTCTAGAGATTTAGTGGAAACAAATTTCCCGGGTAAACAACGTTGATCTACTACCCCTGAGTAAAACCGTGCTTCATTTTCTCTTGCCTGGTACTCGCCGAGTAGACCGATTACCTCTCGTTCACTACCACCGCCACCAAAGAAGAGAAATCAAATTCCGTCTCGAAATACGATTGAGCACATCAATGCTCCTCGCTTTCATCGCTTTATTTTTTCAATGTCTTTAGCGTTCCCCTGTTTTCCATTCTCCGAATGTAAATTCTCCGAGCATTTCTGTATTCTGAGAGCGCGAAAATCGTTCAAGAGAAATGGAAGTAAAAAAACTGGCTTTCAATCCAAAAAGTCCAAGATCAAATAACTACTCCCACGGGGTTGCTTCAATCAACTGACTAAAATATAAGCAATTGCTTCGAACATATACAAAAGTTTTTTTTTATGGAAAGAAAAAAAACATTTTTCCTTTAGTATTGTATGATATATATATATATATTTTTTTTTATAAATATCACACGAGAAGTTCGCTAGGAACAAGCCTTGAAATTTTAACATGATATTTCAAAATTACTTCAAGAGGTTAGTAAATTCATTTAGTAAAAATAGAATTGGGTCGAATCATTGACATTTCCCAGTTAATTTTAATAGACTTCTATATACTTTCCGAAAAAGGTTACATATTTTTGTAATAAATTTTTTTTTAACCAATAAGAGTAGATCAACGTAATCAATTTACTCTACTTTTATTTTTAAAACTTAATTTTCTATTTTACATATTTATTATAGGCATAATTTAGTAATTTTAAAAATGCAAAAGACGAGAATAAAAAACACGAAAACGAGTGAGCTGAGTGTGGGAGAGGAGGAAATGTGAGAGGATTAAGGGACAGAGGGGTAGTTTGAGTTCGGCGAGTGATCTGTGGCTCCCTCGTTGGGAGAATCGATGCCACTGGCCAATAACCATACATTGCACTGTTATCACTCCCTCGGGGTATATCGGTACCTAGTACTGACTCCACACAAAACTCCTCCTAGCACCCCTCTAATACTTTCTTACATTACCGATGTAACGTAACGCATTGTAGCCGCCTGCCGCGTGTAAGGATAAAGTTTTCCCTTACTTTCAGGGCGAAAAAAAATCCTTAAATGTGGTAGGGCTTTAACAGGCCCTTAAATTTCACCCCTGCCTTTCATTATTCTTGTAACCCTACCCATTACTCAATAACCCAACTCGTACTTTTTATGTCTTAAATAATTCATTACGATTTACGTACCGCGCATTTATTTTAGGATCTCTAAAAATTTTCATCGGGTTATTTTTTAACCAAGTTTACGATAAATTATAAATTTATATTGTTTAAATCGTTGCAATGCAAAATTAACCAAAAATACATCTACAATATTCCCAATAATTAAATGCTTGATTAAAATTTAATCTACTGAATTATATAACAGAAATAGAATATTAATAATATCGATTATGTTTTTTTTTTTTAATTTGATTTGCTCCAATTCTATAATAAATTAAAATATCTACGGATTCTCCACATTGTTCTATATTAAATTACAATTTAATAAAATGATTTAGCCCAGTAGAAATTCAATTTGGATAAAAACTTGGATTCCCTAAATTTTTTTTTATCCATCTTTTATTTTTTTTACTTTAATAATTATAGCACTCAATTTAAAATAACAAACTCACAATATTTAATTGAATAATTAAATTCACAGCTATTTTTATTTGGGCTAAAAAAAATTTAACGATATTCCTAATTACTAATTACCAAATTGCGAAAGTTTAAAAAATAAATTTTACTACTATAATAATTTTCATGACCCAGTTTTATATTTATTGAACAAAAACTGTAATTTAATAATTTCCATAATTTATGATTATGATATTGCATGCAGATAATAAATGCTAACTATTAATACAAATCCGCAACATTAAAAAGATAAATATAAAGAATACTGTTTAGCGTTAATAATAATGATATTTTAACAGATTTTACACGATCATGAGAAAATAGTTTGAAAGATCCACAATAGTTAATAAAAGTAAACGACACGAATGGTCTGTATAGCAGAGCAGTAGTAGTATTTATGGAAATGAACGGAGTTTAGTTTGAATCCTCTTTTTCACCCTCGTACTCTGTTCACTGCTACTGCTACTGCTGCTACTCGTGTCCTTCATATACCCATTATACTCTTCATAACGTCCTTTATTTTCTCTATTTTCCCGCTTTATACACCTCTATCTCTTCCTATACCACAAGCTCATATCTCTACTACTCATTTCATACTCATTCTCTTCACTCATCATCTCATCATCTCATCATCTCCATAAAATTTATATTCTACATGAATGCATTTCATAAATTTTCTATTTGATTCATCTCTTTACTTTTCATCACTCAGTAGCTCTTTTCAATAGATCTAATTTTCGTATTCTTGTGTACTCTTTTAATTACGCAGCACTTATATAAGGCCTAATTATTATCTTAGTTATTATTATTATTATTATTATTATTATTATTATTATTATTAATATTATTATTATTATTATTATTATTATTATTATTATTATTATTATTATTATTATTATTATTATTATTATTATTATTATTATTATTATTACTATTATTATTATTATTATTATTATTATTATTATTATTATTATTATTATTATTATTATTATTATTATTATTATTATTATTATTATTATTATTACTATTATTATTATTATTAATTTATGCATCATGATAATAATAATTTATATCTGCAAGAGTAATTAGCTCAAGACTATTGAATCATTCGCTGACAATTAAATAACTCATGTAAGGAAGTATATAAACATAAGTATACTTAAAAGGTCAATGACGTGAGTATAAAATACTTTCTGCTGGCTCGTAAATAAGATTAAGTGAAAGAGTTTGAAAGACGATAGAGAGAGTAAACGTAGGTAGAAATTCAGAATGACGTAAGTAGTTATAAGGAGCCCAACTGGACTGCTTCGGGATATAGAAGTGGCTCTCTTTGCTCCGCGGTTGTCACTCGTGCATTCTACTTGCAACCTGTTGCTATCCATCTCTCTCTCTCTCCTCTTTACACAGGTACTCTCACTCGCTCTTACTCACAAAACCACTTTTCGTTCCCCTTTACTTGAGCTTTTCAAACGAGATCCTTGTTTCCTTTACTTGTCTTTACTTTAGAGTATGTCTATATCTGTAGATATATATGCATACACATATAAAGAAATTTCTCTGTACAAGCAATTAGGCTTAGGATTTTTGAGTAAAAACTCAGCGGAGAATCAAAGTGATTAATTGACGTTAGAATTTAAAACTTCGGTTAAGATGAACGGAAAAGAATCAGTGTTACACACTTGGGAACTCTAGCCAGTGAATTGTGAATGAAAAAAGTGAAATAAAAAAATAAAAGGGGTTTACAAAGTCATTTCAAAGTGCACTATAGTTGAGTGTGTTGATGAAGTACCCAAGGGGTTGGACCGCAGGCAGCAGGTCTTTTGACCTATCCCTCGGCTCTTAATTTTTGCCATTTCACGCGAGACACACGCAAGATACCCCAAGGGAAAAAAATACGAGGGGAGTTTATACACAACTTACTTTTAAAAATGCTTCATTTATTTATGAATTATTCATTATCATCGTATACTTTAAAAACATTTTATAAAATATTTTTTTAATTTAATTAAAATACGTTAATAATTTAAACCAGCTCGACGGACATTATCCTCGCGTATTTTTGCACATTGTTTATTTATTTTTTTTTTATTTCATTTGGGGTTCGTTACGAAACAAGACCTATTGTTAAAAATATCCACCTTGGGTATTTCCGGTGTTGTAAAAAAACAAAAAATTGTTTCGCGGAATTGGCGCAGATTTCAAAACACGGCAGGTGGCTCAGCGCACCTGGCATACGGGTATAACAACCGAAATAAACAATAAAAAAAAAATTACACACCATTTACTGTTGCTAGTGTGCTATATATATTTATATAGTATTAGTTATTGCTATTCGTGAGGTTCAAAAAATTTATTTAAATATTATACGTCTCCACCCGGATTATTTTTATCGAATTTGCAAGTCGTCTTATTATTATTATTATTATTATTATTATTTCCCATGTGATTAAACGAACCAACAGATGGTGACCAGGTGATTTTCTTATACCATCAAAATAATTACCAACCATATGTTTAGACAATCTGAGACAAGATGTGAGACCTCGGAATGACGACACAGAGAGGAATGGATTGGAGGAATAATATCTCAATTTAAATAAATAAAATGATTATAAAAAATTTAAAAATTATTATAAATTATCGGCTATCATAAATCACAATTAATATATCTTGACAAGTGAAAAAAATATGACAAGGTCTAATTGTATTTAATTATTAATTCAAGTGTGACGTGTTCATACTCTCAGTAGTTCAAGCAGCCAGATAAACATCGAGACTTGTAGTTCTTCCACGTGTCCCCTTGTCTCTTAAGCCAACCGTCTGGTTCTTTCGCTATCACGTGCAATTACCTTGACTCTTGAAGCTGCGGTTTGTCTCCCCCACACTACACCTACATACACACCTCCTTTCTTAGGGTACCACTTAGCTTATGTATATACTCCGATAAAACGGTTGATGTTGCCGTCTCGTGTAATAGTAGTGAGTCCCGTTCATGTACGTGACTTGATTTCGTCGTTCTCATCGATGTAGTCGTCCTCGTTCTCTTCCTCGTTGTCGTCTTCGTAGTCGGTGCCGAGACTTTGATGTTGAAAAATACTTTTAGCACGTCCAACGATGAAAGATCTTCAAAATAGGTTAGGGGCACGAGAATGAAAGAGAGAAAGCACCGGCAAACGGAAAACGCCTTGGACATTTCAACTTTTTTTATTCTACCCTTTTACTTCTTCATCTTTTACTACTTCTTTATACTCATCCTTTAGTTTTCCTCTCTTACATACTCTTTTTTTATCACTCACAAACTTACTTTACACGAAACCATCTTGAGTTTTCTTTACACCCGTAACAACATTGCAGTTCAATTGCTAAAAGACTTTCTCTTCTTTGATGCGCCTAATTTACTAAATTATTATTCTGTTTACAATATAAATAAATAAATGAATGAATCCTCGCAGCCGTAGAGATTCCCTTTTAAAATATATATATATATATATATATATATATATATATATATATATATATATATATATATATATATATATATATATATATATATATATATATATATATATATATATATATACTAGCGAAAATTATTACAACGTGAAAGTTTATATACATTCTCTCTTTCTCGCTTATGAGCAGATACAATATAACTGTTGGGTTATGTCGGGTATATACAGCTCTCGTCGTCACGCTAGGACGCCTCAGAGCCATTTCACGGAGTTTAATTCAGTTTATCTTGTGTCTCGAGGCGGATGAGGATAAGAAAATCCTTGAGGTATCGAGAGGTGAAAGTGAAGAGACATTTTGCATCTCGTTTTCACTTAAACTCTTTCTTCCCCCTGTGATGCATAACTCTCAGTTATTGCGAAAGTCAAACGAAAGAATGGAGAAGGTATAAAAATAAAATAAGAGAATAAAGAGCAAAGGAGAATGCAAAGCTTAAGATTGCCTTGACTAAAGGGTCGCCTATTAATTCATTTAATTGTGCTGACGAATCAAATACTAAGAACTCCGAATCCCGAGCGAGCGGTGGGTCTCGTGCAAATTATCGTGAATTCTCAGACAAGGGGGACCAGTACGTTCGGGCCAAGATTGGCGGCGGTTATGTCGGCAAGCTGTGTTAAAACGTGCTTATAAGAGTGCGAATGAGCAAGAAAAAGGGAGATGCGGAATAAAGGAGAGAAAGGGAGAGAGAGAAAAAGAGAAAACTGCCAAGTGTTAAGGGTGGGTAACCCTTAGCTTGAGAGTTGAGACTATGTTCTGTATGCTTGCACTCTAGAGATTCTAGAGCACTCGAGCTCTACTCTGGTATTGGTAAGAGCTCCTCATTAAACGATCACTTGATTATTTTCTTAAAATAATTTAACCCACACCCATTGCCATCATCCTCTCTCTCTCTCCCTCTCTTTCCATAACTACCACAACGAGCAATTAAATAATTCCGTTATTTTTATTGCTAACTCTATAGTATAATTCTTTACCAGCACCCTCAGTGTACTCTTTGATCAAACTTTATTTTAAATTAGTAAAAGATTAACACCAACTTCAAACTCAACTTATTCTTCAGGAAGTTGAATAAAAACCAAGCACTCATCTTATTTTTTTTATGTTTACTTCATCTTTATTTCTTCTCTTAAAACACACAAAAATGTACAACTACTGTCAAGTCTTTTCGAGTTTTCGAATTAACTCTCCACTCGGGTAAAGGCAGTACCAACTTGACTACTTGTGGCAGAATACGAGAACAAGACAAGCTTTCCTGCTAACAGGCAGGTATGCTTAAAGTACTTACAAGTGCAGGATGAAAAGTATAGAGAGAAAAAGAAAGAATAAGAGGTTTGTCAGTAGTTACGGCTACAAGTTTTAGAAGAGGATGTGAAAACGTGACCAACTTGTCGTGAGTAGCATCAACCCGAAACCTTTCGTCACCTACTACCACAACTAGTACTTTTGCTCTTCGAAATACTGAAATACTGGCAGCGAGGTATAGCTGTAAGGATCCACTCTGAAATCCTCTGTCTCTCATTGATTTGTCTGCAGCGCTTCGCTTCAACATCTCAACCGAGACGTAAGAATTTCGTCGTCCTCATCAAATCTGAAGAATCATTGAACGAAGGAAGATAAGAAATCAAAGTCGACTATTCTACTGACTCATCGTTCGTCTCTTATAATCCACCCTGAGTTTTTATATCCCTTTTATACCATCACTCCCTAATAAAAAATAGTTAATTGTCATGATGAGTAATAAAGATATAAATAAGATTTCCAATTAATTACGGCGTCGTTTTGTCGTATGACGCAAACCGAGCCTTGACCCACTCGGCGGGATACGATTTATGCGATGACGTTAAAGCAGCTTTATATACTCTCACCCTCTTCCGTTTGCCTCCCGCGCTGTCTCGCATATAGTGACTAACGATATCGACGAGAGCTGAACGAAGAGATTAGCAGCAGCAGTTGCACCAGCAGTTGTACCAGAACCAGCAGTGCTGGCGCTTGCAGTAGTACCAGAAAGTCGTCGAGGATGGCAAAGTCCTTTCTAATCTCGCTTATCGCCTTACCGAGTTACACCAACCTACATCCACCCACCAGCCCTATATATACAAGAGTGAGTGAGAAAAAGAATAATGCACAACTAGAAGCAAAGTAAGAAGAGTAACTGGGAATAAACGCTCAGGCTTAAACGTGCCAGTATTTTCCGCGAACCTCATCGTTGATCCTATTATCGGACATGGAAGCCCCTGCAAAATGTCGCGTGACTCTGTCGTCGGTGGTCTAACTTTAGCCGACTTGAACACATATTTTAAACCGTCTACTTATTCCAACGACTAACGACTAACGAACATATTTCTCTTCATTCCACTATTTCGAGTTTAACGTAATACATTGTTGGCTCTACATATACGCCCATATTGAAAGAGGAGAAGGAGGTAGTAACTCCCCCATTTTCCATATCCCAACGACACATTGGCGTCTACAGAAAGGAAAGAGGAAGTAGAAAAAAAAAATAAAAAAAAAAAATAAGGTTATACTTTGAACAAAATTAAGGCAAATTGTGGTCCTTCGGCTATCACGGAAAATCGATATGTAAATCTACGCGCAAATCCTAGTAATCTCGCGACCCCGCCGCGTTGGCTCATAGTAATAGTAGGTAGAAGTAGTAGCAGCTATAGAAGCTTGTAGTAGCTGCCTGACTGCCTGCACCCTTGCCAAAGTTACTTCAAAATTGTTGAGAAAGGGGCGTTGGATATACTACACGAGATGGGAAGAGGACACATGGGTTATAAAGTGGGGTTAGTCCCGGACTGAAGGATCATTTTGCCACTACTACTACTATTACTACTACTACTACTACTACTACTACTACTGCTGCTGCTGCTTCTGTTCGTCTAGACCATCTTCAGGCAGATGAATGGCGGATCTCTCACAAAAAGGGTCGGAAGAGAGACGGGTTCGAGTTCGCATTGAGATCATACATGGATACAGAAAAAGATGCGATGTTATGTTACGTATCACTTGTTTAATATTCCAAGAGCATAAGAGACACGTACTTTTTTATATTTATTATTTGATGAAAGTCCAAAAAATTTATAAAATAAAATGCCTTCAATTGAAATGAAACGGCCTGTATTCACCCTCGGAATTCATATAAAAAATTAAATAAAAATTGAAATATTCAATTAATGATAAATTATAGTTATGATTTAATGTAGTACGAACGAATTTTCAACACTGAAAAATCGGAGTAGGTTAAAATAACTCAAATATATTATTAATAAATGGTAAATATAAATATTTCATCAACTAAATTTAACGAATATTTTTCAAAGAACTCTTATAATATATTCATTTCCTTAATGGATTGAAATAAAAATAACTCAATTATAACTGAAAATAAAACTGCTTCTTAAATCGATTGAACAGCTAAATTGAACAAGAAAACAATCATGAAATAGAGAAAGGGAGATCAATTGAAAGGTTCAATTATCTTGTCGCTTAAGAAGAGAAGAAAAAAGGAGATAATTGAGTCAGTACTTTCGAGATCGTTAACTTTATAAAATAATAGCGGTTCAATAAAGCTTTCCTTCAGGTTAAATATCTTTATGTTTATACATGAAATATAATACGTATATACGATAGATATACAAGAGTTTTTCGTCTAGTATAAAAAAGGTAACATTATTTTGTATTCAACCGTCCGTCCGAGGCGGTAGACCCATAGTGGTCGGTTTAGCCATTGAAGGCTTGTTACTCTTAACTTCTTTATTCAGAGTCACTGAACATACACTATACTGTTTGCTTATTTAAAAATCTTTAATTTTTAGCCCGCAATTTTAAGATCGACAGGCAAATATCTGAAAACCTAAACCAACTCATTCTTTAACATACAATAGAACAATACAATCTATTGTCTTGTATATTGTATAAAGCCGACAACTCATCATAACTTATAAAACAATTTCATGCATTTGAATAAATCCACTAGCAACATCAGCAAAAATTATTATAACAATAGCAGTTTCAGTTTTATTATTTTTATTACTACATTTATTATATTAAAAGTAAACAAGAACTGTATTATTTATGGACTTGATCAAATAAATCTAAATTTAAAGCTTAGTATCAGCTTTATGTAACCGCAAACGTGCTTAATTAGCCGATATTTGAGAGCACGTTGCATTCTCACTAGCAAGTTTAGAACCACCAACGAGGGCGTATCCCAGCGCAAGTTTACGCGCACAAATTACTATTACCAAAAGCCACTGAATTTTCATTGAAAGGGATGAGACTAAGATAGATAGATAGAGAAAGAGAGAGAGGGAGTACTGTACTGACTGATAGTTAACAACTGGTTAGAATGCTTCAAGCTACACCATTACTTCTAATCCACTCCGTGAGTAAACGTCTTACCTGAACTATTAATGTTTAAGTCTAATTAGTGTACCATTACACAAGTTTCTTCCTCTACACCGTCTTTGTTAAATTTCTCCAAATACAAATATGTAATTTACTAGATAAACATTATCGCTTTACAAAATTGACTATTTGCTTTGGATAATTTATACTGACTAAATGAACTTATCAGATGTAGATCTAAAGATTATTTAATGATAATTACCATTAAAATAAAAGCAAATGATGCTGAAAACGGATATAAAATTATTATTTTCTCTTTATATATACAGATATAGATGTGTGTGTGTGTGTGTGTGTGTGTGCGATTAATTCGAAATGCAATTTATGGAAGCTCTGGGTATTCTACTCCCATCGTAATCGATGCCGCGTTTATTGCCCATCGACTCGTTTATTACGCTTCCGCGGTCTCAATATTGACTCACCACCCGGACCACCACAGACCCCGCCCAATCACCCGTATACACCCTAGAATATTTCTCCATTCATTGACATTCCACCTCAGAAATTTTTTTTGTTTTATAAATGCCAACAGATAGCCCAGCTAAAAAGTTATCCTCGTTTCAAGTGTCCAAAAAAATAAAAAAAATACTTTTCATTTATAATATTGACCCATTGATTTTATATAAATATTTTAATCTACTACTTGAAATACAATATTTATATTTATAACTAAATATTTTTATTTTTTTGTTTACAGGGACGATGCAACCGTGAAAAACCACCATGCAAATACTTCCATCCACCACAACATTTGAAGGATCAGTTACTAATAAATGGCCGCAATCATTTAGCCCTAAAAAATGCCCTCATGCAACAAATGGGATTATCACCGGGACAAGGACTTGTGCCTGGTCAGGTGCCCACAGTGGTATGTCAAATTTATAAACAGGAAATCAAACATGCTTTTATTATAATCTATTTTTAATATAATTTTTTTTAATGCATCCATCATTCATGTCAGTCCATAGTATTACTGCTATTAAAACTTTATCAACTAGTGAACTAGATTTATATATATATATATTTATATAACCAATTAAATTGATTGGATTGTTTGTAAGCTAATGTGATGAATGCACTGATATTCATGTTTTTTTTATCCCACTGCATTTTTTTTCTTATACGTTTAAATGAGCATTTAAATTTCACCTCACGGTTCATTAATAGCATGTTGCATGTAAAGAGTTTATAAATAATTTTTTTGAATTTATCATAAATCTACTCTGCGGTATCCTCTCAATTATAGTTTATTTCAACAATTTTAATTTTTCTTAAAAAGATGTATCAATGTATGAATACTAAATTAAATAAATAATAATAAAATTAATTGAGCGTTAATATTTGCACATAAATAATAAAAAAATAAATTTTATTCTATTAAAGTATATATACCGAGTAAATTAAATATTGGAATACTTAATAAGTTTAATCAAAGTGTAAACGAGAGGTTTTCGCGAGTATTAGAATTTAAATGAACTAAATGAAATGCAACATATATAGTAGTGATATCAACGCGCATGCCGGCGTGTATGTGTGCTTGTATTTAACAAACGTACATATATATATAGATATATATGTACCATAGCTTTCATATTTATATTTATGAAATAACTTTTGAAATTGTATAATACATCAATTATCATACAAATTTATTAAATTATTGCTTATTATTAAATTATTCATACGCGGATATTTGTATGATGCTATATATATTAGGGTGCTCCATTTAAAACGAACATTTTTTTTTTTAGCGGACACAAAAAAATTTTGTTATTTATGTTAAAAGAAAAATTCCCTGAAAATTTCAGCTCTTAATTTTAATTTTAAGTACTTCCTATCGAGCATCAAAGTTTTCCCATTTAAAAAGCATGTAAATCGAATAACTTTTCTTTAAAATTACTATAACTTAGCCCGATTTTGAGCTATCGTTTTGAAACCAGTTTTTATTTGTAGAGTATTTGTTGCTTTTTAAAAGTGTATACGACGATTTTGGTCTAACTCGATCCACGTCGATTTTATCAGCTCCGAAAGACAAATTTTCACTTTTTTCATTTATTTTTGTTAATTGTGAAGAAATGGTTCATCTCACAACAAATATGCATAGGACCAATCTTTTAGGAAATTTTATGCTCTACAAAATTGCTCATGACACTTATATTGCTAGAGTCCACTGTTCATGAGATACATGAATTTTAACATTTTACAATAAAAAAAATTGTTAGCTTACTATGGTACTAATCTTTTTATTGTAAAATGTTAAAATTCATGTATCTCATGAACAGTGGACTTTAGCAATATAAGTGTCATGAGCAATTTTGTAGAGCATAAAATTTCCTAAAAGATTGGTCCTATACATATTTGTTGTGAGATGAACCATTTCTTCACAATTAACAATAATAAATGAAAAAAGTGAAAACTTGTCTTTCGGAGCTGATAAAATCGACGTGGATCGAGTTAGACCAAAATCGTCGTATACACTTTTAAAAAGCAACAAATACTCTACAAATAAAAACTGGTTTCAAAACGATAGCTCAAAATCGGGCTAAGTTATAGTAATTTTAAAGAAAAGTTATTCGATTTACATGCTTTTTAAATGGGAAAACTTTGATGCTCGATAGGAAGTACTTAAAATTAAAATTAAGAGCTGAAATTTTCAGGGAATTTTTCTTTTAACATAAATAACAAAATTTTTTTGTGTCCGCTAAAAAAAAAAAATGTTCGTTTTAAATGGAGCACCCTAATATATATATACATATATTTGGGTGGTCGTTAAAAATTGAATTTTCTCAGACACTCCATGAAAAGCTTCTGTTTAGACAAAATATACGTGGAAAATTTGGTTTTTTTATTTTTAAGTAAGAAGTTCATTTTTCGATACAATCGCTGTTTTTTTCGAATATCTCATGAAATATGCAGATTAAAGAAAACAATCATAGGAACAATTTTGTAGGAAATTAAATTCTTGACAAAAAAGGTCATATTCATTTTTTTTATAAAATGTGTATTTATGAAGATATTTTAAAAAAAAGTTTTTTTAGATTTAACATTTGTAATCCTTATAATGCTCAATTGGTGAGATCTAAAAGTTTTTTTAAAATATCTTCATCAATACACATTTTATGAAAAAAATCAATATGACCTTTTTTGTAGAGAATTTCATTTCCTACAAAATTGTTCCTATGATTTTTTCCTTTAATCTGCATATTTCATGAGATTTTTAAAAGAATCCACGATTTTATCGAAAAATAAACTTTGATCGTCTTAAGGCACGTTTTCTTTATACTTAAAAAAAAAAAAAACCATATTCCCCACGTATTTTTTCACTAAAAAAAAGCTATTTATGGGGCACCTGAGGAAATTTAATTTTTAACAACCACCCTAATATATATAACAGCGTACTTAGTACAATTATTATTAATTCCCTCACTTAGATGTTCCATCAAAAACACATAGCTTACAATAAACTAAAGAAAAAAAAATATATAAATTAATACTTATAACCAAAAAAAAAAAAAAAAACAATAGATACAAGTATGATTTTTTTTTTATTTGTTTATTTAATCATTATACTACACGTATGACCGCCTGTCTGTCTCCTATGTTTGCCGCTGTGGTGCTCGTGGTTGTGGTTGATTGTTGGTGTATTCTCCGATCGCTACAAATGGCGAACAGGAGGGCCAACCTCCTCCGCCATCTGCGCACCATCACCTCCAACAGCAAATCCAGCAACAACTTCTCGCTACCCACGCCTTTATGGTAACTTTTGGTTTTGGTTTGGCTTTCACTAATTGAACAAAAAAAAAAAAAAAATTAAATAATTAAATAAATAAAAGCTAAAGTAATTAGAATTAAATATAAAAATAACATAAAGTTAATTCAAAGAAAATAAATAAATAAAAAGATTTAATTCATTGAACGTAAATAGAGAGATAAAAGTTTTTAAGTGACGACTGAAAAGCTCGCCGACGAGTATCAGAAAGTATATTACAATCTTCTAATTACCTAAGCTTTGATGAAAGTTGACTTTAAATTGAATTCGCGTACTAGAATCCAGATAATTGAAATTCCAATATACACTTACACTGAGATAAATTTATCTCGTCGTCGAGCAATTTTAAAGTTTACTCTTGCTAGTGTGTAGTAGTTACAAAAGCTTGTAGTTTTTATATACATATATATACATATATATATAATGTCAATGAAAGTAAGAAAACATATAACTTTACATAGTTGATACAGTTTGATGTTTTTTTGCGCATGCTTTAGATGTTTTTATATATATATATTTTAAATACATATCTATATTTATAACTATTTATTTATTTATTAACTTATCGTACATACACGGATATGTATTTATATATTTATATAAATGTTATAACGGCTTGTCACAATGTACACTTGGAGAGCGAGCAATGCAACCAATACATACACAGTAGATATTTTTATATTGTGTCAGACAAAAAGTAGAATAAAGTTAAGATTCAAGAGCACAAGAAGACATTAATAATAAAGTAATATTCAAGTGATCCGTACACACGGATCCCAGTCGTTTATTCATACTCTCCAATGGTGCTTTGATGTCACCGAGTTGCTTTCGCAAAAAATTATAACGTTATGTATCTATATACAAGTGTATTTATATACATTTATATACAGTAATAAATTTGAAATGATGACTAAAAAAATTAGAACTCGCGCACGTTAATGATAAAATATTTAACGCGGGAGTTTAAACGATTGAAAAAGACGACTCAGAGTTAAAATATATTATTAATATAATGTGTACATAAAATAAAAGCACAATTTATATATTTATTAAAAAATAATACGCAAAACTTTCTCTCTCTTTCTCTCTCTCTCTGAATCTCTTACTCAGTGCTTTTTAACTCGTGAATAAACCAACGAGTATTTAATTATAAGATTAAAACTAACTCACGCCCTCCTGGATCTTTTCCGGGGCGTTTCTCTTTATTTCCACAGGCCACCAATCCATACCTGACTGGAATGCCGCAGGTGAATAACACATACACGCCGTACTTCACGCCAAGTCCGATAATGCCGGCGATAATGGGACCAGCCGACCCTACGGGGGTTGGTAGCCCGTTGGGAGTGGTGCAGCAGACGGTGGCGATGCCGCAGAAGATGCCACGTACCGATCGTCTCGAGGTATGTCTACCACCAAACTACATTCAGCACGGCGGCCAACACGGCGCCGGTGCAGCCCAGTGCCCGATGACAGGGCCTAACGCCGTTTACCAGGTCCCAGCAGGTCCTCCTAATCAGGTGTCGCCTGTCTCCACGATGCAATCGGTTAATCAATCCCCATCGCCCACTATCACCAGTTCCGTATGCACACCCCTACATAACCCTCATCATCATCATCATCCCATCCACAACCTCGTTTACGTCCACGCGTACTACTAAAAATACAATTTTTAAGAATTAATAAATAAATACCGTCATATTTATTTACAACATCAACATGATGCGATATAAATACTATTACTGATATTATTACTATTAATATTATTTTTATTATTATCATTATTATTATTATTACTACTATTTCTATTATTATTAACCGCTCGGGGATCGGATGTCGACTAGCACGTAATCCCATCTCCGAGACGGCCCGCAATACACTCGTGTGAATTTATTTTTAAAAAATAAAATAAAATAAAATAAATAATAATAAAAATAAAGAATAAGCGAAACTAGATCTAATTGCGTGATTATTTACTGATCACTTAATACTTTCAGTTAATTTAGATACATTTAAATTTATTATTATTATTATATATAAATAAATATATATAAAAAAATATAAAGTATATACATAAATATATTTATGACACATCGTATTGACGTTAGTTTTTTAACGTAAGACGACAGAGCAGTTGGTGAACACCTCAGGGGATGAATAATTATTACGGTAAAAAAATTCATGATAATAATGATGATGATGAAATATTTAAGAATGAAAGGAAAGAAAAAAGACAGGAACAGACCATGTGTCTCTTGTAAAAATTTTTTCGCACATCACATCTTTATTCTAAGAAAAGTCGAGATGAATGATTTTCGTCTGGTCGTCGGTTGCTACGGTTCTTCAAGAGCGTTTTACTTTTCACGCCAACGTTAACAAAAAAAAAAAATAAAAAGAAATCTGTCGCTTCATTCCCCTGGCGTGTACACCAAGACAGTTGACACGTTGAGTGCTGGATCAAGATGAGAGAAAATAAATTAAATAAATAGTAATAAATATAAAATAATTTAGGATAAAAATTTATTTTTTTAGTTACTGTTTTATTGTTTAGAAATTTTTTTAGTGGTTTAAAATTTCAATAATGTTATTATACATGCACTCGGCGTGTTTTAAAACGACCATAGACAAACTAGGATTTTTTCTTATAGAATTTTGAATAATTAATGAGTAGAGAACAATGACGTGAGTGAATTAAATGAGAATTAAGCAACAAAAATAATAATAATAACAATAATAATAATTATTATTATTAATACAAGATTAAATATATGATAAGAGATTATTCGTAAAAATAATATTTTTTAGTGTTCATGCGAGTATCGAAGTTTAATGAAATAAACAAAAAATACATTTTTTTTATTTCACTTTTATTTTTTATTCATAGACAAGTTTGAATAAAAATATATAAAATACAAAACAACGATTCATTCTTAAGGCCTGAGGGTGAATTTAATGAACTAGGATACTGATAAATAAACGTTTGTAAATTATTAAGGACCATTGATGATAGTCGGGTCAGCATGAGAATGATTACAAAATAAAAAATATAATTAAAAAAAAAACAAAAAAAAAAAAATTAAAAAAAATAAATAAAAGCAAAAAAATTAAACAAAAAAAACATTTCTCAAATTTTGGAGGATGTGAGTGTCGATGAACACCGGATACTATAAAGCCGCAGAGTCAAAAAAGCGAGGGTTCGCGGGTTCGAGTCGACGACAACGAAAAAAATAATAATTCACAGATCGTGGAAATTGAATCGCGTGCCAGGGATAAAATTGACACGATACAAGTAAAAAAAATAAAACTAAAAATAATAATGTGACAAGATAAAAATACTTGTCGAACCTCGCACAACCCGTCTCCAATTCGTCACGGAGACAATGAAGTGTATTGTATTTTTTTACGAAAAAGATAAAATGATAAAATAAACATACAAAAAAAAATAAAATAAAGCAAAAAAAGTATAAAGTGAAAAAAAAAGAAAAAAAAAAGTAAATAAATAAATAAAATCTCGCGATCTAGTTGGTAACGTGCGCGCAAAGCACGATATCGAACGTGAGACATCCTTTTATTATTCTTATTCTCTTCTTCCTCAACACATATATTCTTCTTTTTCTTGATTCCTCAAGACGTTGCGTGTTTTACAATCAGTTGCGCGCACGCCCCGGCCATTTACTTGTCTCCTGAAACGTGTGCACGCGGCCCCCGTGTTGTTAAGTGTAGACAGAAGGCATAAAGTAAAATAAGATGAGTAATAAAATTTTAAAAAATAAATTAAAATTAAACACGGGCGCGCGGACACGCTCGTGCCTTACTCGAAAATGTTTCTCGCCAAGTCAAGAAGAAGCTTCCCGATGATGAGGTTACTGTTACTCCCAATGTCTCCCGCGCAACGATCTGCCGCGATTTCCGTTGACTCGGTTTATCAGCGAACCCAAGCAATTAACGTGCAACAAAAATAATAAATACCTTATATTTAGATATGAATAACTTATTTATAGGATTAATAATTTATTTATAAGATTTACATAGAATTATTTAATAGTTCGATAGTGTGTAATCTCAGATATCGCGTATGAAAAAAAGAAAAAATAAGAAAAGAAAAAAAAAAATGTCACGGCGAGTGAGAGTTATAAATGTAATTAATACTTTAAATAAATATATAATAAAGCCTAATTGTGGCAACTTAAATTTTCATGTATACTCATGTACCTAGGTATACCTGACATGTGTTGTGCGAGTATTTAACAATTAGCTCACTCGTTTTGATTAAATAATAATTATATTAATACAAGGAATGAATAGATATATAGTAATATTTTTTCTTTTTTTTACAAACTTAATACGGAAATGGTTCGATAGTCACGTAAATATAAACAATAATAATGTGTAAGGACATCAGGCAGTTTTTATAAAACGCGCATTTAAAATAACGAGATTTAACGGTAACAGTGAGCGGGTCGAGCGGCGTTGCCGTTGAAAAATTTAACAAAAAATAATAATAAGAATAATAATAAAGGAACTCAATTTTGAAAATTATATATACATATATCGTGTAATTCGGCCCGCGATTAATGACGCGACATTTTAAGATCTATATTATTGACATGTACTAATATAAAAATGTAAGGAATAAAAATAAAAGAAAAGTATCAACGACGTCTAACGTACCTTTTCGTAGGTAAATCTTATTAGATAGCTTTAGAAATCCGCCAGTGAATTTACCGGCGATCAGAAAAGGGAGATATGACTTTTTATGCGATCAACGAAATTACCACTTTTACTCCCTTCTATCTACCCATTACCTTCGTGTGTTTTTCCTCATTCTTAGTCAATCCCTTTATGTCCTCCATTTACTTTCTCATATTTTCCCTCCCACTAGTTTTATCTCTATCTATCTAGCTCTCCCTCTTTCACTTTCTATCTTACTCGTGGATTAACTTTTTTGATAACTAAAAAAATTAAAAAAAAAACGAATGTGAGTGAATAATATATATAGACACATATATCCCTTAGACCTTAGTCCCGAACGGACGCCGCCGAACAAATAAAATAATCAACAAAGATAAATAAAATACTAACTCAACAAATACGACGAAAGGAAAATAAATGAAAAAAAACTAAAATAACTTTGTGGAAAAATTTGATACACGTGATGCGCATTTTAATTAATTTTGACGATATAAATTAAATATATAAACGAAAAATTTAGAGGAAACTAAATGATGTTGTACAGTCCGAAGCACACGGAGAGGTGAATTGTTATTTGTTGTATCCTGATTTTTTTCATTCAATTGTTCTTATAAAAATCTTATTGTTTGTCGATAAATTTAATTATTACAACTACAATTATTATTATTATTATTATTATTATTATTATTTTATAATAATTATCATATGAATTATTAAAAAAATAAAATAATAAGATGAATAATTCTTTATTATGTACGGATGCACGTTTGATAATAGAGAATTAATAAACTTTTTAAATAAACATACATATATACATATATAAATATAAATAAATATGTATATATATATATGTATGTACGTATGCAAGTTTATTAATATAATAACTAAACTAAATAATATGTACAACATATATATTTAAAAAAATGAATAATGTCAACTTGCAATTACGCCCAAAAATAATTGAGTTATAAACTAAAAATGTACATGCATACGCACATAAAAAAAACATATTCCATATGTATATAGTAGGTAGGTTAACAAATTAATCAATTATATTTTGTATTCACTACTAAACCGGTAGCAAAAATCGAATATTATATTTAAACCACAAACGTTTTTGATAAATTTTAAATAATATTTATTAAATTATTGTTAGTTAATTAAATAAATTTTTAATATTGTTTATTATTTTTTGTTTTAATATTACAGTATTAATATTGGCTATTTGCTTATTTACTAAATTTATTTAAATTTTAAAATTATAAATTATTGAAAATATATTTAGCTTTATTATAAATAATTATTAATGAAATATAAAAAAAAAATAATAATAATAAATAAAAAAAAACGTTATTGGTTGAAGCGAATTTTCGAAATTTGCTTCCGGGCGTTACACTATGTAAGTGTCTATTATTCCCCGTGATATATATAATCTATAACATTCCTATTATATAAATATATACATATATATATATTTATATGTATATATCTCTGCACCTTTATCTTTTTTTCTATTTTTACAAAAATAATTTATCGATACCCTCCGTTCCTCGGACATCACCCGGTTCATATCCGGCATGAGTATGCAAGTGGCCCATACTACATTTATTAATATAATAATAATAATAAAAATAATTAATAAACAAAAACACGGGCCAAAGTGTCATATATTATAAATAATAAAAAAAGAAAGAAATAATTTAGCAGAAAACATGAATAAAAAATAAAAAATAAAAAATGCCATGGAAACATAAAAAAATATTAATGACAAAAGTTTAATAAAAAGTATACACGATGTGATATTGTTAATTGGATGATACTACGTTCTACCCACATTATTGCAGATAAGAAAAAACAATGGATAAGTTAATAATAAATAAGTGAATAAATAATTGAACGAACGACTGTTTGACTAATCATAATAATTGATTAACGATATTAATAATTATAACTTATTAATTAAAATAAATAACAATAATTGATTATTTAAAAATAACAATAATCATAAAATAATACCTACTTGTGATGATGTACTGCGATGACTTGCATTGAGTCCGGGTCACGCGAAATCTTTTGATGATGGAATTAAAATAAAAACAAATGTAATTCAAACTAAATCATTTGCTCAGACTGTTTATTGTATTTCACGTAATTTATTTTATTAATCATTTTTTTTTTTTTTATTCAACATTTACTTGTTTCTGAAAATGTTTTTTTTTCTTATTTATTTGCGCGACTTTGAATTTTAATAAACTTTAAATATGTTGCTTTTTTATTAAGTTCATTTAAATTACCATTTAATATTTTATTTTTTTATTTTTATTTAATTTGCTCACGTAAAAACTATATAAATCTTTATTAAAAAATCGCTTTCACAGCTTTTATGTTTAATTTAATTATTACATTTATCATTTTCGTTTTTATATTTTATTTTTCACCAAAAAAAATTTATATATTATTAAAAAAAATAAAAAGAAAAATAACTATTAAATGATAAAAATAAAAAAAAGTCGCGCGGACTAATGCACAATCCGTAACATTGATTCTTGTGGTTCGATGGGTATATTGACGTGCTTTTATGGTGACTCTGTTCGTTCGTAATAGTAGAAATATAACAAATTAGTGATGTGAACCTTAAATATCGTGGGATATTCATACGTTTCAACATTAAATTCGCTAATATACAATCAAATGTTGTCATACACTTACATTATACATTACATTAAACACAATAGTTAAAATATCAGCAATACAAATTTACAAAGTTTAAATTTCACTGATTGCTGATTTTACAATAATAATAATAATTATTATTATTACACTAAATTCAATCTCGAACAGAGTTGCCACGTCCACGTATAGTTGTATAGTGTCGATTCTCTCCTACATTTAGACTTGAATACTCCTCGTGATAAAATTCCTCGTGATCCTCATATTTAAACCCTTTTTCGTCTTCTTGTCTTCATTCAAATAATTAGATAATTTAATAATTCGATAATTATTATTTACACTCGCTCGATCGATCTTTTATAGACGATTATTTAAAATACAAATACGATTGCCTGCTGCCTGTCTTTTTTTACTTAATACTTATTAATAAAAATATAGTTACTGCCATATAATTCCGACTGGGTACAGTGTATTAAAATTAAAATAGAATAATTAATTCACTACTGCTTTTATTAAAACTTAATTGTAAAAAAATAATTTAAAAATGATAACCAGTCTGGATTATATATTAGGGAAGCAACAAAGCAATGCATACCTGAATGGTGGTAGAATGGATGCTAAGTAGAAAGATGTTTATTTTATTATTATTTTTTATTTTATTTTATTTTGTTTTCACACGTATTAATTTAAGCTACGCACATATTACCGAGTAATATATTTTATCGTTTATTTCATTTTATGACTAAAGAATAATTAAAAAATTGAATTTTATTAATAATTCAAAATTTTTCGATTTTGATCGTCGTAGCACTGATTATATTTTATTATTATTATTTTAATTGCTATATATTCTAGAGCTGGTAACGTGAATGCTTTGATCAACTGTCAATATATTAAATTTCATATGAAAAATATATTGTATTATTTTTCTAGCGGAAATATAATTCAGCTTTCGTCGTTTCACTCAACATTTACAAATATATATGACAACCATCATGTATATGTAAAGAAAAAAAACAATAATAACTACATTAATGTTTGCAAACTACTTATTATTATTATTATTATGCTATTATTTACCAGCTTACTCGTTGTGCAATGGTCACAAAAAAATAATTTAACGCTAATGTATTAAATTTCGCTCTTTATTTAATTATCAATGCCAAATATTTTTCTTACGTAGTAATATAATTTAAATTTTTATATTTAATTTATAATTTTTATTTTTACTTTTCTTTAATCAGTATTTTTACTAATGCATTTATTAATTTTAATTGTAATTATTATGGTATTTTATTTATTTTACAGCCAGGAGAAAGGGCTTATTATCATTAAATATTTAAATAAGCGCATGTGACTTTGACTTTCTTTATATATATATATATATATATATACACTATACACAAAAAACACTAAAATTCACTTGTATATAAATATATATTTATAATCGAGTTGATATTTGTATATGAAATACACTTTTATGTTCATGCAAATTAACTTTTGCTACAGTATACTCACGTCACGCATTTACCCAACACGTGCCAAAAACATACCATATACTTATATAAACACTTTTATACATACAGACAACGTAATTTACAAAACGTACTAGTGGCAACCAGCAAAAACTAACTCTCGACACGATTAAGGCACAAGACAGCTCAAGACATGCAAATGTGCCTTGATCGTGTTGTTGTTGTTGTTGCTGTTATATATATTTTTTTTCTTTTTTTTTTGTACTAAATATGTAATTTAAAACTACTTTTAATTATTTTTTTCTTTTATAATAATTATTTCAGCATATAATGTCAAAAGTAATTGTTATGTTTATAATTACGTGTGCATTAATAATTAGTTAACAAGTATTTAAATTCAAAGATCAATATCTCAATAGATAAAAGTAAAGTAAACTTAAAAATGATGATCTTTGAGTCTGACTACTTTGAGTTCGCATCACTGTCAATGTTAATTTTACGTAGAATTATTCTAGACTGATCTTTCTTTCAGTTTTATATCTAAATGTTAGATCTTTTTAAATATTTATAAAACGTAGCGAGAAAGTAATGATCACATATCACGCGATTAACTACAAAATTATAAAAAGACATAGGACTAAATTTAACTACACACCTATATATTATATTCACGTTTACATTCAAATTCATATTACATTACTCTACTCAAAACGCCACAAGAGATACTGTACATGAATATTCCTCATATTGCCACCGACAGACAACTCACATACATATGTACACATATATACATATGCAGAAATACATACAATATTCACACAGATCACTACAATTACTACTACACCACAATCCTCATTCCTTCCTCGATAATGCACACTGCCGAGAGATCACGAGACCAAAGGATCGACCTGTACTACACTGGAAAATGTACTATAGTGGGTGGGAGGGAATATGCCTGGGAATATAACAAGATATATACATATACGTCATACACTCAGATAGCCACAAGCACGACTCGATGTCACGAGGCGTGCGGTACCTCGCATGTCGCATAATAAATGTATAATACGCTCTCTGACTTATATATATATATATATATATATATATATATGTATACATATATGTAAGGACGATATGGCACGCGCACACACTTAACCTCATTACGACAGTTATTCATAATCACAAGGGACAGAGTAGGACGAGTATAAGATGCAATTTAGATCATATACAATAACATATATTATATGAAATTCACAACAAACAAAAACAAAGAGAAAAAAATACAATTACACTTGATTTTTATAAAACAACTAAATATAGACACAAAGTAATGAAGAAAAAAAAAGTAAATTAATAAATGAAAGATCAATCGCATCTTTTGGCCGTTTCACCTGTCTTGGGCTTACGTGCACGATTGTCTCTCGTTCTCTATTTTCCTTTACTATATCAAGTACCTCCTTATCTGTCCATCTCACTGTATAACTGTCTGTATCTTACAAGAGCGCGTGTCTATACGCTAGCTGTGTACTTGACTTATACAGATGTGCACTGACAGCGCAATATGTTAAGCTTATTTCGTGTGTGTACGTATGTCTGGCTATCTATCTACCTATCTACCCATATATCTATCTATCTAACTATCTATCTATCTATATATCCGTATGCAATTGTATCTGATGTACGAGAGTAAGTAGGTATTCGTGTGAGAATATGTGTGTGAGCGCGCGCTCGCGTTCTCAAATGCTCCTTGCTACTATCTGTCAAGCGTGATGCTCTAACAATGATAACAATGTGCATCAATACGAGTGGTGGATTACATTCGATACTAGAGACAACGAGGCACTCGGATCTCCCTCGCACAAGTGTTAATGACTAAAATGTGAGACGCGTGCTTTGTTCTCACATTTACTACTTATTATTGCTCTTATTATCCACATATATGTATACATATATATATACAATATATATATATACATACAATCATAATAATAATAATTATATTACAATTGTTATTAATGCTATAACAGAACGTATTCATTATTAATATAATATTGTAAAGCGACTACTAGAGTAATTTGTATAATGTAGTTACTCACGTTATTGTGAGCTTCGTTCAGTAGGATAGTTAATATTAAATATTATTATTAAATGTAGTGGCTGATTTATTATATATTGTATAGCTAAAAACAAACCTGTAAAAACAGAATCTTTGGTCGTTTGATAGTATAAACTACACATATATCCGTCAATCATTATTATTATTATTATTATTATTATTATTATTATTATTATTATTATTATTACAATTACTTATCATTTAGCTTGAATAGCTCTTAATTTATAAAACTAATTAATACTGTAATGTAATTAAAGCTAGAATCAATGAACGTTAAAATAGAAAAAGAGTCAGCGTGACTTGAAAAGTAGATTTTCAGTGACACAATCAGAGTATCGTCAGACCAAAATTCACAGCGATCAATGACTCCTTCCTTGTCTCTCTCTCTTTCTCTTTATCTCTCACACTCACTCACTCATGTTATATTAATTTCATACTCTCGTCCCCTATATATCCTGCTCTACCCTTAAGTCTAGTACTACGACAATCCCCTAGTGTACATCACCCTGTAATATTGTTACAACACAAAACGACCGAACAGCAGCGTAGTGTATATCCCTCAGAGCTCGACAGTGGACCCATTTGGTATGAGCCATTGCTGCTGCTGAACACACTCTGCCTATACTAGCGTTAGTCCCTTCAGCAATCACGTTCTCGTTCTATGTGAATATCGTTTGACTTTCCATGAAATCAATATCACTGATGTATCAATTCTCTCATGACGTTGCATCACAATTCAATGAATCAGTGTAGCCTACACACTCATACAACCATACACTCATACATTTATCACTTATCAACACATATACCTACAAAAATACATCCATATACATATACATATACATATACATATACATCTATCTGCATACGTGTAAAGTAATGTTCATTTAAATTTAAATGTAATTAAATAACTATGTTAAAGCAATATTCACAATTACGAGAACCTTTGCCTGAGTAGATTAACGATGTAATAATTAAACCTGTATTATTATCATAATTATTATTTATCCTCATTTTAGTAAGACCTCATTATTTAATTCAAATTTTAATAATTCCTATTGAAACAGAAACAAAAAAAATATTTATATATATAAATTTATATAACTTGTACACTCTATCATCCTGAAATACCTCTAGATTACATGTCATCCCTTGATTATCAATCTATATACCCATATCTATACATATATATATATTTATATCCATACCCTTACCCATCTATTGTATCCCCAGTTGACAAGCCTCATATTAAATGAAACCCCCTTGCATTCCCCTAACCTCTAGCCAAGCCACTGACCTGACCTGCCCCCCCCCCCCCAATTTACTCACCCCCTTTTATTATCTTTCACTACAGTGAACCCACATAGATAGAGTGCTATGCCATGCGTGTTGTTCGCTCTTGCTGTAGGTATGTCGCGAGTTTCAACGTGGGGCGTGCAAACGCGGCGAGACGGAGTGCCGGTTTGCGCACCCCCTCGAGACGGTGCAGGCGAACGAGGACGGTTCTGTGACGGTCTGCATGGACGCTGTCAAGGGCCGATGCAATCGGGACCCCTGCCGCTATTTCCATCCCCCTCTGCACCTTCAAGCCCACATTAAGGCCGCACAATCTCGGGCTAGCATTGCGGTAATGCATTCTCTCTCTTCTCTTCTATCTTTCTCTATTATTTTTATTTTACAATCCTTATTCTTTATTATTATTATTATATATAAATATAAATCCTTATTTAAATAATTGTCCTTTTTACGTTAACATTCCGTCCAAAAACGTTTTATTCAGTTTTTATTGTAAATTTACTTTTTTTTACCGATAATGTTCAGTTCAGATATTTATTTATAAACTAATTTTGAATACAAAGCGCGCTCTTATGTTTCTTCGTACATTTATTTTATCCCTTTGTTCAATATTCATATTCGGTATCGTATATTGTTAATATTTATTTTTTTTTTTGCTATAATTTTTTTAATAACTAGAAAAATATAAAAAAAAATATATATTCAAAAAGTAAATGCCTCGAATATTGGTTTTCCTTTTATTGTACCTAAAGTTACATTTTTTTTTTCTTTTACATTTTATTTATTTTTTTTCTCCACTTTTATCCTCTCCTGGTTTGCTGGGTTTTGCATTAAAGAAGCTTCGACCACTGCGTCACATTTCATCAGTCTATAGAATCAGTATGCTCTGATATAAAAGTCTTTCAAGCCGTCAAGAAAAAAAAAGAAAAAAAAAAAAAATATATAAATATTTAAAAATTTTTTATTTAAAATTTATAACAAGACTTGAATAAATGCCACGCAGTGGTCGTGCTTATGATATAAACTCGATCCAGACGTGAGAATTTTATTAACCTGTGATATTTTTATCACCACATCAAAAAACAATAAGTATGGTTAAAATATTAAGTGCATAATTCGATAAAAATAAATGAAAATTGATGATTCTCACTTCTCGATCGTTTGCTTTTGTGTTTGTAAATCTATCCTGTTTGACGTAAGCCATAAAAGTAGTTATGTAGTGAGTAGTTCAAAATACCTATATATCGTTTTTTTTTTTTTTATCATCACCAACACCACTGTTTCTATTTCTCTCTTTCTAGCAGCCTATCGCAGCTATCCAGGTGCAAAAAAAAATATATATATATATATAAATATATATCTAGTTGCAATACACCAATTTCACCTGATTGATTACATAGATTATAAATAATGCGTTTACCTTATTGTTTGATCCGGTCGCTTCGTTTTCACTCACTTCCACGAAATCTTTTTTTCTAAATATAATATAAAATTTCGGTAATAATTTTGTAAAGATTTTTAATTTATTTAAAAATATTTTTCACACAAACGTCAGTTTCGTATTTTCAAAATTTATTTCTTGGAGTCAAGTGGAAACGACGAATGGATATAAAATTGTATATAAAACGTAGTAGTTAAATACCTATCATGAATGATACAAATAAAAACACAACCTTGCTGACAAGCTGTGCTGCACGAACCCCGGCTATCAACCCTGCTGCTGTTTGCTGCTCCAACACAAAAGCGCCTCTACACTCGTATTTGAAATAATCTCGGAGTCAAGCAAAAATGGGAAAAATTCATATGAAAACAAAAAAAAAAGTATAGAAAAATAATAAACAAAATAATAATAATAATAAAAAAAAAAAATTTTTAAATATACGGTCGTAACTGGAGGTCCGAGAATCTGTTCTCGTGAATTCTATTCGACTTTACTGTCGGCTCTCTTTCAACAACATCAACATCGGCAACAACAACCACAACGGACCTGAAGACATCATTGTACAGTGACGTGTGGTGGAAAAGCTCACTGAAAACTTTATTGAATAAAAGTCGAGGGTTACTGTGCACCTCATGCATCCTGCATTGTCGTCGGTACAAAAATACGTACTGTGAAATTAACTTTAATCTCTCTCTCCTCTCTCTCTCTCTTTCTCTGTTCTTTATTTATTTATTCATTTCTATTATTCTTTTCTGTTTATCTGTTTGCGTAAATAAAAAAGTATCGCATGAAAAAATATCTCAAGGCTCTAAAATAAACTTGCATTAGAACGCGCTTCGTTGGAATTCATTGGTCTGTCAGTAAACGAAGAATTGGTTCGATACTTGGTTCGAATGAGAGCCCGCTAAACAATAAAACAACGGCCTTTAAATTTATTTCCTTCGAGATTTAAAGATTACTTAATTTACTATATTTTTTATACATTTTCTCTTTTATTATCACTCTGAATCTTCATTTTTTTTTTTTTTTTGTTTTTTAACCATTATTTTATCTTTTCTCTTTCTTTCTCTCTGTCTCTCTTGTTACTTAAAACTCTTGCTGCTATTATCTCAACTATTTTTTCCCATTCTTGACACTCAACTCGAACTCGACTACCGGAAGAGCAAAAAAATTTTCAGCAACGTCGGCACTGATGACCAAGCCCACATCCTCGTCGGAACACGTCAGAGGAAATCGCGCACGGATTCTGGCAGTCCAGCTTGTTGGCAGGGAAGTCTCATTCTCTACAGATGGTTTTCAACAACCAAAGGGTGCATATTAACAACAAAAACATTATCATTACTCTACTATTAAATAATAATAAGAATAACAATTAATATAATATTGTAAAAAAAAAAAAACATGTTAAAATAAAAGTTAATTGTTGATTTATTATGACAGTGCACTCTTGGGTGTTGTAGCACCATTTAATTGGATGTTTGTCATGTGTAAAATACGGTAATCCTTAAGTACATCCATCACACACTCATACTAATGCACACATACTTACATCCATACATACACTCTTTTATACATACATACATATAAATACTTATAACTGTATTGTTATTTAATATTAACGACACTAACGACAATTACACATGCATAAGCACAAGCACATCATTCACTCTTTTGTTCCACCTTGATAAATGGCACGACACACTTCTCTTAACCATACACTATATAAACACGAGCAATGACAAGAAGACGCAATAGACATGAAAAAATAAATAATTTTAAATAATAATTACTAAACAAATATTCACTTGAGTCAATGAAACTTTTGTACTTTGTTTGCTAACTACATACCTCTCGTTTACTTTATTTCAGAAGAATATCCACTGGATATAGATGCTGAGCTGTAAAAAAAAATAAAAATACTTACTATAACTTTAAACCTGTCACACTGCGCTTCATACGTAATTTAAATTTACACTGACCTATTTTATTTTCTCTGTATTTAGTAATTTTCGTGTAATTCACAAAACTTGGGCAATGCGAACCGTACAATGGACCCGCACTTGAGAGACATTTAATAGCGGCATCGTTATTATACATAATATGTATAAATATATATATGCTAACTTATTAAAATTAATTTATGCCAGAATATGGCGGAATTAATTGCAGGTCTCGCAGTATCAATAATGGACGGAGTCTGTATCAACGCTAAACAATTTTTAACTTATTACCGTATTAATTAATTAATTTATTTATGTGTATAGATTATGTCTAGATAATTAATTGATAATTATATATAATAATTAGTTTATTATGCGTAATAGCTATTTACAGTTAATGCAATTTTGGTCACGCGAGTCTCGATAACGAGTGGCATTTTGTTGTTATTTCTTTACTTTTTTTTTTCTTTTTTTTTTACGTTTATTTTCAGGCATAAATAGCCAGTGATTTATAGATATCTGTATAAATATCCCGCAGAATGCCACGAGGATCGATGATCGTCGAGCGGGATATGCTTTTAATTTATTATAGTTTGCTAATTTATATCACTTGATTATTTTATGTTGTTGTTGTATTATTAAATATGCAATAATTATTTTAATTGTGTCTTAGATAAGTAAAAAACTAAATTTGACATTAAGCAAAAAATTTTTTTTAATTTACGAGTAAAAAAAAAAGTTTACGACAACTATGTTCTGCCTCAAAGCCTTAACTTATTCTTTTTTCTTTTTTTGATTTTTATCTTGCCCTCTTGCTGACGATGCTTCATGCTTGCTGATACAAAATCTTCGTGCGCTTCGCTACCTGCCAAAATTAACGCCTGCGAAAAACAAAACTGCCGACGAAAACTATCTCAAACGCACGACTGACCGATCACCGCCCGCCACATGCGAATAAAATATAAACCACGCAACGGCTGCACTAAAACTAAATTCATTTCATTGTGGATTATTAAAAAAAAAAATAAATAAATAATTACATAAATAAAAAAAAATAAATAAATGTATGACAACTGGAATCAAATGGATAATGGGAAAAAAAACAATCGGCAATATCCAGGCCGGATCTTTATCGTCAAGCGTGCCGGGAATGGGCGCTATGGCTGGTGGAGTGTCAGGAGTGCCGGCATCGGCTGTACCCGGAGGACTTCAGAACGCGAGTATGGCGAGCATTGAGCTCGGAAAGAAGCGGATGCGCGACACCAATGATGATCTGCTAATGGTACCACGGCTTTTGCATGATGTACACCTTCCTTTCTTTTATTGAATAGACAACGAGCAATTACACACTTTTTATATCACTTACTTCTACTTTAATACTTTATTATTTTTTTAACTGAAAGTTTTCTTTGATCACATTTTTTTTTATCCACAACTAAGGTAAGAGACTCAGTACCCGATCAGGGAACTAGTACCCGGTCACTTATATATTTGAACATCTATATTTAATCAAATTTGTATATTATAGATACACAAATACATGGAGTGATTGGGTACTAGGTCTTTTACCTTACAAATTTTCTGTTGCACTGGTTTTGAACCACTAATTCAAATATGTATTTTGTACTTTTCTACACAAGAATCATTTTTATACCTAGTAATTGCTCGTTATCTATTCTAGCCTATTTTTAAGTTACAAATATAGTCAATGCGATTGTAAATACACTGCCGAGCGCGCTTAGAGCTCTAGCTTCTTTATTGTCTCTAACAAATGCAATTATAATTATTTATTATTTTTTAAATTGCAGACTTAACTCGCGACTAAATTGCACGATTTATTAAAATTTAAAAAAAATTTATACTTTCATTTCTTAAAATTTAAATTTAATTTTAAAAAAAAACTTGCTAATTGTACATTTATTTTTAGTTTTAAAAAGTCTTTTTGCGCGGTTTTTTTTATTATTATCTATTTGCGCTTACATTATTTTTTACTTTAGCATTATCATGTCTTCAGAGCTTTTACGCCTCGTATTGTATTTATAGACCGCAAAAAATTCAGTCTTTTCTATTGTTACACATCTTTTCCACAATTTATACACAGAAAAAAAAGTTATCTTGAGTCAAGAAAATATTTTTGAAGACAAACGTTTTCGGGAATCAAGTAAAGATTTTCTTGAGCCAAGAGAATTTGTCTTGACCAGAGAAGATTTTCACTTTATCCGAGAAAATTGAAGTTTTCAAAAATATTTTCTTTAATCAAGAATATTTACTTTCAGTCGAGAATTTTTTTTCTGTGTATCTATATCTATAACCCTATTTACACTATTATATATTATACGAAAATCAATTTTTACAATACCTACTCATATAAAATATACTTCTAACCCTTACAAAACAACATTACTTGTACATCACTAAATAATTAAAAAGTACAATTGAAAAGACTGTCAAAATATTTAAAAAAAATTATTTGCAAACCCTACAGCTACAAATGTTAAACTTCTTCCTTAGCATACGTTACATTTTCATTTACAACTGTTTCATATAAACGATGAATTATTATATTTAAAACTTTCGTAGTATTAAATTTATCAACAGTGAAATAGAAAGTGTAACATGTGTGTTTAAACTTTAATTCACGCTACTTATACATCTACATGATATACTTCTTTGTATGAGTATATGTATATAAATTTAGCGTAATAGCGTGAATGAGGTTTTGTGAATAATTTCAAGCTTGCGCCGGTGATGCATGTTGTGCTTTTTCGAGCCCAAGGTGACGGTGCAACCGACGTCATCCTGTCGACGACTATCAAGACATTGATGTCTTAAAAAATATATGTATATATTCATCATTACTTAATATATAAAGTAACGGACTACACGGTGATTTTGTCCGCAATATATAATAAATTATTTTGTCATTCAACCGCGTCAACTTCGCCGGCAGAATACAACCACTTTCTTTATACTTTATAATAGATTATGCTTTATATACACGAGCTAAATTTGAATAATTTTGAGTACCGAATACATCATACTGTTATTTTTATTTTAAATTCAATATATTTTAAATAACGTGAGTTTATTTAAATCAAATAATTTTATAAGTTATTGATGCAATTCAATTTATAATAAATATTATAGTGGAAAATTATGAAAAATAATTTAAATAAAAATATAGAGATCAAGATTCGTAAATATAATCGGCTTTAAAGCTTTTCGCACCTTGTCCGCAGCTTCCGATTGAATTATATTCCGATAGACATTTTATTTCGCTGCACACGTCGTTTGCATTTATGCGTTTTGTAATAAAAAATTTTGCTGCTTTTATTATTTTATTTTTTTCATTATTATTACTATTATAATTATACATACAACATTATTATTAATTATATTTATTGAGTTATTTATTTCTTCTTTTAATTATTATTTTGTTTGATAATTCGCAAACTCTCGCTTTATTTTAGTTTAATTATTATTTTATTTTAATTATTTATTTATTTAACATTGTCACAGCTTTTATCGTACACAATTTCGCGCTTTTTTTTTAAATAATCTGGTTGAACGTAATTGGTCAGTAAAAAAAGTAAATATTTAAATAGCTCAAAGAAATATCAGCTTCGCACACTCGTTTTTCATTTTTTAAAAATGAACGGCGTGATCAATTTTTAAAAAAACTATTGGATAAAAATAATAATTAATTATAAATTTACTTGGCTTATCTAGGAACAAAGCTAAGACGACTATTTGTTACGTAATCTCATGTATCACGTGCTAGATTCAATGTAAATTTTACAGTTAATCCAACAACAACGTTAACTTCATTTCTTGGGAACGTCTTCGCAAGCTGCGTCATCGGCACAACTTGTATGCACTAGCACCCACTGCTCCTTTCCCGGTTCCAAAGAACAAAAAATAACATACAAACAAAACAAAAAAAAAAAAAGTATTTAAGCACGAAGATTAATCGTGTTTGCTACGTCCTCGAAAATAGTTGAAACCTATCCTGTCTTTGTTGCAGATGGAATCAAAGTCCTTTGGATCATTCTACTACGAGAATTTTGTAAGTGAAGATTCAAAAATACACAACATTGATTATTGACTGTATAATCCGCGCTACGACCATCATATATTTATAATGATCAAAATAAAGTCAAATTATTATTTTTTTTTGTCAATGCAACCGGTGACATTCATTCTTATGCAAAAAAATTATTTTTTATATTTTTTACTCGACTTTTAAATTTAATACCTCATTTTATTTCAATACGTGGGTTGTTTGTTTAAAAAATTTAAAAACTAACATCAACAAATGAAAAAAAGAAACAGTATAATGGTTTGTATATGAGGAAATATAAATAGCGAGCGCAGTGATCCTGCGGGGAATCACGCCTACGTGTTTTAACACAAGCATAAACAAATCGAGATTATGAATAAATAAAAAAATATAATATTTAAAAGGTATAAGAAAGGAAAAACAAGTTAATCAACAGACATTTACCATTGATTTCAGGCCTTTCCGGGAATGGTACCGTACAAGCGTCCCGCGGGTGACAAATCCGGGATGCCAGTGTATCAAGCAACTGGCGCGACGACCTATCAACAATTAATGCAGTTGCCGCAGCCCTTCGTGCCTGTGTCATGTGAGTACGCTGGAACACCACCCCTTCCCCAACCACCCTCTAATCAGTCAATCGCGAGTACGCAAAACTCAATACCGTCCTCCCAACAAGCGTCATCCTCGAGTAACGCCGAAACAAACGGTGTCCTCGTAGATCCCAACAATCCTCCTCCACCCCCGCCAAGCGTAGGTGTTGGTGGCGGTGGTGGAGGAGGAGGAGGTGGCGTAGGCAGCAACGATGGCAATAGTAAACAAATATCATCCTCAAATCATGATAACGAAAATAATACACGGAACTCTCCTGAATTGAATCACACAAGCACACCGCAAGTGAGCCAACTGGCAGCAGTGCATTCCGCATCAACAGCAGCAACAATAAACCACCCAATGACCTCATTAACTGGACTCTCATCAATGCCCAGCATGACTAATCTAACGTCAATGGCAAATATGGTGTCTATGGCCAACATAAATTCTATTCAAGCGTCAATCGCAAATATGCAACATCAGCAACATCAAGCTAATTCAATGGCTAATTACACAATGGCCAACATGGCTCACCTTAATGTTCTTAATTCACTTGGTATGAATCCCACAAGCTTCGCAGCTATGGATCCAGCCACTCTGGCTAAAGAAGTCGCACAAAAAAACTACGCTAAAGCAATTAAATTTTCACAGGCGACACAGCAGTACGGTATTAATCCTCTTAATGCATTGAATTACACCGGTGTTGCATTGAACAAACAGGCATTGTCGATGAGTCAATCTGGAGCCGCTGCTGCTGCTGCAGTACACGCTGCTGCTGCTAACAATGCCGCTGCTGCTGCCGCTGCGTCACGGCAAATGCTTCCACATGGGCTAGCTCATCATGGTATACCGGGTACCGCAACTCTTGCCTCAAATCTTCCAGCCAGTTTGCTACACTATCCCAGACCGACTGCTGCTAGTATAAATCCTTACTCACTTATGAGACAGCATCCAATTTTACCTACGCCTTACATGCAAGCCTCATTGTCTGGTGTACCAAGTGCTGCCGCAGGACTCCAACAGCACACCAATCCCTACCTACAAAATCCTTACGCCCTTTTACCAGGCATGGCCGTCCATGGCATGCACGGCGTTAATCCCGGTTTATCTGGTGTCCCTCAATTGCAAGCTGGTAACCCGGCTACCATTGCAGCACAGCCACAAGTCGCCATACCCGTCAGCTCTGGCGTTATTATGCAGCCTTATAAGAAAATGAAAACTACATAAATAAATAAATTCAAATACTTTTATTGCATACAGACTTAAATAATAATACATAACTATTATTATTATTAATTTTATTAATGTTATTATTAAATCGCTGAGCATTCTGTTCATTCAAATAGATCTCTAGTAAGTTTTTTTCTTTAAACTTTTTATTATAATTATAACTTATCTATCTATCTATTTGTTTGTTTGTTTGTTGGTTTATTTCAATTAAATGGAGATTTAATGATAAAGATTGCAAGCGACTGATAATCGATTTAACTGACCGATTAAAAAATGTTTCAAAATTAAAATAGTTTCATTTTCTAGTCAGACATTGTCAGTGAACAGTGCCTTATTGATTATTCGATGCCACGGATTATAATAATAAATATAATCTTATTTACGCCACTGATTAATATGCATCATACACATATATAAGACTACTATATATTTAAAATAATTATTTTTCTTGTTGTTAATTCATTTATTAACTAAATTATATTCATTTTATATTTTTAAAGACTGCCTGTCACTTTTTAAATATATATTTATATTTCTTTTAAAATGTTTTCATTAAGTTACATATTTATCTTTTAATTATTATCTTTATTTTATTTTACTTTTTTTTTCAATATGGTTGTTTGTTACACTTACTATTTAAAAAAAAAAATTAGTGTCTTATTAAACTATTAAAATTATTTTTAAACATTTTTATCACTTTGATAATTAAAATTAATACTATTAACGTTATTAAAGTTATTATTATTGGTTTAAATGATCATTGTCAATAATTTACGGGACAAAAATGCATCGATCATTAATTATAATTAATAAAAAATAACTGTTTTATGTTAACATAAATTTTCGATATATTTTTTTTTCTTAATAATTACGTTCTCATTAGATTTTATGAGAGTGAATGTATCAGAAATCAGACAAATTTAAAATTATTAATAAATTGAGTAAATAATTAATAAAATAAAATTTAAAAAAATGAGCATTTAAAAAATTTTGAAATTAGCAAGTGCATTTTTTATAAATATTATTTTTTTAAATTATTTACCCTATTTACTTATAATTTTAAATGTCTGATGTCTGCTAAATTCACACTCGTTAGATTTTATATATTTCATATAATATATAATCATGTTTTAAATGTATGCAACTTGTCCAAAGACACAAGTGTCAACTTGCTGTCAAAATTTATTTTTAAAAATTCTATTTGTTTTTATTATATGATAACTATTATTATTATTATATTCAAATAAGTTATAATATTTAAATAATTATATTCGTTGACATTTTAATACATATTTAGGTTTAATTTTATTTATAAACACACAATATTCGATAAAAAAAATTTGGGAGAGTTCCGTAACAAAGTCGTCATCATTGCGGTACAAAATAAATAGTACGCATTAAATGGATTTTAAATAAAGATAAATAAAGTTTACAAAGTGATGAATTTATTATAAATTTATAAATAAAAAGTAAATTTAAAAAATGCCAGAGTTACCGCCTGCTGCAAAGATAAAAAGAAAAAAACGTTTAATGAATTTAATCGTCTTTTAAATAAACAAGCATTGTATATGAACCGTCGTAACGATAATATTAACGTTTAAAAAAAAGTAAATAAGAATGCATTAAAAAAAATCGTAGAGGAACGAAAGAAAGAAATAAAAATAAATAAATAAAAAGGAAATGGTGAATTAATGTATTGTATTTTTGTGAGTACATGTATTTCTTCAAGGGTAACTAAATAAAAGAAGAATATTAGAACGAAAGTTAACGAGTGTGATATGAATAAAACAAAAATATAATAATGAGTGCAAGTAAATATTATACTAAAAAAGCAGGCGTATGGATTTTGAAAAAAAAAAATTAAAAAAAAAAGATGCAGGATAATATAAAATCAACAAATGTCGCGTTTTTTTCAATACGCTTGTACATATCTGTGCTCGAATGCATAGATATCTATTTAAAAAAAAATAATATATATATATAAAAAAAAGAATGATAATATTAATATTTAAAACTATACTTGCCAGTGATTTGAATACTTTTCGAATTGATATATAAATATATACTATACAAATATATATAACTGACAAGAGAGTGATATAAAGAATTCTATATACTTGTATATATATATATGATATACAATTCTTTGCATAAGTGGAAATCATAATATAATAATGTACGTTTATATATTATTATATTTAAAAATTAATATAATCAGGTACAGAATAATCCGTAAAAAAAAATAATTATGATAGATTATAATAATCTCAATCATTGATAGAATTTTCCAGTCGATGTATTGAGATGTATTAAAGGCGTACTGTATGTAGGAGAAAATAAATATATTAGATAGCATTGTATGATGATAAATTAGGTCCTAAGACGGTCGGAAAAAATTTTAAATACAAATCAAAGTCCTCAGAGATTAATTATTGCGAGAGTTTGAATTTTAAAAAATTGATTAATTTTTTTTTTTTTTTTTTTTGTAAATTTAATTATTTCCTTCGAATAATGATAATAATAATAGAGAAGGTAAATTAAAAATTAAAGTTTTATGAAAGAAATAAAAAAAAATGGACTCTCACATTCTTGATTCTCTGAGTTCTTTGATCCTTTACAAGATTAAAAATGGCTCCTGAGAATACGGTGGTCTACGCACACTTGCACAAAATAATTGAATTAAATAGAGAAAAAGTATATAAAATAAGTAATAGAATGAAATAGTATAACTATTTAAAAAAAAAAAAATAATCGTGGAGAAAACAACATACACTATTTCTAACCGGACTTTGTTATTTACTCACGCGCCGCGAAATAAATAAAAGCCTAAAAATAACGCCGGATGTCTTCCAGTTTGAAGAGCGGTTAATATTTAAAACCGCATAGATTTATTTTTTTTATTTAGTCTGTTGTAACAAATAGTCAGATCGAAGATTTTTTATAAATATTCAGATAAAAAAGATTTAACAAATTAAACGATATTTAATAATTAATTAATTAATTTTAAAAATGAACAAGGGAACCATTTTTATTCTTAACAAGGAATATATATTCACTAGGGCCGTCCATTGTGATAGTATAGTTTGTATAAATATATATTATTATTATTGCCCTAAGCACACAAAATTACTAATTAAAAAATTAGTAATGATTATAAATTAATTAAAATGAAGTAACAAAAAGAAGAAAAAAAAAGGTTTTAAAAACTATATGGCGATAAAATGTATGTGTAGTGAAAAAAATTTTTCGATGGATAAAAAAAGGCCTATTGCTGCGCCAAAGCCAATATAAAACGATAAATAAATTTATTCACTATCGTACTTAAAAATTCAAAAGATTTAGTAATAAAGTAAAATTTTTAAAGAATAAATATGATTATTATTACAATTAGCTTGCAAATCGGTAATGTAGGATTCATTTGAATGTTTAAATTAATACATAAATTAGTGAATACTAAAATATATAATTAGTTTAAAAAAAAAAAATATTAATAATAATAATTAAATAAAATTATAAGATCAACGAGCTGTTGGCTGGTACGAATTGATGAAGCCCAAGGCCTGATAAAATTTTACTAGTTTAATTAGTCATGAATTCATGCAATTTTAAAATTTAAAATTTATAAATTAACAAGAAAAAAAAATTATTTTATTTTAGTCAAAGAAAATAAAAATTTACCATTGATATTTTGGCTTTGATAATTTTTTAATTGTAATGTTATTTTTTATTATTATTATTAATATTATTATTATTATTATTATTATTATTGTTTTAATGTGTGTTATTGCTAATCAAGAGTTTTTATGTCGTTGAGAATGAAATTAATTCAAGTTTTAAAATTTAAAAACATAAATTTATAAATTAGCTTTAAGGTCTTGGGCGCTAATTCGGTTAAATTCAGCGGAAGTGCCTTCCTTTGCACTAATAATCCACTGCGCACCGTCATAGGAACACCATAAGATCTAGAATGAGTGGAAAAAGAAAGATTTTAAACAAAAAAAAAAAAAAAAAAATAATTAATAATTACAAAGTACACTACTTATTATATAAAATATGCCTAATATTATTATTATATATTAAATTTATATACATATTAAAAAAAAAATATATATATATACAAATACTTGCGCAATATTATTGTTGCATATAAGTTGCGTGCAACGAAAAATAAACATACTTTATTAAAATACATAAAATTATGAAGAAAAATATATATAGATAGAAAATACTGGAGTCTTGATTAATATTTAACAAAAAAATTCAAATATTATTACATAAGATATCATTTTATGATATAATAACAATTATTACATATACAGGTACTACTTATTATTGTATACTGTACCGTTTCTAATTCTTCATGTAAATTATTGGATAAACACTTACTACACACATTCACGCATATAAATATATATGTATAGTACCTATTTATCGAATACACTATTTGCGTATGACCCCGGGAATGCAAATGCAAAGTTTCACGCGTTCGTCGTGTTTAAATAATTCGCGCATAGAGTATATATTAATAACATACATATATACATATATATATGTCAGACTGTATTTTAATCAAGTGTAATATGTTAATGACATAATTAGTCGTGTACGAGAGTCATATTTAATATTTTAACATACAATATTTATCGTGGCTAAATGCAACACGTATTTAAAATAAAAATTTTATTTAAATATATATAATTATTTTAAAATCGAGAAAATCGAATGCGTTTTTTTTGCGCATGCACACTCGTGGGGTTTCGTCAGGATTCAGCCAGTAATTGTAATAATAATGCTTGAGAAAATGCATGAAATTATTTGTTTTTATTAATGCTTATTCTTATTTCATTATCTTTATCTATTCAACGACAACAAAAACAAAAAAAAATGCAAAAAAAAATTTACCCGTCAAGCTAAATATTTCTGTAATGTTTATTTTTATTATTATTATTATACTCGTATAATCAATACTGCGTCTTTTGCTAATAGCCTTTTATATAACCTTGTCGCTTCCTGCTTCCTCAAAAAAAAAATCCTTTTTTTTTAAACAAAATAGATAATAATAAGACTTTGTTGCTTGAATTTATACCCTGTGAAAAAAAAAACTGTCCGATTTAATGATCAAAAGTTCCGAACCCTTTGAGATGTACAAATTGTAAATTTAAATGGCAAATGAAAAAGATCTTTTTTTACATAAGTTGATAAAAAAAAATCTGTCAATGTATGAATATTTATTAAAATAAATCAATTTGGACATCGTTTATTGTAAATTCAAGCACAAAGTCTCTTTTTAATTCTATAGTTAATATTAGTTGCTTTAAATATATACATTTATAAATATATCTATATATTTATAAATGTATTATATATATCACGAGTACCACCGACAAAAGCTCAAGTTTAAATTTATCAGAACCTTTGAGTTCGCTAGTGATTGTGTGCTAAAGTACCCCTTGCACCACTATTCTCCTGTCTCTGGTTCCTTTCCAAGGCTTTTCAGCGCTTTAGATGCGAAACTTCATGGTACGAGGGATGAAAATCAGACACAAGAAAATCAAAGACGTTCAATGGATTATTTTATTTTAATTTTTTAAAATAATAACGATATATATATAACAATCCCTGTATATTAATATACAAGAGCTTAACAAAAAAAATCTCATATGATTTTATTATTAATTGATGTATGCATTCGGCGAAATTATATATTATTATACTATTATATTAACAAAAAAAATACATTTATTAATGGTAATATCGGTGGTACAGATAAAAATTTCCTTTTCCTTTTTAACTGGCTTATAAAATTATTATTCTGCTGTAGAAAATATAAAATGCACGATTTACGCCACGTGCATCATTTATATTTGTAAAACCTATATTAATGCTTCAGCCGTCTCATATATATAAATATGACGCATCATTATTTGCACTAGTTGAATATTTATATTACACATACATATAAATGAAAAAAAAAAGAATTAAAAGTGAAGAGTAAAGAAAATAGCCAAGTAAATTTATTCAGTGACGTCAAAACAATTATCATTGAAAAAAGAAAAAATATTTTTATATTTCTAATAGAGTAGAGGTACCATTTTTGGACAGTTAATACTTTATTTTAATTAATGAGAAAGTGTAAAAAAAACTTTGAGTGTAACTGTGATAAAAGTATCTTTGTACGCATTTAAAAAATTAATTATGCCATTGCGTCTTTTACAAATTATTTTATTTGAATTATCAAGTGTCCAAAACTGGCCTTAAAGTGGCCAAAAACGGTACTTCTACCCTATAAAAAAAAAAAGTACAATAAAATAGATATATGTGTATGTGTGTTTTGTCGCAGTTTATTAGCAATCACTTGAAAGATATATCATATATATATGCACACTATTTCTTTTCTTGGAAACACTAAAAAAGTAAAAAGCTCTGCATAGCAAGTAAGTTGTTGCAGCTTTGCCGCATCCAGGCTTTAAAAGGTACATCGGACGCTGACTGGACAAACAGAAGTTGTGATTCCATCCGGAATCCTTGTAGATCGCTCTATGCTACTTTCAAAATATCCAAGTGAGCGAGTACCGAGTGAAATAGCTACTTTTTAGCGTGAATATATTGCTACTGTTTTCATGTCTTTATTTTATTTATATACTTTTTTTTCTCCTAAATCTTTTACTTTTCTCCTCCATTTTCTTAACAAATACAAGAATGCATATATCAAATTTATATTATTTTTACTTTTATTTAAAAACTAGTGCATGTGCAATACATAAACGTTTTGCGAATTATATTATTTCAACACACGCAACATAACATTTACTTTTATTTCTTCATAATAATTATAATTACGATCATTATTGTTATATTAATCTTTGCGTTTGCAAGTTATTAATTATTAATGCCGTTAATTTAAGTTTAATATTCTAATTTTTTAATTTGCACATGTTTGCATAACAGCTAACGTATTTTATTTTGTTAACATACTTTATTTAATATATATACATTATATATATTTGTAAAGCTGATGTGCAAGCAATCAAATTTAAATATCAATCATCTTAATGCAATTTTTAATTTAATTAAGTTGTAAAATATTTATTATTTTTAATTTATTTATTTATTTTAGTGCTGCATGTAACTCAAATCCGTTCATGATCTCTCTTTGAACTTTCTGTTTCATGCTTGCCCTCGCCTGGATTCGCCGCACGTCTTTGAACTGAACCAACACTTCCTAAAAAAATATATTTTTTTAAAATTACACTGGAATGCTCTCAAACCCTCGCCTATCCTGACATGCTCCTGTCCGATTTAAATATATCCGCTCCTCATTGACATCACCCAACCCATAAACTATCGGTAACTCATTATATTAATTATTTTATTTATTTATTTTAAACAAAAAAAAAAAAATTCAACAACAACAAATCAATATTCATAATAATAATGACTAATAATTAATTTTCAATCTTAATCCTCTTCTATCATATGGCGATTGTGGATCTATATTTACCGTTGTCGTGATTAATTATTATAATAATTATAAATGAATTCGCACCACGCAATTTCCATCAAATGCTGCATTCACTGCCGCAAATTGATCAATTACATGTCTGCGTGACTTGATTTTACATCATTACTTTTGCATTGCTATATAAACCAAACATAAAAAAATAATAACAATTATTATTATATATATATATAAATATAAATATTTATTCTTGTATTTCTGCCTGATTGATTGACTATGAACGAAAATAAATTAAATTTTTGGTGTTGGGCCCGTCATCTCTCACAACGACACGCTGGATCGCCAACTGATGGTCTGCACTTGGTTTTTTCTACTCAAAATAATTACAACCAATTATTTTAAACGCGTCATCACTAATATTTTTACTTATTTGATAAATAATCAATAATAAAATTAAAAATTTTTAATTAAAATAAAATTTACTTTATAAATTGGCATTTAAAATTCGGTAATCAATTTACCTCGGGAAAATTGCTTGTTTAACTAAATTAAATTCGATCAAATTAATTTATTGTTTCACACAAATTGTCATTTATTATCGGTTAACTATTTACCATTACTTTGTTTAAATTCTTTAATAATTACATACAATTATACCTTATAATTACTTGATATTTTCAATTGTTGACGGTGTAAATTTTTACTGCGGCTGCATTATTGCTATGCCCGTTCACTTTAATTAAAAATTAAAATATTTAATAATATTAATTATAATTATTAATTAAACACCCTGGTACATGGTTGACTGTTAACTATTCAAATTAATGACAAAATTAAAATCCTTCATCACAACTTCAATACCAATTGTAACTAAAAAAAAAACCTGGCCTAAAAAAAAACTAAACAATTTTGGCCAATTATTATTATTGATGTACGCATTTTAATTTAATTTATTATAATTTTTGTTTACTTTATTTTTTTATTTTATTTATTTAAAAATATTAAATATAATTAAACGCTTGAATATTAAATTGTAAAACTTTCGTATTGTTTCTACACGCCTGTTGTAATTGCTGCCACGTTTCGAATTATTCGGACATGTACCTGGGTGGCCTGGAGGGGACATCCAACTTGATCCTCCCTTTGATTTGGTGCGTTCTGTACTGAATTCGCTAATATGATGGTACTGAAAAAACAAAAAAAAAAAAATAATAATTTAAAAATCTATTTGAAAAAAAAATCGTACGAACACTGCCTCGTTTGCTGCATGTGGATCGCCTTAGCAGCCTTAGCCACTGTCGGGGCCCATGTGGTCCCTCAAAACGCTCACTGTGTCGTCTACACAGACAGCTGCGGACAGGTAGACTCATTATTGTAACCAGTTTTTACCCTACATCAAGTCTTTATTATTTATCTTTAATCCGTAACAAAGTTACCTCTTATTATCTACCATAAATATTTACATAATAACTCAAATTATAAATTATTTACCTCAAACAACTTAATTAATACTTGTCACTATACATCTTATTATTTATTATTATTACATTTAATTACGGATTTTATTTAAATAATACAGGCCTGATATGTTAATGCTGCTAACCTTTGAGGATAAAGAGGATAAGGGCAATTGAATTAATTTTAAATTTGTTTAACTTTTAAAATCACAGACTAAAATACTTTTTACATTTGTTTAAATAATTATCAATTGTCTTTGTTCCTCATTAACCTCAGCTAACACGTAGCTTTTGGGGGCGTCTCCCTCACGACTGCTCACCGCAACTATAACTGCGAATAACCACTGCATATTACCTGGTGTTTGTCTATTATCATAAATGCGATCGTTATATATTATTACATATTAGAAAATAATAGTAATTATTATTATTATTGTATTTTAATTTTATATTGACATTCTCTATAAAGCCTGAGGATATCGAATATTCAATTGTAGCAAGCTTTTATTATACGTTTTCCTTTCTCGGTGGTATATTTTAATTGGATATATTTTAATTAACGTTACGTTTGTATTTAATTTTGCAGTTAATGTAATCAATAGTAATTAAATATTAGCATTCGAAGTAATTCATAGTTTTGCATAAATAATTTATACTGAATTTAATATTTTTTTTAACTTGGCTCTGCAATTTTATTTTTTTTATTTAACGAGCACGTAAATACGTATTTAAAATCTATATTACATGATCTCGGTGTCATTCTCGGTTTTGTAATAAACAATTGTCGTTAAAAAAAAAATTAAAGATAACAAATGTTACTCTCACGCGACTTTACTGTTATAAATATATAAATGGTGCACGTTAAAATATAAATAAATTTATTGAATTGCATCCGTGCATCACTTTTGCTTCCGTAGTACCAGCTTTTTATGCATATTATTATTATTATTATTATTATTATTATTATTTATTATGTTGTTGATATTAATGAATACAACTTTTAAAATTGTAAAACGTGATTGATAATTATTTTATTTAATTATGACATAAGAGAAAGCAGTGAATGCTAAACGAGTCGCATTTGCACGCAAGCGATTGTCAACTCTGTGTTCTACATATTATTTTTTTCTCTATTATTGAATTTCCTACTATTTTTTACTGTTTAAATATATTATTTAACGACACACAAACTAATATGTTGAAATATATTACATTGAAATATACTATGGCTTTCGGAATTGAAAGGTGTTAAAGGCCTACTTTGTTGATTATTATAATTGGCTGTGTATTGTTGTTATGGTTGCGGAGATCGCAGTTGAAATATAGTGTTGAACTTATTTGCAGTAGAATATATCCATGTATACATATTTTATATTTATAAACAAAATAAAATATATATACATGTGTATTAATTTGACAGCTTACGATTTCCCTCATCTTTCGTATCACGCCAATTCCCGCTAACTTATCGCTGTCTTTTGGTTTGTTGCGTGAAATATTAGATCCTATAGTCAAGGTGCCCTTATATACAAATATTAAAATATATATGTACATATATATATTTTTTTTAAATCACCTACCCAAATATCCCAATAAAAAAAATTTTTTTTTTTCTCTATCAAATTTAAATATTGTAGCTCTATTATTCATAAAAAGTAGTGAGTGAATGTGTGTGTTTAAATAAAAATTCACGTACACAAACCAATTGGCGGTAGTTAGCGCTTGGCGATAACTAAAAATGCTTGGGTGACGTGTGCTAAATAAAACCAACATAACGTTTACTTATAAAAAAAAAAATATTAAAAACGCCATCCGTCACTTTGAAATGGCCACAAGTAATCTGTTTTACTTTTTTACAATAAATATTTTTATTTTATTTTACATAAATACACTTTATTATTCGCTATTGTTGTTTTCACATTCGTACTGATTTTAATGTCTTAAATATTTATTTATATATATATAAATGTATATAAATTTATTTTTTATTTCTGGTTAAATTTACTACTGTCATTAATACATTAACAATATTTAATTATTCATATAATAATCACAAGACGCTTATATATTTGTTTACCGGTAATATATTGTTAATGCACCGTTAATCACCCAAGCACCTAAAGCCCCCTTCTCCCGGGCCATTTATATTTGCATGACAAGACTCTGTGTTCGTAGCAAATTATATATAAATATATACATATCTTTAAGCAATTTGCCAGAATTTCTATTATACGCATCATATTAAGTACTTACATTTATATTTGTTATAAACCCAAAACCTCCTTCTACGTACGCCGGAGGATATATATTTATATATTATATACATATATAGTGAACACGGTATATAATTAACTTTTTTTCTTCATTTTTTTTTTACATTTGCGAGTTACATTTATATATAGTCTATACTATAAAGTTATTACATTTGAATACTTATATTAATATTAATAATAATAATTTTTATACGTAATTATTTATTATTTTATTTGCACGCTTTAATGGTGAGCCTAGTATTTTACTTTTCTGCGCGTTATAATTATTTACATACATATATTTATCGTAGCTATATTTATTAAACAATTTTTTTTCTTCCTTTATAAATATATATGTATGTATAAATATATAACTACACGTCCTTGATTACTCGCAATTTAGTAATTATTAATTAATTAAATATTTGGTAGGTTGTATAATGCTTTTAATCTAACGTTTTTTGCTAACACGATTTTTCATCTATTTAATTGGATGTTTATAATCTACTCGCTGAATTATCATTCATTGTAACAGTTTTTAAATTATTACTATTATAACATTTTTTTTTTACAATTTATTTATTTATATATCACTATTATTACAATTATTAGATGCGCGTATTCGTGTGTGTATATTTGTGCTCACAATGTTCATTAATTTCTGTTCAAAAATTGTATCAATAGTTATCGCGTCTTTTTACATTATATAAAATTATTTAATGGATATATATGTATAGATAAAAATATATATATATTCATTTTAAATTTTGAATTCAACGCATCCTTATAAATTAAAATAACGTTCTTTTATATTATTATTTATCGCTACCGGAGTGCATGTATTCGTGCGTTATTTTTTTTTTATTATTTTATAATTCAGTATACATATATTATATATATTTTTTTTAGTGATATTTATAAAGTATGTAGTTATCGGTTCACACAAATGTCACACAACAATCATACAATATTTAATTACAAAATAAATTAATTAAAATGATTACTAATGAAAAAAAAAAAAAGGACAAAGACGTAAAATACAATTTGCGAAGTGATTATTTTTACACAGTTATTTTTTATCAAAGTTAAATTTATCAATAGTGATATTTTATTAAAAAGTCTAGTCATTGAAGTCAATAATGGCCCGCTGAGAAGAGGACTTGATACAATATCTGATTCGCAAATAAATATGATTATTTTATTGAAAATATTAAAATGAAAAATTAAATTTAAATAAAAAAAAAATAAATTTGAATATTTTGTAAATATTAAATAATTTGCGAATCAATTAGGATCCTTTTTCTTCATAGGCACGTCCCTTGCACTAAATGTATTGAGAATGTACTTTTAAAATACGTATTGTAAACAGCTATGGGCCATTACATATTTAAATAATTTTCATTTTATTTAAACAGCCCTTTTTTTTAATGGAAAAGTTTAATATTTTTTAATTCTATATTACACAGACGCAAGGTTAGCTTGCAAATTTATTTGAAACACGATACGAGCGCTAGGGTTTCCCTGTTTAAGAAAAAAAAAAAAATAAGAAACATTAAAGTAAATAATAATAACGTTCTACTGCAAATTTACATAATAAATAAAATAAAAATATATGAATACACGAGCAAACGAAGTATAAATGAGCTTGCGACCTTATTTTTTTTCGAGTAACACAACTAATGTAACTAAAAAAAAATTAATAATAATAAATAATCTTTAGAAATTAATCGCAAAATATCTTCGACTACTCGTGTATCACATTAGTTATTAAGTACCTCTTAATATTTACGTTCAATCCATTTTATAGAGCATGTAATTTATTATGTTTTCCATGCTCTATTAAACTGGATAGAGTATGTGAGAGTATGAGATTGTGAACAGTGTGTGTATTGTGTGTGTATGTGTGTGTGTGTGTATAAGTGGTGTAATTTAAAAAATTTCCTTAATTTTTATTTTTATAACTTCTCTATCCTTATTATTTTTATTTTTATTATCATTTACTATTTTTCCTTTTTTTATAACTCACTCTTATAGATTATTTATCACAGAACAGTACGTATATAGAAACCGGAATATTTTCTTTCAGTTACTGGACACCCTCCCGGTGTGCCAAGATTTTAATCGACAACTGTGCAACCGTCCCGCCTGTAAATTCATTCATCTCCATGACGGTAAGTTTTACTTACATTATACATATCATATTAACTGAAATATTATTATATCTTACTATACATTATATAGATATTAATATTTAGTAAACTCACGAAATATACCCACATGTGTATGATTTAAAAGACACTGTAAAAAATTTTCTGTCAGCCGAGTGGTGTGAATGATTTCGTGTGAGTATTTTATACACCGCCGTTGTGAAAGTTACACGACGCAGTGTTAAATTTTTGGCCGTGTGAATTAGAACAATCACACCGTCAACAGTTTAAATATTAAATACTTACGTTAATAGAATCATTAATTAATCAATTTTGAACCATAAAATATTTTATAATGGTCGTGTGAATATCAATGGCCAAGTTTTATACATATATATATGTTCATTTTGATTTTACACCGTGTTAAAAATACATCTCTTGATGATTCACACCGTCAATTCAGCGTGTAAAGTCCTCGAGGACCATTATCACACCAAAAAATTTTTACAGTGCAGTAGCTGTCTTAATGTACCCTCGCAGATAAATTTTTAGTAAAAATTACCCAAAAAGTATGATACTGTTGAGGGCGTGTCGTAAATATTTAAATTTTTCCCTTGCAAATTGTAAAATATACTACTTGACAGCATGTAAATGAAGTGCAATTTTCACTAACAAGATGGCAAAAATTTAGTTACTAGCTAGATGTCCTTTCAGTACCAAACTTTATGGGTAATTTTTACTAAAAAATTATCTACAAGTACAATATTACTTGTTATATATATCTAATCAACAGTTATCTGATGTTTGTTGGTTTCAGGAAATGTGGAGGTGGTGGATAACCGCGTGACCGTGTGCAGAGACGCGGTAAAAGGTGCCTGTATGCGGCCTCAGTGTAAATATTACCACATACCGGTGGCATTACCACCGGCGCCCTTGATGGCTATCAGCGCTTCCTCAAGCTCCTAGTCTACACTACTACTACTACTACTCCTACTACTACTACTTCTACTCCAACTTCTTCATATTACTACTAGACACTACAGTATAACACAACATAATACATACTACATGATACATAAGTCGGTACACGTCGGCGCGAGGAATGATTTAAGTGAGGGACTAGAATAGCAGCTACTAGACAGCAGATGATGATGATAATGATGATGCTGTTGTATAAGGAACGTAGGAAGGAGAAGAGATTTTCCTTAAACAACACAACCGTGCATACATCAAAATCCATCTTCTACATAATATTGTACTCTGTAGTACCAGGATGATGGCCTAAGATACACACCACCCTTTTGAACACCTAAATCCGTTAAAAAAATTTTTAAATAAATAAATATTAAACGAATATTTGTATTGCAAGATTGTGTAATAATTCTGGTGCTGTTATCTATAGACAATTAAGTTTTGATGGAGATGAGATATTTCATGACAATTTTATTTTTATTATTTTGTTACAAGTATTTTAAGTTATACACGTGCAGTTCGATTATACGAAACCATTGAAATTAAATATGATATTATTAGTTTTAATTGTAATAATTTGACTTTTTTTTTTTTAAATCAATCATCGATAGATGACAACAATTAATGCATAATAATTCGTTTAACTGAGATTATTTTTATTGTAATTGTTTTATTTTAATTATTTTAAGTTATAATTATAAATAAGTAATTGTATATTTATTTTTTATATAATTATTTAAAATAAAATTTATAATTATTTCAATGGGTTCGATTAGTTTTAACTGACTGTGCAATTTTCAGACCTAAACTGAGCCCGGCCACTAGATTTAAGAAACAAAAAGTATTTATCATTTTTTTTTCTTGTTGTAATGAATCTCCTCGTATAATTAAATGTTTATAAATTATTATTGTTTTAATTGATATTATTATGTTACAAATGATCTGCGTTGAAAGAAAACAAAATTAATTTAAACCAAATTAAGTGAGAAAATTTCTGTTAAATATTTTATGTTATAAATTTACTTTATTAAAACTTATAAAATATATATTTTGTCGCATTTGGTTTTATGAATAATAAATTTCATTATATTGAACAAACGAAAATGAATTTTTAAAATTTTATTCACTTAAATTATTCGAGGTATTTTTTTATATTTAAAATAAAAATGCTTCCGGGATTTTTAGTTTATCCCAAAAGAAAAAAACATTCAGCGAAATAAATCCTCAATCACAAATTTTCTCAACAAACATTACAAATTTTTTTCCTCCAAGAACGGATATTATAAATAAATATAAATATAAAAATATATAAATATATACATACACATAAATATAAATAAATAAATAAATATATAAATATAAATATATTATATTATTTATACACAAATAACACGTATGAAATTACACGGTACTAACAAACGAATGTTAGTACATTGCGTGTACATAAGTGCAAGTAGTAATAAATTGTATTGTATTGTATTGTATTAGACTAGCTAGGGCCTTCGAGCCATCACGAAATAATAAATAATCATATATAAGATAAGTCAATAAGATATTAAATGTGAAGGTAATTAACAACAAAATAAAATTAAAAAAAAAAAAATAATGATAATTTTTTATACTCGTTAAATTGATATTGATTTTCGATTAAAAAATTGTTTTTATTGTATTGTGCATGATTATTATTTACGATATATGTAGTATGAATTATTATACATATATATATAAAATAAAAAAAACTGCGAGCAAGATCAGGAACGTTGAGAGTAATGTGATTAACTAACGATCATACAATAATAATTACTACGTATAAATATTTATAAATATATATTATTAATAAATTTAATTAAAATAGTTATGATCAATTTAAATAGTATTATTTATTGATATGACTGATTGATACATAATGATGATAATATTGATACATAAACGAATAATAAATTTGTTTAATTATTTTTTTTTAACATTTAAATATTTTTTAATTAATTATTAAATTTATTAATAAATAATTATGACACTAATTTTTGAGATCGTAATGATTTTTTTAAGATAACTCGTGACATCGAATTTTAATGAATAAATTAAAAATAAAAAAAATTTTAATTAGTAATGATTTTAAAAAAATTAATTTATTATTTATAAAATAATTTATAAAAGTTTTCAACCGTCCAATAAATGCTGGAATGTCTTCCTAGCACGTGAATCAAGTCAGTTAATTAATTAATTAATTAATTGACAAATTAAATACAATGTGAAACTAAAAATGTTTAAACTAGTCATTGCTATGGGTCGAGGTTTTTCGCGTTTCTCTCAACTGCACCATTATTTTTTTTCTACTCGATAAATTTATCAATCAGTAATATTAATTAAGACTTGTTGGTAAAATTAAATTTATATAATTATTTAATTAAACAAATTAAAGTAAATAGGTATTGTTATTAATAGAACTAAATAAAATGACTATATTTAAATGAAGAAATAATAATTGACAAGTAAAATTTTTAACAAAAATTAACCAAATGTTCCTGTACAGCATTTACAGAATCAAACGCCACTATCAAAATTTAAATTTATAAACAAAACCGATAATTAATCGTGTTCTTTATTTTTATTTATTACTATTACGATAATAAATATTTATCGACAACAATAATAATAATAATAATAATAATAACTAATAAATAAAAAAAGGGAAAGATTAGAAAGATGGTTATTGGACGTAATAGTCGAGTACTCTGTAAATTACTCGTGTATATATTTATAGACATTACACTATTAATTAAAAAAACGATAAAGTGATATGTGATTAAATATTTGAGTAAATAATTCAAAATTTTTATACAATATATCATTTTTAATTTTACTTTTTATTAAATAATTTTTTAAATATTTTTTTTTATTTACTCCCATTTAATGATTATTGATTTATTGTTTCTATTTATAAACATGTGTCATTAAATATCAATATTGATATTAAATATATATGTAATACACTTGGCTGTGTAGATAAACTTAGAAATTATGGGGGATATTATCATCCATTTTAATTATATTTTTAAAAATCTTAATTACTTCCAATAATTATTTAAATTAATAAATATCGCTCCTTATTTTTTATTGATAAAAATTAAAATTGTTATTTAAACGCACTAAGTCATGGAAAAGTAAGTTATTGAAAACTAGAGGAACATAGAAAGATAAATAATAATGATTATAGACGGAAAAGGATTAAACGGACGAGTTCCTCCGTGCCCTAATTTAGTCTGTAAATAGAACTTATTATTCATTATATTTATACATAAATAAATAAATATAGGAATGAAAATAAAATATAGTTATTTAAGTAAAATCTTTACTAGTAGACAAATAGATTTAAAAATTTTCTAGGCGATTTTAGTTGAACATTAAAAATTTTTTTTTAAATTTCTTTACTCAATAAATTAACTTTAATTTTAAAATAAAGTATTGACGAAAATTCTTTTGACCGAATGAAAAATCAAATAATGACAGCGGACATATCTTTCCCTTTAATTTAAAGTTATTTTTGTGCATTTTGATAACAAATAATAAAATGAATTTGAAAATAAAAACGTGTGTACATAAAACGAAGTGCTCTCTCTGATAAACCGGTGGCAATATTCCCGAGTAATTGAAAAAAAATTTAAGTGAAAATAAAATAATAAACAAGTTGGTTTAAAAAAAAAAAAAAATTCCCTTACATACATGAAAATAAAAAGTTTGTGAAATCTAATGAAGTTTGAGCTTCCTAACTTGAGTCAAGGGTTTTAGCAGCTGCAATATGCAATCACAAGGCAATTTATAAATGAAAATATAAGATATATCAAAACTAACAGGTATATTGAATTAATTGCACTTGAATTAAGCTTCCCGGTGACAACTAGGTTGTGTCAAGTTTATCTACTTGTCCTTCCCAACGCACTGGAACTCCGCTCAGGCTAGTTTGCTGATGCTCTATAATTAAATAAATAAATTTCAAAAAAAATAAAAACAAATTGCTGACTATTAAATTATCGTATACTTTGTGCAATTACGAATGGCAATTTAAACGCAAAATAACTCACAGTTAAACTAAAAAAATTAATCAATGCACTGTAAAAAAATCGGGAATGAATTCGGAGTGATTACGAATTTTATTTAAATCTGAATTTACTCCGTCACGGAGTTTCGGAGTTTGTAAATCAAATTACTCCGCATACGGAGTAAATAAATAGTCTGTCTTTGCAACGGAGTAATTTGAATTCGCACTTACTCCGATTCAGAGTTTAAATATCCGCGGGTATTAAATAAATAAATAAAATGATCCTGAAGTTAGCAAACAATTAACAATTTTCGAATACTTTTTTCCGCAATTAAACTAAAAAAAAAAAAAAATAAAAATATGCACATGTAGAAAATTTAAAAAACTATAGGTGCAATTTTTTGAAATATTTTTGTTTTCAAATTTATCGTTTTTAGAAAAATCCAAAAATTATTAGACGTCGGCTAATTTTTAGTATTATTAAATAAACAGTCATCCGCTTCGAATTCACTCCAGAATTAATTCGAATTCACTCCGTAAATTTTTTACAGTGTAACAAAACGTTATTCTCGACATTTATTTTAACTAATGCTTTCCCTATTGATCAATTACTTTTGATCATCAATTCAAATATTTACATGTAGAAATAAATATATAGATTTGATTTAGCTTATCGCGCATTATGATGTTCAATTATGATATAAAAAAATAATATAAATAAATAAATATATCAATTATAATGATATTTTTCTCCCGTTGAATATTAGTTTTGAATTAATCATTAAATTAATTATAGTCATAAATATCTCATACCGTCCCTTTAGGACAATTCTTTTTTTTTAATTATACTAATGCATGTGTATTTTTAAAGTTGATATTAATAATAGTTAAAGTGTTAGAAGTAATAAAAGTTATTATATATTAAGTAAATGTATTATTTGTTTGAACTTATCACTGATTATTTTAAATAAAAATAAAAAAATTCAATGGGATAAAAATAATAAACTATAATTGTGTGTAGTCTTTGATGATCTTTAATTAACGTAGTAATCGAATGACGGAACAAAAATATCCTAGTTCTGAATCGACAGATTCCTTTAGATAATATTTGGCGCATTATTGAATAATTAAATCATATATTTAGATGAAAATAATCTCAGCATAATATTTTTACTAGATTTATAAAACTCTTGATGGTAAAATAAAAATAAAAATTAGCGAATGTCCAGTCAACGATAAAACTAAAATTGTTCTTCGATAATAATTAAATAATAAATGCTTTATTAGCTAATTACGTAAATTATTTAACTTAAAAATAATATATTTGCATATTCATAAATAAATGATCAATTTTTTTTTTTAAATTAAATAATACTTTCTCTTGCACACGTGCATTGAAATTATTATTCCGCGTATGTAGATCTTTGTGAGTATGAATATATGCAAATATATATATTGTATGTATATTTATGATACCCGACATATTTTATCTTTTAAAAAAAATAATTAACTTTGAATACTAACATTCAAAAGAATTTTTAATCTTGTCTTGAATTTAAATTGACTTGTCTTTAATCTTAGTAAAAAGTAACGACACAAATTAATCAACATGCTGACGGTAGCTTATACTATTTAAATAATATTACATAATATTTAATCTAAATAATCTTTCGGGTATCTAAATTAATTGCGCAACTCAATTCTTGACTATTTAAAAATATAAATATAATTATTTACTTTATAAATTATAATAGAAATATTTATTTCACATAAATTAAATTAAATAATTAATATTAATAATTAATAAGCTTTCGCAGCTAAATATAAAAGCTTGATAGATCCTCTGCAAAGTTACTCAAACTTACAATAATAATAATCAGTAGAATCTGTGACACTTGACACTAATTAATAAAATTATTTCTTTACTTAAATAATAAATATATATAATTATTATTGTTATTTTATGGCGTTAATTTTAAAAGCTTACAGCTTATTTATTATTTTGCCGTCATGGAAATTAACAATTTTCCTCCCCCCCCCTTGACTACAAGTTCTATAAAAAATAATAAATAAAAAAAAAATATTAAAATGTGAAAATAAAGAAAAAAATGTAAATTTATTATTTAAAACTGTATGTAAGTAATGAAGTCATAAATACTGAAAATAATTTTTAAAAAAATTTAAAACGTCACCTAATATTAAGAATATATATTAGAAAAGATATATAAATAAGTACTCGATGAGACAGCGTAAGAAATTACAGTAATAAGTATGATATTTAAATAAGTATCATTTACATTCATCTTGATCTTGCCAGAATATGTAAATATCTAAAATTCATCACGGGTATTGTGGACAAGTTGATTGATTAATTAACCAAACATCAATTTTTTAAACGACGTTTCGTCACTTTACTATTGTGATTTTTTCAAGTTCTGAAAATACAAATGATTACTATTATAATTATGTTTAATTAATTAATCAATCAATTTGTCCACAATACCCGTGATAAATTTTAGGTATAATTTATTGTTAATTGAAACAATAAATAGATAATATCTAATGGTCAGGTCTTAATCTATGATTGTAAATTCGTAGGTAATTATTTTAAATAAATGTACCTCGACCTTGGTGATGTAATCGATTAACTTGTAATCCTTAATATTATACTTTTTAATGGTGATAAATCTTTGATTTGTATCAAAAAAAAAAAATGTGAATCGAGATAATAATTATTATTAAAATTGAATGCAAGTGATAAGACTGACACAACACTAGTGTCCAAGACACCGTGATGACTATTATCGATTTAAATTATTATTTATTTGATGCAAAACTTATGATTTATATTTATCACCGGCAGTTTGTGATATATCTAGTGAAAAAAAAAATTAATAGAATGCAAAAGAATAAGAAAAATTGATTTTAAAAAATGATTGTTATTCAAAGTAAAATAAAAAGGGAATAAAAACGCCTAGTGATTTAACATTTACACTTACACACCACATTATTATTATTATAGTAATAATAAATATGTCACTGATAAAAAAATCTCATTGGATTAAATAATAAAAAAAAATCGTCGAATTTTATTTATAGTGGTAATTAATTTTCTTTTGTAAGTTCAGTGGCTGTTTCATTAAATTTATATTTATGATAAATGTTTTTTCCAGTTCGATAAATAAAATAGTAATATTTTCAAGACAGTCATCACCAAAAAAATCAAATTTATTTTATTTGTAAATTTTTAATAATTCGAGTAATGAGACGATTTAAAAATTGTCGGGGATAAAAGGATTTATGGAAGCCCTTGTTAAAAGAAACGATTAAAGACGATTAGAAAAAGAAAGTTTTAAATACTTTTTATTGTTTTTGAATTCTTTGAATATTTTTGAACACCCTTCTTACGGGCAATTTAACATTGCAAATCGTTTCCAATCGTTTTTTTTAATCAGGGGCATTTAAAAAAATATAAATTAATAAAATGAAATTATTGACGGTACACAATAACACTCTTACACAACTACACTATTTATAAAAAAAAAACATAAATATTGTAATATTATTTTTCGAAACTTAGTACTGTAAAGTAGATTGTATCATATATATATATACATACATATATATATATATATATATATATATATATATATATATATATATATATATATATATATATAATGATATTGTAATAATCATGTTTTCGTATAGCATTAGACGAATGAGATGATTGAATTATTGAAATTAATTAGAGTGGGATTAATTAAGAAAAGTAATTTGCATAAGTACGAATGTCAGTAAATGTAAAATATTTTTACCCAAAATTTAAAAATATCTTTTTAATTATTATTATAATACAAATAAAAAAAAACTAAAGAAAGAAAAAAATTACAAGCACTGGACATTCGGGCTTACTGCTAATTAAATAAAATAGATTAAATAAGTGTACTGCCGAGAATGAGTTAATTGATATTAATTATTGAATTCATTAAATTAAATGAATAAATGAAAAAAATCGTATGCAATGATTTTTTTTTATTAATTTATAAGTTTGTAGTTAAATAATTGGTTAATTAATTAATATTACATATATGAGGATGAATATTTTGTTTTGTTACTTTGAAATACTCAATGTACACATAAATTTTGTTTATTAATAAGATATATTAGTGATTTATTAAAAATATTACGATGAAAGGATTGATAAAAATTGTACAACGACGATATTTATTTACAAATTAAATAAATTATAAAAAAATATAAATGGAAGAAAAATATCTCCTACCTAATTTAGACACGCATACATTTAATATTTATAAAGAATAGCATATAAATTATAAACTCAATATTTTGGATATTCCTTAATGTTTAGTAGATTTAAAAGATTACTACGAAAAAAAACTTGGGATATTATTCTTCCTTTGATAAAAGCTCATAAATAAGTAACACGATGATTAAATAATTAAAAAAAAAAACTAATTAAATAAACAATACAATTATTTACTTAAAATATTATTATTTTTATTTAATAAAGCTCGTGGTATGCGTGTTTTTGAGAATGGTAAGAATATGCTGGCATGTTGAAATGTGTAAAAGAACCAAAAGACAATTAAATAAATAATATTAATAATAATATAAGTACGATTGTCTTTAATAAGTACGGGTTGTTTTTGAGATGATTAAATTTTTTTTTTTTCAAATTTAAATTATCGAAAATTCTCAATGTAATAAATTATTGTCATTAATAAAAGTCTCTATTTAAAATTAATCTAACTAGTAAATAAATAAAAAATAATTATAACTTATAAAATAAAATAAAATTATATATTAAATTAAACTAATTTGTCTCAAAAACCGCTCATACATTTAATTTAAATAATTAATATTAAATACTGCGTGGACTTGATATAAAAACAAAAAAACATTGTGATGTCCGCTGATCAAATGTGTTGACAAGAAGAAAAAAAAATAATAATAATAATTAATTAATTATTAATAATTAATAATAATGATAAAGACCCACTGGTTGCGGTTAAACTTTTCCGAGTACACTAAAATAAAAAATTAATGTAAAATTTATTGGTATTTATGATTAAACTCCGTCCCAGTACACTTAATTGAATAATTATTTATTATTGTCAAGATTACATACTTTTATATAACATGATATGGAATTTTTAATGATTTTTTTAACTTTATTTTTTTTTTTTTTTTATTATTAAATAGATAATTTTATATTTTATTTCATATTTAAATTACATAATATTTAATACTTAAATTTTGAATAGTACTTTAAGGGGGACCACTAGTGTGAAATTTTGAAAAAATCCATTTTTTTTGCACAATACGATAGCCTATGGCTTCCAAAATAACATACTAAAATTTCGAATGCATATCAAATTGTTTTTTTGAGTTATAGCCATCTGAAGAGCAGTCGCTTATCGGTTCTCGAAACTACATTTTTCAAAATTGCTGCCATTGTAACTCGGAGACAATCATCTGATCAATATGATTTGAATTCCAGCTTTTTTTATACATGTTTCTACGTACCATGAACCTCCAGTTTTTCGATCTAATCAAAAATGTAATTTGGTAGATCAAAAATCATCGAATTTTGTAAAATTACAATTTTTTTCTCAGCCCGAGAGTCATGATACGGAAAATACCTTCTGGTTAAATAAACTTTTTGGTTTTTTTGATTTCATAAACTGCGAAGGTCGTCACTCCAGCAGTGAGGGAACTTTTTTTTGGATCGTTGGGAGATTGTGAATAACGCTGAATTTTGAATTTTTTGGTCCAAAAATTTTATCTTGTATTCATTATATATCCGCAAATATTTCCTTAGAACATTAAAGCATTCCATAGTAGTTTTCTTTAAAAAAATTCTCAAAAATCATCTTTTTTCAAGCGGTCACACTAGCAGTCCCTCTTAAAGAATTAATATAATTATAATACTTTTGAAAGATTTATCTATATAAGAAGCTCATAGTTTTATAGTGATCTCCAAAGTTAACATGATCGTGATCTCAGACAATTAAGGCTTTCAAGTCAACAATTTATGAGTCGTTAATAATTTATTTAAAATATTTAATATAATTTATTTAAATTTATAAGATCTTTTAAGTTATAAGTTATAACTTAACTATCAATGTTCCATTTTTAGTAATACCACAATATCGTTCGGGTTTAGCGGCATTCAATTCAAAAAATATTTATTATTGATACTTATATAACAAATAATGAAGATAAAACAATAGACCTCATTTTAATTGACAAATACTGATTATTAGTTTACTATTGGAATAACTAATTCAGTCGTTACATTTTTATATATGCGTGAACATAAGGCACCCGCATTATAATTCACTACCTCCATGGCTCGGACTCGTCAAACATTCGCATTATGTTATCTCGTAACATTTTTTCTTGCTCTAAAAATAATAATCACACAATTCAATTCATTTAAAAAAAAAAAGCGCTTTTAATATTTATTGCGATTTATTATCATAAAAGCCTTTTACGTTTAGTGATTTATTAAAAAAACATTAATATAAATTAAAGTACATTTCCAATATGAAATTACTTGCCGACTAATTATCTCAAAGTACTTACTTTTAACGCTAATTGCTTTATAGTTATTTATATTTACAATTTATTTTTCATATAAATGTCAATATTGACTTTATGATTTAAGTTATTTTAATTAAAACATTATTACGTACTTTAATTAATAATAATTTTTTTTTATTAAATTAATATTCGTAAGAGGTTCTAAGAATATGAAGTATCTAGATATAACCTAGTAACACAAAGACAACTTTAAGATGTCTTTTAAAAGGACAAAACAGTTTCTATTTTGTTTCAAAGCCTTTTTAAAATAAATAAGACATAGATGTGTCCTAGGAGTCATAGAAAATTTGTTCTTTTTTCCGCCTTCAAAAAGTCATTTTAATTTCTTTTTTGTCGTCATTTGTGTCAAGTCTTCTAAGCGGATATTTTTTCGGTGACATAAATTTCTAATTTCGTTGTCAACATTTTGGTGCTTTATCGATATGTCAAAAAATAGGATTAAAACTACTGTCTTATAGATGTTACAAAGCCAAGTGTGTTACTCGGGTATCTTTTTATAAATGTTATATTTTTTTAAGCAACTACATTGTCCATTTTACAGCTTGAAATAAATTAATATTCATATATTTTTGAAAGAATATATATAAAAATTTATTTATTATGAATATTAATTACAATAAATAAATTATAAAATCTAACATATTTCTCATAATGTCAATAGGGTAGAAGTACCATTTGTATCTATTTTTGGACATTTCATACCTTATTTTAATTAGTGAAAAAGTATAAAATATAATTTCCATTGTAACAGTATGATAAAAGCATCTGTATAAATTTGAAAAATGAATTATGTCATTACATCTTTTACAAATTAATATATTTAAATGTTTAATGTGTTCGAGATTGGACGTAAAGTGGCCAAAAATGGTTCTTCTACCCTAATTGTTTTTTCTTTAATTTGCCTAATTTCGATTAGATTCTTAATTTAACGTAATTAAATAAATAAAATTCGATATTTACCTGGAGTAAGATTAGCTATCACACATTGTTTTCTTAAAAATTCTAAACAAAGATTTCTTGACAACCCAAAAGCGTGCATATTGCATGTAAAAGTACTGAAAGTTTATAAAAACAATTTATTTAATTTTTATTAATTATAATTATTACGAAAAATTTTTTTGTGATTATAATAAGTACCCTAATTGACCAAAGACAATGTTAGCCTGATACTTTCGATCTTCTGCAGCAATCGTCTCTCGATCTAGTGATTTCGATCTTGATGGAACAGGTCTCGCAGCTCTTTCGCACTGTACGGCGTCAAAAAATGCGGCAGTCCAGAACCTCATGGATCTCCAGATAGGCTGAACTCGTAAATGAGTATACAAATATTCTCTATATGGTTCTAAGCCTGGAACTTCGACTAAAAAAGAATCAATTAATTTCCCGCTCCGTACTTTTTCTCATTATCACTATACATTTAATTATTTATTAAAAGTACCTTCATGATAAAATGTAAAGCACATATTCATAAGGCTTTTAGCTGGAGCAAAATCATCAGCTTCATGGCACTCAAATAATGCAACCGCAAAGTGTTGCGCTAATGAATAAAATGAAGACTCTGAAACACAAGCACGAGCTCTTCTGGCATTAACAACTCTTGCGAACCATATTCTTCCCGACTCCGTCTATAATTAACAATATATGTTAATTTAAACAAGTAATTAAATATACACAATAATAAATATTTATAAAAATACATACAAGAACCATTTGACCAAAGCTAGATTTTTGTTCTTGATCAATATTATTTGGAGCATCAAAAAGAAGCGGCACAAATGATTTCATAAAATCAGCAGCAGCTTCTTCAGACTGACTATCTGCAGACAAACTCGATGCCCATGATTGTACTGAACCGGAAGACCCTTAAATTATTTTTATAACGTAACTTAAACACATCAGTATTAAATGCTAATTGCTACAAATTGATAAAAAATAATGAGTGTGAATGTAGCAGACATGAGACATTTCATAAATTTTAAATAAATGAAATTTTAAAAAATTTCCACTTGTCAGTTACATTCTCACGCATAAAAAAAAATGATACAAAGTTAGCCGACGTCTTATAATTTTTGGATTTTTTTTAAAACGATAATTTACAAAAAAAAAAATATTCAAAAAAATTGCACCTATAGTTTTTTAAATTTTCTACATGTCCATATTTAAAATTTTTTTTTGCAATTGATTTGTTGAAAAAAATATCCTAAAATAGTTAATCGTCTGTTAGTTTCAGAATTATAAAATAAAAAATAAATTTTACCTGATCTTTCCCACATTCTACGACCATCCATATTAGAGTCCAAACTCGTACTAGGTCCGTAACCGTCTTGATCACTAGCTGAACCACTACTACAAGGTACATCTGTAAAAATAAAAATTATAATTTATAATACAGATTATTAAATATTTATTTTTTATTGTCACGGCTACAAAGCACATATATTTAATCTACTAAAAAAAAAGTATAAGTATATGTATATGTGTATGTCAGTACATAAATACTACGTAGGGATTTGTATGAGTTGTTTAATCCAGTATGTTCACCGTGTACTGTACTCCATTAAATACTGTAAAGGAATATTAATAATACAATTTAAAGTTTAAACTTTAAAAAAAATAAAAAAAAAAGTGCAATAGCAATTTATCAATTCTTATAGTTCAATTATGTTTTTACCTAAAGCAATTAATAACAATAATAATCATTATTGACGTATGTATTATCAGTACATCGTTAAAAATTTAAACAGTAACACTTGTTTGATAATAAACTACATTTCCTATTGACATTGCCACAGATCAGGGTCACATAAAAAAAATAAAAAATGTCATGAGCACGATTATGAAAATAAATAAATTAAAAAATGTAAATACACAAATTTTTAATACGTGGGAATGAAAATAAAACAACTAGGGGATCACAATTAGACATGTACCTGTAATTAACATAAAGCTCAGTAACAATTATTTATTTATTAAATTACCTAAACGGAATACAACCGTTTCATAGCGGTCTGGAGCTCTTGCTTCATAAAAAAAAATATAAAAAAATTAACATTGATTTTCATATTTATATTTAATCTTATTTACAAAAATAAAATAAATTTATGAGTGTGAAGGTACCTGACAAGTGGGAATTTTTTAAATTTTGAAATAAATAAATAAAATGTAAGTAGATTAATAATTTTAAAAATGCGTACTTAGATCAGTGAAAAATTAGTGCGCGAATTTTTTAAAATTTCATTATTTTTTTTATTTATTTGTTTATTCAAAATTCATAAATTGTCTGATGTCTGCTACATTCACACACTCATATAAATTTTATAGATAAATTTTTTTACCTGTTTTGTAATCAAGTTTATCGTAAGGATCAGGTCCAGTAGCCCGGATATCTTTTTCTTGAAGAGGTTCAATACTTTCAATACTATCTCTGTCCGGACTGATTTCCTGCTCGGCTTGCACTGGATTTTTATTCTCCACAGATGCTCTCGAAGACGCAATCTCCTCGTACGTCATTCCCGGAGGATATTTCCTACGTGACCGCGTACAAGCTTCGCGTTCAAGTTTGTGTCGGGTCATTGCTTCATAATCTTCATAAGAAAAACCTCCACCCGGTCTATTAGTAAATAACCATAAGGAAAAATTATAACCGGTCTATTAGTAAATAATCATAAGGAAAAATCATAAGTCAATTTATATATAACTGTTTACATAAATACATATTTCTGTTGTACAAATGGTTTTAAATAGAACTATATGAACATATAAATGTATAAATTTCTAAATAAAATATTACCGAGGAAACCGCAACTTCCGTCGTGCTGTTCCCTCATTTCGGCTCGCGTCCTGATCATTCAGATGCGGCGACGGCGGTGAGGACGGAGTTGTCGTTACTTCGCTGTCTTCAAAGCTACTACTTAATGCTGATCCTATTCTACTTCCTAATCCCTGGAGATATTCTCCACCACCTCCTAATGCTGTTCTCATGGTCCTCAATGCACCTCTCGTGCGTCCCATCAATGTCGCTCCATTGCTCGATGGCAAAGTCGTTGTTACATCTACCATCTTTTGTATTTTTTTACAAATTTTCTTTAAAAAAAATTTTAAGAACAAATAAATAAATAAATTTCGCATATCATTTTTTTTAAATCAAAATTTAAGCAAGTATTTTTTGTTAATAAATTAACGGAGTAATTACAGATTTTGTTTTTTAGCGGAAAGATTTCAGAGTGATCTAGATTTTATTTAAACCCGACATCACTCAGAGTTCCGAAGTTTTAAAAAAATTCATTTCGCATACGGAGTAAATTCAGAGTTTGTTTTTTAGCGGAGAGATTTCAGAGTGATCTGGATTTTATTTAAATCCGAATTCACTCCAATTCAGAGTTACAATATTAAAATAATCTCCTTTCAGGATTTAATTTCACTCCGAACCAGAGTTTCAATTTTGAAATAAACTCCTCTTCGGAGTAAATTTTACTCTGAAGGAATTAAATAAATACATAGCAATCTGATTCGAATTCACTCCAGATTTAATTCGTAAATTTTTTACAGCGTATTAAGTGCACGAAGTTGAAATAAATTAATAATTTATTATTTTAAAATGCAAATGATGATTAAATAATAAAAATAAAAATAAAACCAAACAGTAATAACAAAACAAGAGACTTGGTTAAATTAATTGCGACCTTGGTCTCAAAGTGATATCAAGTATGAAGTATTTACATATAGCATAACAACCGGGGGCTCGTTTCCATTCGTCCAGCTATTGTAATTTTAGATAAGCAATGTTGAATTCACATTCACTAATACAAATACGCGTATTTTTAGCTCACATGTAATTGTTTATAGTTACGGATGTAGTTGAATAATTGACAAATTGATAATTCATTCATTTATTATCTCAATAATTTAAATTGTTTCGTAACAAAATAATTGCTGTTTATTTTTAAATTAATTTTTTTGAACATATTCAAATTATAAATTTTGTGAGAACAAATAAATTAATACTATTTGTAATTTTATAGCTGCAATGATTTGGAGTTTTAATTACAATGCATACTCTAAACTAAAAAACAGGTGAATAATAAATAACGGATGTTGATATTAAAAAAAAAGTGTATAACATAATTCCATAATCTATGATTTTAAAAGAGGCAATTTGAATATTATTAAAATCCGGCGGAAGTATTAACTGGTTGTTTACTTAATTATTGACGAATAGAATAAATCTGCACTGCGGCTAAATAAATATACATACAATTCAAACATATGGATTTGAAAATTACTTCAGCAGGATTTTTTACGTTTTAATTTTATTTTTAAACTCGGATATTAAATTTAATAATAAAAAAATGAACCATAAATATATAAATAAAAGTATTGATAAAAATGATTATTAAATTATAAGTGAATAAATTCAAAATAGTGCATATGTTTTATTTAAAACGATACCTACATATTTAAAATAACCGAATTTCCCTTCACTTGATAAATAAAGATTTTAGGGTGTCAGTATAAAAAAAAAGTTTTATACACATTAATTATTAACAGTCTTACAGATTAGCACTTTCCTACATAATAGTCTTTAAAATAGTAAACCGCGTGCGTTCTATTCACTGTTTTTTATTCTCATCATGTACCCCCGCGTAATGATGAACGTGGGCATGTGATCGGCATAAGGTGGTTGCGCAGCCGCAAATAATAATCAATACTCTTCAGAATACCCGCATTCTTGCTTCAAATACACCCACGTGGAAAAATTAAATTACGCAAATTATACCATAGTAATTTGCTTGTCATTCCTCAGTTTCATTTCTCATAATTATGTTCTCAAAATAATTAAACAAACATTTATATAAATACTAAAGTAACTGTCAGTTAAAATTGACAGTTTATAAATAAACAATTAAATTTAATAATTAATTAACTTATAATCAGTATAAAAAAAAAATAATAAAACGATAATTTTTAAACAAAAAAGTTTTAATTTAAAAAACACATTACAAATTTTCGTTTAAGGCTTTGAAGGTAGTAATCTTAATTGAATAAAAATCAAATTTATTTACCTATTTAATAATCTTATCTTTGTTTTTTTTTTTTTTTTGCTAACATACATTACGTATTTTTTATAATTTACTTTACATACGAGCCATTTACAAAAAGGGGCTAGTTTATAAATTACTATCATCATGATTCATCATCATGACGTTGTATTTAAATATTTATAAGAATTATCTAATTTGTGAATAAAGACGAATGATAAAAGAAATAGTGATTGAAATAATTTTTTTTTGTTATTTTTAATTTATTATATTTTAGTGGTGGGAAAGTGATGACATCATTTCCACGCTTGTTTCTGTGCTTTTTGTGATGCCAATTTTTTAGTTATGTAAGATGCAACTAAAAGTCCCGCGAGGACTAAGACAATAAGATAGTAATCAAAGTCTTCTTTCAAAACGTCAAATGTTTTTGATGGTGCCACACGTGTATAAAACAAATCTACAATTAAAAATAATAATTTATTATTAATTGATATCATTTTTAGGAGGGTCTGTAGTAGGGGTATGCGAATAGTATTCGAATATTCGCAGACCTCTAGTCTGTAGTAATTTTTGTCCAAGCTTTCCTCTCAAACAAAATCTCTAAATGCAAAATTAAGAACGAGACTCGATGCATTACTCTATAATTTAGCAATCTACGTTTTTATTTTTCAAAAATGTTCATTTGTTTAACCCAAGTAGCAGAGACAACTTTAAGATGTCATAAAGATGCTGCGTAAAAGGGCAAGACAAATTTTTTTTTGTTTCAAAGCCTTTTTTTAAATAAATAAGACATACAGATGTTGGTACTAAGAGTCATAAAAAATTCATCTTGTTTTTTTTCGTCTTAAAAAAGTTATTTCTATTTTCTTTTTGTTGTCATTCGTGTCAAGTCTTTTAAGCAGATATTCGGTGACATGAATTTCTGATTTTTTTATCAACAGTTTGGTGCCTTATCAATAAGTCAAAAAAACAGCTTCAAAACTAATATCTTATAGATGTCATAAAACCAAGTGTGCTACTTGAAAAGAGAAAAACATGGACAGTTTCCATTTACTGCGCAAGTGCAACAAAAATAGAACCGTTCGTTGACTAGAGTATGATAGAGACAAGAGTCGACCCTTCATAAATGAATTATAATAGTAAATACTAACCAATACCGTGAGCAAACACTAGAGAAGTACTTTCAAGGCCACTAGGGCTCGTATAAATTCCTGATACCCTGAATACACTTTGGTTATAATTAATAATGGCATCCATTTGGATGGGTATCTCTGGCATATAAGGTATTACACCTTCTTCCCTTAATTCGGGATTAATAGGCCGTCTTGGATCAACCAACATCCACGGTAACTCCAAAATTCCACCATTCGCAAGAGATACTTTAATATAATAAATAAATTTAATTAGTACTTTAATTAATTAATTAAATAAATATATTATTAATTTTATAAAAATATACCTAATATATGTTTACTAGTAATTCCTTTTTCGGTAATTGTTTCCTGCATTGATTCAATAGTTGCAGGGAATATAAATGCTTGTCTTTCGACTAAAGGTAATCGCGTTGTAGTCAACGAAGAAAACACTGTGGTATTGCTTTGAACTTTACCTTCATAAAGTTCCAATGTTGCGATTTCAGTTCTACGACTCTTATCATTATAATAACTATAAATTAACCAGTTTTCAGAATGTACAATGTGAAATGGTCCACGTACTCTTTTATGTACAATTGAAAATATCATTGCACCCGATACAACATCCAGTAGATATAAATTAAGTGTATCTAAAAAAAAAATTTAATTAATACTTGTAATAAAACATATGTATTGTCTGAAGAATTTAACTTATTGATAATTATGAATAATATACAAAATTCTTTTCGTCTCAAGAATTTGTTGATATGATCATACAGCAATTTTTGATTCATTCGAATCAAATAATTCGTTGATCGGAATATGAACTAGTGAAAATAAGTATCAACTTTTTTGTCAATAAATTTTTGTTACGCAAAATATAAAAATTAATTAAAAAAATAAACGAAAAATAATTCTTGAGCCAAAAATATCTATTTGAAGTATTAGTATTTATATCTATGAGTGTAGATAGCGGTAATAGTTTATAAACTTACTTTTGTGTGTATTACCAACACCTTGAGTTAAAATAGCAACTAAATTTGGATTAATATACTTGTACAGCACTGATCGATCTCCTAAAACACGACCTTGGGAATGCACGTGCCCAAGAGAATTTTTTGACACAATATGAGTTATTTTTTGATTTTTCGGTGACAGTATTAACTCCCATACCTTGTGAGCAATTAATTCCTGCAAATTTAATAATCAAAAATTATAAATGGAAATCTAAGTGTTAATTATTATTTTATCATTACAAACCTTTGAAGTACTGTATGCAAGAGAGTATCCTGACAATACACCAGTCTCTTGATCACCCGTAAATAAGTATGTATTTTTACTGACAGAAGCTGCCACAGCTGTTGCATTCTCTGGATAAACGTGAACTTTATCACGCGTATCGAGAAGTAATATCGGACGAAGAAAATCTTCAGTTGTTATTTGTAATAACATTGACTGTTTTAATTTATATCCTAATTTTACTAAGCCATCAAGTGGATGACCGGTTATTGGATTAAATGTATAAATTACACCTTCTCCGGATTTCTGAATAATTATAAATAAATATTATAATTTCTTAATTGTTTATTAAATAATATATTTAAAGCAAATAAATTACCTTATCTAAAGCTAACAATGCACATTGTGGAGGGTGTGGGAAATGCCGGCTGCCTCGCTGGACATGTAGGAGCATAGTATTCGAATCACTTTTAAGACTAGCAATATTATTGACTCGTGATTGCCATATTATTTCACCTTTCTTTGATTCAATTCCAAACAACTGTTTTGAAATTTAAATAAATAAATTATTCATTTAATATTACTGTTAATAATTAGGGCATGTTCAGAAATTTCGTTCCCCTAGCTGATCCGAGTTACAGTAAATTACCGCCATTTACGGTAAATTATCATGCCTTTACCGTAAAATACCGCAATTTATTGCAGGTGTGCCACATTTTACGGTAATTTGCAGCAAATTATGGCAGAATACGGCAAATTACGGTAATTTGAAGTATAACACGGCAAAAATGCTATAATTTACGGCATTCAAATGAATAACCATAAATTATCGTACTCTGCAGTAAAATACTGTATTGTACAGTATTCTACTGTAAAATACCGCAAATTTACGGTGAATTTGCCGTAATTTTGCCGTACTTTACGGTATAATACCGTACTTTACGGTAATTCTGAATACTGTAAATTACGCTATTTATTTGGTAACTACTGTATTTTGGATCCGCTAGAGTCTGGAAGAAAAAGATGCAACTTCTACGCTCACAAATACTATCTGGTTAAACCAGAGGAAAAATTTGACTCCCATTATGCGTTCATAAACTCTGCGGAGAAGATAAATCTAGTACCTGATTTAAAAAAATGATTTGGATTAATTCAGAATAATTGGAAATGATTTAAAACAATTTGAATCGACTAATATATAGATATAGACTTAACATGGAGCAAATCATTTTTCTAAATCAGGGGTATCAGATATTGTTTCGTTTCTCTAGTTTTAATTAAACCACGTGGCTCTCCATTTATTAACCAACTGATTAGACATTTATCAACCTCCAGAGTGTTTTTCTGTACGCATCCTTAGTTTTATTATTTAGAAATTGTTTAATAATTGATAATGAATGTTTTATACCTTTCCAGCAGACGTCACAACAACAATCATTTTATGCAATCCAAATTTATCTCTGACAAGATCAGCTCGTTGATTTGACTGCGGTAAATTAATGTCAAAAGTTGTTTGGAATAATGATCTTACTTGATTCATTTGAGCTGTCAATCTTCGTAAAAACATTCCAATAATATCCCCTGATAATAATAATATAAACAAATGTAAACAAATAATAGTAAAAAAAAAATATTTATAAAATGTAAACAATTTTCACAAAAAATTTATCGTTGCACTAAAATTACTAATAAAATTTTTTATTTATCTAAATAAATAAAGCAAATTTAAATAAAAATAATTATACTATAAAAAATATCACTCGTAAATAATTCTCCCATAAAATCTTGCTGTAAATTCATGCAAATAAATTAAATTAATAATAAATAAAATGAAGATAGATTAACAAGCAATTATGTCTATAATAATTTTAATTTTTGTAGCCGGGTAATAATAAAATTTATTTTTTAGATGAATCATCAAACTACTAAAATAAATAAATAAAGTAACTATTTATTTAGTAATCACGGTCTGCACTCATTTACTTAAATTTTCATGCTTAAATTACTTGAACTATAATACTGCTAAGCTCATGCTATTATTTATATTTTAAATCGAAATAATTATTAATTAAAACCAGCCTATCCTGCAATAAACTACTTACATGAACCGTCTATATCGATATCTGCCAGCAGCCAATCACAAAATAATTTTTATTAGTATCATATCAAATAAGTTTTTTACGTCACGAATTAAAATTTAATAATTTATAATAGTAATAATAATAACTATAAAATGTCTTTTACTTTAAAATGTATTCCTAATGATCATTTGTTTCATTGATATTTTTAAGTTACGATACACTACAAGTTTGATAAATAATAAATAAATAAATTGAATCATGCCAATTGCTTGTTAGATTATAAATTGCGACCTATTTTTTTCTGAGTACTGTTATAAAATTAATAGTAATTTATTTTTTACTTAGTAAATAAATGATAAAAAAACAATAACTTACTGTCTTTTTGATCGAACTCAGTTTCCAGCGTCTGGTCACGATCAGACATTGGTAATTCTACTATTTCAACGGTAATTATACTAGCTAGAGCCTCTTCACGTGACCATATTAATTTATTATGCTGCAATAATGCAACACTGTGATCTTCAGATGACAATAAATGCCTACACATTATTCCTTTGCTTAATTTCGGGCAAACAGACGCTTTTATAGTTGGTGAAAATAGAGATCCATGGGATGTTGATACAGTAAACTCGGGTAAAGGTTCTGATGTCAATAAATTGATAGCTTTTATTTCTGTTACCTAAAAAATTTAATTAATAATGATTCTTAATTAACTTTTAATTTTATTTACAAACAAATATCAATGTGATTTTCTTTTAAAAAATTTAATATAAAGGGTGTTTGTAATAATTTTTAATCCAAGATGACCCTGAGAGTTGATTTTATATACAAAAAAAAAAAACAATTGTCTTGAGTCAATAAAATATTTTAGAAGAGAAACGTTTTCGGGTACCATGTCAAGATTTTCTTGGTCAGAAATTATTCGGTGGCTTTTATTGGTTGAGAATATTTACTTTCACTCGACAATTTTTTTTTCTGAGTAAAAATAAAAAATAAAATTCTTACCCCATTTTTATACGTTGTCTCGAGTAAAACTTTTTCACTGTCAATAGTTGTAACGTAAAGATTTGCATTAGCATCAATATCTCTCGAAATAGTATTTGCCGTATTGCCAGGTAATAATATACGTTGTCTATTATCACCTTTAGCAATTATTGTCAATACTGACTCATCACCAGGTATCGATTCAATATGAAACGGACCTTTTGCACCAGCACCAAATATATTATTTATTGTTATAGTTTGTGGTTGTGAATTATTATCAAATAAGTGGACTAGAAATAGTATGGCTAGTGAATCATCAAAGGAATTGCCTTTGAGACACGCTAAATAAGGTGCTGCTAAAACACATCTGTAATTGAATTAATTTATTAATAATAGTTAGTTAAATTATGGATTAATTATTAATTATTTAAAGTCTTACTCAGTCTCAGGCGTTATAAATGGAGCCGAAACTTTTCGTGTGTCTAATTTTTCACCAGTCTTGCTGTCATACGAAGTAACTTCAATACCACTGCTATAAATTGGTAAAATGTGATGCAATGTGCCATCTTTCAAGTGCCATTTGACATCTTCTAATCTATATTTAACAAAAAAATATATGTATCCCATTTATTAGATATTAAAATAAAATTAACAATTGGTTATAAATACACATGGATACATTTATTAATTAAAGTGAAACAATATTTTTCTGTGAAACAGTTTCATTAACAAACACAACAATGATATTGTGAAAAATATTTAATAGTGCTCATTATATATCTGTAAAAATAAAACCTTTCAATAGAGTACAATCCAAATGTAGAAAATGATATGAATGGAGTATCTAGTCTGTAAAAATTAATATTAATTCTAGTAAAACGAAAATAAAATCTACTGTGATTATAAAATATTTATATTTTTTCAATTCCTGAAGGTATTTAAAAAAAAAAAAATATTTAATTTATTAAATATAATATTCTATAGATATACAATCTAATAAATAGTTTTTTAGCACATCTACATCTCTACCATAAATATGTCTACTCAAATACAACACCACTATTATAATAAAACTAAGTAGAGTTTATTAAGGGCATTCTCAGACAATACCCTCCCATTTTTTAGAAATATTCAATGATTTTCAACTGTCATAATCGTAATAAAGTTTTAATAATTAATTAAAAAAAAGTTAGAGCATTAATTGAAAAAAGGGCAACAGTTACAAAATCTCCGACATAGATTTTTAAAAAAATTATTCAATTGATATTAATAACGAGTTAAATAAATTTCAGTAAAATCTTTATGTCAAGATTATAATTTTAAATGTCAAATTTTTTAAGCTAAAATTTATTTACCAAATTTTGTCTGACTCCTAATTAATAACAACTGTAAGTAATTTTTTTAAAAATCTATATCTCGGCGAAATTGCAACTGTGGTCCTTTTTTCAATCGATGCTTCAATTTTTTTGAAAGTAATTAATAAAATTTTAATACGTTTGACAGTTCAAGGTCATTGAATATTTTTAAAAAATGGGGGGGGGGGGGATGTTTGAGATGTCCTTAAAATAAAAATGAAGACGCGCTGCTGTTTTTTTTTGTTATCGTAATTTATACTTTAGTTTCTCTAAGGTATGACATTTACCTTTCAGGATTTTGTTCAGCTAATGGCCACTCATTGAGTATATGTCCGGTAGCTAAATCCCAAACACGTACGATAGCAGGCACTCCGCCGCTAACAGATATTAAATCACCATCAGATATTCCACCCAATGCATGAATTTTACCAGCATACCCGCGTTCTAGAACTCTTCTCCATAATATTTGACCTGTATTCAAATTATTAAAATCAATTCATAAATTTTAATATAAAATAAATAATTTATCTTATGAACAATCTCTGAGGACAAAAAGGATTAAAAAGATAATATAACAATTTTTTTGACGTATTTCCATGTTCATAAATTTGAATTTCAAATAAATGTGTAAAATTAGTTTTATGAAATCAATAAGTAATTAAGTTTAAAAAGACATAGTTTATTAGTGGGGCATTTAATTAAATAATAATAGGTATATAAAATATCAATAAAGTAGTTGACTTATTTATACCTGATTTTAAATTCAAAGCAGCGACAACATTTTCTTCAGTGGCAACAATTAATTTTGCCGCTGCCGAAACAGTATCAAAACTAGAAAATTTGATTTTTCCAACGTAATTTTGTCTCCTGAAATTTAAAAAAAAGTCAATTCATTTAGCATACGTGTACAAAATTAATTAGCTGCTTGCAATAACCTTAACATGAATTCAAAAAAATATGTGTATATATATATATATGTATGTATGTATATGTATAAGATGTGGCAATAATAATTAAATATTTACCAATCAAATTTTCCAACTTGATCCTCATAAAGACACAATGATAAATTAAATACTCCAAATAAAATTACCAAGTATTGTAATAATAGTGTATCATTAATAAAACGACAAATATTTCCACGAAAATGCGGCATTAACGAAGCCATCACGTATTACGATATAATGTATTATCTATTTTACGCTGTTTTATCATTGATATTATAAATATAATGTTAGTAGGTTTACAAAGTAATAATATAACAAAATAGGTTAGGTTGACGACGAGTAAGTCCAAAGACTACTACACTTTACTGCACTCAGTCAGTCATATTAGTTGTTAATAGTTAATAGTTAGTACAGTAGGGTACAGTCACATACGGTGTCAATACTGATTGTGAGACAGATAGAAATAGTAATTGTCAAACTGTTGTTGTGTGTAAGAGAGTAAGAGATATATGTAACATATGTACTCCATAAATATCTAATATATATTGTTAACGCCACTATTGTAAAGTGGTAACTTTATAAACTAAATTAAACAAAATTGTGATTAAAAATATTTATTTAAATTTGAAATCATTTATTACGATTGAAAAATAAATTTAAAAATGAGTGGGAATGTAGCAGACGTCAGGCAAATTTAAAATGACTAATTAATAGAGTAAACAATTAATAAAATTAAATTTTTAAAAATACACATTTAAAAAATTAAAAAATTAATGAGTGAATTTTTTATAAATATTATTTTTTAAATTATTCACTCTATTTATTTATAATTTTAAATTCGTCTGATGTCTGCTACATTCACACTCATTTTTAAAAACTTATTATTACATGACACTGCAGTTAGCTGACGTCTAATCATTTTTTTTTAAACGATTAATTATAAAAAAAAAATTGCGCCAATAGATTTTTTAACTTTCTACATGTGCATATTTTTATTTTTTATTTTTCTATAATTGATTTTTTAAAAAACACATCCGAAAATTGTTAATTGTCTGCTAACTTCAGGATTAATATTATTACAAATATAATTTATATTATGATTTACTTTAATACAAGATATATCTATACATATTTTTTTCTTAACAACAGGCAAACAAATTATCTTCCTAAAATTGTGATGAAAATTTTGGGTATTTGCGTATAGTTTTTTTTATAAAATTAAAGGTAATTAATTTGCATATGTAATTTTTGAATCTACTAAAAACATAGAAAAATTTCAAAGGTTATTTCGCACAATTTTTACTTCACAATTAATTTATTTTCAGTGAAAATAAATATGAGTGTGTGTAGCAGACATAAGACAATTTATAAATTTGAAATAAATCAATAAATTAATTGAAATAATGAAATTTAAAAAAATGTGCTCACGGATTTTTTAATTGTCTAAATACGCATTTTTTAATTTTTGCTCTAATTACATTTTGTTCATTTATCCTACATTTTAAAAAATTGTTATTTGTCGGCTACGTTCACACTTAAAATAAATTGCTTAAAAATATCTAGGTTTAAATTTACCGCCACAATAATGTAAAGTGGATGAATTCATACAGAGGGCATAGTTGTATGAGTATTTATATATGATCGTGTACGTGAAAAGTGTCTTTTTTTTGTGTGTAATTACAATACTAACGCCATTATTAAGTACTGTGGTCTTCCCATTAACTAATTGACAGTTGTGCTATTCTGAGAATATTTTTTGACGTTTGACTTTTTTTTTATTTTGTTTTTATTATTGACAACTATACATACAAAACAGCTGTTTTTGACAGCTCATATTTTTTTATCACTAAGATGCCTGATATTTTATGTTTAGATCCAATATATTTAAACATGTTTATTATATTATTTATTTAACAATATAAATATTTTTTTTTAAATTTAAAACCAAAAACTAAAAGACTAGTAATTAATTTTTTTTTTTCAGTCAACAAATGATAAATTTATATTGTGATTAAATATAAACATAATTTTTACTTTTATTATTTTAATTTATTTAATTATGAATTTTAATTCACTGTAATAATAATTATTATTATTATAAAAATGTCGAAAGTTGTTTGTGCAGCAAGTACATGTAAATATTCATCTAAAAATGAAGATCCAAGTGATATTATTTTTATCAGCTTTCCTAACAATGAAATGTAAGATTTTTAATCTCGTTTTATAAAATTAAATGTTTATTTTTTGATAAAAAATTTTTTTACTCATTTAATTAAATTTTGTTATTTATTTTTTAAATGTTAAACAAAAAAAATACTTTTTTTTTTTTTTTACTGAAAACATGTTTTTACATTTCCTGATTAAAAGAAACGATTTAAAACAGTTAGAAATTATATAAAACAATTCAAAACTATTCAATTTTAATACTATATAGATATACATTCATCATTAAGTAAATCGTTTTGTTTAATCAGGGTTAATACTAAATTTATTATGACGTCTACTTCAATTAAAATCGAAATAATTTAATAATAATTATGAGTGAGAATGTAGCAGACATCAGACAAATTTAAAATTATTAATAAATAGACTAAATAACTAATAAAATAAAATTTTTAAAAATGCGCATTTCAAAAACTGAAATTAATAAAAACATTTTTTATAAAAATTATTTTTTAAATTCTTTCCTCTATTCATTTATAATTTTGAATTTGTCTGATGTTTGCTACATTCACATTCGTTAATAATTATATATTTTTTATAGTATTTTATTTTGAAATAATTATAGTATTTAATTTCTCTGATTAAAAACTCCGATTGAATCCGATTGGAAAATTCTAATCGGATTTAATCGGGAAAATTAAAAATTATTATTTTCCGACAAAATGCCATCAAAATATTTCCTTGGATTGTATCGGAAAATAATCGAAACATAAATTTATTATTTTCCGATTCAATCTGATTGAATCATTTCAATCAGATAATTGGAACGCTCGAGCAATTCTGATTGAATGTTTGTTTCTGATTGACTCTGGTAGAAATCCGATTGAGTTTCAATCAGGTTTAATTGGAGTTCTTAATCACAATTATTACTTTATTAATAAAATTAATATTTTAATTAAAATAGGTCTACAGTTTGGGCACACAATTGTGGGCGACAAGATTTATTAATTAAATCAAATGAAGAATTACATAATAATTATTACATATGCTCAAATCATATTGAAGATCGTTACTTCATAAGTAAAACAAATAATACAATATTAACAGAAGGTGCTGTACCGACGTTATTTCACCATCAATTATCAATAAACAATGAATCGCCGTCAGAACCACACTATCATGAATTGAAACAATATACGCCAGAAACTGATAATATTATAAATGCAATGGAATTAAATAATTGTATTAATGATGTCAATGATTGTCCATCAAATAATTATGAAGACATAGCAGCATCAAATTTTGAAAATACAGTTTATAGTGCTGATTTACATGGATCAAATAGTAGTCTTAGTAATCATATAAATGAAATAAACAGTAATGTTACTTCTATTGATAGTGGTGATAGAAATTTAAATAATTATTGCAATATAAATATTAATATAGAACAATTTGATGATGATAATAATGGTAGTGAGGATATTTCAGTAAGATATAATAGTTTATGCAGATTATGCGGCCAGTCAATTGGCAATGGTATTGATATATTTTCTGACAATCAAACAAACTTTAAAATAATTGATAAAATAAGTTTACATTTGCCAATAGCTGTTGATTCAAATGATTCAATGCCGCGAAAAATTTGCTCTGACTGCTATGATAAATTAGAAATTTCTCATTCTTTAGTTATTACATCCTTGCAAACTGATATTAGATTGAGAAAATATTTTAATCTTCCAACTAAGGTAAGCTTTTCGACATAACTGTTAAAATTTTTTTTTAGCCATCATTTTACGTTTAAATTACTCACAAAAATTGAGGGATATTAAAAGAATTTCAAATTTTTAAGTGATTTTCAACAAGCTATAACTCCTAGGAAAACGGTCGTACAGTAAAAATCAAATTGTAGCTTCATGTCTAGTTTTTAGGTCTGGAATTAAAAAATTTTTATTATGCATAGTTTCAGAGTAACCATAAGAAAACCACCACAAAAAAAATTTCCAAATTGTTTCATGTTCTAAAAACGTTCTATGGATTTCGACACATTTTTTTTTGTTAATCTTACCTTAAAGTTCTTTTAGATAATTTAATAACCTTTGATTTGACACCTTCAAAAAGTCTCTACGACGATTTGGCGCGAAGTTATCGCCGATCAAATAAAAAAAGTCCAGTTTGACTTTGGCAATCAACTCTCTAAATTTGAAATAGTGAAATTTTCACTGTTTTTCCTAGTGATCAACTAATTCACTGGAAAAAAGTGAATTTCATGTATAAAAAGTGAAAATTTTACTTTTTACACAGTAGATTTAAAACATTACTTTTTAATAAGTAATTATCATTAAAACTATTTACTACTAATAATTACAGCGAATTTCATTGTTTTCATAAAAGCATCAGTTCACTGGGTAAATGAGTGTATATGCACTAATTCCAAGTGGTCGACTTTTAGCTGTGGAAAATAGTGAATATGCACTGTGAATTAGTGATAATTCACTATTTCAAGTTTAGAGAGAATAACTCGGGACATATTGGTCGTACAGGAAATAGAAGTAGGGTTTTGAAAATTGCGAAACAGTCTCTATAAGGTAAAATTAATGGCCTTTGATGAAAAAATTTTTCGAAGCGATAATGTTGATTAAATGAAATGTGAAAATTCGCATATTTTTCTCAGAGTAACAGCGTGTTGAAAATCAAGAATTTTGAATTTTTTTAATATCTTTAAATGTTTGTCTAGTGTTTTTAAAAAATTACAGAATAATTATCAATTTAATGAATCCATTGAAGAGCTTTTTAGTAAACTAATTTATTTACTTAACGTAATTTCTGCAATTTACAAAGAATACATATAGATGATTTGGCTAATTTACAATATATAAGTAATAAAAAAAAATTACAATTTAAGTTTTTCAAAATACTGATACAACTTAACAATTATTCAGTCAAGTTTTAGCTGTGGGTTTAAAACTAGCAAGAGTACCTCTAAAGTAATTCAAGTTTTCTAAATTTTTATTCACCTTATTTAAAAGTTTGTATTTTGGGCAATGTTTTATATAATTCTTTCCTGTAGTTGGCACATTCACTAATCGAGTTAGTCTGAGTTCTTGTTTAGGTATAATGCAATCTATAAACTTGAGTAAATCAGAGTAAACTATCACATTATTAATAAATTTGAAAAAGGAGCATAATTCCGAATATTCTAATCTAGTAGTTAATTGGTAATCGTGAAATAAAAGTAATTGTAAGAATTAAAAAAAATTATTTACTAATTATCATAATGAACAATCAATTTTCTGTCATAACAAATTATTCACCATAATAGTTTTGAAATGGATTTGATTTTCTAAACTCAAGTATTGATTTTCCCTTGCACCCTTATGGCCCACAACACTACTTATAGTGTATATTTTCGACTATAATATATTTTCGTTAATCATAAATTACTTTTTTTCTTTATTAAATACACAATTAAGTAATGATTTCAATATTAATTTAGGTATTTTTATTTTATTTAGTTATTTATCGTAAACTGTTCCAGAGAGTCTAAATTATCTATATTTATTTTCGAATTTCAGTATAATAATGAAGATAGATATCGTGAATTAATTTCATTAAATGAAATAGAAATAAATAATGAAATATGCATGGATACTTCAACAGTTGATGAGTTAGAAGTAGTAACCGAAAAAGATAAATCTAGCAACATAGATGTAGCTGAATTAAATAATCAAGTAACGGAAAGTAGTCCAGTAATACAAACTAATCAAACAGTTATACAATGTCCAAATAATCCATCAACAAAATTAGATGATCGTTTTAAATATGTACTACAGTCAGATTTAAATAATTTATTATTAGAACCATTAGCACTTGACTCTACAGATATTACGAATAATGCATCAGAAAATTTAAATGTGGAAAATACTGTTGATAATTTAATAATAGATAACAATCAACAGCCGCAAGAACAGATAAATTGTTTAAATAATGCTAATGATAAGTATGACGATAAGTGTGAACAAGGCGCATTAACAGAAACTAATAGCCATCAAAATACTGTTGACTCAATAACGGAAAATATATTTAATAATGATCAAACATTTGATGATACCGATGTACTATACAATGATCAACATAGTTACCCAGCATTCAGGTGCAAAAAGTGTAAGGATTTATTTAATAAAGAAGAAGATTTATTAATACATGACTTATATCATACAAGAACAACTTTTCCAGATCAAGAACGTAAATGCGGACACTGTTCATTGTCATTTTTCAATCGTAAAGATTTACAAAATCATATATCTGATAAACACAGTGGATTACAAATGCTATTTAAATGTGGTATTTGTGATAAAATATATGAAAAATGGTCAAGCTTAGATGTACATGAGGCTACACATCGTCAAGATAAACCTTATCTATGTGATCTTTGTGGTAAAAGTTTTAAACATTCAAATAATTTGAGAGGACATAAACGTACACATTTAGATGTCACTAAAAAAAAAAGGCATAATTGTGAAGTATGTGGTAATGCTTTCAGATCAAGGTTAATAAATTTATTTTATCACAATTATAAGTATTATCATACAATGGTATTTGTATTTATGCTATAATCTTAATTGGCATTTATATTTATTACAGATTTCATTTGAAAGAACATATGAATCAACATAATGGCGATAAACCATATAAATGTGAACAATGTGAAAAAGCATTTTCTAAAAGAATTCAATTACGACAACATCGACTTTCGCATGGTTTGAATAAACACACTTGTCCTATTTGTGGTGTGTCATTCAATCGCAGGGGTAATATGAATACGCATATGAAAAGACATAATAAAGATGACGGGATGTATACTTGTAGTGTAAGTGTTTTACAAATTATACATAGACATCTTCAGTACAAAACCGTATTTCAAATTTTTAACAAAATCACTCTTTTTATATTTTCTGTTAGTAACCATTGTAATATATATTGCTATATAAATATTTAAAGTGATCGCTATCGTCAAAAATTAAGAACAAATTTGTACAACTCAATTGCGAAGCAATAAGATGTGTTCTGTGAACGCTTACTCGGTCCCAGTTGATTCACTCACGAAAAATCATATTTACACTTATTCAAATATCCTCGTAGAAAAAAAATCGAACCATTTGAAAGATAGTTTATTAATGATTAAAACGAACACAATTTTAAGTCGCTTTTTTAAAAATAATGATTGAAAACCAAAATGGAGAAAAAACGTGTGATTCCGTCAGTATGTACGAATACTGGTAAACAAAATAATTCAAAAAATATACCACCGACTGATCTATTTAAATTTTTTTTACACTTGAATTCTTAGAGAAGAACTCGTTTGAAAATCACTATCTAAATCTTTTTGATTTAATTATAATTAATAAAAACTTAAAACTGGTAATCATGAAAAAAATTCGCTGCTATTTTTTTTATCATTATAATTATTTTATGTCATTCATTTTTTTTTTATTCTTGCAAATAGGATTGCCATCTATTGAACACTTTTTGAATGAGCATGTGAATTTTGTACGCTTGGATTTTCCAACTTTTTTGTATTTTTTTGCACGCTGTCAATGAATTCTATATCCTAAATAAATTCATTTATATTGATTAAGTATCTTAAAATTTTTTCTAGGGTTGAATTGTAAAAGAATGAAAATGACAATTTTTGAATAAACCATTTCTATAGGTAGTCTTGAATTATTGAATGAAATATGTGATTCAGTGTATGAAGTTATCATTTATCGAATGAAAATTTTATTCGTTTCAAAATTTCAATTTATCTCAAATAATGGCTCGTTTTAAATTCTCAGTTATTTAGGTATAAGTTATGTTTCATTTGTGCGCAAGTGTCGGAGGTACAAAAAAGATATCCAATATTTCAAACTTTTATGACAATAAACGGGTCTGAAATTTTATCATATGTAGATTTTTATGTTCTTGAAAACATATATTACACAATACATCGAAATTTTTTTTATTAAGCAGACTTGGTAAATAATTTTATACTTGAATATCTACGTGATCAATTTTACTAAATATTTAAACATTAAGTCTACTTTAAGTTTCATATAAAAATCATAGTAAATGCTGTAATATAATTGTTAGAATAGATAACAATTTTTTCTAAGTCTCTTTTAAAATTCAAAAACCTCCCACGAGTTTAAATTTATTTGTCAAAATATTAAATAAAAGAAAAAGAAATGACCATTGTTTTACAATTTCGGTTAATTTGTCGTAAAAGTACTCATGTACCCTGATCAATGTTTAATAATTATTTTTTGCTCATCAACATAAGAGTTTAGTCTACGAAAAAAACACGTGTTTTTACATTATTTACATTGTTATATAAAAAAAAAATATAAATTAATGCAGCTCTGTTAAAAAAAAGCAAATCATACACGGAGAGAAGTGTATGGTATATTCTCCAATGTAACATAGTATTTATTACTATGTAGCATGGTAACCAGTCCTATTTTTCAAAGCATAGGAGTCATTACTATGTAGCATGGGAATGATTACTATGCTACAAAGTAATATTTACCATTTTACATAGTAACCATGCTACTGGTAAATATTACTTTGTAGCATAGTAATCAAAGCCATGCTAGCATGGTACTGAGTCCCATGCTGAATAGCGTGAAAGCAGTTTCAATATTAAGCGCTGCTATATAGTATATACGTCTAATATAACCTGTACATATATTAATCTTAATTACTACTTATATCAATGAATATTATTTTAATGAAAATTATCAATCATACTAAACTCAAGTATTATTTGACAAAGTATCATTGTTTATTGCATGCTGATTTAAAATGTTGTTAATGGATTAAATATATTCTTAATTTAGATAATTGTTAATTTCCTCTGCATTAATAATTCATAATTAATAATTTTACTTACAATAAAATATTAATTAAATGTCTTTGAATAAATAATTAAATTAGTATAATATTTTTCTAATAAAAATAACCCATGTTAAAATTTGTTAATGTTAATGTTTATTATTTTATTTCAAAATTTTAGTTAAATATTTATTTATTATTAATTAAATAACCTAATCTTTTAATTATAAAACCTTATTTTAATATTAACCTTTTACTACCTTCAATTAGAAGCAGCTTCATCGAAATTGTAATAATTACAATGTAGCATAGGAATAATTCCAATGTAACATGGTAATGATTCCCATGCTAGCATGGCTAGCGTTACCATGCAACATCGGACAAATTACTATGTCAAATAAATAATACGGCTAAAAACTTGCGTTACCATGCTACATAGTAATAATTACTATGTTACATTGGAGAATTTACCATTCTCTTCTCTCCGTGTAAATAAAACAAGACACAAAGTAGACTCTTATTTTTTTCATGATTTCTAGAAAAGCGACTTGCCAGGCAGTTATCGATCGGGGCTTAGCTATGCATTATAAAATAAAATATATAATATTTAATTCGTTTTATAAAAATATCTCTTTAAATTTAATATATTTATATTACTTTAATGATAAAGAATATATTTATGATACCGAAGTTAGCCGATGTCAAATAACTTTTGAATCTTTTAAAAACTATAAATTATTTTTAAAAAAATATTTCAGAAAATTGCACCTATAGTTTTCTTAATTTTCTACATGTGCATATTTTTAGTTTTTTTTTTTTTTAATTAAATTATTTAAACAAATCCGAAAATTTTTAGTTTGGTAACTTTAAGATCATATATCGACGTCCTAATTAGCAAATGGTCTAACGCCATTCCAGAAAATCCTCCATTTATACGAAAAAAAGGAAGTTAAAAATTTTTTTTCATCTAAAAATCAATTCTATATCTAGTATATGTATAGTATTTTTGTCACGGTTACTCAAATGATTTTTTTTCTGACTATTAGTATCTGAAAATTGCACACAATCACCTACAATAAATAATCCGTTAGACACTTTGCTAATTAGAACGTCGATATATTTATATAATTAACGAAAATTTACAATTCTAATAAATTGTGAACATTTTATGAATAATAAAACTGTAGTCATTTAAACATTTAATGATTCTGATTCATTGTTATCAATTAAAAATTCTTTCATAAACATGAATTTTTCATTAAACTAAAATTTCATTATGAAAATATATATATTGAATTAATAAGCTTAAAAACGTAAAATTAATATTTATATATAAAACGTTTATAAGTACTTTTCTACTGAGTAAATAGCTTAATATAATTACCATCCACCGTAATAACCATAATAATTATATTAATAGTTTACAGTAAAGTAATAATGGACTTAAATTAATTTATCTATTAAACTTTAAATTAAGCTGAAGAATACTTAGGTTACGATGAAAAGTAATAATAATATTTTTTAGGTATGTGAATGCAGATTTAAATCAATGAGTGAATTAAAATTACATCGTAAAGAGCACACTGATAATGATATACTTGAAAGTATTAAAAAAAAATGTAATGATAAAGAAATATTTCAATGTAAAATATGTTCACGTGCATTTCCTAAACGTGCTGCATTATTAAATCATGAGCGTACACACAATGGTACACAGCCAAGAGTTGAATGTAATATATGTGGTAAAAAATTAGCTAATAAAAGTTCATTAAAATATCATACTAAATCAATCCATACAACAGAAAGACCACACATGTGTCAATTTTGTGGCGAAGCATTTGTTACCAAAGAAGCGCGACTTATTCACGAAAGAATTCACACTGGTGAACGTCCGTATGTATGTAAAATATGTAATATGCAATATAGATGCTCGAGTAATCTTAGTCAGCATATGAAAGTTCATTCTGAAGTACGACCTTATACATGTCAATATTGTAATAAAAGTTTTACACGTAAAGGTGCATTAACTATTCATGAACGTACTCATAGTGGTATTAAACCATTTACTTGTACTATTTGTGATAAAATATTTTCACAAAAATATGAATTAATTAAACATTTTAAAATACATGAAATAAAAACACTTAGTTGTGAATATTGCAATGAAATATTTTCTTCAAAGACTGATATATCTAAACACTTTGATAGTGTTCATAGATTTTATTCCAATGATTCTTTAATTAATGATAAAAACATTTTACTTACGAACAATATACAAATATACTCCTTAGAATAGATATTAATACTTGTGGTAAATTTCTGTATTATGGCAGTAACTTTATGTCCTTATATTCACGCACGGTAAAAAATTTTTGGACTCAGTATAAAAATTTCGGTGTGAAAATTACATCAAATATCGTATTAGATTAATATAGTTATTGATTAAGTAGTTAAAAATGTTCGATGATCATTTGTTGCTCATTAATCAAAATTATGACGAGTAACACGGAATGTTGCGACCGATTTGTAGCATTGCAACAAACCTAAGACTTCAGGATACAAGACTTAAGCATTCAAGCTCAATACTTGTATTGCATCTAGTACTGAATGAAATTGAATACTATTATCAACTTTAAATTATACGTAGAAAAAAATATATAAAAAAATTATTTTATGTAAGTTATAAAAAAAAAAATATTAATTTTTTTACTTTAAATGATTCAAATTCATTGATACAGACAATCAGTATTAATGATTATAATTGAATAATTTAAAATTGGCACGTAGCTTTTATAGAAAATAATATCTTACCATTTCGTTTATGACAGAATTATTATTCAACAATTTATAATAATAATAAACGAGTAAACAAATGTCGTAGCTTAAAAAAATTAAATTTTAGATGAGACGATAAAAATTATTCGCTATTGTTCATTGCTTTCCTGCCATGCTAAATACAGAAGTGATAATTTAACATTAAGTGGGTAATATTTAATAATGTCTTTTTAATAGTTTTATTTTAAAAAGTTTGAGCTAAATGGTGATGCCAATACCTTTTATTATTAATTTTTTAATAGGGATTTTTTAAGTTAAATCATTACTAGAGTGCCTGAGCCAATAACTGAACGCATAACTAGTGGACGAACAAATGTATTTTTCAATCTTTTAATATAGAAGGATTCAATGGAATTAGAATTTAAATTCTAAATGTGTAAGTAATAATTAAATAATGTTCGTTTACTGGCTGTGCTCATTCACGGGAGAGATCACTCTACATTAGATTTTGCCATTAAGTATTTTTTTAAAGAAGCTCAAATGTTTTTTTTTTTTTTTTTTTATATCAGAATTGAGTTAATCAAAAAAATAAATTTTTAAATTAATCTTATATAAACTAAGTAAATAAAACCGAAAAAAAAAATTTAACTCTCTAAACGCAACACATTCTAAATGTAAAATAAATAAGTAGACTTATATTAATGATACTGTGATCTATACTTTTTATACAAAAATATATCAATAATCATAATCGGTATTGATAATGTGACTATTAAATAATCACTTCAAACCACTGTTGTCATTAGTCAATATTATATAGTAGACTTATTTATTAACTTATTTCTATACTGTGAAAAATTGAAGGTAAATATGGAGTGATTACAGATTTGATTTAAATCCGAATTTACTCCATCAATCCCAGTTCTGGAGTTTTAGAAAAAATCACTCCGCATACGGAGTAAATAGGCAGTTTTTTTTCGGATGAGTGATTTCGGAGTGGTCTAGATTTTCTTTAAACCTGCATTCAATATGATTTGGAGTTTTAATATTAAAACTTCGGAGTAAATTTAATTTAAATTTAATCTTCCGAGGGAATGAAATAAATAAACAGTAATCTGCTCCGTATTTACTCCGGATTTAATCCGCGTTCACTCCACAAATTTTTAGTCTAAGTATTAGTATTATTAGAAAAAAAGTTAAGGTCCAAATACACTAGAAATAATTAAAACTTCTGTCGGGTGACTGTCGGTAAATCTATGCCTTCTATCTAATGTACAATCATCTAATCTAAAGTCTTGTTTATATACATATACTTTTACATAAAAAATTTTTTTAAAAATATTCAAATTTAACCTAACATATATTTATTATAAAATTATATACACTTTAAGGATGTTATATCACACTTCTAAATTAGTTTTATAAAAAGTATAGTGAGCAGATAAAAAACTATGACAAAGTTTTTTGACTAAATAATTTATTTTTAATAATTTTTTTAATTAATTACATAATTTACATCATAAATAAGAAACAATAATTTTTTTAATTTGTAAAATATATTTTATTTACGATAAAGAAAAATTTAATTCTTTCATAAACAAATATTCTTTTGTTAAACGTATTTTTATCGCTCACTATAGTGATATAAAAATAGCAATATTTGTGTAGTGATTAATTAGTTCTAAGTAGATGGATTATAGGAAAAAAAAAATTGAGTGCCTCTCATAACTTTTTATTAACTATTTTAGGATGCATAAACTCAAAATTAATATTAATGTTAGTTGTTTGAAAAAAATAAAATGGCACTAAAACTCTGTCATGTGTTTACTTATACACAGAAAAAAAAGTTATCTTGAGTCAAGAAATTATTTTGGAAAACAAACGTTTTTGGAAACCAAGTTATGATTTTCTTGAGCCAAGAGAATTTGTCTTGGTTCCCTGATTAAACAAAACGATTTGTGACGATTAAAACTGTTTTCATCGTTTTGAACCGTCGTAAATCGTCAATTGATGATTAAAAACGATTAAATTTTTCGAATGAAGATTAAAGACGATTCATGACAATTTTAAATTTTAATTGTTATTAATCGTTTTTAATCGTAAAATAATATATCGTCTTTTGATAATTTGGGACGATTAAATCTGAAAATCCATGACGATTATGACGATTAAAGACGATTAATGATGATTTAATTTTTAATCGTTTTTAATCGTCACAAATCGTTTTGTTTAATCAGGGTTAGAGAGATCTTCATACTTTATCCGAGAAAATTGAAGTTTTCAAAAAATTTTCTTGAATCAAGAATATTTACTTTCAGTCAAAATTTTTTTTCTGTATACATATATATATATATATATAACTTCAAAATTGTCAATGAATGTGCCAATATATAAATATATAAGGTATTAAGTAAAAAAAATAGTGCGTATATTAAACAAAAATAGGAACAATTATTACAAAAAAAAACTAATAGTGAATTAAATTTTGTAATCGATTATTTTAACAATGTGGTAACGATGGAAATGATTACGTAGTTTGTTGAATATAATCAACTCATAATATAAATATGTATGTGTATCAGATATAAGTTAGAAAGAAAAGTCCAAACGTAACAATTGTAACGGCCAAAGAAAACGGTAAAAAATAATATACTATCATTTTTTTTACTTCATTTAATACTCAATTATTTTTCTATAAACCAAATAGATTTATATTTATTATTTTTACTTATTGTAGTTTATCAATTGGTACTTAAAAATTTAATCAAAGGTTTTTTAAACAAATCTAGTATTTCTTTTTACGTTAAGACAATATCAAGTATAAAAATAAGTCCATGCTTACACTTGAGTCAAAAGAACAGAGTAAAGGTTACAATGCTAATTTCGTACCGGAACTTTTTTTAGTATATTAAAATCTTATACATGTTTTATTTATTAGAGAAACTATAAATGAATTTATAAAATACTCGGTTTATTAATTAATTAAATAAATAAGTTAACGAGTAAAAAATTATAGTTTTATTTCACCAAAAAATTTTGATAACGTTATTAAAAAAAGTGATAATTTGAATATTATTATTCCATCCGAGGGTCGCTAATAATTTTTAGCGCAATATTTTATATTAAAACAGTACTGTTCATTTTAGAATTTTCATTCAGATTGTATGAGATTTTACATACTAGTAAATAATGATAAGAAGAAAAATCAATTAAAATCTTGAAGTGCTACATGAGTACGCATAAGTTTTATCAAATTTATTTTTTCTCTGTAGCTCTTCAAAAATTTAATGGGATTTTTTTCCTTATCATTACCTGCTAATATGTCAAATTTCATTCAATTCTGAACGGTAGTTCTAAAACCGAGATTAATTAATTAATACCTCCAACATGGTCTATGAAAATAAATATTTTAGCAATAATACATTCTGTTTCATGAATAATACAGACGAACTCAATTAACTCGGACAGTCAGACTACAGAGGAGCGGAAATTTTTTGGGATTTTCGAGTTAACGGATGCACCTTCTCCCGTAAAAAGTAAACTATACGTACGCACTCTTACATCTACATAAATGATGCACATAAATATATACAGGCGCGTATATACAGATAGCATGGGGTGGGAGGCAGCTTAGCTCGTGGTGGGGATCAAGATTGAGGGGTAGTTTCGAGATAATGTAATCCGAGTTGATGGAGTTCGACTGTATTTAATTTAAGGAGGTTTAAAATGATTTATTTTATGATAATTGACATCAGTAATAATAAAAAATGATGTCAATAATGTTTAATATTCATTAAAAATGAATCACTTATGCGACCAATGGTATACTTATAGCTAGTTTCCAGTACACATTCACTAGTTTGCACTGAATTTCACTAATTCATTTTTAGAGAGTATGTTTTATAATTATCATTTTGATTGAATACCGAAATGCTCATGAAATCAAAGATTACTTTATTTATTGTTACTTAATAACATTTACGTGGTAATTAAAAAGTAAATCAACTGACAAAGACTCATAAATTATTAATTAATAATCAACTTTTATAGCTGAGTTAGTAGAAAATGCGATTCGGGTATCTTCGGTTCTTTAGGAAAATGTTAAGACTCGATGTTACAGCAGGTTCGGCTTATTGTTTGGAGTACTTATATTTCCATGCATTAAATTATTTTAGGACAGAGTTCAAAGAAGAAAAACAAAGACGCAATGTAAGGAAAATAAATGTACTCCGAGCAGCTCAGAGCAACAAGTCGAACCTGCCATTTCTTCATGCTAATCCGAATCGCAGTCTCTGTCTTATTTAACTTTATTTGAAAATTTATTGTCATTTATTTATTGTATTGAGTTAAATTATGTTGCTCTACCACGTAAGCTATTACATATATATTTTAATAATTTTGTTGAAAATTATATTTTGTTAATGACGTTTATGAATAAATACATTTTAAGTTTTTACTTTGGTCTTTACTTATTTGTATAATTTAATAAAAAAAATAATGGTATTTAAATAGGTTTTATTTTATAATATCAACCTATAAACACACTTATTGGTAGACCTGATGTATAATTTGACCATGAACCACAATGTGTCAGCATAATCGAAAACAATATATTAAGAACTGTGCGTTATATACTCTTTTACATTTTTTATTCCATGAATATGGAATTAATTTGGCATTTCTCATTCGGGTATAAAAGCTGAATGAGTTGTAAAATTTGGAAACAGTGTACTTAAGTCATTTGGCAACAATCGTGCGAAAAATAACAAACATGTATACATAAATATACGTTTACGTACAGTACTGAAATTACCATTATCCACTATTAGTGTTGTTCGTTTTTTTTAATCATTAATTATTTATATACTCACTTAAGCTATCATAATTTTTTTGATATTATAATAAAACGTAAACAAGATAAATAAAGTTATACATTGTACAATGGATGATATTTATCGGCGAATAAGTGACGAAGATGTTTTCGGTGAAGATGAAACGGAAAGAAGCGAAATACAAGAGTTTTTTCATGGACAGACTATACTATTGACGGGTTGCACTGGATTTTTAGGAAAATGTTTTGTTGAAAAAATATTAAGAGATTGTGCGGGAATTAAAAAATTGATTTTAATTGTGAGATCACACAAAGTTTCAGCTAAAGAACGTATGAAAAAATATTTTCAACACGAAGTAAGTACTTTTTAACTAGTTGTTAGATGTAATCAAATAATACTAATAGAAAAATTATTATAAAAAAAAAAAAATGTTGTTTTAGATTTTTGAAAAATTGCGTAGTTATCGACCAAATTTTGAATCTAAAGTATGTATAGTTGAAGGAAATTTAACAGAAGAAAATTTAGGTGTGTCCATTGAAGACAAAAAGATGTTAATAGATCAAGTGACCATGATTTATCATAACGCATCAAACGTTAAATTTGCAACAAAAGTATCAGATAGTCTCAAGTGTAATGTTTTCGGAACAAAATATATGATCGAATTGGCTAGAGAATGCAAAAAATTAGTGTGTTTCATTTATATATCAACTGCATACTCGCACTCTTATAACAAAGTGATTGAGGAAAAATGTTACCCGCCACCAGCGGATCTTAAAATGGTCCAAGACATTATTGACGCAGATGAAATTGCTAAAAACGGTATACCGCCAGCAACTGTAGAAGAGACATGTAAACCGTGGGCTAACATCTATACCTTTGGTAAATCAATCGCTGAATCTTTAGTCGAAGAATTTGGCAAAGAAACATCTTACCCATGTATTATTTACAGACCGAGTCAAAGTAAGCTCCTTATTACATATTGAGAAATCTGCTCATCACTCATAAGTGACTGATTTTCCAAATTCTTACAGTAATATCAACTTATCAGGAACCATTTCCCGGTTGGTGTGGTAATTACAATGGACCAGCATTGGCATTTGTTGGTTACGGATTAGGTATTGTTCACACAAACACCCCAATAGACTACATACAAGATTACGTTCCCGCCGATTTGTGTACTAATTCAATTCTTGCACTTACATGGGATACTGTAACTAACAGGTAATAATCATACAATTAGCTTTACAGACAAAATTGCACTAATTTAGACAATCCACAATACGAATATTGAACGAAAATAAAATTATAAAATCTGAGATTTTATAAACATCCCGAATACTCATGATGTTATAAAGATTATATAACATTTTTATAGTTAATCCATTTGATTAAACTCATAGTATGTTACTTATTTTGGAGTTATTTCATTCAATAATACACGGAAAAAAAGGAACTGTAATAAATAAAGTTTGATGTCTAATAATTATAATATTTTTAGCGATTAATATAAATTCAAATAGTAATATCGTGATTTCAATATTCAATAAATAATAATTATAAATCGAATGCTAAAATATACAGTTCATTTATATAAAATTATCATTTAAAACTATAAAAAAGACAAAGTAAACACTAAAAAAATTAAACTTTAAATTTTAACAGCCAAAACTTAAATATCTATTGTTTGTAAAATAAGAAATTAAAGTCTCAAACAATAAAAATATAAAGTATACAAAATAATAAATTTAGTTAGAACGTTATTTTGTAAAGTCCTCTAACTAAGAAACTTTACCAGGAGTTGGTTTTAAATTTTAATATTAGTCAACAGTCAAATTTAATGATATAAACGGGAATAAATAAATTTTCACGGATATTTATTATTAAAGCAAATATTAAATATTCCCACTGAAATCAATGAAGATTGACTATATGAAACTTTACATTATTCTTCATTAATTTGTAAAAGGTATGTGTCAGCCTCAGCAAATTTTATTGTTTGATGCAGTAAAATTTCATGTGCTACTGTCATCCATTTAAGTACGGGAATAACTTTCGATTCTCATACGCATGCTGTGGCCGAGTGCTCTAAGTGCCAGGGACTGGACTCTGCTCGCGAAAGGTCGGCGGTTCGAGCCCCAGAGTCGGCTGAAATTTTTCTGCTGATTTTTCATATAAAAATTAGAACAACTCATAATGTACCCGACTGAATCAGTTATCCATTATAGAAACAAGGATGCAATCAATTAGATGCACAACGATGAGAAAACAAACAATGGAAGAAGGGGGAAGGAAGGGGGTGAAATCAGAAACCCGAATAGAACCTTGTTGTACTACGAAAGTAAACAGTAAAAACCGGAAATAAATAATTCAAAATAAAAAAATATAAAATAGAACAAAAAGAAAAATTATATTTTTATTATTCGAAACAATAAAAATGAGGGTTTAGAACAAAAATTATTACTACGGTAGTATAAGAAAAAGTAACGATCGACTATGAAATTATATACATTGACTTAGAGATTTTTATTGTTTGAAACTTTAAAATTTATGGTTTAAGTTTTAATTTTTACTATCGTCAGTCTAAAAAATATCATCTTGCCATCGAAACTATACAATTCAGAATAATAATTTTTACTATTTGAAATTTTAAAAACTATATCTTTACTCTATACTTTTTTTCTTTGAGCATAAGTATATTTTAACAGATCACTCATATATTTTAACCTTATACTTTATAATAAACAACAAAATCGCACCCGGGCGCCGCATTACTATTTGAAACAATAAAAAGTATTCATAATTCGGGTAAATTTTAACATTTTTTTTTTTTCCGTGTAGGAGATAAGATTTGATTAATGAGTTGACGCATCAAGAAAAAATTTGTCGGGAAAAAGTTTATAAATTATTAACGTAAATATATATAAGTAAATTATAATGCCTGACGAATTTCTGATAGTATCAACAATTATAATTTTCCTTAACCTTTATCGCACTATAGCGACATCTTATAATTTTAATAGCGTTCTGTAAGCAAAATGCTCAGAACGAGAGTACTGATAGGTTAATTAATAGACAATATATCACTCAATATACCCGATGAAAAAAGTTTTTGTCTAATTATATATGATTATATATAATCATATATGAAGTTATATATAATCATGCATGATTATATATGGGGTCATATATAAATATACATAATTATATATGACCCCATACATAATTAGATCTGATCATACCTGGGTGTTATTAGCCCATATATAAGTCTATATATAATTAGATATGTTCATACTTGGCTGGTATAACTCCATATATAACCATATATAAGTCTATATATGATCAGATTTAATTATATATAAGTCTATATATAATTAGATCTGATCAGACATGGCTAATATAAATTCATGTATGGTCGTGCATAAGTTTATATATGATTGGATCTGATCAGACATGACTGATATGAAGTTATATATATATATATATATTACATAATATGACAATTTTTTAATATAAATGTTATTAAATTTTTATTTTGTCAACTATCAAATAAACTTAAATCCCCAATACTTAAAAAATGTTTAAAGGTTTCGGCAGTAATTTAAAAGTATTAATCGATATCGATTTATATACGAATATTTATAAGTTTATAGATAAATAGATTTGATTATATGTATCTAATGAATTCTATTGTAATTTATGTACAAAATCAAATTCATTATTAGGTGCATTATTTACGTATGATGTATCGACTTGATTATTTGAGTTAAGTAATGCCATAAACTTTCCTTTATTGGCTGGGTGCGCGACGAAAACGACATCTGTCGACCGCATTAAATCATCCTCAAAAAGCACAGAGAGAATACGGCATGTTTTTATACACAAATAATTCAAATATTTAAAGATCGCGAAATATATGTGCAACACTACATTTGAAACGTAGAAAAAAATTAATCAGATTGTGCTCAAAAAATTAAGTATAAACAATTTTAATAAATACAAAATAAATATTATTTTGAACGATATAAGGTTAGCTAGTAATAGCAACAATACCAACAATAATGGTCATAATAACAAATAAGTTAAAATAATCATGATTACAATTTTTTTCGAATTTAAAAATATTAATTAGCATTAAGTAAATAAATTAAAGTGATTTCAATTATTCGTAATTTAAAATTTCAAAACTCAATAGTTTAAAAAACTTTGTGTTAAAAATTTGTAATTAAAAAAATTTCCCGTAGTAATTTTTAGCCAAAAATGAATATCATGGATAAAAATATGCAAAACTTGCAATTACTATTGTTGCCAGTATTTTTGCAATTAACAACATAACAACTATTTGTTCTCATTTTTTAACACTGCTTTCATTTGACTATTCACAAGACAAGTGCGATTTAACGCGTATTTCATCCACTGCGAGCGCTGCAATCGATTCGATTGTCCCCACCTTATACTCCACACCCTGCCCATTGAAAGTTCGTAACAGACTAAAGGATCAGACTACAATCTAGCGATCACCAAAGTTAAGCAGCATCGACGTAGGTCATTGATTGGATGAGTGACCTCGTAGTAAAGTGGCGGTCAACGAATAGTCATTTTTTTTTTTTTTTATTCAAATTTAAGCGATATTTATATTGATGAAAACAATAAATCCGAATTAAATTACTTAATTAATAATTTAAAGGTATTCGAAATGAGATTCTAAAAATGACTATATTCATTCATGCATGATCATGCATAAACAGATCTGATTATATATAATTAGACCTGGCCAATTTTTGGATCCAATCATATATAGATGATTATGCATAATTATATATGATTAGACAAAAACTTTTTTCATCGGGATATATCACTCGATAATATTGGGAAAATCTTTTATTGTCTTTTATTAAGCAAAGTCATGTGAGGCAAGTGTGCGCTGTGAGTGCGTGTGTGCAAACCCATCCATTTCGGACTGAATTGCGCACTCGTGCCTACATTACTCAACTTGAATATTTGACAATGGTCGCAGACTAAGCTCTTATCGGTACTTTATAAAGTTTTTTGCTTTTCTAGAAAACAAGATAATGGAAAAGTATTTGTATTTAATTACGCTTCATCAACAATCAATCCTACGAGTTTAAAAGAATTTGAAAATCACGCAGTACCAAAAGGTAGAGACAGCCCATCCATTCGAATGGTTGGTCCAAATTTTTTGTTACAAGCACCATGTTGGTTTCTATTTTATGTGTTCCATTTTTTATTACACGGTTTACCAGCAGTAATTGCTGATATTGTACTTATGGCAATGTTACGAAAACCACGGTAAGATCAATTATTTAAACTCTTACCTATTTTAATAACGTGATGATATTAATATTTGTTTTATTTTTTTTTATTTGTAGGGCTGTTGCAATATTTTATAAAATAACAATGAATTTGAAGACCTTATTATATTGGGGTACATCCGACTGGCGAATAACTGTAACAGAGACTCAAAAAATGTGGGAGAGAATGAATCATCGTGATAGATTTTTATTTTATAATGATTTACGCACTGTTGATTGGTCAATATTTGGATATACATATTGGTTTGGAATAAAAAAGTATTTGTTGAAAGAACCACTTGATGATCCCCCGGCCAGACGAAAATATTTTTTAATACAGTTAGCTTTCCATAGTTTTAAAATTTTAGTTATTGTATATATTTTATATTACTTACTTAGTTACTGGGTAAGCTTAATTTCACCAATAACCGAATTCGTAAAGCTGAAATATATTTGTACATCGCCTTAATCAAATTCTTTCCTAGAATTCGCTAATTTTTGAGATCAAATGTACCCGCAAATTATAAATTTTTTACAAAAAAATAGAGATAACTTTTTATTCTGAAGTAATTTCTCTATATTATCACTCGAACAGATTTAGATGATTCTGGCGGCCTTTGACGAAGTTGTTTAAGATTCACATCTGAATAGTTTTTGAAATTGACTAATCAAGTACTTTTAAATTTATTTAAGAAAATCAACTAATACAAGAATGCTCAATCATTCCTCAGTCTTCGAAATAACTCAAAATTTGTCTGATCGATCGATCTTAGACTTTTACGGAACCTCAGCGTTTTTTAAGTATTATTACTATGAATTGACTTTGATAATTCGATTAATGTTATGGTTACAAGACTAAATGTCCAAGATAGAACATGACGTCAAAAATATGAAAAATAAGTCATTAATCGTATTAATATTGAACGTCAACAGTAGAATCGTAATGTGTCTTCTTTTCAAATATGTCATGTATGTGTAATAGAAATAATATCTTAAATCTTAATATTTTTTCCATGGATATGCTGTTTTAAATATTAACATCTGTCCTCATTAAAATAAATTGACTTTGATAATTCAATTAATTTTATACTGTATGCGAAAATATATTGACAAACACACATACACACACATACATAAAAGGTTCAAAAGGCATAAATCGAAGCAAATTCGAAACGTTTACAATAATTAATGCTAATAATTTCACTAGTTTAGGACAAATTCTTGAGCTTAGTAGCGTATTCATATACTAATTTCAAACCAGAACCGTAATTAATTAAAACATAAAAATCATTTACATCAAAATTGATAACGTATGTCACGAAGTAAAATATATCGTTTTGTATCTAAAAATTCGACAGTAAGGCACACAGCGCATTCGCGCTTGGGGTGTGCAATAAATAAGTATTACTTATTCAATTAGTGTATACTATAAATTAATTAGCGTTAATAAGTAGATGATATTTTATGTTAATTACTGGGTAATGGAAAAGCATGAAATAGAAAGCGAATTTTTGACAATTCTAAGTAAAAAAAAATCATAGTTTGGGGTAGAAACATTTAATTTCACTAAATTTCGCCCTTTTTATTAAAGTGTATCATGAACTAATAATAAGTTTCTATTAATAAGCTACAAATATATATCGGTAATTAATACCCTAATTAAACAGAACGATTTATGACGATTAAAAACAATTAAAAATTAAATCATCATTAATCGTCTTTAATCTTCATTCGAAAAATTTAATCGTTTTTAGTCATCAACGGATGATTTGAAACGATTAAAACAGTTTTAATCGTCACAAATCGTTTTGTTTAATTAGGGTAATACTGAGCTAACTTCTGAAATACATGGTAGTAGTGATTTTGTATCTACAGAATACAGTGAACTGTTTTGCATGAGAATCATAACAATACCGATCATTAATAATAGATGCATCTATACTACTTTATATAAATTTTTAATATTCATATTTTCCGTGTTATGAGGGCAAAGCACATCGACGGTTAACTGTAATTCATTAATCGATAATGAGATTGTATTTACATTTTGATTGTCATTAAGTGTATCAAATTTGAACTACAATGTTGCTCAACTACATAAGCTATATTAATGTAGATATTAATCCTACATAAACACTTATCAGGTACACCTAATGTATATTTTGACCATGAACCACAGTGTGTCAGCATACTTGAAAGTAATATATTCAAAACGCTGTGCGTTATACTATTTTAAATTGATTATTTCATGAATATGTAGCTGATTCGATATTTATCATTTTCGTATAAATGCTGAATGATTCGTTAATATTTGAAACAGTGTACTTAAGTCATTTGGCAACAATCGTGCGAAAAATAACAAACATGTATACATAAATATACGTTTAAGTACAGTACTGAAATTACCATTATCCATTATTAGTGTTGTTTGTTTTTTTTAATTATTAATTATTTATATACTCACTTTAACTATCATAATTTTTTTGATATTATAATAAAACGTAAACAAGATAAATAAAGTTATACATTGTACAATGGATGATGTTTATCGGCGAATAAGTGACGAAGATGTTTTCGGTGAAGATGAAACGGAAAGAAGCGAAATACAAGAGTTTTTTCATGGGCAGACTATACTATTGACGGGTTGCACTGGATTTTTAGGAAAATGTTTTGTTGAAAAAATATTAAGAGATTGTGCGGGAATTAAAAAATTAATTTTAATTGTGAGACCACACAAAGTTTCAGCTAAAGAACGTATGAAAAAATATTTTCAACACGAAGTAAGTACTTTTTAACTAGTTGTTAGATGTAATCAAATAATACTAATAGAAAAATTATTATAAAAAAAAAATGTTGTTTTAGATTTTTGAAAAATTGCGTAGTTATCGACCAAATTTTGAATCTAAAGTATGTATAGTTGAAGGAAATTTAACAGAAGAAAATTTAGGTGTGTCCATTGAAGACAAAAAGATGTTAATAGATCAAGTGACCATGATTTATCATAACGCATCAAACGTTAAATTTGCAACAAAAGTATCAGATAGTCTCAAGTGTAATGTGTTCGGAACAAAATATATGATCGAATTGGCTAGAGAATGCAAAAAATTAGTGTGTTTCATTTATATATCAACTGCATACTCGCACTCTTATAACAAAGTGATTGAGGAAAAATGTTACCCGCCACCAGCGGATCTTAAAATGGTCCAAGACATTATTGACGCGGATGAAATTGCTAAAAACGGTATACCGCCAGCAACTGTAGAAGAGACATGTAAACCGTGGGCTAACATCTATACCTTTGGTAAATCAATCGCTGAATCTTTAGTCGAAGAATTTGGCAAAGAAACATCTTACCCATGTATTATTTACAGACCGAGTCAAAGTAAGCTCCTTATTACATATTGAGAAGTCTACTCATCACTCATAAGTGACTAATTTTCCAAATTTTTACAGTAATATCAACTTATCAGGAACCATTTCCCGGTTGGTGTGGTAATTATAATGGACCAGCAATGATATTTATTGGTTACGGATTAGGTATTATTCACGCTTATTTACCAGTAGACTCCGTACAAGATTACGTTCCCGCTGATATGTGTACTAATTCAATTCTTGCTCTCACATGGGATACTGTAACGAATAGGTAATAATCTTACAATTAGCTTTGTAGACAAAATTGCATTTCCGAAGATAGTATTTGTTGACTAAACAGTTTGATTTCTGAATGATCAATTAAATGTGAGGAAGTATATATAAGTTTTGTAATGTATTGAAATTCAGATATGGTCTTCTAGTCTACAATTTAGGTTTAAAGAAAACCAAGTCATATTTCTTGGAATTTTTACGAAAATCACGTTAACTGGAGATTTTATAAAGATAACAGAATATTTGCAAGTTTTTATTTTATTAGCAGTAAATAGAATTGTTGAATTAGTATAAGTTGAAAGCGAAGAGCAAGTTGGATAGCAAAAATTGTATTTCCTTTAATATTATATATAGAATTAATCATAATGCTTAATTCTCCGTTTATAGTGTTAGTAACTAGGACTTGTACACCTTATATTCGTTTAAAAAATTTGACGACATAATCAAGAAAAGTATTGTTTCATTAATTTTATATCGTAAGAATCAATGGCTTTTAACATGACTGATTCATGTTAGTACAGGAGTAAGTCATAGCTTAACACGAACTATTACTTTTTAAACAGTAACCAGTGCTGTCCTACAGAGTACATGAAATATATGGCTGGTTACTGTCAAAATAGTTGTCATTAATATCCAAAACAGTACTCAGTCCTGTTCTGATATGAACAGTTACTATAATTGGGTTAGCGAGAGTTTGCGCTTCGGGTTTTACCCCCACCATCAAGACTTAGGGCGTGTTCAGAAACACACTCTGGAAGAGAAAATATTCAACTCCTGCGTTCAGAAATATCCTCTGGTCGAATCAGAGATGCGATTTAACATTACAAAGGTACTAATCACCCCTGGATAGGTAATTTTTCACCTCCAGAGTATATTTCTGAACATGCCCACAATGTCTTAGGTATTAAATTTAGATGGTGGGGGTAAAAACCGAAAATATCCGAAACGCAAACTCTCGCTAATCCAACTATACATTTATATGTCTCTTGACTGTTCTTGACAGTAGAGGTCTATAATTGAAATCTGTCAAGTATAGGTTATTAAAATTTTTCAGGTTATTATTAATATACATATGTCCTTATAAATAGGATTGCGTAAATATTTAAAAATAATCAGTTTTTCTTCTTTTTCAAATAAGGATTACTAATAAAATAAAAATAAAATAGAGCTTGCTAACTTAGTTTGATGGTTAATCAGATTTTTTAAAAATATCTTTATTTGACTCTTGCTTACATAAATTAACAGCAATTATTTTACAAAATCACAAGCTTCTTAAAAAGTAATAGTTCGTGTTAAGCTATGACTCACTCCTCATCTAACATGAATTAGTCATGTTAAAATGTATTTTTACCTATATTGTTCGTTGATTACTGCGCAGAACAGTAACCAGTACTATCTTGTTTTTTCCGTAAAGAGTTCAGAAAACATCGTAACTCTTAGTTAGATGCTTTAATCACCACCGCCGATCTTACGGTATTATATAAAAGTTGAATTATGTACGAGAAAAAATTTATTTTTGAAAATTTGAATAATTTCTTGTTATTTTGATCAATTTTGTATACTCAATTGCAAGGTCCGGATAGATATCTAATGTTCTAACACTATACAAACATAAACAACACACAGAAAATTTAATCCGCCGTGTAGTAGAACACGTAGAAAAAGTTTAATCATACACGGAGAGAAAAATATCGCTAGATTAACTATACGTATCGTTATTCTGCCTATACGCTGTATAGTTAACTTCAGTTAACTTACTTAACGATACGCCGTATAGCTAATTCAGCTATACGGAGTATCCTCAGAGTGGATCGTCAAAATGACGATCCGTATCCTTATTTTAGGCATATCATGAATCGTTGATATAACTATTACGCATACTCTGTATTTAGGCATACGGAAACCGAAAACGACGATACGTATAGCCAATTCAGCTATACGGATCCTCACGCTGGCTATACAGATACCTATATTAACGAAACTACATATCGTTACAACGGCTATTTGTCGTATTGTCAAACTAAATAAACGAATACTTATCCTAACCTAAATACGTATCTTTATTTTAGCGATACTATAGATTATTAAATTAATATGATAGTATTCTTAAATTAAGTATACGAATCGTTATTCTGACAATACGGCATTTGAGGATACATTGGATAGTTATTCTGACGATATTTTTCTCTCCGTGTAGATATTTAAGGTATAAGCACTTGAAAAATTGAAAAATGCGGTGAGTCTGAGTATAGACAGTTACCTTTTATTCTTTTTTTTTGGCTTTTCTAGAAAACAAGATAATGGAAAAGTATTTGTATTTAATTATGCTTCATCAATAGTCAATCCTACGAGTTTAAAAGAATTTGAAAACCACACAGTACCAAGAGGTAAAGACAGCCCATCCATTCGAATGGTTGGTCCAAATTTTTTGTTACGAGCACCATGTTGGTTTCTACTTTATGTGTTCCATTTTTTATTACACGGTATACCAGCAGTAATTGCTGATATTGTACTTATGGCAATGTTACGAAAACCACAGTAAGATCAATTATTTAAACTCTTACCTATTTTAATAACGTGATGATATTAATATTTGTTTTATTTTTTTTTTTTATTTGTAGGGCTGTTGCGATATTTTATAAAATAACAATGAATTTCAAGGCAATATTATATTGGGGTGCATCCGACTGGCGAATAATTGTGACAGAAACTCAAAAAATGTGGGAGAGAATGAATCATCGAGACAGATTTTTATTTTATAATGATTTACGCTCTGTTGATTGGTCAATATTTGGATATACATATTGGTTTGGAATAAAAAAGTATTTGTTGAAAGAACCACTTGATGATCCCCCAGCCAGACGAAAATATTATTTAATGCAGTTAGCTGCCCATAGTTTCAAAATTTTAGTTAGTTTATATATTTTATATTATTTACTTAGTTACTGGCTAAGCCTAGTTTCACCAATAACCGAATTCGTAAAGCTGAAATATATTTGTCATATGTAATTTGTTAGGGAGATAGGTATTAAAAACTTTTAATCATTATACATATATAGATATATATATACTCATTAAAAATAAATCCAATGAAATTTACGGTACACTGTAAAAAATTCGCGGAGTGAATGCGGATCAAATCCGGAGTGAATGCGGAGTGAATGAATTTTTAATTATTCACTCCGCTCGGAGTGAAATTCACTCCACAGGGAAGTTTTTGCGGAGTACATAATTTTTAATTAATTTAATTTTTCCGGAGTGAAATTCACTCCGGAGGGAGTTCTAAGAATATAATTAATAAAATATAAATCCAGTTAATCTAATCGAAGTAAAAATTCGTGTATAAAATTACTGATCAGCTAATGGGCACGCACACACCCACACACATATTCGAACACACACACGCACACACAATCAAGCACTCGCACATACGCGCACACTGAGAGACAAATTTATTCTCCAGTAATAAAAACACGTATTAGAATTTTTTCTAAAACATTACTACATATTAATAAATTTTAATTACATATAAGTATGAATTTTATTTTATAATAATCAATTCGATTGCAGAGAGATAAATGAAAATTTTATTAGCATCTAATAAAATTTTATTAGTATTCAATGAAATTTTATTAGTATTTAATAAAATTTCATTAGATACAAATATGTGTTTACTAAAATCACCGCAAGCTTTGTTTTATGGCGGCCATCTTTAATTCGTATGAAAGTGTCAAATTTGACTGCTGTTAATTTGAAAAAAAAAAAAAGATTTGTGAAATATGTACGAGAGACGTTTAATAATGGAAAATTTTCAATAAAAATAATGTTTTCTCGATATGATTTGTGTGTTTATTATTTTTTTATGAACTTAACCTAACTTCAAAAATTCAAAATGTTGTTGTTTGACGAACTATACTGGAATTAATTTATAAATTTATAAAAAATAAAGTATTTATTAAAAAATTAAAATTATTCTATAATTTATGTGTTTTAAAAAAAATATCTACGTCTCAAAAATCGCCCGAAGTTTAAAATTTAAGATTCTAACCTAGTTAATATTTTTTACTTCAAATCTAAGGATAACTTTTTATATTTTAATATTATTTACTGCTAATAAAAAAGTTTATCTGTAAAAAAATTTTTCATTTTCAATTCATCTATGGAATACAACGAATTTTTAGATTTCACATATTCATTTATTAATCATTCACAATATTAATTCATTTAGTATATAAATAAACACGTAGTTGATACTAATAAACACGTATTAAATACTAATAAAATTTGAAACGGGATTTTAATAAAATTTTTATTCGTATTTAGTAAACTTTTTATTTGCGCATGACCATAATACGTGTTTTACTAAATACAAATAAATTGTATTACTATGTAATAAAAATGTCTCTCAGTGCACGCACACATTCGCACACACGTACACATTCGCACACATTTGCACACTCGCACACATGTGCACACACTCACTCATTTGCACACCCGAACACACATACTATTTAACGGCTTAATATAAATTGAAATAAATTAATTTAAGTATTAAAACTCCGGGCCGGAGTGAATTGGGAGTGAAATAAAATTCGCGTCACTCCGCAATCACTCCGCCGAAAAAAAACTCCCCATTCACTCCGCATGCGGAGTGATTTTTTTTAAAAATCCGGAACTCCGAGTGGCGGAGTGAATGCGGAGTGAATTCGGATTTTATTTCACTCCCAAATCACTCCGGATTCACTCCCGATTTTTTACAGTGTATCAACATCAAAATTGTAGATAATCTTAAATGCAATCATAATTAAATAGTATGTAACTTACTTTTTATACTATTTGACACCGTCATTTTATCGAAGGCTTTTGTATTAAAAGCCATTAGAAAAATTACAGTGTTAACATTGCAAAAAGATGAATAAAATAAATTACAAATTAAAAGCTTTATTTATCATTCTATTTATGTACTTTTTAATAAAATGAATATTACTGTAATGAGTTTGTTATAATCGATGTAATTTATATATTAAAAATTTAGGATGCTGCATCGAGGTGTTTTAAATAATAAATGTATCCGCTGTAAGAAGCATTTTAGTGACTTATAATCGTCACTAGATCACCAAGTTTGCTCAGCAAAAGTGTTCTTCATTCTAACTTTTAAATATAATATGAGTAGGGTAAATACACCAATAAATGGACACCCCCCAATAGATGGACGAATATTATTTTAATAACCGATTAAATAAATTTTCAGGAATGAAAATGTAGCATATTAAACTTTGTAACGGGGAAAAATTAATAAATTCAATTGAATTGAATTTAAATTTTCATTGAATTTCCCGCGGTTGATTAATTACCAAAAGTCGATTATCCCCGAAAACCTAGATTATCGACTGGTCCCCGGAAACACCAATTTTGGAGACTCATCCTCCCTCCCTACTGATAAACTAATGAGAGTGGGAAAATTTACGAAAATTGCCGAGGGGTCGCGAACTCAGGTTTTATTAGTGAGTGCTCGGGGTGATTCGGGACACAGTCGGACGGACCGGCGGATCAACCAGACGGGTGACTCTACAACTTCAGGTAATTATATAAGCTTGGGAGAGGTTATAAGTGGAACCTTCCAGAAGCTTTGATTGTTGTTAATAAAAAATAATATTGTATCCGGCGGGGAGCCGATACAAAGTTAATTAAAACTAATTTGTACTGAATTTTCCACAGACTTATTAAATAAAGAGTTGGTGATTTTGTGGAGAAGTAAGGAGAATTGGAACGGGCGAAAAACCGGAGATCGGCGGGAAAGAAGATTGGAGAAAGAGACGCCACAACATCTTGGGGTAGCGAGATTTTAGTAGAGGTAATCAAAATTGTCGGCAGTAGCCACAATTTATTCGTAATTAATCCTAATAAAAGTAGTCGCCATTTCCGGTAAAAATTTTAAAAATTATAAGAATTTCTCGGCCGAGACGCCAGAAATTTCTAATAATTAACCTTCGCGGTCCGTCGGATAAAATTCTCGGCAGAGGCCAGAATTTTGATCAATATTAATTATAAATTAATTTAAAGAAAATTCTCGGCAGAGAGGCCAGAATTTTGAATTATATTCAATTAAATTCGAAAACTAATTTCTCGGCGGGGAGCCAGAAATTAAAACAGTATTAAATTAAAATTATATTATAAAATCATAAGTATTAATCAATAAGAATTATAATTATAATTAATGAGACTGGAAATTTTACTCGGTGATCTAGTGCTGTGAAAAGTGATAAATAAATTTTATTGATTATTTAAGATTGAGTAAATTATAATGTCAGTAAAAGAAAATTAAAATCGTTAGAGAAAACTCAGAAAATTTGTAATGAAAAGGACAGAAAACACGAAGTAGAGAGAGACAGCAATAGACGCGCGAAACCGAGAGAGATAGCGTCGGTCGCTGGTGTCAGTATACTCAACCGCTAGAAATATTTCATACTGGGAAATGTATAAAACAAAGTCGAGTTTTGGTCTAAATAGTAATTGGAAAAAAATTGAAAGTAAATTTTTGTGAATAATCAATTTATAATTTTAGAAAACAAAATGAATTAATTAAAAATTGTGTGTGTGTGTGAGTAAGTCCAGTGGACACTAAATTGAAAATTGTATGTGTGTGAAAACTAAAGTCCTGGGGACTCAGAATTAATCGTGTGTGTGTGTGTAAAGAAATAAATAATTCCAGGGGAATTTTTAATTTAATTATATCAGTCCAGGGGACAAGATTATTTTAAAATTAATTAATGATCCAGGGGATCTGGCAAGTTGCCTAATTTTGTTAATAAAGTCCAGGGGACTAAAATTAATTAATGATCCAGGGGATCAGGCCGGTGGCCAGTAATAATTCCAGGGGAATTTTTAATTAATAAATTAATTAGAATAGTCCAGGGGACTTAGATGGTAAAAAGTAAGGATTAAGAAATAAATTATAAGCACGATACAGCCCAGGGGGCAGAAATTTTATTAAAAATAAAAATAATAAGAATATTAAAGAATAAATAAAATTGATAATTATATGAGAATTAAACTAGTACAAATTTATTTAACTCCTCAATTCCTCACTCACGTAATATTTCAACGACCCTGAATTTTATAACATCTCCGGTTCTGGAAGACCGAGGTTTAGCTTCCAGTGGCGCCCCAATTAAAATCTATTAATTAAGGGGCCAAATTTAGCAAGGTTGAAAAAATACCCTGTTACATTGGCGCCCAACTAAATAAAAACCCAGAAAATTACAAGAGTGAGAGTTGAGGAATTAAAACATTCGAGTAAAGTAAAGGAAGAAAAAATAATTGAGTAAATAATCAAGTCATTGAAATCAGATGATAAGTTTTGGAAAAACAATTAAATAAAATTTACTTATAATTAATTTATTAATTAAATAATTAAGACTGATTAGATTAAAATAAATATTTCAACTAAATAATTAAAATTAATCTCTAATTATAATAATAAGTACAAAAAATAAAATTACTGGACTGAAAAACTTATCGCGTCGTGAGAAATTGTCGTTGAAAAATAATACCGGATTTACATAAATTATAATATACTACAAAAATTGAGTAAAGAATTTTAAGTCGAGTGTGTAGAGTCTAAATTTAGCATCAACAAAATTTTTCTGACAAAGAAATAAAGCTAAAGAAAGAAAAATAAGTTTGTCATTGTGCTAGAGGATTAAAGTAAAATATCAAAAACTTTATTTTATAACTTAAATAAATACTGACATCGATTTACTCAAACTTAAATACTTAAATTTAATACTCAAAATAAAGTATTAAGAGATAAAACAAAATGTTTAACGGTAGTAATAGTTTTGACCCAACAAGGGAAACATGGATAAATCCGGAATTAAGAAGACATTCAGCTGGTAGAGGTCAAAATCGCCGGAACGATATACAAAATCCGGGTTCATCATCGGAAATACTTCCGGTACCGACAATATCGATAAGTACAAACACCACGAACGTGATTATAACCACAACTAGTAGCTGTTATACATCAGCTCCGTCCACATTTTCAAACGCCGCAAATGGGTCGGGGGGTATCCCACTCAGTTTGCCGGCAGGAGACAATGGAAATTTTGAAGACGCCGCAGTTGGGTCGGATGAGGTTCCACTCAATTTGCCGGCAGCAAACATGGGGAATTTGGACAACACAGATGGGTCGGGGGATAACCCACCTAATCAAACAGCAATTGATGGACAAAACAGAGACAACGCACTCGGTCGGGAGGAAATACACCCGGATATGCGTAGCATATTTAATCGCATGGATGAAAGTTCAAGGCAAGTCCAGGAAATGACAAGAACACAGCGATTGATTAATGAAGAAAACTCAGCGTCGATAAATGAATTGGCCAGAATGTTGAATCAAATGATGACAACGCAAAATGAATTAATGAATAGGCTTAACCCTTTAGACAACTCATGGCGTTCTTATTCGCCGGTGGACTGGAGAGCAGCTGAACTTCAATTTGGTACAACCGTTGCCCCGATGGGTCAAGGTTTGGCGAGGGGGAGCGGTCCAGCTGAAATAGGATTACAACGACAAACAATTCAGCCTCGTGTACAACAGCAGCAGCCACGAGTTGATAACAGTCATCAAATTCAACAACAGCAGCAGCCACGAGTTGATAACAATCATCAAACTCAACAACAAACGATTCATCATCAAAGTCAACAACAACAGCAGTCGCGAGTTGAAAACAATAATCAATTTCAACAAGCGAGTCAACCCGGACAGAATAATCAACAGACATCAATCGCTGATCAATTAAACAGTCTTCAGGAACAATTGCGTCAACTACAATTAAACCAGCGACAACAGCCAGATAATGAACGAGGCCAGATTCCATCTCATCAAAATTCACATCAGAGAGTAAGTGTCGGGGTTAGGGAACCCACACCTACACAACATCAACGGAATCTCGGCAGGAGTGTTTCACCTTTCGTGGAAGACAGGCGTTGGAAAGACATTATACAGGGTTTGAAAATGGGCAATATTTTCTATCCTCAGGAAAATTTAACTGTTGATGAGTTCTTGCACGCAGTTGAAGCTAGAGCAAATCGGGAAGACTGGACAGACAAAGAACTTCTAAGAGTCATGAGCTATATTCTTCAAGGTGCTTCCTCTCGTTGGTACGACTTGAACTACAATAGCTGGTCGGGGTATCTGCAATTCAAAACTGAATTTCGTAAGGCTTTCGGTAGTCCTGCTACGGACCATCAAATCATTATGGACATAAGCAAAATGAGGATGAACAAAGGAGACAATGTCACGGAATTCGTGTTAAAGATTCAACAAAAATACCAGTCCATGAATATTCCACCACCAGTAGAAGATCAAGTCGCGTGTATTAGAAATCATCTAACAGATGAGCTGCGGACGTTGGTCTTTGCAAGACAGGTCCATACCTATGAAGGCTTATTGAACGCGCTACACGAAGCCACCAGATGTATTGAAGAAGCCCAACAGTTAGCAGTGCCTCAGAAAACAGTCAAATTCCAGGATAAACCTCGATTTGGGTTGTTGCAATCGCCCACCAGAGAAACTACCTATGAGGAAGACGACCAAGAATATACACAGTGCAATGCCATGGAAGCAAACTCTCAATCTACTTATAATAATAGATATGGTGTCCAGATGAAGACTAACAATAATTATAATCGTGTACCATATCAAAATAGACAACAAATGGGATTCCGACCACGGGTTAACCAGCTTCTGAGATCACCAGGTTTCAATCAAGCTCCAATATTCGTACCAAGAAGCAATAAGCCGTGTTTTAATTGTGGCATAATGGGACACAACTTTGAAGTATGTGTGAATCCATGACAAGAAATATGTAATCTATGCTTCGGGATTGGACATACACGGGAAAATTGTGAGCTGATTAAGTTCACAGAAGACAATCAAGCTACTGGTGCAAATAAGGAGAGTCCCAGAGCACAAGTGGATAGTGGTGATGCTCGAAAAAACGAATAGTACCTGGTCCGAAATCCCCGTCGGCTCAGGTTGTTCTGGAAACAACAGAGGGGTCCAAAAATACCGATTTAAGAATTTTAAATGATCTAAATACCAGCTCAGTGATTCGGTCAAAAATTTCGCCGGCCAGCGAGGAGAAGCCGCGAAATTCAAGACCTGGCAAGATAGAGTCATACAGTATGGATAATTTAGACTTGATAATCTCGTGGGTCAGAGGTGACAAGTCGGTAAATAGTACTCAAGTCGCTGAACAATCCATTCTCATTTTAGAAGAACCAGAGTTATATAATGAAGTTACAGTTCTACCAGATGCGGATCTTGGCGGTTTAATGGCCATTACAACAGAAGATAATGACGATGAAGAGTGTGAACCATCTTGGGAAGAGGAAATTGAACCTGGGTTGGAACCAGAGGACACTGAGTTGGAATCGGGGGAGCCGCGTTCTCTGGAGCTCGGCAAGGGGGAGAGCCAGCTTTCAGAAACGCCGGCGGTGGATCCCCTTCCCACATCATCATCAAGAGAAGCTTTCCTTCCTGGAATACTTCGAAAATATCCTCTGTCTGCAGCTATCAAAAACCGATTGGCAGGAAGAAAGATCTTCGTTCCTGGTCCAGGTCCTCGACCACCGATGGTGACAGCTAGAATACCAGTTTCATTATGGATCTTTGGCATCAAATTAAATGGAATCCTAGATACTGGAAGTGAAAGATCATACATCAATGCAAAAGTGTACGAAGACATTCGTGAATATGCTTCTGGAGATCTTCAACCAGATGAAACAAAGAAACGTGGTATTTTACTAGCCAACCACACTATCTGCAAAAGCCTAGGTGGGGCTCCTTTCATCATACAAATTGGATCTGTGGCAGGTGAACAATATCTAAGTGTTTTAGAAGACCTGGGGTACTCAGTGGTTCTCGGTATGGATTTTGTGTTGCAATTTGGAGTTATAATTGACAGTAAAAACCGAATGTGGAAGTTCAGTGACAGCACGGAGATTCACCCGTTTCAAATCATCTCATGCAAAGAAAATATTACAACCTGTGCATCCATGACAGCTGAAGAAGAATTGGATTTTGGAAAATTTATTGAACAAGAAATAAAAAGCTTTGAAAATTTACCAAATCAAGGACTGATGAATATTGTGGAACATGAGATTGTTTTGAAACCGGGGTCAACACCAGTAAGAATTAAACCGTACAGAAGAAGTCCAGTCATTAATGAAGAACTGAATCGTCAAATTGATGAACTCCTGGAGAAAAAATTCATTCGGCCGAGTTATAGTGTCTGGTCTTGTTCACCAGTAATGGTATCAAAACCAAATAATAAATGGCGATTTTGTGTGGATTATCGGCCAATCAATAAGTGGACTATACCGCCAGCACATCCGTTACCTAACATGCTTAGAATTTTAAGTGCCTTACACGGGGCAATATGGATCAGTACAATGGACTTAAAGGAAGCATTCCATCAAATTCGCATGTCTCCTGCGTCGATTCCTCTCACCGCTTTTTCCGTGGAAGGACGAGGGCAGTACGAGTGGCTACGAATGCCCTATGGTTTAGTTGGGGCTCCTAGTACGTTCCAGAAAGCTATGGATGAGCTGAAGGATAGATTACACAAAAAACTTGTCGATGAAAATTTACCAATGAGTTGGTCGGAAAAAGTATTTGCGTATTTGGACGACTGGATCGTCATCAGCGAGACTCTACAAGAACACAAACAAATTTTAAAGCTGGTATTCCAAATTTTCCGAGAAGCAGGTCTACTGATTAATCCGGCGAAGTGTAAATTCTGTCGCCCGGAAGTTAAATTTTTGGGGTTCATCGTCAATCAAACAGGCCTACATCCTGATCCAGAAAAGATAGCACCGATCGTTAATTTTCCACGTCCAACGAACCGGAAACAGCTTCGAAGTTTCCTCGGTTTAGTGAACTGGTATCATCGTCATCTGCAAGATGTAGCTAAAGCTCAGGGCCCGTTAAATAAGTTAACCGGGGTAAACACTGAGTGGAAATGGGAGCAGCAAGAAGAAGAGTCGTTTCAAAAATTAAAGCAAGCTTTAATTGATGCACAACCACTTGCTATACCTAAGGTGGGACTTCCATACTACTTATACACTGATGCTTGCGATACTGGAATAGGTGCATTTCTGGTTCAACGGGATGTTGATACTGGAAAAGAATATCTCATCATTTGTCTGAGTCGTCAACTTCGAGGCGCTGAAACCCGTTATACAACAACAGAAAAAGAGTGCTTAGCCGTAGTGTGGGCCGTCAGAAAATTACGATGCTATCTAGAAGGTGCTCCGTTTACAGTGGTGACAGACCATGCATCATTAAAATGGCTTCATTCACTTCGTGATCCAAATGGCAGATTAGCACGCTGGGCAATTGAACTACTATCTCATCAGATTACCATAGAACATCGCCGTGGTACAGAAAACGAGGGTCCAGATGCTATATCCAGAATGTACGAGGATCAAGGATCTGAAGACTGGTTGGAGGTGAAAGATCGGCTAGAGGGTGTTCGCCATCTTCATCTCCAAGTGGCTAATTGGTATGAAATAAAATTCAACAACGTTCGTAAAAATCCAAATAATTTTCCTGAGTGGAGAATTGTTGATGATCGTTTGGAATATTATCGTCCGGACAGCTTAAAGGCGATAGTAGGTGACGAGAACGCTTGGAAACAAGTCTTGAGAGATCCAGAAATTCAAGAAGTATTGAAGAAGAATCATGAGGACCCAGATGCTGCGCATCTCGGGAGGGAAAGGATGTATGAACGAATTAAAACTTATTATTATTGGCCAGGGATGTACCAAGACGTCGATAGTTATGTGGGACAATGTGAAATCTGCAAGAAGGCTAAATATAAACAAACATCGTCAAAAGCTCCGTTTCAAACGAGGCAACCTATCAAGCCTTGGGCAATAGTCGCTGCAGATGTCACTGGACCGTTTACAAGATCACGAAAAGGAAATCAGTATATTCTGGTTGTCCAGGATTTATATACAAGGTTCATAGAACTTTATCCACTTCGGCGTCACACCGGGTCTTCAATCGTTGATTCACTCCGTCGTACATTCTCATTAAGGTCATACCCGCTGTTTCTGGTAACAGATAACGGCCGGGAGTTTGTGAATGAGACCCTAACAGAATATTTAAACACCGTGGGAGTTAAACATACTCCTATTGCTGTCGCACATCCTCAAGCAAATCCGGTGGAGAGAATTAATCGCACTATCAAGCCAATGATTCGTTCATACATTGAAAAAGATCAATCCAGATGGGACGAGCATCTCGGGGAATTTCAACTGGCGTATAACAGTTCATACCACGCCTCTTTAAAATTGTCACCATACTTCTTGGTACATGGTCAAGAACCACGGCTGTCGGGTAAAATAACTGACCTCGAGTTGGACGACATAACAACTGAAAATAATGAGTGGAAATTAAGAATCCAACGACTAGATGAACTCAGACACAAGATTGAAGCAATCATGCGGAAGGAAAATGAACGACAGGAAAAATACCAAAATGAAAATAACTCTATTCCGGAAGTAAAAGTGGGGGATGAAGTATTTTATCCGAATAGAAAATTAAGCAATAAAGTTCAAAAATATAGCGCGAGTCTGGGTATGAAATATTTGGGTCCAGCTATCATAAGTAGAATAATAAGTCCGTTAGTAGTAGAACTCCGTAGTAGCTCTGGCAAATTATTAGGAAACCACTATACCCCTGATTTAAAATTACCACGTAGAAGTAAACGAAATAGAAATAAGTTAACCGATTAAAATGAAATATACTAATAGAAATTTTATTACAGATGTATCAAAGAGGTCGGACCTTTAATCGAGGCCGGGGGGATCCCGCCTCAAGAGGCCGGCAGGCGGCCGCCTCTATCAACCAAGGGGTTCGTATCTGGAGATGTCCGGGAGGCCGCTCGAGTTTTTACCGAGCCGGCAGTTACGAGGAGAGACCAGTGAGCCTCCGCCAATCAATTTTTCACCGATTGGGACCGAGAGTGGGGGAGGGCACACCACCAAGCCCTAGCCGCTCGGCAGAAGCTCGAGCCGACAGAATACAACCTCTTATAACAACTACTGTCGTGATGATGGCTCCGGTGAACACCATTACCACTACCCTGTCACAACCACAACGTATGGTAGCTCCGCCAGCTACCATGACAACCAGCTCTGGAACAACAGCTAGGCCAATCTCTCTGACGCGCCCTACGTTTTCAACACCAACAGCTAGTGGCCTTAGTAAAGCTGAACGTAGGGCGAAGGCCAATGAGAAGCGCAAGCGACAGCGTCAGGCAAAATTGGAGAGATTGTGCACCGGACAAGAAGTGCTGCAGAATCCTGGGTCGGAGCAGAAGCTATGGCGTCACATCACTCCGTATACGGAGTACCAACGATGGTGTGGTCAGGGGCGGCCAACTCTAAAATTCGAAGAAGATGAGCCTATGGAGGTGGCAGCTCCATCTCAAACAACCTCTAACTCCCCAACATCTGGAGTAGAGAAAGCTGTCCCTGGTCCATCGTCGGCCTGCCGGATTCAGCCTCTAGAATTGATGGACGAGGCAAGAGCAAGAGAACCAGCAGCTGAGGTACCAGCCGGGCGGTCAGGTAGTCCATCGCCGGCCGCCCCGGCAGCAGGTCCTCAGGCTCCAGCGTCTGGGAAGAAGAAAAAGAAGAAGAAGGGAAAGAAGAGTAAGAGCGGTCCAGAATTCAAAGACATGGATTGGGTATATGGTGACCTACCTGAAAACTGGGAGCGCAGGTCAATTGACTCCGGTTGGGAGGATGAAATCCCCATGTTCGACGATCGGAACGACGGTGAGGAGGTGTTGGAGCTTGATCTCGACTCCGAAGAAGAGAGGCAGTTAGGCCGGGGTGATCCCGCCTAACTTACTTATATAAAAACATTTTGATTTAATAAATTGTCTACTTTCATATCATAAATAATCAGTTAATTTGTTTACTTCCAAGCAACATCCACTGTCCTCGAGGACGAGGCTACAAAATCGGCGGATCCGGGTGACAGTCTGGCAGGGGGGAGTGTAACGGGGAAAAATTAATAAATTCAATTGAATTGAATTTAAATTTTCATTGAATTTCCCGCGGTTGATTAATTACCAAAAGTCGATTATCCCCGAAAACCTAGATTATCGACTGGTCCCCGGAAACACCAATTTTGGAGACTCATCCTCCCTCCCTACTGATAAACTAATGAGAGTGGGAAAATTTACGAAAATTGCCGAGGGGTCGCGAACTCAGGTTTTATTAGTGAGTGCTCGGGGTGATTCGGGACACAGTCGGACGGACCGGCGGATCAACCAGACGGGTGACTCTACAACTTCAGGTAATTATATAAGCTTGGGAGAGGTTATAAGTGGAACCTTCCAGAAGCTTTGATTGTTGTTAATAAAAAATAATATTGTATCCGGCGGGGAGCCGATACAAAGTTAATTAAAACTAATTTGTACTGAATTTTCCACAGACTTATTAAATAAAGAGTTGGTGATTTTGTGGAGAAGTAAGGAGAATTGGAACGGGCGAAAAACCGGAGATCGGCGGGAAAGAAGATTGGAGAAAGAGACGCCACAACATCTTGGGGTAGCGAGATTTTAGTAGAGGTAATCAAAATTGTCGGCAGTAGCCACAATTTATTCGTAATTAATCCTAATAAAAGTAGTCGCCATTTCCGGTAAAAATTTTAAAAATTATAAGAATTTCTCGGCCGAGACGCCAGAAATTTCTAATAATTAACCTTCGCGGTCCGTCGGATAAAATTCTCGGCAGAGGCCAGAATTTTGATCAATATTAATTATAAATTAATTTAAAGAAAATTCTCGGCAGAGAGGCCAGAATTTTGAATTATATTCAATTAAATTCGAAAACTAATTTCTCGGCGGGGAGCCAGAAATTAAAACAGTATTAAATTAAAATTATATTATAAAATCATAAGTATTAATCAATAAGAATTATAATTATAATTAATGAGACTGGAAATTTTACTCGGTGATCTAGTGCTGTGAAAAGTGATAAATAAATTTTATTGATTATTTAAGATTGAGTAAATTATAATGTCAGTAAAAGAAAATTAAAATCGTTAGAGAAAACTCAGAAAATTTGTAATGAAAAGGACAGAAAACACGAAGTAGAGAGAGACAGCAATAGACGCGCGAAACCGAGAGAGATAGCGTCGGTCGCTGGTGTCAGTATACTCAACCGCTAGAAATATTTCATACTGGGAAATGTATAAAACAAAGTCGAGTTTTGGTCTAAATAGTAATTGGAAAAAAATTGAAAGTAAATTTTTGTGAATAATCAATTTATAATTTTAGAAAACAAAATGAATTAATTAAAAATTGTGTGTGTGTGTGAGTAAGTCCAGTGGACACTAAATTGAAAATTGTATGTGTGTGAAAACTAAAGTCCTGGGGACTCAGAATTAATCGTGTGTGTGTGTGTAAAGAAATAAATAATTCCAGGGGAATTTTTAATTTAATTATATCAGTCCAGGGGACAAGATTATTTTAAAATTAATTAATGATCCAGGGGATCTGGCAAGTTGCCTAATTTTGTTAATAAAGTCCAGGGGACTAAAATTAATTAATGATCCAGGGGATCAGGCCGGTGGCCAGTAATAATTCCAGGGGAATTTTTAATTAATAAATTAATTAGAATAGTCCAGGGGACTTAGATGGTAAAAAGTAAGGATTAAGAAATAAATTATAAGCACGATACAGCCCAGGGGGCAGAAATTTTATTAAAAATAAAAATAATAAGAATATTAAAGAATAAATAAAATTGATAATTATATGAGAATTAAACTAGTACAAATTTATTTAACTCCTCAATTCCTCACTCACGTAATATTTCAACGACCCTGAATTTTATAACATCTCCGGTTCTGGAAGACCGAGGTTTAGCTTCCAGTGGCGCCCCAATTAAAATCTATTAATTAAGGGGCCAAATTTAGCAAGGTTGAAAAAATACCCTGTTACAACTTTTCTTTTTCTTTAACTATATATGTTTCTGATGCTATAAATAATTTTTTTTCAATTTAATATATGTTATAATCATAAAAAAAATTATTTTTATTTGATCCGACTGCTTTTTGCTTCAAAAGCGTGACCACTACTAATGTGACAGACAACCGGTAAACTATATTTGTTATAACTAATATTAATTAATAATATAACAAGATATTTTCATATGTTCGTGTTCGTATTTCATTAACAATTTTATTAATTTAATAATTTACTAATAAATTCAAAAATATTTTAGAAAATTTGCCGTCCATCTACTGGAGACAAATTTCTAACCTTAACCCAGTAGATGGACGTTGAATTTATCTGGTAAATTTTCAATTTTTTCATGTTTTTTTAACTTCCCGCTTAGAAAATCGATGATTTACAAAAATTTCGGGAAGTTATTGTTTTCACCCCGATTTCCGAAAATCCAGTTTTCATCGGATGTCGAGGGTTTTGAGGTCCTGGGAAGCTGTTCTGACTATTTTCAGAATGATGTCCGAGAGTGTGTGTGTGTGTGTGTGTGTGTGTGTGTGTGTGTGTGTGTGTGTGTGTGTGTGTGTGTGTGTGTGTGTGTGTGTGTGCGAATGGTCTATAACTTTTCAACTAATGAAACGATTTGGATGTTTAGGGCGGCGATCGAAAGAGCTTTCGATCGTTTGATCAAGTACACGGAAAGAAAATTATGGAAATGGTTCCTATAATTTTGTGAAATTTCATCCTATACCAGTATAGGAATGACGACCATAAATTATGGGAACACGTCCTATAGACATAGGAATATTACCCATAATTATAGGAATAGTTCCTATAATGGTATAGGAGTGGTTCCTATACTATTGTAGGAATGGTTCCTATAATAGTATCGGAATGGTTCCCATAATGGTATAGGGGTGGTTCCTATAATATATAGGAACCATTCCTATAATAGTATGGGTACAATTCTTATACCATTATAGGAACCATTCCTATAATGCATAGGAATACTCCCTCTAATTTTCTTTCCGTGTAGACTCGAAAATATTGGCGAATTACGAAAAAAAAAATTTTTTTTTAGTTTTTTATTGATTTCTCAGAAACGAATCGACTTCAAAATCTAATCAGCTCTAGAACTCAATAAAAGGCGTCGAATACCGCCTTAACACCCTCAATCGGTTAATTTGTTCGGGAGATGTCGTTGGAGAAAGAAATGGTAAAAAACGGTTTTTTTCAAATATCTTCAAGACGGCTGAATCGATTGCTTTCAAATTCTAGTCAGCTTTAGAATTCAATAAAACGGGCCTATTGCCACCTCAAACGTCAAAATTGGTTAATTAGTTCAAAAGATATCATTGAGCTCGAAAACAGCGGGAAGTTTTGGGGCTGGCCCGTAGGGTCAACCGACAGACCGATTTTTTTGTTTTTTTTTTAAATGCATTTAAATGAAATTAGTTGTTAACATGCAATCATTTATTCATTTATTTATTTTTTTAATATAAATAAAATGTAAGTATCATAATTAATAATCTATAAATATTTCCCTTATTAAGAAAAATAATTTAATCCATGCCAAGTGTATATTTATGTATTAGTCGATTTAAATTGTTTTTAATTATTTCAAATTGTTTTGAATCATTTTAAATAGTTTTTCTTAATCAGCGTTATACACCATTAATGATTATTCCGTAATATATTATCATATATTTTGCATTACCTAGTATGTAACAGTGAGAAATTTTTAAAGATGATAATAAAAATACCACATATATTTTGGAAATTATTATCTCAAATTTGTTTTTTAATTAATTGCATTATACACAAGCTGTTATATAAAAAATTTAATAATTCTCGATACGAATTATAAGATGAAAATATCATTTGCAAGAAGCGTCTATCGACAGGTATTGGCTCTACCCGTATTTCTATAAAACATGAGAAGAAGACATTTGCTTTCTATGGATATTTAAATAATCAAAAAGATCTGTATCACTTTTGTTAGAATATTGTTAGACTACTAAATTATCGGTGTAAAACGTATTCATGCATAACGACAGCGCCACCGAATAAAAGGCTCGGAACTTTTAAAAGCAGTGTTATAAATGAATACACTCACACTTAGTTTTAAATTAATACATGCGCACTGAACTAATTTAATACAGTAATTCTATACTAACTTTGGATTCACTGATGTCCAACCCAAAATTTGAAACATTAATTTTATTTTAGTATCTTCATTTAAGCTTGGTATAATTTTCATTGTCCTGATTTGCAGTTCTTGAAGTACATTCTCTCTCAAGGAGGTTCATCGGATAATTACTTTTCTTACAATATCTGTCAATTTTTAAACACAAATACTTTTAAGCGTCCTGTATACGTAGGAATTTTTTAAAATAGTCCTTGCGGTACTAAATTTCGAAATATTAACAATTGAAAATCGTACATTTAACATGCATTCCCTATGTTGACCGTAGTTAGAGTGAGCATTTTATTAAATAACAATCATACTTTTCTTACAACATTTTTTTAAAAGCTGAAAATTATTAATTCAATTTATAACAAGTAATTTTTTTCAATAAAAACATAAACGAGCGGTATTCATTTTTTTGTAATCAATTTTTAAAGTTTGTTACTTTTAATGATTTTCAAGCTTTCTCCTATAACCTGACGAGTGAGAGATAGTGACTTGGCAACGTTGCAGTGCGCGGGAAGTTCAAAACACAGTAGAAGCCCAACAGATTTAAATAATTACAAATTATTTTTTAAATTTAGAATTTTTTAAATTTAGTCGCGAAGTCATTAATATTTATTATTTATTATTTGTTGTCTCCAACTACGTATAATCTTGAAATTATTCAAAACACTTTCTACAACACATGCTCAAGGGGAAAAATATTCTAAATTAGAATGCAACGCAGCCAAGTCTGAGAAAAGACACAATGGAATCATTTTTATACTTCTGTGCATATAAGAGGATGCGCAAAAGTGTACTGTATCTCAACCACTTCTTATTGTAGTTAGAATGTTTTACACGGGAGAAATCTTTCTAAAAGTTGCGAACTACTGCTACCGATGAACCTCCTTAAAATGAATCAGTGAAAAGTGCTGCAAATCAGTGAATATTCACTGTATAAACAGTTATAAGTACACTGAGAAAATTAAATGATTGTGTTTATTATCCTAAATTTTTAGCCCCAATCATCTAGGATGATAAGAATGATTTTAAATGCAAAGATAGTTAGAGTTATAATTTTTGTTAATAGGATTAACAATCATTGGATGATAACAGTTACCATCAGAATGATTACAGTTACCATGAGGATGATTACAGTTACTATCAGGGATGGTAATTATTTTTATGAAAAAACTGATCGAAAATTCAATAAATTTAAAGTAGGGGAAGGGAGGGCAATATGGGCCCCCTGAAATTTTGGATGCCTCGAAATATTTGGGGGCGAAATGGGCCGCCCAAAATTTTTAACGTGACTTTTCACTTTTGTTTGAGGCGGAGGGATGGAGCAAAATGGGCCACTCAAAAAAAATTGTAACGAAAAAATTAACTAGGCGGAAAATAAAAAAAAAATAATTTTTTCGTTACAATTTTGTTTTTCGAGAGGTTCATTTTGCCCCACATATCACATATTGACCTGAAATATAATAGAAACATTATAGAGGTCAGAATTTGGCGAAAACCAAAAAAAAAAATGTATTTTAGAGTGATCCATTTTACCCCACGTATCACATATTGGCCTAAAAATATGATAAAAACAATATAGAGGTCATAACTTGACGGCAAATGAAAATAAAACTTTTTTAGTTAATTTTTGAAAGGGTCCTTCGTGCCCCAGGCTCCCCTATTAACATTTAGTATTTTTTTACCCTTGTAAAATGATGGTTTCATTATAATCGAATTAATTGTTATTCTTATTATCTTTGATGGTAACTATTATAATTTCTGATGGTACCAGTTACCATCAGAAATTATAAATATAACTATTTAGGATAATAATCCTAATTAACTCGAGTTAAAATCCATGATCGTAATACTTATCATCCAGATAGTAACCATTACAATCTAGATGATTTACACAATCATCTAGATGATATTCATTACTATCAGATTGATAGTAAAAATTTTACCATCACTAGATGATAACTCCAATCATTTAATTTTCTCAGTGTATACCACTGTTTGAATAAGTGGTATACTTATAACTGTTTATACAGTGAATATTCACTGATTTGCAGCACTTTTCACTGATTCATTTTAAGAGAGTTTAGGTTTGATTCAAAGTAACTAAACATGAATGTACGCCAATCCTTAATATAGACCGAATGATTAATTTACAAATAATATAATATAGTACTCTTCCCTGATTAAAAACTCTGTTCCAATCAGAAATGAATTTTCAATCAGAAATATTCCGGAGCGTTCGAGGGCTCTGATTGACTTTCAATCAGTTTCTATCAGAAAAAAATATTTAGTATTTTCTGACTGAAATATTTCAATCAGAAAACAATAATTTTAATTTTCGATTGTTTTCCAATTGAATCTGATTGCAGTATCGAAATCAGTTTCAATCAGATTCAATAAAAAAATAATTTTTTAAAAATTATTATTTTCTGATCGAATCTGATTGAAACTGATTGAAAGTCAGTAAGAAATTCTGATTAAATCTGATTGAAAGTCAATCAGAAATTTCCGAATAATTTTCCATTAGATTCATTCGAAAGTTTCCGATTAAATTTGATTGAAACAGATTAAAAATCAATCAGAAATTTCTGATTAAATCCGATTCAATCAGAGTTTTTAATCAGGGTTAGTATAATTACACTGAGAAAATTTTCCATTATTGTAACCCCGGACCATAAGAAAACTGGTACTAAATTTGTTAGAAATTTTTTACAGTGTAGTTACGGTATTTCGTAGTTTATTATATTGATGTCAATTTTGTGATTAATTACATTTTGAGTCAACAGAAAAAGTTGGATCCATTTTTACATTTACAAAGTTGGGTTTGTGACTTTGGAGACTTGTAGAAGGAAATATTTGTCAATACATTATATTAATTATCGATATTAATTATTGAAGCATTTGATAGTAAAACATAAGCACTGAAATTTGTTGTTAAATGAAATTATAATTATTAATAACAATAAAAATTTAAGTTCGTCTTAACTGACCCGTTTATTTACAAGGCACAAAATAATAAAAATAATTATTTTGCTTCTGACAAAGAAAAAAATATGCAGGAAGTAAATTTAAAAAAATTTTTGTTATGGGTCTGTTAATTAATCTGACATGCTCAGTTAATAAATTTACACGAGTAAACCATTTAGCTTCTACTAAACGTAAAACTGAAAAAAAAAACTTTGTAGGATTTTAAGAATAGGGATTTGTCTCACCGCTTCCTCTCCTACATTATTTCAATGAAAAGAATTCAGAAAAATTCAAAATTTGCTGTCTCAACCGATACAAATATTCAGGAAACTCAAATTTCGGAGTACTATTGTCACAATTTAAAAATTACCTCGGAATCCTTCTTATTATAATCATTGCGGTCACATAACACTAGTCAGTAATTTCAATGTAAATCAAATGAGCCACTGAAAAACTTACCAGTGCTGAAAGATAACATTGACTTGGGTAATTTATTTATTGTCACACTGTTTACTGTAATATGTATTCAAATTAAGAAATACAGACAGACGCAACTAAATAAATTTGTAAAATAAGATTTTCGAGGAGTAAGAATTTCGTTTTTTAATGTAAAGAGTTTTACAAGTCATAAAAACTGAAAAAATTTGAAACTTCTAAAGGAAAGAAAAATCTACAGAATATTGTAATTTATAAAACTAATAGTCAACCCTCTTTTTGCAATTTAATAATCATTAATCAAGTACAGGGTAATCCAAAATTAGTTTTACACCGGTGAGACTTAAATCACTAATTTTGGATCACTCTGTATATCAAATTTTCATTACACTGTAAAAAATACTTTGAAAATTACAATACAAAAGGTATTGAATTTTCATAACTAGATATTTGAATTGTATTTTCAATAAAAAAAGCTTCAAATTTAATGTACGTAATTTAATAATCAAGCTGGTATTTAAAATTAAGAAAAAAAATATGAATTTTAATAAACGTACTTAAAATTTATACTTATTCTTTAAATTTTCAAAGCAAGCATTGAAAATTCTAAGACACATTGAATTTTAATAATTCCATTTGAAATTTCATAATATTTATTTGAAAATTCATTTACTTGTATATGAAATTTCTGCGCGTGACGTGCTGCGCGTTCAGTAATCAAGGATTGTGTTTTAATACTAATTAGTTAAATGTACAGTCGGACCTGCTTATAAGACTATATTGCTGTCTTTTTTATAAATCAGGTATCGCGATAGTTTGAGAGAGAAACTAATAGTCTTATAAGCAGGTCCTACTGTATAATAAATTTGAGTAATGTGAGCGGTGTACATCAGACTTTATTGTTGTAAAGTTTTTATTTCCTCGATAATATAAAGTAAATAAAACTTGTGACTGAACTGAATATCATTGACAGTATATGTACTGTATACAGTATTAAATGTGATATAGCATAATGCTAATAAACATAATATAGTTTTATAGTGATTTAAATATTAAAATGTGATTTAACTCTAAAATATTTATATAACTTCTACTTTTTTAAATGTTTAAGAAAAAAAATATAATTACCCGCTATATTAAATTATATTATAACAATGGTTAATAAAAAAAAAAAAAATTTATAATGTTGTTCATAAGAAATTGATGATAGCTTACAAAATTTTGAAGTTTTATCAATAAACATTTTGTTACTTAACATACCTAATAGTCTTTAGTTTCCATGTAACCATACACTGTTAAAAAAATTGTTTGAATTTTTAAAACATTGTATATAACGCAATAAACACATACAATTGTGTTTGAAATTTCATTGTAACGATCGTATAGAATTTAAAATACTCGCTTTTGAATTTTCAAATAAACGCTTCAGATTTTCATATACATCTATATGGAAATTAAAAAGAGAGAATTTGAAAATTAAATGAAAGATATTTGAATATTAAAAAAATTGTATTTGAAAATTCAAAACGAAGTATTTGAAAATCCAAAGTGTTGATTTGGAAATTCAAAAGCATGTATTTTAAATTCTATATGAAATTAGTAATGAAATTTCAAGCACAAATGTATGTGTTTATTGCGTTATATACAATGTTTTGAAAATTCAAACAATTTTTTTAACAGTGTATACGGCGTGCTGTGTAAGTGTATATGTTAATGATAATGTTAAATAATGTATGCTGTTAATTATATTTATTAACGAATAAATATAATTTAAACTTTAATTTAAGTATATATTTGTTGATAAAATTTATTTAATTCAAAGAATAGTATTGAAGTAGACTTTATTCTATGATATCGACGTATAAAAACACTTAATGAGTAGACCTGGTGCATATTTTGACCGTGAACTGCGGTGTTTCAGCATTTTTGAAAATAATATATTTAAAAAGACTGTGAATTATACACTCCTTAACATTAGTTTGTTCATGAATATGGATTTGATTTTGCATTTATCATTCTAGTATAAAAGGTGAGTGATTTGTAAAAACTGGAAACAGTGTACCTAAGTCGATTGAAAACAATCGTGTGAAAAAAAAAACATTCATATATGTAAATTTATGAATGTTACTGGAATTAACATTACGTCCTAATAGTGTTAGATTATTTTTTTATTACTTATTTCTGTATATAATGGAGTAATTGTTAATTTATTAAAAATAAAACGTTTATTGGATAAATAGAATCCTATTTTTATACGTTTTGCAATGGATAATACTTATCGACGAATCAGTGACGAAGATGTTTTCGGTGAAGATGAAACGGAAAGAAGCGAAATACAAGAGTTTTTTCATGGGCAGACTATACTATTGACGGGTTGCACTGGATTTTTAGGAAAATGTTTTGTTGAAAAAATATTAAGAGATTGTGCGGGAATTAAAAAATTGATTTTAATTGTGAGATCACATAAAGTTTCAGCTAAAGAACGTATGAAAAAATATTTTCAACACGAAGTAAGTACTTTTTAACTAGTTGTTAGATGTAATCACATAATACTAATAGAAAAATTATTATAAAAAAAAAATGTTGTTTTAGATTTTTGAAAAATTACGTAGTTATCGACCAAATTTTGAATCTAAAGTATGTATAGTTGAAGGAAATTTGACAGAAGAAAATTTAGGTGTGTCCATTGAAGACAAAAAGATGTTAATAGATCAAGTGACCATGATTTATCATAACGCATCAAACGTTAAATTTGCAACAAAAGTATCAGATAGTCTCAAGTGTAATGTGTTCGGAACAAAATATATGATCGAATTGGCTAGAGAGTGCAAAAAATTAGTGTGTTTCATTTATATATCAACTGCATACTCGCACTCTCATAACAAAGTGATTGAGGAAAAATGTTACCCGCCACCAGCAGATCTTAAAATGGTCCAAGACATTATTGACGCAGATGAAATCGCTAAAAACGGTATACCGCTAGAAACTGTAGAAGAGACATGTAAACCGTGGGCTAACATCTATACTTTTGGTAAATCAATTGCTGAATCTTTAGTCGAAGAATTTGGGAAAGAAACATCTTACCCATGTATTATTTACAGACCGAGTCAAAGTAAGCTCCTTATTGCATATTGAAAAATCTACTCATCACTCATAAGTGACTAATTTTCCAAATTCTTACAGTAATATCAACTTATCAGGAACCATTTCCCGGTTGGTGTGGTAATTACAATGGACCAGTATTGTTATTTGTTGGTTACGGATTAGGTATTATTCACGCTTATATACCAGTAGACTCCGTACAAGATTACGTTCCCGCTGATATGTGTACTAATTCAATTCTTGCTCTCACGTGGGATACTGTAACGAACAGGTTATAATAATACAATAAGCTTTACAGATAAAATTGCATTAAATAAGGTAGTATTTGTCGATAGACAAATATACAATATTTTTGTTAAGCCAAATATGTTACAAATGAAAATAATTGTTATCCAGATAAATTTAGTATATTTTTTATATTTTGGTGTACGCCAATATCAGATATTTGTAGCAGTTTAAAATCTTGTTGGTATTTTATCATTTTTCTAGAAAACATAACATCGGAAAAGTTTTTGTATTTAATTACGCTTCATCAACAGTCAACCCTATGACTCTGAAAGAATTTGAAGATAACGGAGTGGCACGAATTGCAGACAGCCCATCCATTCGAATGGTTGGTCCAAATTTTTTGTTACGAGCACCATGTTGGTTTCTATTTTATGTGTTCCATTTTGTATTACACGGTTTACCAGCAGTAATTGCTGATATTGTACTTATGGCAATGCTACGAAAACCACAGTAAGATCAATTATTTAAACTCTTACCTATTTTAATAACGTGATGATATTTATATTTGTTTTATTTTTTTTTTTATTTGTAGGGCTGTTGCGATATTTTATAAAATAACAATGAATTTGAAGACCTTATTATATTGGGGTACATCCGACTGGCGAATAACTGTAACAGAGACTCAAAAAATGTGGGAGAGAATGAATCATCGAGACAGATTTTTATTTTATAATGATTTACGCACTATTGATTGGTCAATATTTGGCTATTCAACTTGGTTTGGAATAAAAAAGTATTTATTAAAAGAACCACTAGATGATCAACTGGCCAGAAAAAAATATATGATGATACAGTTAGCTTTTCATAGTTTTAAAATTTTATTTATTGTATATATTTTATATTACTTACTTGATTACTGGCTGAGCTTTATTTCACCAGTAACCGAATTCGTAAAGCTGAAATATATTTGTCATATGTAATTTGTTAGGGAGATAGGTATTGAAAACTATTAATCATTATTATATATAGAATAATACTCTTTATTTTGTTTTTTCTTTTGTTGTTATTATTGTTGTCCATATTGTGTTGCTTTATCCAATGAATAATAATTTTATTGTTTTTTTTTCTGTTTCGTCGCTGCCGATATTTTGGTAAAACAGTATGTATGTGTGATACAACATTATTATACTAAAATAACGTCCAGACCACTCGTTTTTCCGATTGTTACTTCAAACCGCTTACGACTAGAATTATTTATATTGTTATATACGTCATTATTTTTGTACGGCCGATTTTTTTTCTTTATTTTTTATATATATTTGTATATTATTTTTTTCTACAAAATTTAGTTTGTCAGTCTAAGACCAATGCCAGATAATTATTGTACGTTTTTTTGTTAAAAATTTTCAAAATTTCGACGCGGTTGTAAAGAACAATGAAAAATCGAGTGATCAGTACGCTCTTTAGAGGTATACCGTGCATCATATATTTTATTTTTATTTTTTTCTAATTTTCTATTAAAAAGGTTACGCCAAACCTCGAAGCAAATTCAGGACAATCACATGACGGGTTTTTAAAGAATAAATTTTAAAAATCGTTTTATTAATTTAAAAATTGCTTTTGAAAGCAGTATTGAATATTCGAAAAAAAATTTCGTGTAATAAATTAGAGCAAGTAAAAATTTACTATAATATTTTTCACATAAGTGTTTTAAAAAAATCAATAAATTTAGTTGAAATATTAATTGTAATAAAAATAATAATATAATATATTTCCATCCTTCTTCCGCGTCCTTTCGCTTCGAGAAAATGGCGTAATTTTTCGATGCAACTTTAACTCTGTCTTTCTGAAAACCTTCATATCTTTTATGCACTACTATTTACAATGTACACATGTCGTCTTTCCTGCCCTAAGTTTCCCGAGGCGTTACTAGGACTTGCTTTATTTACAAATTTCTATTTTTCTCAAATAAAATTACAAATTTTAAATTATTTAAATAATAAAATACCCAATTCATCAGATTAATTTCAGAGTAAGTGATTAAAAATTAATAAATAAATAAATATTTTAAAATACTTGATGAAAAAAATTGATAAAATATAAATTGTATTACGTTGTAAAATGTTGACGAAATTTAATCGCTCCGAAAATTCACGACCAGCGTGATTTTCGCACTTAAGAAAATTTATACGAAGAGAGCAAACACAAAAGGAGTAATAGAAAATCATAAATTGTGGAAGATGATTATTTAGGATAAGATCAGTTAACATAACTATCGCAATTCAAATTGATTAAAATGAGTATAATTTAAAAATTAAATTGAAATTTCATAATCCGAAAAATGAATATATACACGAAGCATTCCACGCCAAATCGGGCGGTTTAAACAATTTCAATTTTTGATTTCTTCTATTTTTTTATATATTGTAGTACCCATCAAAAAATTCCTGGTAAATTTAAAGATTTTTTTTATGACCCGTTCGAAAATCGCTCTTTTTTTGTTCATAACTTCTTTGACAATGTTCTAAATCGAAACTTTTTTTTTTCGAAATTTTTATTTTTTCAAGTGCCTTTCAAAAAAAATTACAAACAAATTTTTTAAAATATTTTTCTATATGATTTCAAAGTTTTAAACTTGAAAATTACATAGAAAAATATTTTGACAAATTTTTTCGTATTTTTTTCTAAAAAGTACATGAAAAAAAAAAAAAAAATTTCGAGAAAAAAAATGATTTGATTTTGATTACTAACAAAATTATGAGCAAAGAAGCAAAAACAAAGAGCGATTTTCGTAGGGGTCATTAAAAAAACTCAAAATTCATCAGAAAGTTTTTTGATGAGTACTACAAAATTTCAAAAAATGACGAGAATCGCAAATTAAATGTTTTCAAACTATCCGATTCGGCATAGAATACACTATATATTTATGTGCTTAAATATTTATTTAATTATTTTTTCGTTAATAAAGCAAGTCTTAATAAACGCTTTGTATCACTTAAAAAGGTAAATATATATAATAATTTTATATATATACTTCTTGTTCTCATACATAGTATATATAATATATATAATATCTTATGTATATTTTATTTATTTTATACCAATTTATTCTCGCTTCTTAAATCTAACTCTTGTGTAATATGTATACTATTTACAATTTGTATAGTCACCAAATATCTTTCTATATATAAATATATATAAATCTATATTTATATATATTTATATTTGTATATTTCATTCTTGTGAAGATACAACAACATACACTATGACGTGCATAGCCCACTCTTACATCGCATCCTCGTCCAATCGCGTTTACACACTCATTAATTAACCAATTAATCAAATTGTTTTAAACCTATCATTCAAATACAAATATTTTAATTTATAAATTTTTAGTCGAATCATTAATTATATATTTGTCAAAATTAATCACTGTCATCATCATTATCGGCGAAATTTCCGTCGCTCAATACGTTTTGTCTGCTGTAATTATTAATTTAATTTTAATTTTAAATCTTAATTTTATTTGTTCTATTGCCGCTTGATAAATTTTGAAAAATAAAATTGTATTGACTCTTGATTTACATGAACCAAGCACTCGTCCTGGACGAAATAACATTTCTTTTAATAATTAAAATATAATATTAATAATAATAATTTAAATAATAATAATAATAATAATAATTATAATCATAATAATATCTGATTGCGCTTGCCCTATTCATTATTTAAATAATAATCTCAAAATATTATAAAATGAAGAGACAACAACCCATTCATATATTACACATACATTTATCAATATATATGGATCATACTATATAGACAATTATTAGTTTTACAAAAACTTTATTAACTTAATATTGCTTCAATAATTATTCATTAATTAACAAATAAATATTTTCGTTACATTATTTTATGAAAAAATAAATTATATAAAAAACAATTTATCAATATGTATTTCAATGATCCATTAATTTTGTGCCATTTTTAAATAATTACTATAATAATTAACGGAGTACTTGATCGTCAACAGACATTGTATTGAGTATTATTGAGGTTGTCTTCATCAAACAATTATTTTCAAGTAAGTAACCTGTCAAGTAAAGATTAATTCAATATTTAAATCTGGTTTTACATAATTTTATTAGTCAAACAGTTTGTTTATTTTAAGTAATAGCTGCACTGATAGTGGGGTATGTATGTGGACACATGATAATAAGATTTAATCAATCGTTGCAGTCGAAATATGGACACATTCATTTGTTTATTTATTTATGTCGACAGTGTCCACGGTTTCGTTCTTAAAAATTCTTAGAGGCCATACACACACTCATACAAGGAAGCCGCTCGTATATTATTAGTATTATTATTTAAATGACATGTAAATAATGTTAATTAGCTACTATGAGAGATCATGGGCGCACTGGCGGGCATGACTTCCTAGTAGTGATAAGCCTTAAAAATTCTACCTAATTATTAAATTAATAATCCAGGTACTTTTGACAGTATAAACGCGATTGGTGACGGCAATATCATCGACAATGACGAAATTATTTAAATTATTTAATTCCCAATCTGCTTTATTATTTTTACGTGCAATTATAATGACAAATATAACATATAATAATGAGATGAAACGAACGAGAATGCAAAAGCACCAGGATCCGGTGCCTTAGCACCAAATATATTTACATATTATTTATTTTTTATCATATATATGTATATATATTTGTACAATTAGTGCGTGAGAATAGTGGGCACGATCCGTGGGCCTAAGCAACGACACTAGTGCCGCTGGAGAACGTCACTCCGAGGCACGCATTTTAACGGAATTTAAAAGGGACGTTCTTGTATAAAGATTTATAAAGTCTCAACGTTGGTTGGCTAGGCAGGCGATAAGCTTAAACTTTTTTAAAAATTATTTCCATTACTATATCTGGTAGAAATAAGTGGAAAAGGATTTGTCAAAGACACTAAATATTGTTATAAACTATAACAAAATCTTTAACATCATCCTCAATAATTATTATCACCAATAACTATTATTAAGTTGAATAATTATCGCCGGCCCGGGTACCTTGTCCGTTGAAAATTTAAAAATGCAATTATAATAATGATGCAGATGGCGCGGATTTCGTATCGTCGTTGATGATTTTTCTATCCACAGTTGATATTGAGCGTCCAGCTGTGGTTATTAAGTCGCTGATCCGTTTAAAAATTGATGCTGCTGGTTCTATTCGCTGCGACTGAGATGATAAGGGATGTTGTTCCTTTTCCTTTTTTATTATTGTTGTTTATAAATTTAAGTTGCTGACGCAGACGTCGATCCGCAACAATCAACGAGGAAGTGAGAATCGAGTGGAGTGTAATTGACACGAGCCATATTATTTAGTTTAATTGTTTTATCTTTCAATAAACAAACGACGACTGCATTATAAAATGCACCGGCGAGCGTCTACGTAACAACACCGGGGTCATCCCGTTGGAATACGTCGCTACGTCGTATCGTCGTTTTCAAGGTCACTCAGGGGCACTTATTTGCCCTGTGGTGTGAGAGGGTAAAAGTCGATGAGATGGCTCAACGACGCGAGTATTGGGGGCTATGAGCCGACACACATCAACGACTCGTGCGTACTACTGCTATTACAACTGTTGTTAGTTGTACTGCTTGTTGTTATATTATTATTATTATTATTATTATTATTAATAGTACTATTACTCGTCGTATTGAGATGGTGATCTTGGGCTGCAGCCGCGGCTACGGCGACATTTGTACTTCTCAGGATGTCGTCTGCCGACAGGGGAGTTAATTTCCATCCAGGCATAAAGTCTAGATCTATTTCAGGTCCAATATCAACGTCTAGCAGTTCATTGTTATTGAGAGGATCCAGAGGTGATTGACTCGACAGTGATAAGACGCTGCCCCAATTAATCGAACGACTGTCGTCACTGTCACCAATACCAGAGTCAACGTCCGTTTCGTTGGACGCGGTGGGTGGCATAGGAAAAGGCGTCAGTCTACCCTGTTCAGATGGCTGAAGTTGGGCCATGGGTGCGGGAATAACTGGCTCCATTGGCGGTGGACTCCTGTCTCTCTCCATTTCCCGCTCTAGATGCCTCAAGGTATTGCAAATTAAAACAGAACGATGCAAACTAGGATCTGGAAACTGACGATACCTCGCCAATTTACACATCGAGATATTAAGGACGGCTAGCCTACGTTGACGATAACACGCTCTGCCACGTCGACACCAACTGGACCTCGAGCCCTCGCAACATCTTTCATTGGCGCGGTAACTCGAGCCAAGCTCCAGGTAACTCTTTCCATTTTCTTCTCTTCGTATCGTCGGTGGCTCGTAGTGATGAGGCGCTCCCCACTGAGGTTGAGGTCTTGATAGCTGGTTGTAACCACCATTGCTGCCGACATTATTGCGCTGATGATAATAGTGCTGAGGTGGATGATGTAACTGGGATCCAGCTGGCGGTAAGTTGCCCGCCGGTTGACAAGGATTCGCCTGTAAACAAGGCGAACTGACTTCCATATCGTAGTAAGATGATGCCGATTGATTAAGTGGCGGTGTGTAACTATCCTCCATTGCCCACCAACTGCCCTCCACTCTGCCAAGCTTCGACGGGCTTTCGCCCATGTCCATGTCGAACTCCATGCAGCCCACACCTCCCTCCAGTTTACGTTTTCCTGCCGTGGCCTGCAGACCCATCATTGCACAACTCTGTAATCATAAAAATATCCTATATTAGATTTCAGTTATAACACTGGGCATTTATATTTACGCAGATAAGAATATTTTCATTGTTTCATTCCGTTTATAAACTGGAATCCAAAGACAGAAGGCAAACTAACAGCCAGTGACTCAGACCTTTGGCTCGTTGGCGAGAACGTACCAGGGTAATGACGTCAGGCTCCCCTTCCTGGCTTTGAATCAAGTCATCTTTAGAATAGATACTACCATACTACACTGTACAGCATTATATATATATATTTATATATTAGGGAAGAGAAATTGTCTGGGAGTAAAAATACAGAGGGTGTTAGTCATGACCATGAATTTAATTAACTATCACGATGCGGGCATCAACCTAATTTCTTAATGTCTCGATTCACTTTTTATTTTCACCGTATGATTTTTGAAAACCTACTATACTTAATAAATAATATTGTTTTTGTTTTTATTGTTTATTTTGTAATATAATCATGATAATGATAATGAAATAATAAAAAATAAATAAGTACTAAGAATGACAGCTTTAAGCTGCTAAGATATCCACCTCCGCGAGTAAGAGAAAGTAAGATGATTACCTCCCACTTTTGACACACACAAAATACATACAACCCGCGGGGAATTTGAAAGCGTGGACAAAGAGACAGTACATACATACACTCATATATACTGCGGTAAATAAAATATTGAGAGCCCCTGGGCTTTTATAAGTTGGCTGGAGTACCGCGAGATGTCACTGTCAGTGTCTTTATTCACTTATCAGAGTATCGACAATATCCCACGTGGACTTGAAACATTGCTAAGTTATCATCGTGATTAAAAATTACTCGACAGACATACAGTCAATAATTATTGCAACTATTATGTACACCGATCTTGTAAACAAACCTATTAGAAATGTAAAAAAAAAAAAAAAAAAAAAAAAATGAACGAACTCAAAAAATCTATAGATTCATAAATAAAATAAAGTACTTTGTGGCAAGTATACTTATGCAACTGGTTAAAATAGTTAATCACTATTGAAAGAGGGATTAAATTTAAATTCCATCAGACGTATAATTTTAAGAAGTTGTGCCAGATATTTAACAACCGATAATACTCCGTCGTAAGCACTTGTTGAATCGTGGAAATCTAGGGTCAGCGTAACGGATTAGTTGTGCTGCTGCTATAAATGCACACGCCTTTCATACAGCGATAAATCAAAGTCAAGGAAGAGGACCTTTTAGTCGTTCGATTCTGCCTTTTCTTATTCCTCCTACCGTATTATGTAAATATATACATATACATATACATATACATATACATATGTAAAGACATACAGAGTATCCGATTGAATTACTACATACATGTTATAATTTTCCAGAAAATTTGTTCTTTTTTTTCATTACAAATTAGTGGATTTTGAAAAGTAAAATATTTAAATTTTACGTGTAAGGTAAAAGACCTAGTATCCAATCACTTCATGTATTTGTATTGATATATTTAGTGAATATAGTTATACAAATACATGAGCGATCGGGTACTGGATCTTTTACCTTTTATCTGGACAAAAAGGATTACTATAAATATGTGTAAGGGATGTACATAAATCACGTTTCTAAAAATAATTAGTCCTCGAGACAACTATCGATGACGACCCTCAATGCTTCCGGGTGTTTAATGTGACCCTGATGCACGACAACAATTTACTGTACTGGCGCTTACGATCATTTGCTAAGTACACAAGTCTAGTGTCACGTCGTTTAAGTTAATTCGATACCAGACTGCTGTTATGAACAAGTGATCAAAGCATAATCATGAAATTATTGAGTTTTCTTTACCGATTAAAATTGACATTATTGTTGATTGCAAAAACTATTAGAGTGAGTTGTGGTTTTATTGGAGTTGATTTTTTAAATTTGTAAGAAAAAAAATTTTAATTGTTGTAATAATTAAAGCAAATAACGAAATATGCGAATAATACAGAGAATAGTTATCATCATGAGTTATTGTGTAGGCTCCAGTGACGAACGACGACGACGTTGAGTGCGCAGCAGCGCCTCGTTGATGCCAGGCATGACGTCAACCGGCTGAGTGTTATTTTTGAAAGGAGACGAGAGAGAGAGAAAGATGTTTATGTGCGTGTGTGCGTCTGTGTTGAGAGTATACTTGACTCACACTGCCAGCTAAATATCATTTATAGAAATTTAAAAACAAGATATATGTTTAATATTATCTAAAAAAAAAACTTTAAATTTAAAAAATAAATATTATGAATTTAAAATAAAAAATTTAGTGGTTGTTTACGTAGACAGCTATTGATATCCTAATTATTAATGAAGAGCTTTAAAGTTTAAAGATGAGTTGTATACATTGACGGCTAGGTCTAAAGTCAAAAGATTAAGCACGCGAACCGCGAGCGCTATCAACACCTCGCGGATAAGATTGCCGAGCAACACGACAACGACTTCAAGGACTTTACTTTAAACTTTACGACATAAAACCAAGACGATTATCGAATCCTACTATTATTTAAATACAATGTACGAGACTGGTGATCATTTAATAATTTATGTCACTACTGTGAGCTGATGTATGTAATTGATTTCAGAGATAATGATAAAGATGAGTGTCCTAGTGACTAGCCAGGTCTCTGTAATGCAATGTCTCCATTTATTTTTAAAAATTTGCAAGATACTTTTACTGTCAGTCTCTCTGACAGAAAAGAATTTCTCGTTTAAATCGCGACGTTTTTTAATTATTTTAGAATAGAACACAAAAAAATTTACTTTTTTATGTTCAAGTATTTGTTGTATTGGTTTTTGTTTTCTAGTGTACAGAAAAATTTTTTCATTAATCGATACCTTGTGTGCGTAAATAAAATTACCAAATTATATGTTACGTTACACGTAGGATTCATCTAGTATATGTACCTTTGTGTCGGCGTAAAACGTAACGTAATCCCTAATGAATCCAGATGACAGCTAACCCATTCACTCGGTTCGTCTGTCTCCTCCACATTTATATATAAATATATATATATATATCGATGTAGTGGTATAGAGTAATAAATGGACACTAGACTGAGTGCACACACATTAAAGTGCGTACAACAACAGAGGGATTTAGTCACAGTCACACACATATGCGGGAAAACATTAGAAGAGGGGATAAATAGGCTACCCCATAGACATATATGTATATATATATCTGTAGCTAGACATTACTGATGGCCTGCACGCGGGTGAAAGTTGCATTAGGGGATGAATAAAGGAAACTTCTACGAGGGATTGTATTTCCCCTAACCCAGGGACTCTCAACTACAGTCTATCCGCTCAATTTCTTATATAACTTATTTTAAAATTAATTTTTAATCTCTTTGGTATCTTATTTCTTTGTTAGCCATTAATAATTATTAAATTGCCTTTAAGATATTAATGAAAATATGCTAATTTAACGCGAATAATAATGATTTATTAATAGAATTAATAAAGGGGAAAGGGAAAGTAGAGACCGGATTTTCGCGTGGCTGACGGAATGTGGAAAAGAATGCACGTGTGTGCAGTGAGTAATTCGCGCCCTCGTCATCTGACAGGAAGAGTCATCAGGGTATATATGTACATATATATTTATGGATGTATGTGTATGTGTATTGTGTATGCATTAAAAAGAATGAAGAGCAAGGTAGAGAAGAGTAACATAAGGGTGAAGGAAAAAAGGCCATATGGTAGGCAACAACGAGCGGGCAGTTTGATGCGTGGGAGACAAGGGGACTCAATGTTCTCTTGCTCTTCTAATGTATTTATATATCATACTATCTCATTCTGTCTATGTATAACTCAACCCTAAGGTCTATCATTCTTTTAATTTGTTATATCTATATATATGTACCATTATACATTATCCTTATTTTCCTTTGGATCTCTAAATTGAAATTGTCTCATGTAGATAAAATTTAATTTTTCGACAAGACAAAAATGAGAGTTTAAATCTTATAAAGAGGCCACTCAGCAGGTTTAACCCTCTAGCTAGTATTTTTAGCCCCTTTTCTACATAGTATTACGCATTATGCTATTACTATTCCTGCTGCAACTACTGCTGAGTAGTGACCTAGTCGAGAAACCATAAAGCCGGAACTGTGCGGCTTTGGGACAATGACAAGGTGTGTTTGCAAAGAGTATAATGAGAGAAAATAAAAGAAGAATAAAAAGAAGGGAGTGCAAGAATGCCAATAGATATATAATAAAAACACAATATAAATATATAAGTACGTATTATAGAAGAACCTGTTACAAACAATGTTGACGAGTAGGTGCATTCAAATTTATTGAGGTTCCTAAGACGTAGTATTAGAGGTGTTAAATTTGCAATAAAATATGTAATCTGTTGATACTTTTATTTGTTTACCTTTTTGTCTAGTGTATTATGTGGTTGATGTATAGATTTATCTTTTCAGCAATGAAAATACAAAAAAGAAGGAAAGAAAATATAAATTTTGGGACAGTGTGATTGAAGTAAGGCGACAAGACATATATTGTGACGTAAAACATAAGGAAACAACATTGTGCAGTAAATATAGTGCACTTACAGTGTTGTGATATCTGAGAGTTCAAAGTTTACAGCTTTGTCTCACGGAAAAGCTTTTGTCTGCATTACGACACTGACGAAAAACAAAATTTTAAACATTTTATGATAATACAACATTCGGTCTACATATTATTTATTTGTGTTCGGTGATTTTTTTAAAATATAAATAAATATACATGGAGATGTTTTCGGAGAGTATTGATTGAGATGTATGAATATATAGACAATTATTTTTTGAGTAGAGCAGTTGATTTGAAATTAATTTAAGAGTTATTATATAGAGGTGATGAAAAATTATGCAGATAATTGAAATAAATTTTAAGTTTTTTTTGTACGTGTAGTTTTCCGTAGGACACATAAATTATCATAGAAGCAATAGTATCCTAAGTCCGAAGAATGCCTCATTGTGGGGTCCTACCTGAGTTTTACCTGAGACCTTTTTTCAGGTAAAGAAAATTTCGAATGTCGATCTCACCGACCCCGCTAGAAATTTTTGACGAGGGTCAGACACTTTTAGGCCCGAATATATATGATGTGTATCCTCTACCTTCTACCTCAGCTGACCCATGATTCAGTGATTCTCTCCTTCTACGGCAAACTCTGTTCACGCTGGCATTGGACGAATGGAATTTTGGATTATACTTTAAAGGCAACCGTACAGCGGAAAGACTCTTTTGAATTATTCCTACAGTAAATTACCTTTGAATTTTTCGGGTTGTCTTTTATAATCGTAGAAAAACAAACGATTTTTTGTTTTACTTATATTTTAATCACAGTTAAAAGGGTCAATCAAATGTTGACCGAGCAAATTAATTATTCTCACTGTTTGAAATATTAATTGGTTTAACAAAAAAAAAAAAAAAAGAAAAAAAAAATTAATTAGATAGTATTTTTAAAATAAATAAAAATTTTTAATAATATTTAAAAGTTTAAAATAAAAATTATTTAAACTAAAGTTGAAAATAAAGAAAAATAATTTTCTTAAAATATAAAAATCAACAATACTGTATTACTGAGAAGAGGCAGGGGACGAAGGGACCCAAGGGATCTCATAGAAAAACGAAGGGCACATGGGCAAGCAGGCTAGAACACGAATAAGGGGCCAATATGAGAGAGACGTAAGTAACAGCAGCAGCAGCACCTAGTTATACTGATGCCTGAGCTCTCTTGTGCTTTGGGGAAGCAGAAAAGCATTGTTATATTTAGGGTAAAGACCCCATCGGTACCCCTGTTAGAAGGAGGGTTGCCAGAGCCTTTTATATACAACGAAGGGTCGGAGCGGCTGTCGGGTTCTTTTGTCCAAGTCGTCGAAGCGACGGAGGAAGTTCTATTTGGCATTTACTTAAACTCAACTTTGAATCTTCGGTATTAGTTTCTACCTTGGTGTAAGCTATGGAGACTAGTAGCAATGGTATTCCTCGTGGATACCTGGATAACAGACCAACAGTTGCTTGCTGTACTGTATACAATGTATATTCTTGTACACACTTCCTTGTCTATGCTCCAGAATACAGAACCTAAGCCTAAATCCAGGGTAACTTGGAGCAAAAGGAGACCCTTGACTGCAGCAAATCCTTTTGCAACAGCAATGACGATCGCGGTGTTAGACCTGACTCACATGCTAGAGTATTATAACTACGTGGGAGAGTTTACTGTTAGTCGCAACTGATTGTGAGTAGAGAGCCAGAGTCTTGCAATCATCAGCCAGGTCCAGCAGAGCCGGTTCGTTGGGTTGCTCAAGCAGCTTACTAGCATAGCTCTTACTCAGCATCACAGGACATAGAACGAGGCTATGGTACTCTCTGGCGATTGCGCCGCTGGCAACCAGCTCTAGTACACCAGCATATAACCAATCAGGCCGAGCAACCTAACATAAGCAAGCAACCAACAACTTACACTCTTAGGTTGCTCTGGGTGTTGGTGAAAGGTGTGGCCATAGTGTGTTGTTGGCTATATATAAGAAAAGAGAATGCAATATCTCATCGTACCATATTCCAACTACCAGCCGCCACACTCTATACTAAACTCAAACCACCAGGTTGTAATCATTTTCATCCTGTCCGGCTGTTATACTCTAGCTTCTGAAGCTGTGAAGATATTTATATACATATATATATAATATATAGGTATACATATACAAAGGAAAAAAAGGCATCAGTAGGATATAAATACATATATGAGAGGTATACAGGTGCGTTACTAAATGGAATTCAATGACCTCTGTGCATTTGAGGACGTACAAGAGTAATCGGGAAGGCCGCGTGGTCTCTCATCATACATGAGAAGGATTGTTAGCGCTCTTGGGATCCGTGAAACTTAGTTGCACTTTGATTCTATGTTAAACTTATCCCGCAATAATAATATAACGTGGCTCGTGACCAAGTGCAAAAAGGAGAGGTGGGAAGTGAGTGCGATGTACACTCTTCTGACGCCGGCGGTCTTATCCAGAGTACAGAGCTGTAATAAACGATACCGTACATCCTAAACTATCTATACTGGTAACTAGTTACTAGTAATATGTATTAGATATATATCCTAAGACCAGCTGTAACCTCTTTCAAGTTAAACAAGAGCATTGGGATCTCCTGACGCTCGGGTATTCTTTATGCTTCCTGGGCAATCCTGATACATCTCAACAAACGTTATGAATGATTGCACGTGATTTACCACCAAGATAAAATATATAATGCACCTGATTGTCCTCGTCCTTTATATTTATTTGCCATTGAAAAATTTTGATATTTATTTCTTTTATCAGTTTAATGTTTAGCGCGAACTCAACAGTTCGGAGAACAAAAATTATTTATTTATTTTTTTTGGAAATATTCAAAACGCAAGTTAAATGCGTAAATTTGGATACATGTAATAAGTTAATCAGCATATTTTATGTACAGATATTTACATGTTTGGATGCAAAATATAATGAATATTTACATATGATATGTAAACATGTATATATTAGTATAAAAATAAAATTGCCAGTGGATTGAATATAAGCCCAAGGCGGAGGCAAGGTTACGCGATGTTCGTGAAAGTTTGTTCAACAAATTTCACCCAAGATTGTTAACCACCGTGATCGAGGTGTAGTTTTCATTGGGTGCAGCCTTTGTCATCCCGCGATGTCTTTTTACTTTTCCGATCGACGTACAAATCAAATGACATGGCAATAATTGAATAACGTACAAAAGAACGAAGTTAAACTAATAACCATCGGAGAAATACAATAAGGACAACTGCTGGTTGACCAGTGTTTTCTTCCACGACTGTAGTGTGTGTCCAGTCCGAGTCATGACAACACAAAATACTTGGCAATGACCAAAGACCAATGTACTTATGAGGAGTAAACAATAAAAGACAAGTAAGAAAAGAGAGTCCAGTACTGTGTTTGTAATGCCAGTCAGCTGATTTATATACTACAAATAAACTAACTTGCTGCAGTAATAATATTTTAGTATATAAAGCACATTAGTTTGCTGTGATATGAGATAAGAGACTGAAATAAATGTAATGATAAAATGAAATTGTATAAAAAATGTCAAATTAGGTAGCGAGTGTAAAATTTTTAAGTATGTGTAACGTAATGAGTAAGGTAATGTGTGATATGAAGAAAATAAGTAGCATGACACTTTTTGTTGAGTACTGGGTAGATTATAACGCCAACAAGACATCATATATACCAGTGTAGAGTACCAACGGCAACGACTGGCTGATCGGTTGTACTGTTATTTTTAACTTGACGCCGACGCGCCAGTCCGTAGTCTAAAACTGTACACCTTCCTTCTTCTTTGGCCTCGCGAGCGCCAGAAAATCATCACGTTTACTTATATATACTTATATATGTATATTATGTCGCCGTAACTAAAACCCGAAAGCATACGAAGACGCATATTTTGAGTAACTATTTTCACAGTGACGGTGGTCTCGCCTATTTTTAATCCTATGCTATATTAAACAGTATAATATATACATTTTGTAGACTTATATGTATGCTGTTGTGGAAGTGTAAGTTTGAGAAGAGAAATAACGAATGGAGGGTTAATGAGGTAAAATAAAATGATGATATTATTAGAAAATAAAAAAAAATTTGAATAGTAATAGTGGGGTAATTATGATAAAATTATTTAGCTTATTGGTCGGTAAAAGATTTTTCGAAACGTTGATTTCCCGCCAGTTGAGACTTGGCAACCGCGTACTCGCGGAGGAAGAGCGAGAGGGCAGAGCCAGAGGCCTCGAAATGTGGCAACCGAGCACTGATGCGTTGTAGCGTTGGTTCCGTGCTGATACCCACGCTCTCGAGTCCGCTCAACGTCGTACTACTGTCGAACATAAATGCCTCATGAGACTTTCTACTTGCAGAGTACACGAGAATGGGGTTGTCGCCACGACACTGGCCTAGACCAGGGTGATCCCAGTGAACGCCCTAATGAGATAGATCATTTGACGTGTCCTAAATTTGTCAATACGTCTACTAGTGAAAATTAAACTCAACTACTTATACACCAATGAGCTAAAAATTTAAATTCACCGTGATATAAGTGGCTTTTTTTTCTTATTCTTATTCTTGCTTTTCTACTTCTTCTCATTATGATGACAAAGAGAAATTTGAACGAGTTTCTCAAACAATGTATTCTAAATACTACAAACTTGATGATTAAACGAATTATTTAAAATATTAAATTGATATTTTTATAAAATGAGAAATACATTTTTTACGTTAAATACTTTTTTGGCTTTTGTAATATTTCTAGGATTATTATGTTGAACTGTAGAAAATAATGTCAGTTGGGATTCGAAAGGCTCATAGCCTCGCGCGCGTGTTGCGCTGCTTCTTTGGTGTCGGTTGGAGCAACTTTCTAGTTTAGCTGACGTGTGGCGCAGCACTGCGTGGCGTGCTATACAGTCAAAGCTTACGTATATATATATATATAGGTATACTGTGCGTATGTGTACGTATTGTCTGGTTGTGGTGTATGCAATACACACAGTGAGAAAGAGAACCTGCGCGAGCGTTCTCATCCCTCTTTCTCTCTTTCCCTCTCAAATATTTCTATACATGTTTTCTTTCTTACTTGCATACTTGACAGTCGTATGGAGGAAAACTGGTTTCAGGAGAATAGAGCAACTACGGTTTTATATAAAACACTACAAGACACCAACCAATATATGAATACATATACAATGTATATATAAAAAAAGCGTATGCTCAACACCTTCACCCAGAGGTCAACTTTGAGCCTGTGGCAACGATACTCTTTTTCTACCCGTGGATATTTGGGGCATCCAGTGAGGATGATGAGAACGTAGCAGCCTAAAAAATAAGGTACCAATTCGCTCCGTTACAAGAAAATAATCAACGTGGAATTTTACCCGTTGATTACATACAACAGCAAATGAGAATCGACGATTTTTAATTTTCAATGTGGATAAAACAATTAGCTTGTTATTAACTCAATAAACAAAAACGAAAAAAAAAATATTAACTTATAACTCAAGTCCAAGAATTTAAAAATAACGTGTCTGTAAGATAGTAATTTTTATTGACGGAAAATAACTTTGAGTCAGCGAGATACAAAAACTCGTACAAGGCGGGGTCATCGTTGGAAACGTAAACAGCTGAGCATCGATAAAGTAAAATGAAATTTTCGGGACAGAAAACAAAAATATAAAAATTTACAACTACTATACAAAGAGTTTAAGTAAAGAGACAGAGGACTAGAACGAGAAAGATAAGACTGTTTTACCAACGGCGCCTCGTTACTGTTGGCCCAGCATCTAATCTCTCGTAATTCCGCGCTCTCTTTTTTTCTCCTTTTTTTTAACCGTTGCTTTTTCCAACCCCCGCCGCCACCGTGCCCGACCTCGTATCAGCTCGCCACGGAACGGGAGCTCTCCCTCTGCAATATATATGCGTCCTCGTCTGACTTGAGGGTAGTTTCACCCCAGTTGAGAGGGGCGGACAACGGGTTGATTGCACTGGCGGCCTGGTACTCTCATCTCTCTCTTTCTCTCTCCTTCTCTCTCTCTCTCTCTCTCTCTCTCCCTCGTCTCAACGTTCTTGATTTGATAGCGTCCTTCCCATTCTCTATTCCTCTCTTTTACTGTACTCCTCCCTCGCTTCTCCACCGCTATAGCCGCTATATTTCCCCCTTTCACTCCTCGTGCCACCCGCACACACAGCAGATCTCCCGTTCGCCGCTTCACTCTCATCATATCCCACTCTCTTCTCTCCCACCACTCCCACTCCAACTCCGGCTCATACTCTAACTCATAATACAACAAGTCCTACTCTCTAAATGGCTCACACTCTTGCTAGTAGCTAGCACCAGTGCGCGCGCAGACTCCCACTCTCGCGGCCTCATAGCCAGAGAATACGAGGGGTGGAATGAGAAGGGGTTACCATGGCAACTCCCCACGAGCGAGTATTACGTTGGTCCTCTTTGTCTGACACGTTCACTCTATTTCTCTTACTCTTTATATATATACATATACATATAAATATAAATATATATACAGGGTCTCACTTGCTCATACTAACACTCATATACAACTCACTCTCTTTTTATATTTTTTCTCTCTCACGACTGCCGTAAAGCGAGTGCTCTGACGACTGCAAGCAGTATAGAGGCTGATTCACAGACCCTACTCGGCCCACCCTCGTTCCAAAGTTCTCCGAAACGAAAACATCGATTCGCTCATAGCCCCAACCAACGTCTTCTACTTCCACTCGTCTTGGCTTCAACTTCTTCGTCTTCATTCTCTAATGTCGTTCTCTGTTTTTATTCTTCTTCGTCGTCATCTCTTCTACACTCGTATTTTACTTTATGCTTCTTTTATATTTTATCCATGTTACAGTATTAGTATTATTCCAAATTTTGATTATTTTTCTCGTTATTTCTTTATGTCAGATCTCGACTACTCTGTCTATACTTTACACCAGACTAGACTAGACTATCTTATAAGTCTTAGCGATTCCCAGTCTGAAAAGCCACGAGAAAAGTCAAGTTATTCATTATTATAATGACACAAGATTACATTGAACCTTTGCTTTATGCTTTAATTAATTGCTTTTTTATTAACCTTATTATAATTTTTATATTTGCAATGGTGATTCCTCTGATAAATGATTAATTGAAACCCCTATTTACTTTTTTTTTCGTTAGATAAAAAAATAATAATAATGTAGATTAAAATGTATATAGTTGGTACAGAGTAGATGAGGCTGCTCTTTATCTTTTATTCCTTCAAGTATAGATTTTCCGTTGAGACTAAAGGATGAGATAAATGAACTTTAAAGAAACAAAAATAGAGTTTTTAAAATGCATCTTTTTAAAGTTTATCATGATACTCGAAAAAAAACAAATAAATAATAATAATAATAATACAATAAAAGTTGAAAAATCAACTACATAAAAAATAAACGAAATAACAGGCTGAGAAAAATTGTGCTTACGAAGCAAGTCAGCTTTTTTTTTCATTTTTTATATAAACTTTTTTTTTTTATTCATCGTGAAAGTGATGCCGAGGGTGGATAAGAATTTTCAACCGTGGAAACGCGCCAAACAGGTTGATCTGAAACTTGGAGACACCATTTCTATTATCTGGTTGGCCTTCGTAACGTTTCGTTCAAGACTTTGTTTTTGGTAGAATCTACATATATATTTGTATGCATATAAAATGTCTGATACAAATCATAGAAAATTTTTGGACAGAATAATTAAAGAACCATTATTGCACATCAAACCAACAAGTTTATTTTATTTCATGATATATTTTTGAAAATAACGGAATGCAAATAACTACTGCAGTAACTTTGATGAGTGTCACAGATTTGAAATATTGTGACAGCATCATATAAAAAATAATAATAATAACAAACAGATGAAACACATATGTGTGTATTATTGTTTAGACGATCAAAAGCCACGGAGATATTCACTGTGTTGGGATCCTGAGGATGATTATCTCCAGTGAGTTCAGGGATCATACTGGCAATTAGAGAGCCTCTGGCCGTGGCGGTAGCAACAACTACTGTGACCAATCATTAAGCTTAAAAATAAGGACAGACATATTACAAGAGATAGAATACAACAAGAGGAAAAAAGATAGCCAGTATATATATAGAATTAACAGAGACTAGCATAGCTAATACTCGTCGACGGCGAGTTCTCTCGTGCTCTCGTCAATGCCACTGATTTAAACCGACTGGTGGCATTCACACGACCATCATATATTTTTATTTTTTATTCTTGCCTCACAACTTCTTTATCTGTCTCTCTTTAACAGTTTAACCCCCACTACCCGCGACCTTTTTAGCGCTCTCTATTCCCCACTTTATGCAACTAAACTAAACTATCTTACTGTTTATCCCCAACTTCATATTTATATACATATATACTTATTCATACACAGTATACATGTATGTAACTTGATAGAATGTACATGTATTTTGTTATTTCAGCAGCTCGTATATGCACCGCAGCCGATATGTTATCAATTGATGCGCGGGAAAAATACAAACATCATCGGTGGTGTGACATCCTGATGTACACGCGATGCATTAGATTTTGAAAAAATAGTAACAAGAAATTCCCGCGATATAATTTGATTAATATTGTATTATATACAATAATCATTTATTTTTCATAAGTGTTCAATGTTTTAGTACGCAATTTATTTACAGTAAAAATAAATAGATAAAGTACCATTGAGTTTATTTGACAAGTATAAGATCAGACTGACCAGAGTATGTATATAACTTGATTATCAATTTAAACTTTAGGCTCTAACATATTGAACTTAACTTGAAAATCGAGCAAGTGAATGTAAACTTCAACCCTTTGACAGCATCAAGTTAATAATGAGTTAATTTAAGGCTGCAAAAGTATGTAGGTATTAGTATATAAGTGGTACCGTTACATCTGGGTTGAATTTTTAATTTTGAACACGCACGGTCGCACTGCAGCCTACATGTTGACTTTGTGTACTTACATGAGAGAGTTTCAAAAATCACCTCAGTGATGCCCGGAGGAAAGAGAGGTCTCGTGGCATGCTCATGAGAGAATAGAAAAGTGAGACGGTCTCAAGGAAAAAGGGGCCACTAAGTATAAGAAAAATAAAAGAGGTCTAGAAAAAAAAGAGCGTAAGAGAGAAAATAAAAAAAGTAATGAGGTGAAAAAGAAAAAGAGAGAAAATAGTTTGTGGGCGGGTGAGGGCGCAAGGAGGTGATGTGGAAAGGAAAAATGAGGATAGGGAGGAGAAGAAAAAAAGACAGTGAGTAGGAAAGATATAGAGAGTAGTAAAGAGAGATCGGTCGATCTCTCAAGGAGGACGAAGTAAAGGCTTCGACTTTATACTACTCCTGTGTCCGTGTGAAACTGGTTTGGAAGGATGTGACGTACACATGTGTGGACTCGGGAATACACCTTGGAAATTCCTTCACTCCAAAGAATAAGAAGAACAAGACCAAGAAGAAAGAAGTAAGAGGGTTCATCTGACTACATATACATGCACATTCTCTTCGAGCCAACGTACTTTTCTAAACTATGAGATTCATATTTTTCTTTTATATTTTTTGTCTTCAGTAAATTTAATTTCACAAAATTAATTATCTCATTAAATTGAATTTATTTAATACTATATTTTTTATGATTTAAATTTATCACAAGAATTTATTTACTATAATAAAAGTTATATATATATATTTAATTTTATTTTAAGATGAAAAATATATTGAATAAGCGGTTGAAGTTAAGAGAATAATTCCTTAAACGCTTGACTAAAGCGAAGTGAAATTCAAGCGTCGGTAATGGCGTAAGCGTACACGTTATATAGCACTCGCGATATATCCAGCTCATTCGAAAATACAGCTACAGGCTGGAGATACATATACAGACGTATGTACATAGATTTTATATATGTATATATATATATATATATAGGATTGAGAAGGGGGTACATGCCATGCTTTAGTTGAACGCAGTGCATAGAGAGGGTTGAGTAGGAGAGTGAAGTTGGGGTGTGTGGACGGGTGGGATACATATATACATGTATATATGGATGTATATAACTGAGAGTGTGGGTGAGACGTTCAAGGGGACGAGAATACATAGTGACTGTAGGGGTGAGAGACGAAAGGGAGTAAAGGGGAGCAAGGCTCCATCGGGGGTGGCGCCGTTCGATAGCGTGCGCACGTGGTCGTACTTCGTTCAGCCGCCGTCGTGGCGCCAAAGTCCTATTAAACCTCCCACTACTCCATTGCGAGTCGACGCAAACGTCTAACACAGCAAAAAAGGAATAAATAAAAAAAAAAAAAAGAATATAAAAAAAAACAACTCAGCCTCTATACTACTATACCCAATACTGCTATTACATGACTTAGATGCCAGTAAAATTCCCTCAGCATTCTGCGCAGGCGTCAGTAATTTAATTTACTTAAGCAACTGACTTTGATTTAAGATAAAAAATTTTTTTTACTCAAAATAAATATAAATTAAAAGCTCTCAGTACATGATCTAAATATACCTATTGATAATTGAATTCAAATTTTCAATTAAATATCTATAATTTTTTTTCTTTTTAAATATAATAAAAATAATAATAAAGCTTTAAAAATAATAATAAAGTTTTTGTTTGTTACGTTACATTGTTTTTGTCGTACATACAATGTCGTAACTGACGAAGTTGATATATTATGTAAAACGAATACAAATAAGTTTTCAAAAGTTTCCAGTATTGCAATACAAGTCGAGGGGTTGAACACACATTAGCCATTTTTATTTTGTATATAAAAATGATCTTTTTTTCCTGTTCACTAAAGTACGTAGAGTATAGTTACGAGATGAATTTTCAACATATATGAAGATACTTAGGCTTTGTACGTTAGCGATGTAGGCGGTAGGTACGTCATACGTTTGTGATTACTTGCTGTATATGTAGAGAGACATATGCATGCATTATAAACCCAATGTACGTCTAGTATGCATGTAAGTGTGGTGCGTATCTAGTATAGAATTCTTGCGTAAGTAGACTCAACTAACGTGCTTATGAGCAGAAGATCTTGTCGCGTCGTCGTTGTTGTCGGGACTAGTGTGTGCATGTGGTAACGAGTTCACGAGTATGTCTGATATTGTAAGTAAGCATGCAGATATTTGTATGAGTGTACTATCGCGTGCTGCCACCTGTACAGGAATGCAAAAACTTCACACGTGGTTTAATTTATTATTTGTATTAATAATATATAAGCATTTGCATATTATTCACATATGAAAATCCTTTATATTATTCATCAACTAGTTGTCCTTTTTTTGTAACAAATTTTCAGTGTGACTTTACGTAGGAAAATTTATTAACAATCACTGATATATTGTAAAAATAAAAAGAATTTTATATAGATAGATAAAAATAATAATAAAGGACTAAAGTTTTCCAAAGATCCTAAATGACTCTTCCATTCCAGACAATTTAATCTAAACCAATCTCTGATCGATTGGATTTATACCCAGGACTATTCGGTCGAGCAAAAGACTTCCGAAGATTGAACTTGTGCCGATAGAATATATATAGACATAAAAGAGTAAAAGAAAATAAGAAAGAAGTATAGATATATGTATGTAATGTATATATATATAAACAGTATGGTTTTTCGTAGCTACTGCCAGTAGTTGTTGCCAACTCAAGAGAAACTCGTCAAGTACTTGCGTTCACTGAACGGCAACTTCTTCCTGCTGTTTCTTTAAATCTTTCTCCTCCGTGGCTTTTCCATATTTTTATACTCCTTTCGTACCACTAGTCAGTCTCAATAAATTTGCATATGATAAACACACTTTTCTTGTCTCTCCCTTACTTACTTCCATGCATAGATACATATATGCAAGTAAATGTACATAGTTATATATACAGCAGCATTAACATGCGTTATCAGAGTTGCATCGCACTATTTTACACGAGTAAACGATACCCGGTGCCACCTGTGTGCAAGCTTTAAAGATTGCCTGCAGCTAAAAAATTATATCACGGCTGAATAAGTAGAAAAAGTTACAAAACCAAAACACGTGGTTAAAAGTAATACTTTTTAATAAAATTTGAAATTTTTGTCTGCAGAAATTTTTTTTCAAAGAAGAGCGTTAGGATTTATTGATCATCTATCGGGTTTGGAAAATTTACTCGGTAAAAATCAAAGCTCATGGTGGTAGAAAATACTTTCAAGTATTTTCGTTTATTGAAAATGAACATAAGATCTAATGGTGGCGAAAGAAAGCCTATTAGTGAATAAAATAAATCAGCTGGTCGAATCCAAGCAATATACAATTACATGCAGTAATTTATATTGTAGAGCTGGCGATACAAATGTGTGGTGTCTGTCTGTTATAGTCGCATCGACACTGGCGACTGACGAAGGTTACAGAGAGCACGCTGATCGGGCCGAATCGAGGAATCGAAGGAAGGCGGACACAAACAACACCAGACAAGAGCGGCACGAGGGGCGCGTGCCACTTTGAAAGGAGTGGTGGGAAAGTAAGTTATGCGCGGCACGTGATCCCTCAGAGATCCGTCGCTACACGGCGTCCAGTGGCGCTTCTTCGGCCTCCTCTGACATCTCTCTATTGCTGTTACTGGTACTGATGCTGTTGCCTCTTATTACTCACTGATGCTCCCTTGAGTGTAAGAGGTAAAGGCACAGGGGGCCGACCACTAACTACCAACTTGCTACTGTTCTCTTATCCATGTAAAAGAACTCTCAAGTGTATATGCATAACGAAGAATTTACATGGGTATGCTTGTGGTCTCTGTGTTCTTGAGTTCACACTTTCCGGACGACGAAGACGATGAGGATGATGATGAAAGCTGCTGAAGAGGAACAAGAGCACGAGAGAATTGGTGAATGGATACAAGATCACAGTCTGATGATGTTTATGTATTATTATACGGACTATTACTTTTGTATACATGTACTCACTTACATTTTATATGCAATTAATAGTATTTACATTTGCGTGTTTCCGTGAGATTAACTTGTGCATAGTTCAGCATAAGTATAAACTTTAAAGTGAATCTTATAATTTACACGAGGCGTATGACATGTAAACTTGATGGCTATATATCTGTCTCTTCTTAAAGTCCAATTCCTGCATTAAATTTATTTAACACAAGGTGAAGAAGAAACATCGTAACTAGACTAAACAGAGACGACATGTATTTAAGTTGATAAACACAGGTGTATTATACGGTACATTTATTAATCACCTGTTGTTATGTGTCTTCTGTATACATATAAACGAAATTGCACATAACATGCGGTCAAAGCCATCCTCGTGACGTTTCCAAGTTGCATGTTTAGTCAGTATCTCAAATTTAATTTTGTGAATAAAAGTAAACGACCTCGAAAAATATTCAGAGTAATTCGAATAAGTACAGCAGGTTGATCACTTTCCGTGACGAGGGGAAAAAAATAAATGAATTTAAAATACAAGTATACATAATAATAGTAAACAGTTCCGGGGCAAAAGTATCGGAAAGTAAATCGTGAAATGAGAGCAAGGACGTCGAAATGCATTACACGTTTCACAAGAGATTGGAGATTGGGGGGGTAGGTGCTGCATACATATATAATACACATAGATAGAATGAAAAGGGGGTAGTAGTATGAGAGAACGTGGAAGTAGTGTAGTAGAAAGAGGTTGGCGACCGGGCCGTCGCCGGGAATTGAGGGGTGATAAGCAGAGGGATGACACGCTCCACGCATACTGCGGAGCTTCGATTCCTCCGTAGAACCACGTGTATTTACTATTTCCTCCTGCATATAAACACTCAAAAGTACTTTATATATATAATATATATATATATATGTATATATATGTACATCCGATCTGTCAATAGCGTCAGCTGTTGCTTCTGTCTCTGAAACGATGTCGCGTGTTTCTCTGTGTACATATACATGTGTATATTATGCATCCTGTAGTACTTAGATATATATAGATATATGCGGATGAGCGTCACTGTCAGTTGTAAAAACACGTGCACAAGATATCTTACCGGTGAATCAAGGGACATGTATTTGTGAAGGTAATTGTATGAGGAAATGCTCCGGGCAACCGTTCATTGTCGATCTGTAGTATTTGGATATATAATAAAAAATCTAATAAATATATAAACATAGTAAGATGTTGGAGTATAAATTCCCCTTCTGGGAAAATATATCCGTTTAACGATGGTAGTATTTGTCAAGTTTCGTTATATAGAAGGTTTAGGTAGGGTCAAGGACAGACGACGAATGAGTGTAAAAGAGAATAATAATGGCAAAAATGTGTGTTATATAGTAGTAGTTATATATAGCTGGTGTGACACCTGCAGTAGTAACATAGAGTGTGTCGAAATCAAAGAGCCGGCGCCAATAAACCATTCTCTTCTCTTCTGTTCTCTATACCCTCCATGGTACTGCACTGTGGTGTGTTATATTTGTCGTTTTGGGTCTTGAGACCGCAACTGAGTCCCCGCACGACAGGTACCATATTATTCATCTTTCATTACCACAAAGTCTACGCTCCAAGTAATTTCTCGGCTTCTACTACTACTACTACTACTACTACTACTATTACACTTTAACACTATACCTGAACGATTCAAACTCTACAAATTAACTGGTAACTCGGACTAAGACGCCCCACTGTGGTTTTAGATTAAGAATGATGGTTCATAGTTTAAGTAAACAAAATATAACGACTGTAAGTACAACTTGATTATCGCATCTACACTAAATCATTAATAAATTCATAAACCTATAGATTATTTTAATATATTTTTAAACTATGTATTGTTATACCTGTTGATGAAAGAATTAGTCAACAGTTTATTTTCATTTATATACATACACATACATCTATGTATATAAAAACATATAAAAGTAATGTCAATGACATTTAATGTGATAATCGAACGATGTCACGTAATACATAGTTATATACAGCACTTGTTTACAACTCGATAATTACACACATCGATAATAATATAAATTATCTTACTATCATCAATTCACGTGTACATACATTTTTATTATATTATTACGTAGTACATTCATATAGTCAACGTTTTTTTAGTGACGTCTAATCGCGATGAGATACTACGTTTCACGTATACATGTATGTGTATATGTTTGGGTATTTAATTTTTTTTACTACTCGAGTCAGCTGATTCGTTTGTAGTAATACCCGTGAGTGGTCTCTTAATTGCTATGTCTATTTGTAAATGTAAACAAAACAATACCACGCTTGAATAAATGTTTATTAGCTAGAGATCCAGACAGACCACGTGTTCTAATGTAAATTCATTTACTTAATTCACTTTCAGTCTCTATTTAAATTTTTTTGGTTTGTCTGTGACGGAAATGAGGTTGAATAGGATTGGATGTAAAAAAATAAATTCGGTATTTTGGTAGAATTGTGTCATAGTTATGTGTAAAACTGATAATTATATATATAACAATAATAAACTGGTATATTTGAATAGGATGAATTGTTGTCGAGGGTCAGGTATACATGAAAATAAATAATATTAATAACCTGATGATAATACAAATACCTAAGTGTATATTTATTATAAGTTATTTGTATAAGAGAGACGAATGACGTGAGAGCATGACAAGTAAATCGTGTGCGAAAAAATAATGAATAACGAGTACGGTAAATATCAGTATGAGTTTATACAGTTGTTATAGTGGTAGTGGTAGAAGTAGAGGTAGTATAAGTAGTAGTATTTAAGGCTGTGGAGGTGTTTGAAGTAGCAAAAGAAAGAGCAAGAGGTCGACGTCGGCGTTAGTATAGAGTGTATATAAAGTGAACAAGCCAGACAAATGAGAGGCGGGATGGAAAGGAGGCGGGCGCAACTGTGAAACAAACCGCGCGTAAATCAAGTCTCGTTGCTCTTCAAAGCCACCACGTGGTCGCTTGCGCAGAGTTTTCACGCTAACGAAACTATGACGCTCGAGGCGAATTTATGAATGGGAAATCTATTGACAGATCCCAACGACGATATCTCACTCTATATACTGCCTATCCCGCTCTTATTCTCATTAATAGTCTCCGGGGGAAAAGACCAATCTACTTGTCCTCTATATCAACATACATTCATAAAGATATACATATCAATTACATGTATATAGATATTTTTGAGTTTATATTGTCTGGCAACACCTGCTACCAGACATACCACGGCCTATCTATCATCATCATCGTCATCAATAAAAAAAAGACAAACAAAAAATAGACATGTCTGCTGGACGAAAATGTTTCAGTCAACACTAGCTGTATTGGCTATTGCCGCATGCGATAACTCGGATGATATGTGTGTATTTGATATAAATTTATGGAGTACAAGCTAGATTGTTGTTGTATACAATCCCAATGCATATTTATATAGAACGCATTCACATGTCCCGACCGGAAAATGACCCGTATCCTAGTATTATATATTATAGAGACGTGAAGCCCAGACATGTCTCATATTATTACTCGCTAATCCAACTGGTTTATTTTTGCGTCACAATTAAATCCACTCCCCACTTAACGTCTCTTCTATTTATACCTTTCCAATTCAACTACCTATCCATTTAAAAACTCATCACCTATTTCTACTCGATTTAATATTCCTTATGATTATGTTCATGATTACGATGATAATAATAGAACAATATACGATATGTATGTGTAATAAAATATCAATTATAGCCGATCAATGCGCCGCTATTGACTTTGAATTCATTGACAATCCACCTGTGACTATAATACTCATATTATATACATATTGTTTATATATATAATAAGTTTCTTTAGATCAGGTGGCTCTGTTAAAAAGACAATAGATACGTCAGTGGGGCACGCGACTAAAACTACTCATATACATACATATATACAGCGGAGTTTTATTAGGGGGATGAACTGGAGGAAACCACGTGGAGTTGGGCTTTTGTCAGGCATCGCTCGAGACCTAATTTCTCGGCAGCTCGCGAAGCCGTGTGCGTTAGTCATGCGTTCAGTCTCGAAAATATGATACGTCATGTTTAAATAAATACTTATATATATGCATGCAAGTGTAATCACTAAGTACTTGAATTAAATACAAGTTCTTTGACATTTACGACAATATAATTTACAAATAAACGCTCTAATAGTATATACATTATCCAACATTTAAATGAATATTTATATAAGTATTTATATATTTTTTTTTTTTTGCAACAACTTCAGTTTATTACTTATATGAGTAAACATAAATTGAAGCCATGCATAAAAAAAAGTACTTGTGGTCGTAAACTGAAGTAAAGATGGAAAATGAAGTCGTGATGTTTAAAAAAAACTTCCCTACAATAAGTTGTTGTCGTAAAGGTAGTCATAGAAACGGTTGGCCGCTCGATGGTTGGTCATAAGTGCCTGTACTTAACGATGGTAGCTGTACATATATAATACATACATATATTATTGTAGTACTTATGTGTGAGACGATTTACTATACTTATATCACACTTAACATTCACACATACATGTGATATATATTTATATATGTATATGTACAGATACCTCGATGGATTGATGTCTTGTAATGCTATATACCAACACAAGTGCTCCAATATAACACAAGTAAAGAAAAGAAGCAAAACAGTCTGCTCAGCCGCTTACTGATGCTCTCGTCGTCTCTCCCCGCTCTCTTATCTACTCTATTCGTTCAACTCGCGAATCCGGTACTTCCTTTCCTCCTCGCACTCCCTCCGCACACTCACCAGACCAAAGAAACGCGGGATCGCTTCAAATTCAAACAACCGAACACGAGGTTACCACGCGTCAAATCTGACATTCCACCGCTATCCATTATCGTACAGTGTATTTTACGTTTTTGACAGTTTACTATCTATTGAAACAGCTCTAGGCTCTGTAATTAACTATTTTTAACATATTTATTAATATTCGTCAGACTTTTTCTGTGTAACACAGGTGAAAGTTTTACGAGCTGATAAAAAATTTTAATTACAATGACGTTTGTTACTAAAATTATTTTAGTAATCAATAATTTTTGTTTCCTTCATAAAATTCGAATTCAGTTTTGATTTTTAAATTTTCAAATTTTCAAATAAACTGAAAGCTCGGATACAAGCTAGATAATTTTTAGAGAAAATTATTAGTAGAGAACTGAATTTTAGAGGATTTTAAAAGAATTTCAAATGTTACGGTTTAATGCTCGACTTTGACAAATTATCAGACACTATTTGTTCACAGAATTTAAATTTTATATATAGAAAATAAATAAATAAATAAATAACGAGCAAATAATGAAAAACCGAGTCGATGAAAAAAGACACTTGTAACATAAAATAATAAAAAAAACGTCCGAGTACAAATAGTTGGACGTCTGGAGCACTCGGGTCAGCGGAAGGTTTCGCTCATACTCGTAATATTTAACCACCATAAAAAATTCACCTCCACATTTATCGGAGCCGTATTACAGAGCGATAATGATATTTTTATATTGTAGTATAATTAAAAACTATAACTAAATTATAATATATATATCACATTTTGGGTAAAATAGAACCGTAAATCCTCAAGATGTGTAAACGTTCACTAAACTCACCTGACCAACGTCGCACCACATTATTATTTAGCTGGCACTGATGACAGCATCTTGGATCGTTCGTAAACCATACAAAGCACAGGAGATAAAGCCGTTTTATTTTTTCAAGTACAAGAAAAAAAAAGCGACCTTTAAAGGTCCACAGTTGCGATTTTATTTAAGTTTAAATTTAAATTTTATTTTATAGAAACTTTATATCTTCAAGTTTTAGTTTTATTTAAATTATTAATATTAAATATATATATAAGTATATATATATAATCGTCACGGTCTCACGATTGCCGTAAGCCGTAGTGTAGTGTGTATAACGTTTGCACGGGTTGTACAATAAAACACCGCACGATCACTGGACGTAAAACAACTCTCACGGACAAACCTACTTGCTGGTTGGCCATGTAAAGCATTACTGAAATACTCTGACAACAGTCTTCGACGAGTACCGACGTTCGGGTTTCCTACGTCCAAACTCGGGTCTCTCCGTAAGCCCTCGGCCCACCTGCACTCCGGCACAGCGCTACGGGACTCAGTGCCGTCGCAACGACCAACGAGAACCCGGGACAATAATGTTCTCGATCGTGGGATAAAACCGCGAGAGAAATTATCCAAGGGAGACGAGGCCAGGGCTGTTAGTTCGCTTGCTGTAAACTACTGCGCACTCGGCCGAAGCGCTTTCAGCCTCCACATTCTTGTCGATCCACAAGCGCTTTCATTTTTTATTTATTTTATTTTTTTTTTTTTTTAAATTTACTCTCATTTAAATTTGAATTTTAAAAAATTTTAATCATCGGTAATTATTTTCTAGTATTCAAGATATGGAGACGTCATTTTTTTTTAGGCTCGATGATGGTAATTAATATGGTAACATTTATATACAAAGTTTGTAGTAAGTAATATGGAAAACGTGGAAACAGCTTCTGAATGAACGGGTGTAAATGACCCCGTCCATCATCCAACAAGTCGTAAAATCTTAATGAGGTGCGCGCCGTGAAATGCCACCGAATGCGTGCGCGCGACTTATTCAAGAGTTGTATGTTACTTATATACATACATACATACATTTAAGTAACATATATCTGTATAATATAATATATGTATGTACGTTTTTTGTTGCGTGTACCGTAGAGAAGAATAAACCACGCGGTGAGATGAAAAATAAAAAAATAGTAATAATAAACACGTCCTTCGGAAGGTCCTCGTAGAAATATATACTTGATCCACGTTGATATGATTGTTGATGTTGTTGTCGTCCTTTTTTATGAAATAAGTAATTTGCATGTGTTGGTATTGTCAGGTCTCTGTATCTTGTTACTCCGATGCCTGCGATGAAAATGAATATCGTTTGGCTGTTAACACTGGACACTTTGTCGGTATAACCACGTGTTATCCTAACACAACATACAAATATATTACACGTGCAATAGAGATGTGTGTAATACCACGGCAATGTATAGTGTGTCGATGTAGATGTATTTGTGTGTGTATCGGGGTGTATCGGTACGTAATCTTAACAGCTGATCGTAAAATCAATTTAATACTTCGATTAAACGCCCAAACTTAACAAATAGCCGATGTACTCTCTGTTATATAGATTAAGTATATATACATGTACATATATACATTTATATTTGTTTGTGTATATATATATGTATGGGGTAATAAGTAAAGGAGGCGTCAAACGTCATTCACGGCGTTAAAGTTAAATTATGAGTTTGCTTGGTATATAAAACGATGAATGAGCCGTCTCATAATTTATGACGTTTAAAACACAAGATAATCCTTATTGAAAGACACACCGCAAGTACTATGGTATCGGGGTAATTGAGAGGAGGAAGGTAATAGAACAATTACCGTCGAATGAAAAGGTACTTACAGCCCTATTCAAATTTACCAACGACTTTGCATTATATATATAAATAGTTATTTGGGAAAACAGGTACACACAATACACAATGTAATTATGGTGTGTAATTAATTGTAAACTGTTAATAAAATTAACTCTTATACACCTAATTAACTTTTGTAATCAAATATCTGATATTTATTTAAAAAGTCAAATTTTGCGGGAATTAATTTATTTGAATTTAAAAAAAAAAAACAATTTATGAATTTAAAATATTGTCACTGTTAAAACCCTGGCGCGCACGACATCGATTACTTTTTCATCGATCCGTAAGTACACGTGACGATGCAAAACGTTGAGCTCTGTTACAAATTTACAGAGTTTTAAGTTTAATTTTTTAAAAAATCAATATTTTTTTAAATTTGTTCAAGTGAATATTTTTTTTTTTTTTGAATGAGAACTGAAGGACATTTTATTTAAAAAAAAAAAAAAAAGTATGAAAAAATTTTGTATTGAAAAATTTTTGAATAAAAAAATAGAAAATTATTTTTATTAAAAAATTTGGGCCTGGTAAATAAAAATAGTGACGGGGCCCAATGGTACCCACATAGTACGGCATCCGTTAGGTTTTAAACTCGCCACTGGCATAAACTGTAGATTGTTACCAGCGAAAGAATCGTGCCACGGCACCAGACAAAACGCGACTACGCTCGCGTTGTCGTATTGCGACTCTATAATCCTCCCAGCATAAGAAAATTCATCGTAAATATTTTTTATTACTTGCTGTATATATCGTTTATATGGTATATATTTAAATAAATAATATTAATAGATAAAACAATATATAATTATAGTTTGTAAAAAATATATAATGGATGTGGCTGTTAAATAAAACGCGGTTTTGCGCGACATTTTCATACACTGCCGCTCCGTAGTCTTCGGCTGCTGCCCGAAGGAACATGCGAGGGCGCAACTACTTGGAGACCTCGAGAGACGCAGACAGAAGATGCGCGGATGCAAATATATGAGAGAGACAGTAGACAAGACACGTTGAGAAACAGCGAGAAAGAGCAATCGATGTTATATATTTTCTCTTTACTCATACTTTTTATTTTTATTCTTCCTTCTATATATACTTTTATATTATAATATTTATATGAATATACATATATATATTTAAATATGTAAATAAATAAATGTATATGTTGATTATTTAATTAATTACTGTAATTTTGTTGTTGGTGTTTTGCTAAATTAATATTATTTTGTTACTTTGTCGGTAGTGGGTTTGACGTCGAGACAAATAAAGTTTTATATTTTATATTCGAAGTAACGGAAAGCCCGCGTTGTACTTGGATTATAACTCGGCCGGTTTGGCAGAGATCCTTTCATCGACGTCAGAGTGAAACTTTCAGATACGATGACGATGGAGAACGGAGTAATATATAGTTTATATATGAAAAAGCCCTTTTCATTTTAGTAACGCAATCAACGCTTGTCGCTCAGGTGTTTTGTTATTTAATTATTAAACTTGAAAAAATAAAATTTACTTTTACTTACTTATTAATTTATAATTAATAATTAATAGTTTAATATAAGGTAAGAGGCCCAGTTCCCGATCAGGAAACTACACAGAAAAAAAAAAATTCTTGGTTGAAGGTAAATATTCTTAATTCAAGAAAATTTTTTTGGAGACCTAAACTTTCTCAGATAAAGTAGTAATTTTATCTGAACAAGATAAATTCACTTAGCTCAAGAAAATCTTGACTTGGTTCCCGAAAACGGTGGTCTTCAAAAATATTTTCTTGACTCAAGATAACTTTTTTTTCTGTGTAGTACTCAATCACTCATATTTTTGTATATTTATATTTACTAAATTTTACTAAATATATCTATACAAATACATGAAGTGATGGAGTACTAGGTCTTTTATCGTACACGGAAAAATATAAACTTCAAAAATTAGTGTTTGAAATTATAACCCGGAACCCGCGTGTCAATATAGAGAATTTTAATATTCCAAATAATAAATTTTATAATACGTGTTATAAATTTTTGATTTTTAAGTTACAGTTTTTAAAGTTCAAATATTAATTTTTTCCGCCACTGGAAAAAAAATTTATTTGAGCCAAAGATATCGTATATTTGGATATGGCCAAACCAATATTTAATTGCGTAAAATAAGTGATTTATTTGGAGTAAAGAAATGATCTAATTGCTGCAAATAAAGGTTAGTTGGGCCATGTGCTTAGGTATCACCAAATTTTCCATTATTTGTCACAAATTTAATATCCTTACCACAAATATATATATATATATATATATCAGTCATATTATAAAATTATTTGCATCAACTGTCATATTTAGTTGTATCAAATTATATTTATTTGTCATTAAGAAATATCCAATAAAAAACCCACAAATAAATTGATTTATTTGGGACAAATATTTATTTTTTTCAACGTGCATAGACAATTAATTTAAATATTTATCCTATAATTATTTACGTTTTAATTACACGCAGAGAATTTTTGAGTAAAAACTATCCATAAAATTTGGTACTGTAAGGGCATCTAGTCAGTAACTAAATTTTGACTATGTTGTTAGTAGAAATTGCACTTCATTTACATTCTATCGAGTAGTATATTTTAGAATATCCATGAGAGAAATTTATATATTTTGTGCTTTTTCTGCATAAACTTCGTAACTACTTTTTTTTCAGTTAAAATTATGAGTAAACATTCTTTGGTACTGCTATAGCGTAAAAAAAATTTCAAATTCAAATAATTATAACAGAATGTTCGAGAGACTTGAATTATAATACTTCCATTAACGCACGTGAAGAATAGATTTTTTGACCGATTTCTGAAAAAATTATAATTTTGCAGTTACGAGATTTACCCAAAAAGGCAACGATTTATCTCATGTCCTCACAGTATCAAACTTTTTGGGTAATTTTTACTAAAAATTTCTCTCCGTGTATAAATTAAAGAATTGCTGTTTAGAATGATAGTATTTACTGATCACTTTATTATATTACTTGCCGTTTCTTAATTTATATAGTTCATTTTTTTCCGTGCATACATTGATTAATTCTTGTTACTAATATTAACTAACAATTAAATAATTGTAAATAACAGTAATTAGTAAATAGTTGATAAGAATGATTTTTTTGCCTTAGAGTAATAATATAACACACGATGTATAAAATCAAAAATAGTCTACGAAAACAATTTGGGGACTCAATCAACTAGTGTACGTATGTACATACATGAGGCTTAATTGTGTAGCTTTGAGTGTGTAGTGAGGGCGCGTTCTCTATTTATAAAACAGTACGCGTCTAGATATTGCTGTACGGATATATAACCGTCTGACGCGCAACAGAGCCCGGGAAAATTTTGTGTACAGCACCAACGTTCTATAATATTTTTCATTAAACATTAATTTACTTTGTATATACATCCCTTATTACAGAAAATATTTGCTAATAAAATTAGCTTCCATGTACAACAATAATTTAATGTGCATAAAATATTTATAATTACTTTCTATTTGCTTTTCAGTTTTATTTTGTTATTAAAACTTTATAAAATTATTTTTATTATTTATTTTTTTTTTTTTTATCAATTAAATTTGAAAAATAAAGACATTTGTTATTAATTGCAGTGACGTTGTATACTTTTAATTTAATTGGTGTAATTTATATGTGTGCTGAGAATAAAAAAAGTAAATGAGCGGTTCCCGTTTATCAGTATTTGGAATTTAATGATAAGAATATATATCATTGACATCAGAAATAACTTATGTCCTCAAGTGCAGAAAAATTATCTCTGCTTCTTTCTTACTTATTTACACATACTCACAAACACATATAAATATATATCTATATATATATATGTATATGTATATACAGGTATAACTCGATGAATCTCATCATCTTGCGTGTATATAAATTTTATTTTTTTATAAAACAAAAAAATTTTAATATATTCGTATAATTAACTTTTCTTTTTAATTTTTATTTTCTTAACTAACCCGAGTTATTTATCACACTTGTGATTTTCTGTTTTGATTCATGAAATATAAATAAATATATAAAGGCAATAAACTTTCTCCCTTTTTCAAAACATGTATATATGTTTAAAAAAAGGACATGTTTAATTCTTTTGTCGGCAGAGTGGCAAGTGGCCTCATACTACTGAGTAAATTCTTTCGTTTACTTAAAAGCCGAGTTTTTAAAGAGTCCCGCGGCCACTTTAGGTAACCTGATGCCGCTGCTTTGGTACGTGATTCACTGGGAACAATTTAAACAGTATAAAGTTGCCGGGTAAAACAGTGCGAAAATTGCTGCCGCGGCGCGTGTTATCTTCAATTAATTTTATACTAGTGTAGGGATCAACGCTCCGTGAACAAGAAGTAGGAGGATGAAAAGGGAGGAAATAAAAGGCTGTAATGAGTTAAGAAACGAGAGTACGTGTCGACCCATGAGATTACCAGTCACAAAATCACTTTTCTCTCTTATTTTTTCCGTTGTCTTGTCGTGATCCCTATTATACTCATTCTTTTTATTCTCTTTCACAAATTGCCAAGTCTGACGCTTATAACCCTGACCTAGCTAGGGTAGGATTGCGGTTTAAACACAACAGTCTCTAGATTTTAAAATCTCTTTATATATTTATATTCAAAGCCACTTTGTCAACTTTAAACGTCTCTAAAATTATCACACACGTGCTATTTTAAATACTGAATTAATAAATTATAAATTTTATTACTAATATACTGTTATGATATTCGATATATATATATATAAACCGTTCTTAAGTTCTCGGTTCGCTCGTAAGTTAAATACACAATCATAATATATCATTAATAATAGAAACGCGTGTTTATTTGTCAAGATTTATGATGCATGAACACGGGCATCGGCACGCAGACGAGTATAACGACATTGAAGGTAAATAGACAGTGGCAACACAAAACCGACGATTGAGTTTATATATATAAATATATATATATATGTATGTATATGCCAGTATACACCAGTAGTTGAGGTAGGTCGGGTGCACGTACGTCAACGAACCGACCCACGGAAAGTGCGAGTCAAGCATTAAATGTACGAGAAAGACACGACAAGTGTAGTATTATATATATATTGGTTCATGTATACATACATATATCTATATACAATGTATAAAACTAACAAACTCTATCTATATATCGAGGGAATTACGGGAACAAGAGGGCGGCTTATGTAATCGGTATCTCGGAGATTAGTTTTACGACACATCGAGGCGGCCCAGCGTGAACGACTGGGTAAAGTTGTTGTTGTTGTTGTTGTTGTTGTTATTATTATTGTAATAGCTGTGTTATGTGTCGTGTGGTCGCGCGCCAAAGAGTCAAATCTAGTCTTTACTCTGCTCTGGTGTACTCTCATCTCATATCTGCTATAACTCGGCTACTAATCTACTCTCTCATATATGATGTGAAACGTGCGTGGGCAACGGCCCAAATCATTGTTACTAGAGTATTAATCATTCGGGATGATCAGCCGTGTGAATATAACAGATGGATTAACTCGATTGGGCACTAGTGTTTGTCTGATTTAATACTATATTTATATACACATATATTAAAGTCTAATGTGTGAGTGGGGGTGATATTATTTAGTGTAGGTCGGGGTAGCGGTTTTTGTTGTTTGATGTGTACTTTGGATTGGTTTCATTTGCGATAGATCTTGGCGCTATTGATGAGAGTATATAGATATAGATACCGATACTAAATAGATATTATCTATATATTTATTTAATGTGCGATATAATGAATTAACCACCTGTCATGACACGGCTAAATTTATTATTCTTATTGATTTAATAATTTTTATACGTCAAACTGGTTGTAGTGTTGATGTGTGTCGGATAGTGAGTCGGATGAATACGCGGAAAAAATCTACCTAATATAAATGTAAAATAAAGTCGCACCTTAGACTGACTCGCGCTACTGGCCAGCTCAAGGCTGATGCCTAGCTCGGTCGCATTCCATACTAAGCTTCATTGCGGTAGCTAAGAGTACCACTTCTGTTCTGTACGCCACGAGCGTTGGCGGATAAGTTTAAAGAGTAAAGATCGTGTGTGTAATACATGGATTGAATATATAGAGAGAAAAATATAAATAAAAAATTACCAGGTTCGTGCATATATTTCTGATATGTTATGATGCTACATCTACATCTACATCTATATGTTACTTTACTTTGGACACTAAACTCGGCTGGAGTTGGTGTATCATCAACGATGGAGTTGTTGCTTTGCATTTGTACTTGTTGAATCAGAATAAGTATTACGAGCTTTTCTTTTTTTTCTTTTTTTAGAGCATTATATAGATTGCTCGGAGAAATAAAAATATAAGTATTAAAGTTGCGGCGAAGAAAAAAAATACTTAATGAATGAAAAAGTTTTTTTAATGCTTGGGAATTAGCTAGCAAGCTTTATGATTCGAGAGTTTTATGATAGCTCTTGTAGTAGATTATTTCAAGTATTTGAACCACGTGGTGAGCGATTAAAATGTTCCAAATCCTCGTGGTGAGTTTTAGGCATGCTATGAAATATTTTGTGTTATTATTTGGAAACCCTTGATCGGCACACGTTCCATACTCATGATATAATTACTCAATACACGCTACTCTAGTATTGGATATCCATCAATTTTTATCAAGAGCTTATTATCGATTTAAATCGGTAAAAATTTCAAAAATAAAATAACACTAAATTTATTTAATTTAACAAATTAAAATAAATTATGGATATCTGAGTACTTACTAATTACTTATTAATTACGTGGGTATGATAATAAAGTATTTTACTAATAAAATGATTTGTAATTATCTAGTAAAATTAACCGGAAAAATTCGTATCGACTCGAGACTTATAATTTGTATTTTGATAAAAAAATTTTTTAGTTGATGAAATATTATATTGAGATTGTCAATTAGCTTTTCGGACATGGTCAGCAATTCATAATAGAGTTAGCAACGAAAAAAAAAAATTTTTTTTAACGGCATTAAGAACGCGGCGGCGCGTGCAGTCAAGTCAAGAGAACAGACAAGAGAGTTGAAAAATAAAGAGAGGAATATCCGTGGCACACTTATTTGTGACGGCCTGAGTCACCGTTCAACTCTTGAAGTAAAACCACGATATATGTTCCAAGTATTCTATACTTCTCGCAACGACATACTTTTGCAAGTAACTAGTTAGTTTTACTACTAATACTTCCAACTTCATCATTTCTTCGTCACTGTACCATTTATCTGACTACAATTACTTTTTAATACTCATATTTTAACATATTTTATATTCAACTTTTCTATCCACCCTAAAACTTTTAGTTCCTTAATTACCTATTATTAAAAAAATAATTACAGTACATAGTGAAAAATAATTACTTTGATTTTTAATAAAATCTATGAGAATTATAGCTTTTAAATAAAAAAAATTTTCACCATGAATCTGTCGAAAATTAATCGCTATCTTTGTTCTATAATTTATAACAGTTTCTGTCATGGTGACCTATTTAGGCAACAACAAGGCCACAAGCTGGCTTTGGCCTCTGATACCTTTTTTTTAACTCTCTTTCTCTCTTGAGTTATTTACCGTAGCAGTTCTTTACTTTCCTTCAAGCTTATATATATATGTATTCATATGTGAGTGGCGTCAGATATCGACATATAAACGCATGTCAACAAAAAGTAAGCACACCTACAGAGAATAAAGAATCCATGGTGACTTGTATGTATTCGTATACTGCCGCGAGACATGCATCACGAAATGTCCGGAAGTTGCGGGTCTTTTTCGAATACAAAAGTCACGAGATTAACTTTTCATTTTAAATGTTAAGTTTTTTTTACTATACTTGTTTTTTTTTACTTAATGCATACTCATTCTTACATGTAATCAAATCATTACTATTATTATTGTCATAATAACATTTACTTTTATTTTATGCCAGACTAATAATTTGATGCACATTGTTTTATCATTGTTTTACGGTGCTTTTGTTTTTTTTTACTATGTCTACACACGTGTCTCGAGTTTCTTGTGCACATACAAAGTTCGCCAGAGGCTACGACGTATGCAGACGTATTGGAGTCGTGCAATCCTGCGACCTTCGGACACGGCCTCGCGAATATATATATACTAGTCTTGTGTCGTCCGACCAAGGACGATTGTCGCGCCGAAATTTTTAAATTACATAGATTAATTTTTCATATAAAAAACAACCTATTACCTGTTTTTTTAAATTTACATTCTGTTAATCATAGCTAATACATCATGTGGTGTTAATTTATATTTATTTTCCCAAGTTGGGTAATGTATATGTTGTTTTAAATATTTAAAATTGAGTGATATTAAATTTTAGGCAAGACATCAAGTAGACGGTGTGACTGCACTGCGGAGACTAGGGTAGTGCACTTTCGATAGTATATCCAAGCTTACAATAAATAAAGTCAAGTGTATATAAAAATAAATATATATACATACATTTATGTATACAGAAGAATGTATGTCTACTCAGCCAGACTATATCATAGAAAAATCTAAGAGTGTCTGAAGTCGCCCTCGAACTTGCCGCGTCTCATACGCAACAGACTTAAGTTAGCGAGACAAGTAAATAGTAGAAGAGTTATAATAAAAGCAAAGAGTAAGTGAGAAATGATGCTGTGTGTTGGGAAAAGATAAAAAAAAAAAAAAATGATAAAAAGAGTGGTGTTAGTTTGAAAAGCAGCTGAGAATCCAACACACAGAGAATACAATGTGTGAAGAAACGAGACAGAAAGAAATGAAACTAAAAATAAAAAAAATAATGAGAATAAATATATAAGAGAGAGGATGAATGCCACGTGGTCGTGGCTCACCAGCCGACGTGTCGGAGCGCTCTCGCGGTAGATAGAGAAGCATCACCACCAGGACCACGTTCTCCGCCGCTTGAAAACCAAACTTTTTGACATTTTTCGTAGTCCCGCGGAAATATGGACGTATATGTCGAGCCACGTGTGTGGGGAATGCGCAAAGCCCGGAACTGAACGGCGATTGGTCTGGTAGAGCGACCAATCCTGTTGGTTGAATCATGAGGAGAGAGTAAGGGAGAAAGAGCGATGCTGGTGGTGCTGGTGCTAGAGTGCGGAGGCGATGCTGGTAGGGATGAATTTTGACGAGGAACGGAGGAGAGAATCCAGGAGAACTTGGAGAGAGAAAGAGTGAGATAGAATGAGCCGTAGGATGAGGGAAAGAGTGTGAGAGCTAGATATGATACAGTGCCGTAGGATGAGAATCTGCAGATTATACTTAGCTGGGAGTTGTAGAGAGATGTGGTATTTCTCTAGCTGAAATATTATTATCCATGCAAGGATAATGCCTAAGATTTGTTTTAAGAAATATAAGAATTATATTTTATTTTATTTAGATTTTCGCTTTATTTTGTTTCGCTTTCCTGGCGATATTAAGATAATTTTATAAATTATTTAAGACGCCGGAAAAAAGGTGAAGGAAAAACTGGTGGATTTAGTTGGTATCAGTTTGTTTAATGAAGCTTGTGGAGATGTAAAGTAGCGGGAAAAAAGAGAGGAGATACGATAGGGGCCCTTGCCCGATTGAGTACGTCGCTGAGGAGAAAAAGAAACACGTAGGACGTGGGCTCCTGGGGGACGTCAGACGAACGAACAAAAGACACTTTGAAGGGAGACAAAAGAAAGAGACTTCGAGAGGTGACTCTCCTTGTATTATTTCCCCTCGTATGCTAGAGAGAGGGATCTGATCATCTGTTCTTACCTTGTGTCACAGCTCGGGTTAAGACCAGTGTCTTTATGTATTTTGTTGTGCATTTCGAGCTACTCAGTGGACCAGGCTGGATAACGAGGAATTAATCTGACGGCATTTTTTTCTTGTTACTGAAAATTAAAATAATTTTTTTTTTTTTAAAAATCATTTAAATTGATGGGGATATTTTTTTAAAATATTAGAAGACTTGTTTGGAAATATTGTGGAATGACAAAAGTTAGAAAATTTTTAGTTTTTTCTGTTATAATAATAATAATAATTATAATTATTAATAATAATAATAATAACAATAATTTATGTCTATCTCAATTTCTCCAGTAGTCGCGGAACTCGCGAGCTTTCCCTGTCTCCCTCAGTTTAAAACTCCCTCTCTGTCATCATTCTCTTATACTTTCAACTTGTCTCACTCATTTTATCCTTCTCTTCAGCTTAAACTCTCACTCGGTTATTCTCTTACTCTCCTACTATCTTTGTCACTCTTTAGTGCAGCGAAGCCAAGCACACTGTCGGGTCTCTATAATATTCTCAGTGAGATATTTTAGAGAGAGGAACTCCGAAGCCTGTCTAACGGCGAACGAGCTAGCTGCGTTGTGCCATGGCAGAAAGGGCTGGAATATGCGGAGTGGGATCTCTCGATCTTTGTCTACCAGTTTTACTTCTCCCTCACTGCCGTCGTATAAACTCCCACTCTCAAGTGTATTTTCTCCTCTGTTCTATAGATACAGCACATCTCGTTTATGTATACTCCTACAACTCTAATTCTCTTTCTCTCTCTATATACTCCTTCTGACTTGCTCTCACACCAAAACCCCACCCGTGAGTCACCTCGTTTCGTCCTTCTCCAAGTAGTTACGTCCAAAATATCCTCCTTTACTCACTATTTTCTCACTCTCTCCCTCTTATTATTCTGTCTTCTCACTCCTTAGCATTCTCCTCTTGTCGTTTTACGACCAGACTCTCTATCCTGCTTCTGTATTTATTACAATACCTCATGTTTTCTCCATCGCACTTTGCCGTAGAATTGTAGGGGAGAGCTGAGTTTAAATTGAGAAAAACTGGTGGGGTAACCACGGGTTTCGAGACAAGATTCTACTGCTACGTTCTACCTCGTCTTATACACTCACTACTACCACTACCATTACTAAATCTACAGCATCTACACTACAATTCCATATATTGTGCGCATGTGTGCGAGAATATATACAAGAGCAAGAACAAGAACAAGAGTGTATACTGTAGACTGTAGAAATAACGACGAACGAACGGGTGCTGTAAAACCAGGGAGAAACAGTAAGGAAGATAGACGTGAATAAAAGAGGGGAGCTAAGGCGAGAGAAAGAGAATTGCTAGAGAAACGAGACTTGACGTATTTATATATACATATCTGTATATATATATATATATATATATATATATATATATATATATATATATATATATATATATATATATATATATATACATATCTGTATATATATATATATATATATATATATATATATATATATATATATATATGACTATGTGCTATACCCACGTTGCAGAAACATACCCTCTATATGTCGGTACGATATATATGTATGTGTTTCTGGTTGTGTCGGGTAGAAGCAAAGTAATAGGCAGAGGGAGAAGCAACCCTGCGTCAACGTTACTCCTTGACGAAGCTTGGATCAGAATTAAATGTGATGAGACATACGAGCGAAAAGTGAAACAAACGTTTTTATTTTTTTACTTTGCCTAATGCATTATTGTTGTCTATGCTGTTGTATGTCTGATATTTTTTTACGAATTTATTGTAACTCTCAATATGGATGTACTTTTTTTATATTGTATTGACGTGCGTAAAAATAGTAAAATAATAAATTTCTGTACATATCTTTTAATGAATAAAAATGATAATTATGATTTTCAATTAAATTAATTTTTTTTTCTTACCCTACCGAAGAAACTATCAATTTAAAGAATTAATTGGATTCATGATAAAAATGGATGTAATTTCATTATGTATAGAAAAAATATATAAATAATTTACGGCACAAAACACGTGTACTTAGCAAACAAAATAGTAAAAAGGAGCAGTGGATCTTCTTTAAGAAGAAACAAAATAGAGTGACATTGAAAACAATCGAACAAGAGGATAAACAAAAAAGCTAAGGCAGTATAAGCAGAGAGAGAGTTCGCGAAATAATGTAAAAATAACAAATTGAAAGTTGTGACCAGTGGGCAAAGAGTGAGAGATGGAATGTACGTGTGGGACAACAAAAGTAAGTTGAAGGAGGACAGATAGTGTAGAGTAAAAAAGCGAGGGAGTTTGATGGCAGAAGAGAATGAGGAATCGCGAGCAGAGTATCGGGTAGAGGGAGCGAAATAAACGCCGACTACGGCGAAGGGGTGCCACGAGAAAGGGGTGGTGGCACGAGTGATGAGTCGGAGTGGGGAATCCCACTGTTGGTAGTAGTGCGAGTGGGAGTTTACTGTACACTATGAGAAGCAGGAGGAAGGGGAGTATGTGCGCGAGAGAATACCCAAAATCGATCTGTGTTGGTAATTGTGCCAGGACAAATGTGTGTGCGTATTTGTGTGAGGGGCAATGCTCTACTCTATGGCTCAGTTCTTATATATCTGTATATCTATATATATAGTGTTATACATTAAAACTTAGTGGATATATATTTACACACATCAACTCATATGTGTATACACATAAAAGCACTTATGTATACATATATATACATATATTGTTGTATAATAATATATATAAATGTACATATATAAATATATATATACATATATATGAGTTAGATGTACATGTAGAAGTTTGATTCGCTCGTGGCTTTGGTCGAGGGATTTCTCTGTAGATCGTCATGGTATATATATATATATATATATATATATATATATATATATATATATATATATGCGTGTATGCATATAACAGAGAAAATTTACCATTGGTTGATTCTTTCTCTGTCGCACACTCTAACACACCGATACCTTGAATTACACATATGTATTCATCCGTGGACTAACGAACGAGCTTTACAGAAATTTCGCGCTTGTTGCGAAATTTTCTGTATATAAATATATGTATGTGTTAAAAATATATCTCAATTTATTTAGTATTACTTTAGCGATATGAGATAAAAAATAATGATCGACTTGAATGATAAATATTTAAAATATGTACACAATATTAATACCATACTGTTAAAAATAATTAATTAATAATATACTTGTATATTACTGTCATTCATCAGTTCAATAACGCCGATGGTTAATTTATTAGAGTGATTATATAATACAGAATCTGTCATCAGTTTGATTAAAAATCGTCCCATTTTTGTCGACACAATCGTGTAATGGATTTAATTTTAAAAATAATTCATTTGAAAACAACAACAAAAAAGCATAATAGAGAAAAAAAAGGTATCCAAAAAAAATAAACACCGCGTTGTATATCTATCCAGGTATTTTATGATGTGTGTGGATCAATCAGCTTTTATTTTTATTGTAATTAGCGCGGGAAAATAAATCCCTTTCTTGTTCAATCTGTTAGCACAACGTGGTATTTGAGGTGCTGGTGGTGGTGGCAGTGGTATAGAGCAGTAGTAGTGATGGTATTACGCGCGAAGTGCATCCCCGGTAATTTATATCAATTGTATTGGCTTCCCTGGCGTACGTGAGTGAATGTACACACGTCTTTTTTTTTTTTTTTATTAACTTTATCTTTCTTTTTTCTTTATACTCTCTTCATATTTTCTTGAAAGTATTTTATTACACAAATATTGGTACATATATGTATGCATATAACTAGCACATGGTTGTACATTCATCTCACTCTTATTCTGGTATATAATGTACTACGAACGTCGAAGTAGCAGCAGACAATGCACCCGTGACGTCAGGATAAAGCCGCTATCCACGTGGCATCATAGTGAATCTCTTTCTCGAATCCACGTGTTTAAATCTTTGTGGTAAAGATACGATACTATACCTTTTGAGCTGGATTAGAAGAGTTTTCTGTGGATTTAGATTCAATCTGCCTACATCAGTCTCAAACCTTTTTTAAGATGTATGCAAAAATATATAAGCTTAATAAATGTAACTATGATTACAAATAATTTGTCATTATTATACCCGTCTGTTGAAATTTCAGGGGTGAAAAATGTCGTCGATGGATTTAAATACGCTGAAAATTTCTTATAAAATATGAATTTCGATAGATCATTAATCATCGGTAAATCTGTATAGGTTAACGTTAAAGTTACTCTGTGTAATGAATCGATGAAACTGCTTATTCGATGAAAAGGATCTGATACGCGAATACGTTAGCATATAGTATCGTAGTGATAGTGTACCAGTGCATTGAAAATATATGATAAAGTTATCGAAGAAAGAATATACATAAGCAAAAGAATCGAAGATAGTATAAAAGTAGAAACGAAAAACAAACTTTTCGTTTCCTGTATTTTTTTTATTTACTTTTAGTTTGTTTTTATTTATTATTCCTAACATTGTTTTTTTTTCACAATAGTTTTTCTCAAAATTTTGTTTCAGGATTTTAGCAGTAAACTCGTAATTTTGGCCACAAAAATAAGTATGCTGTCTTCTTCGGTGCATTTGAATTTTTCGTTATTCATCCGTACCCATTTTGATTTTTTGGCATGCTTATTTACTACCAGTACTGCATATCACTTATTTCACTTCGATTACATTCAAGCAATTGTATTATAAGGTAAGAGACTTAGTACTCGATCACCCATGAATTTGTAAATCTATATTTTTACTAAATTTCACTAAATATTAATTTACAAATTCATGGAGTGATTGAGTACTAGCTCCCTGATCGGGTACTAGGTCTCTGATCGGATACTACACGGAGGGAAATTTATGGTAACCGTTCCTAGCACGTTTATGAAATATCATCCCATACCGCTATGGTAACAATTACTTGGAATTATGGGATATAGGCCCATATTTTCTGGGAAAAGTTCCTAAAAGTATGGTAACAGTTCCCATCATTATGGTAACAGTTCCCATATTGCATGTGAAAGAATCATAGTAATGATTACGATACTCATAGGAATAATTCCCATAAGCAAATAGGAATCAATCCAATAACCACAATGTAAAAAGAGCGGTGTTAAAAATGAACTCATTTTAACTCCGCCCGGTGTAAAAAATGAAATTACACCGGTGTAGGAGGAGTAATTCACCGGTGTTAAAAATACCGGTGTTAAAGTGGGGTAACCGGTATAAAAGCGGATTAATATCGGTGTAAAAGCAGGGTCACCAGTGTAAAAGTGGGGTAAACTGCGTCTGCTTGGCGAATGAACTTTAAAGATTATAAAACACAAAAAATGTCAGTTCTTTATGAAAATTAATAAAAAATAACATTTATTAACAAGTATAGTGATCGAGAAAGTAAAAATATTCATAAAATAAAATATTTTAACACCCGTAAAGAATATCTACACCGATGGCGGCGTTATTTTTACACCGCTTTCGGTGTTGAAATTTAACACCGCTGATTTTAACACCTACACCGCTTGGACTTACCCCGGTGATTTTTTACAGTGCATATTGTAATGGTTCCTAAGTGCATATAAAAATAAACCCTATACATTAAGGTAACTATTCCTATAATATTATGGTAATCATTCCCATAATCTATGGCAATTATTACCATATGATTATGGTAATGGTTACCATAATGTTATGTTAATGGTTACTATAATATTATGGTAATGGTTACCATCATTTAATGGCAATAATTACTAACGATTACTATAATGTATATGAACCAGTTACTATGCGTTATGGGAACCATTCCCATAATATATTGTAATTGTTACCATCAATTTTTCTCCGTTTAGGTCTTTAACCTTAGTCACTTTTGCACACCTCAATCGCGAAAGCGTTGAGTGTGCTTTACTGTCCCTCTCTCGCTCTCGGCCCTTTCACTGACTTTAAATCCTCTCTACTTTCTTTATAGTACACCAAAGTTGTTAATAGTGTATACCATTCCAAATGAAATTTATTAAGGAATATTTTTCAATGTAATCCTTATTTAATTCATGATGTGATCAATTAAAAAAAAATGATTTAGTCTGAAGCCCCCAGTGCGTCAATTGTGGTGTTCGGACTCGTCTAAACACGATAACTTTCGAAAAACAAGACTTATCGACTCATTTTTTTTTTTAATATCTGTGCATTTTTGATCACAAGAACCCTTTCAAAAATTACTATCTGAATCCTTTTTGTTTTGGTGTAATTAATAAAAAACGTGAAAACTGATTATTAACGAAAAAAAATTTAGCTGCCATTTTTTTTTTTATTATTTTTTTTTTTAAATCACATGTCAAATGAGTAATATTAATAAAAAAAAAAGAGGTTTTTTTTTTTATTATTCATGATTATAAATCATGAGCAATAATAATAGTAAAACTAAAAAAAAATAAAATAAAAATAAGATAAAATTCATAAAAAAAAAAAAAAAAAAAAAAAATGGCAGCTAAATTTTTTCTTTGTTAATAATCAGTTTTCACGTTTTTTATTAATTACATCAAAACAAAAAGGATTCAGATAGTGGTTTTTCTAAGGGTTCTTGTGATCAAAAATACACAGATAATAAAAAAAATGAGTCGATAAGTCTTGTTTTTCAAAAGTTATCGCTTAAATAAAAAAAAAAAAAATAATAATGAAAAAAAATTAATGAGTAAGAGTAAAATGAGCGATTAAGGTGTGCACTTTTGGATTTTCCAACTTTTTTTTTTTTCAAATAAAAGGAAAAATTTTTTTACAAAGATAGGTTGTTTTGCCCATTTGAAGAACATTTTTCTTTATAGCTACTGAAAAGTTGGTCTAATTATTTCAAATGGAAGTTAAAAAAAAAGATTCACCATATTCAAATGCATAAAAAACCATTATTTCCTGAGCGGTTCTTTTTTGCCCGCCCTTTCCTTATAAGCAAGTGTGTAGACTAACACACTATTTCCGTCCCTTACAGAATCGAAAAGGGAAAATTATAATTTGTCATACTCATCAGTACACCCTTCTGTTATCGTAAAATCTCTCCATATATTTATAAATACCTTCCCTCTATTTGTTTTTTCACCAATAAACACTTTATTGTTTTTTTTGGTTTCATGCTTCATTTTTACTTCTCTGTGAATTGGTAAACGGAGTATATATTCCACAGGTAGAACTAAAGCTATACATATATATTATAATCTGTTGCTAGCCTTTAGTTCCATATCGACAATGACGTCTATCCATTGATATGAAATCTGCTTGGCATCACTTCACCCCTACCAGAAAGCCTAATACCTTCTTTGTCTTCCGTGTGCATTTGTGCAGGTGACTTGCACCATTGTTCCATCTAGGAAGTTCAATACACCATATAATGTACAAATCTTTGATGGTTTGTTAGACGTACATAACTCAAAGGCTCAAGTATGTTTTATAATATCTGTACGAGACTATTAGCAATATATAATTATGGTTATAATAACAGACGTATGATCATAATAAAAAAATATTATTCTTTTGTCAAATTAAAAATATTTAAAAATGAATGCAGTTATTTTATTTTATAAATATGGTTAATGATTGACTGTGAACTTTATACTTTATTAATAATAGAATATATACTTTTTCTAATAATAATTATTGATATTTTTACACAGAAAAAAAAGTTATCTTGAGTCAAGAAAATATTTTTGAAGACCACCGTTTTCGGGAACCAAGTCAAGATTTTCTTGAGCTAAGTGAATTTATCTTGGTCAGATAAAATTACTACTTTATCTGAGAAAGTTTAGGTCTCCAAAAAAATTTTCTTGAATTAAGAATATTTACCTTCAACCAAGAATTTTTTTTTTTTCTGTGTATACTCATGAATAATAAATCGTAATACTTTAACTCTTTGTTTTTTTTAATATTTAATAAAAAGTATCTTGTCAAATTTTAATGGCTTTAATAATTAATTTTAATCTGGTATTTTAAAATTATCAAGAGACACGGTCATGTTTCGCGCCAAGTATGCGTCGAATAATAGAGCTCTTATTAGAGCGCAAAAATTTCGACCGTCTATCTATACACAGAGAGAAATTTATGGCAACTGTTCCTAGTACGTTTATGAAATATCATCCCATACCGTGATGGTAATGATTACTTGGAATTATGGGATATAGGCCCATACTTTTTGAGAAAAGTTCCCATATCGCATGTGAAAGAATTATGGTAATGATTACCATAATCATCGGAATAATTCCCATAAGCAAATAGGAACCAATCCTATCACCATATTGTAACGGTTCCTAAGTGCATATGGGAATAATAAACCCTATATATTATGGTAACTATTCCCATAATGTTATGGTAATCGTTGCTATTATACTATGGTCAACGTTACCATATGTTATGGTAATGATTTCTTATAATATATATAATTACCGTTCCTATAGTCGGCATTTCAAAAAAACTGGTTACCGTGTATTATGGGAACCATTCCCAAAATATATTGTAATTGTTACCATAAATTTCCCTCCGTGTACTTGGTAATTTTATTCATTTCAAAAATTTTTACTATGACAGATGCATACTTAGCGCACTTTTTTACAGATGATATCTGCATTTAGCTGATATATTTAAAACCGACAATATAGTAGTATGTTAACATTAACTATACTTCACTTTGACTCTAATTATTTTGTCAAGTTAGCTCTGAAAATATAATTAATGTCATTTAATAATAAATAATATGAACTAAAATTAATTAATATATTTTAAACTTGAATTTGATGACGAAATTGATCATTAATGTCAACTTATAAAATTAAAGGAGTTAAAAATTTAATTAAATACTTTAATGCATATTAATATGTGATTTGTCCCTTTTAATTTTAAAATAAATAATTACTCCCTAATGATATGCCAAAAATTATGGAGCCTCTATGCTGGAAATATCAATCTACAGACCCTTTCAATTAGGTTAATTTATAACTTGGCTGTATTTTGCTACTATAAAGTGCGTATTTCATCCATTTTAGTGATAGCAAATATATGTGAACCAAACTAATAAATACAGCATATGTATAAATACATCTCACACCCTCGAGAAATCTAAAATATAGACATACAGAGAGATATTTAGTATGTATCCACATGGATCCATTAGTCATTATAAACGAGGCAAATACAACGAGACAATTGTGTACCAGCCGCAATACTGAAAAGTCCATTGATTTTGCTCGTGTTTCCCGCATTTGACGCGTTACAGACTACTCGGTTCTCTTGTTATTCGTCTCTGTATTCTACAGTACTCGTTCATCGACAAACGTGTAACAATTGGAAAAGCGCGCGGCTACGGGCCACGCATGCACTATGTATACCAGCCCAGAGAAACTACTCAAAATCAACCAATAGTTGTGATGTGTTCAATCATATAGGATGATGAGAATACGCCCCGATAGCCACCTCATCCACACGATACTATTATATATGTTCTGGCCTTAACATCAGACAACTGGGTTGTATATATTTATATGTTGATGTATAATACTCCATACATGTATAAGTACATCATCCCCACTGGAATATAGATTCATTATGCTCGCGAGTGTTACCGGCTGTGTTCGAAGTTTGGAAAACAACTATTTCTAGTATTATCCAACGATGATGGGTATTGTGTTCATGTTACCTGCAAATGTATGTATATAAGTACTGCTATGTAGCCGTTGACCGTTTATTTCAGGTATTATTATTGTGTGTTGAAAATTATATGTGAGTTTAAAATGGGCGGTAATTAAAAGTACATATGCATGTACTAAGAGTATAATTTTCAAAATTCTGCATATTATGTATTTCGAATATATGTATATCGTACTCAAAAATTGTGCGATTTAAATTTTCATGGTAAAAAATCTCATTCAAAATTTATTAATTTTTTTTTAAATAACAAAACTTTATAACTAATCAATTAGATAATCTTTTTTTTGTGTAAGTGTTTTTTTTTGGTTTATTGCCACCAACTACGGAGAAATTTCAAGTTGACTCATGAATAAAAAATATGAGTTAGTGGTAAATTTGTATTGCAAAGTAGCTGTAAAATGATAATAAACTTGAAATTTAAAAAAATTTCTGTTATGACATGATTCTGCTGTTGTAACATATACTAAACGTGCCATACATCATTTATATTTCATAGCGGCTATATACTTTTGAACGAAAATAAACTTAAACGGGCCGTTGAGATTAAAGTAAAATGGAAGTAAGTTCTAATATCTGACGAGCGTGCGAAAAGGCTCAACTTTTTAATTGGTGACAATTTTTACCGTCTCCAATGTCATTATTAGCAAAAAAAAAATCAAAATTTAGTCAGACGCAGCTATATAAATTAACAGCTTCTATATTAATTGTTGATTCATTCATTCAATGAATGAAATAATAAATAACAAAATAATCCGTCTCTTGTTTATTAAAAAATATTTGATTTATTAATCAATGAATAAAGGAAAAAAAGTAAAATATTCAAAATTTCGTTATCACTCGTAATTTCTTGCATTTCATATTTCACGTTTTGCTCGTTTGCCTGCTGCATATTCTCCTCCTCTGCCTCTACTTTTACCTCTAGCTCTAGCTCTACCTCAACCTCCTCCACCTTCTCTTTAGGTCTTTCTATCTATACATGCAAAAGTAGAGGTAGCTTTTTCCTTCCCTCATCTCAGGATACTTTGTCACCGTCGATCGTGGCTCTGCTGCGATCCTCCACCTCCACGTTTTTTCCATCACCTCCACCCCCACTGCTGGCTCCTCCACAACCCACGTCCACGTCTGTGTTCTCATCCTCCTTCACCACCTCCGCTCTTTCTCAACCACTGCACTCTTCTTCTCTTACTCTCATGAACGCGAGACTCTCAGTCGCCTTCACCATCCTCCTCTCAACCCCTCTTTCATTCCCACACTCCTCTATACTCCCTGAGACTCTCACCCACCCGATCCCTCTCACTCGCAACGCTTTTTCACTTCTCTTTCTCTCCTACCATCATCTCGCCTCACCACACACATCCTCCCAACCCCCTTCTCGGAACTCTCTGCCAAATAACACGGCGCTTTCCCTCTTTTCCTCTTGCCCGCTTACCGTCTATTCCACAAACTGAAACTCCTCCTTCACGAGTAGAGTCTCCACTTTCTTTCTCACTTCCACCGTCCCGTTTTACTTCATTAGGGGATATGAGTTTTTCCACCCTCTTCTCCGTCGTCGCACATGAAAACTACCAGCCCGAGTAGAGGGCGTATCTCTAATTTCTCCTCTTGCTTCTGTATATTCTATACGGACCCAAAATAATTAGAAAATTCTACGCACTTTTTACTACCGCTGCTTAAAATCTCGTAAATTATTTTATCATTAAATTCTCGTTAATTGTACACAAAAACTTTTCAATTAAATTACTAAAATTTTTTGTACTTTCACCAACGAAAATTTTATTTTACTCACCTAATACGAGTTTATAAAAAAAAATCTGGTATAGTTATTTAATATTATTAACGCACAAAATATATTGACATCGATAGTTTGCAAGATCATATCCATATCCATACCCATCAATCGAGTTAGAGCATATTGTTTTATCGAGTCAACCCATTATCTCTTGGGCCGTTAGAATAATTAACTAAAATCTCGTTTATAAATACTTTATATTTTAATCCAGTCATGGACATACATATTAATATTTTTCGGAAAAACTAAAAAATATTTCATGTTCATAAACTATTTATTTAAAAACTGATTAGAGAATATTCATTATCTAAAATAGTTTTTTGAGTTAATTAATTTAATGGGAATACTAGAAACGTAAAAGCATATCGACATTCTGTCCTCCACGAAAGATATCCTTATATATCCTATTTCTGTTCTCATTCTCTCTCAGTTCGCAAATATATCGATCGATATATTTTTTGTCAATGTACTATATAGTTGACGTTGTGTCCATGTGCACTTTGCCGAATTAAATATTTAATGTCATCACTTGATGCTAAAATAATACAGTTTATTTTTGTTTACTTTTTTAAAATCATAGCCGTAGTCATTAATTAAAAATCAAAATAAAAAAATACGCTTGTATATATTTTGAGTCCTTTGTCCTGTAATTTAAATATATCTAAAGACACAGGAGTAGAAGTGTCAATAATTAATTACGTTTAAAAAGTTCTTATGAATAAAATAAAATATATGATTTTTTTTAGTCCTACTTGAAGACATATATCTACAGATGATACATTGCACCATTATATTTTCAACGAGCACGCAAAATACAAGTACTGGAAGGGTAATATGCATAATATATATAATATTATATAGAGTCAGTAGAAGTACTGAATTTTACAACATCTTTTTCGTAGATGGTGTTCCGCGTGGTTGGTTTAGGTGCTGAGTTTCTTATTCGAGTTCGAGTTCAAGTTCTGCCCACGGGGCAGGTCGATGAGTGCGCGCGGATCGATCCCCCTCGGGTCGTGAGGGGACTGCGACAACGGCGACCTCATCGTCAGGACAAACCATCGCATTTGACCAGAAAAATTAAAATTTTCAAGTCATTGATTTCATATTTCTTAAACTTATTTCAAATTTTTTTTTCACGAACGTTTCAACTTTTAGCTTTCCGACAGCTATCACTCATTATTTATTAAACATAAAAAGTATTTTAACAGCTAAAAGTTCATTGTTCCAAATAAGAGTTATTTTAATTTCATATTTAAAATTTTTTAGTCGATAAATTGAATTGTTTGTATGAAAAATAGAATATATTAGTTTGCTTGGTAGAAAAAATATATCAATTCAACAAATAATGAAGATAGCATGAGCTTTATAATATATACATACTTATAAAAATATAAAGCGCATGGATCGATTTCCCTTGGTATACTTTTGAGCGCGCGGCAGGGATTCGAAACAACGTTGGCGCCCTCTTTTCTTCAACAAGAAACTCCCGCAGTCTACGTCGCCGTTGTTATTATTCCCAAAAAAACAAATCATATTTTTTTTAGCGAACCTACAGTACGCTATCAGGCCTTATATATTTATATACATACATATTTCAAGATACCATGCAACTCAATGACCCATCTGACATTTTTAGGAGTCATATGCAAAAATACACATACATATAAATTAGGGGTGTGCGAATATCGTTCGAATCGAATAATTCGAAAAATTTCGAATAATTCGAAAATTTTGAATAATTCGAAAATTATCGAATAATTCGATTTTTTTCGAATACGTCAAACGATTCGCGAATTATTGAAATATTAATGGATTTTCTGTTGTTTACAATTTGAATTTCATTACACTTCTGTGTACTTCTGCTGAAAGCGAAAGATTATTTTCCACTGCTGGTGATATTGTATCTGATAAACAAACTTCATTATCATCAGATTTGGTTTCGTATTTATTATTTTTAAACAAAAATTTGTAACAAATTTTCATACTAATTGTTCTATTTGTGTAATTATATTTCATGGTGTAAATAAAATGTATATTAATTGTTAAGTCCATATATCAATATTGAACATAACAAATTCTGAATACAAAATACTCGAAAAATTGCGAATAACATAATAATTCGAATTATTCGGAATTTTTCGATTTATTCGAGAATTTTCGAATTATTCGAGAGTTTTCGAATAATTCGATTCGAATTCATGTCGAATAATTCGTAAATTCGAATATTCGCACACCCCTAATATAAATCAATATAAATATCAACATTAAAATATTTAAAATTGAAAATGACTACAACTATGATCAAGATTAAAATGCGACGTAGATTTACAAAAATCGATCGATGAGTAACACAGAAGATGGATTTTCTCAAAGAGCCTGATGAGAGTCAGTTTTCAACCCCTCGGTCACATATATGTATATATATATGTAGAAAACCAGGGGTTGAGTAGTAAAGTCCTGCACCCTCATCGTCGAGGGGTCGAACCCCCAGCAGGACCTATTTTCCAACCAACCATAGCACGCCGTATTTTTTCGTCCCTCAAACACGATCCAACACGCCACGTGTGCGGCGTTGGTCGTATAAGCAGAATAGAAGCTACACTCTACAGTACACAACAGTGGTAGCTATACCCTGAAGGTTGTTGCCGAGTTTTGGCTCCCCATAAACTTTAGCTTGCATATTTTTCTCTTTACTATACAGCACAAACTACTATACTGTACTGTACTATATTACTGTATTATCTATTAAATTTTTTTCTCTTGTCTATTTTCATATCATGAGAAAACCCGAGCTCTTCCGCTATTACTTCCAGCTTCACCGCCGAGTTTTCTTCTTTTGGACAAAGACTTTTGTAGACGTACCATTCATGCACAAAGTTACTTACAAACTTGTAATGAACGTCGTTTACACAAAAAAATCTTCCAAAGAAGTTAATCCAGGACTTATTTATTTATTAATAATCTTAATCTCAATCTTTATTTTGCGTAATGACTTGAGTTATTGGGAACTTTTTTTATGAATAAAATAAAAAAATATATTGATAAAATATATTGAAACAAAAGTGGCATCGTTAAATTTTTTATGAGGTGAGGAAAATGTAAAACGATAGAGTAATTGGAGAGAGAAAAATTTTTGTGAGAGTAAGCGAGAGAGTATTAGATAGGATATAGAATATAGAGGATGATGGTAGGTATGTTATGTATATGAGAGGAAGAGGACGAGGGACATTGATGAGAGGGACGAACGGAAGAGAGAAGGTCCAGGGGATGTTGGACGTCGTCCACGTCCCGTTGGTACCCCATCATCACAGCTCCCGCTACGGGTGTACTACCAACGCCACGGACTCGATGTTAGCGCGATCGATACGACCATTCCCCTCCCCTCGGATACTGGGGCCAATTTTTTTACCGTTCGACCCTCGCGTTTGCGCATTTACCCCCGGCTCATGTTCTATATATGCTTTTACCACCACCATCAATATTACTACCACTACTACTATTACTACTACTGCTACTACTATTAATACTACTGCTGCTGCTACTACTCCTACAACTACTACTACTATAGTATACTACTGCTAATACTACTAGAACCTTCCTATCTTCCTGTTTATATATAGTCGGGTGCATTTATTATGTATCTACGCTTTATATATCTATATACATAAATGTATATGATCTAAAATCACTCACATACGTTTTGAGTGCGCATCATGTACATTATGAATTGCGCGTAATACTGAATTTGCACAAACATCATATCTCTGATATGCTTATGCCTGTGTGTCAATCTACCGATCAGTTATATGCACAGATATATATCCAGTATTATATATATAAAACCCTTGAATATACTGTCAATTGCATTGCAATTAAATCTAATTATCTTATGCTATACAAACTCACTTCCATACATATATGTACCTTAATTTTTAAAAATACTTATAATAGTTCTGTCGGAGTTTTTGAATTTATTTAAAAAAAAAAAATGGAAAAATTTCAAATCGAGTTTATAGTTTTGAAATGTTGGATGGAAATAAAAAAAAGTTTTTATAATTAATTAAAAAATGAAGTAAAGAAACAATGGTACCATTTATGATTATGATAAGATTGAATATGGAAATTTCAGTGAATACGAAAGCATCGTGAGGTGTAGATATATTCAATAAATTTATATAGATGCCGTATATTGAGTTGAATGGTTATATTACAGAGAAGACGTCGAGTAATGTAACAAACAGCATATATATGAGAAAGACCATCTAAATCCAACTCTCTCTCTCTGTCTTTCTTCATATATGTGTATATATAAATATATATAGTTAAGAGTTGAGAGTTGAGTTTATATAGTTGACACATACGAAGTGAAGGTTATATTTAGGTGAACTCTGGCATTATTCGAAGACCGGATGAACTCGACGGACGGATGTACGTATGGACCGACGGACGGGAAGCAGTACCAGCGAGTATAGCTCTGCAGCAAGTAGTACATACAGTATAGGGCCTCGCAATTCTGCTGTCTGTTCAAGTCTGACGGTTGGACGTAGTAGCCCACGGCGAGCTTGACGTTCGATCGATATATCCGTTCCGTATATATGTATATCTCGACGAATCTCACGAATAAACAGAGTTGAGCTTTTCTATCTCCTTCTCCGAGTTGTTACTTATCTATCTGATTTTCTGTATACTTGAATCGATGTATCCAGATATTATACATACGTATTATAGACGTAAATCTGAAGATACCATATTTTTATATACATGTATCAATAATCGGTTGTGTGTGAGTACGAAATGTCACTAACAAAGTCGGGTCTGTTACTTCAAGGTCGTTAATTTGGGTTCAGTTAACACATTACAAAGTTTTGAGAAACTTGTTCATTATCGTTATGTCTTTATGAAAATTTGTTGTAAGTTTCACTTTAACAGGCTATCTCAAATTTGAATTATCGAAAAAATTATGAAATTTTGTGAATACCAACATTTAAATAATTTACTATTATTTTATATAAATTTTTTCAACAATCTGTTAAAATTTGTTACACAGAAAAAGAAGAATTTCTTAGTTCAAGAAGAATTTTTTATCATGAAATGAAGACAAAAATTTTCTTAGGCTTAAGAAAATTTTTTCTCGCCTCAAAAAAATTTTCGTTTTCAATTCATGGTGCAAAAAATTTTTTAGGGCAAGTAAAAATTTTCTTGAAGCGAGTAAAAATTTTTCGCGCCAAGAAATCTTTTTTTTTTTGTATAAGAAATAGTGAATATCTACTTGCTTCAATTTTTCAAAGCTACACCCTTTTGTCAAAAAATAAAAAAAAAATTTCTTTATGAAACCGTAATAATTTGATTCTAAGTGAAATTCTTAACAAAAATATTTATGTCTCTAATTTGTTTAAATTGATATTAATATCCTATATTTACAAAAAATTATGAAATCAAATGGTTTAAAGTTGAAGAGTTCGAATTTTTAATGCTATTTGTATTTATATTGCATGAATATAGCTTATAATAACAGCAAGTAGTGATGAGTCAAGATGACTCGTGGTCACAGTAGATATAACATATGAGTCAGACAAAGGTTGTTATGACATACTTAGAGATATCAAGCACGATGGAATTATTTGTAATATTTAGTAGCATTGCTACAAGCAGACCAAATTTTCAAAATTGTCTAAAGTTATATAAAGTTTATGAACAAATGTCAATTTATTAATTATGTTATTATATATATTTTATTCTGTTGTTTGTTTGGAAAATTTATAGAAATTAATTAACAGAAAATGTGTATGTAAATATGTAAAATAAAATTATAAAAATAATAAAGCGTATATTTTATGTATAGGGGAATATTTGACGTGTGATGAATTGATTGATTGATGAGAAAAAAGAATTCGTTTTTATTGAAGTAAATATATATATATATATACATATATCTATGGATACTTATATATGTATTCATATATATATTTTGAAAGTGTTATATATATTTATTCGATTCAAAGGCAACCATATTCTGTTTCATCAACCATTTTGTTGACAAAGCTGTGATGATATGACGTCACACGGCCTACATGATAACCCCGGAACGAATAATGAAGATAGAGACTCCACTTCTTCTTGTTAATCTTAACATGTTTGCCTAGACCGCGATTTACTACATTAAATGTACTGTTTCACAAGCTACAAGTTAAACAAAACTTTTATTTCTTTCAAATTGTCGACTCTCAGCTTTCAAATTAATTAATTAAAAAAGTTTAATTTTGTTACTATTATTAATTAATTGTTGCAAAATGTACGGTATAATTTTTTCTATTATTATTGATTTTATTGAATATCGTTTAGAATCTTTTTATAAATTCTAATTCTAGACATGACGCCAGTTATAAATTCTTCCGAATGCCCTTTAGAATTTTTTAAAACCCTTTTATTTTATCTTATTTTCTCCCGACTTGAACTAAAAATAACACAGTCTTTAAAATAAATTTATGATAACATTAAATAGATTAATGTGAGTTGTAAATAACAATTCCTTTGTAACTTTTTGACCAACGTTTTTGACATAAAAAATAAATAGCAATTAAAACAAAATATTCAACAGTTTTGTTAATTGGTTTACTGGTAAATTTAATAATAAATCCGATAATTAAAGTCCCAGATTTAAAACCTCAAAAAGTGGATTACGCGAAAATTGAAAATGACATCAGACAGTTGTCGATGAGCAACTACATCACTAATAAATTCATATATAGTGATAGTGACATAATTATAATTCGCAATCACACTCTCTATTATACGCGACAAATAAATCATTTTTATCATTATTATTACTCTCATCAACAGACTCATAACCCATCACGACTGTTTTCGACAAACAAACACATAGTAATTTTAAAAATTAATCATCAAGTGTCTTTCACGCTAAAAAACATCCATTCAACAGCATTAATAAATTGTTTAAATTTATTAAAAGTCATTGATCCTCGTAATTATCGAATTTCGATAATAAATTTTTTTTAAAATTTTAATTATTTATTTCTTTTAATTCATTTTCTACATGATTTATGTACCACTCATTACTTGTACAGACTGATTGCCTCCATAAACATAAATCTTTCCGATGACACTAAAAATAGTCGACTTCCTCGATTTAATAACTTTTTGTAATGTTATTTATAAGACGTAATATTAATCCAGTGTAAAGAAAAAAATCTAAAATAATGAACAAATAAATAAACAAGGATAATAAAAAAAATAAATGAAAGTGATATGAGTAGGTGTAGAAAAACTACACACACACACATACACATCCTCATGGTCATTCCGGCGATAAAGAGGATCAAACAGGTTGTGCGCGGGTGGAAAATGATAATGATAGAGTTGGGAATGATTCTGTGTCCACATTGGATTCATATATGGATGGGATGCTGCTGTTGATGCTCTGTTACTGCTGCTGATGGTAATGATCAAGAGAATAATAAAAAATAAAATTGAAAAAAAAAAAAAAAAAAAAACGACACACAAGTTATACAGAAATAACTTGAACTCCAACGCGGTATCATCAACATAAACGCGTTCATCGACAGTAGAGGTATAGTAAGCAACCAACAACACTCAGCACAAGGTGGAAGCATCCTTTGGAACCGGTCCTCTCTTGGTTGCGAGCATGCTTCTTTTATATACTTATTCTATGCGGCGGCAACGGCAGCAGCAGCAACAGCAGCAGAAAGCAGCCTCGAGGAACCAGCAGAAGGCATTTGCCGGGTCACACTGCTGTATAAAATGACGTTGCGCACGACCTCGGCGCGAAGTAACTCAGTAAATTTTCAACATTAAGGTCGTGTACCACCCTGTGTGTGCTATTTTAGAAATCCTATTTAATTTATTGTAATTTATACTTACTTTCGAGCTTTTAGCCCAATCAGATGAATTGTCCATTTTAATTCATTCATTTTTAAATATTTTATCATCGCGGATTATTGTTACAGTTAACTGTTAATTACTTCATTACTTTAATTAATTGGAATCGAGAGTAAAATTAATGTTCGTTTTCATTCATATTATTTTTTATTTATTATATATATATTTTATCACTTTAATTATCGACTGCGCTTGAATTATTTTTATTGGAAATATACTATTAATGAATGAATCTTCTCGAGAAGATTAACGAACTTATAAATATGCATTGCTGTGAAGTGATTGATGCATAGCAAAGTTTAAAACCATGACGATTTATATATTTTTATTTTTACTTTGTTTTTTTTTTTTATTAGGACATGTTAATTATAATTATTTTTAAAAGGAAAGATGAATGTGTGTGTGTGTGTGTGTGTGTGTGTGTGTGTGTGTGTGTGTGGTTGAGAATTGGTATGATATGTATGTCGATCATTTAGGAAAGAGAAGTTTGCTCTGTTTACGTGCGTGAACGGTGAAAGTCCGTCGCGCAATCTTTTACTTCTTCAAGACTTGGAATAAATGCCTGGAGCTCTAACGAAGCGCTATATTTTTTGCTTTTATCGGCAGATTATAAAGAGAAGCTAAAAACTTTTATACTCAAGAGGTTATTAAAAATGGAAAGTGATACTTTTTTAAGCGTCATTGATTTTAGGAATAGTCTACTTGCATAAATTGTAAGAGATAAAATATATACTTAAAATCGAAAGGTTTTTTTTTATTGATAGAAATTATTCTTCTCAAAATAAATTTTAAGAAATTTATTTCTTGAGATCTTTTTTAAATTTTAATGCACGTCAATGTCTCACATTTATTTGAATAATAATAAAAATGTAAGATATTCTTTTTTTCCTTAAAGAGATTATATTTAAAAAAATTTCAATTTATCAAAAGAAGAGTTATTTATTTTCTTCAATATACTTCAATTGAAAATTAAGTAGTTCTATTGTGAATAATTCAGAAAGAATCGATAAATAGAAACTACTGATTGTTTTTAATTTAGTTTATTGTTTAATTCTTTTGATAAGCAATGAAATTTGAAAAACTTTATCTATTGTTTGAAGTTAAAATACTTGAAGAAAACTTGAAACAAATAATGTAAAATTTTGCAAAAGCATTTTAAAGTTATAAATTTTACCATTATCATTAAATGCAATTTAATATAATTTTTTTAGGGTGCACTAGATCTTCAATTTCAGAATATATGAAATTTCAATAAATTTCCTAAGATTCAATTAGTGGAATTTTCCCAATAAAATTAATAAAAACTGAACTGAAAGTTTTGAATATCAGCAAATTAAGACTTTTTAACTTTTCATTTTAAATACTTCAATGAGTTTTCAATGTGTATATCTATATCTATATCTGTATTTTCCAGTCAGATTCAGATTTAGTAGACGTGCGCATTTTAAGTTGTACTCTTGTCTTCTGTTAGCGCAAAACGGCGCGCCTTCGTGTCCGCCTGTAGCGTCGATGGCCTTTTTTTCTTTGTCTTTGTCATGCAAACTCTCGCGCGCGCGTTCACCAACAAAACAAAGATAAAAAAGACGAGTTGAACGAAACAAATAACAAGTTAAAGTGAGACAGCAACTGGTCGCGAGTCTGAGACTCATAGTCAGAGTATTTTCTTCTCTCATTTTACCTCTCTTCTTCATACTTTTTATCATCTTATCTCTTTCTTGCTCGCGAGCAGAGTTATCCCTTTGTCTCTGTCCAACTCATCAGCAATTCGCATTTCTTGCAGTCATTTGTTTATAGCCCTCTTGCTCTTACCCACCAGTTAAGATTCACAAACAGCTCGTGAGAAATTTTCTCTTTCTAGTGGCCTGATGCCAAAGTTGTGTGCTGTTCAATCCTTCCATCTTTATCATACTCACCAGAACAATGACCTCTCAACCTTGTCTTCTTTTATATAAAGACCATTTTACCCGTCTTTCTCACTTGCGCATTCTTCTCTTAAGTTTATCTCCCTTGTCCTCTTTCTCTCTCAAGCTTCCTCTTCACCGTCTATTGTCTCTCTCCCACTGACCCCACTTTCTTGTTTTGCTCGCCGTGATTGCAGCACGCCACCACCGCACCACCTCGCGCGACTTCTCGTTGCTCTTTATTTATTTGGATTTTTTATTTTATTTTATTCCTTCTCCTCTTCTCCTGATACTTTTCTTTTTGTTCATTTTACTTACTTGATACCCAACATTTTTGAACTGCCTATATAACAGTAAACTTGGACTCTTCGTCAAACATATATACTACTATCGATACTAATACTTCCATCATCTTCAGCATCCACTTATACATATATTATATTATCTTCTAAAAATTAACAACAAAATATATACATTAAAGCAATAAACAATTTTACTTTATTTGCTTATCGTTGTTATGATCCTGAAGCTAGTAGACAATTAACAACTTTTCGATTTTTTTTTCCAACCAATCAATTAAAAAAAAAATTAAACTAAAAATATGCACATGTAGAAAATTAAAAAAGCTATGGGTGACATTTTTTATTTTTATAATTTGTCGTTTTGAAAAAAATCCAACAACTACTATAGACGTCGGCTAACTTCAGTATAGGGGAGCCTGGAGCACGAAGGCCCCCTTAAGTCGGTTTTTTCTTTTTGTGGCTTTTAACCCTCAAATTCATTTATTTTCCGTCTATATCGGAAAAATCAGTCGAAATTTTGCAAAAAATCGAAAAAAAAAATTTTTTTTTTCTGGGGCACGAAGGCCCTCTCCCCAAAATATTATTAACAAAAATTTTTTTTTTATTTCCTGTTAAGTTATGACCTCTGCAATGTTTTTATCATATCTTAGGCCAATAAGTGATAGTGGGGTAAAATGGACCACTTGAAAAAAAAAATTGTAACGAAAAAATTATTTTTTTTTCATTTTCCGTCAAGTTATGACTTTTATAATGTTTTTATGACGTTTTAGGCCAATATATAATGTGTAAGGTAAAATGAAACATTCAAAAAAAAAATTGTCACGAAAAAATTAACTTGACGGAAAATAAAAAAAAAAAATTTTTCGTTACAATTTTTCTCTCGAGTGGTCCATTTTCCCCACATATCACATTTTGACCTAAAATATAATAAAAAAATTATAAAGGTCATAACTTGACGGAAAATAAAAAAAAAATTTTTTCCTAATTTTTGAAGGGGGCCTTCGTGCCCCAGGCTTCCCTAATTGTTGTGTTTACTTTATCAAGTATGGAAAATTAAGAAAGATAAAAAGACATCACGCTTTTCAAACCTTGAAAAGATATCCTGCACGCAGTTTAATTTTGCTGTAAATGCAAAATAAACCAATCATTGGTTAGTTTATATATATATATGTGTGTACAAGAAACCTCTTTGCAAACATGTTTTTATATCTCTTTCTTTATATCCATCCTCGGTGCTCTCACGCTCTCATTACTGTATCTTGCTTTCTCGTAGTCTGGCGCGTGGCAGTTTTAGTATATCTTTGTCTTCTCCCTTATAAATTGCACTTTGTTTCAATGGGTTTGTCCTTCACAATCATTCCCATTCTCTCTATACTATCATACACTTATATTTTATTTTCTGTCTCACGTGCGTTAGTTTGCTCTTTCGCGTCACGGCAATTATGACTTCGGTGAAACTATCACAACCCATTTATTCGTTCTATATATATATATATATAGATACGTAGACATAAGTGGGTGTATAGGTCGTGACTGTGATTTAACGTGAATAAAAAAAATAAAAATTGAAAATTTTGTGGTCGGGTTTTTTAATGAATTAGTCGCAGGTGTTTCGAGAATAATAAACACGGTCATAAATTTCCTATGTTTACTTTATGAAATTTTTGAGAGACAAATTTTAGATAAAATAAACAAACAAAATTTTTTTATGTATTTTCAATTCATAGTTAATTTCTGAATCTCTAAAAAAAACTCATTCATATTTTCTTCTTCCGGTTTTATGCTTCTTCATTTTTTATAACAAAATTCGTCAACGAAAGATGAAATTGTATGAAATGTAGAAATATACTAAATTATATATACGATTATACTGTACTCGTTTAACATGTATATGTACATATACATATATATGTATGAGAACAAAATTTTCCTCGGCAATGTGGCACCAACAGATAAATTTACCCTTCCTCGAGATTTTCAACTCTGTACTCTGCGTATTTTCGCATACGTTTTCCCTTCCTATTTTCTCTCGCTTTATATTATACATTATGTTTTTTATCCCTTTTAACTCTTTTTTTAAATTTTTTTATTTCTTTTGTTTCCTAGAGGTCGTATTCAATTTTTAGTCATTGTAGTATTATTCTCTTCTTTGTCTTCAATATCACTTATTCGTTTTGTTAAAATGAATTGTTTTTATTTACATACATGATTCAAGTGCGGTTAAATTTTATGTCGTATATCTTCAACCCTCTGTTTTCTTTATATAGACATTACTCCAATTACTGAGATTTTTTAATATACAAATAATCTTTTATATATTATTCCAAAGCAATTACTTTCCGGCAATTATCGACAAAATAATTATTTGAATAATTCTTATACATTATATACACTAACGCAAAAAATTAAAGGAACAGAAAAATTTTATAAATTTTTTAGTAATTTTTGGAAGTCTGTAACTTTGTAAAAAATAATCGTATCGAGATTTTAAAAAAAGCATTTTATAGCTTGAAATCTCTAGTTTTGGTGCATTTTTATCAAAATTTGTTAAAAGGTCTGGTTATTACGCTAACATGAGAAATATCGCGAGACAAAAAATTCCTAAATTTTTTTTTTTTTCCAAAGAGCCCACGGACCGTGGAAAAATTTTGTCAACTTAATCAAAGCATAGGTCATTTGGCAAATTTATTAAGCTTCAATTTGGCTATTTTTTTAACCTCGTAGGACAATTTGTCGCTGAGATATCAGCCTTCAAACAAAAAATGATCCTTTTGGCTTTGATCATCAATATCTCAGGTACCAATGATCGCACAGTAAATTTGAGGGCGGCGTTAAAAACTTGAATAAATTCCCTACAAGACCCGTTTATCACTTTTTGGAAAAAACAATTTTTTTTATTTTTAACATCCTTTAGAAGTAAGTACAAAAAAAGGACTTTTTTTGGTTTTTTAGTAAATCAACCGCTACTCTGCAAATATTGATAAAAAAATAATGTTGCCAGGGACTTTTTTAACTTAAAGTATCCCCAATAACCCTATAAATTTTTAAATTGATCTATCGAGCCGTTTTTTGGGGGTGATCGACTAAAGTTTTGCTAAACAATTAAAGGAACAAGTTTTGTTCCTTTAATTGTGTAATCATAATCAGAATGAAAAAATAATTTTTTTTTTACTTTTCTTTCAGTTTTGCCTTGGTAACTCAGTAAATGCGAGGGAAAGAGAAAAAAAACGAAAAATTTCCAAAAAATGTCAAAGAAAAAATTCTCGACCCCTAAAAACAAGTTTCAATTTTTTTGATTTCTGTGATTTTCTTTGACATTTTTTGGAAATTTTTCGTTCTGATTTACTAAAAAACCAAAAAAAGTCCTTTTTTTGTACTTACTTCTAAAGGATGGTAAAAATAAAAAAAATTGTTTTTTCCAAAAAATGATAAACGGGTCTTGTAGGGAATTTATTCAAGTTTTTAACGCCACCCTCAAATTTACTGTGCGATCATTGGTACCTGAGACATTGATGATCAAAGCCAAAAGGATCATTTTTTGTTTGAAGGCAGATATCTCAGCGACAAATTGTCCTACGTGGTTAAAAAAAATAGCCAAATTGAAGCTTAATAAATTTGCCAAATGACCTATGCTTTGGTTAAGTTGACAAAATTTTTCCACGGTCCGTGGGCTCTTTGGAAAAAAAAAAAATTTAGAAATTTTTTGTCTCGCGGTATTTCTCATGTTAGCGTAATGACCAGACCTTTTAACAAATTTTGATAAAAATGCACCAAAACTAGAGATTTCAAGCTATAAAATGCTTTTTTTAAAATCTCGATACGATTATTTTTTACAAAGTTACAGACTTCCAAAAATTACTAAAAAATTTATAAAATTTTTCCGTTCCTTTAATTTTTTGCGTTAGTGTAGACAAAAGCATTTATTTGTATGCATTAATTATTTATATAAAATCGAAAATTAGGAAGTAATAAATCGATTATTCAAATTTCAATCCCTCAAAATAAACTTGTCAATAATAAAATATAAATTGTTACACTAAATTCCAATATCATTGTTAATAATTTAATCAGTAGTAAAAATATATGAATAGGAATCAATTAATCAAGGCTCAAAAATTTTTAATTTTAAAAACAGCAAAAAAATAACGATAATTTTAATGAAAAAAATATAATTTGCAATTATAATTCTAAGAGACATAAAATAATTTGAGCATGTATAGTTTTTATTTGAGCTCCTATTTATCTCCTTCAGCTAAATTAAAACTGTACACTGAAAAAGTCCTGAAGGTCTGGAAGTCATTATATTTCTTATGATTAAAATAAATATCTTCGAGAGACGGTTGTGGTTAAAGTATATAGAAGGAAATAGATCATGCTGTCGTAAGTAACGCGTCACCCAACATATAGAATTAATAATTCAACCAACATCAGTCGCATATAAGCATACGGCACACCACGCCAAAGTAGCAAGGCCACCGTCCCTGGACTCTGACCAAAGTCGCACTACTCTAGCGCAAACCGGCTTTTAAGATGCGCAAAATTGTTTATACGCTATGTATATATATAGAGAGAAAAACGAGTTAAAATGAAACACTTGCATTATTGGAAACAATTTTTTCTGAAAAAAGTAAATCATTTCTTTCTAATTATTCATTTGAAATGAGAGATTTTCATACCGGTTTTTTTTTTTAAATTAAAGAACTGACTATATTATTTAATATTTTCTTTAAGGAGTAACGTCAACCGATTTTTAACTCAATTAAATTTACAGACAAACACTGAAAACCTAAAGTACACTTAAAACATTTTTTTGGACCCGGTGAAGTATAAATGACTCGATGTAAAAATTTCGGTGTAAAAATTACACTAAATATCGTGTTAAATTTTGCAAGTCCACGAACAGTACTATCTTTGTTTTACTTGTACAGTAAATGGAAACTTTGGCCGAGTTTTTCTCTTAAACAAACGAATGTTATGAAACAATTAAAGCGCACTTCGCTAGATTAGACAGTAATGCATCAAAGTGCGACCTGCGTTTTGTATTGAGAGATTTTGTTTCCGAAAAATACCCAGCCGAAAATAACTGATAACCCCTCTTAAGGAAAAATAATGATAAAAATAATATTTAAATATTAAAAATACTATTTAATATCTAAATAATTTGATATAGTTATTGATTAAGTAGTTAAAGGTGCTCAATGATCATTTGTTGCTCATCAAAATTACAACCAGTAACACGAAATGGTGTAAAAAAAAGTTAATTACACCGTGTCAAAATTAAGCGGATGGAAAATTTACACCAAGAGAATTTTACACCGTTACTTCACACTACATGGCCGTGTAAAGTTCTCCGAATTCATTTCCACACCGTGATTTTTTACAGTGTGGAGAGTCTTTAGCGTTTTTAAAACTTTAACAGTGGGCTAAAAATTTCGTAATTTCAAAAATTCTAATTCATCACCGAAAAAAATTATTTTAAAATTCTCATTTGCTCTAGAGTGCAACAAAGATAGTCCTGTTTAATTTTCTGAGTGTGAGAAAAAAGTCCAATGACGTTTCCTCTTAAAGGTTTGTAAAACAGTCATAAAATTGTTATAGTTTTCAAAGTTCATTGAAGCTTCATAATATATAAATAAATAAATATATTTTTTTATGTTATTTTTTTTCCAAGAGAGCATGACATTGACACATGAGAATGAAAAACGAGTGTTGAAGATTATATGACTATTTTATCAGAATTGACCACTCGAATTGTTTGTTAAACAATCGAATGAAAAAAATGATTGTACTTGATCTTGAAAATCAACATACACAATACAGATATTTATTCATTTTTAAAACGACTATTATTATAATGAATTAAATATTTGAATTGAATTTATAAGCTGGGAGTTTTTGATAAGATTACATAAAAGCAATAGATATATAAAAATATAAACACGCCGTAAAAGATTACGACGTATAAAAATATAGAATTATTATTATTTTTACACTGTCATTGATGTAACCATGACCACAGTCAAGGCTGACCATCTGTTTTCTTTTAATAATAAGTTATAGCTTATCGTGTATTACAGCGATTGTATGTGCCGTCGTCCGGCACTTTACTGGCATCATGGTATGGGTATTTCGGATCGTCGACCGATAAAACGGCGCATGTCGTAATCGCAATTCGTGACCAAGGAAAAGGAATGAGTTTCATGTTTTTATTTTATTTATTTATTTTATTCTTTATTTACTTTCTCACAATATATATATATATATATAGATATATACAGCTATCTTCGTCTCGCTTGTATGACGCGTCCAGCTGATTTTATACATCATTTTTTTTTTCTTCTTTTTTTTTCACAAACGTTTGTACTTGACAAGGCCGCGTAGATTATCCGGCAGTATATTACATTAGCTTATTGCGTTTATTTTGTGAGAGCGTTTGAGAAAGAGATATGAAATATTGTATAGACATGCGCGAATCTAATAGCGTGTTTTGTATTATATGCTTCTATTCAATTGTATCTCGTTTGCATTTATATGTATGTACATTAAACTGTATCGGTTCACCAACTTATATGTATATAAACTTAGCAATTGCATCGGTCAATGAACGTATTTTATACAAAGGTAAACGGTTATAACTGAATGAATGAATCATCGGTTTACATAGATATAGATATAGGTATATATTAGCAAATATATATGTGCATATGTCAGAAAGACGTATAAACATATTATGCAATCGTGAGTGAAGCATCACGTTGTTGGGATTCTATCAAGTGGCCTCAATTTTATCGTGAAAATCTCAATGCGTCCCGACACGTACATCGTACATTAATATGTATATATATATATGTTATGTACAAATAATATGAGTATGTATCTAGATATTATATATGTTGTGTGTATATATAATGATATGTACCCATAGACAAATACACGTGCAGACTAGACGCGACTACACGATATATTTCTACGCATGTTTATTTATTCCAGACGAATACTAATTTTATGACGATAATAATCGGTGTTTATTTATTTGAATTTATTAAATATTAGATTTATTATGAGAATAAATAATAAATGAACGTATTTGTAAAACTGAATATGTGTACGAAAGAGATATAAAAATAAATGTGTAGGATTGAGAGTAGATTTTTATCATGAGATAATATTTTTTTTTGTTCAAAGTCGATGACTTAATTTCTGAATGGGGAGGAGTCGTGTGTTTTTTGTTAAGCGGATTTCTCGGTTATACTTGTAGAGTGTGAGTGAGTGAGTGAGTGAGTGAGTGAGTGGAAACGACGGCGTGGCAGCAAGCGGAGAACCATATACACCGCCTCGCATTCCCGAACTGGAGCCTCGGGGATTCTATAAAGTAAGTTCTTTTTTGTGTGAGTAAGAATACTCAACACGGTACGGCGTCTGGCACGCGCGATTCCTCTTCTTGCTCATCTTTAAGACGTGGTTTGAGAATATACGGAAGAGGTTTCTCCCTTGATGCCTTTTCCTTTCTATCGTCCATTTGAAACGTTCTTGACTTAACCTTTTTCTTTTTTGTACGCCACTTTTTTTTTTTTTTTTTTTTTTTTTTTTAGTTTTATTTCCTTGCCTTCAATTTCAACTAATGAAGACATTCGCATAGAGCTCTGGCTCACAGTTCCCATGGAAATCTTTTTAAGATACAAAAAATAAACGGGCCCAATCAACTAATTAATTTGTCAATGAACCTGCGATAAATTATTTGATCTTCGCGTTGTCTACTATAATCAAAATAAAATGAAAACTTTTTCATCAATCAAAAATTGTTTGTTTCTTTGTAACCACAAAAGCTTTGTAAATTATCACTAACTAGACAATTATTGAACAAAAAAGTAATAGTAACAGTAAAAAACATAAATCCGCAAAGTACCGTTTAAATTTCTAGTTAAAAGAAAAAAAAAGTTACAGTACTTTCCACCGTCTAATTGATCTTAATACAAAAATCAGTGAAAATAAAACCGACAATCGAATGAAATATAATATAATTAATGGTTACATAAATATAAATACATATATATACGTATATATATAATTGCCCGCTTCTCAGCTCTATTTTATACACAGATAAAAAAGAGCTGAATAGGAGTAGTAGTATTCTACAACAGGTAGATATTCAATTCCAGTAGACACGACCATGTACCGTCTGCAGTTGCTTCTATTCGCGCGTGCACGAGAGAAAAAGCAGACAAGAGTCGTTATCCATTCATAAATCCCATTAAACCATTCAAATCTGCTCAAACCTTCACCATCACTCGCTCCGTTTTTTTTCTTTTTTTATATTATTATTATAGTTTTATGTTCATCTCTTTCTCTTCCTCAGAAGCCTCCCCCGTCCTCAGAATTAACTTGACCACGTGCGCACGCCATCAGCTCTTAACACGTGGTAATAATGCACATTTCAGTAATTAAGTTGTTATTAAAGTATACACTCATTTAACGTCATCATGACTACGTGTTGTTATAATTAATACTTGTGATGTTTGTCATAACATACATATATATATATATATATATATATATATGTATATATTGCATACTTTTGTTTACACTATATATAATATATGCAGCATGCATTTACAACAGAAATAACAGTACATTTAACGTAATATTTAATTAATAAATAAATTTATTTATCATGAATAGCCGATGAATGAACTGTTATAGTATGTAGTACTATGTAGTAGTGTGAATGAAATTTAGTTAATTTAAATCCTTTTAATAAACCGTGAAAATAAATACATAATGAATGAATTATTAAAGCGATAAATATATAATAAGTCTCACGTTGGCGCGTGCTTCAAGTTAATAAATTATTCACACTCACACAGCACAGGCATATTAACATGGACATGGATAAATATCTATATATATATATATATATATATATATATATATATATATATATAAACTTATTTGATATACACTAAATCGAGTTTGTTGGCTCACGTCCAGAGTGTAATGTCGATCATTCACGGGACACGTACGTGTTCGATTGCTGACGAATCCATATACATATTACTACACATCTCTATATGTATGTAAATATATAAAAATGCATTTTTATTTTCACCCTGCTATGTAATATTCCTTTTATTTTTTTTCTTGTTCATTTTTTACAGCAAATATGTATGAATACATGGCACACCTGTGTCAAGTGCATGTACATTAACACTTGTTGCATCAGATTGACTCGAACGGAAAGAAGATATATACATATATATATAAATATATGCAGCATGCCTAAACGTATGCCTATGAGCGAGTGAACGATATCGGAATCGAATATTTATATACATATATAGAGACTGAAAGTATCCATCGCACTTTAACAATCACCCTAGCTACCTTCTGCTGGCTTATATACTTGAAATACATTACGAGTTACGAGTATATAGGAATGAAAACGCCGATCCCCTGAAGTTATTAAAGAGCACCGTCGAGTCGATTCGATTTGAGCCAGTAGACTAAACACACGTGCTTTTATTTCGATATAAACGCTTTGGAATCCTAGTACGTATAGTGGCTGTATCTTTGTGAGACTGTTGAGAGTTTATAGTGTGCATGCACTACTCGATCTCGAACTCGAACTCGACCTCGACCTTTTTTTTACCAGGATCAATGCCCCCATTAATACACTACACGAAAACAGGTGTCGTTCTTGTGTATAAATTCAATTACGTAACAAATACCACAGTAATCTGTTTTTTTCTTTTTTTTTCTTTAGTTGCTTTCAATTTATTCTCTTTTCTCTTTTAATCGGTTGTTGTCGTAGCAGCAGAGCTGTGGTGGTGGTCTTAGTCGTCACGGAATTCCGTCTGAGACATCTGGGAAATGCGACACTAATTTCAACAGACAGACAGAAAGAGACAGAGACATCTGTTCTTGAACTTTGTCTGGGAGTTTGTGAGCAAGACAACGGGGGGTTTATGTTAGAAGTAGAAGAAGATGAAGAAGAAGCGAAAGCAAGCAAGTAAGTAAGTTGAGAGCCAGCAGTAGTGAATGAGGGTTAACCGCCAGTGGTGTCGGGTTATGCCAGTAGTAGAGTAGAGTGAGAATTATGGTACGAGCTAATGTAAAGGAAAGATATAAAGGAAACTTGAACAATATTAAAGAGGATAAGACATGGCGCGAGTAAGAGGGTAGTTGGTATGTATTATATAGAATAATAATAATAATAATAAGGGTGGGATAATAGTAAGGCAGACGGAAGGGCATAGTTAGTGTAAATGTGCATAGGGCGGGTAGGAACTGGAACAAACGTAAAGGAGAGAGAAGAGAGTGGAAGTAGGGGATTGTTATCATAAGCATTCCGAACTTGACCCACTCACCGAGTGGGAAGCACTCAACTCCACTCCTACCCTGTGGTGGTGATGATATGAAGTTACGGGCCGCTCGTGCGAACCGTAACGCGATAACAGCTGTTGCTGCTGCTACTGCTGCATATCCACCATCCTCTCTTTCTCTTTCTCTCATACCGAACCCTCTCATCATCTGATGCTCTCATACTGCTGGTCCTCTCTTTCTCTACTCTCTCGTCGATTTTACTCGCTGCAATGCCACGGCAAAAGTTTCGACGCTTCCCTCACGGCCCTCATGCTATTTCACACCTCGATGTATATATATAAGGTCTCTTTTGCTCTACATTTTCCTATACTGTGCCAGCTCTCTCGCTCTCTCGCTCTCTTGCACCACTCGCACTCAATTTGAAACCCGGTACTGCTACTCGATATTTCCAATAAAAGACTTGACGAGTGACGAGAGATAAAAGTCACCACGTGCTCCGATTGCCTTTTTATGATTTTTTTATACATTTACTACTACTACTTCTACTACTACTACTACTACTATTACCGCGGCAACCTGCTACTTCCAACTCTCTTGAGGCCGATGACTCAAAGAGATAAAGTGAAAATCCACAGATCATCTCACCGATTATATCTGATGGGAGATTCCTAAATGGTAATCGTTTGAGAGATATTGCTTGTAAATATATTATGCATGTATAAATATCATAAAAATAAAAATAAAAATATATGTTAACTGATCGCGTGATTCATTCTCTGTTTCTGTATATATTTATACCAAAGGATCTTGAAAGTGAGAGTGGGATAAGAAAGGATTGGATATACAAACACAGTTTATAAAAAGTTCATTCCCCTTCGGATGAGAGAAAGAAAATAAAAAAATTAAAAAGAAGCAAAGGAGGTTTTGTCCCAAGAGGATCGATGTCTCAATAATAAGACACTGATGGCTCATTAGTAACACAAGAACGAGCTCACGTTCTTCTTATACTATACAACTACTGCTGCTACTGATACTCCTCCTTGTACTTTTGTCTCTTCGTCATCAATGTATCCAGCGTATTTATTATATCTTTTTTTCATCTCGTTTCGAACCCCCATTGAAAATCTTTCATTCTGTATAAACTTGACCTACTGAAAAACAGGACAAAATAAACACGACGAAATGGTTCACCAGTGGCGCCTGTTTTGCCACATTTACGTTTTCGTCTTTCTCTTTTTTTTTCTCCCTCAATCTCATTGTTATTCTCTGACTACTTATTTTATTTTTTTCCAGACTCTCGAGTACACGTGCTGCAAATTTAATTTTCGTTTAATACGTTTTTTTACCTACTGACTCTGTCTCGTATACTACCCCTGGATTCACGTGGGTAATCCCGCGTGGGTGGGAGAAAAGTAGAAAAAGAAGCTATGGAAATGCGAAAACACAGAGAATCGTATACTTGTGGGTATATTTGTGTGTAATAAAGAGAAAAAAAAAATAAAAGTAACAATAAAACAAGAGCATACGACGTAAGTGAATTTAATTGAAACGTAAAAGTGATCTAACGGGCCGATCGCGTGAGTCGTCGCGATCACCGCAGATAAGAACGAGTGTGGCATATATATATACGATGAAGTAAAGAAGAAGAGAAGAGTAATGTAACCTGAGAGTCTTATCCACGTGCCGAGAATCGTTGCGCGTGGATCATGATCGATAAGAAACGGTATCTTCAAGTGGAAGAAGACATTAATGGTCATCAATTAACATGTCTCTTAACTCTTTCATACGTAGTTGAGTATATAGAGTGTCATTATTCTTAAACTTGATAAAAAAAAATAAATAAATAAAAGAAAAAAATTCATTCTTGATCTGACTCTGAATGTCAGCTTTTTCACCTGGTGGCTTATATATCAATGTAAATAAATAAAGAAACTCAAAATGTAATGACAGAAGAAACAGAGCATTGCAGTTTATCTCAAGCACGTGGTGTGTACGCTCAAGTTCACCTACATTTACGGATATATATACATATATACATACATAGGTATATAAATGGCAGGTATATTCCTTATTCGCAGAGCGTGTAATGTAAGAAAGAGTAAGAAAGAAGTTTTACTGGTGAAAAGGAAATTGAATGTTTGACAGAGACAAAAGTTTAATCTGACATTCGAAACTTTGTCGACTGCCTACTTGTTATCTCGATAGACAATCGATTGGCGGTTCAGTTCAGCAAACTGGAGAACGATTTTTCGTCTCTCTTACACTCACTTACTCACTCAATATATTTTTTATCTCGCTCACTTATACGCTCTTTCAGTCTGTCTCTTCCTACCTCAATATATATAGATATATAGATATATATGTATAACGTGGCACGTTTTACTCTCAATCTGCCTCAAACTCTCTCGTCCCCCGTTAGTCTCTGGTTCGCGTTCGTCCGCCTACCGCTTTGTGATGCCAGAGTATTCCACCCTCTTCGCGTTTTACGTCTCTCTATATAAATGCCTCTCACTCCAAAGAGAGTTTCCCTCGATTGAACTTGACCCAGTGTACAGTGGGGTAAACGAGGAAATGACTGAAATCTTGCGGCACTCTCGCTCTTAATGGTCACCGACCCGTCGGGAATTCCGTCGATGGGCTCTCTACTGTTGTACTATTGCACCCATACATGTGTATACACTATCGCAAAACCATTTTCACTGTAATAGACACTTTACCTTCTCTATCGAGTGGTCTACTGTTATAACATTTACACAGACAGACCTATACGCACACTTATGTACTTATACATACCTCGCAACAGTGGATCGGCAACATCGCCGGTATTATGTACACGTACATGTAAGTCTAATCGACGATACTGTGGATTCACTTTCAAGTTAATCGATATTGTAGAATCAGTTGTACATTGCTTTGTGAATGGAGTAGACGCTAAACCAACTTGATAGAGATTAGATTATATATACATATACATATACACATATATTTATCTATATGTATATAAACATACACAAATACAAAATCCAGTGATCCACGTTGACTGATTAATAGCGTAGCGTAAAGTGTGTAGAGTGTAGCAAACGTTGCACCCTCATCGCACACCCTCAACAGAGTTTGCAAGGCTTACACATAAACCGGGGAGAGTTAACGACGTAAATCGAATCAGCGTAAACCACCGGCTGCGACCGCTTGAACTTGACCTACTGTGGAAACCCGGCTATATACTATTATACATAGTATCTAATAAATATATACATACATATACATTTATATGAGCATGTGCTATAAACCTCAGTTGATGTGAAATCACGAAAATCTCTCAATGTTTGATCTACAGTCTATATATATATACATGACCTTGCCCATTATTCCCTTACTCTACATCTAATCGTTTTATATATTATGTATACATATATGTACCTACACGGAAAGAAAATTATAGGGAGTATTCCTATACTATTATAGGAACCATTCCTATACTATTATAGGAACCATTCCTATACTATTATAGGAACCATTCCTATAATAGTATAGAGACCATTCCTATAATATTATAGTGACTATTCCTGTAATATTATAGTAACTATTCCTATAATTATAGGAATGGTTCCTATAATTTTAGGAACTATTCCTATAATAGTATAGGAACCATTCCTATAATAGTATAGGAACCATTCCTATAATATTATAGGAACCATTTCTATAATATTATAGAAATCGTTCCTATAATATTGTAGGAACCATTCCCATAAATTATAGGAACCATTCCTATAATTATAGGAACTATTCCCATAATGGTATAGGTATCATTCCCATAATTTATGGTCGTTATTCCTATACTGGTATAGGATGAAATTTCACAAAATTATAGGAACCATTCCCATAATTTTCTTTCCGTGTATAGCAAATACTTTTAACCTTTTTTATCTCTCTTTTCCTTCGTCTCGAGCTGTCCTTTGTCAGCAATCATATCAAGTTCAAGTAGACTGACTGTTGTTTACGATCATACACAAAGTGAAGGCAGCTATGTGCTACTTTTTTTACGGTATTTTAAGCTCAAGGCTCAAGGGAATGTTAGTAAAAGTAAAAGCAAAAAAAAAAACTGCTCGGTATAGTAATACGATTGCGGTCAAAGTGAAAGAGCAAGTAAGAGGGTGAGTGAAAAAGAGTGGGTATGTGAAAGGGATGCTGTGAAAGAAGCATGAAATATATATATCTATATATTTATAACAGGAAAAGGATGCAAGAAGGATGAGAAAAGCGTCAATGGACTTGTGAGTATAAGTCCGTACGTGTGAATGAAAGGCTTACGCTTGCGGGTAAAAGGGAATGAGGAATATGCCAAGCACCCACCAAGGAATGCAGCACCTTAGAGAATATTATACATATATATATATATTATATACATATATAAAAGTAGAAGGAGATGAGGGAAGAACCTAAAAGGGGTATGAATGGGATATGCATCTAAGACGTGCAGACAAACTACAGTCAGCTGATCCAAATACCCTGGCAGCATACTCTTGCAAACTGGGGGAAAGCCTTGAATTTCAAATTAGTTTAAAGTCACTCACCATTACCATTATACCATCCAGCACACCACCAGTCAACGTGGGAAATCTATATCCTCCGGCTCTTTGATGCCATTCTCCCGCATTCCCCATCCGCACTTCACTCCTTCCAATATCTGCAAATGTAATTAAGAAAATTAATTATTCGCCTCAATTACCACGAATACTAGTTCAATTAAAAACTTATTTTCTTTTTATATCTATCGATAATTAAATTATAGAATAATAAAATGCTATAGAAATACGATAAAAGTAAAACTAACAGTATAAAAGTGATAATTTTTAAATAAATCAGTATATTATGTATATATTTGCAGCAATGAAGAAAAAGAATAAACGTAAATTAATTTAATTCAATGGACGTAATAGTAGTAGAGGAAATATATATAATTGAGTGTAAGAATGGTGGAGATGAAAGAAAAGAGATTAACCGTGACCCTCAAGTACCAGTGACCTGATCTTTTGACCCGTTTGTGCTCAATTTCCGTCTGACTTAACTCGCGGCCGTCTCCTTTCCGCTCTGTCCCCTCCTTCCTCCGACTACAACAACACAATGATTACGGTGTCGTCGACGAACGCTTTTCCTGGCAGCGTATACAGGTATGTAAATATACTAGCGTCACGAAGCAACCACTTTATTGCTGTGTACATATATAAAACACATATACCACGATATGAGCAAGCTTACAGCACTTCTTTATGCACAAGAGAAAGCAAACTGTGAATGGCTTCCATGGGCATTACCCTTCCCTCGGGGAATAATAAATATATAAGAAAGAAAAAGGGAAAGTGAATATTTACTACGTCTACCTTACTGTATATATATTTACACAACTACTGATAAACATATATGTGCATACATGTATGTATGTACACGAAAACTTCGATATAATACGTCTCGCAAAACACTGTCGTGTTGATTCGTTTCATACACACACTCTTGAGTCTAGTAATTTCATTCGCACTTACCTCCGTTTGACAGTTACACAAGCGGAATAACCGCTGAGTACTCCTGTGTGTTCTCTCATAGCTTTAGTATACATGTATGCTTGGGTATGTGCCAGTCCTTTAAAATCGCAGCATCAGGACAAGACGAATAAGAGGGAGAGAGAGAGAGAGAGAGAGAGAGAGAGAGAGAGAGAGAGAGAGAGAGAGAGAGAGAGTTAATGTAGAGAGGAAGTGATGTAAAAAACAACTAACAGAGACATGAGAAAAAAAATATGAGAAAGAGAGGAATAGAAAAATATAATGACAAAAAAAGTATTATGTAGACGGATGTTTTTGTTTCCTTCCTTTTTCTTCCTTGTTTCTGTGTCCCAGTGACTCATATTTTCCTTCATCCTGTGTGGATTCTTTGTAGTACGATGATACTGTGGGATCTAAATTTAAACCGCGTATAAATCTTGCCGGTGTGCGAAATCTTCATGTTGTTCCTTTTGTATAAACATAGACATATACAAACTAAGCGGATGTAAACACGAGGAGAAAGTAGTAGAGCCCTTGAGATTTGTTTGGTGGATATCGACAGTAGTATCTCGAGTCTCAAGATCTAAAGATAAATTCCTTGATTCTCGTCTCAGTGTATACAGTCTATATATCTATATACAATATATTCTCTCATCGAAGATCCACTTTACAAGATAGTGAGCTAGTGAGAGAACAAGAAAAGGATGGGGACTGTGAGCGAGTGAATAAGACAGTTCAGGGGGTATTTGATTTATCCAACAAGGATGAAGATCCGTCTAGTGTACAACTTGGCTGCAAAGATTTAGTCCCAAGACTTACATTAAATGCTGTCCTACTCTGCAATTGAGAGAGGATGAGAGGATAAAAGGAAAGAGGACGAAGAGGGATAAGCGCCGAGAGATTTACTCGCGGGAGAGCTTGTAGAGTATAATACCAAAGGGAAACCCATTGAGGAACAATGGTGGGCCGCACACACCACGCGACACCTGTCGTCAACAACAGAATGGCATAGTCGTTGACAACGGCGCCTAGACCCACATTACAATGACACGCCAATGAGTATAATCGAGCACTACATGCTATGTAGAGTGAGAACGTGGGCAAGAAAATGGAGATGGAGGAGACGGAGAGTGTGTTATGTGTTAGAATAACATACTGAGCAAATAAAGCAAAAGAGCTAGCCTACATATTACCTACTACTCGGAACGCTATAATGACTAACGATGGGTGGTTATTCAGCGTGTATATATACTGGCACGAGCCAATGACAGAGACTCGACAACTCTGGGGCAATGTCACACCTCGCCTATTATTCTCGCTTGCTGTGCTAGACCTGCAGCAGACTAATAACCTGTCGTCGTCCTCCTCTTCCTCCACCTCCTTCTCCTTCCCTCCTCGTCTACTGCCGCTTGCAACAACTATACCTGCTGGTGATGATGAGGAGGAGTCTGTGTGTTATATTATTGAATTTGTGTTGTGTTGTGTGTTGTAGGTGCAAGCTGTTGTTGAGATATCTCTATATATATAGTCATTGTACATATATATAGAACAGTACTTAAGCTGTCCTTCTCTTTTAACACCATGCATGTTACATAACATATACATGTGTGTGTGTGAATATGTAACTATATACACTTGGCTCTGATGGATATATGTTGCTAAAGTATATATATATATATATGTGTATATCTATATATACATTGTCGTTCTGGTTTTCGTAGTCGCGTGAGTGCACCCATGTGCACGCGTTAATTAACCTGACGCAACCCCTTGCGGCGAGATAATGCATAAGTGAGAGAGATATAAAAAAAAAAAATAACCAGCTCCTGTTTAAATGTACGGCACGTGCCGGTTTGTCTCTTGATTGTAATAAAAAAAAATGCGCCATTATTCATTTTTAAAATTTAATAATAACGAGTACAAAATAGCTTAAGTTTAAAACGTGTTTTATCACTAATGAGATTTAAGTGTTTTTATTTATATGCTGTTGGTAAGAATATATTTATGGGCGGGATATTGTTGTTGATCACTATGTGCGATGTGTATCGATAATGGGGGAGTTACAAAATACTGACCTTACGTAATTTGAAACGAGAGAAAGAACCATTAGTCCGTACTAATACCATGGCCATTCATCGTGTGTTCTTTTGAGTGGTTTATACCCTGGGGCCCCTACAGAGCACACGAAAATAGCTGAGTATCAGAGCCATAACCACCGGCTAATTGCCTAATGGTGTACGTAGTAAACTACACTCCATTCATAACTCGGCGAAATACCAGGGCAAGTGTGCAGAAGGGACGAATTCCAAAGACTGCCACTTGTATATATAATATATCTCTTTATACATACATATACTTATATATATATATATTTATATACACATATATATAAATCTTTTATCTCTTACTAAAAGTCTCGTCGGTTAAAAGGCAGTTGAGCTGCTTCACTTGGATTGATGCTCTCTGTGTACTTCTTCTTTGGAAGTAGTCGCCGTATTAGTAGCAGTAGAAGTAGTAGTAGAGTTTTGCACGACTTTGGATGCTACCAGTTAAAGCTGACATTACATGGACTCACGGTCAATTGAGAGACTCTTGAGAATTCTCTAGTACAAGCTTCACGTTTAAACATCCATAAATTTGCTTTTGACTTTAGCTCAACTTTTATTTATGCTTTGCTTACTTTTTGCAAGGAATATATATACCTATATATTATGGTTCTTTGGAAATATCTGATCGCTTTTTATTGTACACGGAAAGTGAAAGTAATTGCTTTTTTTATTTCTCTTTGAGTTCTTTCACTTTTTATCTTTGTTTTCAGTTATTTTATTACTTTTTTTTTTACACATGTTTACTATAGTCTATATATAAAACTATAGAAAGGTATGTACAATACATAAAAAATGACTCTGGTACCACTGGTTGTAGATACGACAGCGGATTACGTGATGTATTGAATGGTTCACCAATGAAATGGTGAAAACGATGCGAGGACGATCGGGAGTGAAGCTCATTCATGTCTTGGATGCTCGTAACAGTTCCCGGAAGGACGAAAAGATCGATTTACCGTGTGCACGTATCTGACGGGACGGATAATGGCCCAGTAACACGTCACACTGGACACACAAACGATTTAACCTTATATACATACATACATACATACATATATTTTCTATATACCTACTACACACTGTATACATTATATACTACTATATATTTGTCTCACTCATTTACTCGCTCTGTCTGTCGGTGTGAAATAAAGTGCTGCGGGTGAACACAAACAGGCATCAGACAGCAACGCCGAGTGGTATATACGAGTAGAGAGCGTGAGCGAGATCACGAGGGGCCGTGAGGGTGAAAGAGGACGCGAGAGGAAGACAGATGAGTCGAGAGAGAGAAAGAGACAAGGCCGACATTGGGAAACTATTGACCGACTTGGGAAGCCGTTTAACCCCATGGACGCAACACAATGTGACTCGCGGATACCGTCACGACGCAAATCCTCTATATAGTACTATATAATAGTGCAGCTATCATGAGGGGTACCACTACTTGTAGAAATGTTACCGATACCTACACATTCTACCAATGCCATGTTCATTCACTTAAACTACTGTAGGTATATTACAGTTGAGTCGGATAAGTTTCGGTAATAGGTGAAACACGTCGTTGTCACTATATATATACATATATACATGTACATAGTGTGCAGTCGTGCTGAAATACCCAAGAGATTACCCACGTGCAAACTTTACTCTCTCCTCACTTTGTCCCATCTTCAGTGCTAACGTAGCAGGTGAGCAAGACAGAAAACATGTTTATGTATGGGTATATAATTGTATATAGATATATATGAAGTGTAATAGCAGTAGCAAGAGAGATCAGATTGTGTGGTTTGAGTGTTGGCAAACGAAACGACAAAGATAGAGCAATTAGGTAGAGTTGGAAGAATGGATAGAAACGAGAAGTTGGAGGTTGTAAAGCGATAAGATATATCCATGAATGAACATGGCACGTGGAACTAGCAGCGGCACACAAATACCGATTACTGCATAGCAGCTACTCTCTCGCTGATCGAAATCATCGAGCATTGTGTGCCCGCCGCCGAGGACGATCAACAGAAAGGGAAACTACTCGTGATGTAAACATCGTACGAGAGGCTTATATGTGTATTCAGATAATAATACTCATCGTTTATATTAATGTCATGTATTTGATCTATATATTTTATACATGCAGATATAAACGTAAACGCGTTAGTCTCTGACTGGATGAATGGATTGATGGATTAATGCTCCATGTCTGTGTCTTTATGTATATATATGTATATGTACATGATTTGTGTGGACGGGGCAATTTTATCACCACGGCTATAGTGACAAGTCTCATAGCGTTTTATCGGGATCATTGAAATAAAGATATTATGGCATACGACATAACAGTAAGCTTTGTATATCAAAACAATTAACTTTTTATTGGGTCTGTTGGTGCATGAATTTTTCATGAGCTCGGCAGCCCGCCGGTTGATCGATGTACAGCCAAAGACTTGACAACTTTCAGGCCATTGAAATCGTTTGGATTTCGTATTTATCTGTATATACGTATTTATGTACATATATATGTCTCTATATATTTATTTATGTGCTGGATATCACGGTAGGTTATGGTCGAATTCCGATGTGACGAGTTTACACGTTTATATTTATTTTTTATGTCTGTATAGTGTGTGACACTTGCTGGATCATTGACTCTCTAGTCACAATATATTAAATTGAAACATCTGTTCGAGATCAATATATGGTCGTGACGTATTACATGTTTATATTTTTTTTTTTTTTGACTTATACGTTTGATGTTAAAATGACGTAAAAATTGTAGTGTAAAATTGTGTAATAAGTACATAACAGGCGGGAGTTTAAAATATTTTATCTTTACAACTCAATGACTCACTATATACTGGGCTTGTAAAAGTTTTCTCGTATCGGTTTGTGTGTTAGTTAGGTGATCGACCGATTAAACGATTAAACTTTTTTCATGTCAACGGCGATGGTGTGGTGTTTTATAGTACATATACTATGTATACCCACAAGCAAAAGTGAAATATAAAACATTTGCCCTGGTTTATTTTATTTTTATTTTTATTTTATTTTTATTTTTTCCACTAGAATTGCTGAGTATCGAGTGGTTCATTCATCGAACTGATGGTATACACAGTACAGTTAAAGTTATCGATGTGTTACGCGAGTTGCTACTACAGCTGAACCAGAGAACCGTTTGAATGTTTATTTCAGTGCACTTTACTTGGATGGTTATATGGTCCCCCTGCACGACTCAGCACTCGCGTCTCCTCGCTATCGTAGTAGTCACGACTACTGAATGAAGTTTATCGTCTAGACAAATCGATCGAGATTCCCACGGTGACAGCCATCAGACAAGTACAGTGTGTAGCTTGTGTGCGTACCCACTGCTTCTATTTGTATTATATATCTATATATATTTATATATACATATGAGTACACATAAATGGACTGCCGGTATATATACATATATATTTGTATTGAATAGATATAAATGTACGTGAGTTACGTCTCCTGCATTCGTCACTAGTCGAAGACTAGTTGTCACGTAACTTGTAGCAATTTTGCACGCTTGGGCTCACTATTCTGGTTGTCTATCACTCGTCTGTATACTAATAGTCATCGTATATGTGCTGTGTAAACTTTGATATGTGATGGATGACACACAAAACATCAAGTTAAATCTATAGCTGATCGCAAACTTGTCCTTGTGAGGTGCGTTAAAGTAAGAGTATTGTACATGTACATACGTTAAATCGACATGTGAGAGTGAACACGTAACAGCAAATAAAATAAAATGTTTAATAAAAAAGTTAAAATGTATGTGAGTATTACTTGATAGTGTTAAGGCGGTGTAAAGATGTATACTAAAGTTTGAAAAGTCAGAAATACGTCGTCAAGTTGACTAGAAAAGGTCGAGGGTACATAAAAAGTAAAAGTAAATGGGGATGAGACGAACGAGTTCAACTCTGAGTAAAAAGCAAGGTCAAGTTTATCGCGCATCGTGACGCCGGAAATTTTTTTTTATTTTGTGACGGCATTTATTCTGTTATCCATATGCGAATCTGTTCTTGATGACCTAGTTTATCCGAATCTTTTATGTTTTTTTTCTTTTCATTGAAAAATCTTTTTCTTAAATGTTTTTTTTTTATCAAAGTGGAAATAAATTACTCATAAAGTTTTATTTTTTGCGACTTTCAAAGTCCCGAATGAATGTAAAATTTAAATTAGAGTTATAACGAATTAAGGATCCTCGTTATGTAAACAGAAATTTGCACAAACTCTTGGGTTGGCAGTAAAATTATCGGAAGTAAATGGATACTGGCCCGGAAGTGTGTTGCCGGATGCCAAAGAGTAGACTCTTGTTAAACCTGTTGCATCGTGTAACAACGCGAGTGAGAGAGTCACCGTTTAACAGTTAGAGTTGGTAGAGAAGTGGTTCTCGCGCGTGATGAGGGTGGCCGGCGTTTTCGCAAGGGATGGGTTACACATGGAAGAACAAAAGCTGTTTAATAGTTTTGTAATGGTAGGGGTGAAACCATAGGAGGAATAGAGATAAACGACTTGTAAGTCATTAAAGTATATCCATATATCTGTGTATCTCGTTAATTTGGCTTTAATACGCAAGACAAGGCGGGTTGTGTTACTCCCAAGCTCGAGTATGAAAGACAATGAGGTCACTAGGGTCTTTCGTGCTAAGTTTCCAACCAAGCTGAACAAGTTTAGTCCTAACGAGATACAGAACATGTGTATGTATTAAATTCTCCCTAGATAATATCTATATATTAAGCTTATATATAAACACATCACAAGAGATGATAGTGATATTTATACACGACACGTAACGCATTTTACCCCCGTTAAATGTGCGGTAATCGAGATCAATGATCTTTCGTATCAAGCAATTATCCGGTAAATAAATTCCTATAGAAGCTTTTTATATAATAATATACCAACCATATTTCCAACATACCAATACAGCGAGCCCGGTTGCATCGTCAGCAGACTACATATTTACGCATACATCTATTTCTATATATATGTATATAACATTTATCTATGAAGTGTTTTATGATCTATCGAGTTTTTGTAATGAATGAAACGTGCAAGACTCGCGTACGGTGTAACAATGCCGTTGTTATATAGACGAGCAATAAAAAAGAGTAAATAAAGCTGGCATATATATGTGACACAAGGTCAGCAGTGTGTAGGTGACAAAAAATGGAAATTTTTGTGTCATCCGACAGCATAGCGATGAGTGTCGCATGTGACCTTCCATTCCGTATATGTCATATGTCTACTCCCCTATCCGCTATTCTCTGTTCTGAAATATTACGGTGTAGGTGAATCAGAATATGTATCACAGCATATCAATCCTACTCTTGCACGTTCATATATATCTATACACTAGAATATGCAGTGAATCGAATGCCATACCAGTCATTGCGTGTAGATACCGGGGTGTGATGCATGTATTGAGAATGCGACGCAGAGTAGAGTCAAGTGGAATGGGTGGAGTATATTGTATATACATTCAAAGCTGTCGCTGGAGATGGTGCCAGCGGAGGTGGCTCTCCAACCCCGTTTTCCCTTTCATTTGCCCGCTTACTTGTCTCGTTCGCGTGGCACATATTCACATATTCATCTCGACGATCCCTATTACATGGTTTAACTGTCGCCATCAACCACGGCTTGTGCCACACATCAAAATACTAATCAAGAGAATCACTCGCCAAACTCGCTTTTGTCAAATATATACATGCACATTACACATGTCTTCTACTTGTATGCTATTTTGTATGTATAACCACATAAGTTAAATAATATGCATGTGTATGGCTGCACATTCCACGACGTTTATCTCGATTCGTACGTGAAAGCACGATTCTGCTGGCTCGTGACGTACATCGGCCATCCAAGGTATAAACTTATTCAGTCACGTGGGCCTTATGTTACCAAAGGGTGTATAATGTATGCATATATATACATATATATAAAGATCTGCAACACTAGGGATTCCCCGGATGACTAAACTGATGCTTTGTTATAAACCCATAGCACTTTGGTTGAATGAAACGTAACTGTATGGATGTATATATACATAAATTTGAAACGCCTACGGTATATTCATTTGACACCACGTGTTGCTCATTTGTGTGCTATTTTCTATGTCTATACTAAACTCAGCTAATATGTTTCGTTTAACATACATAAACAGTGAGTCTATATAATTCCAATGAATGACAACATGTTAATCATGCGCATTAATTCACAAGAAAGAGTGAGATGAAAAAGATATAGTTTTGTGAGTGAGTATCATTTTTATAAGTATATGTATGTGTTAAATGGCGCCATGCTGTCTGCCTTATTTGTTAAGTTGATCGACAAGTGTATGTATAAATAGTATTTGTAGTAGCAGCGTAAATGTAAACTGTCTTTACTTGCTCGATGAATACTAAACAGCTTGCAGATTATTAATCATATTAAATAATCGATATAAATATAGCCGTGATTCGTCGATCTATAAACTTGACAAACAAGGTAAAAAAGATAGCAGTGTGAATAAAAAATAAAAAAGTAAAAAAAAAATCACTGATGCGTGTCATTTGAGCTTTAGAGAACCTGTTGCTCAACTTTACCACCCTTTATCGCTTTCTCACTCGTTTCTCCACCCACTCGAGCCCCCTACGACTCTTCGTAGTTTGCCTGCATATATTGGCATGTATATAGGTACATACATACGTAGATATAGATATATAGATATACATATACGTAGATTCAGAAACGGAAGGTGTATGTCACCGCCTTATGCTAAACTTTGTGGCCCACTCGGGTAGAGGATCAAGTCCGTGTGGCGCCACTTGTCGGTTGAATTGCTATGCTCACATTCGTTTCTCTCGGTTGTTTTCGCCTAAGTATATACATAGATATATATGTATATCTCACTTGGTATTCCATGAATGGGAAATGGAGACAACTCTGAAGAGAGAGTTTCTGTCTGGTTGTCCCTCTTTAAAGTCCCTTGGGGTATATATTCCTCACGATACGATAAAAACACGTGCAATCCTTATTTATTCAGAGTTCTCTTTCTTTGTGAACTTGACCTCTTAACGTACATACATAAAAACAAATAAATAAATCAGTAATAATCTTATGTAATACATATTACATAGTGTATTGGTTACTCAGATGAAAATACAATCCACAAGTAAGGTATTTCTTTGTATATAAATGATCGTTGATAGGATTGAAACGATTATGTGATGAAAAGCTGAAAATGGTTTAGTTGGTCAATCGGTTGGGTGCTTTGCGGTGGCGGCAGGACTACGTTTGAATGGGGTAAAAGAAATAGAGGGAAAAAATGTGGGCGAATAAAAAGAAATAAAAATAAAAACAGCGGCAGTTAGAGAGACAGAGATCGAATAAGGAAAAAGTTTGCCGAGGGATGTAACGGGTCCAGCCATGACCTTGAGTGTATTCTTAAGTACCTGCACGTCAGCGAAGTCTCAAGCGTAACCTACATAACTGGCTTCTTATGAGGCCACAACCCCGAAGTGCCGTCGAGAATATAAGGGGGACAAGACTCCACTTTACTATATCGGGGAGTCAGTCCAAGTTTATGAATGAAGAAACTTCTACTGCTGGTTCTCTCTTGGTTTATATAAATATATACATGTACAAACGTTTGTGAACCTGCGGGTATTTTATGTATAAATATATATATATATATATATATATATATATATATATATATATATATATATATATATATATATATATATATATATATATATATATATATATATATATATATATGTATGCAAGTATATAGTTACTACAACAAAGTTAAAAGAAAGATATTTTAACGGATAACAAGAGTGTATTTGCTTGTGCATGAGTATGTGGCTGAAGAATATATTAGTTTGAGTATTTGGGTTGTATGAACTCAACTAAGACACTGAGATACTTTGTAGCAAAGCCCCTAAGTGAACGTGTGCATGCACGAACTTTGAATATAGAAGAAGAAGAAGAAGAAGCTTGGAAGAGGGTGTCCATCGTTCGAATGCAAGGGGCTAAGGGGGTAGACAGAGAGAAGAAGGAGAGAAGAAGGTAGCGGAGGAGGACTTTGCCTTAAGGGTGATATCACGTCCGTGGAGAACAACAGAATAAGCAACAGGTACATGTTGTGTCTGCATGACGATGGCTATCAAAGCAATAAAAGCGCGAGTACTCTTTCGGGGGTATATGTGGGTATACCCTTATATGCACAACCTAAACATCTACTCAGTCGACTCCATGTGCTTTACTTTTTTTGTTCAAGTATGCTGAGATTTTTTATTTTGTTCACAGCGCTTGTGTGTCATTTTATTTGCACTATTGTGGTACACAAAAACACTTGCTTAGATCTCGGGTTCTTAAGGGAACGACAATGACACACGAGGGTCTTTTGCGGCTGCTGCTTGAAAGAAGATTAAACCAAGTGCAAGGTCGACGATCTCATAATATTATACACGGAAAAGATATATCAAGTCAAATGTATGTATATAGTATAGGGAGAGCCACCGTTCGGTACTCGATTGTGATCCGAGGTCACTTGCATCCCGTTATTCCTGATGATGGTAGGCGAGACCAACACGTTCATACCTGGCTGACGTTTATTTTTTGAGACGAGGAATCAGATTATTTTGCGATTTATGATAGCTTTTTATGTGTTACTTTTATTGCTAGAGAATATAAAGTGACTTTTAATTTCTGAGACACGATGACTTTGTTGTACGTCATTTTTTTTAATTAATTAAAAAGTTCAATTTATTATTTTACTTGAAATTTACACAGTAAAAAACGAATCATCAGTGTGAAAAAAAAGCAAGTGTTAAAATTCTGAGTGTTGAATTTTTGAAACTTCTGTGTGTCAGTTTAACACACAGTACTTGTCTTGTTTGAACTGACACAATCGATTAATTTTTTAACACACAAAAATGTTATTTTATATGAAAGTAATACTTTTTATATGTTACTGTCAAATAATCTCGAACATCACAAAAGAATTCTTGGAAAATTTTTTTCTTTTAACATATATGCGTGTAACCTTTTTCAACACTCACGACATGTTAAAATAACATATCAATGTAGAAAACGTTCGTTTTACACACGATATGTGTTCATTTTAACGAATTTTTTTTTACTGTGTAAAAAAATTATTTTTATTTGTATTTTGTATAGAATTTTTATTAATTAGTTTTTAAAACTTTTGATTAAATGAAAATATTAATTGATTAAATGAATTATTATATATAAATTTAAGAACTGTTGAGTTCGTATGTCTCATATGTATGTATATATATGGTGTGTACTGTTATACGTTGGCATGCATGACGCAACGGGAAAACGCGATGTGGTTGGACTTCCCGGTGCTAATGCGCAGCAAAAGAACAGAGAAAATAAGAGATGTGATTCTCACTACGTCATATCCTCAAAAACATAAATTAGATAAAATAATATCTCTAGAATTTTTATAAAATAAAAACAAATCCAGTAAATAAACACTTTTTGCATAAAAATCAAAAATAAAAACTGCTTAATTAAAAAAAAAATATAATTATCTCGTTAAGTTTAAAATTTTTGAAAATATGTACCGGCATTTGTATCTCAGTCAAAAGTATCATATATCACGATTGCAAGTAAATAAAACGGCCTCGTGATTACTCCGAAACGAATGCCTTTGCTGGGAGAAAGAATATATGACGTAACATTGTGAACACGTAACTCCTTCTTGCACCAGCTTTACAAAGAACTAGTATATGCAACGCATGAACGTAACAAGACAAAAAATAATCTCTCCTTTATTTCCTATAAAATAACACACATGCTTACGCGTATTTATCACCATAAAATATCTAACAAATAGATTATTTTAAAAAAGTAAAAATTTATTATTTAAATTTAAATTATTGATCAATAATTCAATTAAAAATAGTATATAATATTGTTAATATGTGTATGTAATTGTAGACTTATTGTCAAAGAACAAAGTGCATGTAACAATTCAAGGAGCAGACAACAGACAAAATGGAGGTGAGTATTAGACAGCTGCAAGAAACAGCCGGCAGGACGTTTGGTTCTGTTCGTATTATATGCATACGTATATACGTACACAGCTACATGGAGCCCACGTCTTTATCTTACTTTGGCTGTAAACTCTACTGATGCAGTCGCTGAAAAGCCATCCGATAATGTAATGGTGTACTTGCATACTGTTAAACAAAATTTTCTGCTACAAGCTTACAGTATCCTGTATAAATGGATATGATGAACAGAATAGTATATAATGTCTGTAGAATAAGCAAGCGGGAATGAAAGAACCAAGGGAACTCCAGTACATACTGAGTAAAGTAGGCCCAGTCCCAAGTTAAGCCTGATGTCCTCGGGATTCACATGTGCTTCACACAGCTGTTCCCCAAACTATTACACGAAAGCCAGTCAAGGGATCGGAGCGGTATGGTCGGACATCCGGTCGATGATCCAATGAGAATTCCTGATGGATGGATAGCTGGATAAATCGATAAATATATTACATGTACATGTATGATATATGTCACACAACGTACATATATATACTATATAAATGGATGTATGTAGATCATTGTGTGTGCAACTACTCTGACGGTTGCGCAGCTAGTCAGTGCCATTAAGTTGACATAAGCGAAATTGATTGCGTTTATGGACACTGATAACACACTCAACATTTATCTCATTATTATAATTATTCACTTGTATATGTATTAATTAATTAATTAATTAATTGAACCCTCAATTAAGCTATTAGTAAACATTTACTTGAGATTTAATTTAATTGTCTTGATCCTTTTAACTTTTATTGATTTAAAAATAAAAATTTTCATGATGCTGATGATTATAATTGTAATTTTAATTTAAAACGCTCGATGCGCTCATTATGTATATTAGAGTTGGCTATTTTAGGAAACTTATCTTGTGTTAAAAAAACGCAGTCGGTAACGACGAAGTTTCTTTTTCATGTGATATGAGTCACGCGTTAAATTGAATTTAACTGAAAACTATCGTGTATGTAGTATATACTACTACAGAGCAGAGAGTAGTTGGCTACGAATTTTCCTCATCCACGTTCACTGATATGTTGTATCACCGATATCGCAGTTGCCTGCTATTCTACGTTCACGTCACACCTGTCATTTTTTTAACATCTCTGTACAGTGTTTTATAGATCTTGTACAAGTACTCTATGTATATATATAATAGTAGCTTGAGAGAGTTTAAATAACTCGAGGGTGAAAGCCTGAGAGAAAATAAACCTGGCTTTTCTTTCACTTGTACAATTTTTGATAAATAGTCCAATAACAAATTCAAATATTTAACCATTGTTTCATTTTTTCTTCAAGTGTATTTTAATGTTTTATAGGTAAGACACGAATTGAAAAAAAAAAACTCATAAATTGAATTTATCAAGACGGCTAATAATTTTTTTTTCTCAAATCAAATGATGCGGAAGTGTTGGCGAATAAATAAAATCTATTTACTTTCGTCAAGTCTGTGGAAATTCCGGATATTTAATGTTTTCAATAAAAAAAAAAAAAAAAAAAAAACAATTTAGTAGTAAAAGCTTTAGGAAACGGAGTACGGAATCCAATAGTTAAAAAAAAAAAATTATTGTTATTGGAAACATACAAAAATAATATGACACTGAATTTAGCCGACGTGTAATAATTTTTGAATTTTTTCAAAAATGATAAATTTAAAAAAAAAATATTTCAAAAAATTGCACTTATAGTTTTTTTAAATTTTCTACGTGTGCATATTTTTAGTTTTTTTTTTTTTAATTAAGGTGTTGAAAAAAAATTCAAAAATTGTTAATTGCCTGCTGACTTCAGGATCATAATAATAATAATTAATGTATTCAATATTTCAATTTATTTAATTAACTTAATTTTGTTTTTGAATGACCGTTGCAAATAATAAACGGTATTGCTCAACGAGTGAGAGCCGAAATTTTCGAAGAAGGAATGCTCGAAGAGTTACAAAACGTCGGCCTTCAACACTCTCCCACTCCGACATCGAGTAATTTAACGTGTTCCTCTTTTTCTTCGTCTTCTTATTCTTCTTTCTTTTTCTCCTTCGCCTTCTTCTTGCAAGTATATACGTCTTTCTATAACCGTTGATGCTCGGGATTTCGTCATTACATCCCACCCATATAACCAACCAACTCAGCTCTCAACGTAAGTCTTAGGAGCATCATATTAAACATCAACATCGACGCATTTACGCGGGACTGCGAAATCCTCTCCAGAAAGGTCTTTCCCTTATCGGCTGTTGATATAATAATTCTTAATAAAGAACCGTTGTACAGTTGCGTAGTTATAAAACATGAAAACACATTTACAATCGATCCGACAACTTTGTCGCATAATCGTTCTCGCTCGCTGCTTTTTTATTTACCGATCGATACATTTCTTGGATTACATAAAGTTTTATATTTCAACCATTAATTTTTCTATTTTAATCAAATGTCACATGTTATTTTAGTATTAAAAAAAAATATCAAACATTTTTGTCTATTCCTATTAGAAGTTAATTGAAGAAAAACCTTATTACTCAAACAAGGTCGCGATTTCATTATCATCAATCCAATTCCATATTGAATAGATAAATTTTAAATGTATATGAAATATGAATTTTTATAACAAAATATTATAAGTTTTGATTAAAGACAAAATAGCTCCTGTGTGCGTACTATAAAAAAATCCATGATTTAATGACGGTATGACATACGTCGCGTGGCTCGATCGGCAAACGGCATCGATATCCTGCATCGCTGCATAACCAACTACGCCTCTAGGCTGGCTATTCACTATAGAATCAAGTTACAAAACGTGAATTGCAAAAGGCCTGATCTTATAGTATAGTGGATAAAACGCTAAAGCAACGTTGCTGGCAGTGTAGTTCTGTGCTGCTGAGTCACGGCTACGTTGCCAAGTCGCAGCCAGAGCTACTGATATATAGGTACTGTACTCATAAAAAGCAACGTTGCCAAGTGTTGAACTAACGCGCAGAACCAGAGTACTGTATATATGTATATGTATATATATATATACATATAATACTACCACTACTACTTCCACTACTATTGCTGGTTGTGCTCATTTTCTACCTCTCTCTCTCTCTCTCTCTCTCTCTCTCATTCTCTATCTTTCTCATTCAGTACTTCACTCTGCACCCCAACCCTCTACTTGTCCGTCTATCCCTACTTCAGTTGCCGGCATGGCTGTCTACTCGAGCCCGGATAGAGCAAGATGGTAAACTCGTTATCAACGTCAGCATGAGAGAGATACAAAATGGGAGGAAGCAAGATGGCGAGTGAGTAATTGCACGAATAAGTGAGGAAGAGAGAGATAGAAATAGAGTAAGACCACGTTCAAATTTCATTGCATCAAGTTCTCTTGTCCGCCCTCGTCCTCGTCCTCGGCGACGGCGCCGGGTGCGGAATTCACGGAAAATGTCGGTAATGGAGTTTCGAGAGATAAACAGTAGTTGAAAGAACAGAGCTGAGGAAAACCAACGTGGAGCGACAGTAGTCTGGCATATCCAAGTAAAAAGGGTTACCAACAGGGTTATAAGCGAGTGGTCAGCTTCAAAATATATTTTAAAATTGTCCTCTCTATCTCGTTTACTTTATCGTTACATTAATAATACTGAAGGATGGTATTGAGGATAGTATACAGGATAGAGGATAGAGGATAGAGCACAGGGACACAACGGACAATGAGTTTGTACATTATTAACAGAGTAGAGTAGAGAGAAGAGAAGACGCACAAGATATTGCGTACTACTTGTTTTTAATATTGTCTGTAGACTTTTTTTATATCCTGCCGTTTATTACTTCCTGCTTCGTCTTGTTATACTCTTTTTTACAGTGTAATCATTTTTTTTTTTTTAACCATCCACCACCTCTATACTATTTCTGTCTATTATTTCTGTTTCTTTAATGATTAAATTTTTAGGAAAAAAAACTAATGAATTCTTTTTTATTAAACTTTGTAAGCTAAATATTGCTGTACAAAGCATTCGTCAAAATTAACATGAGGTACTCAAATTTTTTTCAATAATCGATTCTAAAAAATTTATTAATTAAGGAGAAGGTAAATTAATAACTTAAAAAAATAATAATTCTAAAGCTCTTATAGCTTCAACTTGAACAAAAAGTTTTACCCATAAAATTTGACTTTATTTTAATTTAAAAAATCGGTCTCTTAGTTAACCCTGCGGACCGGCGCCAAAATTTCCCGCTTATTTCGAGCTCCTTGAGCTCGAAAAATTGCTGTAGATACATTTTCAAAAATACTTATGTGTGCCTTGTTTTAGAAAAAAAATGTTTTCCACCATTTTTTCTCGAACGATATCTCTCAAACGAGTTGACCGATTGAGACGGTTGGGGTGGCAATCGACGCGTTTTATTGAGTTCTAGAGCTAATCATATTTTGAAATTGGCTTATCTAGTCGTTTTTGAGAAATTTCAAAAAAACTAATAAAAAAAGTTTTTTTTAATTCTTTCGTTAATGGTTTCTCTTGAACGAATGAATCGATTTTGATGGGTGAGAAGGCATTCGACGTGGCTTATAAAGTTTCAAAGCTGATTAGATTTTGGAATCGATCCATCAAGCACATTAAAAGTTATCCAAAAAAATCATTTTTGAAAAAATTTTACTTTTAGAATATCTCCGAACACACCCTACCGATCAAGTTCAATTTTTCACAGCTTTTAGATCCTACTAAGCTGCGTCGAATGGCACCTTGACAATCCAAATCGGTTCATCCGTTACCAATAACTTCCCGAATTTTTCAAAATTTTCAATTTTTTTAGCGGAAAGTTAAAAAAATAATCAATAATGATTATTATCATAGTGATCACGTATACCAATAATTATGAAAGTAAATTTTGTTGCAAAAATTTCAAATTTTCAGTCAATTAAATTATTCATACTACGGTAAATGGCATATACCAATAAACAAACAAGTCAATGGATTTTAAAATCAACCAATAAATATTATCGCCAATTAAAATTTTAAATGAAAACAAATAAATTACAAATATTAAGCTTAATTATGAATAAATATTTGAAACTTTTTAAATTATAACAAGCAAGCAACACAGGTATGGGTATATTTTCTATCCAAATATAAATAAAAGTCACTGAAATACTAGAACACGATGAGAATACAAAACGTATATATACGTGAAATAAAAGAGAAGGCCGATTACGCGGGTGGAACGAGGCGATGTGAATGCTAGTGACCCAATAATACGATATATTGGGTCATAGAAAGGGAAAATACCTTCGAGCGTTCCCGCCAAAACATAACATTTTCTTTATCCCGCAAATAACAACCAATAACCCGAAATCTATATATATCCGCTGGATATTTCATTCATATTAATTTAATCGATAAAAACAACCGCATTTTTATTCACCTCTTTTTAAAATATGAAAAGTCACCGTTAATTTTTAAAAGTCTATTGTAAATAAAGTCAGTAACGAATAAAAATACGAATTTCAGTTTACAAGGTGATACTTAATGTAAGCAAGTTGAGGAATCAAAGATCTAAAGTTGTATTAAAAATCACTGGGTGTTTACAGTTTCCACGTGGTACTATTCCCTTCCACACGGAGAAAAAAATATAGTAAAATTTACTAAAAAATATAGTAATAATTACTAAATTTAGATAGTAATCTTGAAACGCTTAAGATTTATAGGAAAAATTCATAAACAGATAAGTAAATTTTACTATCCCGTTTAGTAAATTATACTATTTCGTTTAGTGAATTTTACTATTCCGTTTAGTGAATTGTACTATCCCGTTTAGTAAATTTTACTATCCCGTTTAGTAAATTTTACTATCCCGTTTAGTAAATTTTACTATATTAAAATGGAAAAAAATAAAATAAAATTTTTATTAGCTTTTAACTTTTTATTATTATTACTATCATTTTAATTATTATTATTGTTATTTATGCCATCTGTATCGGTGTTGGAGTCGATTTTTGTTTTTTAAAAAATCACTTGTTTCAACCGAGATTCGAACCCTGATCTCCCGCGCGCGAGTCCTTTCCTATGTCTGACGGCCCGATATCTCCTTCGGACAAAAGTTTCAGAACTTGTAATACATATTTGTCTATGCTATCCCCACCAAATTTTAATTTTATCTATACATAGTAGAATTTACTATACATATAGTAAAAAAACATAATCGTGTTAGCAAAAAATACATTGCGTATAGTAATTTTTAATATTTTGTATAGTAACAAATCCTATATTGTATTAGAAAATTTACGTTCTTAAATTTGTATTTATTAAAAATACTAATAGTAAAATTTACTATACAGATAGTAGAAAATACAATTGTGTTAGTAAAAAATACATTACGCATAGTAATTTTTAATATCTTATTATGTAATTATTACTAACTAGTAAATTTTACTAAACGTTTAGTAATAATTACAATACAGAATGTATTTTTTCATATCTTTTAGTAAATTTTACTATAAGATTGTAATTTTTACTATATTTTTTTCTCCGTGCATTCTAACTTTTCGCCCGACAAGTTTTCTGAAAGTTCACCAAACTTTGGGAAAGTTTCCTAATCGTAGGCCGGGGAACTCTCTGTATACTATTCCCTTAAACTCACCCTGTCTCATTCTCTACATCTTTCATCTTCTCTTCGGTTGTCTTGTCTTCTGAGCACGAGAGTACTGTTATAGAACTATTACATATATCTATACAGATATATACAAACTACTGATAAACTTATTGAAGCCACTTGGTAAATCTGTATACATATAAAAATAAGGAGAGAGAAAGGGTGCGGATAGTAGAAGAAATTGCTCTGTTATTAGAGTCGATCGAGTTAACGTGGATAATTATATACCCATATGAATTAATTACTGATTAATAAATAATTAAATGAAATTTTATTGTTAATTTTAACGAGCTGATAATGAAATTAATTAATTAAGAGAAATAGAAGAAATGAATGGTTGATTGTAATTTATTTTTACATCCTTTCTATTCTATTGTAGCGAGATTAAAAAGCAAATATAACCGTAATGAGTAAAAGCATAGACGAGTTATAATGAGAGGGTTGTGCGTACAATATCCTCTCATCGTCTCTTGTCTATTTTAATTGTAAAATGAAAAAAATAAAATTCCTATACGGGTTTTATATATTCTATTCTATTACCAAGTGTTGGCATACATAGTACAGTATATTGTATCGTGTATCAACAAATGTATATTGAAAAGTTCACTAAGCAAGCTTATGATATTTAACTTGCCATACTAATAAACCATTGACATTAGTAGTTAGTCTATAGACTACACATTTCCAGATCACCTCAACTCTTGAGTCTATTCTCTTTAGTCGTTGCACTTCTATCTCTCTATTTCAAACGGTATATATGTATATGTATTTATATATTATCCGTACATATAAATATATATATACGTGACTTTAACGCAGTTGAGTTTTAGTTCCTACTCTCATCTGCAAAACAGTTCGAGTTTTACCGTTGGATCTGAGTCTCCCACTCGAATTTTCACCCCGGTACTTGCTATTTACTAGTATATATGTATTTGTGTTGCAGCTAGTTATTCCAATCTATATACATTTTACATACACACATATATATATATGTATTTCAATGTTTGGTATCACTCTCATACATTTTCTCTAATACTATTAGTGTATTTTATCTTCATGTATTTTATTACAATTTTCGAATTCTCACTAATTCTCTCTCTCTGGGCGAACTGTGTTTACAAATTTATAATTTCTGATCCAATTAATAGCAAAATTGATTTACTAATCAATAAGTAAAATATTAAAATTAATTGCTTCGGAATATGATGATACTATGATCGATGCATGTATAATTATAAATAATTATTGAAACTGTAGGTATAATGTAGTTAAAAATTATTTTTAAATGGCGTAACTTGACACGGAGATTGCAGAGTGAAAGCAGCAGCAACAGCAGCAGGAATATAAGTATTAGCAGTGAGTACGGTGAAAGGTAACTCGGATGATGACTGGATGTTCGTTTGTTGTTGAATTAATCATCTCGTAAAAGACGTCTCCTTATCTTATGTACGCCTTTAAAACCGGCGAAACCTCGTGGTTGTACTTGACTTCCGGTTAACAATTTAAACTTATTTTTGTTTCATTTTTTAGCAGTACTCTTCATTGGAGTTTTCCACAAGAGCGGAAGTCCTTGCTTGGGAGCGAGAGGGTTGTCCTCGTAACCAAGGAGTCAGGGTAGTGTAATCCAGCCTCATGTTCGACTTTCCTCTCCCCTCTGGCCCCTCTCATATACTCTCCTCTTGCACTCGCTGTATAATTCAAGCTCGCTCTCTATTGGTGGATGTTGTGCTGACGTCATTGGGAAACTGGTGGGATAACGGGGCAGGAGAGATTTTGTCTGGCTGGTGGGGGCGATAGTTTCAACAAAAATACACTGTCAGATAGAACCCGATGGCCGAGCTGCATGGACCCCATTCCTGCCACACAAATATCCCTTTTTTTACTTCAACCGTTCTTTTTTATACCTTTTTCTTCTCTTCAATGGTTTTATATACAGCGTGTTATGATCTAGAAAACTCGCATTTTTTATTATTTTTATTTTGTTATTTCTTTTTTTTTTTTAACTTTTATTTGTAAATTCATTCGAGGAACAATAACGCTGTGATAGGCAGATAGAATCCATTTATTTTTGGAGAATATGAAGAAAATACAAAAAAATGTATTTTATATATTTCGTGAACTATTTTTATTTGGGAATAAACGTGGGCTGACTATTTTAGAAAATTTTATTTTTACGTTTAAAATATACGACGGAAAGAGAGAGATAGAGTAGGCAGTAATGGTGGTTGCCTTGGACTAAAATAAGAAAACGAGTTTAACGAAGAGTAATGTAATGAAGAAGAAATAGAAGAGGCGAAAGAAGAAGGAAAAAGATGTAAGAAAAAGAATAAGTAGAAATGGCAGTCGAAGTAGTTCTTTACCGGCCGTGGTCAGACATGTGGTTACGACTTTACACCATACCTATACTATATATAACACCAGTGTGGAATAGTATATATGTATTTATAATGTCGATGTAAGTTCAGGCGCGGCGTGTGCGCATTTATACATTTGCGTGTCTCAAATGTATTAACATTTGAACAGTACAATTATTACATTGTTGCGAACCCACAAGAATAATTATGTCAACCGCTGGTCAGATTATATTTCCATCTAATTCAAATGTATTATATTGTCATCCAAAATTTAATCATTGACATATTATATATATATCCACACAGATGTAGATATATGTTCCCTGATTAAGAAAAATGATTTGCTCCATGTCAAGTGTATGTCTATATATTAGTCGATTCGAATTGTTTTAAATCATTTCAAATTATTTTGAATTATTTCAAATCATTTTTCTTAATCAGGGTTTCGATAAATCTACCTTTTAAATAAATTAAAATCCAAAAATCAATTCATTTGAACTAAAAGCTGTTTATAAAATTGGATAGTAACTTAACTTTTGCAATGTAATAATATGAAAAGTATTGAAAAATAAAACAATATATAAAAGAATGTATAAAATAATTGTATTAAAATCTCATTGGAAGTTTGTACAATGGAATAATACAAAGAGAGTTTCTCAAATTCAATAATATAAAAGAAAATTAAAGCTCACTAATTAATGATGGATTGTAATTATTCTTGCATATAAAATTTGTTTCAAATTTAATGTCACTATAATATATATTTAAACGTAAATATGGTACATTTGAATTATCATTTGAATTCGCCTGTGAGTTATAAATGTGTATAAAAATTTGTATATAAATATAGAAGAGGTTAGATGTTGCGCGCGCGGGTTTTTGCGCGGGAATCGATTCGCTATTTCGAGCTACCCTGTTTTCTCATGCTGTCAAGTTATCGCTCTGTCGTGACTTTAAACGCTTTAAACTAAGGTATGAAGATTTCTATTGGCCGAGTGCTTGTCGACCTCGCATCTTATTGGATCGTTTATTTCTTATAACGTATTATTGTCCTTAATTCAAAAAGTATCGCGCGCGCTCATATATATATCGACAACTCCATTATAATAAACTCGTACAAAATTATTTTCTTTAATAGCTTTACATTCATTATCTCTTCTTACTCATAACAATTGAAATATTATTGTTACTTTCGTTATTGATGATGATTAATAATTAAATTTATAGTAAGTAAATATAAAAAATTATTCTCAAGTATTTATGATAAATAATATTTTTACTAATGATTAAAAGTAATGTAATTACTTTATGAAAAATACATCGTATGAAGATTTTAAGTATAATATATAATATAACGAGAAATGTTGATGATACCGTTTAGAAAATATATGTATACCTAACCTAAAGCAATGCAAGTAGATCTTTCTCTATGGATCGCGTGGTATAACGACGGCGATGGTAGCAAGTAGGACGATTCCAGGCGAAAGAAGTAGGAGTTTAACCGTTACTTTCAATGCGTAGTGGTGGTATGGGTTCTCCACAATGTGGCCCACCGACGAGGTTATACTCTCTTACCTATACTCTCCTGACACTCAGCACTTTTCTGTTTACTGGAGTTGGATCAGTAACCCGGATCCTGATTTTTTTACATTCAATATCATATATAATATACACACACACAGTACATACATGTATATATGCGTATAAAAGAAACATATGTGATCGAGAGATGTAATTTTGAGCAGCTATGCTACCAAATTTTTAAGAATAAAAAAAAAATCAAAGCAAACATCGGTAAAGAATATCTTCAGATCCTCCATTAACATTTATTTCTGCAACGTCACACTGGTCATTACAATAAAATTTCCACTGGCTTGCAGTGTTGGACCTATAAAGTTATCATTGAGAATAAACTTTTGTAAATCATGAGAAAGAGAGAGACTACACTGAGAGAGAGTCAAAGAAACGTTGTAATGTAACGTGTATAAATATATATTTATGTATCATATACATATATGAAGAGAAAGAAGGAGTAAAAAGAAGAATAAAAAAAATGGCGAGAAAATAAAATAGATAAAAGTAAAGGCGAAATAGCAGCGTATATACTCGAGACAGGTAGGCACGGCTTCCTGCTGGGAGCCGATCCGTGACGCCCACACCGTCCACCTCGTCTTCATGTTGGTTATAGTGACAGCCGTGGTGTGTTATGTGGTGGTTATACGTAGCCATCGTGCAAAGATAGCACCGAGTCATCTTTACTTCGGGCCTCTTTTGCGCACGTTAATGTCAAAGAGTTAGGCTCAAGAGTCATCATAAAAATTGGTTCACCGGAAATTATGTTGATCAGAATAATTAGAATGTTTGTATTGAAATATCATATATAAGAATGACTGGTGATATTAAAATGATAATTGCAATAATGATAATGATGATGATGATGATGATATTTAAAATGTTTGACGATTATAAAAGCTTATGATGTTACAAAGTATGCCTCATTGCAAAAGTACCTCTTGCGACTATCACGGGTCGTGGGAAGACTACGACCCTATGATCGACCTTGAGCCCACGGATGTCAGAGTTATGTGATATTTGTATGCTTTGTATGCAGACATGCTATCGATACGGTAGAGCACTACAAATATCTTTTGGATAGTTTGTTTTTATGTAAAACTAAATTTTATATTGATGACATTGAATAAAAATCATTATAAATATTTAACTGTGCATATTTATGTATTAATTTAAAAAGCAAATATTAATGATCAACTATTTGATATGCAATTAAATAAATTTTATTTTTTTATATTATTGTACTTTTTTTAACTCGCTGAATTTATTTTTATTAATTATTTGAAACATTTATTTGAAGTATGAAGATAAATATATGCATGGAAATTGAAAAACTTTGTGTGGTAAAATAAAATGTACATGTGGATGTTTTGTAAAAAAATTACAGAATGTACAATAGAAAAACTATTTTTGTATTTGTTGATCATTACTACGGTGATTATTAAAGATTCATTGAAGTGAAGATCACAGTTGCGAGTGCATAAAAAAAAATAAATAGTAAATAAAATAAATCACGTGTAAAACTGTATGAAAACCCATTGGGAATTTAAAAGCAAAATAATATATATAATAAAAGAAAAGAGTGATGATGCTGCGAAAAATTGAGATGTTGAAAAGAGAATAATAAAAATGTAAAGAACAGAAAAAACGCTTGCCTGTGACTAATTATACAACACATATGGTAGACAATCAGGGGAGCAATTAAAAATCGGAAACAAAAAGTGTGTTATGTATATATGTCTCAAGGCTGTAAACAAATTAAATAGTGCGAACAGTTTATGTGATTGTGGAAGCAATTAAGGGGTTAATGATAAAATTGACTATCACGTTTTCAATGATATTCAATGAACTCTCAGTAATTAATTAACTCTTCATTGTACCTTTTGTACAATTAACACATTAATTTATGTTTATTAGTCAAAAATATTTTTAAACTACTTAACGAAAAAATATAAATAAAGTCTTTTGTCAAAATCAAAATGAGTTAATTAAATTATGTAACATAAATTTATCTTGTCTAAAAAAAATACAATTAATATATTTATGTTTCGTTCCAGATTTTGTTATGCATTTGATTTATATCAATTTAAATAACACTTAATATTTTAAAAAGCATTTGTTTTGTTAAAAAGCACCCAGTCTCTAAGTAGACAGAGGTGGGCGCCACGTTTTGAGTGAAAAGTACCAAGTACAAAGAAAGAAGAAAATAAAAAAGTGAGAGAGAAATAGAGTACAGTTAAGAGCACAATAAAAAGAGAAATAGATAGGGAGAACGAAAGCAAGGGAAAGAGAGAGAAGTTGTAAAAGAGAAGGAACACACCCTCTACCGAGGGTAGTAAAGATCCAACTCTCTTCATCCCTCTTCGCCTCACAGTGTATTCTCTATAGCACCAACCACCCTACGTTCGATCCATGTTCGCTCTCTACCCCGAGACCACTACGTTCGACCCAACACTGACTCCGTCTCTCTCAGTCTCTTCTCCATCGCTTCGACTCCATTTCTCTCTTACCCTCAACGTTAAGGGAAGAATTTCTACTCGGCTTTTTCCTTCTCTCTCTCTCTCCCTTTCTCTGCCTTTCACCAGTGCTTTCTCTCTTTGCTCTTATACACTACGATGATATTACCCGGCGTGGAAATTTCACGATATTTCTCCGGAGATTCGTACTCTAAAAAAATTAATTATCACTTGCGGCGATTCTCATCTCAAATTCTCAGATGATTTTACCGCTATCTGATGATAAATTTATTTTTTACCTTTTATTTTTAATTTATCAAGTACCTAAGATGTATATACTTATGTAATCATTAAAATTTCAAGTCTCTTCATTGTTATATGCCAGCTTTTTTTTTTTTTGTAATTCAAAAAAGCTTTTTTAATAAAGCCTGCAATTTTAACAAAATTTATTCGCCGATTTTATTAAGATACTCTCAGTTTTCTTTCCTTCATTTTTTCTTTTATTTTTTGGTGGCAAAAAAAAACAGGGTCCACAAAGGTTTCGCCTTTTGCGCACTATACCACACACGGTATCATGGAAAAAAGCGCCCTCTTGACGACGAGCACAAATAAACTCTGCAAAAAATTTCCTTTGCCTCTTGGGGGCTCTGCATCCTTAAACTACCCCGACCGTATACGGATGCCGTACCCTTATAAGAGTTTTTTTATCCTCTCAGACTTGTCGTCGTCGTCGTCGTCGTTGCCATTTATTTCAAGTTTCACGATCTATCTATTCACATTCAAAGTCACTGTATACATGTTACTGTTTTACCGACAACAACCACAATGACAACGACCAAGTCACCCAGTAGAGCATGGTAAATATTTCCAAGAGTTTATCGCGTGAACCGGAAGCACTCTGTACATTTCTTTCGCATCAACCTAGAGAATGTTGGCGTTTTTTTTTAACAGACAAGACTTTCGTTCTTATTATTCAGCTATTAACTTACATACTACGATTTCCTTGAATTTTTTTGGGTATACATATATTCTCTTGTTAAAATAAACAGATACAAATACATCACGTAATAAATATGAATGAAGCAGACTAGCTAAGAATTTATAAGTAAATTTTAGATCTAAAAGAGTTATCTCTCCATCTTCTTCGCTCTCTCCTTCTCACTCTCACTTGTCATAATTTTATTTTTTTTTTATTTTATCTCTTGAATTTTTTCCTCTCAGACAGTCCAAAAAAATTCTTGACACATCACAATGTTGAATTGTGACGCAATCTTTATAGTCACCTTACGTAAGGACGTGTAAGTATAGTATAGCGGCTGCTGCGCAATAGGTTTTGGTTCTCATGATTACTAACCAATAGGTTTAATCCGATGAGTTTCATCAAGTAGTCGTTGGTGATGCTGCTGCAGTGGCTGTCTATTGAGTATTTCTACACGAGAATAATTGAATAACTCATCTTGACCTTGCGCTAATATACAAGTAATTCGTACTGTACTAATGATGATTCAAGTCTTTTTATAAAAATGAAATTCAAAGCTGCACTTGTAGTATATTTAAATTGAAAAGATACCAGGAGTGAAAGCATTGGATTTTTTATTAAACCAAAAGGTTAAGACCTGCTTCAAACAAGTCCCTTTACTGTAGGAGTTTCGAGGCCGGTTTTTTTTTAGAACCACCAATAGCTTCCAACGTCGTCTGCAATAAAGGTGTGGAGTAATTTACATACGTACTAAAAGTGCTAAATTGTATTTTATATAGATTGCTTGATATATTTACTGCAGATTATATAGCTTTTAGAGCAATCAAAAAATAATTTTCATATAATTAAATTTTATTATTATGATTATTATCATGAAAAATTATTAGCAATAAGGACAATGATATATTACTAATTATATCTATACAGGTTTATTTTTTAATTATTTTATTATTGAATCTTGAACACTTGTTCAATTGAATGATGGGTATTCAACAAGTATTAGATGTATAGTACCGCATAATTCCCTGTAATATATCAGTGTATGGGGTATTATAAAAATTGTGAGTTAAATCATGCAACCGCGAAAGCCGCGGATAAATGTATTATAAAAAAAAGGGGAAAGAATGAAAGGTATTATTTAAACGGGTAACACCGTGTTGTCAAGAGAGTAGAACAGATAAAATTTAATGAACATTGGATAGAATAGATCCTCTTCAACATGACAGGGTCTTTTGTGTGCGTTCTCCAACGGGGAACCAAAGCGCCTGAACCTAACCTCCAAATAGTGTAGCACTTGCGCATATGATCGGTGTGTGATATGACGATGGTGCATCCACCTGTTCTATATACAACGTGTACATATACTCAACATCGCATCGAGTATGATGATAGACGATAGATAGAGAGGGAGAAAGGATGAAATAGTAGCATAGAGGAAGCATATATGCAATGTAGAGACACAATTTCATCAAACAGAGGACAACATTTCTAACCCCTGAATGTGGATGCCGAGCTTCGTTACTAGTCCCCTATTCACCCTGTTTAACGATATTCTCTGGTTAGCAATATGAATCAGGGAATATGGAAGCGAGTGAGGACGAAAGGAGAATGTACGAAGCAGTTTGAAGCTAAAGCAAGATCCTTTCGAATGTCCCTGGCAGCGCGACAGTATCTGGTGTCTCACTTTATAGTCGCTCTGTCTCTCTCGAGTGAGTCTTTCTTTTTCCCTCACATTGAAAGAGGAGAAACGGGAAAAGAGGAAGATCGCTAGAGATGGTAAGAAGAAAGTGGGAGTGAGAGCGTCGTCATAATTCCTTGAATTGAACGACGGGTTATTCTCCACCAAGGTTATCGTGAGGGGACGAGGCGCGGTCGGGACATCAAGAAAGAGGACAAGAGACAGCCTGAGAGAGCGAGAGAAAAAGAGCAAGTGAGCAAGAGAGTAGCAAGTACGGTGATCGTTGCGGCAGGGTGGGATAGGGGGAAATATGGTGGGGCACGGGGAATCAATAGGAAAACAAGGACGGCACTAACGACTCTCTATGCTGCAAGCTATGTCGCATGTACTGGTGGGAGAAATAACGATAGTACCGTAGCGTCTCTGTAGGTAGCGTTCATGTCACAAGACAAAGATAAACCTATAGGTTACGACAGCAGTTTGAGCGGTGGGGACTGTTGCTTGCCAGGTAACGTCGACTAATGGATAGGCACTCGAGGGGAATGCGGAGTAAAGTGTGGGTAAATGGATAGGGGAACTGCGGGACAGCGAGGGGAATACCGAGAAAACGCGCGCGAGGGTCGAAGTGGGGTACATACATATAGTTGGTAGTGCCGGGATGAGGGGCCGGGCGGTAGACGAGCGGGACAAGGGGATTGGAGGGGGAGACAGGGAGAACCGACTTTATGCAGCTGCGGGACGATAACAACGATGGGCTACAGGACCGCCGCTATAGCTGGGGAAATGCCAAATGGGCTACAGGACCGTGCCGGCCTAGCTGTACGTTCGCTTGCCTCGTAGTGGCATGGCGGACGGGCGGCAAGCAGGCAGGAAAGGCGGGAAGAAGAGGGATTTCAAGCGGTCGTCTCTTCTTGTCTGCCTCTGCGTCTCTATAGCCGCTCCACCGGTCTCACCGTTCTCTCTTACCGGCGGCCCTCCACTGCTGCTGTTAGTACCTAACCTCCTATCCACTCTCTGGTCTGTTGCTGCTGATGCTTCCATTGGACTTGCCTCCATATCACTATTGCCTTGGACGCAGGTACTCGTTCAACCGGGTACCGACCCTCAGCGTCCTCGACGATGCCCTTCGTCATCATGATGTCTTGTCCTCATGTAGCCGGCCAACAGAGGTTCAAACCAGTAAGAGACGGGACCAAGTACTTCTGTCTCATGTAGTTTAACTTCAATAATCGTCAATGTACTTGATTGACTTTGTTTTTTAATTTTATTTTATTATATTTTTTAATATTTACTCATCCGTATAGATTATAATTAATCATTTTTCATTGGATCTACGGGTTATTGTTCTTGTACATAATAATATGTACATAAATGTATGTATTTATAGCTTAATGATGATGAAGCTTTGTATGAGCTATTCAAACAAAGAATGAAAAGATATTATTTATCATACATCGTTTTATTATTTTTTTCTATTAATGTTGTTAAACTTTATCGATTCAGAAAAAGTAAATCTTGTTATAATATTTTATTATACACGCATCTAATAGGTTTTCTTATGGTGGTGATATTGCTGCTTTATTTAAATTTACCGCCGATTGTCGTGGGTGGAATGTGACTGGCTTTCAACATTCAAGCAATATCTTCAGTTACAATGACGTCAGGTTGTCTCTCGATCCTGTTCTGTTTACTCCAGCGTAATAATGAGCAAATGAGATCACTACGCGACAAATACAGGGAGATGGAAAAGACAAGACGGAGAATTCTCTGTCAACAATATATTTGACTTGTTGACAATCCAAATAGTGAGTATAACTGAGCAAGAACAAGAACAACAACAACAACAACGACGACTACAATGACAATAATCATATAGCCCACAGGTTCAATCTCATAAATGAGATATCACTTGATATAAAGGCATAAATGCGGCATACAGACCTGCCTTCATCTTCGATTCATGCAGATTATGGTTCAGGGGAATTATAATCATCTACTAGCCGAAAATTAGAACGCAACCTTGCCTATATTAATATAATCTACTGCTCTGATTTAGTGTTCTATATTTGATAAGATAAATATATACTATTATCCTATATACCGGTCAGAAAATATTTCCATTGATTTTCTGATCAATATTTTCGCAGTTATCTCTGAGTCTATGTTTATTTCAATACTGCACACTACAATCAGCGAGATAAAAATATCTCAGACATAACAACACACAAGATTAGAAAGTATCTAATATATTTTTCTAAAAATTACATCGACTAAAAATTGTCAAAAAATTTAGTTCATCAGCGAAAAATTTAATTGCAAACTTTATGCTTCATAAATATTGTAGAATTATTTTTAATACGCAATGTCCGCATAGTATCTGTAGTTTTTTATCACCGTCTTTTTACGACGTAACTTCAACAGAAATATTTATTTTTTCAAACATACATTCTGTACAAAGTTTAATTAATTTTTTTTATAAACAATAAAGTCGAATTTTGACTTGACAAAATTAGCAACAATTAAATGGAAACATACAATTGTTATCTTGAGACTTGTTTATAATTTATATAATACTTGTGTACACACGTTCGCACATCGCACGGTTAAAAGAGCTGATGACTACAAGTTTTTTTTAAATTATAGAAGACACGTATACGTATAAAACATATATTTTTTAAATTATAGTGTTATTTAATAAATTTATAAATTTAAAAAAAGTTTTATGATAAATCTACTATAGATTTTTCTCTATTTAGGATACGAGTGCTCAAATATTTATTTCAAAATTCTACACACAGTTGGACTACTTGCGCTATCTACTTAACTTACTCCGAACTTTTTTCAGAACGTTTCTGTCGATAAATGATAAAAAAATTCTGTATCACAAAAAAAAATAATCAATAAAATATTCATTAAGTTGACAGATAAGAATATTTTTTTTATTTACATCATTAACTTATAAAAATACAAAAAAAAATAATGATAAATAAATAAATTATCCAAGCTCAGTTAAAAAATTATGAAGACTACTTCTTCTGGACGGTGTAATTGATGTATTGATTATTCCCTTCAATTTTGAAATATTTATTTTCTTCGGCTTACTCCCGGATGCGTTAGCATTATTAATATTATTGCTTCTTTTATACTTCTCTTTGGAATTTAATAATTTAGGTGTATCAATGTCAATTTTTTTAATCCCAACCCTCTGATCATCTTTTACATTCGGAGTATTTATCAATAAACCAGCAGTTTTATCTCTAATCCGTTTCTTTTTTTTCTTCGGTGTTTTATCAGTCATAATTTCTGATCTAACTATTTTTAATCGATCTGGTTTATTTAACGTAACTTTATTTTTCTTTTTACAATTCGAACAAATTATAAGCAATTTATTCAACCGATTCTTCATACATTTACGTACTAGTCTACTTTGATACATTGACAATTGTGAATTATTATTCGAATTATTAATCAATTTTTTAACCGAATTCGGTATTGGTTTTCCACGGATCAATCTTACTTTGTAATCTACTGTATTCCATAACGAACCGCAATAAGAGCACATTGTATTTGTACCAAAAATTTGTTTTGGTAATTCTCCATCGCTTGTTAATTCTTTACAGCATTGTCTTTAAATTAAATAATTATTTTAATTATACATTTGATTTAACCAACACAAGTATCTAATTAAAATCAACTACACTGTAAAAAATTTTTAGTCTGCGGTATGGAGAGAATTTGGTGTTCAAATTTTCAACACTACCGGTGTAAAAGTAATACACGCACGGTGTTAAATTTTGAGCCTGGTGTATTAGAACGTTCACATCACCAATGGTGTAAATTTATGTTTTTTCTTTAAACCCGTGTAAAAAAAAAAATCATTGAAAAAGTGTTAATTATTCTAAACTTCAAAACGTAACACAATGACATACTTTCTTCTAACGATTTTTATACTTCTAAAAATATATAAAAAAAAAAAAAACAATTGATTTAATACTACAAATAATCGTTTTTGAGTCATTTGCAAACTTTTTTTGATGCTCCATTAATAGTGCTGAATTTCATAATTTTTTTCAGTGTAAAATACTTTCAGAAAAAACTGATTTTGAACTATTCCTGAATGTTTTTTGTATTCGCATATCTTTATAATATCAGAATATTTATTGATTTTCTCTTAAATTTTCAAAAGCTTGAAAAAAGTTTGTCGTTGTTTTACGTTTCGAAGTTTAGAATAGTCGACACTTTTTAAACTTTTTTTCAATAATTTTTTTTACACGGGAAACTCGTTTACTTCAACACTAGGTATATAATTTTTGATTTAAAATAATCTGCAACAATAATAATATTGATATACTAGTATTGCGACTTATGAATTATTTGATAATTTTTAAATACAAATAATATTTGAAGTAATAACACCGAATGGTATAAAAGAAATCATTCACACCCCAAGCAGCACAAAAAAAACTGTTGAGCTATTGTTGAATTTAAGTTAACAATTGTTTAACTTAAATTCATGATACCAAATTGTCTTTTTAAATTTAACATGAAATCAAAAATTTTTTGTGTCGCTTGGGACCGTTTTAAAAGTACACGGCTGTCCAATTTCAAAACACAGTAACTGACAAAAATAAAATTTTGGAAATATGGATTGAATGTTTGCTTACAAGACTCCACTGGAACTAAAAATACTAAAAAATAAATTTTGGAAAATTTGTCCCTTACTGTGTTTTGAAATTGGGCAGCCGTACACCGCTTGATATTTTACACCAAGAAAATTCCACATCGAGCAGACTGTGTAAAGATATAGGGGACCATTTTCACACTAAAAATTTTTTACAGTGTATAAATAACTATAAATAACAATAATAATAATATATCAATTAAAGTAATACTTACACATAATAATTGCGAAGTTGATTAGCTTGTGGGTTTTTGTGTTTAGACAAAAATTTTGTAATATTCCACAAATGCGTAACATTTTCCATAATTAATTATTTTCTCAAAACTATCACAGATTTAATATTAAAAATTTTAGTACACTAATTACAGCCAAACGTTTATAAAATTAATTTATAAACTAAAAAAAATACCAAACCACATGGCACGTGTTTTTAATTACCGACCGAAATATCAATCAATCAAAAAATGTATAGTTTGACATACCCACTCAAAGATGTCACCAATTACCAGTACTAGCAAATGATAACACGGTTGTTAAGAACGTTACGAACATTACCGATATGTAAACGACATAAATTATAGTAAAAAATTTTTTCAATAAGTAATTTTTTACAACCATAAATAATGCGCGTTTATAAATTTATTTTTCGGGTATTTTGAGGTGGCTTATTATCAATTCTTATCATTATTATTATTAAATAATAATAAAATTAATATTTTACCAAATAGTTACAATAATAATAATAAATAACACGTGGTAACAAATTGTTGATAAAAAAAAACAAATTTCGTATCGATCTTACAGAGTTCGTGACGTCATTTATGGTAGATCACGCCACACCCCCACTTCAAAAATACTCATCAGTGATTGGTCTAAATGTACCATGTATCCAAGATTCGTAATATTTATTTAAATTATAAATTTTAAGTTACCAATGGGCCTTATCAATTCTCATGATATTTAAATTCAAATTTTATCTTTATAAAATTATTCTACTCCCAACATTTTATCACAAAAATTACATAAAATATCAATAACTGCATAAATTTATATTAATTATGAATTATCTAACATAAAATGTACTTTTAATAGAAAAAATGAATTATTATTCATTTCAATAATTAATTTTAAATTAAAAAAAGTTAATTTAACAAACAACTCCCTCTTTTTTTCTATTCGCGCGCGCAGTATTCATCTCATGGTTTATATCTATATGTATATATTTATATATATAAATATACTTATATGCACATGTACAGTCTGTATATGTTTTTTTGTTCTGGGGACGAATCAAACAGGCTCTCATTAGAAGTTACAGCTGCTAAAGCTTATAGTATATATATATTTATTTATATATATATATATTACTCATACTGATTCACACATACATTAGTGGTAACTTTTATATACATTGATAGATTTAAAGATATGTCCAGTATTAAGTGCCCCTGGCATGTCTAGTGTATACGCATCGTTATTTTACAACGCAGTGTACTTTAAATATATAAAAAAATATCTTTAATATAAATATAATCTACACATTATCTAACATAATGTCTATCCTGTAACGTGTAAATCTAATACTGTTATTCAATCATGTCAAATGAACTTTGCACATTAGGCCGCAGTCATTGATAAAAATTTAAATAAAATTTATTGTGCCAGTGACTAATTATTATGAATTAGCGTAGAACTTTTAATTAAATTATATATTAAATATTTAAAAACTGTTTTTTTTTTTCATACTTATTTATTTATTTATACTACAGTACGTAGTAAATAAAGTGACAGTTTCACTTTGATGAATTTCGAATAGCAGGTAAATTCAAAAAATTATTTTATTATTTGTGATGTAAGCTACTAGTTGTCATGTAAAAAAAGTTAAAAATTGTTTTGTTGAGTTGATGAGTTAATTAATTAATGAGGATGTCATTGAACTGTTGGTATATTTTTGTATTTTAGTCTAAATTAAAATTTAATTATTTATTTATTTTTTTAATAAAAGATCTTCGATGCGATTGTCACGTGGTCAAAGTTGGCAGACTCCACGATCTGGTGAACTCGAAAAATTACACGTACGATCTCACCTAACCTGATTCTGTGTAACAAGCGAGACAGTAAATGTTGATACATTAGAGAGAGAGTTGTCTGCTATAAAAATTAATTATTTATAAAATAAATTTATTACCGACTGAAAAGAGTCTAAAGGTTTGAAATAATTACTTTAATTTATGAATATGAAATTTAATATTTATTTTATTTGTGTTAATAGTCAATGACTTCATTAACAATAAAATTATTTGATATTTTTTACAGTTTCAATTACGAGGCTGAGAAGTTTTCGAAAGATCAAGGATTATTTTTTGTTGTGAATTAAAGAAAAATCCAACTTTACTTATTTGGAAAGACCTACTTACGCTGTAAGGGGTAAGCTCCATATTGCTTCTTTACTTATTATTTTTTTTTTATTATCTGTCACTGATTTTTTTATTCTCTATTATTAACTACCGATAGTTATAGTGACGGTGTGGGAATTTAAAAAAAAAAAAAAACCTATAATTTATTACGCTTTTAAAAATACCCAGGTATATTTAAAAATATTTAAATCGAAATATTATTACAGAGTTAACGTCCTCAACTTGCACACGTGTCTTTATAAATTATTACGTAACTATTTGGTGATGGTAATCAATCATATCTCGCTATACTAAATATATTAATCCATTCACAAGGTTAAAGTTGGTCTCTACTTTTTTTGCTCACCATGACTCAATAAATAATGACATCTATTACGTTTTTTTTACTCTTGTATATTTAAAAAATTCTTCAGAAGTTTGTTTTATTTTTCTTGATATTATTATCGATAATAAATTATCACATGATTAATAATTCTCTTAAATTTTTCTCATCGATTGAGTAATTTTATTCTTGATAACTTTTCTCATTTCTTGGTTTTATTTAAAAAAAAATAAATTATGCATTCGTATAATTATTATGATTAATTAGTATATAGATACCAGAACTTGTTAATTAATTGATAAACAAATTAGTAATTACGTTGGGGTCATAATATCATATACTTACATACAATAGTGTATATTTTAGTGAATGAAATTTTTATCAGCTGTTTTCATCGATACTACATAATAATAATAAACTTTAAACATACACATATTAGATATATATATGTAGTATAGTAGACTTATAATAATTCATTGTGTAGGTTCATGTCACTTATGCGATTAGAATTCATTCATAGACTTGTGAACTATATATTAGCCCTGTTATTTGTATGTCTTCAGGTGATTGTAATCGTTGTTTACAATCTCTTTGCATTATTCATTGCAGTATTTTTTTTATACCAACAACAAGCAGGTGTTGAAGTGATAAAAATAATTAGGAGAGTCAAAGCTTTTTAAAATGAAAAAAAAAAGGTCATCGGCAGCCGAAATGGAAGTAGATTTCTCGTAATATATTCATTATTGATCAGCTAAAAGTTTTAATGATAGTAAGCACCCTTAAAAATCCCCGATCTAAACTGTGAATCATAACAGTTTAAATAAATTATTAAAACTTAAGTATTAACTTGAACGATGTGCTAAGTTTCATTTAGATAAAGTCATAGTGGTGTGATTTGAAGCTTTTTTTATCAGCTACAAGATTCAATCAACAGAAATTACCTGCAACGTATCATTCAAACGATATTGAGAGTGGAAGCCATAAAAAAATTTCTTTCAAAAATTTTTAGCCATCAATCTGTTTGAATAATTAATTTCATTAGCTATCAGATACATTTAACAGAAATAAGCTAACGCTGTTCATTCAAAAATTATTTGGAGAGAAATTGACAAAAAAACGATTTTTTTCTTTTAATTCAAAAAACTTCAAACTCCCACAACTTTTGAACTAACCAACCGATTTCGCTCATCTTCGAACTTGACCTAGATTTTTACCCAAAAAAAAAATTATGTTAAGTTTCATTCAAACCCGTTTTGAATTGTAGCCGCTATCGTATCCACAAGCCGGTTTGTATCCCATGTAGATGCATACATATATACATTTTTTAACTAATAGTATTTTTGGAGCCTATTCAATAGATTATGTTAGATTATGACAAAATTCTTTGAAAATTCTATCATGAGGACAAATGCGATAGCCAGATTTTTATAAGAAATCTACTAAAAATTAGTAAATCAAGTAAGAAAAAAAAATTAAGTGCATTAGGAATGCAACTGTTCTGTTATTTAAGCGAATTTGACCTTACGATCAGATATAATATTATGAATGTTGTGTGAGTGTGCTGTAAAGTATCATGTGGGAGGGTGTAGTAAGTAAGATAATAATGAACGAATGACCAGGGAAGTGATACGGGTTACATTAGCTGTTTTACACTCGTGTAGTTCACATATCAAATGCAGGACGTCATTGGGTAATATGTCTTGATGTTCAAAGTTATTTCCCTTTACTACCCTCATACAAACATCAGCCATTTCCTGTTGTTACTCTTGGAGTTTTAGAACTCTTTTTTCTTTTTTTACTTTTTTTGTAAAAGATATAAAGATAAAGAATTTTTTGTTTATGAAACTTGAATAACATTAAAACGAAACTAAGACTTGATACAAAGGTTGAGAAATAATTTTGAGTGATAGTATTAATGGCTTATTTTATATTGAGAAATAACTATTAAAATAAATAAGTGTATCTAATAATAAACTTTAATTTGAAGTTTTTTTTAGTATATTCTACCTTGAAATGCTTGAAGGTTTTAACGCAGTGTCTGATGAAATCAGAGTCCAAAGTTTGTTGACGTAAATTTAAAATCGACAATGAAAAACACGTGGTCAGTAACCAGAAGCTGACGTTAATGTACGTCATCATCATCATATAATATATATATATATATATATATGTATATAAATAATTTGACGAATGCTTCGTTAAACATTCAATTAAATTCCTCAGTTGCCATTGGATAATAGCGAATTGCAAACATTTATCACACAGACGAGATGAAAATTTCAGTGCTAACAAGCCGATTGGACTCTGTACTTAATATTTTGATGAATAAATAGCGTTGTCGTTCACACATTATTATATTTGTTAACGTATTATTCTTTTCGATCATGATAATATTAATAATATAGTAATCTTCGAGTAATCGATACCAAGGTTGACTTTTTTTTTAATTATTCGAGATCTATCAATTTTATCTTTGCCTAGATCCTTCTTTAAAATTATCATGTCAAGTTGACTTTATTATTATTTTAATTTAATAATGTCAGCCAAAATATATACACATATATATAAGTTCTGACTAAATGATAAATAACTCATATACTTGATTCGTTTTGCTGGCACAATCATTAAATTGTTAGTGAATATATATTCGCATTTCTTCTTCAGTGATATAATTGTACCATACATGATGTATATATTATAACAATAATAATAATAACAATAATGATGACGATGATGGTCTTTAAAGTCTGGTTTGTTGCAAAGTGCGAGCAATGCAGTAATCTTGATCAATGAAGATCGTTAATAGAAGTGTAGATGCAATTTGATACACAGAAGTTTGTTTTGTGTTGTGATGAGCATGTCAGTTTAATTTATTCATATATACACAGAAAAAAAAGATTTCTTGGCGCGAAAAATTTTACTTGTCCTAAAAAATGTTATGATACTGAAGTTAGCTGACGTTCAATAATTTTTGGATTTTTTCAACAACAATAAATTAAAAAAAAAAAAATATTTAAAAAAATTGCACCTATAGTTTTTTCGATTTTCTACCTGTGCATATTTTTAGTTTGTTTTTTATTCAAATTGAATTATTGAAAAAAAAATCCGAAAATTTTTGATTGTTGGTTAACTTCAGGATCATGAAAATTTTATTCTTTATTTCATAATGAAAAATTTTTCTTGTGCCAAGAAATCTTTTTTTTTTCTATTTATATACAAGCGTTTCAAGTCTATCGATTTTCATATATTTTTTGAATTTTTATTATTTGAAAATTTGTTTTATTTTTACTAAGATACGAGCATGATATTTGAAGTATTTTGAAAATTGCGTTATAACTAAACGATATGCATCAGATAGATTTTGGATAAATTTTTTTTTACAGAAAAAAAAAAACAGATTATAACCTGGCGTGTGATTACACCAATACCACTAATAATAATTACCAGAAGTTACTCAAGAATTAATAACGAAGATTTCAATCTAAAAATACAAACAAATCAAAATCCATCACCATGATTGTAGACGACAAATTGTGAGTCGATATCAATATTAATTTGTCATATAAAATGCTACTACTATGCATTGTATGATAAATTGTCGGTATTATTAATCATTGCTGATTAATTGCGATAGATAATTTATCTATTAAAACATTCTATTGCTTACTATCACTTGCATGTATCTATTTGCAATTTAATTTATAATTTTAATTAACACCGCTTATGCTCTTATCAATCACGCTTTCATCCACTTATTAAAAAATTTTTTTTCATCTCTCCTATTGTAAGTATGAAATATTTGTACTCATAAATTATTATATAAGTTGTAACAATTTTATATTTATAAAAGTTCATTTCTAGTTTTTCAAATTTAGACTGCGTTACGATAAACATAATTAATAATACATCAAAATTACCTTGGTCTATAGAAATTTTATAATCGAATGATCTATTATTACAAATTTATTGAACGTAAAAAAAAAAAAAAAACAATAAAACAAATTAATACGTGATGGAATTACGTTCAAAGTTCAAAGTTTGTATCGATAATAAATAAAAAAAATACGCGTATAATTTGCATAAAAAATTTTGGTCAAAGTTCTTTTGATCGAATATTATAGATCCATGTCATAAATAAGACAATAAATATTATACATTATATATTATATTTATTTACGATAATCCGTATCATTTTCGTTAAAAATTTATCAAATTTTTATCTCTTAATGAATTATTTTTTAAGTCTTGTGCGCGACCGATTGAACTTTAGGATTTTATAAGACAAAAAGTATAAATAATATATATATATATATAACGAAAAAAATTGCTAGTTTAAATATTAGTTAATATTATCTAAACAATTAAACAGATCACGAGAAAAGAGAGTGGACAGTAGTTTGAGTTTGACAAGGCCTTTTCTGTATATTTCCAAGTTGATGTAATATATATGTATCAATATATGTATATGTATATAATATATATACATATATAAAACATGAAACCACACGTGCAAAGTCCAAATGCGATAACGACCTATCATTATTGCTCTCGGCGATCTCACCTATGTCTAGTTCAATTTTTGAATTCAGTCACCACAGCCGTTGTGGTGTAAGAAGATCGTATTTCTTCAGTATTATTTTAGTTTAAAAATTTTATTTCATTCGTTATCTAATTTATACTTATAATCAATTATTTAAAAAAACAACTCAAATTTTAATTTTTTAGTGATATAAAATAATATTACATAATTTTTAAAAATTGTGTAAGTTCATAATCGTGAATTGATAAATACGCGTTTAATTAATAATAATACTATTTAATTGACATTTAATTATGTCAAATGAAGTAACTTCATATTCTGTTGAAATTGCGGATAAAAAAGTTCGTGGAGTGCTGAGGTAATTTAACAATGAAAAATTAATATGTAGTTTTTTAGTGAAAGGAAGTATTTGCATAAGTTTATTATTATAATTACTTGTTTAAATATCTGTGTGTTTAATTAAGTACTATTAATTAATTGATAATTTAGTTAATTAAATATTATTCATGTTAAGTAATTGCTACATAATGGAAATATTTTTTTTATTTTTTTATCATACTCGAGCATTTTATTTTTAAAAAAGAATAATTATCAATTATTAAAAAAATATAAAAACGATAAATAAATTTAAATTTATTATGCAAAGTAAAATTTTAATGTATCGAATATTTTTAGCATGACTATCACTAGTAGATTTAAATAATTGATTATATATTTTGCTTATTCTATTTATTCTTAAATATTTATTTACTTATCATTATAAAGCTTTGATTTGTAATAAGTCTATATTTAATTTTTAAGAATAATAAAATTAATATTTATTGTATTTAATTGACAGAGAAATGGAGAGCTTTTGGATCAGCGGAGTTATCACGGCATTAAAAGCGCTGTCGTATGTTTACGATTTATTGACATTCCCGGTTTATCTATTTCTCCAACGTCCATGGGAAAAGAGAAAATTATCACGAAAAATTCGTGCAAAACCAATTTATAAAGATGAAACTTCGATTGTGTACCGAAATGTTGATCAGCCAGGACCGATTCATGTTGAATTGGAGCGACTTAATATAGATACTGTTGATAAAGTATTACGTTATGCTACCGAAATTCATGGAGATAAAAAATGTCTAGGTACAAGACAGATACTCGGTGAAGAAAATGAACTTCAACCCAACGGTAGAGTTTTCAAAAAGGTAATTTAGTTACAAGAATAAATGTTTATGTACCTGAAGATCGGAACCTTTTTTGCAAAACGAAAATGAAAAAAATTCATGTAATTTGACATGACCCTGGTTAGCAGACAATTGATAATTTTCAAATTTCTGTTTCAACAAATTAATTAAAAAAAAAAAATAAAAATATGGACATGTAGAAAATTTTAAAAACTATAGGTGCAATTTTTTCAAATATTTTTTTTTTTCATAATTTATCGTTTAAAAAAAAATTCAAAAATTATTAGACGTCGGCTGACTTCAGTTTCGTAATTTGACTGCTTAAGGAGCAGTTTCGGAAGTTGGGGGTGGCTTCAGATTTTCGGCTGGAATACCAACATCTATATGCGAAACATTTCAGAAATCTAGTCATTTAGTAGATATTTTACTTTCCAATTTTTTTCTTTCGTTGCGATCTTCAGGTGCATTAATTAATGTTTAATAAATTTAAAAGTTTAATTGTATGATAATTTATTGCAGTACAACATGGGTGATTATAAATGGAAGAGTTACAAAGACGTTGAAAGATTGGTAACGTCATTTGGAAAAGGATTGCAAGAACGTGGACTAACAAAACGAAAAAACATCGTAATATATGCAGAAACACGAGCTGAGTGGATGATTGCAGCACAAGGATGTTTCAAACAAGGTCTATCTATCGTAACTATTTACACGACATTAGGGGATGAAGCCATTGCACACGGGATAAATGAAACAGAAGTCGATACCGTGATAACGAGTCATGAACTATTACCTAAATTCCGAAATCTATTGTCAATGACCCCTGAAGTTAAATGTATTATTTACATGGAAGATCAGTTGGTACCAACAGACACAACTGGATTTAAAGAAGGAGTCAGTTTAATGCCATTTTCAGATGTCATTGAAGTGGGTAACTCGTCCAATGTTGAGTCTGTCGCTCCACAAACAGATGATACAGCTATTATTATGTATACATCTGGCTCAACTGGTGTACCCAAAGGAGTTATACTGACGCATAAAAATATCCTTGCCAATATTAAAGCATCTTGTAGCGCCTGTGAGACTAGACCAGATGATGTTTTTCTCGGTTTCTTACCCCTGGCACATGTATTTGAACTTCTTGTTGAATGTGTTGCTTTATTGGCTGGTGTACCCATTGGTTACAGTTCTCCATTGACAATGATTGATTCTAGTAGCAAAATTCAACGAGGATGTAAAGGTGATGCATCTATACTACGTCCTACATGTATAACTGCTGTGCCAGTAAGTACTTCCACATTGATGTTTAAATTTATATTTTACTCACTTGAATTTTTAAATTAAATAGAAAATTTAATGTTTTTTTTTTGTTTTTTATTTTTAGCTAATACTTGACCGTATATCTAAAGGAATAAATGAGAAGGTAAAAAAGAAGGGACCATTTAGTCAGGCCATCTTTAAATTTGCTTATCAATATAAACTCAAGTGGACAAAACGCGGCTTTGAGACACCTTTCTTCGATCGATTAATATTTAGCTCAGCTAAACAAGTTCTTGGCGGGCGAATGAGGTTTATACTGTCAGGTGGTGCTCCACTTACTCCAGAAACGCATACTCAAGTTAAAATTTGTCTATGCACTGCAGTACTTCAAGGATACGGTTTAACAGAAACCTGCTCGTCAGTCAGTGTTATGGACTGTACGTATTTTTATAAATAAATTTATTTATTTATTTATCAATTGTTGTAAGAATAATTTATTTATGAAAAATTGATAAATGTTTAGATTACGACCGTACCACGGGAAGAGTTGGTGCACCAGCTATTGGTTGTGATGTGAGACTAGAAAATTGGGAAGAAGGGTCTTACAGAGTTACTGACACTCCTAATCCACGTGGTGAAATAATAATTGGCGGTGACAATGTGTCTCAGGGTTACTATAAAATACCAGAGAAAACTAAAGAAGACTTTTTCTACAAAGACGGTAAACGGTGGTTTAGAACTGGTGATATTGGGGAAATTTTTCCCGATGGCTGCCTTAAAATAATTGGTAATAATTTTTTATTTTTAATTCTGATCGTTAAGTTTTAATTATTCATTAATAATAACAATTATTATTAATATATTTTATTCATAGATCGTAAAAAGGATTTGGTAAAATTACAATTTGGTGAATATGTATCACTTGGAAAAGTTGAATCTGAATTAAAAACCTGCCGACTAATTGAAAATATTTGTGTGTATGGTGATCCTCATAAGACTTATACTGTGGCATTGGTTGTACCCAATGCAGTACATTTGAAAGAAATAGCTGATCGTCTGGATGTACCATCAGACAATTTTGAACAGCTTTGTGAGAATCCACAAATAGAAAAAGCTGTTTTTCAAGAACTCATTGAACATGCCAAGAAATGTAAGTTTATATTTACTTTTTTCCTTTGAATGTAGAGAGGGAGGCAAATTTTCGGGTAGTATTTTAGTAGTTATTTTAAAACTATTCATCTTTTTAAAAAATTCGACTTGATTGATAAATTCATTCAAGTCAAATTTATTAAAATCTTCATTTTATTTGTATTCAAATAACTTTTTTTTAAAGACGTTAAATTGTGACGTAAAAAGCCCAAAGATAACTTTTTTCAAATTTCCCGCCAATGAATAATAAAACATTCTTTTTCAAGAATTAAATTTTATACGTTATTTATTAATTATTAGAGGTTAATCGATTCTGATTTACATTTTAATAACAATTGAACGGTTTTTTATTCGACTTTAAATCAGTCATCAATAATTAGCGTCAAGAATTATAATTTAAATATTAAACGAGTTACCGGTGTTATTTTTGTTCGGCTATGGGAAATTATTTTTAAAAAATCAATAAATTATATGCTCAATGTGTGTTGAGTGTTAATTTGCATAGAAAGATTGATTATTCAATATTTATAAATAATAATATTAATATGAAAACTACTCACATTTTCCCGATAATTATATCTGAAGATCGACGTCCATAAATCTATATTCGAAAAAAAAACACTACTCACTTGAATGTTCTCACTCACTTAATCACTTCACATAACAATAACGCAATAAAACACTAAATTATATCAACTCACGACATAAAACAATTTAAAATGCACTTTTAAAAACTTTTTTTTAATTGCCGACATAATCGCCATTGACCGTTAGAAAATAGACTAACAATTCAAGTGAAGTTGCGCGCGCGTCCTATTACTTATCGATGAATTTTGAATAATCGATTTATTGTAAAAAATTACTCGTTGAGTTAAGAAGTGATAAATCGAATTTTATTTTGATATAAATATAATATTCATTAATAATTCAAACGAAAAACAAATTTTTTTTATTTTTACTATTTAAAAGTTTTTTTTTTTGTTCTTTTCTAAATATAATTTATATCAATATAACTAATGAGTGTGAATGTAGCAGACATCAGATAAATTTAAAACTATAAATGAATACAGTAAATAATTTTAAAAATGCACTTATCAATTTCACAATTTTTTAAAAGTTCATTTTTTAAAAATTTTATTTTTAATTTTAAATTTGTCTGATGTTTGCTACATTCACACTCATTACAAATTGAATAAATTGCTGATATTACTTGTTCGCCTATCGGAAACTAATTTTAAAAATTTAACTATTGATAAGATAAAAATATTTGTTGAGTAATTTTCATAAATAAATATGATACTAAAAGTTGTAAACAACCGTTAATTTTTTAATTTTTGAAAATATAAACTCTATGTTAAAAGAATAATTTCTACAAAAGACTTACAAAGATTTTTATGTAAATTTTTAAATGACTCGTAATTTGTTTTTAAATTAAAAAAAAAATGACAGTATCACAAATAAATAAATTATTCAAAATTCATAAATAAAATTATGAGCGTGAATGCAGCAAATATGAGACAAATCTTAAGTAATAAATTAATTAAATAAACAATTAAAAAGTTAAAAATAATCAAAAATGCGCATACGTATTTTCAAATTCTATAAAAGTGCATTTTTCTATGTATTTTTTTTTTTTTTTTTTTGATTCATTTGAAATTTATAAAAATTGACGACTTTCTGCTACACTCATAATCATAATAAAATTATTTATTCAAAAGCGAATCACTCGTTCCCGCCAATTACTTCGGAAGATCGATGTCAATGAATTCATATTTGGAATAAAAACACTACTCAGTTGAATATTCTCACTCACTTAATCACTTCACATAACAACAACACAATAAAACACTAAATTATATCAACTCGCGACATAAAACACTTTAAAATATACGTTTAAAAATTTTTTTTAATTGCCGACATGATCGCCATTGACCGTTAGAGAATAGACTAAAAATCCGAGTGAAGTTGCGCGCGCATCCTATTATCTATCGATGAATTTCGAATAATCGACTTATCGTAAACAATTACTCGTGTAGTTAAAAAACAAAATCGACTTCATTATCGATTTAAATATTTATTTGAATTTCACACAAGAAAAAAAAATTATTTAAAAATTAAAAATTTTTTAAATATTATTTGAATTAATAATAGAAATTTAATTTAAAAATTCTATAGATACGGAATAAATTACAGTTGCTACTTATGTTCCAATATTGAGAACGGTTTTCAAAATTTAATGAATTATTAAATAAATGTATTCATAGAGTAATAATTTACATAAATAAATGTGTTATTCAGATTCATAAATAAAATTATCAATACAAAACCTAATCATTCGTTTCCGCCGACTGTGTCTGATGATTCATGTAAATTTGTTAACATTCGGAAAAAAGAGATTGTTTATTCAAATATTTTTATTCACTAATTTATTTGACGTATAACATAATTATTAGACACTAAATAATAAATACTTGTGGCACATGACACTTTATAATGTACTTTTAAAAATTTTTTCAATTGTCGATATAATTGCCATTGTTCGTTAGGGAATAAACTAAAAACCCAAGTGAAGTTGCGCGCGCATTCTATTAACTATCGATTAATTTTTAAAAAATCGATTAGTTTGTACAAAGATTAATCGATTTTATCCACGATTCAAAAACATTTGTTTTGTATTAAGCTCCCTAGAGTTTCTAATTTCAAATTTTCAAAAGTTGAAACAAAAAAAATGAAACTGAAAGTTTCAAATTGTCTGTAATTTTAAATGATCCTAAAGTATAAGTGCGAATGTAGCAGATATCAGTAAAATTTTAAACAATTAATAAATAGAGTAAATTTAAAAAATGGGCATTTAAAAACTTTTAAAATTAATAAGTGCATTTTTTTTTAATTATTTATTTATAATTTTGAATTTGTCTGATGTCTGCTGCATTCACACTAATTCTTAAAGTTAGTAGGCAATTAAAAATTTTCGGATAATTTTTCAACAAATCTATTACAAAAAAACTAAAAATATGCACATGTAGAAAATTAAAAAAACGATAGGTGGAATATTTCAAATATTTTATTTTTTTTTAATGATTTATCGTTTTTAAATAAATCTAAAAATAATTAGACGTCGGCTAAGTTCAGTATCATAAATTTTCAAGCTATAAATTGAAATTAATTAATTAAATTTTTTTTTCAGCCAATCTTCAGAGGTTTGAAATACCTGGAGCTGTTAAACTGTGTGCTGAACAATGGTCACCAGACATGGGTCTTGTTACAGCAGCATTTAAAGTTAAAAGGAAAGCTGTACAAGAACGTTATCAGCATGAAATAAATCGGATGTATGCATCGTGATGTACTGAACCTTCGGAGCTCAACGAGCGTTAAATTTAAAGAACAAAGTAAATCTTCATAAGAAGTATCAATAAAACAAAATTATAATTTTATAAAGTGAAAATAATTATTACCACTTTTGTTTTTTTGGAAACACAAACAGAATATTTATATAAAGGTGCTATGATAATATATGAAGTGGATGACATTAGAGACATAATACCATGAGGTCTGTCTATATTGATTAGTACAGCCTCATGTTTTTTGTGTACAATCATCGAAAGTAATTATTACTTCTTTTTTTTAACAAATACCCGGATTATTTTATAACGCACAGTTTTAAATTATTGATACCTCGTTGTAGAATGAGATGAATATTGTTATTTACAACTTTTTTTAAACATAATTATTTAAGTCTTCCGCGTTATCGATCGTACAATCCTGTAATAGAGTTTGGAATTTTTTCGTTTAGGATTTTTGTTTGTTAATAAACTTAAATTTATCACACAAGATGTTTGATTTGATTTTTTTTATGTTAATTAGTGTTGATAATAATTATAAAATTATTATTAGTATTTATTAAATGTTTGGATTAAAATTAATAAGAGTAAATAGTAATTGTACAATACAGGAATTTAGTAGGTAAATTAAAATAATAAAAAAAGTAATAATTTTGTGATAAGTTTAAGTGTAATTGTCAAGGTTATTTATTCACAAGAAATAACAAATAAACGAGTATATTATGTAAATTAATAAATTAATGTCATTAAAAAAAGTGAAGGTAAATGTTAAAATAATTTTGTTTTTATGTGTAAGCTTTATAATGAAATTTACATAATTATTTATTTTAATATTTCTTGTTCATCAATAAAACTATTTTTTTTTTTATTTCATATGCAAATTAGTGTAGGAAATAAATCCAAGAATTAAATTTTATTTGATAATGAAATAGTTTTTAATATTTATTAGTCTCGGAATAATTAAAATAAAAAATTTAATTCGTTGGTATTTTTTAACAATTTATAATTTGTATAAAATTATTTATATATATAATTACAGTACAAAGATATGTACTGCAATTAAAAATACAAACAAGATAAAAATATAATTGTTCTTAAAAAAAAGTACAAATTGTTTTTTTTTTTTTAAAGGAACTCGAATAATAATTTTTTTTGCGTTTTATTTTCCTCGATACAAGTTTATTCAATAGTTATTTACTTATTTTTTTAAAATTTACGATACGTGAACAAAGTATCAATAATTTATCAATTATACGATTCGCCGATACGTAATGGAAAAATTATATAGTAATCTATAAATGTAATATATATCGATGTAAAAAAAAATTGTTACGAAACTGTGTCATCCATTCAATATAAAATTATAATAGATATATTTTTGTTTAAGTAGAGTTACAAAAAAAAAAATACTTGTAACAATAACAAATAATAATAATAATCATGGATGCTATATATTACGTGAAGTAGGCTTAAAAAAAGATACTCAAAAATAGTATCAGTAGTTTATTATACGTGGTTATTATTATTAAATTAACAGGATAAACATTTAATTAAAATATAAATAAAAGTAATCGGTACTAACAACTATTATTACTAAGCAAGAACTGTATATTAATAGATACGAAAGTGAAAAAACGAAAAAAAAAAGAAAAGAAAATATGAATTTTTTAAAAATGTATCTCATTAAAATGCTAGAGTTATATATTTAAGAATAAATGTACAGAAGATGTAAAAATGTGAAGAAATAATTCAAGATTCAATGAAAATTTATATAGAATAATCGAAAATTATTTTGTTGAATAATAAATTATAAATTATATATGTATATTTACAAGGTTTACATATTTTTTTGTTTCAAATAATCATTTCTGAATGTTTGATTCATCATTTCGCCGATTTTCGTCCGTATCCATACTGGGGGAATAAGTGTAAAAAAAGCTTGTATACCATGGGCCCAATAACCCGTACTACTGTCGATCTTTCCAAGAGTTGCAACAGCATTCTTTGCGTAAGTTGTTGCGTCCGGTACAGCGAATGTGGATACCTTTAATCAATAATAACTCACGATCATTTTATTCACTATATTATTTCAGGATTCTTCAGTGATACTGGTTACGCAATTAAACAATGAATAATAATTTATAAATTAATTTAAAAATAATAATACCTGCAATCGCTGAGAAAATGCATTCATTTTAGTATTAACGAACAGGGGTGTTAAATGCTGAACAGTAATACCAAATTTATGGTACTCGACTCTCAGAGCTTCGGAAAAACTTCTTAAATAAATTTTAGTCGCTGCATATACAGTCATTAATGGCAGTGGCTGTAATTCTGAGCCGGATGATATGTTGACGATAGCTCCTTTTTGTCGTTTCTGCATACCTGGTATTACAATACGTGTCATTAAAGTTGCAGCACCGATATTTATGTTTATTATATCCCAAAGCTCATCTTCCGGTACTTCACCAACATACATTGGATATGTGTACTGCTTTCCAACATTATTAACTATTTAAAAAAAAATAACTAATGGTTAAAATAAAACCTCTATATAAGAATTGTTTTTTTTTTTTTTTTATATATTAAAAATAGTTGAACAATTGAAATTTAACTAGTTGAAAAATAAAAAAGAAAAGTTAATTACCTAAAATTCCAACAGGTATATCTCGTAAATGCGGTTCTATTTCAACACTGACTCCTCTTCCTTTAGAAAAGTCTGCTGAAATTATTTTAATTTGTATGTTTGGATTTATTTTTAATATTTCATTTTTAGTTTTTTCAAGTCTTTCGGGATTACGGCTAATGAGAACTAAATTGAATCCACGATTAGCCAGTTCTTTCGCATAAGCTTTGCCAATTCCATCAGTCGAGCCAGTCACCACTGGAAAATAATTTAACAGTAACTGTTATATCGCAATCATTAATTGCATCAAGAAAATGTCATTACATTATTTAATTTTTTATCCAACTTTCAAAGTTAAATCGCAAATAATTACAGGAAAAAATAAATAAATATAACACAGAATTTAATTAAATAATTAAGACTTGTCAATAAGCTTACCTGCCCATTCACCGAATTTACTTTTTAATTCAATTGGATTTGAACTTATTAATGGAATTATTATTTCATATATCGCACGAGATATTCTACTAACCGGATCCAATAATATCCAGAGAATTAATACAGCCCCCAATAACCACAGAGCAATTGATAGCAGCATTTTCTTCAATAATAATAAACATTTATTATTTTAAATTTAATAGAATTACTTATAACAGTTTGACATCACATCACTTCTTTAAAAAATGTATTCATTAGAAATTAAAACAACCAGCTTTTAAAATATCTTTGGTATTTTTTGTATCACAATTAATTTATATAAATAAGTAAATAAATAAATAAAAAATTTTTGCATCTAAGAGTGAACAAGGACTGCCGATCTTATCAGTTTCACCGGCTTCTTGTGACTGCTGAGACGTTCATAAATGTAAAAACACTTTCTCTCTTATTCTATACTTGCTGTAGTTTGTTGATCAACAGCTCGCGCAATTTGATACGCGCTTTACTCAATTATTCAAAATCTACTGGCACATTTGTTTAAAAAAAATTTTTTATTTTTTAATTATTATTTTTGAATCCAATAATTTTAATCCGCAGTCAAATTTATTACTCACAGTAATAATTAAATGACAAAACAATTTATGAAAACAAGTTATCATTTATTATTTTTTAAACTCAGCAGTGCAATTGTGAAGGCACTGTACAGTAAGCTTACTTACAAATATCATTTTATCTGTTACATACATATAAATATATATGGGAAGTATTATTATATCATCTTTAGATATTATCGCATGCATAATTCATAGATTTAATTTTCTTTGCATTCATCGCCTACTGAAATACTTCCTCACTTTAAATTTATTTATTTTATTATAAAGTTTGAAAATCAAAAAGTATTACTTATTAATTTTTTTTTAAAAACTTAATATTTTTCATAAATTTTATTCAGCAATAAAATTTATTTAAGTTGTAAATAACGAATAATAAATTAAGTTATTGCGAAAAATGCATTACGACTGGCGTTACATGATAATTATGTTAAAATTATGCACAAAAATATTAAAAATATAAACAATAAAGTAATCAAAGATTAAATTTTTAAAACTTATTTAAAATTATAAATCTTTGAATTATTTTTTTAAAAAATTAACAGTCTTTTGGCGGTGACTTTTAAATTTGTTGTTAAATAAAAGTATTTCTATATAATAAATTTTATTTACATTATAATTATATTTTTTATGGCCATTCTTAGATTTAAACGGTCATAAACAAATATTTCATTTGAAGTGCTCATTTATCGAATTAAAATATCAAACGATATAATAATTATAACTGACTAATAATGACCGACGCTAAAAGGTAAAGACATTAAATATATTTTTTAGTTGTTTTGCAAACCAATTAACAACTTGTGAGTTATTCAGTATTAAATATTAGACAACATGACGTGTTGCTAATAGCAATGATTTATTATTACTATGTGAGAAAATATGTAATATATAATATATATATAAAGTTCCAATTACGCAATAAATCTCGTATTTACACAAATTAATTTAACTTTCACACTAATAATAAATCAATTTAAATTAATTATATTTAAAATATTTATTCTTGTTTGAATGCATATTAAATATTTCTATAAATTATTTTGATTAATTAATGATTTAAAAAAAAACTCAAAAATTTAAAAACTAAATGTAATTTTAAAAATAATATTCTAATCTTTCTTTTTGAAAAGTGTCTCTGTCTTTATTTAATTCCCGTTGGCTCTAAAGATCAGCAAGAAATATTTATTTTATAGGCAGATGGAATGAAAGAGAAATAAAAAAGTGATTGCGAAAAATAAAGAAAGGCCACTAATGTAATACAAGAAGAGATGAGAAGGAGTGTTGAGATTTTGGGAGGGAGTAATACTATGAAACGGATAAAATTAAATGTAGTAGATTCAGAGTCTTTCTCTGAATCTCTTTGCACGCAAAGTACTCTCATATCAGTCAGCTACGTACGTGCATATATAAGTAAGTATACATATATAAGTACATGTATACATATGAATGTTGTATGGTAAATGGTACCCATAAGACAAGACTGTGTTTATGTTTCTTGAGCGCGAACACTAAATATATACATATCATGTATCAACAGATTATCTGCAAGCTGACATTCCATTAAGTTTTTTGTTTTTTTTTTAAATAAATAAATTAAAGAGTAAAAATCGCGAGCATTGGCAGCAGATCGCGTAGTGATCGAGAGTGGGTTTCGGGGAGAGACCTTCGTTCATACTCGATGGAACCTTGTTCTGTAAATTGAGTTAAAGTGCAAACTTGTTCGGATTTCTACGTCCAACTTGTATTTCACCAAGGTCTTGTGTACGGTGAATGTGTCACTTACTGACGGAATAGACAGGTTTTTATTTTTTAACAAATACGCTGAGGATATTGTGATGTGAGTATCCAACACACTTTTCAATTTTATACCTCAAATTTTTTTTATAGCCAATTAAAAAATTTATATTTACGCAAGTTGTTATAAAAAGATACGGCCATTTTTTTAAATTAATTAATTATTTGATAGTAATTTTAAAAATTTTTATCTTTATCTTTAACTTCAATTTGTTTTTTTTTTCTTTTTTTTTTATTGTCTTTTAAGTTTATTGATCAATGATTTATTACAAAATAAATGTTGTCTAATCTTTGACCTACGGTAACTTTAATGCTGTAATAATGTATCTTGAGATTGTGATAGCCACGTGAGTTACTCAGCAATTAGTTAACAAAAAAAAACATAACATTTGTTTTTTATCTCGTTATCTTAATAGTTAAAATGAATAGTAGTTAGTTTAATTGGATATTAAATTAATTTTTCGCGGTTTTTTAAAGCTTAGCTCAGCACAAATAACGTGTACAGTTACTCATTCTTTTTACTCGTCCGACCTTTCAAATACATTAAATTCCTTAAATGTTTCTGACAAGTGTTATATTTAAAATAATTTGTTCTTGTAAAAATTATTGAAATACTAATTTTTTTATTTGCTTTTTTAAATTTCAATTAAAATATATTTTATCTTCAATATAATTTTTATAATAATTTTATCTAATACTTCTTGCAAAAAATTTAGTTTTTAATTTCAATTGTGAAATATTAATTTAAAAAATTTATTAATAAACTTATTAATAAAAAAACAAAAATTGTCTTGTAAATACGACCCACTGACACCCAATAGAATCCAGTTATTCGAGATACTTAAAACTTCTAATGCGAAACAAGAAAATTATAATTGACCTCGTTTAAAACTATTTAGTAAAAAAAATTATTAAATACTTAACCCGTGAACTCCAAAAGTTTACTTCAATGAACATAATCACAGACACTTTATTAAACTTATTTTTTTTTTTACCAATCGATATAAAATTTGAGTATCAACTTCTTATAGATTACAGTTTATCACTATGACCATGGTTAAACTTAAAAGATGGTATTTGTTATATATAATATATATATTTCAGACGTGCACATCGACTTGGTTATCATATTCAGACGTTCAAGGTAAATCAATGAAGCGAAGGTCAAAGTATAATGATACAATGGCGAGTCATGAAGATAATACTTATATTAATTTACCTAATGTTTACCTTTGTACACTTGGAAATAAATAATGACAATAGTAATATAAATATAAATATAAATAATAACAATGACAATAATAATGAATTATCAAATAAGTTTAAGCGAAATAAACCGGCTTATTCATCGATCGGTTCAAATGCATTAGCAAGATCCGCTTTGGTGGAACGTCAAGAGAAGCTACAATATAACTGTGAAGATATAATCACAGCTAAAAAAATTAACGAACGTGTCTTGATACCAAATGATTTTAGAAATATACTTGTAAATGATGAGCTGGAATTGCTTTATTGCTACGTACCGAAGGTAATAAATCATTATTTACTAAAAAATTTTTTTTTTTAATTCAACTTTGATTACTTTAATAATAATAATAATAGTTGTAATGGTAATGGCAATATAATAACGTTAATAATTGTAAACAGGTTGCCTGTACTAATTGGAAACGTGTTTTGATGATTGCAACTGGGAAATGGTCTGGAAATAATCCTCTTGAAATACCGGGAAATCTTACTCATGCTGCTGGTACTTTTAAACGATTGAGTAATTTTACGATGCCGGAAATTGAACGTAAATTATCAAATTATGATACACTTATTGTTGTAAGACATCCGCTTGAAAGATTACTTTCGGCGTACAGAAATAAATTTGAAGCTAAAGATGAAATAGGTTCCAAGTATTTTCAAAATCGTTTTGGTCGAAAGATTATAAAAGTAAATGGCAAATTAAATTATTTATTGTATAAGTAATCGGCTGTTCAATTTCAAAAGACAGTAACTGACAAAAATAAAATTTTTGAAATTTGAATTGAATCATGTTCACAAGCCACTGTAACTAAAAATACTAAAAAATCGATTTTGAAAAATTTTTCCCTTAGTGTGTTTTGAAATTGGGCAGCCGTAATTATACTGTAAAAAATTTTGAGTGAATTCAAAGTGATTACGGATTTCATTTCAATTCGAATTCACTCCGTCACTTGGAGTTTCGGAGCTTAAAAAAAAATCACTCTGCATACGGAGTAAATAGGGAGTTTTTTTTGAGCTGATTGATTTCGAAGTGATTTGGACTTTATTTAAATCCGCATTCTGATTCGGAGTTTTAATATTAAAAGAAACTCCCCTCCGGAGTAAATTTAACTCCGAGGGAATTAAATAAATTAACAGTAATCCGCTCCACGTTCACTTGACGTTTACTCTGCAAATTTTTTACAGTGGACTATTATTATATATTTAAATGTGCAGTACAGTGTATTATTAATATAAGAATTTAATTACGACAGAATTACAGACGGAATCCAACTAAAGAATCTTTGACAAAAGGCGATGACGTTACATTCAGTGAGTTTGTTGATTTTATAACTGATAAAAACATAAATGGTACAAGTAACGAACATTGGAAGCCAATTTTTGAACTATGTTTGCCTTGTGATGTTAATTATAATCTTATTAGCAAGTATGAGACACTTGCTGAAGATGCGATGGAAATATTGGAAAGAATTGGCGCTGGATCGTTAACGTAATTATAATATCATGTTTTTAAATAATTATTATAAATTTAACGGTCGATTTATTTAATAGATTTCCAATGAGAGCATCGAGCAATGAGCCAACCGCAGGAAAATTGGAGCATTATTATTCAATGCTCACTTATAAACAAATTAAAAAATTAGCGAAAATGTACAAAATGGATTTGAAGTTGTTTGAGTATTCTTTGGAACAAGTTCTTGGATTTTCTTTAGCGTGATTTGTATTATTGTGTTCTTATAGATTTATGTAAATATATTTAAATGCATTTATTAAGGATATAGACTTAAAATCTGTGATTATCAAGATGGTGCACAAATTTTTAGTTTAATAACTATTTGAACTATTATTTATCATTCAAATTTTTTAAGTGAATAAAACGATTTATTGCCATTTTTATGCCATAGTAACTAAATTATTTGTGATTAAATGTAAATTTAATAGTAACTTAAAATAAACATAAATGCCATTTTTATGATTAATAATTTAAATTTAGTTTTATTGCCCGTTCTCGTAATTATTAATGATTAACGTTTATTTTCTATTATTAGTAGTAATTATATACAATAATGATAAATATTTTATTAATTATTAATAATGAATTTGTTTGTAATAAAAGTTCAAAAACTTCCATATTTTTTACTCATTGTACTTTAAATTTTTGATTATGCTCTGAAAGAATTTTGATGAATTTAAACTAGACTAGATTAATTTTAAAAATATACAAAATTAAAATTGGCCAATGTGTTCCGAGTTATTTATTAACTAAATATAAGAAGAAAATTTTCGATTCGAACGCTTATTAGTTCAAGTGAGAAATTATTCAAAGTAAAAAGTGGCATTAGAATAAAAAGTACTTAGACTATTCTTCTACATTTAATAAGTAATAAAATGCCAGAAAATTTTTTTTTTAACTTTTTTTGGAAGATACCCCACTTAGCCTGCAAATATGATTTTTTTTTAACGGCTGCTGAAAATTTTTTTTATTTGCTTGGAATATCATTAACTCTTCAGTACCCACGTTATGAGAATTTTACTCACGCTCGGCTTCAATGTTAATTATTTTTAAATTCAAATGGAAAGACCACTTGAAATTTTGTTTACCTCCCCAAATTTTATATTCTTTTTAACTGTTTCATAAAAAATTACTTATTTTCATTATAAATAAAAAAAAAAAATTTTTTTTGAAAGTCTATGAGATTTTTTCTCATGGCGACAGTATTAATGGATGCAAAATTTTATTGGTCGTTTTTATTCGGAGTCGTTCGGATAATTCCGCTGTACGGCAGCGGCCATGTTTACTTAAATTTACAAACACACACACATATATTTACTTATTAGTGTAATGGATTGTTCATTTATTTATTTTATTTTATTTAATTAAGTTGATAATCTTTTAATTATAATGACACTGAATCTAGCAGATATAATTTTTTGTTTATGGGTGAAAAAAAGGAAATAAACAAATAAGAAAATTGTTTATTTAAAAAATATGCGCTTGTAGATTTTTTTAGCTTTTTACAAGTACATTGCTTTATTTTTCAAAAATTATTTTGTTTTCTACTTGTTTTAATATTTTAAAAGTTCATTAAATTCTGCTAGATTCGCAGTCATTAATTATAAGCTGTAAAATTATTTTATAGTTAAATAATAATTAAAATATGTAACGTTTCTTATGGAAAAAATACTTTTGAAACGGTGATGCGCATGCGCAGAAGCCGTGAGATTTTCTCTCATGGCGAGAGTAAAGAAGGTAAGTCGAATAACGTGGGTACTGAAGGGTTAAAAATAAAAAAGATTTAACGTATTTGAGTCCTCGAAAACTTAGTATTTCCTAAAGTACTTTTTGCCTTCCTCCCCCTTAATTTGTATACGTATGTAAGGTTTTCTATATATACTGTTCTATAGGTGAAGACTCAGATAAAATTTTTGTCTAAAATACTTTTGAATTTGAATATCACGGAAAAATTACCTCGAGGCTATTGTTTATGACGCGATGAAAGATTCATTGACATCATTAACGAAAAATTTTATCTGACACCTGTTCAAAAATTGTTCTAGGAATTTAAAGAACAATTACTTTATCATAAATTAATATTTCGAAATTCAATGAGTGAAGAAAAAAAATGATTTTTAATAAATGTAGGGAAATTGAATATATCTATTTAAAAATATAACAATAATAATAATAACAATTGATTAATACCTGTCATTCAAATTGATGACATTATCAGTTTTATTTTTGACGTCTTAACAAATATGTCAATCATCGATACTACGATTTAATGGATAATATTTTTAATTAGTTGAATTTATAAAAATTTTAATTCAGTATTATAATTATTTTATTTGTCTTAACTTATTTTTGTCCAATATAAAAAAGTTCATAAATTATAAATAAGTATATTTAAATAATTTTTAAAAATATAATTTAGTTAATTGATTTCTCAATTAAATTTTAAAAAAAATTATCTTAGTAGTTAGAGGGCGTATTTGTCCCAAAGTTCTTTCCAGAAAGTAGGAAATTTTTTTTGTGCTAATTTCAGCTGTTGATTAAATAGCATAGATATATCATCGCATCCTGGACAAATATTATACTTTAGTAAAAACGGCAATGCTTCTGTAAAATAAACCATGTTGACTTATGATTAATAAAAATTTGAAAAAAAATAAAAATTATTAACTTGAAACAAAATTTGATATTTACTTCTCAATAATTGTAGAGATGAATCACAATTAATGTCAAAAATAAGACAGTTATAAGCTTTTAAAAAATATGAATCCATTGACTTCTTCTGAGGTTGATTATTGTCATATTTTTTTAAAAGAAATTCCCATAAATCGGGAAACTCATTCTGTAAATGCGGTATAGCTACACATCCCACTGCTTGCATTTGTAATGAACATTTTGAACACTGGTTTTCAAGAATATCACTCATATGATCTGGGGTAATAATAATAATAACCCTAATATAATTTATTATCTTAATAACAATAACGCACACGGAAAAAAATGTACGATTTTCCAAACCAAATTTGAAGCAGGAATTTGAGTCGACAAAAAAATATTATGCTGTACTATAATTCTTATTGTGAGCCTCTAAAACTTTTTTATTCTCTTTCAGACAAATAATTTTCATTGCAATGTAATTTTGTTTTGACAACTCAATGTTCCGTTTCAAGTTCAATCGACAGTATAATAATAAAAATTCGTATATATTCTCCTTGTATAATATATATAAAATAAACTTACGTTTTAATCGTTCTCCAAATTCATCACAGGAATCTTCACCAATGACACAAAAAAATCTACTTAAAAAATTATTCTTAATTTCTGATTCAATTTGCTCAGAGTATGTTTTTGTGCTTAATTTAAATGAAATAGCTGCTAAAACAGCTACTATCATTTTTCCAATATGGTGCATTTTTATTCAATAATGAATTTAAAAATTTAAATAAATTTTTGTCACGCATTAGTAAAAACAGATTAAAATTCACTGCATTCTTGACGAAAGTTGACTCATTACTGAGTTCTAAGTTTAACTAATATTATATAGTGTCCCGTTGTCATTATATAGATACATTAAAGTTCCGTCTTACTCACCTTTTGACAATACCCCTAAAATTAAGTACTTATATATTTTACTTAGAGTCTTTAAAGTATCGCGTTAAGGTTTGTAAATTAACGTCAAAAAAATAATGAATTATCTGTATTCTTAATATTTTAAATTATATATAAAATTTTAATTTAACTTCAGAAGGTAATTACTCTGAAAAATAAACTTATGAAGTATATTGGAAAATTACTATAAGTAAATTAAATAATTTGATTGAATTCAGTATTAATTTTTGTTTTATTAATTTAATTACGATGTTAAAATACAATATAAAGTATAACTTGATGATGATGTTGTTTTAATTATTTTTATTCGAGTCCTTCTGTGGCAATAATATCTCTCAAGACTTCTGGGAATTTCTTTTTCAAGAAGTTCTTCATATCTGTATACCATTTCAAAACTTTCGGCACCTCGCATCCGGCGCATCGATTGTATTTAATAAATTTGTACATGGATACTATAAACCAAACAAAATATATATTAAATAAATAATGAGTTATTATCATTTGAAAAATTTAAATAAAAATTTATTTGTAAAACTTACATTTAAAATACTGCGTCCTGGGGTCACAACCTTTTTTTTCTATCAGACAAATCACAGCCTTTGCTCCATAACTAGGGTCATTTGAAAATAGATCGGTAACTGAAATTTGAGATGTCGGCTTACTAGGTGTTGAAGATACTGGATGAATTTTCTGTCCTGGATTTTGTGAAGATGGTTTACTAGGTTCGCGATATGTTGGAACTATTTTAAACCCTGAACTTGAATGATCTTCAACTGACGATTGACCACCGTATTTTTGTTTAATTAATTGCCAGTCTTCAGGGAAATATTTTTGAACTTCTGGTATCATTTTTTTTGCATTCGATCTTATGTAAGATTCACAACTAGCACATTCATTTTTAAACCAATCAGGCATTCGTTCTGTAATTTATTATAAATATAAATTTTTAATATGTTAATAAATTTAAAAGTTAATCTAATTTTTTATTATTTATCGACATATATATTCAAAATAAATTTACTTTTTATTAGGTTTCCAGCATTGTCACATGGTTTTCGATCTAAAACACAATCAATATAAGGCAAATAACGTTGCAAAATAGCTGGTGGAACATTTTCGTACTTGGCATTTGCGTTAGAAATTAGAGCAAAAACTCCAACAAAAGTCAGTAACAAATAAATAGATTGAATGTTCATTATCACTCAAGTAAAAGTAAATGAAAAAAAGTAAATTGAATTTTATGAACTAGAAGACGTCTTTAAACAGCAAACTTTTATGCTCAACTGCAACACTAGTTTTGTCTTATATACTAACTCCCTGACTAGGGTCCTAGTAAATAGGAAGGGATTTTACGTTAAATTTCTAAATGCCCTTCATTAACTACTGCACTATCTTCCCGGAAAAAAGTAATTATACTTGAGTAAAATTTTATCTAATTACTTTAAAATTTTGAATTATCGTTAACTACACTTAAAGTATTTGTTACTTGAAATATATTTAAAATTTCACGTTAATTTATACATTCTATTTATTTTAATTATTAATTTACACTAACCCTATAATTAATTATCTCATGAATTATTTTAACAATAAAACTTATAAATTATGAAAGGAAATAAAATGATAAATGAGGAAGAGATAAAAGTTGTGGTCAATTACATTTTATATTTTATTGAACATGAAAAATTAATTTTAATACAACTCATTAAATCAGACTGATAACTTTTCCATCACAAATTTGTTATTATACATATTAATGTCTAAATTATATTTATGATAACGTAAAATTCCTTGTCGATGAGTCATTTGTGTATTCAAGTATCTAATTATTTTTGATTGAATTTTAAAAACTATATTTTATCTGTTATTTTAATAATATTTTAACATTCCAGTGTAGTATTAAGTGGTTTTTGTAAAATTTTTTTATATAAATTTACATATACCTTTGTATAAATAATTGTATTTCGTCATTTTGCAGGGATAAAATTTCTGTAAAATAATAAACAACAAATATAATTTGATTAAAAGAAAAATAAAGTTAAATGTTTAATTAAAAATTAACTTAATTAAATTTTAATTGATAATTAAATTAAAATTCATAATAAACTCACGTGTTAATGGTATTTTTTTTTGTATGTAAAATCACTGAGAAAATTTAGTGATGATATGAGTGACGTGAAAGTGACGGGTTACTGTATTTATTAACGATTTCAGCTAATTCATTTCGGAAATAAACATGCATTAATCGCATTGTATTTTCTACTAAAGCTTTCATCTCATCATTACACAGTGAGCATACTCCGGTACTAAGATATTCTGGCAAAATTCCTGTTAAATAATATGTAATATAAATAGTAATTATTAATTGTTATTCAAAATATGTATAAAAATATTTTACAGATGATAATTATTTTAATTATTAATTAAACTCACGTTTTGCAAACTCTCCCATTTCATTACATACTCCTCTGTCGAGAACACAATCAATTTGAGCTTTCAAGGCATCGAGCTTATCTTGAGAAATTTCTGAATTTCTTGCATTAGGGTTGCTGTATTTCTTCTGAATTTCACTTAATTCATTTTTGAAAAACAAATGCATTAAACCAACTGTTTTTTGTAATCTGGCGTACATCGCGTTATCACACATTGAGCATTTGCGGGTGAGCATATATTCTGGCAAAATTTCTGTAAATTGATAAATAATATAATTTATTACCATTCAAGTCAATAATAAAAATATTTTTTAAATAACTAATTAAACTTACGTTTTGCAAATGTGCCAACTTCATCACAAACTCCTCTATCGAGAACACAATCGATTTGAGCCTTCAAACTATTATATTCATCCTGACTAATTTGATATTGTGCTGAAGAAGTTGAAATCAAAGCAACAGCTCCAAGAGCATACAAGAAAATTATTTTACAAGCTTCCATATTGATACGATTTAATAAATAAATTTTAATTACAGTAAGGATTGATAAATTTGTATGTTTATTCGTAACTGCTGGTCAAATGATTGTTATAAACTGTATTCAAATCATGATTTTCTGGTCTTTATATATTCTATTGCTCCGCCCTTGACATGACGTCGATAGGTATACAATCGAATAGGGTTCAAGAATTATCCCCAAAAATTTTAAAATAAAATTGTGAAATAAGAAAATGGATATTTCTAGAAAAAAATTTTGAACGAAATTAAAATCTTTCATTTGAAATATTTATAATCACAATTTTAGTTATCTTAATTGATAATTAAGCATTTATTTATTTTTTTTGATTTACAATTATACGATAATAAAAATAAATAATATATATTTATAATACATTTCCTTGGTCGAATACTTTTAGACAGAACGATAGAATAAAAGTGATAGACGAGGATGTCAAAATAAAACGTTGAACTTTGCTATTATCAGACGATACTAAATTAAAAACTAAAAGAATTTATTTTAAAAGCGTATAAGTCAATAGAGCTAAAGAAAGATTAGATATATTATAATGGATGATAAATAATTTTAAATAATATATTTTGCTGTCTTAAGACTACATCCTATAGGATATCATTAGAATAAACTTGAAAAAATACATTAAGGAATTTCAAAATCTTTTCTTATTCAAATTTATTTATTTATTATTATTTTTTGTTGTTGTAACATTGTTGTAAATTAAGCAGTATTTTTTTAATCATCACAATATAGTTATTTAAGCGAAGATCTTATAAATATTTGAAGGATAATGTAGATGATTACTGCCTACTGTATTTTTGAACAATTTGTCTCCATTTCTTTGGATGGTATCTTCTGAGGTGATCAAATCGTTTGAGCATTCTCTTTTTGAATTCATCGGAACAACCGGGGCATTCATTATATTTTAAATAATGCGGCAATATAGCTGTAATTGAATTCGAATCCATAAATAAAAATAAAAAACAATTACACTGTAAAAAATCGAGAGTGAATTCGGAGTAAATACGGAGTTTGTTTTTCCAGCGGAATAATCTGGATTTTTTTAAAATCCGCATTCTTTCTGGTTCGGTATTTTAATATTAAAATAAACTCCCTTTAGGAGTTGATTTTACTGCGAACCGGAGTTTCAATATTGAAATAAACTCCCCTTCGGAGTGAATTTTACTCCAAGGGGATTAAATGAATACATAGTCATACACTCCGCATTTACTCCAAATTTAATCCGCGTTCACTTTGCTAATTTTTGCTGTGTATCATTAAATTGGGTAGTAAATATTAATTATTAATATTTAAACTAAAAATAAATAGTTAGTATGAAATAAACTCACTTTTGACAGTCTTTAATGGTGGGCTACAAGGTCCATTTTGAAGAAGACATTCCAAAATTGAAGGAACTGAATATTTATCTACTAATAGTTCAAAGTCTTCATGGAAAAGATGATAAAACACATTTAATTGCTTATGTAGTTTATCTCTCATACTTGCATCACATCTAGAACAATTGTGAGTTAACTTGTCTGCAATGAATTCTAAACATAAAATATTAAAAATTATTATTACCGTAGACATCTTCTTTTTGTGAATGTGAATAGATAAAAAATGTAATTCAATTACATTTTTATTTAAAAAATAATCTAGGAAATATTTACTCACGTTTTGCATAATAATCTTCACCATTGCACGTGCGTCGACCAAGATAACAATCCAGTGTAGGCAAAAACATACTTCTGATTTGTAATTCTGCATCATCGGATCTCTTTGCTTCTGAATATGAGAAAAAGCCAATTACTCCCAAAAACCCAAAAAATATAACTGATTGAATTTTCATTTTTGTGCAATTGGTAATTTGTAATATAAAAAAAATTTATTGTCTGTGGAAGTTTTTACTTTGCACACACGATAAAGTTATTAAAAACAAGATTATATTCGTAGCAAATTATTTTTCCAAAAGTTTGTAAATAAACAGTTTAAATATGATGGTCTCAGCAGAAAATGATGCTCTTATATAGTCTGTCTGAATATATATATTCTGTTTTTACGTGACTAAATAAAGACAATTAATATTTTTGGGGATTTACGTCATTGTTTAAGGATTTCAGTACGTCCATTTACATGATAAAAAATGATTTATGTCATGGAAAATCATTTAATAATTTGACGTCAATGTCATAATAAATTAAAATTAGTATCGAGAGACGATAAAATTTGATTTTATTATCACGTCCTTTAAATATATCAATATATTAAGTATGAGATCACTATAAATCTTTTAAGTTTGATATAAATCATTGACACAAATAAATTGTTTTTATTTTATTATACCAGACAATAAAAATTATTTTAACTTTGTTTTTTTTTAATTATACAATGCGTATAAAATTGATTAATTATTAATTAAGTAATTAATTAAATTTATGAAATATTTAATTTCATAGTTTTTTGATAGACTTATCAACTTATTTATTTATATCTCAACCAGTTTTTTTCCACAAATTATTTTTATAATCATAGATTAAAACTTGACGTTTTACTTTTCAAGAACATATTTTTTAATGTATATGAAATTTGAACAAATAAGAAAAATTAAACAATAATAGTTGATATGATTTATTTGTTAATTAAAGAAAAAATTAAAACTTTTCTTAACGAATAAATGCATTTAGTAAAAACATTTCCCGGTAATAAAAAATGGAAAACTTATATACAGAATGTAAAAAAAGCGTGGATGCTTAATACAATTTTTATATAATAAATAAGATATACACAGAGAAAAAAAAATCTCGACTGAAAGTAAAATTTTAAAAAAAATTTTGACTTGGTTACCAAAAACGTTTGTCTTCCAAAATATTTCCTTAACTCAAGATAACATTTGTTTTTTTTTTTTTGTGTAGACTAGAGGTACCGTTTTTGGCCAATTTTGGATACTTGAAAAATTAAAATAAAATAATTTGTAGAAGACGCATACTTTTATCCCACTATTAGGATCGAAATTTTATTTTATACTTTTTAATTAATTAAAATAAAGTATTGAATGTCAAAAAATGAAGCAGCGGCGACAAATGCTACTTCTACCCTAAAGAGGAGTATACTCAAAATATACGAAAAAATTCATTTATATTCTCAGATTATTGTCATCCAGGTTTTAATTCATGGAATTATTGTAATCTAGAGAAATTGGGCCAAGGTGGGATCAACACAAAAAGATTTAATGATTCAATAAAGTAATATTCAAGACAAAATTACATGAGTCCTGTAAATTTGAGCTCCAGACGGCAGAAATATAAATTATAATTATTATATAATTACTTTAACCAGCGCGAGTCGTGACTAATTACCCATAATGATATTCAAATTAAAAATTTTCAACTTTGCTTTCCTTCTTTTTAAAAAAGATAAACTCTTTAAATAAAACGAGGACAGGATTGAGATACATGGAAAAATAGAAACTCCTCTTTTCACTTCCTAGGATTAGGAACTAAAAACCGCCTTAGATTGAATATTCAAACGGTAATCCAACGGCTGGCATACATGTATAACGATACTAGGTGATGGTACCGGACTACCATCTTCTTCGATGTGCGATATTGTAGCGGCAATCTTCTCTTAGCTACACACGGCAACGTTGTGCACAAAACAATAACATTTACCTTTAGTTCATTTGTGTGTTTTGTAAGATAAAATATTACAAATTACTGATAATTACGAATGCAGTCTGATGGGAAGTTTTCCAAGATAATTTTACTTGTTTGAAATTTAAAACTGAGTTAGCATTTTTTTATAAGTTTAAATTAGTCTTTTTTTTTCTTATTACGTGCTAATTAATTTTTTTTCTTTTCAAATTATGACATATAATACTTGTCAAAAATATTTTATCAATTCATTTACTTGGTGCAAGATATGTAAATAATCTATGGATGTTGGCTGGGTTCATGCCGCCCAAATTGAGGAAGGCGGGAAAAGTCTAAAGTCAAATAAAAAAATGTATGATACTGAAAGTAGCAGACATTAAAAAAATTAATTGCTTTTAAATAAAGAAACAAAATATGCGTAGAAAATACTTTCGAAAATTGCACATGAAAAATAAAAAAAAAATTATTAGGTGCATTTTCTAAAAATTGTATTTTATTTACAAGTAAATTGTTTATAAACCCTGATTAAAAAAAGTCATTTAATCCATGCTGTGTATATTTATATATTAATCGATTCAAATTATTTTAAATAATTTCAAATTGTTTTGAATTATTTCAAATAATGTTTCTTAATCAGGAAAAATAACAAAATTGTCTAATGTCTGCTACTTAGAGTATCAGTGATTCCGAAAAAAAAAAAAAAAACTTATTTCTCACTAATTATTATCATTATTATAAATAATTATTGCAGATTGTGTAATAGCAAATAAAATAAAATAAAGTATGGTCATATATAGTGATAATTAATTATATAGTTCATTAACCCTACAAAAGGACATTCTATGAAGAAATTCAATGATCTCGTTGTCCATTTGCGATAAAATAATTCTTGGAACTGGGTACTAATACGATTGTATTTAAAAAAAAAAAAAAAGTCTCTTATTGAATAAAAGGGAGTGAGAAAAAAATACTTTACAGAGTTAATCTGGTTGTATGTGACCAGTCTCTAGCACGCAAGTGAACAAAATGAAGAGGGGTGCGCACGCGGGTGCAGATAATATTGGATAGAGGTTCAGCAAAATACATCTACATTGTGCATTGGAATTTGACAAGTGCGTGCAGTTATTTCTAGATAAATAGAATCAATAAGATTGCGTGTTTTGTATTACTCTAAAAAAAAAAAAAGGAAAACCAGTAAGTACATATAGAGCTTTGAATTAATAGACGTACTTGCTACTGTGTGTCAGTACGATAATTGTCTTTTGCCAGTTGACAACATAGCAGTACATACAGCCTCTTGTGAGATATATATTTAATATATAGTTGAATGTAAACAGACCGGATAGACTCGCCCAATAATATATATATATATATAGATATATAATACAATATTATAGGAACCAGGATAATTCTGCAGCCAGCAAGTGGGCCAATAATTTAAATAAAAATCGGGAATGTCGAAGTGGATAACAGTTGAGTGTTGGAGTAAATTAAATAATCAGCTTGAGGACAAGGCGAAAAGTAAAAATAATAATTTAAAAAAAAAAGAAGTAAATACCGCGGGAGGAAATGTCTTACAGTGATGGCGGGCGCTCAATACGTAAATCCGGATCAAAGTCGCCAAAAAAATTACGAGTTACTAAATTAGAAAACAGTGATAAGGCAACAACGACAATAAGCTACGGGAACCATCATCATCACCATCACCATCATCATCGTCATCGGCATAATTTAATTGATGGACCACAACCGTCTATACACAAACGTAATCTCTATGTCGTTTCGTTCCCACTTATTCTTGTTTTCAATGTATTGAGAACTCTGCTTTATCAGCTGTTTGTTGTTTTTAAGTATCTGTACGCATCGACAAACCACTTGATTCGTAGAACTAAAGCAAATAAAGGACAGTGTCAGTTTGAGATTATTGTTAGGCCTGAAACAAACGATTTGTTGGCTGTATCAAGTGATAAAGACAGTTCTGTTATGTCGCAAATAGCAAGAAGACCTGGACCTGGCCCAGGTGACCCGTTGCTTGCTAAACAAAAACATCATCATCGACGGGCATTTGAATTTATCAGCAAGGCTTTGAAAATTGATGAAGAGAATGAAGGTATTAGTTTATTATTATTCTTAATTTTAATTTTAAAATCACGGGTATTTAAATAAAACGATAATCACTAATGTTGTTGCACAATCAGACATTTTGTGTTGCTAACATGAGTCTCACTTTGTATTTAAGCTTTAATTAAAAATACCGAGTCGATAAATAGCAAAAAAAACGCCTAAAATTAAAAGTAATTTTATTATGATACTGAAATTAACCGACGTCCAATAATTTTTGTTTGTTTTTTGTTAACAATAAATTATAAAAAATAAAAAAATTGCACTTATAGTATTTCAAATTTTCTACATGTGCATATTTTTAGTTTTTTTTTTCTTATCATTGATTTGGAGAAAAAAATCCAAAATTTGTTAATTGTCTGTCAACCAGGAATGAGTGTGAATGTATCAGAGACAAATTTAAAATTATTAATAAATCAAGTGAATAATTAGTAAAATAAAATTTAAAAAAATGCGCATTTAAAGAATTTAAAAATTAGTAAGTGCAATTTTTATAAATAATTTTTTTTTAATTATTTATCCTATTTAGTCATAATTTTAAATTTGATTTCTGCTACATTTACTCTCGTACTTCAGGATCATATTTTATTGTTGTATTTTTTGCTCCAAATACTCATGATCTGGAATTTAATATTCAATTATTAGAACGTCATCAGTGTGTTAGATTAGTATTTAATTTCGTTGTATAGATGGTAAATAATATAACCTTTTTTTTATATTTTTTATTAGGACACAAAGAGATGGCAATTGAATTATACAAAAAAGGTATTGGAGAATTAGAGAAGGGAGTTGCTGTCGAATGTTATGGAGGCAGAGGAGAAGTTTACGAGAGAGCACAGAGATTACATGAAAAAATGCGAGCTAACTTGGTAATGGCCAAGGATCGACTTGATTTTTTAGGTATAATTATTTATGTATTCTATTTACTTGTTTAGATAAATATAATCAATGTGAATGCACTTTTATAATTATAATTTAATGTTAATTAAATGTCATAAACTAATGCACGATTTTTTTTTAAACTAAAATATCAATACATTGTATACTTGGCATGCTATTTATAGCTAAATGTTTTTACTGTGAGTAGTTCATTGAATCATAATTAATGTTTGTTTAAATAATAATTATAATTATTAGACGTGTATATTTTTTTTTTTAATGTCGCCTGATGTGTAAAGCATGACGCAGAATATTTTTATTTATTTTTTTGTAGCGAATATTTGTGCGCTGAAAAAACTGGAAGTAGCTAATGACTGTCGTGGTGGTGAAAAAAGTACTGAGGAGAGTACTTCTGATGCTTCTGATAGTAATAATAAAATAAAGTATCCAAGAATAAGGAAAAATTTATCGGTATTACGGTCAAATGAATCTTTAATGGACCCTAGTAATAATTCCATCAAACCCTACATCAATAATTCTCATACTGTCAGTACAACTCACGGTACAAATACACATATTAATAAGTCGACAATGCAAAGACCATTGTCACCAAAAAATAGTCATACTCGTACTTCAGAAGGTATTGAAATTATAATTATTTTATTTTTTATTTTAGTTAGCCTTTTAATAATTACCAGCATGGCAACTGTTTTTTTTTTACAATCAATGTGAACTGTGTATAATGTTAACTTATAAATTTAATATTCATTTAACAGAGATTTAAAATTTGAATTAACATTTAAAATGTTACAGCGTCTGGTAGGAAGCTGACTGTTGCGAGTAAACGTGTACCGGGGACAATAAGTAAAAGTCAAACATTACCACGGAGTATGGGTCGGTCGACCCCAACACATTCGTGTCATCGGACGACGCCGATAAAGCCTTTGGGGACACCTCCGTCCATGAAACGACAGTTATCAGTGCCTGGAAATGGATCTCCTATAAGACGTCCCGGTACACCTGGAGGTTCAAACAGCAACCGTGGAACTCCATCGAGAAAAGTTCCAATGTTAAAAGGAGTTGATCCGAAACTAGCCCAAGTTATTTTAGATGAAATACTAGAAGGTGGTACTGCAGTACAGTGGGATGATATTGCTGGCCAGGAAGTTGCTAAACAAGCGCTACAAGAAATGGTAATACTGCCGTCTCTTCGACCTGAACTGTTTACAGGTCTGAGAACACCAGCACGAGGTCTGTTACTATTTGGACCTCCTGGTAATGGAAAGACTTTGTTAGCTCGTGCTGTAGCTACTCAATGTAATGCTACATTTTTTTCAATATCTGCTGCTAGTTTGACGTCCAAGTATGTCGGCGAAGGAGAAAAATTAGTAAGAGCATTATTTGCTATTGCACGAGAGCTCCAACCGTCAGTTATTTTTATCGATGAGGTTGACTCTCTGTTGAGTGAAAGACGTGACAATGAACACGAGGCATCAAGAAGATTAAAGACAGAATTTCTTGTTGAGTTTGATGGGTTACCTTGTAATCCAGACGAACGTGTTCTTGTTATGGCGGCAACTAATCGACCGCAGGAGTTGGATGAAGCAGCATTAAGACGATTTCCTAAACGTGTTTATGTTACTTTACCAGATCTTCAAACCAGAGTAACACTTTTAAAGAGACTTTTAGGTAAACACAGTGATCCATTGACAACTGAAGAGCTTCATAAGACAGCAATCCTTACTGAAGGATACTCTGGAAGTGATTTAACTGGTTTAGCAAAGGATGCTGCTCTTGGACCTATTAGAGGTAAACTTTTTATCCTAGTAGTATTTTTAATTTATGATTAAATATTTTTATTTGCAATTTTTTTTTTCTTTATAGAGTTAAATCCTGAGCAAGTAAAGGCACTTGATTTAAACCTCGTTCGCAATATCACTCTGCAAGATTTTTTGGATTCATTGAAGAGGATTCGCCGATCCGTATCGCCGTCAAGCCTCGCAGCATTTGAAAAGTGGAGTCTCGAGTACGGAGATGTAAGTCTTTGATTTATAAAGTGCCCATTTAAGGGCTTCCGTACTTGAATATCTGTAATACCTCTAATAAGAGAAAAAAATAATAAAACAAAAAAGCGCTCACATTTTTACTACCATTTTTGCATTGAGGATAAAAGTACTGAAGGATCTCAAAGCAAATTTTGTTATTAATTACATCCATAAGTAACAGTGAGGATTTTTTAAGTGATACTATTAGCAACTGCGAAAAGATAAGTCATTTAGTAAATTTAAATTGTCTAGAAATTGGTAGAGAAAAAAAGCAATTGTTTCTATAGCTTCAATAAATTTTTAAGCATACTAAGAATTAATAGTTAAAAAAGAAAGGAGTATATTTACATTTATAAATGCAACAGTGCACGTCCACAAGGATAATAAAATAAAAATGAAGAATAGAAAAAATATAAACAGTCACTTATCTAGTCGTAGTTTAAAACACATGTACAAAAACACCTATATCAAAAAATAAAATAACCGTAAGAAATATGATACCAGTGAAATAATGTCTCAGAGAGCAATCAGAATTTAAAAAAAAAATTTAATTTTAAAATAATTATGAGAGATTGAAAATTACATCGATTTGAAATGTGAAAAATTATTTAGACAACGAATTTAAATACGTAATCCTAAATCTTTATTTTCTATTGGAAAACAGTGATATTGTTCAGTCTTCTTGAATTTTTTTTTCTTTTATTAAAAGAAAAGTAAAAGAGTTTCATGCTTAAGGTTTTGTTAGTAATAAAATAATAGTATGTCGATCAGCGTGATTCAAAAAAAATTTTTGATTTTTTTTGCTCTTACCCTCTAAAATTTTAGTGGTGGCCCAGAAAAAAATCTTCCCAAAAGATGGGTTCTCTAGCTCAACTCTGAGGGCGCAATTTAAATTTTAGTTTCACTTTTGATTAACACGTGAAATTTTTTTTTTCATTAAGAGTTTAATTATTTAAAGCTGATTCCTTAAGCTTTTCAAAACCCTATGATAAATCAAAATTATCGCCAATTGAAGCCAGCAAAAAAAAAATTAAAATTAATAATGTCATTTGAAAATATACGAAATCAATACTTTTAGATAGCTTCAATTGTCGTTTCAATTATGATAATTGTGACTTATCATAAGGTTTCAGAAAGCTTGAGGAATCAGCTTTGAAGATCTATGCATACATTTAAAAAATATTCAGTAGCTTACGAGTAATTAAACTTTCATGAAAAAAAAAATTTTTCACACGTTCAATGTAAAATTGAAATCAAAACTGCAACCTCTTAGAGTTGAGCTAGAGGGTCCATTTTTGGGAAGAGTTTTTTCTTGGCAACCAGTAGCGTTTCAGAGGGTAAGAGAAAAAAAATTTTTTTTTGAATCACCCTAGTGTCGATGGTTGCATTGTGATCAAAATATTTGTGTATTGTTGTGAAAAAAAATTTGATTGATATGAGAATAGCAGATATCAATTTTTTCAATTATTGATAATAATTGTATTTTTCACATGCAAATAATATAAAAAGATAACCGATGTCGGTATTTTGCATGTATATTTATTCGCTCTCTATATATAATTGATACTCGATCATATATATTTATAAAAATAAATGTAATATCGTAACTACTGTCGTTCGAATCGTACGTAAAACTTGGACGATGTATGTGATATTTTTAAACGAATTGTTATGTAAATTAAACAGTGAGCCTCTTTAATCTTAATTGTATTACTATAACTTGCAGTTGCTTTTTACTGCTACGCAAAATAGAACATAAATGATGAAATAAGTACAAACACGAAAGCTGATATGAAATTATTTTTTCTTTTTTCCTTGTCTATTTAATTTGTTGTCTTGTTTAATTATTTTAAGATAGAAAAAAATTATCACTAATGTTTTTTGAGGCTTCTTATTATTATATATATTTCACGACATATAATTCGTATTTGTAACTTGTTATTTAATTTATTAACGAAACATTCCGTAAAAAAAATATTTGTATGTATATATTAATATTACGATAAGCTTGATAACACTTTTATGTTTAAATGGCAATGTCATATCGTTACGTTTATACTAATCATTGCTTTTTTTTACTTCTCGAATAACGTACGGGTGAATAAAAAAAAAAGTAATAATAATAATAATAATGAACGTTTTCCAAAGCTCAAAAAAAATATATTTTTTTTTAATAAATAAAAAAAAATGCGCACTTACCAGCACATATTTATTATTCAATTTTGATCGAAAGCTGTGGTAATAAAATAAAATTTAACAAGAAAAAAAAAAAGTTGAAATCAATCTAATCGATTTATAGGGAAGTACAGCATTAAATTAAAAATGCTATTTTCCTACGCCTTCCGATACAATTCAGCCTTGATCCAATTATTTTGCTACTTTTATAAACTCATAGCGTTAAATTAAATAAGAAAACAAAAAATAAATAATGTGATTTAACAATTACTTATCACTTTTTGATTAATATGTCAAATAAAATGTCAAAAAAATAAATAAAATGTAAAAGGCTCGGAAATTTTACATATTGGACTTGATGTTATGATGAATTCATATTAATAACCGATGCTTTGGTGTAAATTTATAAACGCGTTTATATGAAATTGTGCGATGAAAATAATTTAATTACTGTATCTGCTATGTACAATCATTAATTACTTGTATTATTAATTTGTTTTTTTGTTTAAATTAAGTTCAGTTACATTTCATGACTTCCTCGATTGTAATAAGCAAATTATGTTTAATTATTGTTAATAATTGTTGTAATTTATTACCAAATTAGACTTCCATTTTTTGAAATTAATATTAAATAATAGAGTAGAAGCAGTTCATTATTTATATTAAATATCGTTGCGATGTATTCGTTAATTAATAATTTTAATTTAAAATGTTATATTTATATTTAAAAAATAATAATTATATTAAATTAATAGCATTAATTATAGTAGCTTATAATTGCCGTTGATTCGCTAATTACGAATCATATGTGAACTAGCTATTTTCTAGTCGCCATCGCGTATGCGATTGTTTAAATTTATATAATTGTAAAACAATATTAAGTCAATTTATTAATGTAATATATGAGATGGTGAATAAAATAATGTCGCGTTTAAATTAAATATCTGGTTAGTTATTATTTCAATGGGCATATCAAGTTTATAAAAAAGAAATACGATTATGTATTTTAAATATTTATTCCTTTTTTTCATTTAAAGGACAATTTGTTTGTATTTTTTTTTTTTTGTTTTTTTATTCTTTTTTTTATTATAAGATAACATTATCCTAAGCATTGTCGAGGTTTGTGCCAACCCCGCATACCTAAATTATTTTTTTATATAACATTCTTTTATCATTTTTTTTCTTTTTTCTTTTCTTTACGTCTTCCATTACTTCACTGATTAATAGTTATCCATAGTCAGAATTTTTACTGCTGCCAGCGTTTTATTATTTATTCATTTATTATAATTTTCAGTTATATTGTAATTATAATTTTTATCTATATATTATTCGTATCATCATTCTTTTTTTTCATCAGAATTGTTTATTTTTTTTACTATGTCTTACACATTACGCTTGATAACTGACTATGGACAAATTTTTATTTTTATTCATTCTTTTTTTATTATTTTGAATTTTGTTATTTTTGGTGAAAAGTGCGAATGGAAATTTCGGGGCATTCTTATAAAAATTTTATCATCGGTGGTTGTTTTTATTCTATAACATAAAACACAAAAAAAAATTTACTATCATAATTAGTGAGTAAAAAAAAAAAATCACATTGAAAAAAATTATTACAACAGTAGTTTACAATTTAATTAATAAATATTAATGAATTTGTTATTTAGTATTGTTTAATTATTAGTCAATTAAAATTACTATTTAATAGTTAGTTATTTTATAAAAATGAATTATTATAATTCGACATAATCTTCATTTAACCACACAATTACTTGGAAGACACTAATGGATAAATAGACATGTCATGTAACTTTGTTGATTTATTTTTCATAATGACTCTCTTAATTAAGATCAAAATGTCGTCCAATGATAAAGCAAAATTTACAAATAATCATTAGAGTTAGAGAGTCTGAATGTTAGTGAGAAAAAAAAATAGGGTAGAAAGAATGAGAAACAGAAAGAAAGGGTTTTTCAAATCGAATTTAGTTTGAATCCGGATTTAAATTATTGCTGGTATATTATTAATGTATACTAACAATATTAATTAAAAACCCGGATAAAAATAAACCCGATTTGAAAAACTGGCCTTGATAGATTAAGAAAAATAAATGAAAGTTCAATCTACAATTTATAAATTTAAATATTTTATTACTCAAACCATTAATAAAATTATTATAATTTAATAATTTTTTAAGACGGTGAAACATACGTTGTTTCACAACCACCGACAATAAACGCACTGTCATTTTATTATTTTTTTTTTTTTGTCAATTTTCTACATTAGCTATGATTGCTCCACATTGAGAGCCCTAGACTTTTCATCACGCAATGTTAATCCAATTTTTATATTTACTCTTGAGACTAAAACTAATCTCACATCGAAAAGTCATTTAAAAAAAAAAAAATTAGTCTTTATAGAAAGGAAAAAACGGTAATCACGCTTCACAAATAAACAAAATATTTAGACAAACGAAAAAATTTTTTAAACTCAAATTATTTAATATGGATATGACATTAAATATTAAATTAGTACAGGGCTCTGTCGTAGCAAAACTACAATGAAAAATATTATACAGTTCACGTCACGCTCGCACAATTATAATTAAAAATTCATTTCTGAAAACTAGCAATTTTATTCACTGAACAATAGTTTAAGTTCACTTGCAGTGATTTAACAATTGGATATGGAAATATAGATGAACAACATTTTTTTGTTTTTTATTTTTTTTTGTTTTTTGTTTCTTTTTTTTATTTTTTTTATTTTAGTATACGAATACTTTTAGTCCCGAAGAATATATAATAACAAATTATTCCGATATGCAGAATCGTCAAGATCAATGTGTAATTAATAATGTATCTTGTATCAATGTTTATTTTATTTATTTATTAAATGTTTTGTAAATAATTCTTGATTAATGATGGAGAGAGCGTGAACGCACTTGTTTTTTTGTACCAGACACGTGCTAGAATGATTACTCAAAGAAGCCCCTGTTTGAATATTATCGATAAATTATTTATTACTGTTTTCTTAAATAAAACTTTTATTTTAAATCCATTTTTTATCTGATTTGTCACATGTCTCGAAAATCGATTGGTCTTACTTAGTATCTGCAAGATCGGTTTCATTGTGTAGGATACTGCGGCATTGTATAAACCATAGTTTGCTGTCCTGGCTGAAGAGCAGCTGTTCCAGTTGGGGGTGCGGCTGTTGCTTGTCCAGGTTGCCACGCGCCAGCAGCCGGTGCCGGCATTCTCATGCTATTCATGTACTGCTGAGCTTGCTGCTGACTATAGTACTGACTGTAGTATTGAGCTGGCTGCAAGAACTGACCTTGCATCTGTGGGTATCCTTGTGGATACCAATAACTCATTTGTTGACCGTAACCGTAAGGATATTGTCCAGCTCCGGCAGTTACCTAAAAAAAAACAACAACAAGTTTAAACAATACTCCAATAATAATAATAATAATAATAATAATAATAATAATAATAATAAATAAATATCATTATAATAATTACCTGTTGAGCTTGTTGATTAGCATTTGGTCCAACGCTGTTAGGATCACCATTTTCTTTTCCCCAAAAACATTTAACAACACTACCATTGATTTCTGTATTATGCGTAGCCTCAATAGCATGTGTTGCCGCTTCCTTCGTCGTAAATTTAATGAAAGCATAGCCTTTGTCCTTGAAAACTCTAATATCATTAATAGTACCAAAGTGAGAGAAGGTCTTGTTAATTAGGTCTTCAGTTATGCCATTTGTAAATCCACCACAGTAGACTGTGCAGTTTGTTGGACTACTCTGTGCAAATACCTATTAAAAATACAACAGCAACAATAATATTAGTAATGACATTAATAATAATGATGAATAAAATAATATTACCTCTTCATAATTGGGTTTACTATTATTTGTGTGCCTTGGTCTTTCAGATCTCGGTGGCGGTGGTTTTCTGGTGGACCAATTTGTCCTAATGCTCCGTGAACCCAACCACTGTCCATTCATAGCATTTATCGCAGCTTCAGCTTCCGATTTTTTAACAAACGACACAAAGGCATACCCTTTGCTCTTTAGGGTCTGAGGATCACGTACGATTCTACAGTTGCTTATCTCACCAAAGGGCGCAAATGCCTCTTTGAGTGTCTGGGTTTCAATTTCAGGCGACAAGTCACCAACAAATATATGATGATGATTGCTGGTATCAAGCTTGGGTTGATTACCCGGACTCGTGGCCCAGTTAACCTTCATCTCCTTATCGAGGAAGAGTCTCTTATTCATGGCGGCGAGCGCCGTAGCCGCACACTGATGATTTGTGAATTCAACAAAAGCATAAGGATCATTACCAGGTTCACGTATTATTTTGCAGCCCTTTATAGGCCCGATCTGAGAAAATAATGTGCATAACAGATCCTCAGAAACCGATGGGTCAAGATTACCCACGTAAAGTGTACGGGGATTACTTTCCTCGCTCATGCTCTCTGTGATTGTGCTTTATGCCGACAACTACGCCAACCACTTAGCTAAACCTACTCTACCTTAACAAGACCCACCTTCTGCCCCAAACTTTATTTACAAATCACACCTCCCGTACGTACGCCGTACATTTATCTCAAGACCAGCATCAGAGTTTATCGCGTTAGTTCGCTTTTTATTACAATCAACACGGACGGTTCAACGTGAAGCTGTGCTACACACCCAGCCTCTACGTCATACTAACATAAAATGGCCGCGCTTCCCTACTCGTTATGCCACCAGACACTTTCTCTAATTATTTACCCACGCAATTAACACCATTTACTTTTACACTCTTAAATTTACTCCAACCTAGTATTTATCAACACTGCATTTACTCTATCACTTATATTTAAATAAATAATATTATTTATATATTTTTATATTATTCACCCTCAATATACTTTTAGGCATCTATTTTCATGAACACGTTTACTCCATGACCAATCTGTTTGTAGCAAAGACCGCGAAAATAATATTATTTCATTCGTCAGTGGATCAGGACACCGGCTTCCCAATTGACCAATCGCCGCTCTTCTTATCCACCTTTCAATTTTATTATTTTTATAATTTATTGCTTTTTAATCTTACTTAAGACAATATTATTGTCAGTATATTTATTTTTATTTATTATAAGCTCAAAAATATATGTTTTTTAATTAATTACAATTATAATCATTTATTTATTATTTTTGTTAGGCTCCATACTGGGGACGTTGCACAAATTAATTCACTACAGTTTGTTAAAGCGGCAGAATGTTGAACTACAATTTGAAAATTTAGTCAAAATGACTACTCGTAACTGAATTATGAGTGAATATAGCGGACAAATGTATAATTATTAATAGATAGAGTAAATAATTAATAAAATTAAATTTTTAAAAAATGCGCATGTAAAAAATTTTAAAATTAATAAGTGCATTTTTTATAAATACTATTTGTTTAATTATTTACTCTATTTATTGATAGTTTTAAATTTGTCTGACGTCTGCTCCATTCACACTCATAGCAGATGATCCTGAAGTTAACAGAGTTAAAAATTTTTTGATTTTTTTTTAAATGAATTGATTTAAAAAAAAAATAAAGTAAAAATATGAACATGTAAAAAGTTTAAAAAAATATAGGCGCATTTTTTTAAATTCTTTTTTTTTACAACTTATTGTTTTAAAGAAATTCAAAAATTATTAAACCTGGCTAACTTCAGTATCGTATGTAGCAAATATGAGACAAATTTAAAATTACAAATAAACGAATTGAACAATTAAACATATAAAAATAAAATGAAATGCACATACTCATTTTTAAATTATATAAATGCGCATTTTTAAAATTTTATTCGGTTTAAATTTAATTCGCTTATTTAAAAATTTTTTTAATTTACAATTGTCAAATATATTTACACTCATGACTGGATATCAGACAAATTTAAAATTATTAATAAATAGACTGAGTAATTAATTAAATTTAATTTTAAAAAAATGCGCACTTGAAGAATTTTGAAATTGATAAGTGTATTTTTTATAAAGATTATTTTTTTACAAGTAAATGTAGCAGACATCAGACAAATTTAAAATAAAAAAGTAATATTTAAAAAAATGCACTTATTAATTTTTTAATTTTTTAAATACGCATTTTTTTAAATTTAATTTTATTAATTATTTACTCTATTTATTAATAATTTTAAATTCGTCTGATGTCTGCTGATTCACTCAGTCATTTTTATATTTTTATCTACAGTTGATAATTCATTTATATTTATATTTATTATTATATTTTATTATTTAAATTATCATATCTTATCATTACCGTCATTAATTTACTTAATATTTTTTCTTATTTTCCTTTTTATTTGCCGCTTTGTAAAAATAATAATAATAACAATTATAATAATAACATTATGGACATGTGGGAAAACGCGCGTGTATCACATTGAGTTTCAAGTAAAAACAATCTGATAAACTTCATGTGATGATTCAAATATATGTATATAAAATTTCAAGAACGTAAAAAAAAATAAATAAATACAATGAGTGTAATATTATAATTAAATATATGTTATTACGCTAAATAAAAACAGTATTAAAATTAAATTTCTTCACAATGTAGGCGATAACTATCAATTGCTGATACTATAAATGCGTAATAATAAGTGATATTCAAAAATTAAAAACTATAACCTCACAAGCCCGCGGTTTTTTTATACATCAGATATAAAACAATATAACTTTTTAATTAAAAATATTTTTTACACTGGAGTATTTATTAATTGTATAGAAATAAATTTTAATTGTTAGTTAAAATGTCTCAGGTAGAATCATGTCAAGACAGACAAAATAATGAATTTGAAGTTTTGAAGGTATGCAGAGTATTTTTATTTCGTCATTTCTAATAATAATCAAAAATTATGACATAAATTGTTAATAAATTTATTTTAAATTTTAGTCAATATTTGGGGAAGATCTTAAAGATTTGAGAAATAATAAAAATAAACGAAAATGGCAGCCCTTAAGTGTGAGTATGACATTGACACCATCGCAGGGAATGTCAGGACCAGTACAAGTTTATGCACAAATAGACTTGCATGTCACGTGTGGGGATACATACCCAGAAGAGTAAGTAAATATATGAATATTTATCTGTTGTTTATTTGAGGGTGAAATAAATTATATGATAAATTTATTACTTGCAGTGTCCCGCATATTAAACTAAAAAATAGTCTAGGTCTCTCCAATCAACAGATAGCTGTTTTGTATTCGGAATTAGAAAGTTTGGCAGATAAGTTGAAAGGAGAAGTTATGATCTTTGAATTAGCTCAGCATGTTCAAAAATTTTTGTACGAACACAATAAACCGAGCTACAATAGCTTTTATGAAGAGATGGTATCACGTCGTCAAGAAAAAATTCAATCGGAAATGCAAGAGAAACAGTTAAAAGAGAATCAAGAACGTCAGGTTCGTTTTTGTATTTATTTATATATTTAACTCTTTCCACAATTTACAAAATTTTATAATTTTCATTCGCATTATCACAGTACAAATGATAATATAAAAAAAGAAATGACAAATGATCTTGAGGAATAAACTATAAAAGAAGTAAACATAAATAGTTATACAGTTTAATTATATGACACTGAAGTTAGCTGACGTCTAATAGTTTTTGAATTTTTTAAAAAACGATAGATTTAAAAAAAAAAATACTTTAAAAAATTGCACATATAGTTTCTGAAATTTTTTACATATGCATTTTTTTGGTTTTTATTTTTTCTAATTTATTTATTGAATAAAATAATCCGAAAGTTTTTAATTATTTGTTAGCTTTAGGATCATTTAATTATTCTTAATTATTAGACTCAGTTTATACTCTTATTTTCCATTTCCACTTGAATTGACTTTTTAAATGAATTTATAATAGTCATTGACTAATTTTAAAATTATATTTCTGGGACTATTTTGTATAAATGAATTATTAGAGTATGGAACTTCTAAAAGTCTATTTTCTCTTCGATCCTTATTCGGGATACTGAACTTGATATCTGAAAAAATTTCTGGAGAATCGATCAAATCCAGACAACTTATTGTTAAGAATTTTTTTTGTTTGTATGTTAATTATTTCGATGAATTAAAGGTGCTGCAAGATGAAATTCAAAGACGTCAAGAAGCATTGAAAGCAGAGCTTCGTGATCGTAAAAGAATAGCACGTTTGTCTTTGGAATCAAATGAAATATCTCAGTCGATTCCATCGTCACCTCATGAACGCGTACGTACACACTCTCGAAGAAGATGTTTGAGTTCATCTGAGAGCCCAGATAGTCCATTATCTGAGCGTCGTGCTACAAAGCTATTGCATTTCATAAGTAGTAGAGGAGAGAGACAAGTTCATCTTGGTAAATGCTTAGGTCATAGTGTTAAAGGATCAGCTGTTTATGCGGGTGTTGATATTGTTACCGTTGAGCATCTGGCTGTTATTGAGTGGACACTGAAATGTTCATCTTCCAGTGATGAAAATAGCGAGTCAGATAATGTTAATTTACAACAATTAATAAAACAATTAGGAAGTATTGAACAGGAATTAAATCACCTGAAAAAATTACACCATCCTAATCTTGTTCATTATTTAGATATGAAGTATTTACAAAATGAAGACAGTATTGTCGTATATATACTCCAAGAATTTGTTGTTGGTACAACGTGTTCTTTTTTTCGAAAGGAAAATATTCCTGTTAATATTGATATGTTACGATATCTTGCTACTGGAATTCTTTCTGTATTAGAGTATTTACATGAAAATAATATTACACATAAAGATTTAAGAGATTCAAATATACATATAGACAATACAGGCATTGTTAAAGTATCTGATTATTCGTTAAATAAAAGACTTTCAAATATTTATCGTTCAAATTGTTTAGGCAAAGCCAATAATAATTTTTCTACGATTCAAGGCAGGGGAAAGAAAGAAATAGATATTTATAAGTTTGGTATTTTACTTTTGACTTTACTTAAAGTCAAAAAAATATCGGACAATGAAGCTGATTGGGGATTAAATATACCGCTGATATTGAAAGACTTTTTGTCGAAGTGTTTAAATAGTAACGAGAGATTACGATGGTCAGCAAAACAATTACAACAGCATGGGTTTATTCGGACACCTTTTTTGAACGATATATCGTCACCAAAACACTGCGACAAACAAGAAAATAATTTTGAGCCGGAGGAGCCAACGTCTGATTCAAGAATGAAAAATGAATTTAAAATTCTTGAATCATTGGGTGAAGGTGCATTTGGTGATGTCTGGAAAGTTAGAAATAAATTAGATGGTAGAGTTTATGCTATAAAAAGAATTGCTCTGGATCCAAAAAGCAAACAGTCGAATAAAAAAATGATAAGAGAAGTTAAATTACTTTCAAGACTGAACCATGAAAATGTTGTGCGATATTATAATTCTTGGATTGAAAATGTAAATGTTATTAATGATAAAAATAATTCATCATCTCCATCGGACAGTATGTCTTTTAATAAAAGTAAAATTAAACAGACGAAAAAAAATGATCTAGAAAGTTTGGAATCTCAGACAATTGACGTTTCTGATGAAGACAGCAGTAGTAGCAGTAGCAGTAGCAGTTCCAGTGATGAAGACAGTGAAGATGAAGGAGGGTTTTTTCATTCTCCGCAAAAATCTTTCGATTATTCAGACAGTATAGAATTTAAGATAGATAGTGAATCTCAAATAATTGATTCTAAGGCAGAGTCATATGAAACATCGGAAAAAATAACGAGCGAAGAGAACAGTACTATGGAGCATACAACTAAATTTATGTATATACAGATGGAGTTTTGTGAAAAAAGTACACTGAGAACGGCAATTGATAATAATTTGTATGAAGATAAAGATCGTGTTTGGCGGTTGTTTAGAGAAATGGTTGAGGGTATCGCGTATATTCATCAACAAGGAATGATTCACCGGGATTTAAAACCAGTAAATATATTTTTGGACAGTAATGATCATGTTAAAATTGGAGATTTTGGTTTAGCGACAACAAATATATTGTGCTCGATTGTGCAAACAATCGATAATGAAAGAGAAGCTGAAATAGAAAATAAAAATGATATTATTCTTGATGAACCGAGATCAATGACTGGTCAAGTGGGAACTGCTCTCTACGTTGCTCCGGAGTTGAGAATTGAAGTAGCAAAAGCTCGATACAATCAAAAGGTTGACATTTACAGCCTTGGGATAATACTCTTTGAAATGTGTTACAAACCACCTGAAACTAAAATGGAGAGAGTTACTATTCTTCAAAAAGTAAGATCTAAAGAAATAATTCTTCCTTCTGATATGACCGAGACTGAAATGCCACATCAAATTCATCTTTTGCGGTATGTATATTCATGAATAAAAAAAGGTTGATTATTTTATTGACTAAAATCCTTTCAGTTGGTTGCTCAATCATGACCCTAGTCAACGACCAACAGCTCAAGAGCTTCTAACGTCTGAATACCTACCTCCACCGTTGCTAGAAGAGGCGGAATTGCAAGAAATGGTACAACACACATTGCTAAACAGTCAAAGCAAAGCCTATAAATATATGATCGGTTGTTGCTTTGCCCAACAAGTTACACCAGCTGAGGATATTAATTACGATATGAATGTACCAAGTAGGCCAACAACCAGTTCATCATCAGTAGTAAATATGCTTTTGCACGAACATGTAAAATCTAAAGTTATTGATGTGTTTCAACGACATGGAGGTGTCTATTTAGTGACGCCATTATTGATGCCCAAGTCTGGGCAATTGTATGATTTTACCGAGACTTGCGTTAAGTTAATGACACATTCTGGAAGTATTGTAACCATCCCTCATGATCTCAGAGCACCATTTGCGCGATATGTCGCGTGGAATAATATTTTACATTTTCGGAGGTATGCCATCGAACGAGTATTTAGGGAGAAAAAGGTATTATTCATCAGTAAAACTAATTCAATTAATAATTTCTCGTTTTTTGACTCGATTATATTTGCAGGTTCATGGATTTCATCCCAAAGAACTTTATGAATGTGCCTTCGACATAATAAGTTCAACTATAAATTTAATGGCTGAGGCTGAACTTATTCGTATCGCTTGGGAAATTTTTAATGAATTCTCAGAAATGCGTCAATTCGATTTTACAGTTCGTCTAAATCATACTTGTTTATTTGAAGCGATTTTTATGTATTGTGGAATCGGACCAGAAAAATTTCAAGAGATATATTCAATATTTGGTGATGCACGGGACGGCAAATGTCAAAAATTTCCAAAGCAGTCCCATTTTAGGAATTTAGGCCTAACTGATCAAGTAATAGAGACACTATCTACTCTATTCAATACTGAAAACAATGTATTAAAAATTGCAAGTATTCTTAAAAAACTTACCATCCGCACGGGCGACGCTGCTATTTTGGCAAAAAATGCTCTTGGAGAAATTGAGACTGTCACTGATCATATTGAAGCATTAGGAGTCAAGGTACACACATTTTATTTTTAATAATTTTTTTTTGCTTTGCAAATAAAATGTTTTTTATTAAATAATGATTATTTTTAGTGGCCAATTGTCATCGCGCCTCTTTTGGCTCTCAATATGAAGCAACACAGCGGTATAATTTTTCAAATTACTTGTGATTTAAAACGCCGGCGACGGCTGGTTGGTCAAGAAGTGATAGCGACAGGTGGCCGATATGACAAAATGCTACGATCATTTGAACGTATTTCAGAACGTTCAGGCTTAACGAGTAAAGAAATATCACATCACGGTGTCGGTCTAAGTATTTCTCTTGATAAATTAGTATGTGCCATTCAAGAGATGTTATTAGAAGATTCAAATATTGAAATAAATATGAAAAAATTTGGAATAAACATTGCTGTGGGATTCATTAATAAGAAAAATAAACGTGAGCATAAACTAGCTGATCTTCTTCGCGAGTTATGGTCTCTTGGCCTTCGTGTAACTAAACTGGATCTCTACAAAACCGAAGAAATTCTCGAGTATTGCCGTGATAATTTAATTCCTCATGTAATTATACTAGACTGTGACAAAGATAATCTATTATTATATTCTTGGGAAAGGAAATTGAAGAGATTTAAGGAACAAAAAGTATCTATTAGTGAAATTGCTGATAATTTACAAAAACAAAACACAAATTTACAACAAACAGATCCACTGCCTGTTTTACATAGATCCGAAAGTAAAACAAACACTATGGAATCCACTAATAATTCTCCAAATATTTCAATAAATGTTAATTTTAACTTTGTACTCTCTGAGAAAGATAAATTATTAAGTAGCGGACGAAAAAGTTATAGAAACTCAATGCTAGCTCAGTTATCATCTTCTTTACATCGAATTTCATGTAAAGACCCTATCGAAGTATTTGCTGTCTTTCTTGATATGTCTGTAATAAAGACAATGTTTAGTCTTCTAGAAGTTGATGAAAAAGAACAAGATTTTCAGAAGAGCGTTCAGCTTATTATTGAAGAGTACGTATTATATTGCGTTACTAATTCCCAAAAGACATATTTTTATACTTCCTTTATTTAAGAATCATTCTAAAGCCAATAGGGCGTATAATTTTTTTATCATTGCCGTTCGTTTTGTAGACTTATTTTATAGTTGAAAATTGAAAAAAAAACTTCAGCTTTAGAATAAGTCTACAAGATGATTAGCAATTAAAAAAAAATTATGGCAGTGTTACAATTCTACTCATAATATCTCTACTCAAGGGAAGTAGCTACAACTCTACTCACTCACAACTTCACTCAGCCTCAACTCTACAGTTTTTTTTACTCAGGTTTAGCTAGGGGTGTGGGAATCTTGTTTGAATCCAATTGAATAGTTAGAGTCGATTCGATATTCGAGTCAAATATCGAATAGTTCGAAATATTTAAATAGTTCGAGAGATTCGAATATTTAGAAAGATTCGAATAGTTCGAAATTTTTCTGAATCTTCGATGAATAATATTATTCCATCTGAGAAATTTAGTATTTATGGCTTTATTAAATTGTAAAACTATTATATTAGTATATTTGTACCTGAAAATAGTTCATATGATCATAAATTCAATGAACGTGAGATTTAAAAAAGTTCGAATCCTTTGAACTATTCGAATCCTTCGAACTATTCGAATCTTTCGAACTATTCGAACATTTCGAATGTTCGAGGCGAATCTCGAATCGAATTGCTCGAATAATTCGAAGTTTCAAGTATTCGCACACCCCTAGGTTTAACTCTACTTAATTATATCTTTACTCAGATACAACTCTATTCATAAAGAATTGCTATTTTATCGATAGGCTTAAATACGTGAGTAGAGTTGTATTTGAGTAAAGATATAATTGAGTAGAGTTAAACCTAATTAAAAAAAAAAACGGTGATTAAAGTTGAGGCTGAGTAATGTTGCGACTGAGTAGAGTTGTAGCTACTTCCCTTGAGTAGAGATGTTGTAAGTATAATTCTAACACTGCCATACGCCCATTTGGTTTTTAACTTAGTGACCAAAGACAAGAGGACGTATGAAAATATGTCCTTCTGGAATGAGTGACACGATATTTTTATAATTTATTATTTTTCTTCTATAATATTTGTAATAATTAATAATTAATTTTTTTCAGACATCCGTATCATAAAAAATATATTAAACAAGTATGTGACGAAATGAGCAAAGTACGAAACGAAAAGCAACGACCTATACTGGTTCTTTACAGTCTGATTGATAGCCGTTACATGATTTTCATATGAGGGCATTTGTACAAATTTATATTAAATAGTTCTATAAACTTGTACATAAATATTTTTAATAAAAATTTATCATTGTTTTTTGTATATTTATCAGTTAAAAATTATTACTTACTATTTACTTTACAAATATTAATTATACATAAATATCATTTACGTAATTTTATTACATCGGCTTTTAAATTTTCATATTTCTTCGAAATTTTTAGTCAAGAGAAGACATGTTTAGTTCTTATTTATTGCAGTATAAATATTATTATATTTAATGCAAAAAAATATGTCAATCGACTTACTGTGTACAGTCTGCCCTAGACCTTGCCACCTTCTTTAAGTTCAACGTGAATAACCAGCTGAGTTTGTTTGGAAATATCAATAGTGATAAATATTAAATTTGCATACGCCATTATTCCAGTATTAAATACCGACGCATTTAAATTAACATTTTTTACGCAGAATTTAATTGTAAAAAAAAAATAATTTTCAAAATTTAAGTTATTAAATATTAATTAATAAACTGCAATAAATTATTTTGAACTTATTGGGCTAGATATTAAAAATATAGTACAGACTTCATAAATATTTATTAGCAGCATATTCTTCTTACTGTGAATTAAGTGAAAAATGTAAGAAAAAAAGGTTGTTAAGTTTTTAATTACAACTTCTTAGTTTGCTGTTACCAGTAGGTATATTTATTATACAGCATTTAGGTTCAAACTTAAAAAAAAAATCATGAAGCTGCAAATGTACAAGTGTTGCTTTTGGTCTTTGAAAACTGGAGTACTGGCTTTCGGAATTTTCGAAATAGTAAGTGACTAATCTACTAATTGAAAGAAAATTTTGTTGTTGCTAATTTTATGAACTTGTTATTCTGCAGTTTCGGTTTATATTTATTGTAGTTCTTGTTGGAATTGATCTTAATAACTTGGGACTAAATTACACAGAGGATGGTGAAGACGCTTATGTACCTTGGGTTTTAGATGATCCAGAATTAGTTTATTTTTTTGTTCCTGTTTGTTTTATTATGCTGGTATTTGCGGTTTTTATGATTTGGGGGTCACAAAAGGTCTGTCTTAATTTTAATACTATTTTAATGTATACTAAATATATGAGTATATATATTTAATTTAATTAATTTATATTTGTTTACTTATAAAATATATTAAAAAATTATGATACTGAAGTTAGCTGACGTTTAATAATTTTTTAATTTTTTTCAAAACGATAAATTAAAAAAAAATATTAAAAAAAATTCCATTTGGAGTTTTTTAAATTTCCTACATGTGCATCTTTTTAGTTCTTTTTGTTTTGAATTAAATTATTGAAAAAATAAATTCGAAAATTGTTAATTATCTACTGCTAACTTCACGATAATGAAAAATTAATAAGTGTGAATGTAGCAGACATCAGAAAAATTTTTAATTGTAAATAAATAAAGTAAATAGTTTAAAAAATAATATTTATAAAAAATGCACTCATTAATTTCAAAATTTTTTGAATGCATATTTTATTAATTATTTACTCAATTTATTAATTATTTTAAATTTGTCTGATGTCTGCTACATTGACACTCATGAAAAATTATGAAATTTTTTTTCTAAAATGACAAGTAAAATGTAATTTTGACTTTAATTTTACCTGAATTATTTATTCAAAATTTTGAATGAATGAGAATGTAGCTGACAATTAGCAATTTTAAAAATTTTGGAACAAATAAATAAAATGTACTTACAGTACTTAAATATATATATAAAATAAAAATTTTAAAATGCATATTCAGATAATTAAAAAATCAGTACATGCATTTTTTAAAATTTTGTTTTGATAAATTAATTAATTTATTTAAAATTCATCAAATGTCTCATATCTGCTATATTCACACATCAAATTTTATCACAATAATGTTTTTACTCTTTTTAAAATAAAATTATCAATTTTTTAAATTTTATTTACAGGATAATTACAAACTTATAATGCCGCATTTTTATGCACATTTGTTTTGTGTTGTTTCAATAACTATAACTCAAGTGTACGGTGTTATTTTGGAATTTGCTTATTATAATAATTTTGGGAATGGTCTTTTTGCAATCGCTAAAGGGTTTCTCGGAGATGGTAATCAGCGATTAATAATATCTTATAATTAAAACACTCATTTATTAATTTTGAATTATAAAAACTAAAAGATAAATTAATTAATTAACGTATTTTCAGCGGCCGATATATACTTTTGTATAATGACGTACAGTCGTATAAAAGAAATAAAAAGTTCAAAGAATGTCATATATCCTCTGATATATTAAAAAGCAAAATTACTAAAATAACTTCATTTTTCGTAACATTATATTTGCATTGCGCTAATGGATATGACGTATGATATTATTTACAATTTTTTACATCAATTAATAATTTTAAAAATTAAACTTTTTTCACTGCTCAATTGGGGCATGATCTGAGCACTTTAGAATTTCACCAATTTTTGATTTATCAAAATGTTTATAAATTTGTGACAAAGATAAATATATAATATATCAATAAATTTATTTAAAAATAAAACTCTTTTAAAGTTATAATAGAATTGAACACTACACAGAAAAAGTCAACAAGATTATTTTGTTTATCATGGATTTTGTTCAAATTCCATGAAATTTGGAATCAATGATAAGGATTCTTATAAAGATAAATTCAAAGTATCAGGATCGAATGAGTCACATTATTGGTAAGTTTAATAAATTAATAATTTCCAATAAGTATTGATACATCTGCTTGTATTTGTAATAAATTAATTTATTTATTTGTGTATAATCATTTAGCATAAGCACCGATTTGAATGAAAACTGATGTGACATCGAAAGAAAAAATAAATAATATTTCCAGCATGCAGGTGTCTGAACTCTTATAGCAATCTTGCTCAAGCCTGATCACCAGTACACTAGTTGCCTACGTTTTTACATAACTATGGATCTTGCTGCAGACACTACTACAAAGTTTTAAATTGCAAGTCTTGTACAAGATTTAAAAAAAACTGTGTTATACTGTACTTCAAAAATTAAGCAAGAATATTGAAGATATCTTGCTCAAGAGGCATTGGCACAGTGACTTGAGCTAATCTTGCACCAGAAATTACTTGCATATACTAACGCAGAACTTGCAGCCGATCTGCCCAAGAAGTATCAGACTCCACTATCTATCTCCCTTCTGTCTCTGTCACTTTATCCTATCATTGGTATACAATACAGGATCCCGGGGTAAAGTGGCAGAAACAGAAGTGAAATATATAGATAGTGTAATCTGACACTTCCTGAGCAAATCTGGCCCAATAGATGCGTTACTGTCTGCAAGTAATTTCTGGTGCAGGACTCACTCAAGATAAGTCTAAGTAACTTTACTATCATATCGCGAGCAAGACAAATTCGATGTTCTTTTGTACAATATTATGTGCAAGTCCTGCAATAGATCTTGTCTTAAAATCTTGCATCAGTATCTTGTGACAGATTGATAGGTATATAGTTGACACCTAGGGATCTTCCACAAGATACTTTCATAAAAATAGTACAAGACTACTAGAAGATTGTCTTGTGTCCGTCATCTTAGACAAGTCCATGTAGTATCCATCGAATGATTTTTTTGTGATCAGTGCTTTGACCAGCAGCTTGTGATGAAAATTGTTGAGGGAAAATATATTTATAAAGAGTCTGCTCCGAAAAGATGAAAAATTAACGTAATGTAGTTGTTTTAAGGCACACAGATTTTAATGATACACTTTTACTTTGTTATTAAAAAATAATTATAGTATAATATAATAATAAATTTAATAAAAGCAATTTTTTAATTTTATTATAAAAGTATTGACAGTACTTTGTTGTTATTATCTCTTGATTAATTTAAATGTTATCATTATTCAGCATGAAAATATTCATTTGGAAGTTCAAATTTAAGTTTTGATTTATAAACATACAATACATCAATTTTTAGTATTAAAATATCATTTGTGATATCTCTTAAAACAGCACGAAAACTCAGAATTTCATAAAAATCGCCAAGTATGCCAATAATTAATCCATTTTCGAATAAATCATACAAATTGCTTCATGTTTATCAAAAATGTGTTAGAAAAATTAGTTTTTTATCGTAGTTAAATATAATAAATAAATTATTACAGTGCAATCAGCGAAAAGCTGACCCGCAGGGCCAACTGACGCCCAGATTTTTTTTTAAGTTTTGCAAACCCAAAAAATTGTCAAAACAAATTATTTTTGCTTACAAAATTAAAAAAAAGCGCGGGAAAAGTTTACACCTGCAAATTGTTCCCATTCAAATTTTTTCAAAGTTTCAAAAATCTTCAACTTAAAATTCAAAATTGTCTCAATTTCAAAAGTTCACTGTCATGAATGTTTTTGGAAAGTTTTAGAACGGATTTTTTTTATACCAATATCGCAATAAATTACTTGAAACGACTGTAACTAGAATCCACACTTATGATTGGCTTACAAAATTCAAATAAACCAATCAACGAATCAGATTTGTCATCACCAATATATAAATATACCAGCACATTCTATCAAGTGTTAACCTCAATAACATGTCGGTTTGTACATATTAGTATATAAATAAAATTACATATTATTTTTTATTGTAAATATATATCTTTTACACAACAATGAAATATTTAAGTAAAAAAAATCCGAATTAATTATTAGTGACAATGTCTCAGTTAGAATCATGTCAAGATAGACAAAATCATGAATTTGAAGTTTTAAAGGTATGCAAAGTAGTTTTATTATTTCGTCATTTCAAATAATTATAAATTATCACATAAATTTTTAATAAATTTATTCAAAATTCAAGTCAATATTTGGAGATGATTTAAAAGATCTTAGAAATAATAAAATAGCAAGAAAACGAAAATGGCAACCAATGGACTTAAGCATCACATTGACACCATCACAGGGAATGTCAGGACCAGTACAAGTCTATGCACAAATAGACTTACGTGTCACGTGTGGAGATACATATCCAGAAGAGTAAATAAATAAATTAACAATTATTTATAATTTTAAATTAAATAATATTTTAGTTATAATAATAATAATAAATTTATTATTTACAGTGTTCCACATTTACAATTTAAAAATAGTTTAGGTCTTTCTGATGAACAAATCGGTGTTTTGTATTCAGAAGTAAAAGACTTGGCAGATAAATTAAAAGGAGAAGTTATGATCTATGAGCTAAGTCAGCATATTCAGAAATTTTTACACACGCATAATAAACCGAGTTATGAAAGTTTTTATGAAGAGATGGTATCACGTCGTGAAGAAAAAATTCAATCCGAGATGCAGGAGAAGCAGTTGAAAGAAAATCATGAACGTCAGGTTTGTTTAAATTTATTCGTTAAGGGGCAAAAGGGTCTGAGATAAAAAAAAAAGCTTATTTTTGTAATTTTTTTTTCAGAGTACCTTCTGTACTAAAATTCTGAAAATTAGTAACATTATTAAGCATCATTTCAAGAATATTTTGCTAAATTTTCATACAAAAATATTGAATAATAAGCCAGTAGTAATGGGGACAACCGAGTCATCTCAAAAAAAAGTATCCATGCCGTATGCAGGATAACTCATGACTGTTTCATCCGAAATCAAAAAAACAAAAAGATTTCTTGATTACATAACTTTATCTTGGATTTGAACGAAGGAATAAACAAAATATTCATTTTTGAATTTTTGGTAACGGTGCAATAAAAAAATTCGGATTTTTACCATAAATTGCTCCTTTTGTTCAATTGAAAAATAAGTAGTTATTGAAAAAAAAAAAAAAATCCTTCGTTCAAATCCACGATAAACTTATGTACTAAAGAATTCTTTTTAATTTTTTGATTTCAGATGAGGCAGTCATGAGTTATCTTGCCTATAGCATGTAGACTTTTTTTGAGGTGACTCGGTTCTCCCCACCACCACTGGCTTACTTTTCAATATTTTTTAATGAAAATTTAGCAGAATATTTTTGAAGTGATGCTTAATGATGTCACAAATTTTAAGAATTTTAGTAAAGAAGGTACTCTGAAAAAAAAAATCATAAAAATATCCTCTTTTTTTTGTATCTCAGACTCCTTCCCCCTTTGAATCGATTCGTCGATTTTTCGAATCGAAAAATTGATTTTTAATCGTGTTTATAATTATTTTTTTCACGAATTAAAAGATATTGCAAGATGAAATTCAAAGACGTCAAGAAACTTTAAAAGCAGAGTCTCGTGATCGTAAAAAATTGGCAAGGTCATCTATGGAATCCAATACAATTTCTCAGTCATTCCCATCGTCACCTCAAGAACGTGTACGAGCATACTCTCGAAGAAGATGCCTAAGTACATCTGAAAGTTCAGGAAATCTATCATGTGAAGCTGCGGACACAAAAGTATTAAATTTTTTAAGTAATAAAGATGAAAGGCAAGTTCATTTAGTTAAATGTCTTGGACACAGTGCTAAAGGATCAATTATTTACGCGGGTGTCGACATTGTTACTGTTGAGCATCTGGCTGTTACTGAGTGGCCATTTAAATTTTCACCGCGTGAAGAAAGAAATAGTGAGTCAGATACTCTGGACTTGCAACAGTTAATGAAACAAGTAGGAAGTATTGAACAAGAATTGTATCATCTACAAAAACTCGACCATCCTAATCTTGTTCATTATTTAAATATCAAATACTTGCAAAATAAAAATAGTGTTGTTGTCTATATACTTCAAGAATTCGTTGTCGGCACGACTTGTTCATTTTTTCAAAAAGAAAATATTCCTGTCAATATTGATATGCTGAGATATCTTGCCACGGGAGTTCTCGGTGCATTGGAGTATTTGCATGATAATAATATTGCACACAAAGATCTAACAGACTCGAGCATATACATAGACAACACTGGTGTCGTAAGAGTGTCTAATTATTCGTTAACCAAAAGGCTTTCAGATATTTATCGTTCATGTTGTCTGGGTAAAGTTAATAATAATTTTTCTTCAATTCAAGAAAAAGGGGAAAAAGAATTAGATATTTATAGATTCGGTACTTTACTTCTGACGCTATTAAAAGTGAAGATAGTGTCAGACAATGAAGGGGACTGGGGATTAAACTTGCCGTCAACGTTGAGAGATTTTTTGTCAAAATGTTTGAATCGTGATGAGAAATTGCGGTGGTCAGCTAAACAGTTACAGCAACACAGTTTTATTCGGACACCAATTATTAATGAACTGTCATTGCCAAAATGTTATGATAATGAAGATAAAAATTCTGAATCTGAAGAGCCTACGTTTGATCTTAAGTCTTATTTACCAACCTTGGATAGTAATTCACGATTTAAAAACGAGTTTGAAATTCTTAAACTGCTAGGTGAAGGCGCGTTTGGTGATGTTTGGAAAGTAAGAAATAAATTAGATGGTAGATTTTATGCCATCAAACGAATTGCACTGAACCCGAAGATAAGTGAGTTAAATAAAAAAATGATAAGAGAAGTTAAATTACTCTCGAGACTGAATCATGAAAATGTTGTAAGATATTATAACTCGTGGATTGAAAATGTTACGGTGAATAAAATCAGAGGTAATTCCACGTCGTCATTAGAAGTTACGACTGTTAATGAAAATAAAGGCGGAGATTTAGAAAAATATAAGTCTGAAAGAATTATTAAACTAATGACGCCAGTTAATGATGTTGAGTGGACGGTGTCATTTGAGAACCCGTCAAATGTCGCTTCTGATGAAGATTACAGCAGCAATTTTAGTGATGAAGATACGGAAGATGAAAGTGAATCTTTTCACTCTCCGCAAAAATCTTTGGATGATTCAGACAGTATAGAATTTAAAATAGATAGTGAATCTCAAATAATTGATTCTAAGGCAGAGTCATACGAAACATCGGAAAAAATTACAAGTGAAGAGAACAGTATTATGGAACATAAAACTAAGTTTATGTATATACAGATGGAGTTTTGTGAAAAAAGTACATTGAGAACTGCAATTGATAATAATTTGTATGAAGATAAAGATCGTGTTTGGCGGTTGTTTAGAGAAATGGTTGAGGGTATCGCGTATATTCATCAACAAGGAATGATTCACCGGGATTTAAAGCCAGTAAATATATTTTTGGACAGTAATGATCATGTTAAAATTGGCGATTTTGGTTTAGCGACAACAAATATATTGTGCTCGATTGTACAAACAATCGATAATGAAAGAGAAGCTGAAATAGATAATAAAAATGATATTATTCTTGATGAACCGAGATCGATGACTGGTCAAGTGGGAACTGCTCTCTACGTTGCTCCGGAGTTGAGAATTGAAGTAGCAAAAGCTCGATACAATCAAAAGGTTGACATTTACAGCCTTGGGATAATACTCTTTGAAATGTGTTACAAACCACCTGAAACTAAAATGGAGAGAGTTACTATTCTTCAAAAAGTAAGATCTAAAGAAATAATTCTTCCTTCTGATATGACCGAGACTGAAATGCCACATCAAATTCATCTTTTGCGGTATGTATATTCATAAATAAAAAAAGGTTGATTATTTTATTGACTAAAATCCTTTCAGTTGGTTGCTCAATCATGACCCTAGTCAACGACCAACAGCTCAAGAGCTTCTAACGTCTGAATACCTACCTCCACCGTTGCTAGTAGAGGCGGAATTACAAGAAATGGTACAACACACATTGTCAAACAGTCAAAGTAAAGCTTACAAATATATGATTGCTTGTTGTTTTGCCCAAGAAGTTACACCAGCTGAGGATATAACCTACGATATGAATTTACCTAGTCGGCCAGCTACCAATTCAGTGTCAGTGGTGAATGAGCTTTTGCATGAACACGTCAAATCTGAAGTTATTGACGTATTTCAACGCCATGGAGGTGTTTATTTAGCGACACCATTATTGATGCCTAAATCTGGACAGTTGTATGATCTTACCGATACTTGTGTTAAGTTAATGACACATTCTGGAAGTATTGTAACCATCCCTCATGATCTCAGAGCACCATTTGCGCGATATGTTGCGCGGAATAATATTTTACATTTTCGGAGGTATGCCATCGAACGAGTATTTAGGGAGAAAAAGGTATCATTCATCAGTAAAATTTATTTAATTAATAATTTCTTGTTTTTTCACTCGATTATACTTCTAGGTTCATGGATTTCATCCCAGAGAACTGTATGAATGTGCCTTTGACATTATAAGTTCAACTGTAGATCTAATGGCTGAAGCGGAACTCATCCGTATTTCCTGTGAAATTTTTAATGAATTTTCAGAGTTATGTCAACGTGATTTTACCGTTCGTATAAACCACACCTCATTACTCCATGCAGTTCTCATGTACTGCGGGATCGGTCCCGAAAAGTATCAAGATATATTTTCAATACTGTGTGATGCACGTGACGGTAAGTGCTCAAAACTTCAAGTGCAAACACATTTTATAAGTTTATGTCTGACCGATCAAGCTATGGAGACACTTTTAAATTTATTTGATACTGAAAACAATGTTTCTAAGATCGCGAGTATACTTAAGACAATAACAAAACGAAAAGGAGATGCTGCAGCCTTGGCAAAAAATGCTCTCAAAGAAATTGAGACTGTTACTGCTCATGTTAAAGCGTTAGGAGTCAAGGTACAATTACATTTTCTCTGTTCAAATTTTTTTTTCAACAATAAGTAGAAAAAAAGAAAAATTGCATCCTTATTAAATTTGTTTTTTTTTTCTAGTGGTCAATCGTCATCGCCCCGCTTTTGGCTCACAATATGAAGCAACACAGCGGAATAATTTTTCAAATATCTTGTGATTTAAAACGTAAACGACGATCTGCAGGCCAGGATGTAATAGCAGCAGGTGGTCGATATGATAATATGCTCCAATCATTTAAAGAAATTTCAAAACGCTCAGGTTTAACAAACAAAGAAGTATCGCATCACGGTGTCGGTTTAAGTATTTCTCTCGATAAACTTGTCTGTGCCATTCAAGAAGTGATACTAGAAGATACAAATAATGAAATAAGTATAAATAGATTTAGAATAGATGTTGCTGTAGGATTTATTGACAGTAAACCAGAACGAGAGCATGAGTTAGCTGATCTTTTTCGCGAATTATGGTCTCTTGGTCTTCGTGTAACAAAACTTGATTTTTGTCGAACTGAAGAAATTCTTGAGTACTGTCGTGAAAATTTAATTCCTCATGTAATTATATTGCACAGCGGAATAGGAAATCTTATTTTACACTCATGGGAATACGATAAATTTAAAGAACAAAAAATTTGTATTACTGAAATTACAGAGCATCTACAAAGACAAACTGACACACTGCCAGTTTTAAACAGGTCTGATAGCAAAATACGTACCACTGATTCTACAAATTCATCATCAAGCTACCATAATATTAATTTTAATTTTATACCTACTGAAAGAGATAAACTGTCTGATAACGTCAGAAGAAATTATAAAAACACCATGTTAGCTCAAATGTCAGCTTCTCTGCAACGTATATCCTGCAAAGTGTCTATTGAAGTGTTCGCTCTATTTCTCGAGATGCCCGTAATAAGGACACTATTTAAACTTTTGGAAATCGACGAAAAAGAACAAGATTTTCAAAAGAGTGTTCAACTTGTGATTGAAGAGTAAGTTATACAATTCTTCAGCTCCTGTTTATTTTTCTATCTTTATACTAAAATTGATATTTTTTTTATAGACATTTGCATCAAAAAAAATATATTGAACAAGTGTGTGATAAAATATGGGAACTAAGAAACGAAAAACAACGACCTGTTTTGGTCCTCTACAGTCTGATTGATAATCGTTATATTATTTTCATGTAAATTTATATAAATCATTTTTAAAATCAGTTTGGTAAATGAACTTGTACATGTATTTTTAATAAAAATTTATTATTAAATAATTATTATGTTTCATACAATAATTTGTTCTTTTCATTTTATAATCTAATTTAAAATTATTCTCGATATATTGATAGATTTTATTTTCATAAACTTGTAGATTTGTAGTTTAAAGAGTCGTAGACAATTAGCTGACTTGTCCTTCTTTTTTAAAGTAATTAATGGGCTGGTAGATACCCCTGAAATTCTGGCTGATTTTGGCTTTATTTGTTCAAGAACAGACTTGAGAACAAGGAGGATACTATCGGCTGATAGGTCTGGAAAAAATTATGTGTATCATAGGCCAAAAAACAGAATCGCTAGATTGGTTAACCAACACTCAACTGATATCAACTTTTTTGGTGGATCCTTTTCCTCATTCTCGACGGCGGTGAAAAAGATTTTATGTACTACTTGATTTTATTTGGTTTGTCTGTAATAATGCTAATACAGTCAAAATGGTACAATATGTTTATCTTTTTTAAATTAATTTAAAATGATTATATCTTTTTTATGTATAATGCCGATTGGCGTAAACTAATAAATAAATAAATAAAGAGGCAACTCCAAACCCGAACATGTTTGTTGGACTCATAGACAGTTTTAAAGCTGAACATTACTAATTGTCTGCTGACTTCAGGTTTATAATTTGCACATGTAGAAAATTAAAAAAGTTACAGGTGTAATTCTTTTCATAATTTATCATTTTTTTTTAAATTCCCAAATTATCAGACGGTGGCTAACTTCAGTATCATAACGACCGATTTTCAATTTAATTTAACTCACGAACAAACACTGAAACCTTAGATAGAGAGTCTTTAGCGTTTTCTAAAACATTAAGAGGACTAAAAATTTCGTATTGTCAAAAATTCTAATTCGTCTTCGAGGAAAATTATTTTAAAATTCTTATTTACTCTACGAGCGCAACAAACCCTGATTCAGAAATCTAATTTGGAATGATTCAATCCATGCTATATAGTGTATATCTATATATAGTCAATTTTGCCAACTTTAAATTGTTTCGGATCGTGTTTGAATTATTTCAAATTAGATTTATGAATCAGGGAAAGATAGTCGCATTTATTTTTTCTGGGTCTAAGAAAGAGGTTCTGTGTCATTTCCCTTAAAACCAACTTCTGCGACCAAAGGAAAAAAAAAATTTCTTTTTAAACACTAATGTATATGAATGTTATCAGAATTAAATAATTCGCGGTTATAATTCACACATATTGAGTACGTTCTTTCTTTCTTTCTTTTTGGAGTTGGTTTTTTAATCGTAGTAAGGCGCGCGCGTCACCATTACGGAGCTCAAAATGTTAAAAATCTTCAGACACGTGTATCATGATTTGTGTTTATATGTGGTATATGGTAATTTGAGATAACACTACATCCATACTTATTTTTTTTAAAATTATTATCAACATATTTTATATATACACATTACGCATTACGTAGTATTATTTTATTGCACGCACGTGAGCGCCAGTCAGTGTTTAACAAGCCAAACAAACGCGTGTATCTCTCAGAAAACTCCGTTTTATATGTTAAGTGTAAACGTATTTAATAACAATAATAAAACGTGTGCTAGAACGTGGCAAGAGTTACTGCTAGCAGTGATATGTTCCGTGGAATGATAAGTAACAATGTCAACAAACGTAAATTTAACAAAATTACAAGATTTTATTGTATCAAGACTATGGTATACTGCATATGTCTTCCATAAAAAAAATATAAACAATTTAAAATCCTCAAATGATAGTAATGGCGCAGCAGTTGAATTATGTAGATCAATAGGGTAAATAATCATAATATAATAATACATAATAACTCTAAGCTAATACAGTAACTCTTTAATAAAATGAGATCATATTCATATGTATATATATATGTATATACATATTTTATTATCACCAAGTGAATCATAACTATTGCATGCGTATTTACTTTCAGTTGTTACGAGTATACCAAGGAAACTTCATGGATTATTTACAAATTATTGGCAATGTTGACTAACAATGACGTTGAAGAAGGTCAATTAAATTTATTACAGCTTGAAAATGCATTACATTTAATTGATAATAATGTACCTGAAACAATTGAGCAGGTATACATAATAATATTTAAATTTCATTATCTGTTGGACGTTGGTTAGACGTTTAGTTGCGTAGTAGAATTTTTTAAATTTATTTATTTATTTTATCTATCTAGGAATTGCTCAAGCTTTATGATTCGATAGCACAAACAATAACAAAAGAAGAATCTGATGAAATTTCTCCGCAGATTACTGAACGTAGTTTAAAGTTTTTAGAAAAACATTTGTGGGACAAGCCAGCATTGGTGCAATGGATAATAGATCAATTACTTTGTATTTGGTCACTGTCTTTTGCCGCAACAGATTCAGCACTTCAAGATATTTATATCAAAGTCATTAAAGAAATTTTACATAGAGCTAAAAATTTCTCTGGTTCAACGAACAATAATAAAATAAACAGTGGAGTAATAAATTGCCAAAAAAATATAAATTTTATAAACCACAATGATTTGGGAACTCTGTTGTCTATTTTATCAAAGTTTGATATCACGGAATCGAAAGAGGAAAAGCTTAAGCTTTGGCTATGGCCGATGTTGATTAAAACTTGTAAATTTAAAGACATCGAATTGTCATTATTTTCACGCAAAGATTTTAAATATTTCAAAATGTGGCATACATTTTGCGATGATAATTATGCACGCAACAAGAGTCCTAATAATTTAGATAATGTTATTAAAATATGCTCAGCTATTTTTGATGCTAAAGATGAATCATCAGCGGTATCATTAAATGCCAATGAAATATTCATAAGAGTATTAAGAAATAAAACTCACTGGTTATCAGATATTTTAGAAATATGTTATATATTAACGATAAATAATCACTTGGATAAAGTTGAAAGATTACTAAATAATTGTGTATTAAATTATCTTTGGATACCGTTACTATTTAAGTGTATCGATAGTTGTTTGAATAGAAATCAGACTCCGTCAAGCAATGAAATGTGGAAAAAAAATAATTTCATGTCCGAATCTCTGAGATTTATTATTAAAAATTGTAAATTTAAAGACTCAAAGGATCCATTTATGATTAAATTCGAAAGTATTCTTGAAAATCACCTGGATGCTCTAGAGTGGATCATCAAATGTCGTAATGATTTCTTTGAACACAATAAGAAATCACTTTTAACTCATAAAAATTATAATATTAAACAAATTTTTCGTTATCTTCAATCATCATCAGTCCTGTCTACTATAAAAATGTATGTACCGGATATACATAATAAATTATTTGATGATGTGTATCCTTTACTAAAAGATTCGGTGGATTCTAAAATAACTTATCAAGCTTACTATTCAATGCTAAGCGCGCTCAAAGCTATAACACTTTGTAATAATTATAATACCGAATTTGAAACAATAATTGATCATTATAATTGTATGGAAATGCATATTAATAATCTTAGTCCGTTAAAATTACGATTAGAAGTGTTGGAAAATATTTTTACCATGTTATTTATACGCTATGAAGACTTAAAGAGTGTCGAAAATACATCGGATTGTGACAACGATGACGAAGATGAGGTTGATGATGATGATATTTATGATGAACCTCCGTTATCGTCTTATAAAAATTCATGTCATTATCAAACTGGATTTATCTGCAACAAGTATGCCATACGAGAGACACTGCATTATCTTAAACGCTGTATTTTTGTAATTGATAACGAGTACACGAGATTGAAGAATGATTCAAAGACGTATCAAGACTTAGAAGAACTTGATAATAGAATATCGTCTATGAAAAAATATCTCAGTGATGCGTCTTGGCGGCTAGAGTTATTGACAACCACGGAATTTTTAAAAAGACAAGGACTGCCAGACATTCAAGTGGAGAAAAAAAATTTTTTGACTGTTAAAAATAAAATAAATTCAATTGCTCATCAACAAATAACTTCACATTTATATAAATTTGATGATAGTTCGTCTGATGAAGTAGACTTACGTTCAGATATTGATGTAAGTTCTGAAAGTAGTTCAGTCGGGAATACTTTCAATGAAAATAATAAACGTCGCAGACGTGTAAAAAATATATCATCTCAAAGTGAAGATACATCGAATGAAAAAAGCTCAAAACAAGTTAAAGAGTTTACTCTTAGTTACATGCTGGCCTCTAAGGAAACTCTGGTATTGAGATGCTTGTGGAAAGATAATTTAACTGAAGCTCAACGTGTGATTGAGGTAAATTTAATAACTTTATAATTTCTTCAATGCTTTTCCTAAATTGCGGTAAGCTTTTTTCTCGGCTCTTGTTGGTTCATAAATCAACGGATTTTCCGGATCAGCTAGTGGTTTTTCTACGAATTTTCCGGGTGGATTACGAGCATAATAATCTCTTACTTTTTGAATCCTTCGGGCAGGGAAACAAAAATCACAACGGAAACAACAGCAGCACCAACCTAATTTATTTAAATTTTTTTAAAAAGATATTTAAGGGCATTCTTAGATAGAACCCCCCAGTTTTAAAAAAATTTCGATGGCTTTCAACTGTCACAACCGTATTAAAATTTCATTAATTAATTTAAAAAAAATGAAAACCTTAATTGAAAAAGGGAGAGCGTAGTCGTAATTTCACCGAAGTATAGAATTTTCAAAAAATTACTTGCAATTGACATCAATCAGGAGTTAAATGAAATTTTTTGAATAAATTTTAGCCTATAAAATTTGAAAATTCAAATTATAAAATTGACATAAAGATTTTACTGAAATTTATTTTACAAATTTCGTTCAGCTTCCAATTGATATCAACTGCAAATAATTGTTTTCAAATCTATATCTTAGCGAAATTACGACTACGTTCTCCCTTTTTCATTGAAGGTTTTAATTGATTTTTAATTAATTAATATAATTTTAATACAGTATGTCAGTTGAAAGTTACTGAAATTTTTTAAAAAGTGTGGAAGGGGGGGACTGTTTGAGCCTGGCCTTAATAACAAATAAATTATTATTTGAAATATTAATACCTGTTTGACACCAACAAGGTATCGCTATACAAATGTATATAAAAAACCATATTCTTATAACCATCCATGTTCTCATTAACATAAGTTTTATGTCAGTTTTATTTTTCACCGCGTGCTGATAATCAAACATCAAACATTCAAAAGAGTTAAGTCCAAACTTAGTTAACTCTGCTTGCGTACAATTTCGCGGTTTTTTAATTGTAACCAATTCTTTTACAAATTCTTTAGGTGTATCTTCCGGTTGGCCATCATCAGTAAAATTAAAAGTCTCATTCTTATAAAAAGAATCAATTATTTGTTGATCATATTCAGCTTTCAAACTTTCGTAATCATAATCTTCTTCTTCTATGTCTTCACCGATTGATGATTCATATTTTTTCTCACTGTAACTATCATTGATTGACCTCGCGATAACAAATGTATCATTAATTTTTTCTTCTTGATAATCTTTTCCGTAATCTGATAACTCAGTCGCAGATCTTTCGAGTTCTCTTAATCCCCTTGAATCTTCAGACTTTAAATTATAATAAACAATTAAAAATGAATGATAAAACAATATTTACATAACACCAATTACTATAATTATTATATGCAAGTAACCTCGTTGAATTTTTTCAATGATTTAAATTCAATTAAATTATTTTCTTTAGCTCTTTTAGATATTTCTAGTAAATGTTTAAAATTTTTCTGCTCTTTATCAACAGCTCGTTTATTATAGCGTTCAGCATTCAAATGCAATGCGTTATATTTAATATTATTATTTATTGATGGAAAATGAGCCAAATCTTCTGGTTTAATCATTTCATTTAAATCTTCGTCATTTAATTTACCCAATGATAAAACAAATGTTGTATGATCTTCAAAATTAGCCTAGTAATTTTAATAATTAATTAAAATTTTATAATTATTTATTAATGATTGATTAATAATTGACTTATCGCAACTGTATAATCGGGTATCCATGAGGTTTCGATGTTTTTAATAATTAATCCATAGATTAATAAAAAAATACAGAATAATCCCATAATTACTATATTTTATTTTATTTATTTATTTATTTTCTTTTTTTTTTTACAGACTTTCAATATGGAAGACAGTAATTTGGCAGGTGAAATATCATTTTCACAAGCAATGCGTACATTCAGACAAGATATTTCAAAACAATTGACAGCTATACCATCAAAAAATGAAATTAAAATGGACACTAAACATTCCACCCTTGACTTTATCCGTCAAGCAGCTAAAGATGGTATTCAAGCGACACGTATGACAAGTCAAGTCGAGACATTTTTAGCATCGCAAGAATCTAATATTATGTTAAGCTCTGATTCTAATAATGCCAAAGATATAATGACGCTGGTCACACTTGATTTAGCGTTGACAATGGGCCAAGACAGTCAGACATCAGAAAATCTTGCTGAAATAGCAATTAAACATTTAAAGTCTAATAAAAAACTTATCAATACACGTTACTATGAATTTTTTGAAACAATTTATCAGCTGTTTCATGAAAGTAAAGGCACACCGATTATTGATATTCTTTGTGATGCGAGAATTCCATTTTCGGTCAAAGAATACCGAGAACAAAATGACTACTGGTCAAATTTATCACGTAAACTTATTATTTTTGAAAATAAAACGAAGCTTATAGACTTTATAAAAGATAAAAATGAAGAGGATAAACTTAAAAATGATTTACAAAATATTTTATCAGTTTGTAGTAATGGGGAACCATATTTACATCGATTGAATGCTCACTTGGAATTGATTAGATCGATTGCTCCACCTTTCAAAGACATAAACGTAGTTGGAATAAAACCATCTCTGTTAGAAAATTCACTTGACTCTTATATTGGTTACCAAATATTTGATTTGGACGTTGATTTAGAGACACTGGAGATTGTCGCTAATCAATTACAAGTTAATCTGGCTTACTGTATTTTAATTAACTGCTGCCCGAAGTTAATGTGCGGTGATAATATTGATAACCATGAGATAAAAAATAATAGATGGGGAATTATTGTTTTGAATAACTATGAAACTGTTGAAAAATTTATCAATGACGATATCCATGATCCTAATCAGTGTATTATTGATATTTTATCAGAACTTATAGACACGCTTAAAAGCTCAGCTTATGATTCGTCAAATATTTTTGAAACAGGTTTTAAAAGTTTGTCAGACAGTGAAAGTATTATTAAAATTCTCAAAAAAACTCAAAGTTTAGCTAATTTGGACTTGAGTTATTTATCTTTTGGTGATCATACTCTGGCATTTTTCCTCAACATCTGGAACTTGATGATGCTTCACGCGATCTTAGAAATTTGGAGTAAAGATCCACCAGTCAGTGATCTAAGACACGCAATATCACTGAGTACAATCGGTTACGAAATAGGTGATCTTGGTTTCGTCAGTCTTTTTACATTAAGATCAAAATTACTCGGACAATCACTCAGTGATTATGAGTCACTGGGTTTTGAATATCCAGAAGAACTTAATGAACCAGCTTGGCAAGATTTAGACTTGCAACAAGATCCCCGTGTGATATTTTCAATGATAAATGAATACAAAAGATCTCCTATAATTAAAATTTATCATCCAGAAAGCCTAAATGAAGATATCAATACATCCATTCATGATTATCTAAATAATTATATTAATTGTGACAGTGAAAATGTAATTTGTCTTCCAAAACTTGTTAAAAAATACGGAGATCTTACGATAAATACCGAAGGCTCTAAAACAATTATAGATAAATATTTAAGTATTGACAAAAGTATTGAGTATGAATCATTCAAATATTTTTACGACGTTCAATTAAAGTACAGCGATGAAAAACCAATAATTGATTACAGTGAAATAGACAAACAAGATAAAGATAATTCATCAGTTTGGAGAAGCAGAATTATTAAACCGAATTTACTTCAATACTTAGAAGGACATTGTTGGCTCCTATCTTATCTCGTTCAAAGAATTCATGAAGAAAGTCCAACAATACGTGACAGCAACTGTGATAATCTAGACCGTACTGTGGTATTGGAGAATTTATTTAAATCACCTTGGGCGCAGACTTTAAAAGTTCTTTATGAAGAAAACTCGACGGTCGCTGGTCTACAGAATTGCTCATCAACAAATGAACTGTGGGATTACTTCCAAGTTATTTTAAGAAACGGTGAATTTAAAAAATGTCTTACGATACTTGACGCACTTCCAGACTCATTGATGATGATTAATGCCGAGTTACAAAGCTTGAGAGATAAAATAATAACGTGTTTAATTATCAGTAATAAGTTTAATCTGACTTACAATAAAATCTTACAATATCTCTATCAGATAAGAGACGTACACGTGTTAGCTCAAGTTGTTTTGTCCAAAGTTAAGACGTGGCCTGTTCGAGTGTGCGAAGAAGCACTACGTCACGTTTTAAATCACGCAGATATTGATGATCTTCCAGCTCACTGCAAGTCTGAGATAAGCGAAATTCTTTGTAGAGTTCTTGTCTTTGATAAGATGTTGATTTATTGCAAATTGGATGACAATCTTGATGAAGTTAATTGGTATAATGTAGTTTATCGTACGGAAAAAACAGATCCAACGCGAATAGTCAAGTCACTTATTGATGCAAATCAGTATGAACTCTGTTTAGAATGGATGGAATACCAAACACCATCATCTGAAATCCAGTGTTTAGTTTCGCAAGAACTTTTTATGGGATTATTAAAAAATGAAAAAGATTATTTTAAACATGCGCGTAAATTATTGGCTGCATTACCAGCGAGTTTGTCAATAAAATTATGCAATGGTATTATTGATAAATTAGAGTCAATAAATTCATTAAAATTTATAATTAAATATTTATTAGACAACTCAACTGTCGAACGTGAAAAATATCAACGGAGTTTATTGGGAGTTGAAATTTTAGATCAATTAGACTTACGAGACAGGCCACTTTATATTCATTTAATAAATGAACCACTTGTTATGTTCGAACAATTACTTATGAATTGTAAATTTGATAATTTACAAAAAATTTTAAAAGCATGCTCCGATAATTTTGTGTCTAGTGGTATTGAACGTGAAGAGTTTGATTGTATTATTAGATTTTATGCCCAAAAATCTTTAGACTTTCGTGTGGCTGTTCATCGTGACAATGACAGCAGCAAGTCTAAAGAAAATTCATTAAGCCAAAGTGGAGAATTTCTTATGCCTGTAAATATACCAACGAGAGAAGAATGGATTCCAGATGATAAAGCACGTGAATGTAGCTGTTGTAGAATTATTATTTTTTCTATGTTTAATCGAAGGCATCATTGCAGAAGATGTGGTAGAGTTGTTTGTGCAACCTGTTCAAGTCAACGAATACGAGTTCCAGGATACGCGGATTCAGTTCTTGTACGAGTATGCAATGACTGTAAGCGACAAACTGCAATGCAAGCACAAGGTGCATCATCAACACCCAGCAGTGAGACATTTGATTGTTGGAGACTGTCACTTCAAGAGGCTCACAATCGAACATTGAGAGAAGAATTTTGTTTTGAATACGCGCCAAATATTCCGCTGTGCTTAGCGATATTAAATTTACACTCTGATCACAAAACATACGCAACTTTTCTTCTTGATCGTTGTGATGAGATGAAGAAATTATTGTATCCTGATAAACGAGGGCGAGTTAATCCAGAAATAGATCATAGTTTAATCATCAAAATGATAAGATCACTATTATTGGCTGCTAAAGTTAAGTGCGCTAAGCTAGGACTTAATACCGGCTTGACTGATTGCGACAGATTTTTGTCTCAAGTTGATCTTATCAGCATTCTCGTTTCATCTGATTGTCTTTCATTGATTCCACAAGACGATCTAAATGATCATACATTGCGACGGTTGAGAGACTTATTGACTGAAAAGGAACAATGGAGACTGGCGTTGAATGTCAGTACCAAGTCTGGTTTGGACACTCAAGGTGTTTGGGCAGCTTGGGGAAAGGCCTGTCTTAAAGTTGGATACTATGAGAAAGCACGTGAGAAATTTTCACACTGCTTAGATAAAGTTCATCAAGATGATTATGTACCGGAAGATTGGGTCCTGCTTTCTTACTCTTCAGACACTGGAGAAGGAACAAAAAGTGAGAGGGATTCAGAAAAAAAGGATACAAGAACAAGAACAGGGTTGAAAAATCGTCCAATAAAAGACCCGCCTTTACTAGGAGAAATTTTACAAATTCTCGAAGTATCTAATTCTACAGATCAGTATTCTTTACAACAAACACCTTCTAAAAGTTCAATGGCTCAAGAAATATTGAACACTTTGAATAATTTAAAAGCTGTATCTTATGGCCAGTATACGGTGTCCAAGCTAAGCTCAACTACCAGCAATTTTCGATATCAAGAAAGTTTATATTACTTGTTGATGTACGGCAGCTATAATTCTATTTTAGAATTTTTTGTTCGTTACAGAGAATTAGATAAATGTTTATCTTACATACTAGAGAATGAAATAGAGCCCGAATTATTTTTTAACGTTGTTTTTTTGGGTTGCCTTAAAAATGGAATTGTTAAAAATTTGTGCACAGCAATTAAATTAAAAGATCCAAGTCTTCTATCATGGAAAAAGTACTTATTATTTACGTGTCATAATTTAGAAAAAAAACAATTATTCAATACACTTTATCAGCTTCAATTATTTATGAAAGATTACGTCAGAGCTGCAATGACTTGTATACGTTTCTACGTAATGGACGCAAGCAGTTATGCAGATATTTGTATGAGAAATCATTTTCTAATAGATGCACAGAGGCATTTGGAAGCTGAGTTACAGGGTGAAAAAGATGAGATTTTTGACAGACGACGAAGAAAAAGTGTCGGCTCGTCTTTTAGTGGGCAAACTAGTCTTACAATGGAAATGGAGCCAACGGAAATAGATAAACATATAAATACTATTTCGCGGCAAATGGAAATAGCAAAATTTTTGGGAGTTTGTGAAAAAGAGGGAAGATCTGTTAATGAATTTCTTAGCAAGCTTTCATTTATGGACAGTGAGGGTCTGCAGCCAAGAAATGCACCGACACTTTTTGGTAATCAACAAGAAAGAACGCATTTAGCAGTACTGTCTATTTTATGCGGACGTAATGTTGAGGAAGGTTTTGGTATCGCTTTCCGGGTCATGCAAGATTACAATCTTCATCATCAAAAAGTATATTCACTAGTTGGACATATACTGGCGCAAGACAAAAAAATAAGTTCTATTGAACAGTTGATTAAATGCTGCCGTAGTTCTGGATCACCGAATTCCAATACAATATCAGATCGCGTGTTAGTTAATTGCATTAAATTTTTACTAGATCGTTCGCGAACTGAAACAAATCCAGCTCCTAAAGATCAAATTGATTCTCTCATAAGATTGATTACGGATATTGAATTAAAAATCGGATGTTACATTGAGAGTAAACAACTTAAAGCTGCTTATCTTTTAGCTGTTAAACATTCAAGAGCACAAGACATCCGAAGAATATTAAAAGAAGCTGATAGTCTTGGTCAGACTGCCATTAAATCAATTTGTACCAAGTGGCTTCAACATAATCAACCCAATTAACTGTTGATTAAACTAAAAAAAAAAGTTTGTAGTTACAATTGTAATTATAATTATTTGAATGTAAATATTACCACAGATTTGCGATTTAGCAATGCTTTATTTTTATTTGTTATGCAATTATTTAAGTAACAATTGAGAAAGAAATTTAAATTTAACTATTTTCGTGTTGACTTTTGTACATAAGTGAGTTAAAAAAAAAACGGCACATTGAACTGATTATACTTTAAAAAGCTGTGATATTTAACACGTGTACTAATAAAATACACATACAATATTTATATTTATGTAATATATAAATATATGTATACATGTACTTTATATCTATATTAAAAAATTAGATTTAGAAAATGTATTGTCATTGTAGATAAATATATTCCATAAAATCATTACTATTATATTACGTATGTTTTATAATAATGGTAAATAAATACCCAAACTAATATATTTTTTGCTGTTCAAAATATATTTTCCTACGTACTTTTAAATCTTATTGTTAATTTATGAAATTATATATATAGATGTATGTATCTGCCAGTCGATATTACAATCAATGATGATATGTACATATGGAATGTTTATAATTATAAATAGATGGAATGTAAATATTTTTTAATTATAACGTGACACGACAGCAGACTAGATGTTAGTTTCTAAAAACTATCAGCGCAAATAATAAAAACATTAACTAAATTTTCTAAACAAAAGTTTTTACATACAAGTGGGGCTCTACTTTTTTTTCTTCGATTCATATTTATTACAATTTTTAAAAGTGTCTCCTCTATCATAAATTTTTTCAATCTAAGCCACTAGTATTTTGATACTGTCGTCCTGATTTTCATAAATCTTCTGGAAACTGAATGAAGTAAATAAATTAATTATAAGTAAGTGCGTAAATCCGGTGATAAAGACCAAAATTACATGTTCGTAATTTATTTATTCAGTCTACGTCGTTCCATTGGTATCGATATATATTACTACTTAAAATTATCACGTGTATTATAAAAAAACATTTGGTAAATAAATGGAGACAATGTATGTATAATAAACGTATGAATGAGGTAGTCAGCAATGGAAAATCCAATGACTGTGTTGACTCATTGTTCAAAGTATTATACATATTTTAATTATAGTTTTTAATTGTAATTTATGTACAGGCGGACCTCGTTATAAGACTATCATTCTGTCTTTTTTATAAACCAGGTATCGCGATAGTTTGAGAGAGAAACTAATAGTCTTATAACGAGGTCCAACTGTATATTGATTTAATGATTATTTTTAAAAAACTGAAATTTACTTATGTGTAGTTTATAATTGATAATTTTAAATAACAATGTATATCGTTCTCATGGATTCCTGATGATGTTGGAATGATACCAATGAAACATCGTAGACTGAATAAATAAATTAAGAACACGTAACTTTGGTTTTATCATATCCTTGATTAAACAAAACAATTAACTCAATGTTGAATGTATATTTATATAGCAGTAAAATTGAATCATTTTTAATCATTTTGAATAGTTTCTTTTTATCAAGGCTGATTTACACACTTATAATAATAAGGCTTGAATTTTTTAAATTAATTAAAATATTAAATATAAGTAGAGCCCAACTTCTATGTAAGTATTCAAAAATAAATGACATCTAAAAAATGATTATAAAAAAATATTAATAAATCTGATAAAATTAAAAAGCTTAAAGTAAAATCTACGATTCTTCTTCATCAGCGTTGCCAGTAGTCAGTCTTCGTTCATATTTTTCAGCGAATTTAGCGTCAATATTTTTTATGGAACCCAGTAGACTGTCTTTTTCCTGCTGAGACCAATTTTGGCTCCACTCTTGGAAAAGTTTTACACGGCATTGAAACAAACTTGGAGGTCTTGTAGGTTCATCTTTATTGCAACCCAGTCCTTCGATACCAGGCACCAGTCCGTTAACTAAATCAGCTGGCCCACATCGTTCAATAAGAATATTTAAAAAATCTCCACGCTGCATTTCAGACCACTCTTGGAACCACTCTACCATGTATCTCAATTGAGCTTGATTTGACAACGTCGATGTCATTTTTCATCTATAAATTAACCATTTTAAATTCAATTATTCAATTACATTACACTCTTAACTAATAAATATATTTAATAATAAAGACAATTGATCTTGCGATACTAATTTAAATAATGATACTGAAAGTAACAGACATCCAGCTTTTTTACTTTCATAAAAAAAACTATCAAAATTTTTTCCTAACTATAAATTGTCTGCTGCTTTCGCTATCATTTAAAATATAAAAAAAATATATAATACTTATTCTTATTACATATATATGAGGTTATAGTACTTATGATATAAGATATCGATTAAAAGAATAATATTCACAATGATAAGATTAATGATTAAAATGTTAATAAGTAAAGTACATTACCAGTTTATAAAAATATAATTATCTTATGGGAATGTTGATATAAATACTGACGTTTCGTTGCTTTATTTACCAGGATTACAGCTGTCTTGACATCACAGATGATTACAGTATGTGTCGCCACACACCTAAACCGTATCGGTATCAATATAAACAAGTGTGTTTGTATATATATTTATATATATGTACTAACTGTAGGTTTAACTTTATTCCAGGAACATAATAATACGTAGGAATCGAGAGAAAAAGGTCAGGAATTGATAAAGGACTCCTCAGGTACTCGTTTTCTCAACTGTCGATTTATTTTTTTTTTTTTCAAAACAAGTATAGATAACGGTGCGCTTATTAAAACCGGTCTATAATTTTATTTCAATTTACATTTCTTAGTATTTATCGTATCTTCATCACTATCATCATCTGAATCTTCATCTTCACTGGATACTTGAGGACATTCATCTGTAATTGTTTAGTTAACATAAAATTATTAGTAATAAATAAATTACATTGTAATAAAAATTTAAAAATATATTATTGAATTTATTTATGCAACGAGTGGGTTCATTCACCTTTGCTGGATACCTGTTGAGATTCAATTAAAGTTGTCAAGAAGTCATTGACTTGTTGTTGCATCACTTTCAAGTTTTCAACTAAATTACTTATTTTGTTGTTTTTATTATTTGAACTGTCAATTGATTTATCAAATAAACACTCATTGTTACTTGTTATTTTAACTTTGATACCTGTATCCATTTTTATTTTACTTCAACTAAAATAATTATAAAAACCCGCCTATAATTATATTATTTAAATAAAAAGTAATAGTTCGACTTTTTACAATTTAAATAAATATTCAAATTATTTTATTTGAATAAACATGGACTAGTAGATCTTTTTTTTTCTTGAACCCTCGTGCTCATGCTCGGATCCGGAAATTTTGATGAGTGTGAATGTAGCTGACAGTTGTCAATTTTAAAAATTTTGAAATTAGTGAATTAAATTTAAATTGAATAAAATTTAAAAAATGCGCATTTGCAGAATTTAAAAATCCGTATGCACATCTCTTTAATTTTTATCTTTTTAATTGTTTAATTCGTTTATTTATAATTTTAAATTTGTTTGATGTCTGCTACATTCACTCCTATAGAAATTTTGATATTTTTTAGTGTCGATTGTTGGTTAGTAAAAAAAAATTTTAATATTTTAAGATAGGTGGCTGTAGTTAAATATTTTTCGTTTGCTGTAATTACGTTGTCGTCGTTGTCACTTTGAACATAACCTGAAATTTAAAATATAAAATATTAAATTGTAAATTATTTAAATTAATAATTTTTGCACATGCTCGACATTAAGTCGAGGCATATGTTACCGAAATGGTTTTATTAGAAAATGATGTGGTAAAATAAATGTTTTAAATGCTTATAATAAATGATAAATATATTAAATAACTAATTATGATTATATATTTTATAGTTTTTGAGTGAACTCACTAGGTTATTTGAAAAGTCACGGCTGTCAGGTTCAGTAGCTCTGACTATTAAAAGATGTAAATATTAATTTCTGTTCTCTATTGATTGTTTAATTTACTTATTTGTTATAAGTAATTGAATATAAATATTATTTCAGTCAATGGACATAATAAACCAGAACCTAGAGAAGGCAATCCTGCTTTACCGAAACCAACAGAGTATCTCTGTTTAGTAAGAGCTAAATTACACTCGAAAAAAATTTCTACTGTTGTAAGTTCGATAATTTAATTATTTACTACTTACTCAGATGTTTTTCTCTCGTAATTTTAATTATTGGATTTATTTAAAATCATCGTTCATCGTTCAAAAATTAAGAAAAAATTCAAGAAAAAAAAAAACTAATAATATGTAGTTGTAGAAAATTTGAAAAAGTATATGTGCAATTTTTTGAAATATTTTCTTTTTCAAATTTATCATTTTTATAAAAATCCAGAAATCATTAGACGTCGACTAATTCTAGTATTATCTAAAAATAACATAAGACCCAGTACCCGATTAAGGAACTAGTACCCGATCAGTCATGTATTTGTATGTCTATATTTACTAAATTTTACTAGATTCAGATATAGGGTACTAGGTCTTTTACCTTATGCACATGTAGAAAATTAAAAAAGCTATAGGTGAAATTATTTAAAATACTTTTTTTTATAATTTATCGTTTCTAAAATACCAAAAAGTTATTAGACTTCAGAATAATGAAAAATTAATTAAATTTTTATTTAAAAACTCTGGATGGTGTAGGGTAAGAGTACCGTTTGTGGTCAGTGCTCTATTTTTGGTCATTTAATACTATATTTTAATTCATGAAAAAGTATTTAATAAAATTATGATACTGAAATTATTTGACATTTAATAATTTTTTAATTTTTTTTAAATGATAAATTATAAAAAAAAAAAAATATTTGAAAAAATTACACCTGTAGTTTTTAAAATTTTCTACATGTGCATATTTTTTTTAGTTTTTGTAATTAATTAGTTGAAAAAACAAAATCGGAAGATTGTCAATGGTCTGTTAACGTCAAGATCGTAATAAAATTTCCATTTTAACGGTGTGTTAAACGTACCCTTGTATAAATTTGAAAAATCGATTGTCATTACACCTTTTACAAATTATTTTATTTAAATTTTTCAACTGTCCAAAACTGACCCTAAAGTGGCCAAAAATGGTACTTCTACCCCACTTGTTTTTAACTCACCTAGAAAAATAACTAATTTGCTCGATCGTTACTTAAATTACCTGAAAGTTATCTTATATATTTCATATATCATAAACATATTTAATAAATAATTTAAAAAATTGTATTTATTTCAGATTCATTCCAAGGATGTAAATAAATTCCAGCAGGCATACTGGAATCTATTAAAAGCAAATATAAATGGACTGAAAAAATTAAAAAAAGTGAAAAGTGCAAAGCCTAAAGCTCACTAATCAAATTAATATTTATTTATACAATTTTTTTTTTTTTAATTCAATAATTAAATGCAATTTATGGTAATAGATTTATGTCTAATAATTATTTCGTACATATATATTATATTTAATCGCGTCAATTTTGCACTTGAATAGAATTATCTTTCATGTATCATAATTTAAATTATCTATCTTCTAATAGAGAAATCACGTGTTTATTTTTATCAGAAAACAATTATAGGAAAAAAAAATGAATTTAAATTAAATTAAATGCGTTGTGATTTTTAATAAAAATAAAAACTACAATTCTTGTTTAACTTGATCAGGAATACGTGATAGATACCACGAATGCTGTTCACCGGGTGCTGTAGCCAGTACTCCTTTAGTATTAGGATGTTCAGTATCAGCGTCATACGGATAATTATCACCATATAGATCAGTAAGAGTTCCTCCTGCGGCATGTAGCACCGCTTCTGGAGCACAAGTATCCCATCTTTTACATCCAGGACTTGCAAATACGTAGGCATTTGCTTTGCCTTCTAATAAAAGCATTACTTTATGACCAGCTCCTCCTACTCTTATGACTTCGTCAGGTTCTATAGCATCCAGTGCTGCTTGAACAGTTTTATTGGAATGCGACCTAATGATTACAATTTTAGAAATTATAAGTACAAAGTTTAATAACTCATTTATTAATGGATATTAATAAAAATATATATATGTCATTAGTTTAATTCCAGTACCGTGTAGTTGTAATTATTTTCTTCCCAGCTGGTGGTGGGATTGGTTTGAACCCACCGATTCCAACTTTATCAATACCCCACAGAGTACGACCTAGTGATGATTTTTGAACGTCTTTATAATAAGGTTGATGAATTACACCTCCCACAGCTTTTTTTCCTACTGCGACACCAACTAATACTGTAATGTGGTCCACTAATCCTTGAGTGAATTCAGAAGTACCTGTAATATTTTTAATTGTTTAAAATAAAAGGAGTAATTGATTGTGATCAACTGGAATTTCCAAAGGGCCAGTTTTTCAAACCGGGATTTATTTTAATCCGACTTTCAATTAATACTGCTAGTATATCGATACATTAGTAATAAATAGATATACAGCAATAATAATTTAAACTTTGTTTGAAAAACTGGCCCTAAGTCATAAAATGCAGTATTATTATTATGAATGAAAATAATTTTTCTTGTGATGATTACGAAAGATACATCAGAACATTCTACGTCTACAGAAGACCGTGATTTTAAAAAATGATTCAATCCATGCTAAGCGTATATCTATACATCAGTCGATTTAAATTATTTTAAATCATTCCAAGTTGTTTCCAATCATTTCAAATCATTTTACTTAATCAGGGATGTGGCTAAAATTGAGGAATAGAAAGTATGCCACCAAATGTATACTGATATATTTTAAATTAAATATAAGTATCACAAATTTTATACTTTGTGATACAAATACATATTTATAAAGTAAGATACTAGTAAAAATTATTAATAGACTCATTAATCTAGGAGACAATGTCATAACATTTAATAAATAAATACTAATAATTATTATTTTACCATCAAGTGGATCAACCCATACACACACGTCTTTTGGAGAAACATTTTCAAGATAATCAGGAAGTTTAACCTTCAATACATCTTGATCTAAATCAGTAACAATCCAATCTGATGGGACTTCACATCTGGATGTTCCCTCTTCTCCAATAATAGTTATATCAGGAAATTGTCTACTCAGTGATTCTATAATACAATTTTGGGCAGAACGATCAGCTTCTGTTTGCAAATCATTAACTCCTTTATCAACAATATTTAAATCTCCTTGTGTAAATATATCACGAATTATTTTTCCTGCTTGCGTTGCTGCTACTACTGATGAAGCGACCAGACGTGACACCAATGGATGACACTGTGCCATTATTAATTTATATATATATTTTAATATTAATATTAAATAATTGGTCTATCTGTAATATAAACAAATATAATTACTATTTAATAATTTCAATTTATTGTAATTGTGTAACATATAATGATAATGACAAGTAATTAATTAATTAATTAAACAAAATGAATATATTAACTTCATTATTTACCTTAATCTCAATTTAATTAAATTAACCTCTGTGATATATTTTGAATTTTTTCATTAGTTTTACATCAATATCAATAGAATTAGTTTTTTTTTATTTTATAAATAAGCGTCAAAAACAGTATGAAGAATTTATGAGTGACAGACTACTTGTAAAAAAGGCGGTAAAAATATTAATCAGTTTTGTTTAATTTAAAAATATTCAAATAATAATTTATTTAATTTTTGTACGTACAGTAACCATTGATAATTAGGATATTGTTCTAATAATATATCATATTAAATAATAAAAATGTACTTTAATAAATTTAGCAATAAAAAAATGATATCATTAGACATTTTAAACAACCGCCATTTTGAAATCATGTGACTGAATTATTAATTTTTTAAGGAGTGTGAATATAGCAGACGTCAGACAAATTAAAAATTATAAATAAATAGAATAAATAATTAAAAAAATAACATTTTTAAAAATGCACTTATTAATTTTTAAATTTTTTAAATGCGTATTTTTTTTAAATTTTATTTTATTTATTATTTACTCTATTTTTTTATAATTTTAAATTTGTCTGATGTCTGCTACATTCACACTCATAATTTTTTAAACACTGAAGCCAGCTGACGTCTAATAATTTTTGAATTATTTTAAAAATTGTAGAAAAATTATTTGAAAAATTGCAGCTGTAGTTTTTTAAATTTTTCTACATGCGCGTATTTTTAGTTTTTTTTTTATAATTAATTTACTGAACGAAAAATTAAAAAAATTTTGAATTGTCTGCTAGCTTCAGGATGGTGATTTTTTTTTTTTGTAATATTTGATCGGTAAAATGAATTTCTGTAAATGAAATATAGAATGTCAACAATCAATTTAAAATTGTTGCACATGTTTGGTAAATATTATATTATATAAATAATAATAAATAAAAGTTATGATAAAATGTCAGTGAAGAGTAAAACTAATGTAAGTTTAATTATATAAAATATTTCACTATGCTGTATTTTGTCTGTTTATTTAAGTTTTTATTAAAAGTATTTCCTGTTATTATTTTTCAGATGATCTTCCGAATGTTTGTTACACGAATAAAACAGCCACCAGAAACTGAAGTTGGTTTATTTAACGTTGACGTTTACACAAAAACATCACAAACGCAGAAACTACCTTGTTACAGTGATACAGATTTAGATGTTAATACAAAAGACGATTCAGATGAAAATAAATTAAACGAAAAACTTGCAGTCAATAAAAAGGTTATCCAGGTATTGAGTGATACAGGTGATGTTGATTTGAATTACATTCCGCGAGAATGTTTAAAAAGATTACGGGCTCCTCAATCACTACATTTATTAAATAAAAATACCGCCAAAGAGTTTTCATCAATGATTGTAAATGATGTGAAATCAAATATACCTGTGTTGGAGATAAATCCTGGTCCTGGATTTTTAACTGAAGAATTGCTTAGAAATGATGTGTCTCGGGTTTATTTATATGAGAGACTTCGTAAGTTTGATTGGTACCTCGATCCCCTTGTAAAAAAATATGGCAATCGAGTGGAGGTACGGCACCACAATATTTTAAATTTACAGTATATTGAAGTAACAGACTTGAGATCAGGGAGTACGAATATGCAAACAATTTTTGAGGGAATTGAAAAGAAAGAATGGCATGAAGAACCGTCGATGCAAATTATTGGAGCAGTGTCTAACGGTCAATTTTTAAATTACTTACAATATTCATTGTTGACGCGATATTTGTCTGATTTTGGACGTGTCGTTTTATATATTGCTACTCGTCCATCAATTGCTAAAGTAACTATGATAATTTTAACATATTTTTATAATAATAATTTTAATTTAAATGTATTGATTATATATTTATACTGTAATTTATAATTATTTATAGGAAATTTTATACCAATTTTCTTATTACTTTACTTATTTCCCTGTTTGAACAATACAATTAATTTTCATTTATTCTTATGAAATTTAATAAAAATTATTATTTATTTTCCGATGAAAAATTTGCTAACTGATAAGGCTCAAATATCACCAACTTAAGTGTCCATAAAAAGTCTCAAACTTCTATAATTCGATTACATGATTAATTTCGTTAAAAAGTTTTTCTTTATTTTAATCTAAAGGGAGTCATTGTGTTTAAATAGGAAACATATTATAAATTTAATTATACAGTTGAATTAATTATTATCAGAACTGTCAAGTACGAATACTAAAGTAATAAATTAAAAAAAAATTTAATTTGCAGGGCTTTGAAGATATTCCTGATCACACATTTCACAAAGCAAAAAACGTATTTCTCCGAACATTTTTTGATTATAAAATTCTTGGGTCATTACCAAGAGAATCATTTTACCCATATAATATGGCTGTAACATCGAATCGGAAGAATTACACTCATTATCTTGAAGACAATAAAAAAATGTCTGTGATAAGATTGGAGGCTAAAAAAGATTTAATCTCAGATAGTTTTACCAAACATGACGCTGTTCTATATTTTTATTTTTTGAAATTACATTTGAGGCGACGCGATTCACGTATTATTCCATCATTAGAGTAAGTGTTATTTAACAACAGACATCGCAGGTTTATTTTTAATATTTTTTCTTCAAGGAAATTATTAAGTCTTAAAACAGTTACATCTTCAACTCTACTTAATGACGAGTAATTTTCTGATTCGTTTTGTGTCGTAATTAAAACTGGTAGTTTTCCATTGTAAAGTCGTCATAGAGAAAAGTTGAAGCTGAATAAAAAAATGTTTTAAGTAGACATGCAACTCTGCTTGAAGAAAAATTCAATAAATTATTTATATTTTAATACTTGATAATTAAAATATTTAATAAAATTTATTTTATTACGCAGTAAATTTATAAATGTAATTAAATATTAAATTTAAATTAAAAATTTTTCATTTTAGAAAATGGATTCCTGGATGTGGACGACAATTAATAAGACACAATTTAAATATCCACACAAGATTTGCTGAGTTGACGTCATTTCAATTATTTATGTTATTTAAAATAGTCAAATCTTGGCCTCAGTTTGAAACAAGTTCATTTTTAGAATTTATAAAGCCTTACTTAGAAAAAGATACGTAACAGTATTTATAATTTCGTCTCACTATTATTACTTCAATTATTGTAACTATTGTTAAAAAAAAGTCATGTAAATATGCATTGTTTATAAAAATATTTTAAATCACAATTGTTGATCAATTAGCTGTTGGATAAATTTATTTATATTTATACTCAGTTAAAAGTCTCATATAGATAACTCATATTTTTTATTTTATCTCCATAAAATGTATATGTGAACTTTAAACTCACATTTAATCTAACTCTTCATAGTCACTGCTATATATTTGTTTCAAGGATTTGATGGTATTCAAAACAAGCAAAAAAAATAAAAATAAATAAAACGTTGAAGGTTTTCAATGCTAATGACGACTTTCTAAAAATATATACAATAACTTGGGATTTCCGAGCATCACTTTTTAATTTTTTACATTATCAACAAGACGTTTGTACGAACGTTGTTTCTCTATAATGATAAAAAAAGTGTTTGTATTTATTTCTCTCTTTAATTTTTCTTTGAATCAAGATATCGTTTTTCCTGGTGATGAAATTCAAATGAAAATTAAAATTAAAATTAATGATACCACTGAAACTACTACTACATCTGCAATTAATGTTATTACCAGTACCCCTGCTACAACTGTAAGTAAATCTTTAATTAATTTATAATAAAATGTAGCTCTAGTATACCGACATGATATTTAAAATTTTAATCTTTGTATATTAGAGTGAAAAACAATTAGAAAAGTGCCCAGTAAACATGACCATCATTGAGGATAACGGAGAATATATTTGCGAATGCGTATCAGGATATCTTTATTACCCGCCTTTGGAAGGTTGCTTCCAGCCCTACACCCGAGGTCCTTGTTCATCAGGAAATTACTTAGCCATCAGTCCTGGTGCGTTTACAGCCGAGTGTTTGGAAAATCCCTGCGAAGAAGGCTCTGTTATGTACCAAAATGAATGTCATAAGCTTTTGAAATCTGGCCCACCATGTAATGGAAGTGAAACTCTGATTGTCAATGAAGAAAATTATGAAATAAACTGTCAAGAAGTTATTCCAGTTGTCTATCAAGTGATAATGGCTCCAGTAAGACGTTGTGCGCCCGGTTCACGTATGGCCGCTCATGGAATATGCCGACAACTTTTATAATATTTTTTATTTATCAATAACTCTGGTATATTTTATCAAACGAAATAATAATTATCTATATTTATTTGTGTGTTTACATTAAATAAGATGGACAAATTTATTATCTTTACGCAATCACTTACACACTCGAATCGTCGATTGGAAAGTTCAAGGACATGTATCTTTAAGACGTTCAAATATAAATTTAAGTATTTTTAATAATAATCATACGTTAATTTTAATTTAAAAATGTAAAGATTAAAATTAAAATTAACGATAAAAATTTTAGTTATAATTTAACACCAGCAGGCTTTGACTTTGTTTTGTAAATATTTATTTTTTATACATGAATTCAAATAAAAAAGTCCTTTTTCCGATTTACCGTTAACCTCGGTTTAATTTGATTGATATCCTTTCAACTTTTTTTTACGCCAGTTGACCTTGATATTTTTTAGTGAAGATTATTTAGTCTAGAGTCCATAAGACTAGATTAAGAGCAATATAATATCTCACATAAATCTTCTTCATAAGATAAGTGTCACTCATCTCACGTGTTTACTTATTTGGAGAGTCTTCGTTCCATCAGCAATCTAATAATAGGAAGGGAAAACCAGTCTTCCGTCAGTGGATCGAGTTTACAGAAGACCATCATTCAATTCAATAAATCTCATCGAATCACTACGATACGGATTACGTAGCACTAATTTTTTTTACCAAGATGTTTATTTATTTATCAAGTATTTTTATGATCATTGCAATGTATAATTGTCAAGACATTTATTTTCCAACTGACGAAGAGACGTCGCACATCAGTGGAAATATAGCTACGGTATGTAATGTTTAATCTATCAGTAGTAAAATAATTAATTACAAGTAATCAATTTTTTTTTTTATATTAATAGGTAACAGAACGAATACCAGTTTATATTCCAGACAAATGTCCAGAGAATATGTTACTTTATCCAGGAGCTGGTAATAAAAGTGTGTGGATCTGTGATTGTAGACCTAGATTTCTTTACTTTCCATTGAGCCACAGGTGTCATGAAGCCTACAGACAAGGCCCGTGTGATAAAGGCGAGTATGTTGTACTGCCTTCGGACGACGTGGTACCAAAGTGCAAAGTTAATCCTTGTGGTGAAGATGGTTTAGTTAATTATAATGGAGTTTGTTATTATTTACAAACCAAAGGCGGTCCTTGTGCACCCGATGGAGTACTTGGTGTTAATGAAACTACTTATGAAATTCAATGTATATCGACAGATGTTGCGCCGTTTGTTATCATAAATGTGCCACAATTTTCTTGCCCTCCTGGCAGTCGCAGAAATTCTCTCGGTGTTTGCAAAAAACCTCTTTAATTTAAACACTACTAATTAATATAAATAATAAGGTGACTCAAAAAAATCAATTTTTTTTTGTTTTCAAATTGCGTATGAAAATTTGTTGGTTTAAAATATTTCGAGAATTTTCTTCCGAAATCAGTTGGATAAAAAATTTTTAAGAGGTCGCTTACAATTTGGAAAATTAAAAAAATGACGGAAATTTGGATTCTTTTTTTCTTTTTCGTGACAGCAATAGTTTATATCTGTAAAATAATGTACTGAAAATTTCAGCTCAAAATTTAAATAATTAAACGTAGCTCAAGAATTTTAAATGTTTCCGAGTGCTGTCTTTTGATGCTTTCGAGTGACCTTTAAATATTAATACTATAGCATCTCAATTTTTTCACCATCAATTTATGTCATAATTAATAAAAATAGAACCCGAGACATAGAAAAGATTATTCACATACTTTGTATATTTTAATTTAACTTTTAGGTTTTTTCGGTTACTCAAATCTTAGTGAATTTTATTGTTTAATATTGACAGTATATTTTCGGTTATGCAAAAATTATATTTTAGTGAAGTGATAATAATTGAGTTATAAAAAAGTAAAAAAATAAATTTAAATTATTAGTTACATATTACTAGTTAATATTCAAAATTCTTGAGCGACGTTTAAAAATCTATATTTTGAGTTGAAATTTTCAGCATGGTATTGACTTTACAGAAAATATTTCTGTCAGAAAAAATTTTTTTTTTTTAAATTAGAATGTCAATTATTTTTTTAATTTCCGAATTTCTCGAGTGAGCCCTTATTTTTTTATCAAGCTGATTTTTGGAGAAGGTTCTTAAAACATGTTAAGCAAACAAAGTTTCATATAAGAAAAAAGTCAGTTTTTTAGGGTCACTTTCATATATTATATATTTTATATAAATTTGTTTATTTTTTTAAATATGTTATTGATTATTATTTATAATATTTATTTAGCTAATAAAAATTTATATTTATAGAAAACAAAAATATACTTTTATTTATAATTTTAATTTACTTAAACAATAGAATATTTTTTTTTTAACATATATATATACATAATTATTGTAAAGTAATTAGTGAGTTTAATTAAATAATTTGTAAGATATTTTTTATGATATGTACATTACTTTTTTTTCCAATTGGCTCATAATTATTTTGAATATAAAATATAACAAATTCTATTGATAAAAATATCTAATACTGACTACAAGCTAGATTATGTTTATACATATTAAACATATGTATTAACTTATATTAAAAATTATATTTATATCAGTATTGAGTAAGATCACGTCAAGTGGACCCCCCATTTTCCACTTGATCATGAAAATTAAGCTTATGTATTTTTTTCTTATGTAGTCACTATGAAAAATTAAACCCTCAAACGATTTTTCAAAATTTTCATTTTAACAACAATTTTTTTTACAATGAAAATTTTAAGTACTTTTAATTAAAAAATAGATTCCAAAACAACCGTTAAAGATAAATTAATGAAATTTTCAGGATTTATTGTCAAATATCTATATTTTATAAAAATATTGATAGCTTGAAATAATTTATTTATTATCCTATTGTTAATTAACTTTTAAGTAAACAAATGAAAATTTCATTGACTTCTCAGTCAACAAATGAAGTTTTTTTTCATGGGTTACATGCATTATTTATTAAAGTTTAAGATCCCGAAAGAAAATTTCACTGCCCGCGATTAGTTTAAACAATATGAATTTATTTATCACCGCGCGCCGGTCGCTGAACGCTCTCAATACAGTGCGCGGCCGAGCTTCTCAGGCTCTATTGCAGCTTTGGTCCGTCATAATTCAAAGTAATATTTAAAAATATTATAACTGAACAAATTTTTTTTTTTTTTTTAACAATATCATGAATAATACAACAAAATAATTTTTTATTATTAAACTGAAACAAGGAAAACTAACTAATAATAAAACTTAATTATTAATTAATAATAATTTTTATTTTTTAATAATTTATAAATTATTATTAAGTAATTATAGATACATTAATTATTCATTAAACAATAATCAGGGAAAACTAACTAATAATTGAACAATTAAACTTAATTATTAGTTAGTTTTCCCCGATTATTGTTTGATGAATAATTAATGTATCTATAATTACTTAATAATAATTTATAAATTATTAAAAAAAAAAAATTATTATTAATTAATAATTAAGTTTAATTATTAGTTAGTTTTCCCTGTTTCAGTTTAATAATAAAAAATTATTTTGTTGTATTATTCATGATATTGTTAAAAAAAAAATTTGTTCAGTTATAATATTTTTAAATATTACTTTGAATTATGACGGACCAAAGCTGCAATAGAGCCTGAGAAGCTCGGCCGCGCACTGTATTGAGAGCGTTCAGTGACCGGCGCGCGGTGATAAATAAATTCATATTGTTTAAACTAATCGCGGGCAGTGAAATTTTCTTTCGGGATCTTAAACTTTAATAAATAATGCATGTAACCCATGAAAAAAAACTTCATTTGTTGACTGAGAAGTCAATGAAATTTTCATTTGTTTACTTAAAAGTTAATTAACAATAGGATAATAAATAAATTATTTCAAGCTATCAATATTTTTATAAAATATAGATATTTGACAATAAATCCTGAAAATTTCATTAATTTATCTTTAACGGTTGTTTTGGAATCTATTTTTTAATTAAAAGTACTTAAAATTTTCATTGTAAAAAAAATTGTTGTTAAAATGAAAATTTTGAAAAATCGTTTGAGGGTTTAATTTTTCATAGTGACTACATAAGAAAAAAATACATAAACTTAATTTTCATGATCAAGTGGAAAATGGGGGGTCCACTTGACGTGATCTTACTCATTAAAAAAAAATTTCCTACGAATAAAATTGTCCGAGAGTATATTTAATATATTATTTTTTATGATCCTGAAGTTAACAGATAATTAACATTTTCGGATTTTTTTTTTTAAGTAAATTAAAAAAAAAAAAATATGCACATCTAGAAATTTGAAAAAACTACAAGTGCGATTTTATAATATTTTTTTCTTGTAATTTATCGTTTTGAAAAAATTATAAAAATTATTAGATGTCAGTTAACTTTAGATCATTCTTTTTTTGGAGCTAATTTTAAAAATAATAAATTAATTTATTTCATACGGTTGGCTTATACTTGTGCCTTCAATTAATCTTTGTCTCTCTCTAAACATAGAAACTTTCATGTTTTCAAGCTGATGATATTTAAGTAATTTTAAAACAGCAAATACTGAGAGACCGACCCAGACAGAGAGGCTGCTCCAAGCACCAAATTGTGCGACACCTAATTCAATATAAAATCCAGAAGTATTGATGTTGTCTTTTTTATCAATATCATTACCAGCTGCTAGATCACAAGATGGAAATCTTTTGGACATGCATTGACACCAAGTCATAAAACCAAGAGTTATAAATGTTGCGGCAATAAGAGTTACAGCTGCTAAAAATATTGAACTGACTACATCAACGAAGGCTGATAAAAATGAACTGTCTTCTCCGTGATACATTAACATTGAAAGACGATATATCTGTACCAATGACGTTATCAGAAGCATTAATCCTACGAATATTGTATAGTTGCAGTAAATTTGTGATCCCCAGTGGACAACTAATTGTCCGTCTGTTTCCTGCCAAACTCCAGTTGAAAACAAAAGACAATGACCTCTAGATAAACAAAACAAAAAATATGTTACCAATGAATAATTTATTTATTAGCATAGCAAATGAATAGGAAAAAATACTTGAATTCATCCTGATGAAGACTCATAGGAACAATTATACATAATGACAGTATTGAAGCAACGACATATCCGGCGACTTGACTTATCAACAAAACGTTTGTCAAAGCCATGATTAAAAAACTGTTTTTTTGTTGACTGATACTTCCAGATGAGTAATAAATAAACGTCACAATGTATTTATTGAAGATTCACAATGAAATTCACTTTTTACAAAACTGCACCAAAGCAAATGAAACATTTGATTTTAATTTATTTTAAAACTAAAGTTCATTATTAACTTGAGTATTTATACGAACGAAAAAATATTTTAAACAGTATAAACAAATACAGTATTTCGTAGTTTTTTAAATGCGTGTGAAATTATGATCTTGATTTCATTGTCTATATTTCTCTCTTGCATATCAAAACACCTATACGATCGAACCAAGATTAGGAATGTGTCATTAAAGATCGATCATTTATGTAATCGATTTTTAATATCGAACGTTCGATTAGTATTTCGAACTATTCGAGAGATCGATTCTTTAAGTCCGAATCAAAGATGGTACAATCGCACGCGCGTTTATTGGCTGAAATAAACAACACCCCTGGGGCAGCCGCGGGAAATATTTGAATTTTTGAATGACAAGCACTCGTGGTACTGTTTTGACAGGTATGAGTGTGAATGTAGTAGACTTCAGAGAAATTATTAATAAATCGAGTAAATAATTAATAAAATAAAATTTTTAAAAATGCGCATTTACAAGATTTTGAAATTAATAAGTGTATTTTTTATGAATATTATTTTTTTAATTTACTCTATTTATTTATAATTTTAATTTTGTCTGATGTCTGCTACATTCACACTCGTTGACAAGTACCATAAATTATGATACTAAAGTTAGCCGACGTCTAATAATTTTTTTAAAAATGACAAATTTAAAAATTAAAATATTTCAGAAAATTGCACCTATAGTTTTTGAAATTTTCAACGTGTGCATTTTTTTAGTTTTTTTTTATTTATTTAATTAAATAGTTAATTAAATCATAAGGATTTTAACTCTGATGAGCACGGTTCGAAATATTTCAATCAATTAAAAATTATTAATCTTTTTTAATTCATTAATTTGTTTCGATAAATAAAATATTCACTGTTTAAAATTACTAATTCAATCTTATAAAAACTATGAATTTTCTGTTGATTTAAATTCAATTTATCTCAGAATGAATCGGAATTTCGTTGCTTTTAAGATAATTCAAATTTTTAACTACAGTTCATTAATTAAAAAATTTTACGAATTCGAATATTTTATTTGAATAAAACTTTATTATTCAGTGAGTGAATTTAAGAACAATTATTATTTTATTCAATTTTCATATACGAATAAAAGAATTCTAAAATTGAACCGAGTCGACTCAAATTAATTTATATTATCAATATATTTTTCATCATTAAATATTCAGATAATATTACTTATAATAAACAAAATAATAATTTTTTTTCTTAATTAAAAAAGTGAAAACAGTTTTCTTTTCAGTCCAGGCGGCCATATTGAATTTTAAGTAGTATTTTCCAATTTATCTATAATCGATAGAAATCAAATTTTCATAAAAAATATTATAATAAAAGTGCTTATAATAATTATTAATTAAATTTCTTCTCACAAAAATATGAATTCATTGAAATATATAATAATAAGTGTCGATTTTGAACAGTATTATAAATAAAATTTAAATATTTACTTTTATAGATCGAAATCAAAATTACAGTGATTATGAACGTTCAAAAAAAGTTAGGTTAACTTTCATCATCAAAACAGAGAAGTTTTTATATTGTTGTTGTTTTTTTTTTGTTTGCAATAATGAAGAACAAAAATAGAGAATCTAATTATATTTTTAACGAACATGATTGAGGATAATTTAGATTTGGTTTTATTGTTATTAAAAAATATATATCATGTGTAATCTATAAAAATAAAATAAAAATAAATAAAAGTGTTTAAAATATACCATAGAAAATAGTGATGAAATATTTATTGAAAAAAAAATGGAAATAAAAAAGGGTAAAATAGAATTTGTAAATGGACCGTGTCCAATAATACCACGTAAACTTCCAGTTCAAAATATTATATTACGTTTACGACGTCGTGAAATAATTGGTTGTCAGTATCCAGGTACACAAGTACTAACAAAACGTAAGTTTTATCAAAACGTTTTTCCAAATTATACTGTTTTGAATGCCGAAAAACCGCCGTGTTTTTTACGTAAGTTTAGTCCTGATGGCAAATACCTGCTGGCATTTAGTTCTGATTTAACGTCAATTGAAATTTATAAGTACCAAGGGCCTTCAGCAGCCGCTGAATTACTTGTTGGCTGCAAAGGTGAATTTATTGGTCACAAAAATGATAATGCAAGTTTTCATATACGCAATAACATTTTTCAAAAATTTTTCAAGAAGAAACGGGTAATTAATATAATCGATAGCGATGAACGTCTTAATAGAGAGTGTTGTTTATTTACTGATGACAGTAGATATGTAATTGTTGGTTCAGTCCGACATATTTCTGATGAATTGAGGCCACACTTTTATCAGATTTATTCCAACAATGAAGCACTTGCACCTAATTCAATTTCACCACTTGAAGATTATTGCATTTATCTCGTTGATATTCAAACTGGACAATTTTGTGATTACAGACGTTTTGCTGCTGACAAAATTTATTTATCTTACAATCAAGGAGTTTATTTGTATAAAGAAATTTTGGCCGTTCTATCTATTCAGCATCAAACGATTCATATATTTCAAGTTATCGATGGGTTGTTTGTTGATATCAGAAAAATAGGAAGATTTTGTTTAGAAGATGAAAGTTATATAGTCGCATCGACTGCATATCCAGATATTAATACAAGACCATTCAAAGATAAAATAACGAATACTTTGAAGCATAAATTATTAGCACATTTATATAAACGTGCTGCTAATGTCAGTAAAAGAACAGGTAGTCCATATGAATTGCGACGTTTTTATCAGTGCTTTGATAAATTAAATTCCCTACGAATGTGGAAGATGCAATTGTTGGATAGAAAACATATACTGATACGTTACGTCAGCGAAGAAGTAGCAACTCTACAAGTAATTGAACCGCATGTCCATTCCGCGCTGTTCGTTGTCTACAATATGGTATCTGCTAAAATAATAGGCGCTTATGACAATAACTCATCATATATGCGAACGTTATTTGAAAAGTTTAGTGATTCTTTTCGAAATCCAGACACTCCGTACATGCGCTCACCTCTTAATAATATTTACCAGCGACTAATACATCAACGATATAAGCAGCCAACTAAAAGACTCTTATCCCAATTACCAATCAGTGCGCAGTCTTATTCAAGCTCACCGTATCTCGACTTATCTTTGTTTTATTATGATGAAAAATTAGTGCAGATGATAGACAGACCTACAGCTTGTGTTGGAAATCCTGTACGATTTTACGCAAGAGATTCAGAGCTTTTGAGGTTTTGTATGCGTTTTGGACTTCTGGGAGAGAGATCAACTCCTGTGTATGCACGAAGACTTGTCGCATTAGCTTTTCATCCGACTGATCCGTTTGCTATATCGGTTCAACTTGTCAACACTGAATACATAACAAGTTTTCACATTCGGCATGTTTGATACTTGATATATAGTAATTGTTATTATTTTATGTAATTATTAATTACGAATCGAATCGAAATATTTTTAAATATAATTATGTGATATATAATAATATTATTGATAATATAGTTATTTTGATAAAAATATTTTTGAAAATTTAAATTGATATTTTTATTAAAGATAATTTTAATTATATCATGTTTTAAATAAAATTTATCATATGATTATTGAAAATTAAAAAATTTTTATTATTTTTTAAATTTATAATACTGAATTTAGCCAACGTCTAATAATTTTATGAGTGTCAATTTTTTTAATTTTAGAATAAAAAAATTAAATGGTAGTACAATAAAAATTCAAAAATGCGTATTTAGAAAAATTTAAAATCAGTACTTGCATTTTTTAAAATTTCATTATTTGAATTAATGAATTCATTTATTTAAAATTTATATTTTGTTTCGTCTGCTGTATTCACACTCATAATAAATTTTGGATTTTTTTAAAAACGATAAATTATAAAAAAAAAAATATTTAAAATAATTGCACTTGTAGTTTTATTAATTTTCTACATGTGTATATTTTTAGTTTTTTGTTTAATTTATTTTTTGAAAAAAGAAAAAAAATCGGAAAATTGTTAATTGTTTGTTCAAAATTATTTAAATTTATGTAATGACTTCTTATGAAATACGAAAAATGAATAAAAATACAAATATTTATAGAAAAGTATGATAAAAATAATTATTTTTATAAAATATAAATAAATAAAATTCCTTGTACTTTAAAGCATAAATTATTTTCGATAACCTCATAAGACAACTTATTTCTTATTTTTAATTTACATATAAAATTGTTATTTATTTTTCACATATTCTTAGAACTTACCTACGACTCCAGGAGCATTTTTGATATTTGATAACTAGATCAAGAAGTTTACATCGTGATAATAATAAAGTTGTTTTTTTTTAACACCCTATGTATTTTGACATCTTCAAGTTGCTCTGCATTAGTTCGAGTGTAGTTAAAATTATTTAAAGATGGCGCTATTGGTTAGTTCTTGATACTGCGCCGAGAAGTTGCGCAGTCACTAAATCATTCTTCCCTCGCTATCGTTAGTAAGCTGCTGCTGTCGTTCCTCGTAAAAAAATAAAAAACTCATATTTAAAGTTTATTGTTGATGCATTTTTATGTCTAAATAATTTCTTGATACTATTTCATTTAAATTGACTAATAAATTTCAAGTCAGCTGCCTCATAATTCATAAGGAAATGGTAAGACAAAAAATGCGAATCTCATTGTTGAAAATGAATGCCGCCACTTATGACATTTATTTTATTAATTAAAGATTCAATTATTGAGTCAATTAATTAACTCAATTATTTAGATTAATTTTTTTTTCTTTTTAAATCATTAATTGATATTTTTACTTCATATTATCTTTTTAGTTCGATTCTAAACATTTTGTTATAAAAAATTTTGTTTTCTAAAAACGCGTAGTTTAAATTTTGTCCGCTACGGTAAAGTGGCGCGACAGTTAGTATTTGAATTCAAGGACGCCATTTCAATTCCAACAAATGTGTGGGCTGCTAACTGAACAAGTCTCCCGGTTTTTTATTTATTTAAATTCATTTAATTATTAATTAAAAATCAATCAATTTAATCTTCATTATAAATTTCGAATATTTATTGATCTTACATAATTAATCAGATTAGGAAATATTATCGAGATATCATTTTTTTTTTTTTTTACATTTAAGCCTAGTGCTTTCCGGAGTTGACAGTAGTAGTAATTTTTTCGGTGTTATAAATTATCGGTATTTAAGTGTTTTCATAAAAATATATTATTTTAAAGTGATATAAACATTTAATTTCTGTTTTAAGTATAAGTACTATATTTTTAGTGTTTTAAATTTTTAGTGGTTCTAGTGTTTTCAGTGAAAGTTATTTTTTTAAGTGATCCGAAACTTTAATTTTCGTGTTGAGTACAAGTATTCATTTTTACAAATATAAACCATCGATAGTTTCAGTGTTTTCAGTGAGTTTTTTTTTTAAGTGCTATAAATATTTATGATACTAAAATCAGCAGATGTCTGATAATTTTTTTTTTTTTTTCTATTCATGAGTGTAAATGTAGCAGACATCAGACCAATTTAAAATTACAAATAAATAGAGTAAATAATTAAAAAAATAGTATTTATAAAAAATGCACTTATTAGTTTCAAAATTTAATAATAAGAAATTTTCTTGTATCTGCTGCCTTTATTATCATAAATATTCAGTTATTGTGTTAAGTGTGTGTTGTGCTTTCGGTGTTAAAAGTCATTAGTAATTTTAGTGCATTGAGTAAAAGTTTATATTTAAAAGTGATATAAATTAGTTTTTGTCAAAGTTAAAGTATTATTTCAAAGTGTTATAAATTTTGACTAGTTTTTTTGAGTGTCAGTATTATTAAATCAAGTGTTTTGAGTGTAAAACTTTTAATTTCGTGCTACAACTCCATCCTCTCAATTGTCAACTTCAATAAATCATCAGAACGTGAGTAATAATTACATTAAACAATTTATTTTTTCTCATACTTAATTAAGAAATATATTATTTTATATTTCATTATGTTTCTTTAACTTATAATTTTTTTTTACAATGACATTTTATAAATTTCAAAATTACTGATCACACTCTTAAAGTAATGAACAATTTTCAAAAATAACAATAATAATAATAATTATTATTATATAAAATTATTCAAAAGTTGAACCTGCGTTTGTATACTGGGTCTTTGGAGGAACAGTCAATTTCCTAAAATTCCGTTTTTTCGATTATTCTTCAATTTTTGTTGACATCAATTTTAAATATTTGATTTTGGGAACTTCTGTTAATGAGTATAAATATAGCGGGCATACGAAAATTCTTTAATTACATACCAAAAAATTAAATAATGGCAATAATAAAATTAAAAAAAAATGCATTTACTGAACTTGAGTTGTCTAAACGTGGGTATTTTTAATTTTTATTTTATAAACATTTTAATTTATTATTTCAAAGTTTTAAAAATTTTTAGATGTCCGCAAACTATTATCATAATTCATAATTTTTTGAAAGCCTACAGTTTGAAAAATTGATTGTGCCCTAAAAGACCCAGTGCACATGCCGAGTCTCAAAAAATATACTGTACACACGTAGGATTAAATATGGCTAGAAATTAAAAATAGTGACATTGATATTGCACATTGATAATATACCAGCTGTAGGTTCTGACAGTCCCTTTATCGTTATTCCTCACGCGTAAAAAAATAAACAAATCAGTCTTATAACCTTCGAGTAATAGTTTGTTTACTATCATATGTTTACTATTTAAAATCTAAACAATGAAATCAACTGTCAATTATTTACAAAACATATTAACACAACAAGTAAGAAACAAGTTTTTGTGTTACGTATTTTTATAAATTATCTATATTGATATTTTTGTTTAAAAATAGTAATGGATACATACGATAATTTTCTCCAAAAACATCAAACACAGCTTGAACTGTCAGGTATTCCAGAAATTTATTGGCCAACGTTGTTTAAAAAATTGAGTGATAAAATTTTTGACGCTGGTCTTGTTTTTGAAATCGCTAAAATTGATTACACTGATGTAGTCAAGACCCCACAGGATCCGGGTTACAAATTATTTGTAGCAGCTGAAGAGGGTTTAGCATGCGATGATCTAAGTAATATTTATTTAATTGATCATGCCTGGCTGTATGATGTCAATTTTGCACATCGTCATTTGTCTGAAATTCCTGGTCTATTAGATCGTTTGTGTAATTTGATGTCCTATGATGGGAGTGAAGAAGATGAAAACGATAAAATCGATTTCGTTCTCAAAGAAATGTGGAGATACAATCAATTTTATACATTAAACCAAGGAACGGTTGAGGAACGTCTGCCACTTTGGTATATAATGGACGAAGTTGGATCAGCAGTAAATCATAGTGATGATCCTAATTTTCGTACCGTTCCTTTCCTGTATTTAAATGAAAATGTAACTTACACTTTATTGTTTCCTATAAAAAATTCTGAATTTAATGAAGAGGTAACTCGAGATTTTGTTGAAAATCAAACGAATGATCTGGAAAAAAGACGTGCTTTACTTCTTCCGTGGGTTGATCATGGTTTTACTGACAAAAGTTTCACTCAAATTGAACCAGATGAACAGTATTTTTTATCTGGTCGTATCCCTGAAACTTTACCTCAAATAAATGAATCAGTGAATGGCCAAAATGGTGAGAGTAAAAAAGATAAATTAAAAGTCTTTAGCCAGTATGATATTGTCAGCCAGTATCTAACAGATCCGGCCTTTGAACTTGTCGATAATGAACAAGAAGCTGATGTTCTTTGGTTAATTGTTCATTTTAAGGATTATAAAAAACTAAGCCAAGAATCTCCTTACACATTTATCAACCAATTTCCTTATGAGCATGTTCTGACTACAAAAGATTTATTGTCTATTGTTTGTCGGAGAAAAGCTGCTGATAATTTATACAATCCAGAGACATTAGAAACTTATCCTTCGTGGTTGCCGACTACGTACAATTTAAGTACTGAGCTGATTGAATTCGTATCGTATTTTCAAAATCGTCAAGCGAGAGATTTAGACAATCACTGGATTTGCAAGCCGTGGAATTTAGCAAGAGGATTGGATACTCATGTAACAAATAATTTATTTAGTATTTTACGTTTACCGAGTACTGGACCTAAAATCGCACAAAAATACATTTCATCTCCGGTTTTATATCCAAGACCTGGTGTAGGAAACGTCAAATTTGACGTCAGATATGTCGTGTTATTAAAATCTGTTAAACCATTGATGGTTTACGCGTATTCAAATTTTTTCTTACGTTTCGCTAACAAAGCATTTGCTCTGAACAATCTCTATGACTACGAGCAACATTTTACGGTAATGAATTACTCTGACGAAGCTGAACTTTATCATGTCAAGTGTGCTGATTTTGTTGTCGAGTGGAATAAAATCCATCTGGATAATGAATGGAAAAATAACGTTGAGATTAAAATATTTAAAGTTATTAAAGAAGCTTTGGAAGCTGCCACTGATGCTCCGTTGGGTAAAGGAGTTGCTGCTAATCAGCAAAGCCGAGCTCTGTATGCTGTTGATTTAATGTTGGAGTGGAAAAATAATGAAATTAATCCTGTTCTACTGGAATTTAATTTCTCACCTGACAATAAACGCGCGTGTGAATATTATCCCGATTTTTATAATAATGTTTTCAAATTTTTGTTCCTAGACATTGATGATACTAATGATTTTGTGGAACTATAATTTAATTTAATTTGATTTTAGTATTTTTTAAAATTTATACCCGTGTATTTTTCCATAATTAAAGGGATATCAAAGTATGCAATTAAAAGGCAAATTTAATTTACGTTTTACTACCTAACACATTGTAAGCTTTATGGTTGCTCAAGTGATTCAGCTGTTTTTAAAGTGATGTATGACTATAAACATAAATGTGTGAATGTACGCATACGTCAGGATGGCATTTATTGTCTGGATATAAATTATTAGAACTTATCTCATCTGTTTATTATCATGTTAACAGGCTAACTTTACTTTTTATTTTCTTATTTTTATGATTGATGATCAAAACATTTGCCCTTCATAACATAATTTTAAAAAAATATCTTTTTATTGTACATCTAATTTTTAAACAAACATATTTTTACTCCGAAATTAATTCCGTGTGAAGGCTGGTCGTAAACATGGAGAATACGGACCTAAATCGTCTGCCGTAATACAGAAATGTATTAACGCAGTATTCTACTTTGAGGGTACGAAAAAAAAACGTTATTTTTTATGAATTTTTAATGAGATTATGAATAAAGATTTACATGTAGAGTTTCTTAGGCTAAATAAATACACTAATGAAATACATTAAAAAAAATTTTCTCATATATGTTATATACTTTTGACATACAAAATATTGTTCAAATACAACGTCTCAATTAGTAGGTAAGTTTGCACTTGGTGTTACAATTTCAAAAATGGACAAACTGAAACAGGAAATTCTTGAATTTTTAGATTCAATACATCACTAACAACCGACTGAACTAGAGTTTTCAATGTACATGCAAAAATAAAATGGCGGGGAAAATAAAAAAGAAAAAAAGTAATTTTTTTTTCCTTGTTTATTAGTTTCGTGGTCATCTTGTTATTTTTGCATGTACATTGAAAACTCTAGTTCAGTCGATTGTTAGTGACATATTGAGTTTAAAAATTCAAAAATTTTCTGTTTCAGATTGTCCATTTTTGAAATTTTAACGCCAAGCGCAGACCCACCTACTAATTGAGACGTTGTATTTGAACAATATTTTGTATGTTAAAAATATATAAAATATATAAGAAAATTTTTTTTAATGTATTTCAATACAGTGTTTATTAAGCCTAAAAGACTCTACATGTATATCTTTATACGTAATCTCATCAAAAATTCGTAAAAAATAGTATTTTTTCTGAGCGTTCAAAGTAGAATACTGCCTTAATTTTATGATTTGCTATTTTTTTAAAAATTTCTTCCTAAAATTTTTGTCGGAAGATTTATGAATAACTTGATAGTCACTGAAAATTATTGAAAATAACAAATTTTTAATTTTTTAATAATAAAATATACAAAAGTTAAATTGATTACTTAATGATTTATTAGTATGAATGCGATAATGTTTAAAATAATATTTGCACATGTTCTTGACTAATATTAAGACAATTCTGTGAGGTAAAATGTAGATGATTTTATAATTTATTCAAATTTTTTCAGTTATTTTAAAGATAAATATTTAAACTATTTACCCTGTTCTGCGAACTGGCTTTTTCCATTTTTTATTTTTCATTCGATTCTTTCGTATTTAAAAAAGTTTTTTTTTATTTTTATAATCTATTACTGCAACAATACTGATAAGAGATGAGTAAGTCCGATCTTTACGGCCCTATCATCTTTTTTGCTAAAAAAAATTTTCCCAGTCAAGAATTTAAAGAGAGTTGAGGTCTATATAGTGACATTGTCTACCAGCTACGATTGTTTTTATGATATAGAAGATGACGTACATGTCTTTTATGAAAATTCTACGACTTTTTGTTCTATAATATCATTCTGAATTTTTATTTAATACTATTTCTTTTATTTTTCATTTTAAAATTCTATGTTTCTTTACGTCACTGCTTACATTGACAATTCACTCGTGTTTTTTTATTTTTTTTATGTATAATTTTACTTTTTTTTACAATCACAGAACAATGAAAGCTGAACTATTGGACGATATAAGCGTGCAATAATAAATTTTATTATTTAATTATTATAAAAAAAATATTAATCACGTATTAGTTTCTATTTTTGTTTTATAAATTATAATACAGTATTCTATTTGCGGATTACATAACTTTTTTTTTTTTTTGGATACACGAATAAGCGTGTACAAAACTATCTCATTCTTTGGTTGAATTTATTACCCTAGTGTTTTAAGATCAAAAATTACTTATATCAATTATCATATATACTATAGATAAATATGGACGCACAAAAAAATATAATTAAGTTCATCTCAAATTTTAATTATCACAATGTCCTTAGTTGTTTTATATATTGGTCTGTTAAAAATTTTATTAACCAATTTTAATTTTTATTTTTTAAAATTCTATCTTAATCTAACGTCAACGTAATTCAATAAACAATAAGTAGTACAATTAAAACTTTTTTTTTTAGATTTAGTATTTTTTTAAAAATCGTAAGGACATGTTTATTATTTTTCTTTTCAGTATAAATTAATAATTAATAAATAGCTTAAAAAATAATACTTATCATTAATTCAAAATTATCTCACTTGATGTATACTTTTTTTTTTTATTCTACCTAAAGAGATGAACCCCTGATTTTTTTTTTACCCCGTAAAAATTTCAAATTTATATGGCAGATATTTATTGATGATATACAATAATCCAATAAATTGATTTGTCTGTTATACATATATTTTTTTACGCTTTGGTATAAGAAATTGATTTACAACTATTGACTCAGAATATGTATATAAATATTTATATTAATTGTAAGTAAAAAAAAAAAAAAAAATAAAAAAACATTGAACAATCTTGATGATCATGACATTGCACTTAGCGTTTACGATAAAATAAATAAATAATTTATCGTAAGTAATTATTGTGAAAATATGAAATCGACGGAATGATGAGAATGATTTGAATTTCGATGCTTATCTTTACGATGATTAGTCCGTGTAATACTGCTTCTTGTACCACCATTATTATAAATCGTTGTACCACCGGACGTATGATGACTGTAACCACTATCACTTCCAAAACTACTGTCGGGTTGTCCTTGATACAATTTACCAGCAGAAGTTTTATCTGGATCGCGGGAAGTAAAGTAAACAGGTTGGGCATATCTATCATCACTGTAGTAAAGTTTATCAGTTGGCTGAGCATATGTATCGGAATAATCATTACCAACTTGTGTATAAATTGGCGTTACAACTTGATTATGTAAACCAAAGTATTCAGAAGCATATTGTGGATATTTATTATAATCATCAACTGTCGGTACTTTATTTGATGATTTGTCTTTACTATTTGTTTTATTTTGGTTTGAATAATTGTGCAGCGGACCGAGAACTGGTACACTCTCGTAAGGATTTTCTTCTTCTTTGTTATTTATTTCTTTGTTTAATGAATGAAATTGAGGAGGCATTTGTGGCACATAGTATGGCAATTTATGTGCTACCGTAACAGCAGGTTTTGTTCGTTGACTAGAATTATTTTTAGTTCCTGCTATACCTAAGCAAATATAAAATAATTATTATATCTTATTTAATTGATAGAATTTATTATTATTTAAATAATAATAATAATTACCAGGAACATTTGGATAAAAGTGTAGCAATGCATCAAGAAGCATTCCTTCGTGAAATTCACCAACATCATGGGCTTTATTTTTCCTGCGTCGATCTAAACTTCTGGGGCTTTTGCCTCGTCTTTCACGGGAAGTTCGTGATGATCCAGCAGGACATGTGCTCCATGACACTGGGCCAGGTGATGCTGATGTTAACACGCGTGACTCTGAAGGTTCGCCAACAGACAATTCATCTTCAGCAAATTCATCTTCGCTTGCTGATTTTGAATTTGCTGATGCGCGATGATGTAAACGATTTCGTCCGTTTATATCACCTTCTTCGTCTGTATCAGGTTGATTATCACCTGTAATAATTTTTTTTGTTTTCTTATCAAATTATAAATGTAGCAATGATTCAATGCTCAATTTTTTTTTATTTTCTTGTATTGATTGTTTCTGCAATTGATAATTACCATTACAAAGTTCCTCATAAACTGGATTATAAAGATCTTGTGATCCGTATGGATCTGGTCCAGGGCTGCTACACACAAAACCTCCTCGGTTGCCATTCTTCTCCTTATTGACATCAATCATCTGTAGTCAAGGTATATATTATGTATTTTTATTTTATTTACGGTGTGTACTATAACATCCATTCTCAATAGCCTCAGCGATTAATTCAAAATAAAGCGTTTTAGGAAAAGCGTTTTTGTTGATGTCGATTTATCGTGATAATTAGCACATTATTTTATTTTTTTTGCACACCACAATTGCCAAGTGTTAGGAGTGTGCTTTCAATTTGCTTTCATTTTTTAAAATACTTTAGATTCAGACTTTAAAAAAGGGTAAAAAATGAAATAATTATATATGTATCATTTAATTTTATTAAACACAATTTTTTTTTCTAAATAAAATAAGTTCATTTATTTAATGACTATATAATTTTTCAAATATTTATATTTGAATTTTTAATTCTACTAAGAATTAAATATAGTTTTACAATAATAATTTTTAGTCTTTTTGTTGACTATTATAGCCTTGAAAATTGAATAAAATTATTGTTTTTATTTAAATAGATTTTTTTTTTAGAATGATTGTCAAATAGATCCAATATTCATTTCACTCGATATAGATTCATGCATATTGTAATAAAATTTTTTTTCTCATGAATATGCATATACTGAAGCCTGAATGAAATTTGATCACAGAAGTGGTTATCCGTAAATGCTATTTTAAATCTTATAGATAACGATAAAAATAAAAAGTTTTTCTTTATTAATAATATAAAGTCTGAGTAGCTGGTTGATTTAAATAATTACTTAGGATTGAAAATAAATTTCATTACAGTTAATTTTTGTTTATGTAGGGATGGGATGATGAACCGGGTGAATAACCACTCCTTGTCAAATTTTATCAGTAAAGTAATTTTTATTTTTCGATAAGTTTTTTTTAAATCATCTCATCAATTTTTTTTCGATAAATAATAAATACTTGATGTACAATGATTATACTTTCTCTTAATAGTTTTTTTTTATCGATTTTTTTTTATTATTATCACACACATTTACACAAACACGCATACAATCTCAGTCTCATTTTAAATATTATATTCATTTTTAAAATTTATTTAACTTGAATTTTTAAAAAATAAATAATACATATAATTAATAATAATAATAATAATGATTGAAAAAATAATAATACTAATATTAATTTATTTTTTGACCTATTGTCTAATGACTAAGTTATAGTCAAGTAACAGATATGTTTTAGTTTTGAGTAATAACTCAGATATTTATTAATATTTCACAGCATTTAAATTATAATAATAATAATAAATAATAATAATAATAATAATAATAGTAATAATAATAATAATAAATTAATAATATTAATAATGATAAAACATAAATAATAATTACAAAACAAAATAATAATAATAATAATAAAATTGGAAATTGGTCGGTTTTTTTTCCTACTTCGCTATAGGTGAAGCTAATGATATATATGTTATTTATTGTTACTTAATAAATATATAGTAGATTTAAAAAAAACCTGTTTAGAGTACGATCATTGTACGAACTTTGAACTACAATAAAAAAAATAAAAGGCGGAAATAATACATAAACCAATAATTATTTTGATTAAATTCAATATTGACTAGACAAAATAATAAGCTACAAAAATAAAATATATATTTTATGAAATCTAGTCATGAGTGAGGAAATAATATTTTATTTTTGTATTTTTTTTTTTTTTTTAAAAAAAAAGGTTTTCTTTTAATGTTTTAAATTAAAATTTTTGATAGAGTATAAAGTTTTTCAAATAATCGGAATACTTAAAATCGTGTTAGATAAATTATATTATTTTGTATTTATAAAAAACAAAATGCTCTTTTTCTTTTTTAAATGTCTGTGCAGTTGTTTTATATGAGTAGTGTTAGTGATAAATTAATTTTTATTGATAAAGAGAATTCTGATTGCTTTACATAGAAGACGATCGACCTGCGATTAATCTGTTAAAATTTTTTCGATGTTATTCGGTTGAATAAATAATTATTTAAACCAAATAAACTTGCCAAAGTTTTGTTTAATAAACAAATAAATAAATAAATAAATAAAATAATTAACCAAAACAATGATAATAATAATAATTTTAGTTTTACTGATTGTGAGGTAAATTATTGGTCTGATCAGGTAACGTGACGAGGTGATGAATTTGTTGTATAGTACAAAGAGGACAAATTTCCTCATTAGTACCATCTACGGGGTTACATTCTGTTCTATTAGTGCTTATATCTCTATTATTGCTGCAATACCGTTCAGAGTTACGTTTATTTTTAACTTCAACATCAGGGTCCTCATAAATAGCTACTGAGTTATCATTGAGAAGTCTTTGACACGACTCATCAATGTTATCGCACATATTTCGATCAACATTATCGTCAATGCCCGAATTACCGCGCGTATTTCTTTCTAATTTATTTGGATAATAATCATCGATATCAATATAAGCATAACCCTCAGAATCCACAGATAGTCGTCGTCTCCTATTGTTATCATAATTACTACTGTTTTTATATTTATTGCTTTGTGATGGTACGATATCACAAATATTATTACCACTACATGTTGCTTGAGATTCAGATAATTGGTCAGTAGTGGGGATAAAACGCGATCTATGTGTCGGAGTTATTAAATCATTTGATATTGAATAATGAGGTGTAATTAATTTATTCGAATTATCACAACAATATCTGTTGACATTTGTTTGCATTGAAACAAATGATAAACCCGGAATAATTGTTTGATTTGTCATCATATATTGATTTTGATTGTTAAATGTTAAATTATTAATTAATAAGCTATTAGTATTTGTATTTTGTTGATTAATGACATCAGTAGCTTGCTGCTGCTGATGATGATAGTCATTGGTGATATTTCGATGTAGGGTAGTAATTGGTGGTGACATTTTAATCACAGCTTGTGATTTTTTAGCTAAAAGAGCCATTGGTGTGCGATAACCACCAAGTATTGCTTTTGTTGGTATTTTATTAGTGCTAATAATCGTACGTGGATCACGATAATCAAGATAGTCGAGGTAGTGCGATGCAGGAGTGCACTCATCGCTCACCTGCTGCCTCGAGGAATCTACACCTCGTACCTCGATTGTTGGTTGCATCCTAAGTTGAGCTGGCAAGTGATTGTGGATTTGCGAATGGGGTACGTGCTCCATCATATCCTCATAGAGACGTGCGGTGTTATTGCCAGCCATCATATTACTGCTGGCGCCCGTTAATGCTTGACCATTTGGCAAAACACGGGTACGTCCTGTTGTTGCTGTTACTGCTACTGCACTTTTACAGGGTAGAAGATTCTGTACTTTTCTTTTGTGTCTATAACAAATTTAAAAAACGAACATTCTTCATTAATTAAAGATTCTCAATTTTATTTTATGTATTAAATTCATAAACGTTCCTGTAGCAAGTTTTATATTTTATTAATTATTATATATATATATACATAGGGGAGGGAGGGGTAAAACGGGGTACTTAAGGAAATATCAAGTTTTTGAGGACTCAAATAAGCAATTTTTTTTTTAATGATATTCAAAGTAAATAAAAAAAAATTTAAGTTACTGTTAAAAAACAAAATTTTGATTTTTGCGGGTGAAATGGGGAACCCCCTAAAAAAGGTACACGCTGAAAAGAAAGTGGTAATACTTGTCATCTTAATGAAGTAACTATTCCTATCCTTACATTTTAATGATTCTCATTCTTTTATGTTAACTATTACTATCGAAGATGGTAAGCATTCGTATCTAGATAGTAATCATTCCTATCCGTGATGACAACCATTACTATTTTAGAAGGAAAAATTAAAAATTTTTCAGACATAAGAAATATTACGATCTAGATGGTAACTATTACTATCGGCAATAGTCATTGTTGCTATACGAGAAACGAATTGTTAACATAAACACATGATAATAATTATCACATACATGATGGTAATCATTCCCTATCGCGAGATGGTAATAGTTAGCATTTTTTTTTCAGCGTGTAAAAAAAAAAATCTGGATTTTAAATGAATTTGATTAAATTAAATTTTTTGTAAATAATGCTCAATTATATTTATAAAAGTGATTTTGGCATGTTTAAAAAACATTTGAAAAATAAAAAATTTTGTTTTATATAATTTTGGGGGTACCTCGTTTTACCCCTCCATCTCCTACTCAAAGATTTTTAAAAATAACTTACTTCCAAAATACGACGGAAACTATCGCTGCCATTAACAACAAAATAACAGTACAGGCAATTATCAAAGCTGTGTTTTGTAATGACGGATTGGCGTGATAAGACGCATCGATCATCTGAAAAATATTAAATATTCATGTTAAGTGATATTTAATTTAATAATTATTTTTATACAAAGACTATAATAGAAAAAGATTATAAGTATAAAAGTAGTAGGTGGTTTTATTATGAATTTTTAAACGGGAACAGTGACCCACAGTGAGTAAAGACAATAAATTATAAATAGCTTATTAAATGTCACCGATTTGGTTTATATTTATTGTAAACATGATAATATTAACCCACATTACTTTAAATATAACGTCACTATAGTTTTATAAACGGTATTACCTACGTCATAGATCTAGTTTATGACGTGGAAAAAAGAAAGAAATACTAATAATAAAATAAAAAATCCGTGATGTAAAACGTTTATTAAGTGATTTTTTATGCAAAAGAGTTATTATAATTTCTTGAAAGTTGAAACCATTTATCTTTTCTCTCCACCCTTAAGTATGTACATACTTGTCATTGTTTACACATAATGGGCTCATTTAACTAATTCATCATGTATGCATACTCGTTTAAAGACACGTTGGAATGCGGTTAAATAAGGTGTGTATTATATTCTTAAACCACAGAAAAGCCAGAGATGAGTATTAGCATTAATTCAATTGTTTGCACGGGATTTATCTCAAGTGTTGAAAGTTGAATCGTCAGAGTATGATAATATTTCAAAAGTTTTATTTGTTTTTATTTTCATATTGTTATTTTTATTAGGACATTGTGTTAAAATAAACTTTTGAATTAATAATTTAATTATATTTGTTCGGTAAGTTATTCAAATATGTGATGCATCAAATTTAACGAAGCTCTGAGTTGGTGAATGCATTCTCCTTACTCTCATTATATGGAGACGTCTTAATAATCAATAAATTTAATCCTGAGAGAATAGAAACTCAGGAGTCTCGTACCAAAAGTTTGTCATACAACTCAAGGCTAATAGGATCCCCTGTACAGTATACTGTTTATTAAATTAATAGATTTAATCTATATATGCTCTAATAACGAAAAACTTTTTCTCTTAATTAATATTTAATAGAGACGAAATATGTATTGGAGAATGAGTTTAAAGATGTAATTTAAAAAAAAAAAACAATTATTTACACTAAAAAATTTGAGGAGTGAACGCGGATTAAATCTCGAGGGAATTCGGAGCGAATGACTATTTATTTAATTTCCTCGGAGTGAAATTTACTTCGAAGGGAAGTTTATTTTAATATTAAAACTCCGAATCGGAGTGAATTCGATTTTAAATAAAATCCGTAATCACTCCGAATTCACTCCCGATTTTTTACAGTGTAAGTCGTAGAAAAGTCAAATTAACTTGACATATGAAGGATTTAGTGTTGAAATAATAACTTTATAAATATTTACCGGAATAGCAACACAGTCCTCAAGTTCGGCTAAAGGTGCTTCCGAGCAGAATGCCGCTTCCGTGAGGAAAGGTGGCCTAGGTGGTGGAGGTAACCGAAATATCGGTGGTGGTCCTGAACACTCTGGGCAATCCATGTTATCCAATTTATCGAGTTTAGCCATTCTCCTCTTGAACGTACTATAAATTGAAAATTATTGATTTTTTATTATTATTTGTATTATTTAGACACTCGAACTGTATACAACTTTTGAAATAGCCAATAACAAACCTAAACTATTTTCACAACATACAATAATAGTTTTTTTATGAGTTTGTTTAAATCAAAAATAGTATTTTATATATAATTTATATACATTTATCTTGAGTCAGTAAATTTTACCGGAAACTATAAAACATTCCAGACGTTTTACGTAGTATCTAACTTATATTACGTGAGTGTACTTGTTCATATTATTTTTATTTTTTTTTTTTATTTACAATTTATTGATATAAAAAAAAATGTAGACACTATTTCAAATAGAAAAAAGTTGTATAGATTTTTTATAGATGATTTTTATTTTAAATCAATTTTGTAAGTATAGAGAAAGGGGTGAAAGGAGGGCTAAAAGAATTGTCGTAAAAAATAAACATTTGCATTTGATAGTCTAGTCGATTTTCTGTTTCCAATTCAATGAATATCATTTTCGCGTAATCTCATCACTAGAGAGTACTTTTGTAAGAGTGTATTCAAAGAAAGTATTGAAACGTTAAAAGGATTCCCATGTGATTATTTTTGAATTCGTTGCTGTGGAAAAATAAATGAATGAATAATATAAAAAAAGGGTTGCTTTTTATCAATTAAATTTAAAATTTGTCTATTCATTTTATATAGTACGGTGATTAATTTAGATACGTTTATGAAATTTTAAATGACAATGGCATGTCATTAGGAATGTCATAAAATAACCAAGTCAGTAATAACGTTAGTGAAGCAAGGGGTGAAATATATGTAAGATCAATACTTGCGCGCAGGCTCACGATTAATTATTAAATCTCTAATGTTTTTAACAATCTCAATATTAATTAAATAATAGTATATTTATTGATGTTATTTATCAACTGATAGAGTTTAAAATTAATGAAATATTTTATGAATAAATTTAAATTTAAATTGATAAACTTTAAAAATCAAATTCCACGCGCCCTTGAAATTATAAATTATGAATTTAACTTACAATAATTACATTGAATTTTAAAAATTATCAATAAATAATGATCTATTTTTTATAAAAACAAAATTAATATCGAGTTTTTATATAAAAAATTATAATAAAGATTTAAATTATTTTTGACTCTAAAAATAATAATAGTAAAAATTATTATTTTTCTTTTATTATGATTAAAATTATTTGGTTATTAATTTTAATGAACGCATTACATGTACAGTAATAATTACTTTTATAATAATCAAAACATCTGTATTGAATGATAATTTATAGCCGGCATTATACAAATGTTTATGACACGCATATTAAATATATACAATAGAACATTTAGCAATAGAGTGTCAATGGTCTGTGATAGTGACATGAGGACTTATATGACTCACGGCGTAGTGGATTGCAAAATCAATAAGCACGTTTTTGATGTATTTTCAAATAGCCAAAAATACAAACAACTGTCATTTAAAAGAAAAACTTTTTTTTTACATTTATTATTTTTAATTTATTTTTGATGGGCTGATTAATTTCAGATAAATGATTATCAATAATAATATATTTATAGATAATAAAAATTGGAGAAAAAGGTTTTTTTAACCACTAACAAAATCTAGTTTCTTACCTCAAAAATTCAATCATCATCATATCAGTTTGAAATGAAAACATCTCGATAATTTTTCTTTTATTTCTTATTGTGAATTCAATGTCAATTTATTTGCATTTTACAAATTTATCAATCAATATTATTTATAAATAACATTGACATGAATTAATTCCAAAGTAACAGAGTACTTAGTGTTAATATGTACTGTTACTATTTTATTATTATCACTATCATAAATAAATACATCCACTACATTAAAAATTAGTATTTATCAAAACACTTTTATTTGGTAATTTAAATAAACGACTCCAAAAGACACTGTGTACTCCAATAGTGAGTATTGACCAGTCGTAATACATGGATACCAAGTATCATAGTAATGCTTAAATCAATAATACTGTTTGCGAAAAATAACTAAACTATATTTATTTATTATTATTTAAATAATAAATAATCTTATATTTATAAATTTATTTAAATGGTGTTTTAATTGATAAATTATCAATTTACTGAAGTTTATTTTTATGAATATCCACACACATTTCACTTTCAATAGATCTTCACATAACGATGACGTGAGATACACTGTTGCTACGGATCTGGCGGCGGAAACATCCCAGCAACTCAGTAGTTTAGTATCTCCCCACCATTTTATCCGTGAAATTCTCCTACCCTTAAATGAATTTCTCCCTCTACAATACTACTTTTACTATACCGATATATACACACACACACATATATATATATATATATATATATACATGCATAATGCTTTGCAAATGTTCATTCTACATTCTACCGATGGGTAAAAGCTTCAATCTATATATACATATATATACATAGTGAATCTGTTATTGGAAAGCACATAGTGATGCTAAAGAGGGGAGTATCGACCTCGTAGATAGTCAAGCTACATAGTAATATATATATATATTATTGCTAAGCTATACTAGTGAGAGTTAGTAAAGAGAAGAGTCCCCTGGTGGATAAATTCGCAAATAGACTAAAAAAAATCCCTTCTTTAAAGTCTTTAGAGTTTAAGTAGAAAAGAGCAGGAAATTGTCACATTGCGGGGTTGGCATAAATTGTTAAAAAAAAAGTATAAAAACGAAATGAATCAGAAGAGTTAGTCTGGTAGTAGTTGAAGAAATAAAGATGATGATGAACAAGATGAACTTGCATTTGAATAAGTTGTGATTAAAATAAAATAAATTGCTATGAAGAATATTTTATCACTTTTACGAAATATTGATTTAATGCTTTTTATAAATAGTAATAGATTTCGGGGTATTAATTTATTTAAATGGACATGTCGGTGCAAAGATGAGGATTTTTAATTTTAATCAGTATAAACTTATATATTCGGTTTCTATTGGTGAATATATTAATTAAAATGGCAATCAAAATTGTTAAAGTTTTGGTGTAAATATCATTGATTAAAATAAACGTAATTATAATCATTATTTAAATGTATAATAGATTGTAAATTAAATAGTGATTGGTAAAATATTGAATGGTATCGGTTTAGGATTGAATTAAATGTCAAGTTGACTTACCGCAAACTGACGAATGAATAATACTGTCAATGAAGTAATGCTGGATGAATTTGTCACGATGAAATGACTGGCCATTTTATCATAATTTTTTTTATAATACCTGAAGAAAAAATTACAGCTTATCGAAACGTTATAAATATGATATTTATTTTTTATGTATACGTTCATTCTGTAGCAACAATTCTTTTTTTCATGTCCACGATTTAAAATCTTTTAGTGCGCATTAAAAAAAAAATCCTCCGAGGTAGACCATCAATTCAAATTTTCGATCATGATAAATATTATAGGATTTGACTTTTAAAATATCGTATGACTTTTTTTCCGATTAACATTATTGTTAACTGTCCAAAAATATATTTCAGGTCTTATATCCATCATGTGCATGTTTGTTTTATAGAAATGACGTTTATGAATTCAAAAAAAATATTTCTTTTTGTATTGTAATTTTAAAATGTCCATAACTTCTTATTTTTTAATATATATTAATATGCTTCATAAGATTTACTGTAAAATTGTTTTTTTATATTTTTCTTGTAGTGTAAAAACTCTAGTAGTGGTGAGAAATTTTATTAGAATTTTGATTAAAACCTAAGTTTTAATCTCTCACTAAAAACTATCTAGCAGGGACCCGCTTCAATGGATTTTTTCCTAGAAAATTTCATGCCCTATAAATCCGTTTGATTGATAAGTCCGGACAAAATTTTTTTTCATTGTCTTTTAAAAAACACTTTGTATTTTGAGAAGATAGATTCTGAGTAACCTAAAATTAAAACCAAAGACTAAACTTTTAGCATTTTCTTTTTGCATACTGAGAAAATTTCAAATATTAAACATGAGAAAATATTATTGCTGGTAAATGATAGTCTAAATTATATAAAATCTGCTTACATTCTCGTTATATATAATATAGTGAATAATTTCATAAACATACAAATAAATATCGAGGCAATTTAAAATACAAATTATATTGTGAATTTATATTTTATAATAATAATAACAACCTATTATACTTAAAAAATAAATAACGAATAATAAAATAAAAAATATATACAATATAGATGATAATATAAAAGCAAATATCATTTGATTTTATGAGTTGTTAATGGGATATTCATATGCAGGTGCTCAAATATATAATATCGAATATTTGTACATCCATATATGTATTCGAAAGTTTATGTATGGCCTGCGGACATTGCTATTTAGTTTTAGTCGCGTCAGTTGGCACGCGAGCACTCCATGATAGCTTTATATCTGTATACATTAATACATATATACAGATGTATACAAGTGTGTATTGGCCTTTTGTCGCAGTGTAGACCCCTCTTACGACCGGATTCATTATAAAAGACGAAGGATGATATCTAAATTATCCTCTCTAATACTCTTAGGTCTTATAGGGATCGGGACTCTCTGACCGTGATGCTACAAAAAAAGGATAAAGTAGACGTGAGATACATTAGTGCTGTCAAGTGAGTGTGAGAGAGATAGGTCTTGAAATAAGAAAAGGAAGACGAAAATTACTGGCAAAACAGTAGGGAGCAGTTGGGTGAGATGCGAAGATAATTGTTAGGTAGAGAATAAAAAAAATAAAAAATAAAAAAATAAGAAAAAGGTATATACGTCCGGCCGATTGGATCCTTTAAAGTTACTCTACCATGCACACTATATACTTTTCTAAACTCCGCCCTGTGATATATTCTCAAAAATCCAATAATCTGAGTTATTTCTTCATTTTATAAATTGAGCTATCTGTATACTTAATTGTGCTGTATCACTCTCGCGGCAGCAGTGTTATTATAGGTTTTTAATTTTTTTTAAAACATATATCTATATATTTTAAGGGAAAAGTTGAGCCTTGTAATTTTGTATAGTTTTAATATTTTTTAACTCTACTTTTAACTGTCCCACATTTTTAAAAGGAAAATATTTAAGGGCCATATACTTTACAATATAAAGAGGTCACAGTAAAAGAGGTATAAATATAAAAAAATGTACTTTCAAAGTTCTTTTAGATTATTATTTTTCCACAAGACTAAAATTTTTATGTACGCTATATTTTTTTTCGTTTAAATTTTACACTTGTTGTACGTTTATCCTCTTTTTACCGGCAACCTTTACAAAACTTGCAAAATATATATTATTTATAAAAAAATTTAACATGTAGAATTTATATTTTTTTTTAACATTAAAGTGTATCGTTTGACGTAATATATTTTCCGTTAAAATAAAATACTTTTTTCTTTTTTTGCTGAATTATAAAAAATTTCAGTTACTTTTGATTAAGATACTTAGCTTTGGAGGGTAATAATTCTTAGATACACGTGACAAATCGCTTCAAGTTCTCAAGGAACATAATAATAAGAGCTCTAGAGTAGCTGGAAAAGAAAAAAAAACAGCAAAAAGTCAGGAGAATCCAGTGACCCTAATTAAATTTTCAGTGGGTTTAAAGTTCAGTTAGTAAGATATAAACGATGTTTTTTTATCATTAATTTCTTTTAATATAATTATTTATTTTTTTTTTCTTTTTCGGGATAATGGAACTAAATGACTACCATTTCCGCAGTGTGCAAATACATTAAGGTGATGTTTGTTTAAAATAGCTATAGTGCCTGGTTGTTGAATCTGAGAAATAAGTCAATAGTGTTGTAGTCTGACATTAAATGTCCGCTTGTCTTGTTTCTAGTTGTATAAATAAATCGAAATGTAAGAATAACCCACAGTTAAATCTAGCAAAAGACAAAAGAATCAATAGGTTGCCAGCGGAAGAGAATGGAAAGTGTGAGGAGGGTGCGATAGCAACAAGGGGTGTGATTTAGGGGTGCGAGAACTGACGTACTCCCTTGTGAGACTACTGCCACATGCGCACCGTTGAAATTCAGAAGAGAGTAAAGGAAAAACGTTCATAAAACCGAAAAACACGTGATTTCCCCTAGGAGAGAGAATATGAAATATTATTTTCATTTCTGTATTTTAGTCTAAGTTATTTAGGGGTGGAAAAATATTCAGAAAAAAGCTATTTATAAAAACGCATTAAACAGAGCGTTAAAAAATTTTTATTGCTTTATTCTATTATTATTATTATTATATGATAGGAAAAAAAGGCAATTTTTTTTATTATAATAAAAAATCCATTTATTAATTTCTTTCTCGTTTCGAGATCATTTTTTATTTTATATTTGGAACTCAAATTTTTATTGATGTAATATTAAATTTTATTATTATTATAATTATTTGAGATTAAATAAACAATAAATTATAATAATTAATTATTATAATTATTTGAGATTAAATAAACAATAAATAAAGATCTTCACTGAAAAAAAGAAATACTATGCATATATTTGAAGCCCTTATTTATTTTTAGCAATTAGATCATTTCTTTACCGTAAATAAATTACTTATTTCTCGCAATTAAACTACTCAAATATATTATATATTTCTCACAATTAAATATTTATTTGGCCATATCCAAATATACGATACCTTTGGCTCAAATAAATCTTTTCTTTCAGTGTTGAAATATCAATATATTTCAAGATATTTATCAAGTTGGCTGTCTAAGTTTGAAAATAATTTGATTTTAAAAAGTATATTTAAAAAAAGTAATTACTTTTTAAAAATTTCCGTTCGTGGTATCTCAATAAATAAACCGATATCTATCTTGCGGTATCCAAAAAGCTTCTTCGAGACTTAGAGTTGATTAGATTTTGGGATAAATCAATCAAGTAACTTCCGGGATATTGAAATAATACAATTAAAAAAAAATAAACCCTTTAAATTGAGTTCCTAACACAACTAAAAGTTAACTTATTCAATTGATTTTATACTTAATCCTTAAATTTCAATTAACTCCTCTGATTACCACAAGTATTATCCAAATCAATTGATTCGCTCGACCGAAAATTGTCTAAAATTATTGCTAAGGCTTAGCAATATTGACATCAATTGATAAAACGACTTTTGAAAGTGGAACTGAAATAAATCTGAAGTAACTTTTAAAGCGGATATTCAAAAGCCGAATCGAAAACTAATCACTGACCTAGTTCACCATACAACAAAAAATATACACGACTTGGGCAACAATTTAATTTAAAAAAATAGATATCTTAAAATAATAAATCTTAAATAAAAAGAGATTAGAAGAGACTAGGTGGCTATAAATCAGATGTTTTTTGTCCATAAATAATAACAGTATAACAATAACCCAACAATTAATTTGAATTTAAAATCCCGCGTTTAATAAATCAAGTCATACCATAAGTAAGCTTTTATCCCATTTATTTACATTTAACACTTCATCTTATCACTTTGGCGACCGAATTACGTTCCTGATTCAAATCGCTCGGATCCTTAAGACTTCTTAACTCGTTCAAGCGTTTATTCTGGAAAGATCAAAGAGTTTTTGAGTAAGAGATTGATATCTTTCAGAAACGCCTTGTGCAATGTTGAGCGTGCAATGTCGAGACAGCGATGACAGCGAATGTAAATAATAGTTGCTTCATACTTTTTATCTTCTTTCCTTTAGTTATATTTATACGCTATATGTATGAGTATTTACTCTTGAGTCACATATTTTTTGAGTGCCTCGGAATTTCTGTTTTCGAGCTCTCAGGAAAATCTTTATCATTTTATTTAAACTGTATATTTAGTGTTTGCTGTCAATATTTTTGTTAAATACATATTTTTTAAATTTAAAATTTAGTATTACTTAAACAAACTTTTTGTAATAAAAAACATTTTAATAGCATATGATATACTGAGAACTTATCTATTTTAAATGACAGCATTAACTTTTAAAAAGTACCATAAAGCTTTGCATCAAAGTTGAGTGAGTGTACATTAGTGATGAGAGTTAATAAGTCATAATTGAAATTCATTGTTCGATTTAAAGTTTTTATATTCCATCTGCTACTCTTTCATTATTCATGTATAAGGTAATTCTGTAGCTTTTATCCTCATTACTGCTGAACAGACGAGAAATAATTTACAATTGATTGTTAAAAATCTGACGGAAACAGATTTCATCTCAAGAAATTTTTTAATTTTTTTATTCAGTATTCATCACATATTATCGGTTTTAATTCAATCTAAGTAATTACAATTTATTTTAAAAATATAATACTTCAATTATAACGAAAATTTTAATATCGGTGGTGTGAAAATTCATTAAAATATACAACGAATAAATTTAATATTTAAATTAATGTCAATACATTTTATTAACATTTTTTAATAAGACTTTAGTAATCCGTTATTCAAATTATTAAATTTCAAGATCAATATATATTCAATTTAATCTTACCTCGATAGTATAAATTGGGTTTATATATAATCCGTCTATCGTGTGGCAAGTCCAATATCCAAATAATTATCTATTTCGAAATATTCAATTTATCTTTATAATTAAATTTTCTTATATCTATATTTCATTACACTATTTATTAAACTCGTCAGTGTAATGCAATCGCGACACTTGAATCTCAAAAAAAAATATGTATATGTATATACAAAAACAGTCTTATTTAATTTTCATTGAAAAGTTTTAGTTTATTTTTTGTAACAAGAATAATGAAGTAACTTCTTCTTAACATAGATTCGTTAAAATGTTTTAAAGTTATTTTGCTGATAAAATACTGTTTATTTAATAATTATAATTTACTTCTTAATGAAAAAACTTGACATAAAGTTTACTTATTAACAACACTAATTAGTTGCTAAAATCCAAATTACTCTTCTCTCACTGTAATGAGGAAGAGATTAAGTGCAAACAGAAAACTTATTCCTTGCAAGAAACTAAGATTTGTATACATTTAATAGATATATATTTCATATATATATATACATATATTCTTTATAAATGCTCGTCTTACTGACAAAATTCAGCTAAAAATTATTTTTTCCCCTCTATATTTTTTGATAAATCTACTATTTGTTTAATGATATGAGGCCACTCGATCAATATTAGTTTTTGATATTTTATAGCTATTTAGTTCAACTTTATCATTTTTTATTACTATTATTTCTGAGAGTACTCTGAATTTTATGTTTGCTATCTTTGATACAGAGAAATTTTTTTTTTCATTTAATTGAAAAAATCTTACCCGGTTTTATCAATCAAACGACTTATAAAGTATGAAATTTCCTACGATAGAGTCGATTGAGACAAGTTTGAATGTTAGATAGTTTTTTAGTTAAAGGGGTCGAAATTTGAATTTTTATTAAAACTCTTATAAAATTATTCACCGCTAAAATTTTTATAGTATATTAAAAAATTATGTATCGACATTATTAACAAGCTCATGACCTACAATGAAGCTTTATAGAATAAACTGAAAATTAAAACATTTCTATATTTTAAAATAATATTATAATTGGAAAATAATTTTAAAAAATTTTAAGTTAAAATTGTTACAACTTTATACTAGATACATGATTAATCGGAGAGGAAAAACATTTTTAGGCAATGAACAATAAGAATAAATTAAAAAAAAATCTGAGCCTGCATTTTAAATGATGGATGTTATAAAACTCGCGGCTATTTTTAAAAATTGTAATTAGTGGTGCACGGTAAATGCAGTTCAGTAAATTTTTTTTAAGCGCACATTAAAAGATTTAAAACATTGATCATGAAAAAATTATATCCCTGCAGAATGCCACAGTTTAATGTACGTATATAAAAATATGATAAATTAAAATATAAAATTGCATAAAAATAGTAGAGTCTTAAATGTGCAATTGAAACGCGACAGCTGAGCACGCGCTTCTCTGAGGATCGATACAAGTAGAACAGAAAAACAATCGTATCAATATTTCAAGAAAAATGAAGTAAAAAAATTTATGTCAATTTTTATGATATTACAGAAACTTTTACTATAGTAACATCATTTAAATATCGATATGTCAAATAAATGTCTGCTTGAAAGTATGCCTGTCTGCTGCCACTATCTTTTATACTCCCAAAAACCACTTGGATTCTCTCTTGTACATTGAATTAAGGATACCTCGTAAGATCTCAGCTCAACTCAATGTAAATAAAAACAGTAGAGTCGACATCATTATTGTTGTTATTATATTTATTTTTTACTTTGTTATTTTAGTTCAAAATATTTTATTCACAATGCAAACATTTTTTTTTTTACAAGTCATTGTTAGTTCAACGCTTTAATTAGAGAAAATGATTATTCTACATGACAAAATGTTTTTCTTTGAAAATAAGCATTGGAAGTTTAAATAAATAGATTCTCATTGAAAGTTTTCCTCTATAATAGTAAACTTTGAAATTATCTTAATTTACAATGCCGATTACTTTCATAATTACCCAAATTATACGCATCTGGTGAATGGTAGATTATTCACATCTGTGGACATCTTGTCATGTGCTGTGCGTGCTTAATTATATTACACATTCATGTCTTGAATATTAAATACTATTTCATTGGATACTGAATGTTAAGAAATTCTTAATATGAATTCAAAAGTTATAATTTTAAATATAATATTTTTAGTGTATGCATAAAAAATGAAGGGTGAAGTAAAATGAGGGCATTAATAAAATAATTCAAATTTCGGTTTAGTTCAGCCATTCGTTATTTTTAGACCGTTCGTTAATTAAAAAAAAATCTTCAAATACTTCAGGTAGATATTTATACGAATTGATTGCTCGCGTAGTGAGACAAAATTAAATAATAATTAATAAAGTGAAAAATTAATTAATTTCTTAGAGCAAAATGAGGAATAAATAATTTCGAGTTAGTATAAAAATGAAATCTATTATAAACATGATGGCTTTGCAAGAAAAATTATTTTTAATATTATTAGAGTGACTTTTTTCATATTTTCAGAATAAAAAAAATTCACATTGTTATATAGCTTTATGCTCTAAAATTATATTATCGACAAAAATAAACTTGAATAATAGAAACGTTCGGTTGAGAGAACAAAAATAAAAAAAAACTTGTTTTCATCAATTTTAACAAAAAAAAAAATTCTTTTTCTATTGAACTGAACATAATTTTGATTAAAAAATTTAATAATCCTCTCGAACTTTCACGATTTCGTTCACTCAAATATTGGAAAATATTGTGGAAAAAAAAAGCTATATAATAATAATAAAATAGTAAATTTAAAAAATAAATATGACCTAACTGTAATAAAACAATCGTTAATTTACACCGCAATGTGAACAGTTGGTAGAAATTCACGAGCAAGCCAGTTCATCGGTGAACCGATTTATGTGAGCCAAAAGTAACACAAATGATATATTGCGGCCATTACATATTAATCTTTGAGTTAGTCAATAGTTGATATACGAAAAGTTATCAGAAAGTTAACGTAAAAGCCAATGAAATAGTTTAACCGAGCTTGATATAATACTTCCGTATGACACAATGCGCTAATATAATTTTGGAAAAGCACTAATTCAACGTTTGCACTGTAAAAAATTTGCGGAGTGAATGCGTATTAAATCCGGCGTTAATGCGGAGTGAAATTTACCCCAAAGGGAAGTTTATTTAGATATTAAAACTCTGAATCGGAGTGAATGCGGATTTAAATAAAATCTAGACAACAAAATCACTCCGCTGAGAAGACAAACTCCCTATTTACTCCGTATGCGAAGTGATTTTTTGTAAAAAGTCTGAAACTCAGAGTGAGGGAGTGATTTAAATAAAATCCGAATTCATTCCCGATTTTTTATTTTTTTTTTAATGGAAATCTGCAGTGTAAATAAAAATGATATAATTGAAAATTTTTTAACGAGATTAATTGAGTTTTTTTTTTAAATTTCGGGTATCCCAATTCCATTGTACCTCTCTTTTTTACACGGAAAAAAGAGCAGTTGAAAAATTACAGTTTCGTATAGTATTAATTAGTACTATAGCGCTCCGAGTCTGAAACTGTAGAAATTACATTTTTTATCAGTAAATTTTACAGAAATAACAAATATTACAGTTTCAAACTCGATATTGTCGATTTAAACTGTAAAATTTGCTGCTTAAAATTGTATTAATTTTATTGCTACAACAAATTTTTAAAATTACAGTTTGAACTTTAATGTTTACAGATTTTTACCCGGAAAGCCTGATTTACAGTATAAACTGTAATTTTTCAACTGCTCTTTTTTGCGTGTATAGGTCATACTTTACATCACTGCGCAGCGAGATGTAATTCTAGTTATATTTTTCGAATTTATTATAAAGAAACTAGATAAATTGAAATAAAAAGTAAATAAATTAAATTTACTGATCCGACTTCCTGTGAAATTAAGGACTGAAAATTTTCAATAACTTTTTTTTTTGTTCAGGATCAATTTAGAAGTGGAAATCATAAAAATTCAGAAAATAGTCAAAATAAGGATGTTCCTTAAATATAGACATCCATGTATATATGTATATTATAACGAGTATCTTGAACGAAGAAGAGACCCAGGATGCGCACGAATGATCACGTTTTGTAGCATTGGAGTTGGAACGTCTCCAATATCCCGGGTGTTGGCAGTCGTAAACGTACGCTAAAGAAATATAGTATATGTTTCAGATCGTACATCTACATAGAAAATGTGGAAATATAAATTAAATCTCCATACTATTACAGTCTTTATATTATGAAAATAAGGTTAAATAATTCGAGATACTTTCAAGTAATACTTCCAAATAATAGAATACGGAATTAATATTAATATTAATTCTAAATAATTTTATTTTATTATGTTTTTTCCTCAAAGGGGGTGATATACCTTCATATCTTAATTCTGATTGTAAGCACGCACGGACGCACCTATTGAAAAAAGCTTCCATATTTTTTCCTACATTTGAAAATGCAAATTTATTGTGAGGAGATGAATGAGGATTTTTTTTATTATTCGCCGAGTATTCGTAAATAATTTCCATACATGAAAAATTATTTTTTATTGTTGGAAATGAAATAAAAAAAAAATATTCTAGAAAATTGAAAGCTTTTTTTTTTAATCTTTACTTTTGAGTTCCAAGTATGTACTACGCGTAATGTATATACTATTAACATATTTATAGACTTTTTTTTTATGGTAATATGAAGAAAAAATTTAACACCATAGTGTACTTTAGATAAATAGTAAAGATAAGAATAGCATTGTCGAATAAGCAAAAAATAGACTGTTCCAAATAAAAATATAAAATATTATGTGTTGAAGATATTATCTTTTTTTTCTAATTATAGGAGTATGATTTCTGTAAATGATAGGTAAAAGATAATAAACCATTTTTTATACTTTCATGTTAATTCATTATCTTGTAATCACACGTCACACAGATACACGTGTATCGTACATACGTCATTTATAGTACATAGCTATCTACACCAGATATTACCGCAACCCTCGATGTAAAATTAAAATACCGTTATATTAAAATTTTTATAAATTTAAATTATCCTGACATATTTATGAAGTATTATTTCTATTGCATAACAAAGGGAAATTGATAAACAAAAAAAATTTTTTTAACGTTATATAAAACAGATTTTCATAAATTATATATAAATATATTTTTTTTATTTATGTTGAAAAATGTCCAAGCTAAAAAATGTATATCTCAACACAGAGCAGAAAAATGTTTTGCATTGCCTATATTTTTTCGTAAAACTAAGTGTCACGGTATGATTTATGACCTAAATAGAATTCAGCAAACCTTCCTGTAGGAAAAGTCATACATGTACGCAGAGCGTGTATGTTGAAAAAATATATATATATTTGATATGTGTCGAGTTTACATACATCAACATATACAGGCTGTATATTTTTTGCATTTTCTACACGGTCTCGTGCATTTTTTAATATTAAATATAAATATACATGACATACATATGTAATATATTCATAGAAAATTTATTTTTAAGTATTATTTTTTTTTTTTCTATATTAATTAATTTTAATATTTATGAAAGCCAAGTCTAGGAATTAATAAAATTTATTATGAAAAATTAGCATTAAAAAAACAAAGCTATTTTCATTTTTAAAATAATTTTCTAGTTTTTTCACCTCGTGATGTACTGCAAGGCGATGTGTTTGTACGTGTTTGTATATTATGCAAAATATCAAGTTATTTACTTTTTAAAATGTAAAATATACTTTGCATATTGCTGATATTAAAATAAAAGTATTTTTTATACTAGAAATTAATAAAAAAGTTCTTATTGTATCAATAAAAAAAAAATTTTCTTTTTCAGATTCAGCAGGTGGATGTAATTAGTGTAATCATAGAAATAAATGGTAAGTCCACAAACTTATTATCTATATATATGTATATCTATATACATACACATGTGTGTAACGCTGGTCACGTGCGTCGGAACTGCATTTTTTTCAATCGGCTTGACGTAGAATGGATCACTTTTTCGCTCCCTTCATTTTTCTCTCACTTGTTTTTCTGACAAGTGTCATTAAGAACTACTCACTCAGCAAGTTGGATCATTATGATTTAGAAAAAGCTTAAAAAAAACTTATTTTTTTTTTCTACTGTTGGCTATTTTTACCTCAATTCTCTCAGTAATGAAGAAGACTATTTAAGTAAAATCATTTACTGGTTAAATTATAAATATTGCAATTAAATTTTTTTTTTTATTTGATAATCGGTAGTTAGATTAGTGCGATCGTTTCCTTAATTATTATAATATTAATTAGTAAAATAATTTTAAACAAAACTGTTTTTTTATCATTTCACTTGAATGATGTTGTAAACAAGAACCACTAATTCACTATTTTTCATTTAAGTTTACCGAAATTTTTTGAAAAGTGACAATAAAAAAAAATGATTGCAAATGAAAATATTGAATTAATTTAAAAATAAATTCAAATGAAAAAGCTTATGCGTGGTAATGAATTATATAAAATGATAGTATTTTATTGTGGAAAAATAAAGGTAAACAGTTAGGCAGGAGGGACCACCTTAAGAGCTGGCGGGTTCTCGACACAACTGAAGCTCCTATTTCTCGGTGTCGAGCTTTCAAAGCATACATTGCGCAGTCGCTAATATTCACATACATACATATATATACTTAGTCATCTATTACATTAATTATTTGTGCCAGTTTTATGTTTCTTTTATTTTTCTTTACTCGTTTATATTCAATTAAACAGATAGAAAAATAAATACTACCCTTCATAATTACATTACCTTTGACATCTTTTCATTTATAAATTTATGCTCCAATAAATACAAAAACATCTCTTGAAAACATCGTGCAGATACTACAATAGGAAAAAAATAGGACAAGTACATATTTAAAAGTTACACAAATAGAGTTTAAATTAATTAATAGAATAACTTTTTTTTCTTATTACAAAAATGAGTTTATAATTAATAAACTATTTTAAAGTTTTTAATTAATAATAAATATACATATATAATAATAATAACAACAATTAATTTTTTTGAAGTTAATATATATTAAAGTTCCGAAATGTTTTTTTGTGATAATACTTTTTTCGGAAGAATAGTAATAACTCAAGAAAAAGTCCATTTACAAAATTGAACGATAAAATATATCTTCTTATGAATGAATTTTTTAATCGCCATTAGGCTGTAGCATACGCTAATCGGTTTTTTGATTTATCACTTAATTTTTATTATCTCATTTAAATTCTGTTTTTAAAAAATGTATACTTCACGATAAGGTAATTTTAAAATTAAATTAATGAAATAAATTAAACAGAAAATTTACTATCAATTAAATATAAAAAAATAATTCAATAAATTATGAGAGATAGCGTGGATTTGATATATCTAGATGAAGCTTGAGTTAAGTTTAATCTTGAATAATTCAGAAACTTTGGACGAAATTAATTTTGGCGCGATACCAACTCAACAATACAATTCTATTCAATTCACGATTTACGTTATGCTGGAATATTTATTGATATGATAATACTGCGAGATGAAAAATTTTTCATTAAAAAAACATTTTTTTTTTTCTTATAAGCTGTACATTCAAAACTTTTGAACGTAAAAATAATTTATAACACATAGATATTTCATGAATTAGATTGCGTAGGATTTTACGAAAATTCTGTAGTTCGTATGAGAGTCACGTAAAGCGATGAAAAATAATTATCAAGTGAGTTTAATCGGACATGAACAAATTTCATTTTAAATTATTAGTAAAGGGTTAATATATATATGAAGCCTGGGCTTAAATATAGCTCAACTAGCAGCTCCATCGATTATCCCTGCGGGTAGCTTTATACATTTGCTGCCCTTCGTTCTCCAACCAGCCCTTCCTATTTTAGCCGCTTCAACTTCAAACTAAAATTATCACTCGCTCTTTTTTCTTTTAACTTTTTTAATCGAATAAATTACTTATAATAGCAGCTTGTCATAAGTACAAAAAAAAATAATAACATAAAAAAAAAAAAAAATAATAAAACTAAACTGATAGAGTTACTAATTTTTTTCAATTTAAATTTTATCTATAAAAATTATATTAAAGTAAAAGTATTACTCATTTTATGAATAATAGTCGGATTAATTGAAAAAGTAAATTCTGGACTTTTTAAACGAATGAGAGAAGAATCTCTGTGTAAATGATAAAGTAAATTTTATTAAATTGACAGCAAAGAGACTTATTTAATTCCCTTTGTGAATGTCAATATTTTCAATAAAGAAAAGTAAAATATATATGTATAGATTGTATTAAAAAATTTTAAGTCCTTGAAAAGTTGTCAATAATGAAGATATTTACTTTTTTTTCGGATTCAATTGTGCGTAAATTTTAATGGGATCTTTCAGTTAAATGTATCTTTTTGACATTTACAATATTAGTGTCAAATGACAATAAATACAACAAGATTAATTTAATTGTTAAACGATTGAATGAAATCCAAGAGAGTTTTTCATGTTTTTCATACTAAATTCATTTAAATCCCCGACAGTTTAGTGTGGTTATTCAGCATTTTCACTTGGTATTCCGTTACTAACAATAACCCGTCGATCAGTACTCGGATTAAATTCGCCTCTTTTCAGACCATTTTTAAAGGTCCATTCGCTCATTCTACATCGACACATACCAGTTTGAACCAACTGCTGCTATCGTACAATAAAGCTACGTTTTTAGAATGTGAAAATAATGTTTTAGTGAACAAAAATGTGCAGTACGTAGTTTCAATTTTTTTATTTTTATTTTACTTTTTTTTTAAAATTCATTTTTACTGATGAAAAAGCTTTGTAGATACATAAAAACCAAACTCTGCATAATAATCAATACGTAATATATTTTATATATATATGTATTTATAAATTTTCAATAACCTTTAATTAAATAACTTTTAATAGGTCGTTGTTGTTATATTTATGGTATTGAATAATCAGTTAATTAAATACGTTTCAATGGAGTTTCGTTTCATGAATTTCGTTAATACTTTAATAAATTAATTATATACCGACTATGAAATATTTATTAACCTATAAAACAACATTTTGAATAGGTATTTATTTACAAAAAAATATAGATTCGTTGAACATTTAATTGCATTTTATTTTTGTAAATATTAGTATTTATTACAGCAGATTTATTTTATGAGAATTAAAATTTTTTCTAAAGCTCGAATCAGGTCAGCGAGGCTATAGTGCAGAATAATTGGAAAATTTATCAGTGTTGTTTATATCTATATAGTTTAACTCCTAAGCTCTTTTATTTATGAGAAATAAATCAGATAATCGATAATTGAGATATGGTCAATGATTGGAACATTCACCTGGATATAAAAATATATTTATATCAAAGTTATATCGACGTTAATATAATTATTCTCTAGTATTGAAAGCTACTACTAGAATATAAATAAAGTTTTTTTTTTTTTTTAAAGTATCTGCAAATGCAAACAACGGATAAAGTCGTCACTAATAATTTATCTAGTGTATTTTTGTCATTTTTAAACTGTCAATTTTTTTAAGTATACGGTTCAAAGTACTTATCTTTAAAATTTGCAGTTATAATTTCGTAAAATTTCAAAAGCCATTTATAATAATAATTTACTGTGGAAAACTAGTCATTAAGTTGTCAATAGAAAACAGTTGTGAAATGACTTTGTTGCCGGGTGTCAGTTGTTTTATGTCGACCACGTGTTAGGGACGACCGAGTCGACTTTTAAATTTGAAGGGAGCCTTCTTGGGCTGTCGAAATCACAGCGTTGAAAACCACCTGTCTATGATGCATGCTGAGTACTCTATAAGACCGCTCACTTGTGCAAGCATGGAGATGTAAAATTTTAAATTCAAAGAATTTCGTTGACATTTTTAAATTTTAGAAACAAACCAGACATTTTACATGAATATACAACATATATATAGGACACGTGAAGGAACAAACTAAACATTATAGTATTTTTCTATTTTTTTTATTTGTTTTTATTCGTAATACATGAAACTTGAGATGAAACTTTTTATATTTATTTTCTTTTATTTAATTTTTAAAAATTTATTTTACTTCCTTGAAAAATTCGTAATTTTAAGAAAAAGGCATCTGTGTATTGAAAATTTTGTTTTCACCATATGTCCATGTTTTAAGAGTTTTAAAATTATTTCTGACTATTCTTCAGTTTTTAAATATTTTCAAACGAGTATTCTACCCCGACTAGAAAAAAAGTTGTAAGACCTATTGGAATCCAATTGGGTTCCCAATTGGGAACCCAACGTTGGGTTGTAACGCATAGCCCAAGATGATCCCAATCGGGTCATCCCTATTGGTCCCAATTGGGTATACCCAACTGTTTCCCAATTAGGCACACTCTATAGGGTTTCAATTGGGTTCACCCTACAGAAACTTTAGGCCAACCCAATAAAATCCCACTAAAATCCCAACATAAGAAAAATTTGGTTAAATAAATTTTATTTAAATCCTCTTATTCTAGTACAATTTTTTTTTTATTTATTCAATTTTCGTTATGACTGTTAATTTACAATAGTGTTAGCTCACAAAAAAAATTAATTATTTCACAAATTCTCACTTTGCACGAGACACAATTTTTATAACCTATATTCACTATACTAGCACTTTAATATTATTTTGATCAATTATATTGCACTGCACTAGCACTTTCTTTATTATTAATTCTATCAATTATATTGCACGGTATTGTAACTGTAAAGATGTCAAAAAATTACGCCTTGATAAGTTACTTAGAACGTTTTCCAATGCAAGAGTCACGTGTATATGGGATTTTGTCCACTAGTTATTTGTTTTATGCGCGGACCTGTCTGAACTTGTCTACGCTTGTATTATAGTCACAAGATTTTGTCGCCACGTGCATCATTGGTGTTAACATACACAACTATTCGATTTTTATCTTTACATATAATAATATATGAGCATATGAAAGTTAGTAGATATTTCATATGGATTGTTTTTCCCTTAAAGTTTTAGTTTTTTTTTTAAGTTTATAATTAAATTTATAATCTGCAAGTGATTAAAAATACGTTTTACTATTGTTAAGTTTTTTTCTTTATTATTAAAGTTTAATCAGTTTTTTTTTTTTTTTTTCGTTTTCATGTTAAAATACAGAATAAAACGTAAATATTTTGCATTTGAAAATTATTTTTAATTTTTAGAAGTAAAAATTTTTTTTTTTATAAATTTCATGTTTAGTTTTCCTAACGTGATCCCAATTATTCCCCAAATGGGTAAGACCAACAGCTAGTTATTAATTTTGACGTTGGGTTATCCTAACAAGTTCCCAATTATTCCCCAAATGGGTAAGACCAACAGCTAGTTATTAATTTTGACGTTGGGTTATCCTAACAAGTTCCCAATTATTTCCCAATCTCGCAAACCCATTGTCGAATCATTAATTTTAGCATTGGGTTTTCCCAACAGGTTTCCAATTATTTCCCAATCGAGTAAGCCCAACAGCAAATTATTAATTTTGACGTTGGGTGGCCCCAACACGTTCCCAAAAATATCCCAATCGAGCAAACCCATTGCCGAGTCATTAATTTTAGCATTGGGTTAACCCAACATGTTTCCAATCCTATCCCAATTGGGTAAACCCAATCGCAATTTTTTATTTTAATGTTGGGCTTACCCTATATGTTCCCAATCAAATCCCAATAGGGATAACCCTATCGGGCTTGCCCCATCAGTACCCAATGGGGTCCCAATGTATGCTTGGGGATAATTTCTAGTCGGGACACTGTAAAAAATTTTGGTGTAAAAATGGACCCGAAGAACTTTACACAGCCGTGTAATGTGAAATAACGGTGTAAATTTTCCATCTGTGTAATTTTAACATGGTGTAATCTGCTTTTTTCTACACCATTCCGGGTTACTCGTTGTAATTTTAATCACCCTGATTCAAAAATCTAATTTGGAATAATTTAAACACGGTCCAAAACAATTCAAAGTTGGTAAAATTGACTATATATAGGTATATACTCTAACATGGATTGAATCATTCCAAATTAGATTTCTGAATCAGGGTAATGAGCAACAACTGATCATCGAATATCTTTAATATCTTTAATTACTTAATCAATAACTACATTAATTTTATTTAGACATTAAATAGTATTTTGAACATTTCAAAATTTTTATGATCAATTTTCTTAACGCAAAATTATTATGAATTATACATCTACACGTTTGGCGGTGTAAGAATTTTAAATTCACACCACCTAAATTTAACACTGAATTTGGTGTAGTTTTTGCACGAAAATTTTTACACCGAGACATTTACACTACACCGGGTCCAAAAAATATTTTACAGTGTAACAAAATTTTGTTGAATATTTCTGAATATTAAAAAAATTTATTCAGTCATTTTTAATTATTTTCTTTAGTTAATAAATCAAGCTGACTTTAAACGGTAAAATAAAAACAAACAATTTTTTTTATTCAAATGAATGATAAACCACCGATTTGATTGATAAAATTTCGAAATTAAATCACATGATAATCTTGATGAACCTGTTTGACTGCAACATGACTCATTTAAATCGATTAATTCGTCTCAGAGACAAGTAACTTTCTTTTGTCTAACGATATCATCCGAGCAAATGAATAGATTTGAATTAATCATACGGCAATCAAAAGGCTTCATCAAGACTTAGACCTGCTTAATTTTGATACCAATCGAATTAGCAGCGTGTGAGTTATTGAAATATAATTTTTTACTATATTTGCTGCTCATCAATAACTCAAAGATCGATGCATTATTTAATTCAAAATTTATTTAAATAAAAATATAATTTGTACTAAGGTAAGAGACCCAGTACCAGATCACTCATGTATTTATATATCTATATTTACTAAATTTTAACATGGAGTGATCGGGTAGTTCTTTGATTAGGTACTAAGTAGGTCTTTTATCTTACACCGCTGTTATTAGTTTTATGAAATTAAATTTTTCCAATAAAATAATTAGCTGGTTATTGTAATTTTAATTCTGCATCTGCGGTGTTTTAAAAATTCAGTGTATATATTAAAAAACCTGTCACAATGAGTTTTTAAATAATTAAATTAATCAAAATTATTCATTAATTTATGGTATGAAAAAGTCGGTGTCAAGTTATTTAAATTAATTTATCATTAATTAACCAAATGATATAAAATAAATGACAATGGTGTGCTCGGACGCGTGTTAAATATACACGCAGTTATTTCAGGAATTACTCTCACGAAAATGAGCGTATAATGACACGGTAATAAAAATTTCGTAATAGTGACAAATTTAAGCGTACATTGTAAAGATTATTAGACAATTATAAAATATAATAAAATAATAAATGAGCTAGATAAAGAATAAAATAGCCACACCCCATATAATCAGTGTACAATATCGGTTTTTTTCTTTAACAAGGTCTTCGCATGCGCGGGATAACATAGATGTTTTTATTCAACAAAAGAGGGTGAAGGTTAATAAAAGGAAGTGAGCCGACACAAGGGCTGTGGCCAGTTACAGTACGTAATTTGAACGTCACAGGAAGAACGTACGAACGAACCTAGGATTTTAAAAAGAGAGTGCTCCTCCTCCTGTATCACTGATGGGACGAAACATCACATGTATGTAGCGTGTGGTGTGCGTCCGTCTAATGTCCGACAGATGCTCTGCTTCCAGTTCTGACTCGACTTTTCAAATGTTGACATATAATGGTACTGCAACTGAAACATGATTTATCGTAAGCATTTTTCTATAGTGTAGTTTGTAAGAAATAAATAAAAGTAAAGTCGAGTAGGTGTGTCTATGATCTGTAACATCACCCTATATGATCAGTAACCACGAAACATCACTGTGATCTATTGTTAATGTTAAACTTTTATGTCTTTTGGGGTATCTGATATTGCTTTACTCATGTATTTTATATCCAACCAACTGTATATAACTATTAAAATATCGTTTTCTTTTTTTACTTTGTCGATCGTATAAAAAATTATAAATTATATGGCAGATTTATCAACTACCCCGACTATAAGCTATTTTATATATGCAATTTATTTATAATATTAAATTCATATTTTATTATTCTTGTTTGTTAAATAAAATATGCAAGTTTTTTATTAAAGTTTTAATAACTTTAATATTTTTATTGTCTATTTTAATCGAGAGTAATTTAATTATTGTTAACTGAGTTAATTTTTCAAACACAAAGCAAAAAGATTTATCATTATATAATAAAAAAATTTCTTGGTGAAGATAAAAATAAATAAAGGATTTTTTTTTTTATTTTTACTATAAAGCTGTAAACTTTTTTATGTTATTCTTTGAAGAACGATAATGATGAAAATAAAAACTTGAGGTATAATTTTATTAAACTTGAACAATTTACTCGGTTTGCAAATACTTAAATAAAATATCATTGTGTAACTTTTGTCTAAGAAATATGAATTTATAATTTACAACGTTTTAATCTTGTTTCCGAGTTTTATTATTCATACGCGCGGTACGAATCTGTAAATACTATTCACATGTTACAAAATGTATACATACATATATGTATGAAACATAAATATAAACAATTGTATATTTGGCATTGTCTATGTACACTTTTTCTATGCACATCACGTGCTGAAAAACAGCTCATAAACCTTTGACGGCTGCAATTATTCACAATGTTTTATCTTCATACTCTTTTTCTCACTTTATATTTTGTTGTTCTGGTAAATATATGTCTACATATTATATACCCAACTACAAAATAACAAGAACTGTGTACTGAAATGTATACAAAAAAAAATTAAAATAAAAACTGTTTTTACATTGTATTTTTTTATGAATGCTATTCTCTGTTATCATTCCGCTTTGAGATTTAACAATCTCACTATTATTAAATTTTAACAATTCAATAAACAAAATTCTTTATGAAACACATAAAAGCAAATAATATTTCGTTTTATGTAAATTAAATACATTATTTCTATTCAGTGATTTTATTTATTATTTTCATACTTTTTTATTTTGATATATTAACATTAAATAGTTAAGCATAAATATTATGAATAAAAATTTTAAAAAGTTGAAACATTTTAACGACAAAAATAATTACTATTTATGTGTTTCGCAAGTATACAAATTTGTATTGATTATTTGGTATAATTGAAAATATGTGTATTGTGGGTACATCAAATAAGAGACGCGGGAGTAAAGGAAATTTAGTACAACAAAAAGTTTCCAGTTAGACCCCTGTGGACTAATGGTACAATTCAACAGCTCATTCTCTCTCGTTCTTTTTTCCCTCTATCCTTTTTTTTTTCTTTCTTTTCCTCTTATTTGTTACCCTATTCACTTGATTCTCTGAGGACTCCTCCCCTTCCGTTTAAAAATTAAAGTCCTGCAGCTTCATTTTATCGGATCACTTCTATAAGACACGCATTCCATTATGTTTATTCGTTTCGTTGCGCTTATTGTCACTTTTTAATTTTATCATTAACAATAAAATAAAAAAATCAAAATTATCATCTTATAAAAAATAATAAAGCTCCGAGTTAAAATTACGGTAAAAAGTATTACAGCAAAATAAATTTTTATTTTCACCTGAAAAAATAAATTTAAACTCTTTCTACATTACCTCGACTTATTTATTTTTAATGCTTAAACTTTCACTAGCTACTGTATTGTAAATACCGTAAAACTGCACATAAAATACAAAGTTGTTTAATAAAAAAAATTTTAATGAATAACAAACGATAAGAATTTAAATTATTGCTAAGAATTGTGAGCATTTAATGTTGTTGTTATCATTATTAATGAATGTTAAACAGCATTTTATTCAGAAAACTTTTATATTTATAACTACATATCTCACTCAACGGTAAACTCTGTTCGGGAAAATACCTCAGTTATAACAACCCCTAATAAAATAATTCATATTTAATTTTAAAGTTTAATTAAACATTTTTTGTAATAAAAAAGATATTTCATCTCTTAATTTAATAAAAAATTATATTAATTTGTCTTTCGTCGCGGATTACAGGGAAGGGGGGGCAAAAAGGGATAGGGTAGACAAAATGGGGTACCCCCAAAATTTTGTAAAAAGAAATTTTTATCTTTTAAATGGTTTTTAAACATTCCAAAATCACTTTTGTTAATATAATTGAGCGTTATTTTGAATTTTTTTTGTTAAACTTTTTCAAAAGTCAATCATTAGTTGAAAAATATTAATGACTTTTGTTTTATGATAAAAAGTATCATAGATAGATAGAAAAATTGTTTTTCTTATTTTGTATCCAATAACCATGTAAAATATAATTTTTCTTCATGTTAATTACTTGCAAAAAAGTTTGACGTAATCAAATTCATTTTAAGGTAAAAGACCCTGTTGTTGACCATGACCCTGTTTCTGACCTTTTCAACTTTTTTCTAACTTACTTAAAAAACTATAACTTTAATAAGAAAATTGATTTTTTCTTAATTTATAATAATCTATTTCGAACCTAATTAATGAAAATTTAAAAAACATAAAAATTATTAACTGAATAAAAAAAAATGATTTAGTCGTAAGTGGCTGAGGAAGCCATTTTTTGTGTAGTCTAAACAGCTGACATTGAAAGGTGCGACAATTGAATCTGTGCACTAATTATCATGTCAGTAAAAAAATTCAATTAAAAATGTATGAATAGATCAATATTTAATTAAAATTCATTTTAATATACGTATAAAACATATTAACATGAGTTTTGTTGCTAAAATTTGAAGGTCAATAACTAGGCTCATTTTTAAAGGTGTGATGAAGTTGTTGACCCTCACACTCTAACCTACTACGAACGAGGTTATCTATTTAATTACATGTCTATAAAATGTAAAAATAACAATATTCATAATTTTATTAAATTTTTTTTTAACATTTTTTATAATACAGTTATAAATTGACATTTAATATTCATTTTTATAAATAAAAGATTATATTTAGATCTTGAAAGTATATTTTTGGAGTGATGAATTGAAGGAAAAAAAAAATAAACCAAAGTAGTTTTAACAAATGATTTTAATTTTTTCATTTCTGTGGTGTTTTATAGCATGATTAATTATTTATATTTTAAATATTAAAAAAAACTTTGTATTTGTTATAAAAAATATTTAATTTATTCATCTAAACAACAATTTTAGTTTATTCAAACTTAGTAAGTACTTCATAATCATGGCTTAATGTGAGGGTCAGAAACCAGGCCATTGTGAGGGTCAGAAACTGCGACCTGAAGAATTCTGACGGTCAGAAACTGGGTCACCAGAAGTCAATTTTTAAAACCTTAATTTAAATTATTAATCAATTCAAATAATTATTTTACGCATAAGACTTTATTTGACAAATCCTAAACTAGTTGATAAAATTTCTTTTTTCTCATTAAGTTAAATCTTACATTAACTATTATAGTATAACCTCAACTAGCACTCTTAAAAGGTCAGAAACTGGGCCCCTTACCTTAAATCCAGAAATTGTTTTTTAGGGAGTACCCCATTTTGCCCGCAAAAATGAAAAATTTATTTTTTTTGACGGTAACAGAAAATTTTTTCTATTTACTTTGAATATCATTAAAAAAAAAAAAAGATTTAGTGTATTGGAGTCTTCGAAAACTTGGTATTTCCTTAAGTACCCCCTTTTGCCCCTACTTCCCCCATGTATATGAACGGATTATTTAAATAACATATTTTATAACGGAAATATATTGAAAAAAAAAAAAATTTTATACCGACTATCAAGGATTCCTACAAGGATACTATACCCGTAACTCGGAAGTTGTATCTCGGATGTCAATGATTTATGATCACTATTTTATTAATTTTTTTTATCATTGGTTGCCACCATCAGGCGATGACCGATATGTCCACATGGTGTAAACTTGAAACTTCCTCTTAAATAAATTAGGTGTTAAGTCGAGTGGGACGGATGTGAAAAGTATACGACACTGTAAAAACAAATTATCTGAACGTGTCAGAAAAAAGGTTTTTTTTTTCTCACTATTTCCGATATCACGAGACTATTAAAAACTAATAATCGCTCTTGAAAGTAAATAAACTTTTCATCACGTGTGCCAGTAAGTGGTAGAAAAAAATATGTTTTAGATAAATATTATAAACAGAAATGAGAAAAAAAATATTTAACCTAAGTAAATATACCTACTTAAATACTTAAATATCAAATGTACTTAGTTTTTGAATGTTTTTTTTTTGGTATATATGTTTAAAAAATATTAAAGTATAAATGTACTTTACTTCATACTTAATAATTCCATTTGATCATTGAAACTCATATTTATTATTTGTTTCGTTATCAAATATGTGGTCGTAAAATTAGATTTTGGATCCTTTATTTTTAAAAATTAAATATTTATATTTTATATATTCACGTATATGTACAGTAATTTTATGTACAAGTTTAAGTTCTCTAACAGTCCGAAGAGCATCGAAAATTAATTATAGCAAGACTGTAAAAGAGAGTGAAGCTTTATCGGGTATCAAGAACATTTACATGAAAAAAAGAAAAAAAAAAAACAAATTTTTTTTTTTAAATTCTGTCCACCTTTTAATTATGTTAACAATTTCAGAATAAAATGTAGCCCTCTGAGTAAAAAAAGAGCATCTAGGAAATTTAAAACAAACTTTTTTTCCCCGTTCTCAGTTTTATGATAGAAAGAATTTTTTTTAAGTCAAAAATAGTGAAATTTATCAGAGAATTGTGGAAAATAGATGGAAACGAATCGTGTATAGTAATTAAAATCCATATAAATTAATTACTTATTTAAGTGTCCTATCGCATTTTAGTCTCGTTGACTTTTACCTCCAAAATTCAATAATCTAAATATCTAATCTCGGGAAAAGTCGATCCTTCTTTATTTTATACATATCAAAAAGTACTTAAGTACTTAATTTTCACTAGAAACATAAATAAATTAGAACTAAAATGTGACTTTCCAACTAAATACAAATAGATTAAGTATTTAACACAAGCAGTAAACACTAAGTACATAAGTACTTGTATTTAGTTTAAAACTAAAACACAGTATCGATGTAACTTAATATAGAGTACCTGTTATAAATATTCGATATTTTTGTTTTAAGGAAAAAAAAAAATTAAGGACTGAAGTGTTCAATATTTAATCAATACTTGAAATAAAAATACATTCAAGTTCAGCTATTTCAGATTGTAATTTAAATTTTTAGTCTTTAAACGAGTAAAAGTTGGTATTAAATTATAATTAGTATTATAATTTAAGGGTAATATATTTTTATTAAGGGGATAAAATAAATTAAACTAATCAAGTGAATGAGAAAAGTTATATATGATGAAATAGGATTGCATATAAATATAAACTAGCGCGACAAGTAAAACGAAAATGAGAAACACAAAATTATTAAATAATAGTATGAAATAAAAATTCAGTATTCTGTTTCTCTCGCAAGCAATATTTTTCTAAGAAAGTATACAATGTCTACCAGAGAGTACACTGTATAGATATATATTTATATGTATATACATATATTTTTTTTTTCATTTCTTTTACAAATATATTCTTCTGGTATTTTTGTGCACAGTTTTATTTCATACCAGCGGTTTGCTGCGGTAGAAAAACTTTTTGAACTCCAGTACAATTATGATACAAGCGTATACCGTATACACTATCTCGTACAAAGCACTATGAGATGAATTTTATAATTTATCGCTTTAACCTTATAGATATACTACCATCACTAGTAAACTTTTTTGTGCAAAAGACGCTATCATTTTTCATTCTTTGAACTTTTACTTCCTATACACGTTTAAATTTTCTAGATCAGCAATTTGTTAAATTTTATTTATTTTATTCATTAAGTTATCTCTATTTATTAATTACTGTTTTCCGTAACTATTTCATTTTTAAAATAAATATCAAACATATCAGTTGCGTTTGCTTGTATTTTATACTCAAGCAATTAAAACAGCGTTATTTTTATTATAAAATTTTTTAATTAATTAGAATTGTTTATCTCAATGTTTAATTGAGCAAACTCTTTAAATATTTAACTCTCTGTTATAGTTTTTGTTTTAATCTTTCCCCAAATATTTATTTAGGGAAACCGTGTATTTATTCAGAGTAAAAACTTCAATCAGTTGTCCGTGAGGTAAATATTTGAAATAAATAATTAAAATATTCAAAAAATAATCACACGGGTAATTACTACGATATTGTACTCCACACAAAAAGATATTATTTGATACTTATTAAATTTTTTTAGTGAGATTAGATTTTACTATGCTCGCGTGCACTGAAGAGGGTTAAAGTGTGGTCGAATATTAACTCTCACGGTTGAGATGACAATGGGGTGTTTTTATTCATTATTACTTATTGGTTAACAGCGTAAAATTGTAGGATGAGACGCTGTCTCTTTATATATTTTAGGAAAGAAAAAAAATCTCACTACCGACTATTTGAAGCGTAGCGTTATTCGATTCCGTTTATCTATGTGATGCGTGAAGAAGGAAGACGCTCTTGGCGTGTTCGGGCAGATGGATTCGGGGCTCCGTGAGATTCGCGTTATTTTCACGTGGGTAAACCTATACAGTAGCTACCGCCGTTCATGTCGCAAAGATGTATGATGAATAGCTCATACTTGTATATAAACTATTATTATTAATCCGGTAGGTATTCATGTCTTCCGTAGTAATGAGCTAAAGTCGTTCCTAAGAACTTGTATATAAAAATATATCATTTATTTTTTGTCAATTATATTAATTTTAAATATTTATAAATAATTTTAAATTTATTTATATTAAATAAAATTATATTTACGGGGCGTAAGAGTAAAATGAGACTGAGAAATTTTCTGGCTTCTAAAGCAAAATGATTAAAATTTTATTATTAGTTTCCATCGAACGTACTTTTCAATCGTCTCACATTTTATTGTTATTTTTTTTTTGCAAGTCTAAGATTTTTTTTTATTCATTTCATTCTATCTATTTCTATAATTTCATCTGAGTTTAATATATATATATATATATATATTGATCGATTATATTTTTTTTATATTAAAAATTGATTGCTTATGACAAAAATGAATTTTCTTCAAAAGAGACATCTCGATTTAAAGATACCTTATCAGTTGTCACTTATCACAATTTTTTATTCTGAATTTAAATGATATGAGAAAAATTTTTTACTAGTATTGAATTTTATAACTCGCCGACGGGTATATTGAGAAAAAATTTCGGGTCATATTTTAGAAGGGAATCACATGTCTTCCAAAAAAGGTCAGCCACTTCGATAAATGTAATTTTTCAAAAGTTATTAAATTTTACAAGTCAATTTATATTGGATTTTAGAGTTTTGTCTTTTGTAGTCAAAAATCATCGATTTTATCAGAAAATTTTATAAGCTCGTGTTTAAGAAAATCGGATTAATAATAAAATAAATGTACGCGAGTTAAAATTTTCTGGATGTTCTTTTATATTTTTGATAGTTTCAAAATTACAGGTTTTCAAAATTTCAAACTTTACACGGAAAAAAGAGCAGTTGAAAAATTACAGTTTCGTATAGTATTAATTAGTACTATAGCGCTCCGAGTCTGAAACTGTAGAAATTACATTTTTTATCAGTAAATTTTACAGAAATAACAAATATTACAGTTTCAAACTCGATATTGTCGATTTAAACTGTAAAATTTGCTGCTTAAAATTGTATTAATTTTATTGCTACAACAAATTTTTAAAATTACAGTTTGAACTTTAATGTTTACAGATTTTTACCCGGAAAGCCTGATTTACAGTAGAACTGTAATTTTTCAACTGCTCTTTTTTGCGTGTAGTTGAATTGGAATATTGTCGCGGTTCAAAATTAATATTACGATGGAATTGTAGTGAATAAGCTTATAAATATATTATGATAATGCGCTGTAATGTAAGACCAAAAATCATAAAAACAGATAATAGAAAATAATGAATTCGATGATAGATTTTTTTATTCATGTAGTTTGTTTATTTGAGTAAATAATTATATCTAATGTACTTCAAACATATAAAAACTTGGGATCTATAGGAATAAAATAACATTAGTCACTGGGAGAATGTTAAATTATATTTGTGTCAGAAGTAGATCCAAAGTCCGACTGGATATTCTCAACAGGACGTCGTTATTGTTGTGGCCAGGTGTCCTGTCGACACTTATATCAAAAGAAACCGCCGGGCTGCTTTTTTTATTTGTGTATGCTAGTGGGTGTCATATATGTAGTAAGAAAAAAGAAACTTTATAGAAAAAGAAGATTGGTGCTTGGTGGCTTGCTCGATCTGTCAAGTGACTTTTGTGTTCTCGAATTTGAATCCAAGCACCAGAGAACAATATTTTAACTGATATTCATTCGAGACATACAGTTTTATTATTATTGTTGTTATAAATATAAATATATGTGTGTATCTGATTGTTTTTATTATTATAAGTTTTACCATAGGTTTATGCCAAGTTATTATTTATTTTCGGCATTTAGCAATAATATTTATTTTGTACTCATATGAGATATACCTCCAAGATTAGAAGAATTGACCCTATTGGGTGACAAGTTTTAGGTAGTGGTCAGTATACCGTTCGCTATTCATAGCGGTATGGTCAAACATTTACCGAAGCACTAGATATTCCTACCTGATCGCTCGTATGTCTATTACGAATTTTATTGAAGTGTATATATACTCATATTTTATTCAATACGTTGCCTCTCGAAAGTTATTTTCAAAGCTCCTGCAATTTAGTGACTATATATTTATTGGATAAATTTTTCAGCAATAATCAAAATCTATATATATATTTAGCTAAACGTAATTTTTTGAATTGTAAAATCGTTTCTAAATAGCAAAAAGGTTTTACACTCTTGTAGTTGAATAAAGTAAAACATAAACTGAGAATTTATTCCCAATATAAACATTTATGGGAATCTTAAAATAAAAATTCATTTTCTAAAAAGTTTATCGATTTTTTATACGGCTTACGTTTTTAGGATATTTCATTTATTTAATAGCTCTGTATATATATCATACTCGTCAAAAGTAAGGCGATATGGGTGTGTTCTATATTCGCTTACAAATTTTTTGGCAGTAAACTCACTTGTATCTACAGTTTATGTTATATAGTATGAGGAACTGATAAAAAAACTGATCTGTTATAAAAAAAAAAAGTGTACCGTAAACAAGAATCATACAGTTTTAGTAATAAATATTTAATCAAGTTACTTTATTTTGGATTAGTTTTATTTGAGATCACTGTAGAATGAACCTTTCAAAAATAGTTGTTCAAATTTATGTTACTTGACTATAATGAAGGGAAGGTTCGGTTTTATTTTATTACTCGCTGTTTTGTTTACTCTCGATCGGATATAGGCAACACCGTGAACTAATCTAGTTAATGAAACATTTTTTAGAGTCATGTGTGTTAATGGTTGATAGAGCAGAACTTTTAAATAATTTATTAGCTGAAAGATTTCTATGATTTAATTAAATTTAAAAAGTTCTATTTAAATTATTTAAATCTTTATGACAATTTTAGGGTTTGAAGCCCGCACGGAAGTATAGACACATGCGACAATCAATTTTTTTTTTGTGTGTACTAGTCGAATTGGAATTTATTCATCTATAAAGACTTTGTACATCTGGTATTATACTTATATTAGCTTTATTTTTTTTTCTTAACGAAATTAATTTCACTTATACTTACTTTCCATAATGCATATTTTTACGCAATTAATATACTTTTGTGTGAAAAAGACTTACTTATTTTTGACATTAATTTGAAAATTCATTTAATTACAGGCTAGTAATAATTTGAAATTGCTTAAATATTACGTTATTATTTTTGCTCTTGAAAATAATTGAAACTAATTTACTAATAATGATGGGAAATTAAAATATTATATTATAAATATTAACTTTATGACGATGCATATTTAGAGAAAAATGTTGAAGTAAAACTAATCAGCTAATTAGTTTATGTTGTTCTTGCGCATATCCGTTTTTAATCAGATTATTATAATTAAGAAATGGTAAAAAATATTAATGCGATCAAGTAGAATCTAGGTGCAGCATCGAAATGTATTTTCCGCGTGTTCATTAGTCTTAACTACAATACTGTAAGTAAATACTTCAGTCCCGCATGAAAAAATGTATATCCCGGCGAAAGAGTATATTTCCGGCTTATATCTTTAGTATTGTCGTATGTATTCTATTTTGCCGGCATATATTCCTGGATATATCTTTTCCGTGTGAGTTTATGTTTTTCTACCAAAATTTGAACGAAATTATGCAGCAAATAAATTTTAAATTAAAATTTTTAATAAACATAGAACACAACTAAATTATGATAGTAAGAAATTAGTGTGTCAGCAATGTTTTTTTATACAGTATATTCAGTTTATTGATCTAAAAATCTAAATAATCAAATACTTAACTTGAAAATGATTTTTATCTGTGTTCAAATTCTTATTATTAATAACCACTAATTCTCGTAAATTTTATAAAAATTTTTATCTTCATTTCACATTATACAAATAGATATAACTAAAAAATATATGATTATTATAATTTTGAATTTTGGAGAAGTTACAGATTTAAGATATTTGATAAACGCTTTTGATTGTAGCAAAAGACTAAATAAGATCGGTCCATTGATTCACGGGATATTGACCGTAAAAAATCACAAGTTTTTATAAATTTAGTTAGACGATATCTTATGAACGAATCAACCGATCCACCTGAATCTTTTGACAACTTACAAAAGCTAAGATCTGATAAAATTTAGAGATTTGAAAAAAAATTTACAAGATATTCTATGATCACCAAGGATAAGTACAGGGGTGATATAGCCTGAAGGCTTTAGAATGAATGTATATAGATTTTAATAATTGCTGATTTTACGTTAGATAGCATATATGTTGTATTATCGCGTGTTGGCAAAACATATACTCCATTTCTATTTCTTCGCGAATAAACATCGAATATAGTTCATCAAGAAGTTCAGAAATAGAATATTATACTATATTTTAATTATATGTATAAGTTTAAATTATTCTCACTTGGGTAATGCCGGATATATTTGCAAGTGTATTACTATATTTTGAAAAATAATCAGTATGAATTATATAATTAGCAGGTTATCAGTTGGTCATTACTCGAATTGTGTTGTTGATTGACCAGATTACCAATATAATGAAGTAAATTGTAGAAAATAATCAGCAATAATCACGCGATAAATTAGAACGGGTGTTATATCGGCAAAATTTTCGAATCAGTTATTAGTGTTAATTCCGAGATTGTAAAGTTAGCAGCAGTTTATTATATTTTTTTCTGATTAGATATAGACCAAATAATGGGGCTAAAGAGCTTTGAGAAGTTGCAGGAGAAATTGGATTATAATCAATGTCGTTTTATGTGCTATCGATATTTTATAATAATTCAATACTTTTTTTACAAAATAATCGGACTGTCGCCCTGGACATTTGACATTTCGGAAATATTTTTGGAAAATCAAAAACGTAACAATAATCACATTATTGTATGCAGAATTTCATTATTTGGTTCATGTTATAACATTTTGTTATTTTTGTTTATTGGCTTGACAAATTTATATGTTCTCATCGATTCATCATATACTCATGTTCAATCTGACTCAATATTGACATCAACAGTAAGAGCTAAACTTAAATTTATTGCAATACTTTGTGTAGCATTTATACAAATCATCTATATTATACGACAAAAATTAATAATCGGTGTTTTTAATCGCTTAGAAAGTGTAGATGGAAAATTGAAAAAATGCGCGAGTTATAAAACAGAAAAAAATAATTGTTACAGTTATTTGATATTTATGGTGAATTTTTTTACTTCGGCGAGTTTAATGGTAATGGTGTCATATTATTATCATGATCGTTCGTACATGATTTTATTTGTTCGAGTTTCACCTGATATTATCGGAAGTTGGGTAATAATCCAATACACTATGCTGTTGAAAACAATTTATAAACAATTTACAAGTATTAATAAAAGTATTAAAAAATTAGGAAATATCAAAAGTGACACAGATCAAATTCAAATATTGACTGATGTGAAAAAAGTGCCGCTAATATTTGAATTGGATTTTTTTGAAATAGAAACCATTAAATATGCTTATCTAGAATTGTGTAAAATATGTGAAGGCATTGCTGACTTTTATGGTTTACCCGTTTTGATCTCGATTATTCACTATGTTACAATAACTATAATTCGATTGTACTTTTTAATTTTGTCATTACTTCAAATTAGAATAGTTGACAATATGATATATTTATGTAGTGTAATAGTTATAGGATCGGCAGTTTTTCTGTTTATGGTGTTGACTTCTAATGTCTCAAGAACGACAAAACAGGTTAATCGATTTAATAATATATGATTAATAAATATCAAAATTAATAAAAAATTTGTTTTTCATTTTGTGGGATTTTTCAGAGTAGAAAAATAGGAATAACTATAAACTTACTTATGGATCAATGTGCAATGGATCAAAAAATTGAGAAGCAAGTAAATGATTTTTTTTTTTCATCTATAATTCAATTAATTCTGAGCCTTATTTTCAATGATCTAAAATTTGACTATTACAGTTGGCTAAATTTTCGAGTGATATCTTGCATTTAAAAGTTGATTTTACCGCTTGCGGTATCATACCATTAGATCGTACACTTCTAGCAATGGTGGGAAAATATTAAAATTTTATACTACATTACTTAACACACTTATTTCCAAGCCATTTATTTTTTTTAGATTGTTGGTACCGTGGCAACGTATCTCGTTATTGTTGTTCAGTTCAGTTTTAGTCATTCGCCTCATTAATTAAATGTAAATTGTATTCGCTATTCAAAGATTTTTTTATTAATATATATACTTATATAAAAATTATAATTCATAGATAACAATTATTGTTTGAAGTAATAAAACATGAACAATAATCACGCATAGTAATAGGAACGAGCTTCTTAAATGTGCAGAAAATTTTGTATACTCTCTAAATCTGAAACAGTTAAAACCACTGAAAAACAGTGTATATTCACTATTTTACAGCTATAAGTGTATACCACTTGGTATACTTATAACTGTGAAACAGTGAATAGTCACTGTTTCAGATTTAAAGAGTACAAACCTAAAAAGCTGCAATATAGTAAAATTATAAATCCAATTTTGTTGCATTGTCACGTGCTAGCATATATTGAACTTTTTATTCTTAACAAAGAACAGTAAAAATATAGTCTATAAATAAAATTCTTTACTTAGTTTCAATTGTGGGCAATATGTGAGATATCTGTTGTTATGACATATTCGCAAAAACAATCAGCGGATGCTATATATAATTACTAATCAGTTAATTATTTGAAGTTATTATTTATCTTGTCGTTGATTGTCTAGATTATTAACAATAATTATGTAATAAAGTAGAATCGAGGTGTTATCTAGAAAAAAATTCTTGAGGTATTCATTAGTCTCAATTCCGATTTCGTGAAGTCAACACTTCCGTCTCTTTTATTTTCTTATAAACCACATAATGGAACTTGTGAATTTTAATAAGTTAAAAGAAAGATTTAATTACAGTCGATATCGTTCAGTTTGCTATCGATATTTTATATTTTTCCAATATATTTTTTTAAAAATAGTTGGATTATCCCCTTGGACATTGGATACTTCTGAAATATTTTTAAAAAACCGACGACACAATAATGTTCAAATTAACGAATGCAAAATTTCATATGTTGGGTCATGCTATAATATTTTATTATTTTCATTTATTGGCTTATCGAATTTTTATTTTCAATTTAATTCGTCATTGGCTCATGTTCAATCTGACTCAGTATTGACTCCTGCAATAAGAGCTAAACTTAAATTTATTGCAATACTGTGTATTAAATTTATACCTCTCATTTATGTTTTTCGGCAAAAAATATTAATTAGCGTTATTAATCGATTAAAATCTATGGATGAAAAGTTGAAAAAATGTGAGAATTATATAATAGAAAAAAATAATTATCACATAAATCTAATATTTATGATTCATTTTTTATGCTCTGCTTGTACGATATCGATTTTACTCTATCACTCACAATTTTCAATCATAACGTTACTTCTTCGAGTTTCGCCGGATTTTATTGGTGGTTGGGTAATAGTACAATACACAATATCATTAAAGATAATTGATAGACGGTTTACAAGTATTAATTCTACTATTACAAAATTAGGGACCATTTCAAATGATAGAAATGGAGCAAAAACTTTGTCAGAAACACAAATATCACTTTCACATGAAATTGAAAGTATTAAGTACGCATATTTAGAACTGTGTGAAATTTGTGAAGATATTGCTGAATTTTATGGATTACCAGTCTTGATTTCTATTATTCACTACGTTACAATAAATATAATTCGATTGTACTTTATAATTTTGTCAGCACTTCAAATAAAAAAGTATGATAATATAATATATCTGTGTAATGGAATAGCTCTATCATCGGCGGTTTTTTTGTTTATTGTATTAACTTCTAGTGTCACAGCAACAATAAAGCAGGTATGCTGTTTAACAATATACAACATTAATAAATATTATTATTCATCACTAAAAATTCTATTATTTTCGGATCATTATTTTTTCAGAGTAAAAAAACAGTAAAAGTTACTAATTCAATTTTGAATAAATGTGCAGTGGATCAGGAAACCGAAAAACAAGTAAATTAAAATTTTTTTAATATATATAGAGAGAGAGAATCTTTAATCGTAAGACTCATTTATGAGTATCTTAAATTTTTAAATTACAGTTAACTAAATTTTCGAGTGATATCATACATTCAAAAGTTGAATTTACAGCTTGTGATATTATACCATTGGATCGTACACTTTTATCAATGGTGAGTGAAATAATGCATAATTTTTTTGTATAAAATATAGATTATTATAGGAACATGTTATTAAAATGAATTGTTTTTTTTTTAGATTACTGGTACCATTGCTACATATCTTGTTATTGTTGTTCAATTTCGTATTAATTCACCTTCTAATTAATGTTACATACTTCTAAAAATCAATAATTAATATTATTATAAAATAGAATTAATTTCTCTACACAGTAAAAAACGAATCGTCAAAGTGTAAAAAAAAGCGTATGTTAAAATTCTAAGTGTTGAATTTTCAACACTTTTGTGTGTCAATTTAACATACAATATTTATCTTGTTTCAACTGTCGCAATCGATTGATTTTTTAACACACAAAAATGTTATTTTATACGAGAGTAACACTTTTTATGTGTTACTGTGAAATCAACACACAAAATATGTTAAAAATAATCTCGACCATCACAAAAGAATTCTCAGAAAATTTCAAGTAAAAATGACGCATTAAAAATATCGCCTGTTTAATTTGCAATCGTTTTTAAAATACATAACCTGAACTTTTAAATTAATGTTGATAAAATATAATTATTTTTTTGATATTAAAATAAGTATTTTATTTTTGTTATTGTGAGAGAATTTATAGTAATTTTTTTATACATATTTGAATATTGAAGATAATTAATAGATGATATTATATATATTGAACAATATGTGATATTATTATTACTATTTTTTTTTTATTTTTAGTTTTATTTATATTATTATTGCTAATATTATCGTTATTTTTAATATTTGATTGCTGAAGAATCAACCACTACAGTTAATTCATTGATTTTAACTTTACATTAAATAATGTGAAAAACATTTTTAAGAAGTGTCCAAGTAACACAAAAGCGTATGTCAAATTCAACACTCTTCAAGTGTTGCAAATAACATATAAGTGTGTTAAAATTGAAGGTTACGTTTTCGAAGATTTTGACACTCATAACGTGTTACTTTTAACATACACGAGTGTAACTGTTTCAAAACAAACGACGTACGCTGAAATAACATATAAATAAGTGTCAATCGATCGTTTTACACACAGCAAGTGCCAATTTTGACGAATCCTTTTTTACTGTGTAGGAATTTTGATAAAATAAGTATTTTGATAAAATGCTTTATAAAACGCAAAAAAAAAAAATGATTATGTCGTCCAAAGATATTTCAATTAAACTTAGTATGGTAACAATATATTTTACATAAAAATAAAGTAAAGTGTCCAAAACCGATACTTTTATTTTATTATAGCGACAGACAAATTAATTAGATTATTAATTAATAGACAGATCGTATATTTTTCATTGTGAAATGATGTTATTTCGTGAATGTATATGATTAGTAAAAACAATTTAAATTGAGTGCATTGATAGAAAAATATATGTATGAATACAACATAGAACAATAATATATTGGTTTATGATTGAGGTGAGTAAATCACGAACACCAACCACGTGATTTTATTGAAACTAGATTTTTTTCAATCGATGACATTTCAACAACTTTTATACACATACGTTAAAATCATATCTGCTCGAAACTAGATATATAAGGCATATATGTAATAGTTTTTAACGGGTATGGATTTTTTTTGCACAGGATTAATTTAGTAGCATGCTCGTGGTTGCTATGATCAGTCTTCAATATTTAAATAACTATAGTTTTTATCCATATTTATTCTCATTAAATATATCACAACATAATATTTTTTCAACTTTTACAGTAAATTTATGAGGCTTATACTATTCCATTGATAGATAATTTTCAAGTGTTACTGGACTTGACATCAAGCTCAAAAATAGCAAAACTGTTTAAAAATAACAATATCGGTTAATTGAAAAATTTTAAGTGTAATAATAGCAGTTATTTAATAAGAATTATTTTTTATCGGCTTGCGTTTAATGAATTTGGAAATATATTAATTGATTTCAGCATTTAAAATTCAGCTACTGATAGTAGCTCAATTGATAATTCTACTAAATAATATCGATGAATTATTTAAAAGTATTAATGTTGTTATTTCGACGTCAATAGCATTAGGAGTGGATATTTTATATTTTTATGAATACTCATTATTTTTGTCATTATTTATTCTGCTATTAAGACCATGATTACTTAATAATCTGCATTCTTGAATCATCATAATAATAGTGTAATTTCATGTACATTTTTAAATATTTTGTTACAGTAAATATTTTTATTAAATTTTGTAATGTGCTTATGGTTGGTAATAAAATGTTGGGTAAAAAATATTATTGACTATAAAATTAAAAACTTTGTCAATTGTTAGTCAGTTTACTCTGAATTATTAATTCGGTAAATATTTACAAAAAACTAGTTCGAACTTTAGACAGATTAATTTAGTATAATGGCGTAATACAGTTTTCAAAAAGTTGGGTATATTTTTGTATTTTGTCAAAAGTTTTCATTTACTCTGCAATAAAACATGTTTAACTATATACACTAGTGACATCCAGAGCACGTACGGCGCTCTTTGAACCATCAGCTTTTTCCGTGTAAAAAAGAAATATCCCCTCGTCTATTATCTGAATCTACAGGTTTTTTTATATTTTTTTGAATGCGGAAATACTCAAAAGAAACCGATCGTACAAAAGTAACATTATTGTACACTGGTATACAGAATTAGGGTTAGATATTTGTCATTGATGTCGCCGCATTTATATATATATATATATATACACATATCTGTGTGTATACAATAATATATATTATATCTATGTATATAGAAAAACTTTAGAGTCAGGTGTGGTGTATATAGTAAAAGTTTTTTTATGATGAAATCGCCGCGGGGTGGTGAGAAAATATCCATACTCTAGTAAGTGGTCCAACATTCTCGAAAGTTGCTAAAGTTTGAACAGCAATTTTCCTAACATTAAATGCCTGCGGTCAAACTTTTTTATGATTTAAATATAGAATGCAATCAAGTCACGGAATTATATCTTACTGAATAATACTTCGTCCAAGTTATTATTCAGATATAGCAGCATCAAAAAACCTTAAAAATTCCTTATATCTGCAATACTTATAAATATTTAAAATATTCATAGAAAATTCAGTCTATAAATTCGCTCATTATTTTCATTTGTTATTTTTCTTTTTCTTTTTTTAAACACTAAATATTTTAATATTTTTTTCCTAATGAATATATTAAATTTAAAGATATGTTTATGCAGCTTTGGGAGAAAACTTCTCGTTAGTAAAAAACTCAATTATAAACTATATAGTTTTTAATACTCTAGGTCAATCCAATGTTTTTTTTTTTTTTTTTTTTTGTTTTTATTATTATTTTTATTATCCTCGAATATTCCTTTCAAACAACAGCGAGTGCGGAATGAGATAGTTGTCCGAGGGAATTGTACAGGCCACTATGTGCCATTAATTAAATTCCAAGTCAGCTATTCGTCGATGTTCTAAATAAATTTTATTATTTTTTTTTAATTAAATTATTTAAACGTTCAACACAGCAAATAAATTATAAATTTTTATTTATCTTCAGTATTTGTACAAATATTTTTTAATATTTGAATGTTTACTACACGGAAAAAAAGGAACTGTAATAAATAAAGTTTGATGTCTAATAATTATCATATTTTTAGTGATTAATATAAATTCAAATAGTAATATTGTGATTTCAACATTTAAAAAATAATAATTATAAATCGAATGTTAAAATATACAGTTCATTTAGATAAAATTATCATTTAAAACTATAAAAAAGACAAAGTAAACACTAAAAAAATTAAACTTTAAAGTTTAACAGCCAAAACTTAAATATCTATCGTTTGTAAAATAAGAAATTAAAGTCTCAAACAATAAAAATATAGAGGATACAAAATACTAAATTTAGTTAGAACGTTATTTTGTAAAGTCCTCTAATTAAGAAACTTTACCAGGAGTTGTTTTTAAATTTTAATATTAGTCAACAGTCAAATTTAATGATATAAACGGGAATAAATAAATTTTCACGGATATTTATTATTAAAGCAAATATTAAATATTCCCACTGAAATCAGTAAAGATTGACTATATGAAACTGTACATTATACTTCGTCAATTTGTAAAAAGTATGTGTCAGCCTCAGCAAATTTTATTGTTTGATGCAGTAAAATTTCATGCGCTACCGTCATCCATTTAAATACGGAAATAACTTTCGATTCTCATACGCATGCTGTGGCCGAGCGCTCTAAGTGCCAGGGACTGGACTCTGTTCACGTAAGGTCGGCGGTTCGAGCCCGAGAGTCGGCTGAGATTTTTCTGATGATTTTTCATATAAAAATTCGAACAACTACATACTGTACCCGACTGAATCAGTTATTCAAAATACAAACAAGGATACAATCAATTAGATGCACAACGATGAGAAAACAGACAATGGAAGAAGGGAGAAGGAAGGGGGTGAAATCAGAAACCCGAATAAACCTTGAACTACGACAGCAAACGGTAAAAGCCGGAAATAAATAATTCAAAATAAAAAAATAGAAAATAGAAAAAAAAAATATATATATATATTTTTATTATTTGAAACAATAAAAATGAGGGTTTAGAACAAAAATTATTACTACGGTAGCATAAGAAAAAGTAACGATCGACTATAAAATTAAATACATCGACTTAGAGATTTTTATTGTTTGAAACTTTAAAATTTACGGTTTAAGTTTTAATTTTTACTATCGTCAGTCTAAAAAATATCATCCTGCCATTGAAACTATACAATTCAAAATAATAATTTTTACTATTTGAAATGTTAAAAACTATATCTTTACCCTATACTTTTTTTCTTTGAGCATAAGTATATTTTAACAGATCACTCATATATTTTAACCTTATACTTTATAATAAATAACAAAATCGCACCCGGGCGCCGCATTACTATTTGAAACAATAAAAAGTATTGATAATTCGGGTGAATTTTAACATTTCTTTTTTTCCGTGTATGTACATACACAATGTAGCAATTAAATAAAAAGCGAACTAACAAACGAATACATCTCAGCTATTGATTAATTTTTTTTAATAAAAAAATCTTCTGATTGATTCACTTTTCATTCAATAAGTTTCAATATATAACATCTGGCAGTATTTTTTAATAAAAAAGAAAATAAAAAAAAAAACAATTTGAGCGTGTTTCCGGACCACGAAAAAATATCATTTAGAAGTGGATAGAAAGAGAAAAAAAAATAACAAATTTAGAGTTCTATTCTCGCACGATTTAACCACGAAGGAATACTTTGTGGTTATAAAAATGGAAATAAGAAAGGTGCAAACGAAGAAAACCAGAGGCGTCGTCTCGTCGGTTTTCTGATGTAATTCACAAGTCGGACACGGGCGAAAAATCTCAATGCGATTATACAGCCTTCTCGGCTACCTTCTACAGTGGACAATGGAAAAAAAAAAATATCGAGATGCGGGTTCTAAATAAAACGAGAGTGTAAGAAAGAAAGATTTACCATTTTAGTAAATCTTAACCGTGGATAAGATATTATATGCCCACATTTGATTCATCCTCTGTGTAGATAGAGATTTTTATAAAACCACTGTTCCTGTTCTATATATATTTATAAATCTACAGGATTAACAATTGAACAAATATTTGATCTCAGTAATACTGTTATTGAACTATATGCTCTCAGTGTGTGACATATTAACGAGAAATAATGCTTCAATGTATGTTCTCGGACAAAAGAATCCTTTTATCCGATGAAAAAAATATCAAAGAACTCTAAAAAAAAAAAAAAAAAAAATAAAAACTAAAAGTTCACTAGTCTATAGAAATGAATACATTGTTTTTTATCAATGCAAATAATTAATGAGATATTACTTCACCTACAATCGAACGAAAAAAAAAATAAAAACAATACATTCATTGTATTAGAAACTTTTAAAATGGAATAAAAAAATTTTTCGATATCGCCAACTAAAATAGAAACTTTTGAATACGTATGAAATTTAATAAAAAATTTAATTACATTTTTTTTGAAAAGAACCGTTATCAAAGAACGTTATATTGTTCAATGGTAGACATAAAAATAAAAACTAAAGAGTATTTTTATATGCACCGATTGAATATTCCAAACGCTCTGTCTGTGTACGCATCAGTGACAGAATATTTTTATTATTTATACAAGAGACTTTTATTCTTGTATAAAATGACATTGTATTTGTATTTCTTCTAAAAGTTGCGTACAATATAAAGGAATAACTAGTCCGGGTACGATTTATATAATCCCGCATCTGTCACAACTGTTCGTAAAGACTACACAATCTAGATCTCCATTTTTTTCCTTTCGATCTTATTTTGATCTTGACAAATAAAACAACTTACCTGGCTATGTGTCACTTGAGAACGTTTTGATAGTCAAAACAACCAAAAAACCGCACTGTTTATGCATTTTCAATAAAAATAACAGCTTTGTGTATAAATATCAACACATTAATATATAACATTGAACAAAAATATGTCTATAATTACGTTAAATGTTAAGAATGTTCGTATAGTGTTGTCAAATAATTTTTAATTTTTTTTGTTTTTTTCAGCAGAAAAAGTAAAGGCTGCTTCTAAATAAGCTCACTGAACATAGTAAAGATCAAAGTTATTCGTAGAAAAGGTCATAACAACAATAAATGGTAAGTTTTTGATCAATTACTTCTGCTCGGTTTCACTCAATGACTACAGACCGGAATAATAGCATCAAACGGTTTGTGCAATCATATCAAATTACTTATGACTGCTGGGTGCAGATAAGTCTTTGTGTTATTATTTGTGTAATCGTATTTTATTGTTACTGCGATTTTTATCAAACCACGAGTACGTGTAATATACTTTATTTCGTTTAATCAAAATTTGTCCAAAATAATATTATTCACACATATTATATCCATACACTAAAACATTTTTTGACTCGGTGGGGTAAGTGACAGTGTAAAAAGTTTGGTGTGAAAATTGCACCAAATATTGTGATGAATTTAGGCGGTGCGAATTTGAAATTTTACACCGTCAAGCGTAATGTGTAATTTTTGAAAATTTTGCATTAAAAAAAATTATAAAAATATTAAAATGTTCAAAATTATTGATTAAGTAGTTAAAAGTGTTCGATGATCATTTGTTGCTCATTAATCAAAATTATAACAAGTAACACGGAAAGGTGTAAAATTACACGGATGGATAATTTACACCGAGGATTTTTTACACTTTTATTTCACACTATTAGTATACGCGGCCGAGTAAAATTCTCGGGGGCCATTTTTGCACCACTTTTTTTTACAGTGCATATGTGCACTCATATATTTAGACGAAATAATTTCAAAATGTATGAATATTTTTTTTTGTACTTAGATTTCTTTAAATTAGTTAGTGCAGAAATTATCATGACACAACTCTCAGAAAATTTCACCATAATATATTTTAATTAGACTAGGGTTTTGAAGTACTATTAAGATAGTAAAAAAAAAAAAAAAAACGAAATCAAATTTTACAGTAATCATTAAATTATTTTTCAATGCGAAACCGTAGCATAATTTCGTGAAATTTATGTTTCAAAATAAACGACCGTATGTTTTTTTTTAAATATTTTTTTTTACCGTTCCTTTGAAATTTTATGAGGCTCCAACGGCACCTGTATGATTTTCGTGAAATCATAAGCATGTTATTATAATGAATCCTATATAATTTAAAATTCAGGGGAAATAAATTGCGTACATATGAATTCTTCCAATCAATGTGTTTATTAAATTCTACAATATATATAATTAATTAACTCGTATTGAAGTAATAATTACAAAATTTTTAAAAATCTAAGTGAGGCTTTATTTGATGGATAAAATCTGCTTCGAAAAACATACCTCCCAATCTGACAACCTTTGGCATATTTATTTTTCTTTTTAAGCATTGTGTCTTTTAATTCATCATCTTTCCCAATGACATTGACATTCGTGGATTTTTTATTGTTATAAAAATCCTGCGTAACTCTATAGTATGTCAAAAATTCATGGTAGTTTTCCTTATAATATAATACACGTACGTGCGGTGTATATTCAAGGAATTCATCCGATGAAATTAGTACCGCTTTACGGTTACTTGCGCGTGACGAGATCTCTCTGGGTTTGTCGCTATACTTGTTTAACAGTGAAGGGAATACCCAGGTATAGTAATCTAGTGTAGGGTCACAGACAAAACATAACGAACCAACCAGACTAGAGAGATTTCTGAAATCCTTCTCTTTACATACTTTTTCTGGTCTCTTTTTATATTCAATTTATCCTGCGACAATAGCTTTAATATTCCTATAAAACATCCTATACACTTTATATTATGTACTATATACTATACCTATATATATTCCCACGCACAGAGAAGTACAATGCGTAAACCTAAGTATATAAATGAGTTAACGTTTAACTTGTTTATACTTACTTTGGTAATTTAATTGTGGAATTTCAAACATGACTTATGCATAAGATAGAGCTCTAATTTTGTACCGACGATTAATTTTGACACTATAACGTAATTTGTAGACTTCAAACTTTGCGTATACTCTTATCTGTCCTTATAATGAAAATTAAGTGTTTGATAATTAAATATAAATTTTAATTAATTCAGTTTTTGTATAAAGTGTTGTTTGAGAATACTTTTCAAACATTTCATAAAACAACTTTTATTCAAAGTATACTTCTTTACAGAAAAAAGATACTTTTAATAAACAAAAAGCAGTCTTATCTCTATTTACTTTGAAAATTCTACGAAATAAAAAAAAAATTCGTTGACATTAATTGAAGTAATTCAATTTTTATTAATCAAATATAACAACAATTAGTAGAGCAAAAATTTTAATTAATTTAATTGAAAGATTTTGTAGTTTTTAATTAAATTTATAAATTTCAATTGAAGTTAGAAAATTTTTCATTTTATTCTTGTGGAAATTTTAATTTAATTTAATTATCTGAGTTATTTTTCACTTTGATTATTTTTAATTAGATTATTTCCAAAACTCATTCAATCAAAATTTGTCACTTTAAAAACAGTTTTTAACATAAAGTTGTTCGGAAAAAAAATTTTCTTGAGAAAATTTATTAAATCAGTGATTGATTTAACAAATAAACATTCAAGACTCTAATATTTAATGATGGCTATTTTATTTGATTAGGCAACAAGCGTGCAAGTCATATATTTTATGATGCACGCGGCAGTTTGAGGATAATTTAGATAATTGCTTATTAACGCCTCTTATATAATAATAAAAAAAAAAGAAAAAAAAACAGAGTAGCGTAGGTTGTGTAACACATCCTTTTAATATCAAACTCGATTTTATTGTGCGACAGTACGTCTTGAAATAGCAAAGCTACCGGACACAAAATGAAGTACACGATTGTTATTTTTTTTCTGATGAGTTTTCTTCTCGTTCAGGTGAGGATTTATTTATTTTAAAGTTTTTCAATCGCCAAGATAGCTTAGAAACCTATTTATTTTAGTAAACAAGGCGTTTATTTAAGTAGATACGTTTATTTTCTCAAGTAAGAAAAGTGCGTTTTATACGGTGTAGAATAATTAATTTATAGAGTGCGCCATTACCAGAACAAACTATGCAGGAAAAAGCACAAGAGGCTTTTGATAGATTCAAGGACCGAGCGCAAGAGGCCATAGAGTATGCTCAAGAGACTGCAGGCAAAGCTATTGAATCAGCTCGAAATAAATTGCAAGAACTTATGGACTCGGCTCAAGAAACAGCCAAACAGGGTATGGAAAATGGTCACGAATTGTTTGATTCTGGACGATCATTTATTGCCGGTTTCAAAAATACTACTGACGAATTGGATAAACATATGTTGTAAATTTAATATATTTTTTTAACTTTGTTATTTAAAAATTATTTTTACCTCGCGTACATCAGTACCACAAATTTATAAAATGAAAAATAAATTTTTGATGCATAGTGCTTTGAACGATTTTAATGGAAAATAATTCTTTGATGTTATTATAAATACATTGATATTTTCATTGCTTATTAATAATTCCTATCGAATGAAAAATTCTTTTTAATAAAAAATTAAATAAGTTTTGAAGCAGACTAAATGTTAACAAAAGCCACGGAATTTTTAATAAATTGTCCCAGTTCTCTTTGATGTTTTTTTCTTTGAATTTTTTCTATCTCAGAGTTATTTTAAAAATTGCTTTTATAACATTATTAAGCAAAAAAAAATTTATTTAAAATAATTATTAAAGTACTCACAAATATAAAAAATTTATTATATAAAGAAAACATTATCGTGAGAACATTTTTTTTCGGCATCGATATCTCTCGAACAAATAAGTCGATTCTGATGTTTAAACACTAATCGACATGTTTTATCGAGTTCTAATCTTATATTATTTTGAAAGTGATCGGTTCAATCTTCTTCACAATATTCGAAAAAAAAAAACAATCGTTTACATTTCTTTCATCAACAATATCTCTCGAACAAATCAATCAATTTTGACAATTAATGCCCAATGATCTGTTCAAAAATTGGTTTTCAAAAATTGGACTGAAACCAGTAACCTCTCTTTTTTTTTTTTTCTTAAAATTTTAAATTTTATTAGCGGGAAATTTAAAAACAAATCAAAAATTGAAATCAACGTGTTATATAAAAAAGTTTGTTTGATGTCACGATTTGATGTTACGTAAAAAATTAATTTCTAGATTTTTTGATTTGTCATTATTCATTATAAATTGTAAGCATTGTTACCGATTGTCCTTCAGTATTTAATTGTTTATTGAATTACGTCTTGTGTATAATAATAATAAGATTAATATAATAATAATGACATAAGTTTTGAAATAGAAATGATAATTAAATATAAATATAGGATATGTTTATTAAAGATTTTATCAATCAGTTATTAATTTCAGTTTTCATGGAAATAAAATTTAATGTTAACAATCGATCATTTGAAATGGAGTTGGGAAAATAGGGAATTGATGAGATAATTTCAGGAGCTTAAATAATCAGAATTATATTGAACATAAAATATCTTTTTAAGTATAATTAAAAATGATTCGCAGTATGCAAATAGCCATGAATTGAATTGTTTGGTGCATTGCAGTGACCGACTTTCCGAACAATCAATATATCTATGCAAACTCAATCAGCGTGAATTAATCATACTCTATACGCCACTTGTATACAGAACGTGCGGTGAATTCTAATACAGTAGTTTATCATCCATCAAATACCAATAATATAAATAACATTTTTTTTTTTTTTTTTAATTTAAACCCCTATAAAATAACTAAATTATTCCAGTAATCTGCATCGCCATTATCTAGATTTTATTTGTCTGGAATTATCAGTATCAGCCAGTAATTGATTATCAATATATTGATAGCCTATCGATTTTTTTAATAATTCTTAGAGTAATTTTAGTATGGCTGTGATGAAACACTCAGGAAATTACTTGAATATCCGGTACTTATTTTTAATTACAGTAATATCATTTTAAATATTCAACCGATTATTATGAAATTTGGTACAGCGATAAAATTAGTTTTTTTTTTTTAATTTTAGGGAAATCTCAATCCTACCAAAAACAGATTCTCTGTATAAAGTCGCGCCAAGTACACGTTTAAAATTTTTTAAAAGTAAAAAAAAATTATTTTCTACAAAAAAAAAAGTCAAATCGAAAAAATACCAAGTACCTAGTAAGATGCAAAGTCATAACAAACACTTTCATAGAATTTAAAAAAAAAACCTATAACAAAATTTCAATGTACTTGGTGTGCTTACAAAAGAGTAAACAAGACATATTTGATTTCATTAGAAATTAATTTTGCTTCAGTACATGTAGTAACGCACACCAAGTACATTGAAATTTTATTATAGGTTTTTTTTTTAAATTCTATGAAAGTGTTTGTTATGACTTTGCATCTTACTAGGTACTTGGTATTTTTTCGATTTGACTTTTTTTTTTGTAGAAAATAATTTTTTTTTACTTTTAAAAAATTTTAAACGTGTACTTGGCGCGACTTTATACAGAGAATCTGTTTTTGGTAGGATTTGTTTTATTTTTGTAGTGTTATTATATTTTTCAATTTTTAGTTTTATTTGACACAGAATTCATTATTTGTCAATAATAAAGTATTAATTAGACATCTATAAATATTTTCAACGCAATGACTAAATAAAAATGATAATTTGATTGATCTGTAGATAGCACTAAATTATATATATATATATATACTGTAGATCCCTTACTAGGAGAAGTAATTTTTAAATATAGACATTGCGGGTAGCTAGATAGATCATAAGAAAGTTAATTACGGATTATATTTTGAAAATTGTTTAAATTATCTGATGCATCATTAATTGTTATTCAATAATATTTACTTAATTAAAGATAGTTATACGTATTTTTGACGCAATTACTACGTAATACATATATATCTATACTTACATATAAGGTACCCGCGGGTAATAAGGCCTGTCGGCTAATAAGGCCTAAGTGACAGAAATGATATTTAAAATAACCGCCTCCATTAAAGACTACTCTAGTAGAAGGGTCTTACATAGAGATGTTACGAAAAATTTATAGAGTCCCGATACCACGTTCCCTGTCTTTAATATTTTATCATCTGTCAAATGCTGTCGTAGCGCAGAAGAAATTGTAAAAAACAATCTAGTCTTCTGACTCTTAAAAAGAATACTGATAATTTTAAGTGCTGTTGAGCAAAACAATCTAGTCTTCTGATTCTTAAAAAGTATTGTTGCTAAATTTAAGTGATGATTCACCTCTAATACCAATTTTATTAAGTATAGTTAAACTATTCCAGTTTGTTTAACCCGTAGGCCTTATTACCCTACCGTAGTAAAATAAGGCCTATTCGTATGGTTTTTGTAAAAGTATAATTTTTTGTTTGTTTATGGTAAAAATTACCATTACTTCATTACATTTCAAGGCTAATGTATGAAAATAAAGATTAATTATACATTTCGATAATTAAATGCAATATTTTCGATTCTATTCAAAATCTCCCTTAGCTAGGCCTTATTACCCGCCGGTACCTTATATATATATATATATATATATATATATATATAGCACTAAGTTGCCCGATTTTGGTACTGTCAAGCGGATATAACTTTATATACAACAGAACGAAATTCAAAATTTTGACGTTATTATTGACTACAAGTTGTTACCAACATTCCTAGAAAGTTGACGATACTCGACTGCCGCTACCTGATGCCAACTTTCTGAGAAAATTGAAGTCAACTTGCTGTCAACCCTATCAACTAAGGGAATGCCAGCTGTTGGCACACATTTTCTCAGAAAATAGGCGACTAGTTGCCGTCAACTTATGGAAATGCCAAAGATCTTTGCGGCCAACTTGATAACAAGTTGCTGCAGTTGGTTGTCACTAGCTTGCTTCCAACTTGATTATCAGAAATCGCTTATGGCTGGAATTGTATATCTCAGCTCTACTTACTTAACTCCTCATTATAAACCAACTCAACGTAAACCGATCCGATTTATTCTGATTGCAATCGTTTGTTGGTCGTTTGTCGATCAATGTCGGTCTATCAAAGTTGTTCGTGAGTTAATTGCTTAATTATGAAAAAGTAAATTAAAATTAGCCTTTAATTTTTTCCATTTGACCCCTCTACTTCGATATTTTACTAATTTTTCCATTTAAATCACTAGGAAATCGTTTGTCGCTGATTGCCGGTTAAAACAAATAAAACAGTAATTTATTTATAATAAAAATGTAATTAAGAAACTAGATTTGCCATTAGTAGTCTTCGATAAAAATAATATTTTTTTTTTTTATAACGATAATAAATCTTCCGATTAGAAAATAATTATATGTTTCCATTCGTTAAAAAACCCGATTTTCAAATTTTGCCAATAAGGTATTGACAGGTGGCGCCACAATGTTAGATGTACGATATAACCCTAAAAGCCACTTTAGCTTGAAATTGATAGTAATTTGATAATTGAAATTATCGAAGTTTGCTGTCGGCATTGGCCGATAATTTGATAGCAAAACTTGGAAAAAAAATTAGCGGTTGATTTTTCCTTAATTTAGAAGTCACTTTTTGATTACTAGAAAAAAACACTAATAAAAGTTCCCATAAAATTTTCGTCAAATATTTGATAACTTCAGGCTTTTCCGTTTTTGACGGTATTTTGTATAGGACTTTTAAAGTAAATTTGGATTCGAATTCGGGTAGTAAGTTTACATCAAATTGTATCGCAAGTTTTATGCAAATTCTTGTCAATAACGGAAGGGCCCGAAGTTGACGGACATTTGACGAAAATTTCAAGGAAACTCTCGCAACGTAAATTTTTGCTAAGTAAAGTGTACAATTAGGAAATATCCTTACAATTAGCATTGATTTTTTATAATATTACTCGATTAATATTATTGTACGAATAATTATTATTGTACGGCTAAGTAAGTAGAGCTGATTTTGGTACGTCTTAGCGAATATAACTGCAATATTAAGAAGTTTAAATATTATTGGACACCCTAATAATACCACAGTTTGTTTAGCAAAAGTTTCCTGGAAAATTTCATCAAATGTCCGTCAACTTCAGACGATTCTGTTTTCGAGGACAATTTATGCACAACTTGCTATACAATTTGACGTAAATTTACTACCCGAATTAAAATGCGAATTTATTTCGAAAGCTTACTAGAAACATTTTTCTCCAATTTCCAGGTAAATTTTTACTCCAATTGATGGTTAATTTCACTTGCAAAATTGTAAACTATTTTTTTATATTCAAATTGTAGACATTAAGTATAAATTTGATTACCTTCTTAAACGGTAAGAATGAACATAACCGACTTTTATGTGTAGTAAAAAGTGTTACCTTGAAATTGAGCAAAAATTAACCGTAAAGTTTTCCTTTGAACTGTTGCTGTTAAATTGGCGGCAAATTCGTACAGCAAATTTTCTATAATTTCAATGTCAAATTACTGTCAATTTCAATCTAAAGTGGCTATTAGGAGTTCTTCAATTTAATTTTATTTAAGCTAATTGGTAAAGAATTGACATTAGATTGGTTGAAATAGTTGTCAAGTTTTTCCTTCTACTTATGACAATTCGCATGCAACTCACAACAATTTCAAGTAAAACTAAAGTAAAATGTATAGTTTTTTCTGTAGTATTTATGCAAAATCGGGGAAAATTGATTGAAGTTATAATAATGAACACTGATGTCAAATAAATAAAATTCATCTTAAATATTAACACGGATTTATTTACGATTATGAAACGTATTTATTTAGGCTCATAAGAAATTTGAATATGAAACTATAGTAAAAAATACAGACCGAAGCACCGCTGGTGGCGTAATAATGAATCATTGCTATAAAATAATTTCAATGTTTTACTCAATCGCGGCTTTTCTTATAAATTTTTATTCTCTGGCAGTGCCCCTAACGCATGAAAAAATTTATAAAAGTGTCTAAATTGGGGGTGCTATAGTATATGCTGGCCTAATTTTATTATTTTAACTAGTTCTCATAACTAAAATGAATAAAATTTTATAATTTTAAGACGAACAATCAATTATCTTTCGAATAGAGAAGGAATTTTCTGAAAATTTATTGTTTTAAAAAAGTTTTTAAAAGTTAGAGCTAAAAACCACTATGTTTACGGTATAGATACACGGTAGGCTCGCGCCATGACACTTCACACATATACATGTGATTGAACGTGTACTTGGCGCGAGACACTACCGTGTCTCCTGATTTTAAAAAATTTCAGAAGACTTTTGAAAGGTTAAATAGTTTTTTAAACACATTGTTGAGTAGAGTAAAAAAAATTGCAAATTCTAAAATTTTTCGGTCAGTTATGAAGGTTTGAAACATGAGAGAGATAAAAATTATTCAAATCATTGTCACATTAATTACAAAATTTCATAGAAAAAAAAAGTTTTAACGACATAATTATATTTAATAACAAAAAAAAAATAAAGTCAGGAATTAATTTGAAGACATGTATTTTTTATAATTTTAAATTCCACAATTTTTAAAATTACTTTTCATAAATTATATCATAATTATAATCATATAAGAAAAAATTCAACTATTATGAGTTTTTATATTGTCTAATGCTAAAACCGGTTAAAAAAGTATATATTCTACTTCCTGAAAACAATAAATTACTCAACAATTATTTTAATTGATTATTAAAAAAAATTCCTCTCAAACTTGATAGTTTCAAAATAACACGATAAATTAAATTATTTTATGTTAGTTATTTGAAGATCTTAGTAATTAAACCTAAAATATGTTTCCCTGACTACTAAAAAAAAATCAAACATTTTTTTTTTAAATTAACAAGCTCTAAAATATGAGATGACTAAAGAAAATAAATAAATTAGTATTCATGAAATTTAAATGTTTATATTTAAGATCGTTGATGTTATTCTGAGACTTATAAATTCACAGCTGCTTTGTTTTTTTTTTAGTTTTTCTCTTTGGGTACTTACCATTAATGATTCTAATGAAATAGAGGATTCACCTTGATTTAACAAAATTTAATGCAGTAAACAAAGCGCAAATGCTGTGTACGTGCCAGAGAGATGGTATACACTAGCTAAATGCATTCCTACTAATGGCTTCATTACGAGGAGCCGGTTGCAACGATGTAATTAAGGTAATTACTCTCTTCCAGTTTAGGGTATATATTACCGATGATTCCTTTTCTGCACGCTATACTCTCGCTCGATGATGAATTAGACAGTGGTGTCTTATTTAGTCCAGGTATAAAACAAATAAGTCGAAAAAAATAAATTATCTTAGCCGTTGAAGTAATTGGAATGAAACACCTGCTCATTCAAAAGTGAACAGGTTTTTAAGGATGGTTGGTTTTAGACGATGCTGAGAAAGCTAAACTATCTTATTTTCTACAGAATTTATATGATTGACATCTTGTTACTCAAGATTGCTTAAGTATCTTTAAATTATTACAACTTCTATAGATACATTTTGAGTCGTTTAATTTAAATCATTTAAATAGTAAGCTATCTATCAATTTGTTTTCTCCATTCCTGTCAAAAAAATTATTATCACTTTTTTTTTTTTTTCATATAAAAATTAAATTTTTATTAATAAATAACGTACATAATTATTTTTTATTAATTGCTCTGTGCAAGATAATTCAATTTTTTTTCTTACTCAAAGTGTTTTTTAATTGCAATATAATTACTACTAGCAAAAAAATTAATTGCTTGTAGAAAAATTAATACAATAATCTACTTTTTAAATTGAACTCAATTATTTTTTGGTAAAAGTAATTACTGTCTTAAATGTGCGTATGATTAATTATCAACAAAGATTATTAATTAATAATAAGTTTTGATAATTACTTTTCTAAAAGTTAAATTCTTTGTTATGAACAATTTTAATTATCTTTGGTACTTATTTTATTTTAATAATTACTACCAATTTAATAATATACAAAAATATAAGTATATACCGAATTAATACGATAAAATAAAATATTTCATATATTTTACAGATTTATTTATTTTATCGTATTTATTCTCGATGTTTTACTTTCATTTATATTGTTATTATTTTTAATATTTACTCTATCAATATTATACATTCATTTAAATCTTTGTTGATTTTTTTAAAAAACATGTTCCATTTGGTGTTTGATATTATGCATTCAATGAATTGATTTAAGTTGTATTTTTCCTATATGTCCTAAACCAATTACTTGAAATGTTTTTGAGTACTGCACGATTTACTTAATTATAAAAAATTATGTCATTATTTGCATGCAAAAAAATATTTTTTTTGTCTCATTGATGACTTGGTTTTATAAATTATTTTTCTTTCAATTTGCGACTTTAAAAAATCAGCTCAAGAAATACTGGTATTACGGGTATTCTCAACAATTTTACGTCTCTCGCTGAGTAATTGTAAAAACTTTAATCTTGGACTACAAGGAAATCTAATTTTATCTTTAAATCTCGACGCTTCGTCAATCGACTCCATAAAATTAGCAAGTGCTTCATTGGAACTTGAATTTTCATTCGCAGAGTCGTATTTTGATATACTACAACGTGGATGTACTAGTGATTTTCTTCCTTTCGCAATAAGAGAACTTTCATTACTCGTTAATTTTTTATGTAAATGTAAATTATTTTCATCAAATGTAACAACTTTTTTATTAAAACTACAATCTGTTTTAGGCCTTACAGAAATTTCTGAACGACTACGTTTCTTTATTTTAGGCGCATTATTGTTTCGTATTCTCCCATGATTACTATAGTTTTTTAAATCTGATGAATTTGCTTCTCTTGCATTATCAATATTTATATGAACTTTATTGGTACCTGCATTAGGTAACTGATAAAAGTATTTGTCATCATCAATAACTCTGCTAAATTTACTGTTATAACAATCACTCCTAGAGTAAGCGTTGTTTTTAAGCTTGTGGTCCCAATGAAGGTCATCAACATTTGAAAAACTTCGTAATCTTGAACACGATGACGAACTACTATTTACATTATCTGAACTGAATTTGGCTAAATGAGATTTAGTCTCAGCAGATTTATCGGGTTTTGAAAATTGCCCAAAATTTCCTAAATTACTTGAACGTTTTTCTTCACGGCAATCAGGTTTTAAATCGAAATCATCGTTTGTATGATGAATTATTTTTTTGTGCTCCGAATCACAGGTTTCATGGTACTTGGAATTATCACTTCCGCGATTAGATAGTAATGTACTATCCGATTTTTCATTTGAATTTATTAAATTGATGTTTCGCATGAAAACTATAGCTTCTTCAAGATATTCTTCAAAAAGATTCCGTTTTCCATTTTTGATCCCGCGTGCATTTTCACGTTCAGCGTCACTAATATTTGAAAAATTTTCGGACATAACAAAGCTAACTTTTTTGCAATCTGAATCTGACCGATATTCATTTGCATTGATACTTACAGAATGTGTCGTCTTTGAAAGGTTCTTATTATTTTTCATAATTGGCTTCGGTAATGCGGTAGCAGTTTCGAAATTATCTGCATTACTTTTATTGACGTTTTCCATTCCGTTTTCAGAAAATACAATGGGTATTAAAGGAACATGGTAAAAAATTGATTTAATTTCTCGCGTAGGTATTTCGTTAAATCGTATCCCTATTTTTTTTGGTAATTCTACATACTTATCATCGAAATCATCTAGAATAATATTATCTGAAAATGTTAACGGATCAATAGTATCTTTTTTCGCATGCACAACAATATCCGGAGGACACGCATTATCATTAAAATTATTTTTCATTTCGCGATTTAATTCTGATGTTTTAATTTCATTAGAAATCGAATTTCTTTGCTTTTCTTTAAAATCGAGGCTATCATCTGAAAAGTTAATATCTTGCTCATAAATATCTCTGTAATTATGCCTAATTTTTGTAGGGTAACGTATATTTCCATCAATTTCTAAGCTTTTTGATTTTATACCATTTGACGTTTTATGATCTTTAGCAATCGGTTGAGACCGGTTCCATTTTTTGGTATCATCATTTTTGGGTTGACTATCATGTAAATCTTTCCATGAAAGAACTTCCGGAATATGTTTTAAATGCCCGGTAAATTTCGAGTTATAATTAATTTCTGGAGGTAAAGACACTGGTTCTGCATTTGTTTGCTGATCCAGGTTACAGTTGTATTTTTGAGTGGACCAAGTATTACGATTTCTAAGCCACTCACTGGTCAATGACTTTCTTCTTGATTCTAATGAACTTAAGGATTTTTTACAATTATGATAAGCGTCATCTTCTTTGTTAGTTTCTGTAGACGATGTTTTTTCAGGATAAACAATAGAACAATGAGCTTCATCAGAATAGCTCTCGACTTTTGAAGATTTGGCAACAGTATCATGTGGGTCTTGAAATATATTTTCAATCCTAAATGTTTTAGTATCTGCATGACTATTACTTCGTGAACTCGTCCACGGATCTTTAACATGTATTCCGCTGATATTAATATCAGTTAAAGTACCGATTTCATTGATATCTCTCTTGTCTGTTTGGACTTCAGCATTTTTAACTTTAAGTTTTTTATTATTATCAAATAATCGAAGCTTTGATTCGGAAATATTTGAAGACTCAATAGTAATATTAATTGTATCAGGTACCGAAATAGAAATAATGTTTTTTTCATGATTATCTCCTTTACACGATGCTTCTTGAGCGCATTTGTGTGTTTCACTTGGTGCTTTTTCTGCGAGATGACAGTGTTCATTCAACACAACTGGCTGTTTACAAAGACGAGGAGTTACTAAAATTGGTCGACAACAATCTTGATTTTTTTTATTATTTACTTGCTTGACTATATTATCATTACATTGTTTTGACGTACAACATTTATTATTCTGTGATTGTTGATGATCTAAATCTTCAGGTGTCGTTTGAGCACAAGTGTCAACTATTTCTTCAACAATATTAGTATTTACTGAGCTATCATTCATTTTAACACTATCAACTGGCCTTTTTTCAATGTCGGAACAAAAGTCTGAAATACCTGTACTTGATAGATTACTTTCAGCGTACGTATGAGTATCATCTGACACAATACCTGAGTCTGGGTGGTGTGAATAAATAGCATCGTAGTCATAATTGTAATCATCAGTTAAATTACAAGCATCTTTAAATAGAATAATTGGTTTCGGAGGTGGTGATTCTGTTGTAGACGTTGACATTTCTTTGATTCTTAATACAGGAGTGCTACATGGCAGCAATTTATCGAAATCCTCGTGACGATCAGTAAGAACAGCAACGTCTTTACGAATTATTTTGGGTTCTTTAACTAAAATTCCAATTTCTCGTACACGGACAGTAGATGAAATATCTGTTTGGGTATCAACACAAATACGTCGGCGTTTGGCTAACATTTTTCTTGAGATTTCTTGAAGTCGCATCCTCGTCACCGAGGCAAGTTTTACTTCAGAATTCTCTGGTGAGCGATTATCCGAGGCTGGCGTTGATGCCGTATTGCTGTCCTCAGGTGTCTTCTTGCTCGCGTAGAGCCTTTCTGTAACTGCAGCAACTATTTCAGCTCTGCGTGCGCGTTGTATTATCGTATGTGGTCTCGGTTGTAATTGTTCTGGATCTAATGAATTTTTCCGTTTCAAAGAATCTTTTGAGGTCCCAGTTATAAATAATTGTTCGTCCTTTAAGCTACTACAGCTGCTATCTTTGCTTGTTTTTCTCTTCAAACCATCAATACTCTGCTTTCTCTGAATACAAGCCTTTGGATTGTGTAGTTCTTTCGTTGATTTTTCATTTCCTCGACTCTCTGGATTCTTTTCCAGATTTTTATTTTCTTTTAGATCATCATCTTCGCTGACATGAAGTTCTTCAGATTTTTCTTCTTGAGAATTAGCTTGTGCCTCTGAATCAGTTGATAAAATTCGAGGAAAATCATAGTCTTTAGGTATTTTTTTGGAAACATTAGAAATGTATTTTTGTAAAATTTTCGGAACAGATGATGCTTGTGAATCGAAATTTGAATCAACCGAATACTGTTTTTGTAATTTACTATTTTTCAACGGCTTTTCCGTAAGAATTTTCAAATTCGGATACCTTGTATCAAGTGAACTAGGCTGTTTATTAGAATTATCTGTGATTTCTTTAAATACTGATAAAGATTTAACAGAATCATTTGAATTATTTTCAACTCGATCATCGACTAAATTTGCAAAGTGATGTTCAACGTCCTGATTAAATTCAGTATCAACAGTATCTTCAAGTACACTATCACTTGAAATTTCCTCAATTTGATGAGTGTCTACTTGAACGCTTGTGTCGGGTTTAATAAGAACAGCAACCAAAGTCGGTATATCAACAAAGACTGGTTCATCGGTTTGATCATCATCATCGATTAATTCAGATACTTTAGCTCTATTATAACTTGCCGAAACTTGTAAAGTTTGTGAATTATTTGTGGCTGGAACAAATTCCAACGATCCAAATTGTCGTAACGCATTTAATGAGTCACATCTTAGTCTCAAACCATCATCAAAACTGTATCGTCTCAAAGGGTAAGGGAATTTCGAAAGAGAATTTAATTCTATCGGTGATTGTGATGTTGATGTTGACACACATCTGGTATTTAAATTTGTTTGCTCAACTGTCTGATCAGGATTCCTTTGACAAATGCACAAAGACTTGCAATCAGTTAACGGATCGTTCTGTAAAACAATTCAATCAATTACTTTAAACAAGTACTATTTTTATTTACAATATTTATAAAAAATTTCTTACCTTTTCAGCAAGGAGAGCTTTAAGTCGTGATACTTCTGACTGAAGTTCACGTATTATTTTAGTTACCGGATCCTCGTTAATAACTGGCTTATTAATAACGCTTTGTGCCCTTTGTGCGAACCGTAAAGTGTGTGACGTTTCGTTATAGCTTCCACTAGCTGGCGATATCGCTGTAAAATTAAATTAGGTCATAAAAATTAACCATTATTTTTTAATAAAAATTTATGGCTAAATCAATATTTTTATTACACATTTTTAATATTTTATTGTTATTATTTTTTCTTTTTTTACTTCAAACTACTTAATTTCTACGTAATTATGTAAGTGTATTTACTACTCAGCTCGCAACTGTAACTACTGCTAATTTTTTCGTGCCATATAAAAATTTATCTACTATTGACTTATTCAAAAATTCAATTTAAAAATATCTATTGAATTATATCTTAGCAATTTATAATAATTGGCATAATTTTTTAAAATTATGACTGTTAGTAATAACACGATATTGATACAAATTTATCATTTAAAACAATGTTTTGTTATGGATTAGTTATTTTTTATTACTTACATGTTAAATTTAAAAATTGCAATATATTGTTAAAAATGTTAAATATAGAATGGAAAACTTGATATCGAATACTTCGCGTGTTTACTTGATATACTACCAAGAGTTTGATATAAAGCCTTCCACTTTGTTTGTAAACAATGTAATCTACTTTTTTTATATACGATAAAAAAAAGTTTATGAATTTGAAGAGTAAATTACCAATTTTTGCTCAATTTTTTTTTTTTTTTACATTATACGATAAGCCTACAACTACCATTTCTGTTTCTACTATTTACCGATCCCGGAAATATGCTCTATGATGATTATTGAATTTTAACCAGCCCATCATAGTAAGTCTGGAAAAGTGTTTAAATAATTTTTATCGAAATTTATAACAAAGTATTTGTATTATTAATAATTTAGTTATTTATTGTTAAAGGGACCGCTACTTGTTAAAAATGACTATAAATTGATTATTAAATTTTACTTTGAACAAGAATATCTATATACTTATATGTTTAAATATTTTTCAAATTGGATTCTTTTTTCGATTTTTATGTAAATTTATCGCAAAAACCGATAATAATGGTCTGAGCCTTTTTTGTTAATTGAATACACGGAAAAAAAACTGTTGTTGCAACAGGACATGGTCTTGTAGCGGCTACGGGAATTAGTTCTGTTACAGCTACAGCTAGGGCTTGCCTTGTGGCTGCAACAGGATTCACCTTATTACAGTTACAAGATCAGTTCTGTTGCAGCCAAAGGTCTATTCCTGTTTAGATACCAGCAGGAAAAAATATATATCCCGACAAAATAGTATATATTCGGCTTATATCTTTAGTATTATCGTATGTATGCTATTTTGCCGGCATATATTGCCGGATAGATCGTTTTCTGTGTGGGCAGGAATATATCTGTAGCTGCGACGGAACTGATCTTGTAGCTGTAACAAGGTGTTCTGTTGCAGCAACAAACTCATACTACAGAACCTATTCCTGTTGCAACAACAGTTCTTTTTTTTCGTGTAGAAATATATGTCGCCTATTATCTACGTCAAAATTTTCTGACCCTCGTAATAAATATCACATTTCAATTAAGTAACCCATGTCAAAAAAGTGTATCGGAAGGACTCGTGACCATCGATTCTCTGAATTTAGGGAAGTAAAAAGTCAGCATCGAAAATCTATAAAAATGATTATTTAAATACTATATAATATATATAAAAAACAAAAAAAATTAAACTCTATATTTTCATGCACGCAATTTTGGTCGTTCACAAGTAGCGGTCTCTTTAATGTTAAATATTTAGTTTTATCAAACAAAACATATTATTATTATTCAAAATGTGAGTGTAGATAATTTACAACTTTCCAGAAATTACAATTCAATTTAATGAATGTATCGATAATGGGGCTATAAATTGAAATAGAAAAATTTTAGTTATTTTATTAAAATTTTGACAGGATAAAATTTATTTTACTCACTCGCCAGCATAATTGTCGTTGCATTTCCGCCCAAAGAATCTTTAAGTAACCAGGTGAGAGTTGAATCCCTATAGGGGATAAATTTCCTTCCGGAATTTATAGACGCAGAACTTCTTTCCGCTAATGCAGATATTACATTACCCAAAGCAACTAAGCTTTTATTAATATTGGCTCCTTCCTGTGACTTAAACCAACATAAAAATCCTGATATATAGTCAATATTAAGTTACAATTTAAAATTATCATTTATAATTAAGTATAAATGAAATAATTAAATGAATAGGTATGTAATATTTTAAATGCATTGCTCACTTTTAGACGATTTATTCCAGCACAGGCAGCTGAATTTTCACTGCCCGCCAGGTCGACCAAGTGTAATTTACAGCCACGAGAAAAATCCGTTTTCCGTGATGCCCCCGAGGCTTTTAAAATAACTTGTCCGGAAACCGCACTATCGCTGGATTCCAACGAGAGTGTGAGTAATGCGTGACTGCGGCTGCTTGTGTGATTCTGTAAAGTTGAAGCTGTTTTACGGGCTTTTGTACCCTCTTCGACGCGAGACATTAATGAACTCAAAGTTTCAACTGAATGTTGGCTCAGTCCTTTGAAAAAATATTTTTTTTTGTCAATTTAAATAATTAAACTTTTCATGAAAAATAAAAATACACTAATAATAATCATAATTCAAAGCACTTTTTCATAAAAATAAATGTTTCTTTTATTTTTTAAGTCGAATATTTCAAAAATGCTGCATGAAAATTCAGTTAATAATTTTTCAAACTATGGATTTATACTAATGCATGTGACTTGCATATATATGCATTGTAAAAAGAGCGGTGTTAAAATGAAATAACACCAGTGTAGGCGGTATAATTTTGCGGTGTTAAAATACTGTTGTTAAATCGGTGTAAAATCAGTGTAACAAAAAAATTCCATAGAAATTAAAAAAAAAAAATGCATTACATTAAAAAATATAATATTCAATGAATATTATCTGGAAAAAACTTCAATTTTGCTATGTACTGGTTTAAATAATTATTTATGTTGTACGTAATTTATTCAAATACATAGTTTCATGCCCACCATTTCAATCACCAATAATTTAATTAATTAATAAAAACACTGCCTAACTGTATAGTGATCGAGTAAGTAAAAATATTCACAAAATAAAATGTTTTCAACACCGAAGAATATTTCAATACCGGTAAAGAATATTAACATCAGTGACAGTGGTATTTTAACACCGCTTTTGGTGTTGAAATTTAACACCAAATTCAAACACCTATACACCGCCTGGACTTACCCCAGTTTTTTGCAGTGTAGAAGTAAATTCAACAATAATAAAAATTGAATTTTTGGAAATAGTATATTAACGCATTGAGTGGAAGGTGCTTTCGACAACGAGTGTGATTGGTTCACGAGCCGTTAGGCGAGTGTTGCCAACACACGAGTGTCGAAAGCCCTTCTCACTCAATCCGTTACAATAGTTTTTGCATCGAATGGTAAGAAAGAATGTCTCAGATTGGTAAAAAAGGACACTACATTAAATTTAATCTTTTAATTAACCTAAAATAATATTCAATCTTATTAATATAAAATTAATTCCTGTCTAATTTCTGATGCAAAAGATTGTTAAATAATAATAGTAACAATTAAACATAATTTAATTAACTTTTATAATAATTTAAGATTATTTTTATTGTTTTCAAAATATTGATATTCAGCAAAAAATAACTAGAGTTTCAAGTCAAAGTTGATATAGTGAATTGTACATTATAATTAAATACAGTAAGATGATTTTCTATAGTCTGGGACTTCCCATTGTCCTAACTCGAGTCGGCTGTTGATTGGGTTTTCTGGTGGATCGTTTAATGACTAATAAATAGTATATCTATATATATGTAAAAAGTGTACGTTTGTCATATTTTTCACGAACAATGTGGACATTCTTCGCGATATTTATTCTTTGTAGTGTCATTTTTAACCAATCAGAGACGTGCTTTCTTACCATGAGTTGCAAAAAAGTATTTTTTTAACATTCAGAAATCAATTTTAATCAACAAAAATTCACAAATTTTTACCATTTTATTATTTTCATAAAGATGTTAAAATTTTTTGACTAAATAAATAAGAACCGCAATTTTTTATTTAATATCTTTTTGATTTCGAAATAAAATTTTTTAAAAAAGTAACTATTTAAGCGTGTTAACTAGAGGATATTAAAAAAGAAGATTCAATTATACCTTGAACGTAAGGACCTGATCGTGGATGCTCTCGAACTCTTAAGTTATTTGGACTTGTTGAAGGTTCGAGAAGATCTCTGACTCGTTCATTGTAAACCTCTAGATAACTAAAATAAAAAAACAAAATAAAATTATTGCTTCCGTAAAATAGATAATAAAACAAATGTATCAATTTGTAATTCATATTGAATTATTTACGAGCAATTTTGTATCGAATTAATTATTATTTTATCAGATTAAAAACCTATTAAATCTTTTATTACATTTCATGAATACATAATCGCAGTAAATAAGCTATCAGGTTAATGGAATGTAACTATAGGTCAATCGATTATATCCGTCTTACAAATAAAAATATGAAATCATATTGTGAATTATTTCATGCATGCATATCTAAAAATTATCGGTCTCTAAATCTAGAAAAACGAATTCCGCAAATTATGTATTCAATCTTATCATTCAAATTCAAGTATATTGACTTTCAATATTGTTTCGTTTCATGTTCGTTCTACATTTGCAGTAACTATTTTTCAAAATATTTTGTTTTATATTTATTTAACTTGGTATATATTAGAGAAAAATGACTAAGTAATAATCAATAGTGGAATTAATATCTTCATAATTGATTATAAGTTTTATCTCTAATAAAATATCAGCAAATATGTTCATAAATTTATAATATAAATAAACAAAATATTACATCGATTAATTACTAGAAATAAAGATTTAGTATTGTCAATTTCATTTCAAAAATTGATTTAGTAGAAATCAGTTACAAATTATTTAAAATTAATTAGCTGAAAATAATGAATTATAATTATGGTAATGAACATTTAACTGAATTAGGCTTATTATCAACTTGGATGACTTCATTCAGTTTATTAATGGTGTATATAATAATTAACTAATGCTGTTGGGAATAAGTAATTTAAATCTTCATAAATTCGAGGAAAGAAAAATAAATGTGACGGCATACTGGTTGTACAACACTAAGTTCGTGTCTGACAGATATTAGGTGCAGACCTACAAAATAAGAATCGATTTGGCGCGAAGGAACAGTGATTTGACAGGAGAAAAAGGAGTAAAATACTAGTCAAATGTATTATTGATTGTTCAAATATTACATTCATTCAAAACACGATTGTGAAAATTATTATTATTGATATTGCATACTGCTATAAAATAGCTTTATATTTTATGTATAGAAACATTTTCAAGTTTTGCTCAGAGAGTGATATTTATTTCAATTAAAATACATATAAAAAATCAAAATTTGTTTTAAATTAATAGATAATTCATAAAATTTTGGAACCAAAATAATAGTTCGTGGTTTTCCAGATTAAAAAAAAATTGGAAACGATCTACAACGTTAAAGTTCTATAAGAGAAGGAATTGAAAAGTATTTAAAGTATTCAGAAGTATTGAAAAGAATTCAAATTTTATCATTTTTAATTTTTTCAATTTTTTTTTTTAAATTCGGGTTTTGTCAGATTCAAATAAGTATTTTAACTGACCGCTGACTTGATGCATAAACTCAATTGATAAAGTGAAAATAAACAAAAATTTTTTATAACAGCCCAAAAATTTATTAACGGTCATTATAGGAGATAAATTTGGAAATTGTCTCTTTCCAAATTTATAGCTTCGGTATGCAGGAAAGATTTTTTTTTTTATTAAATCTCAATGTGTTATCAAATTTAACGACTTGTACAATCATACTCGCGCACGAAGGTTGTCATAAATATCTGTTGATTCATAAAAATTTATCACAACACGATTTATTCTCAAGCGCACTTCAGCCGTGCAACTGATCGAACGTCCTCATTCAGTAGATGTATGAGCCACTAGTCCGACATGTTTGGTCGTTGCTTCATCGATTAACTATTCGACTTTGCTTATATTTTATTTTTTATTTCAAGAAAAGTGAAAATTTTATCATTTTCAATGTCAATTATGCATCTAATTTGAATCAATTTTAAAGCAACTGTAACTTTTTTCAACAATTTTCTGAAACGAAAATTGAGAAAAAAATTTATTTACTTTCAATTAATATTGATCTTTTTTAATATTATTTAGTGTTTTTAAATCGTATCATTTGTAAACATTTTCAGTAGCATCAATAGATTATTTTCCAAACAATAATTCAATATTCCCTGCACAAATACACGCGCTCTATCGCAGATAGCTTCACGCATAACAATAACCTATCAGATAAGCGAAAAAACAAACATGTGATAATGCAATGCCGTGATGGGAACTTTCTGTTTGGGAAAACTTTCTGAAAATCTCTTTCCCAACTAGTTAATGGGCCATAAATTTAACAGTGTAAGCTGTGGATTTTTCTCTTCACTTTTTTTCATTTAAATTTATTCTAGCTGTAAACATCTCTTATTTCTTTTGCCAGTAAAAATTTATTTTTGATCAAGGTTTAATGCTTTTATTTTTTTCTAATGCATTTTATCGATTAAATTTACATTTTCCCATTAAAAAAAAATTTTAAAAAGTATCAACGTAATCCTTTATTAATTACAAAAATATTTAAATAAAATTTAATAGCTTCCGATTATATTTATTATGTTTTTTCGTTTTAGCCATTAACGACATATATTTAACTAGTTTCTATTAAAATATTCAAAGCCATACGATTTAATGTCATTCAAAGTTAAAAATTAAATTAATCCTCGTACTTAAAACTTTTTTCTACTTAAAACTTGAGAATTCCTTTTTTCATAACCATTACTAAGTAATTAGTCTCTGGATACTTGAAAGTGATAAATTGCTTTTAAATATTCATTCTCAAGTTGTAATTTTTTTTGTTTTAAATAAACAATTAACCAATTAGTTTTTTTAATTCTTTATTTTTTTTTCTTCATTAAATGCGATTTTTAACAAAAATATTATTTCATAAATATATATTGTAAAGTATGCAGCCAATCTAGTAACTTTTACCTTGCCAAAGTATTTTGGACCCCTATTAAAAATATTCGTGACTTCAATGTTATCATCAAATCGGATTTTCCGATATTTTGAGCCATCTGTTGATTACATGTATAAAAAAAAATCGTCCTGTCTAAATATTATTTATTGGGGCGGAAAATTTTATCTTGACAGGCCAAAGTTACCCTGGTTGACTGCACATAATTTGAAGATAAATTATAATTATAACTGAAGTTTTGAAATTTATTGTGTAATTGTTCACAAACTAAGTGGTTGATGAAATGAAATGTATACATTTTGTTAGACTAAATTGGAAAAGTTTAAGTTACGTAAGAAGTTTGTTTCATTGTTACTGCTCTTCAAGAGTGTTAAACAACATTTTAAAGTTACAAGTACGTAATACTATGTTGAAGTGATGTTATTATCTTGTCCACAGAACATTGATGTGATTTCTGATACCACTAAATATTTATTTACTGGAATTTATATACATTGAGCAGTATTTAACTTTATATTCTTCTCGACTTTTTTTCCCCAAAATAAAAGAATAGTTAAAAAAAATCTGATTTTTATTTTAAAAATTTATCTTTCGTTTTAACTTAAGATTAAAGCATTTCAACATTAGATTACAAAGTTTTTCGTTAACATTGAGTTTAAAAAAATTATTATATTTAATACTAAACTGTAATTAACGAAGAAACATTTGATATTATTTGTTTGAAATAATCTTAAACTCTTTAATCATAAGTTATATGAAACTTTTATAATTCAACACTTCTAAACAAAACAGCAATGCGTTAAACTTGGTGTGAAAACTTTTATCATTTAATCGCAGTCATAAATTCATTAGCTGCTATTTTTACCAACTGCTTGATGTTTGACATGCAATCACTAAGAAGAAAACATTGCGCATCTGTAGTTTAAATTTTTCATAAAAATTTCTGATCTCCACACTATAATTTTTTACTTTTAATAAATCATTTTCAAAGCCATATTTCCATCAATATAAATAAAATTATACTATTATTTATTTCAAATTCTATTAATAGCATTAATAAATTTTGTTAATATCGAAACATTATCGAATAATTTTATGAGTTTTGATAATTTCTTAAAACAACAAAGATGTATTTATTAAATATCTATTTATGAAAATTCTACATAAATTTTTACAATGATATTGCGTCAAATGAGCATGTGAAATACTTATATTATCTAGTTTAATGAATTTCAAGTGAATAATTAAATAACAAAATGAAATTAATAAACATGCATATGTTTTCACTATAATCAGAATGGCCACTGCAATTAAATATAAATATATTGCGATGAAAATGAGAGCGTGATACACTGCAAAGAGCGGGAATCCTTACCACGGTTCAATGAGCTTGCGTCCGTCTAGGATTGCGAGTCACGAGGTACTGTGAGCTTAGACACATCGAGGCCACCGGAACGCCTCGCGAAGGTCTCGCGCGCGTCTCACCATTCCACCACCATTCTATATTATACATATATTCTTTGGTCTGATACCTGATTTACAATACTCATACTATATATCATTTATGTAGTTTTTTTTTTTTACTTATTTATACCACCAAACATATTTGTACATACTCCAATCAACATAGTGTCATACAAACTTTATATTTTCACTTCATTTATACTGCTGAAGATATTCTATTAACAGTAAATAAATGAATATTGATCAATGATGATTCATTCAAAATCAAACCGATCTGGATCTACGGGATCCAACTCTGGGGCACGGCAAGTAACAACATTCTGGAAATCGTCAAACAATTCCAGTCAAAGGCATTAAGAACAATAGTTAACGCACCCTGGTATGTATCCAACAACACTGTGCATAGGCTTTCATATGATGACCGTCCAGAAAGAAGTGCAGCGTTATAGCACCGGACATCACACAAGATTGACTTAACATCCAAATAAACTAGGAACTGAACTACTGGATCGTAGCTTAGATTTTGAGCGGTTAAAAAGAACCAAACTGTTAAATCTCTCGCAATGCTTCATATAAATAAAATTCCTGTTAGAATTAGAAAACATTACTGGATAGTTTTTTATCAATAAAGATTTAAGACATTCAAATTAATGCCTTATAGGATAGATTGTAGTTTTCCAGTAAATTAAAAAAAGATTAATTTATAATTGAATTAAAACATGGATAATAATTTGATGTCAAATGAAGATTTGAAGCAATGGTTACATGTCTTCAAATTGTTGATTCATTTCTTACTACTTATGAAAAAGTAAATATATTTTTTGATTATAAAAGCATGAAGTAATTTTAATCAAAGAATCAAATATGACACAATAAAATTACTTTGATTCAAAGTAAAATGATATACTTATATGCATATATAGATATACGATGAATGGCACGGAGGAAACAGTGAAACCTTGACCGAGAACAGGTGCCAAGAGCTACTGAAGCTCTAGTGCAATTCGCTCCTCAATTGTGGGAGGTATAATTTTACACATTTATAGAAGTACGTTGTACGAGATTCGTGCGTGTCCATGAATACCCAGAAATCGACACGAGAACAGCATTAAGTTTCTCACAGTTATCGTTATTATGTGGTGTTAGCACTTTGATGGCGTTAATATTATTTTTAAATGAGCTTTCATTACCTGACAAATATATGAAGCTTTTTTCCATTTTCTATTTCGTCAGCCGCTCGAGTAAACAAACCACTGCAGATTCTTGGTATCAATCCTGGATCATCCTGTAAAAAAATAACTTGTCATGATTCTATTCTTTTTACTAATCGCATCACATAATCAGGATGAAATATTATTAAATTGATCACTTATCGCCTCATAAATTTTATGAATCTGTTCTAAAAAGTTATCGAAACAATTTTTTATAGTGTCTTTATAGTAAAAAATAGTTTAAATAAATTTTGATACTAAGTATCAGTTATAAATTACTTCTAGCGTGTGATGAAATTACTACATGTGATCATTGTATTTGAACGACTATCAATTAAAATGTGATAGCTCGTTGAGCTTGATAGCCTCGTCAATGATATATTATGCTGTGAGGGGCTAAATACCGCAGGTTTTGTCTTCAACCGTGCACTATATATTTCATAATTATCTGGATCGAAGCTTCAAGTTTAAATGCCAATAAATCTAGTCGAAAAGCGCTACTTTGATATCGATGATGATATATTAATTAACATTGACAATTATTAGTTTCGCTAATTAGAATAGTTCAGCTCATTATTTGTTTCATAAATTAATATCTAATAAATGTCATATTATGGTTTCAAAGGAAGACTGAGTTTGAATAGAGTATTTCCATCACTGAAGACAAATGCGCTTATCTTCAATCCGCTATCGTATACGCGATCGGTTGAAAATAAGTTTATTTTAACAAGATCTAAAATTGAAGTTATCATAAAATAATTTATTATCGAGGGACCAACACTGTGATTTTATATCAGCAGATATTTGAATCACCTAAATATATATTTCCTTCTGAGTCATACACTAAATTAATTTTTTATAATTATTTAAAATTAATAACAAATTCTGATCCGACATCATTATTATAAAAAAATCCAATCAAAAGCATTCTAATTAACTATATCAATTAGCTACTTGGATTTTTTTTTATTCGGTTTGTCAGATTGAAGTAAGATGTTCTCGTCCTTAAAACGGACAACGATTTATTTCAAGCCATTAGCTCGTAATAATTACACTGAGAAAATTAAATGATTGGAATTATCATCTAGTGATGGTAAAATTTTTACTATCAATCTGATAGTAATGAATATCATCTAGATGATTGTGTAAATCATCTAGATTGTAATGGTTACCATCTGGATGATAAGTATTACGATCATGGATGTTAACTCGAGTTAATTAGGATTATTATCCTAAATAGTTATATTTATAATTTCTGATGGTAACTGGTACCATCAGAAATTATAATAATTACTATCAAAGATAATTAGAATAACAATTAATTCGAATATAATGAAACCATCATTTTACAGGGGTAAAAAAATACTAAATGTTAATAGGGGAGCCTGGGTTACGAAGGACCCTTTCAAAAATTAAGTAAAAAAGTTTTATTTTCATTTTCCGTCAAGTTATGACCTCTATATTGTTTTTATCATATTTTTAGGCCAATATGTGATATGTGGGGTAAAATGGATCACTAAAATAATTTTTTTTTTCGTTTTCCGTCAAAATCTGACCTCTATAATGTTTCTATTATATTTCAGGTCAATATGTGATATGTGGGGCAAAATGAACCTCTCGAAAAACAAAATTGTAACGAAAAAATTATTTTTTTTTATTTTCCGCCTAGTTAATTTTTTCGTTACAATTTTTTTTGTGTGGCCCATTTTGCCCCATACTTCCGCCTCAAACACTTTTCACGTTAAAAATTTTGGGCGGCCCATTTTGCCCCCAAATATTTCGAGGCATCCAAAATTTCAGGGGGCCCATTTTGCCCTCCCTTCCCCTACTTTAAATTTATTGAATTTTCGATCAATTTTTTCATAATAATAATTACCATCCCTGATAGTAACTGTAATCATCCTGATGGTAACTGTAATCATTCTGATGGTAATTGTTATCATCCAATGATTGTTAATCTTATTAATAAAAATTATAACTCTAACTATCTTTGCATTTAAAATCGTTCTTATCATCCTAGATGATAGGGGCTAAAAATTTAGGATAATAAACACAATCATTTAATTTTCTCAGTGTAGCATGGTCTATAATCGTCTTTCGATTAATTCTACCCCGGATTCTAAAAGATTCCAAGATCATCAACTTACTTTGACTCCCATCATTGTAAAAGTTTTTCCTGACGCACTTTGTCCATATGCAACGACACAAGAATTGTATCCAATGAACAGAGCATCAATAACCGAATTTCCAAGTGTATCATAAATTTTTTCTTGGCTTGCATAATTATCAGCAGTTGGATCGGAAGAATCGAAGCAGTAATCAAAACTGTATCTTTTAATGCGAGTCCGGCTGTCAGCGGTTTTGCTTGACGAAACTTTAAGATTTGTCAGAGAAATTTTTTGTGGCTCTGTATGAACAACTATTTCCGCTCCTGTCACATTTATTTCTCTGTAATGAAAAATAAAAATAATTTTAATTGCCATTGAAAATAAAAAAATCATTTCCATGCAAAATAGGATACCCTTAAAAAATTGTAGTTCTCTGTAAACATGAATAAGTGAAATTGATGAAAATTCACCAATTTTAAGTGCAAACCGAACCACTTTTTAAAATAAGTAGTTCGGTTTGCACTCAGAATTAGTGAATATTCACTTATTCATTTTTATTTCACTTATTCATGTTTAGAGAGTTGTTTCACATTTTTAACGAGTATAAAAATGTACGTCTCAATTTAAAAATGTAATATGATTCGGGATTCAATTTGCGTAGAATCATAAAAAAAAAAAAAAATGCACAAATAAGCGCCGGGTATCTCAAATTTTTTAAAAATAGTTATAAAAATATAAATAATTTTATGTATCATTAACTAAATTATCTGTAAAATTAAATCTTATATCACGTATAAAATTAGTCAGTTAGCAATTCGGTTTGTTTTACTATTTTATCATTTTCTTTTGTGTTCTCTTTTCTCATTTTAATCGTGAGTATAAGTATAAAGCAGCTTCGAGTATAATAAACGAACCAAATCTTCATGAGCTCACAAACTAGGGTGTTATTCTAAACTAAGCATTCGTTTCTTGCTATTCCTGTTGGAGTCATTAAACTACTGACTAGTGGGCCATCGCAATGTTTTTTTCTACTTTCACTTTTACTTCAGACAATCTTTAAATTAAAAATATTTCATTATTTTATGAACCCATTAATAATTTTTTATTTCCTTAAGAACTTAGTTAATAAAACCATCAGAAAATCTCAGAACTAAAAAAAAACTTTTACAAAACTAAAATGTTATGAGAAATGAAAACTAAAAATCTAGTAACCAGCTGTCAAATGTTACTGTCATATGTATTTGTTCTAAAAATGACTGAATCTTTTTTAGAGATGCAAGAAATTTAAAAGTTATCGTAGTCCTTATTTTAGTGTCACCACATTTGTTACTGGCTTCAACTCCAGTCTACTTTCAATGGAGGTCTAATTTTAGCCAAACTCGTAATTTAGAACGTAAGAATCCCCGAGTTTGTTGTTTTATCTTCATCTTAGCCATGTGAGTCAGTGCATTTTGAGCATTCATTTTATTTTCTAGTCCATTAAGGTATACAAATGTATGCTATAAATTTAGTAATTATAATTATTTGGATAATAAATTTACAAATAATATAGATTAATGCAGTCTCATATTTTAACGTTAATAGCTAAAAAAAAAATTGTATTATCACTTACCTGTTGGAGATCGGTCTTACTCTTACAGCCACTTTAATATTTGCCATTTTGACTCCTACTTAAGGGTCGCTATAAAAACTTCTACATCGCCTTATTTTATCACTTAATATTTTAAAAGGTACATCTTAAAAATAAAGTTTTTTATTTTTTAACACCTGCCAGATGTTATAAGTCAATCACTTCAAAAACTTATTATTTGTTCACACTTAACGACTTTTAAATATTAACTCCGTAAAATAAAATAGTAAATGTAAGCAAGCCGAGTAGTGTCGAATATGGGTTCACCGAATAGCTGCACGTGTTGTACTAGATGATTAAAATACTCTCAAGTCGGTCCCGAGACCAAAGTCGTCTTATGGATCGCCCCACCCTAAACAACTGAAAAATGTCTTTTTTTAAATTTATTTTTAATCTAATTTCCAGTAATTATACCAAGTATAATTCCTAAGTCAAATTATTTTATTATTTTTCACTATAACTATACAATTGTCGCAAAAAATTTTTATTCCAATGATTACATTACAAAGAAATAGCAAAAAAATTATATTTATTTATAATTGTATAAGATTTCACTGGATGACTTGAGTTTCTTGCATTCTAAAAAAAAAATTTAATTAATATTAAGCTAAGTCTAAAAATATTTAAACATTTTTCATTTATTTTTATTAACAACTTTTTTTATAAATTAATAATATTTTACATCCAGTATTTTTAAAATACAATACTATTACAGTGATATTTATAATGTATATTAATGCATTAGTATACAAATGTGTATTGTTGAATGGCAATTAACTTGTACATTTGTAAATTTATTCTGCTTCCATGGTTCGTAAAACTGTTAAATATGAGAATGAAGAACTGAGAATCTAAAAACCAAATTTAAAGATGCTTTATGAATTTATGAATTCAGTAACAGACACAATGAAAAAATTGAAATATGTATACCGATGAAAAATTAGCCAAAGACATGTCATAAAATTTAGCAGCTGTGATTTTACAGGGAGATAGAGAACGAGTCATTACTATTTGCATGCTTTTTGCAAAACTTGTTCCTACCCAGTTTGATGCATAACAGGATTGACTAACAGCGTCACTCTGATTTAAATTATATTATTTTTTTTACATAAATGTAGAAAGGCATTTTTTTTCTTATCAAACAAAAAGCTTGTGTTATTGAATGATTGGCTCACCTCAGTTAATAATTCATTTCCACTGTAACTGAACAAAAAAAGCTCGAAAATTGCCGAATTAAGAAATGAAGTATACTTCATAAGTTGTCCTCTATCTTCTGCCATCTATAATAACATATTTTATTTAAAGCTAGGTACATATATACCCTATGAAAAAATCCATATGGAAATTTAGCCTATATTCCTAGGTGAGTTCTTAGTGTTTTCGGATGGATTCCTATATGGTTTCCTATTGGAATCCAGGATAGACCCCAATATTGATTCTCACATGGATTCCTATAGAAATTCACACCATGCTAAATCCATATGGGAATCTTGTATGGATTAGGAATTAGGAAAGTTAACAAAAAGCGTTACGGCATCGATACAAATACCAGAAAAAGCGTAAGCGTTTCCATAAACTCTCCTGGAATACAATAACTTTGTACGATTCCTAGTTTAGTGTTTTATTAAAATTATCTCTAATTTATATAAAGATGTAATACTTCTTGAGTTAATTGATAAATCAATAACTTCTTACAAATACTGATATAAAGAGTATCAACTAATCAGTTTTTGTTAAAAAATATCCTGCCAATAGAATATTACTCTTTTTTTTTCATATACACGTGTTAGTAAATAATAGACATAGAAATCTAGATACCCCGGATTCTATAGAAATTACTTATATAGAAATCCAGATTCCCTTGTAGGAAAAAAAATATTGACAACGGGCCCGGTCTTGGCGCAAAACTGGACTGCCAAGGCTCGGCCTCCCAAGGCTGGTCCGAGATCCGACCAACGTTCGAGTGACGAGCCTCGGTTCGACAGTCTTGGGACAAGGTTCAGCCAATACTCAAGTTACAAGCCTTGGTTTACCAGTTTTGGGCCAAGATTCAACAGACATTTAATTGATAAGCCTTGGGTTGCCAGTCTAGGGACAAGGTTCAGCCAATACTTAAGTGACAATCCTTGGTTTGCCAGTCTTGGGAAAAGATTCAGCCGCTACTCAAGTGACAAGCCTTGGTTTGCCAGTCTTGGGACAAGGTTCAGAATTTGAAATTGAGAATTGAAAAATTAATTTTAATTCAAAAACGTTTGATTAAATATTAAAAAAATAATTTTAATTCGGAAACACGGAATTCAAAATTCAAAAAATACATTTCATTCGGAACGTGGGATTAAAAATCGAAAAATTAATTTTTAATTTGATACGTCGGATTAAAAATTCAAAAATTAATTTTAATTCAAACACGTGGAATTGAAAATTCAAAAATTAATTTTAATTTAAACACGGACTAAAAATTAAAAAATTACTTGTCAATTCCAACACGTGGAATCAAAAATTTGAAATTAGAAATTAGAAAGAATTTTTTTATTCTGGTGTATAAATAAAAGATTTTAATTTAATTTTTTATTCAAAAGTACGGGATTTTTTAACCCTTTTAGCAGATTAAAATATTTAATCCAATTTTTAATTCAAATGTATAGAATCAAAGATTAGAAAGTTATTATTTAATCTGGTTTTCCTAATTGAAATTTTTTATTTTTTTTTTTTTTTTAAAGTCGAATTAAAAACTGAGCAATGGTATTTAATGCTACTTTACGAATTTAAAATTTGAAATTTAATTTTCAATTCAAAGATATTGGATTAAAAATTAAATAATTATTTTTAATTTAACGATATTGGATTAAAAATTAAAAAATTATTTTTAATTCGTCGTTTTTAGATTATGGAATATGAAAAAAATTTTAATTCAAGCACTAATGTAATTATAAATTTAATGCGCTATTTGCAACCCTGTACTCAAGTGACAAGCCTTGGTTTACTAGTCGAAATAACAAATAGTACTTAAAAACCTCTGGCTTCTGTGAATAGCGTAGCAGCCTAGTGGATAAGACGCTTGCCTACCAGCCATGAAGGACCAGGTTCGAGACCCAGCAAATGCAAAAAAAATTAGTTTCATCGATCTACCTGATTTCTCTGTGTACAAATTTATTTCCATATGTTACCATCACGCACATGTCTACTAATACTTTTTTTTTTTTTTAAATTTATTTTTAATAATTATAGGTGCTTATTTAGCAACTGTCTTGACACAATACTGGCTCTCGATATTGGGCTAATACTAAAATTTAGTCGTGGCACTAGTCTGGCAGCCAAGCTTGGGAGGAGGTTATCATTTCGAGACTTAGACTGGCTTGGGCCAAGCTTCAATTTAGCTCTTGTCCCAAAGTTATGTAGAGTTGCGCAAGTCGTTTACCAAGCTTGGACCAATCACCGTTTCCTCTAAGGGAATTCCTATGAATTTCTTATATGGGGATCCAGGTACCCATCTTTTTTTATATGGATTTTCTACATGGGCATCCAGGTATACCGAATTTCCTTGATGGATTTCTACTATGGGAATCCAGATACTCAATTTACTATATGGATTTCTCATATGGGGATCCGGATTCCCATGGTTCGCTACATAGATTCTTGCATAGACCCATACTTTCCTATATGGATTTCTATGGGTTCCCATGCAATCCCACATAAATTTTCTTGATAATGTAGTGGTTAGAAAACATCAGTGTTACAGTGTTTCAAGAACCCATGACACTTGAAGACAGTGAAAAATTGTAGGACTGGCCCGTGGAGTTATCGATATTTAAATTTTTCAATTCACGATGTCATAAAAATCATCACTTTTACCTGTAACTATTTCTGTTACTTACTTCTGTAATTTGGAAACCAGCGAAACAAACAAGGCCAGTACTAATCACAAACTGTCCTAATACAAGGATATTTATTGTGTTTTCAACTCGTTCTGCAAACCTATCGATAAATAATAAAATTATTTAATGATTATTAAAATTAAGACGACTTAATTTAATCTAAATACAAAATCGCATCTTGATGTCTTCGCACACAATCATTGAAAGTTATAGAATTCTCACTATTGCTTTTCAAACTTTCAAGGTTTCTCCGCACAACCATAAATTTTGCCGTTCCGTGCATCACAAGTATAAGATTAAGAGTTGTTGCTCCGGCAATCATACTTCCTCCAAAACCCCCTGCTGTAACTCCCAACAGATAGAGACCTCCATATGCTGGGGTAATTGTTTGATTTTCAAAAAAATAACCGCGAAAAGGTAACTTTTTTTCTTCCATTCCAAGAATTTTGACCTATTTCAAAATAGTATTTTAATGTAACTGAATCATTGCTATAGAGCAATTCAGCACGAGTGTGAGTATGATAGCGTGAAAAGAAGGTAAATCCAATCAACATCAATACTTATTTAGTAGCCATAAATTGTTTTATTTTCCGACTATTAAATTTAAAAAATACTCTTCATGACTGATGAAAACAAAAATTGCCTTTGCCTTTAGTACAAGCTGTCAAATTCCGTACTCACACTCGCGTAAAAAACCCGTGGATTAGTTACTTAATGTACGTGAGGAAAAAAAATACACAAAGGACTTACTTCTAAAATTGGTGCGACCATAAACAAGCCGATTGTCGAAAACACAGTCATGATAAAAAATTTAGCTAATTTAAATACTGGCAAACACTTTTCTTGAAGTGTTAACTCATCTTCTCCAGCAGATTTAATCCAATCGTTTTTCATTATTTGAACTGCCGTTTGTAAATCTTTATTGTGAATAGTGTAAACCGTGAGTCGTAACAAACAAAGATAAAAAGCTGTTGCAATCAAAGCACATTCAGTAACTTCTTTCATATCACCCCAGTGATGAATAATATCAGCAGTTACAGCAACTGTTTGTATTCCGATCAAAATAAACATCGAAATTCGATGAAAAATTCTCAATCGTGACAAAATTGAATCATCGTTATCTTCCAATGGCCATATCGAAATCAGTCGATTAACCATTTTAATTGGCTTCATCATTTCTTCATATTCATAAACAGTCACCATACTGTTTATTTTACAAATAGCTTTCTATTTCATAGACTCTTGACCAATGTCTTGTTTCACTGGCTACACGTTATAAGCTATGTAACTTATGTTTCACTCTGGAATTACCTTCAAGTACTGAGTAGTGGGAATGATCCATGTGATACCAAGGGATTCCCCTTCCTCTGAACCGGGATAATACCTGATGTTTAAAAGTTTTCAACTATCGGTTAGAAAACTTCGCATGATTAGAGACTAGATTGTTAAACTTTTTTAAACGAATTTTCCTTGTAATTTTTTTTTCGCTACAATGTACAATCGGAATAACTAACTAGATGATGCAAACTTATTGTCAGCTTAAAAAAATTTTTTTTTCTTCCTTCTCATTAGGTAAAACTTTCAGAAGCGTATGAATTAGAGGCTTGCGGTTACTTTGCTAAATGGAAAAAAAGTTTTACATAGTATTCAATTAATTGGATGTCAAATTAAAACAAAGTTTTTTTTTTTTAACATATGACAACTTTTTTTAAAATGTTACTTCGTTTTATTTCTGCATTATATAAGAGTAAGTGTATATTTAGATCTGTCTATACGATGGCTTATTCCGAAAAGTAATCAATCATTTGTGATAAATTTTAGATGAAAAGTGTGCTGCTGCCATCCTTGGTATTGAATTTCGTATATTTTCATCTCAAAATTGATTCGGAACGATAATTAATTAAACTTTTTTTTATCAGCTGTATTTGAAACTTTGTATACATGTACAATTACTATAGTAATTCATTTGCGAAGTAATTGTATACTTAATCCAATTTCCGGTAATTATATGTCCTAATATCGTAATATATTCAGCTTTAATTAAATAAATCAATCAAATAATAATATTAATTATAACCATTATAAACACTGATCAAAACTATAATATGTTCTATTTACATTAAACTGAAGGATGAAAGCATGATCATAATTAATCTTTTAAATATTGTTTATTATTTGTCATGCCCAAATGCGTCTGATACATCAGTGCTATTTAACATATAAATAATATAATACTATAATGATGATACCCATTATATATATGTGTAAATATAATTAGGTAATAATGAGTCTATACTAGAGTTAATGTAGAGGATCAATACTAATATATTTACTGATTGTACGCAAACACGCAACGTTGAATATAAACCTTATATATTTGTGAATTTGTTAATCTTCCATGGTCCGTAGAGCTGTTAAATACATAATTGCAGAACTCAGAATCCAAAAGAAAATTAAATAATGTTTTATCAAGTTATTTTGGTGATTTTCATAAACTATCACAGGAAAACATTGAAGTATGTATACTGATTAAAAATTAGCTAAAGACAAATTTAACGGCTGTGATTTTATAGGAATAAATTCAACGAATCTTCTATCGAAAAAATCCATGTGGAATCGCATGGGAACTCATAGGAGTCTATATAGGAAAGTACAGATTTATGTAAGAATCCATAAGAATTAATATGACTGTGTGGATTTATGTAAGAATCCATGTTAAAAACCATGTGCGCCTGGATTCCCATATGGGAAATCCACGAAGGAAACTCTGGGTACCTGGTTTCCTATATAGAAACTGAGATATATGGATTTCTCTGTAAGAAATTCATATAGAAATCTGGGTTTCTATGTAAGTAATTTCTATAGAATCTGGGGTATTTGGATTTCTATGGTATCTTTATCGTCTATTGATACGCTTATATGAATAAAAGAACAGATTAATATTCATTTCGGATTCATATAGGAAACCGTATGAGAATCCATTTGAAATCCATTTAAGCTTTAAAGCGATAAAATAGGAATATGTGAAGGTATTACCGTTTACGAAAATAGAATTTCAAAGTTTCCGAAAAAATTTTGTGTAATTTAATAAAAATTTTTTTGTAGCACCTACGAATTAATCAATTTTGATTGTACTTAACAAATTACAAATTAAAAGCAGATGAACTTCGAACAGATTACATCCAAGAGCTATAAAATATTTTTACTATCATTGTACTTCACTTTAATTGAAAAGGTGCCATAATTTTTAATGTTCTGCAAGTACATTCTTTTTTAATTTATACATTTGACTTGCATTTAACTTGCCATTAAATACGGCTTGTACATCAACGAATGACCCATATTTAATGTTATGAAAATTTGAAACCATCAGTTTACAAATATTTTACTTTTATATACATGGTAATTTCTACTTTTGTTGACACGGAAATTTTTTCATGTTGACATAGGAACAAATCCAATTTTACCATAGGAACGATTCCAATGTTAACATGGGAGTTTTTCCCATGTTGAGATGGGAATTTTTCCCATGTTAACATTGGAATTATTCCTATGTAACATTGGAATTATTCCTATGTAACATAGTTATTTTTTCAATGTTGATATAGGAAAATTTCCATTGTCAGTATAGGAATAATTCCTATGTTACAAAGCAAAATTTACCATGTAACACAGCAACAATTCACATGTTAGCATAGTAAAATTTAAAATGCCAACAAAGGAATTTTCCCCATGTAAAATTGGAAAAATTCCCATTTTTTTCTTTCTGGTTACTTTTCAGTGGTTTTCACTGTTTCAGATTTAGAGAGCATGTAGGGGAAGGGGGGGCAAAACGGGATACTTAACGAAAAATTTAGTTTTTAGGGACATAAATATCGTAAATTGGCTTCATTTTGATTCTATTTGAAATAAATATAACGAATTTTAGACTGCCATCAGAAAAAAATTTTTATTTTTTGCGGGCAAAATGGGATACCCCAAAAAAAAGTAAATTTTTTTTTTTTTTTTTTTTTTTTTTTTTCAAGTGAATAAAATTGATGTAATAATGTCTTTCTAAATTGATGTTCAACAAAAAAAGTCAGTTAAAAAAACAGTCGGTAAAGGTAGAGGTCGACCCTGCAAAAATCAGCACAAAGATGACGCCTTTTGTATTTACTGTGATCAAAAGTACAGTGAATCGTTTGAATCTTGGACGCAATGCCAACTTTGTCATAGGTGGGCTCATGATTCATGTGCTGGTGTTTCGGACGACGATACTCAATTTATCTGTGATTATTGTGAATAATTTTAGAGATTTATCTTTCATTAACGATGAATCAGTTATATATCGTTATCGTTATTTATTATAAATTTTAATACTTATGTTAAAAATAATGTTAGTTAGTTTTCATTCCAAAGAAATTATTTTTATAAGAGAAATAATTAAATATTGAATATTAGAAAATTAACATAACTGTTAATAATGTGATATTATAGCACTAAAGTTATAAAATATTACAAAATTATGAAAGTTACAATGTAACGGTTAAAATTATGATGATTACCAATGTTACAGCTTTAGAGTTTTTATCAGTATTATTGTTGTTATTGTTCTTGAGTTAATTAAAGAAATAAATTTCTTAATTTGTGATACTCCATGAAAATAAATTTGTAGTACGATAAAATTTGTACATTTTTTTTATTTATACTTTTCGCAAAAAATATAAAAATGTTTTTTTTTTAGCTTTCGATAGTGTAAAATGATACTAGATGTCATTTTTGACCATTTTCGAAAGTTTTTTGAAAAAAAAAAATTTTGACGAAATTTCGAGGGTATCCCATTTTGCCGGCCTATCCCGTTTTGCCCCCCCTTCCCCTATATTTTATTGATAGGGTCATTATTATATGCAAAATTAGCTCCTAACCCTTCGTAGACCAGGATTGGGATAAGATTAATCGTGACAAAGTCGGATTATTATTTTCATCTAATGACCATATTGATCACAATCGAATGATCATTATGTTTGGATTCACTTCTCAGTAGTCACCAATGGTCGCTATAATTATCGTTACTAAAATATTCTATTTTTATGCATGAGTCGACATGCAAACTCTTGACCAAATATCTTGTTAGATACTTGGTTTCGTTGGCTATAAGTTATAACTTGTGTTTTACTTCTGAATTACCAGCAAGTATTACGTGGTGGGAATGATCCATTATGATATCAAGGAATTCCCCTTTCTCCGGAAGGGTATAATACGTGATGTTGAAAACTTTCTAACTATGGGATACGAAACTTTGTACGATTAGAGACTAGGTTGCTACAGTCTCCACAGATCTCCCCTGTAATTTTGATTTGCTGCGTTGTATAGTCGGAATAACTAACTAGATGATAAGTGAACTTATATCCAGTTTGAAAAATTATTTTTTTTTTTATCTGTAATTAGGCAAAACTTTTAGAAGTGTATGAATTACAAGGCTCGATTACTTTGTTCAATGAAAAAAACTTTAGTTTTTTCATTATACTCCATTAATTATGGAATAAATACGGACTAAGTTTTTCTTTTTAATATTCTGTCGAGACTTATTTTTATCTTCTCGCTATGAAAAATTAAAAGTGAAGTTTTACGTTCAATTCAATTTCTACAACTCGAGTTTTCACTTCTATGTATTTTAAATTTTACCTTTAATTAAACTCGAACAATTAAATTGTTTAAAAAAATTCTTCCACGTACTTTTGAAAAATAAAATTTACTAATTGTAGAATAAATTTGACGTTTGTTTAATTATTAAAACAGTATATTACATACTTAAGGAGGAAAGCAGGACATACTAACCCGCGTGTATAATTGTCTACTCAAGCCGAAGGCAAGGGTTGCAAACACGTGGATTAGGACATCCTACCTTCCTGCGTAGCGTGTATACAATTTTTTCAGATCTGTATCTGAAAATTAAAATTTTTGCCTCCGTTTATGGGAAGAATGGCACATGCCATAATTTTTATCATTTGTTTTCTCATAAGAAAAAAAAAAGTCTTTTATCTTTCTAAACAGAGCAAGAATTTAAACTTTCAGTGCAGGTATGGTGAAAAAAAAAAATAATGCCTGACTTTAATAATTTTATCTTGAATTTTTGTCCTTTAACTTTACCCCTATTTACCCTGCAGTAATTTTTTAATTCTCATTAGTCCCTCACGTACGACACCCATCAAGACAAAAACTATCTTATGTCAGTTGACTTAACGCGTAATTTCATAGACAAATACTTGCCTTTTAAGTCGGTAGTCACATACTGACTTTGTTTGTAACAGGCCAAATAATGATGCAACAAGGATGAATTTTTAAAAATATTATGATCAGTCAGGTTAACTTCCTTATATTTTTTTCGAATCACTTAAAATTTTAGTCATACATTAGCAGTCAATTAATTCGAGTGCTCATTTTTATTTAAAAAATGTTAACATTTTGAATCATACACTAAATGATATCACAAAAATTAGTCTACAGTGAACGAACGCTTGTTTATATACATAGCCCTGTAATAAATATTTATACTGTTGGATTTTAAATGTAATTTAGAAAAAATTTATTTTATTTTTTCAAATAAGATTTTAAGTCAAAAATCTAAAAGTTTTTATACTGAAATCTCCCTGATAGTTTTATATAAATATTTATTTCATGAATAGTTAATCATAAATATATGAAACAAAATAAATGATATCTAAAGCACACAATAAAAAATATAAAGCACATACTTATAGATTTCTATTTCTATAAAAAGGTGTTTATTAATTTTTTTACATTATATAGCTGTTTATACATTGCATACAATAATATAATAATAAAATTCAACGGTTTAAATGTTTAAATTAATTTATTTGTCATCTGTTATTTATCAATTATAATTAATTACATATATTATTAAAAATTTCAACGAAGTTTGATAGTTTTAAGACGGATTCCCAAAATTGCGCAGTGCCAAAAACTATCACAGTTAACAATTCTTGCACTCAACAATATTTAACATTAAATATTAACAATACTACTCACTGTGCCCTTTAGGAATATATGACATTAATAATTAAAATAATTTTTATTTATTTAAATTCAGCTTTAATCCTAATATTAACTAGTGTTTATTGCTCGTAAATAAATTATTATCTATTTATATATTTTTTTCTTCCATTTATATTCGGCTATATTGCAAAAAAACTTTTCTTAATGTGAAAAAAACCTTAGCTGTAGCTTTTTCTCTATATTGTACCAGAATCTATATATCGAATTAAAAATATTGACGATACAAAATTGAAGAGCCTTATTTTTACTTATTTATTATTCCAGACAAATTTTAAATCCGCAATCACAATTTTTTTTTTTTGACACAATAGTCAAAGAAGTTGACAGTCTTTTTATTTTCGCGACTCAGAACATTTTTTTTTTGTAATTTACAATTTATTTTCTCGTATTACTTCTCATCTATATATTTAAATCCATCTTAACCCACAGAGATTAGAGTCCCATTTACGTTTGCGTATAATTTGACTCGATAAATTGACATTTTTTTCCATTAAATTATTTTTATGTATGCACAAAAAATTACGAAATAAAATTCCCTTAAAAATATTTCAATTAACTATGACTCGAAATCGTTTTTACACATCGAAATTATTTTGTAGAACCTTTTTAAATAGCGTTAATTGCTTTTTTCTAATTTATTAAATTCGCAATAAATTTTAATTTCCGGTAATCTTCATTAATAAAAATTATGCATATAAATAATTATAATTTTTTCAACAAAAAAATAAATTTGAACTGATAAAATTTTTTAATTACATCGATTATTTTACATTTTTTAAAAATTCTGAAGAAAATTCAAATTATTTTGTATTCTTACAGATTGAAAAAAAAAAAAAACACTTGTATATTAATATATATCGTATAATTGAATTTTTTATAAGAAGATTAGTATGCAAAAATTTTATCCCGCTTGAGAGGAAAAACGGGTCTGAGATACAACAAAAAGAGCATATTTTTGTGATTTTTTTTTTAAAGTACCGTCGTTATTAAAATTCTTAAAATTTGTGACATTATTAAGCATCATTCCAAGAATATTCTGCTCAATTTTCATACAAAAATATTGAAAAATAAGCCAGTGATAATGGGGACAACCGAGTCACCGCAAAAAAAAACCTCCATGCTGTAGGTAGGATAACTCATGACTGCTCATTTGAAATCAAAAAACAAAAAAAATTTTTTTAGTACATAAGTTTATCTTAGATCTGTACAAAAGATTTTTGGTAATAACTACTTAATTTTTAATTAAATAAAAGGAACAATTTTTGGCATAGATCAGTGTTTTTTGATTGCACCTTCACCAAAAATTAAAAAATGAATATTTTGTTTATTCCCTAGTTCAAATCCAAGATTAAGTTATGTATTCAAGAAATCTTGTTGGTTTTTTGATTTCAGATCCGGCAGTCATGAGTTATCCTGCTTACGGCATGGATACTTTTTTAATTGACTCGTCTCTCCCCACTATGACTGGCTTATTTTTAAATATTTTTTTATGAAAATTTAGCAAAATATTCTTGGAGTGATGCTTAATGATGTCACAAATTTAAAGAATTTTAACAACGAAGGTACTCAGAAAAAAAAAATCACAAAAATATGCTCTTTTTTTTTGTATTTTAGACCCATTATCCCCCTTAATATATTCAAGCGAATGTGATATTATTCATAAAGTTTTTCGAGATTCATAATTTGCGGTAACTTTTCCATAAACGTTTGTTTATATTTTACCAATCAAGACATTCAAGTTTCATTAAAAAAATAAATTTTTATTGACAGTGGTATTCGTTTTTTTTTTTTTTGTTCCTTCACAGTTGAATACTTTCATTGAAAAATGTGAATTTTCGATCCTCCAAATTTCATTATTGGTACACTTGTTTGAAAAATTTTTCATTTTTCAATTTTTTTTTTTCAAAAAACGTTTTTATGAAAAACAAAAAAAACTTACAACAATTTTCTGTACAAGTATCGATTATTTTTATTCACAAAAAAAAGTTTATACTTTTCTTTATTTAAAATATCTTAGCATTTATCAGTATATCTATTTTCATAATGAAATTACATTTTTCTATAGCATTAATTAATTTACTAGTCTATTTAATTTTTCGACAAATATTCGCAATATTTTACTGAAAAATATTTTTAATTAAATTACTTCTATTCTATTAATATTAATTAGTTTGTCAACATAATTTTTTTAAAAAGAAATAGATTAATAAATTATTAATATGAATTTAGTAATACTATAGGCGTAATTTTTATTTTCAAGGTGATAATAAATATAAATAATGTATATAGTAGCTTAAATAATAAAATAAATAATTTATCGTATATATATAGTAGATCAAAATATTCAGACTCTGAAATTTTTTTATCAAGATATTGATCTGCTTGACTAACATTTATAGTTGCAAAAGACAAACAATCTAATCAATGTGCTTCGATAAATTCTCCATCCAATAAGGCCTAAAAATTATTTAAAATTGTTTCTTAGTTTATTATTTTACATAATTATAATTTATAATATACTTTATTATATAATAATATTTACAGCAAAATAATTAACTACCTTTAAAACGTACGACGTATTAATTAAGTACGCGACGATTATTATGCGACATAATTTTTTTTATACTCCGTTTGGTGTTTTCTGGATATTGGCAAGTCAATAAATTCTTAAATTCATTGATAACTAAATCGATTAAAATCTACAAGTGTCAGCATAAATCGTCTAAAAGTATCTTATGTTGAGCCAAATTTTTTTGTGATTGATCCATCAATTTTGAAAATAGTAATTGCTGATTATTTAATATTCCTATCACCATGTGCTGCATTTGTTAGGCGGATTCATTCGTGAACCAAGAGGACAACGAAAAGCTTCGGCAAAAGCTGGCGAGTTCATCATAACAACGTTAACTCTGAAAATAATCATAATAATTTAGTATAAATGAAAAATAATTATTTTCATAACTACGATAAAAAATTTTAATTGAAATAGGAAATTTAATATTGAATTTTTTAAATAAAAAGCTGTCATTATATTACTAAAAAAATATTTAAAAGAGTTTTCAAATGTAATAATGATTATATTTCAAATTTGTATGCATGAAATTTTGATAAAATCTTCAAAACCATCTTTTAAATTTTTTAGCAGTGAATTTATGTTGAAGATACCCGGGTAAAAATATTTCAAACTGAAAAAAAAGTAATTTTTTTTCTCGGCCGAAATTTGGCCGAAAAAAGGCCTAGGTAGTGAACACGAGGCCGAAACTCGCTAGGCCGAAAAAAGGCCGAAATTTGGCCGAAACTCGTTAGGCCTAAAAATGGCCGAAAAAAGGCCGACAATGAAGCTTAAGAATGGCTGACGTCAGAGACGAGGATTTAAACTATTATTATTATTATCATTTTATTCGATTGCATAGAATAGAAATAATTGTATTCATCAAATAGTTAATGAATTGTCCAGGAAAATGAATTATATACAGCCATATAATAAAATTTCTAATATATACATAGCTATATATATAAATTTCAACTGAATTAAAAAAAAATTACTAACTCGATTACTGAATTGTTATTTTTTTTTTTTTTTTTTTTTTTTATTGTTTCGTCATTTTGGTTACGCGGGAATCATCAGATATGTGATCAATTCAATTTCTATTCTAGTGGAAATTTTTTATTCCGAGAAAAAACGCTATAATTAATAAATAACCGCGCACGCTTTAGTGGGATTCGAACCCGGGACCTAACGAACGAAAGACCGACGCATTAACGACTAGGCTACGCTACCGACAGTGACTACTAAGTTTACTTGTACTATATGAGATTGAAAGAATACATCACTTTTAAAACAGCGAAATATAATTGGAAATCGATTATTTGTAGTAATAAAAAAATTTCTTTATTTGTTTTTCGTGTGCTATAAAATCTGCCCGTATGCAAAAACCATATACTGTCGATAATATATAAAAATATATATGGTAAATAACTGAACATATATGGCGGCAAAATTATTAATATTGATTAATATATGATTAATCATATATAATAATTTATACGTTTAATATTATAATAATCCATATTATTTATAATATGTGTGATTATATATATGTGATATTGTATCAAAAATTATATGTCCGTTTTATATATTAATTTATAACGTAAAATATATGTTTCATATTATAAATTAATTTATAATTTCAATATTATTATAATCCATGTAATTTATAATATATGTAATTGTATACATATGATATTACATTTCAAATTATATTCTCGTTTTGTATATAAACTTATAATTTCAATATTATAATAATTTCGATATTATTATACATATATAAATAATTTAAAATATACATTCATACTAAAAATTAAAGGAACAAAAAATATAAATAGTTGTAGTTATCATGTAACTACATAAAAATACTAAAAATATCATAGTTTACATCATATATCAATAAGTATATAAATCTATCATATATTTAAATACATATATGTTTACATATATTTGTGCAAATATATGTGAACATATATCTATATAAATATATATTTACATACATTTATAAAAATATATGTGAACATATATTTATATAATTATATATTTACATGTATAAATATGATATGTCAGTCATATAATTAAATCATATATCTTATCATATAACTTAAAGTATAGTATAAAATATTATAAGCAATACTTATAAGTTATCATGTAAAAAATATATTACCGATATATATGTTGCAAATTATAACATCATATAATATTTCGGCAAAATTTTGTATATGGCTCTATATATGACTTCTTATAATTCCATATAATTATCATATATTTTGAATTATATTGAAGCTCATATATTGCTTTTTCATACGGGTGGTATCTACCAGTTATATACCAGACATATGTCAGTAATTGTGATATGTGTAATTTTGGTTATATAGTTATGTATAAAATTGTTTAAAAAGTATATAGGCTCTACCCCCATGAAAAAAGTTTATAAAAATTATATGTTAAAAAATATAAAAGAAAAAATATATTTTTCTTATAATTTTTTAAATATTTCTTTTACCTAGGTTGTTGGTTGCATTAAAAATATATTTTTTATATAAAGTTTTTCTATTTTTTTTTCTATGTTTTTGATTAACTTAAAAATGTATTTTTTTAATATTTTTATACATGTATTTTTTTATATATTCTAAGATATATTTTTAATATATTTTTTATACATATTTTATATATTTTTAATATATGTTTTTTATATTTTAACATATATTTTTTTTATAAATTTTTTCATGGAGGATATTTAGTCATTTACATTGGCTATGGAATAATTACGAGCTCTCTTTATATATATTCATAAGAAACAACTGTTTAAAATCATAATCTGTTAATAATAAAAAATTTTGCTCGTATAAAGTTAAAGAAATCGATTTATTATTTTTGCTCATTAATATATTTTCACTCAGCCACTAACTGTCATATAACTTGCATCAATGATACCACGAAAGAAAGTTTTATATTGTACCAAAATATAAACTAATCCCATAAAAATTATGTCACTGTAACTATTAAATAATTAAATGTTTTCACTATGTCTTGTATAAAATTATAACTTAGTGAATTACTTAAACATTTTATAAATATAAAACATAATTTTTCTCAAAATTCTAAAAATATATTTTTAAGTACCACAACTTGAAAATTGTTTCTGTTCTATTTTGAGTTACATGAAATTTTTTTTAAGTACTATAATTTTATTTAATAAAAAATACTATATCAGAAAACACGCCGATTCAACTGTCGGCCAAATTTCGGCCTGTTTTCGGCCAAAGATTTTTACTCGCGATAATTTTATTGGATAATTTTATTGAAAAAAAAATATAATCTGGCCGAAAACTGGCCGAAAAAAGGCCGATTCATTTGTCGGCCAAATATCGGCCGGATTTCGGCCTCTTTAAAAAGAATAAAAATTTTTCGGCCATTTTTCGGCCGATTTTCGGCCTGTTTAATAACATGAAAAATTTTTCGGCCATTTTTCGGCCGAATTTCGGCCTCTTTCAATAAAATTTTAGAGTTTCGGCCTTTTTTCGGCCAAATTAAGCTGTTTCGGCCTTTTTTCGGCCTATTTTCGGCCAAATATTTTCACCCGGGTAACCTTTAGGTGACACAGCATCTCCCCTTTTTTTTCATCTTCAAATAGATGAATGAAAAGTCCTTTGTTACTTTGACTAGACTCACGCGATAAAAGGGAATATAAAGACACTTTTTTTCAAAGATAAGTTAGAGTTTTTGACAAAACTAAATAATTAGCATGTTCTATTTTTATACAAAATGCTAAATAACTTATGCTCCATTTGGGAAAATAGAAAATATTATGTTTTTAATATTTTAAATAAAATTCATCAAACTTCGTGATTTAAATTAAATGTATAGTAACCCTGGTCGAAAATAAAACTTGATTCAGGCTCACTTCAACTTATTTTCTTTTGAAATTTATTTATTCATTTAACGCGTTTCTGCAATTTAGAAATAATACATTCAGATACTTTGGCTTGTTTATAATATATAAGTAAAAAAGAAAGTTACACTTTTAATTTTTCAACAAATCAATATACTAACAATTATTCAGTAGAATTTTAGCTGTAGATTCAAAACTAGAAAGAGTATCACCAAAACAATTTAAGCTTTCAGAATATTTATTCACCGTATTTAGAAGTTTATATTTAGGGCAATGTTTCAGTTAATTCTTCCCAATAGTTGGAACATGTATTAATCGATATAAAGTGATCGATTTGTCGACAGGTTTTCGATAAGATCTCGACTTTTGCGACTTAAATTAAATTTTTGTCAACTTTTAGAACTTTTTTCATCTTAGTTTAAACTTATTCGTCTTTACTTCGAGCACGACAGTCCTTCGCCTTACTTTTGACTTGCTCAACCAAATCAAAAGCAAGTAGTATTTTTTAGTGTAAGATTTGTTTTTAGTGTTTCATCTTAGTTTTGACTTTTTCGCCTTAAAATTTAAGTCGAATAAATCTAGACCAAGCCAATTTCGACATGATTTCGACTTTTTCGTCTTAAATCGTAACTATGTATTTCATATCTCCGTAAAAAAGTCGAGTTTGTCTTGTGAAAAATGGATCTAAATTTCGACGTGGTATACCAAGTCTAAATCAAGTTTTATTTTTAACCTGGGAAGTTTATGAATTGCAATACAATTTTAGGATGAAAGTAAAATAAGCAATTTCTGAGTTCAAAAAATTGTTGAAAAAGGGTTGAAAAAGCGTTGACTATTCTAAACTTCAAAATATGACACAATGATAATCTTTTATTGAGCCTTTTTTAAATTTTTGAAAATTCAAGAGAAAAATCAATGAATATCCTAACATTATTAAAATACTCTATAGAAAAAACGATCAGAAATACATATTTTGCACTGAAAAAAATGACGAAATCTAGCACTTTTAATGGAGACTAAGAAAAAATTTACAAAAGATTAAAAACGCTAATTTATAGTGTTAAGTCAAATTATTTTTTTCTTTGTATTTTCCGAAGTTTGACAATCGTTTAAAAAAAGTTTGTCATTCTGTCAGGTTTTGAAGTTCAGAATAGTTAACACTTTTTCAACCTTTTTTCAACAATTTTTTTTACACAGGTTTCTAAAGAAAAAAAAAATTTTAAAAATGAACTTCAAATAAATAACTTAATGTCTTCATAAAATCAATGAAAAGTAAATACTTAATTCATAAAAATATAGAAATTTCCTATTTCAAAATTAAATTTTTTTTATCCAGTACAACTAACTATACAAAATATTTGATGTCTAATTAATGGAACATGTTAAATTGTTAACATAGTGTGTATAGAATACCTCTCTGGAGACGGAGTGTGATAATCAAGCTCGACGGAAAGGATATAGGCCTCGGCAGTCATGTTAGTACAGTAAGTCTAAAAATAACAACACCGTTAGTTATTAAATAATTGGACAATAACAAAATATTTAAGCGAATAAGTTTAACAGATAGATTTTTACCTGGGCGGCACTAATAAAAAACATTTGACTTGGTCGAAGAGCATCTAAAGTTGGCAAAGCTCGATCTCTTCCATTAGTTAATGTATGCCAGGTTTGATACGAAATTTGTAGAGCGCCAATATCAGCAACGTTTTCATTTCTCGTGACATTCCAGTCAAACTAAAATTAAATGGATAGTGAGTCAGTAGGTATCAATTATTTTTAAAAATCAGTATAATAGTAATCTCTTATTTACTTGTACGTCCACTTCATTGCCGTAGAATTGAACTTTTCTCCAAAATCTTTTAGCATAAAGTCTGGCGACGCACTCGATTTTACTTTCAAGTTGACTCCACGATTTAGGAGTTATCCAAACCCAATTTTTAAGATTTATTTCGGGATCTAAAGGCAAGCGATGGTGAAGATCAAATACATGAAGAATTTCATGTGCGATTACGGAGCCTAGAGTTGCATGAGCAGAATAGGCTGGTCCTCCTTCCCATGACCATGACCAGGCAGTCATCATAGCAAGTGGTATCACTTTTGTTTTTCATTGTTTATAAATAGAAAACAAACATACAATTAATTTTTAAAAATTAATTTTAACAATAAAAATTAGTTTTATAAAAAATACCAAAAGTATCAGAATATGAACATAAATATAATTTATATAAATAAATTATGACAAATATTTTTTCGAAATTGTCAATTCCGTAATTGAATACAAATAAAAATACCGAGTTTTTTTTTAAAAAAACTATTACAGTTTTTCAATACATTGTAAAAAATTTTAAGCCCGCAGTGTGGTGTGAATAATTTGGTGTTAAATTTTGGACTGTGTGAGTCAGAACGTTCACACCACTTATGGTGTAAACGTATAAGCTTTTTACTTAAAAGTTTGAAGCTAAAACTCTCGATTACATTGACATTGAATATTTAATTTTTATTTTAAATTTTACATCAATAATAATAATGACATACTAGTGCTGTAACTTATATATCATATGATAATTTTTAACTACAGATTATATTATCGGACAATATTTGAGGTAATAACACTGAACGGTGTGAAAGAAAACACTCATACCATCTTAAAAGTACACCGCTTAATATTTCACCCCAATAAAATTTCACACCGTTAATTCACACCAAAAAGTTTTTACAGTGTAGTTAGAACTCTTTTTCAATTTAAAATAAAAAGTATAACCAATGTGCCTACCTATTGAATTTGTTGAAGATTCGTAATAAGCATTAACAGCATATGGATTACGCCATCTAAAAAATATTAATTACATCATTTATTTTAAATTCATATTTATATAGGGGAGGGATACAACGGGATATCGAAAAGTAAAAAAATAAAAAATAAAATAAAAGTTGAAAATTTCATTTAGAAGTTTAATAATATTTAAAAATTTATTTTCATGATTTTGTTTCAATAGTGTCATAGTTAAACATAATTTTTCTAAAAAAAATCTTTAAATTAGTAAAATATAATTTGTCGCTCTACTCCATTTTGTCCCATCTTCCGCGATATTAATTGATCAATTGTCTTATTTATTACATAGACAGCTCACCTATCATTTAATGTTCCTCGTAGAACTTGGTCCTTCAGGTTACGAATTTGTCGAAATCTCTTAATGACAGTTGTAAAAAAATCTGGCTCAATAGTTACCTTATTAAAAAAAACCATAAAATAATTATTACTAAATAGTAATTAAGTACTTAGACGGTTGATTAGACAAAAGTGCAATAAGATTACCTTAGCCATTTCATGCGCCAATAAAGACTTATTATGAAAACCAGGCCAAACGTGAAACTTGCCTCGCAGCTCAGTGAGCTTCAGTAAAGATTGTGCCCTGGTATCATCATCGAGCCAAGATTTAACTAATATCCTTTCTGCTAATGTTTCCTTAACTCGCTCGAATAAATTATTGACCTAAATAACAAACAAATTCAAGTAGCCCTTTCACGTTGTACTGAAAATTATTATCATTATTTCTTTTAGTATTCGGTAAACTCACTCGACCGGCCAGTAATTGTAAATATTGAGGTTTATATTGTTGTACATATAAGGCTCCAACCATTTCAGAAAATAAATTTCTTGTCAATTTACTGCAGGAAACATTCCAATTGTTGCTGGCAGTTACGTTCACAATGTCATGAAGTGTATCCACTGCATACAAAAGTAGCAAACCATTGTGAACAACTCTGGATATTAAAATATTAAATTATTGTTATTATCGATGTCTATTTTTATGTTTTCATAAATATTTTTAAAATACCGCCAGAAATTATTTTTAATATTTTCAAATAATTTTAAATTTTTTGTCTTTTACAAGAAATATCTACGATTATTATTATTATTAATATTATTGTTTTTTCGAAAATTCGGGAAGTTATTGGTTTCGGTCCGATTTTCGAAAATCGAATTTCTAAAAGATCTTGACGTTTTGAGGTTCTAGGAAGCTACTCTGACTAATTTCAAGATGATGTCCGAGTGTATGTATGTACGTATGTAAATATCTATAACTTTTAAACGGATGAACCGAATTTGATCGTCAAAGTGTCATTCGACGTGGCTTGTCAATATTTAAAAGCTGAAAAAAATGAGCTTGATTGGTAGGGCTCGTTCAGAGATATTCCAAAAATAAACTTTTTTCAAAAATGTTTTTTTTGGATAACATCTAATGTGCTGGATAGATTGATTCCAAAATCAACCGGGCTCTGAAGCTTCATAAGCTGCGTCGAATGCAACCTCAACCATCAAAATCAGTTCATTCGTCCAAGAGAAATCATTGTCGAAAGAATTAAAAAATTTTTTTTTTAGTATTTTCGAAATTTCTTAAAAACGACTAAATAAATCAATTTCAAAATCTGATCAGCTGTAGAACTCAATAAAACGCGTCGATTGCCATGGTAACCGTCTCAATCGGTTTATTCGTTCGAGAGATATCGTTAGAGAAAAGGTGAAAAACGTTCTTTTTCGAAATTAAAGGCATACAAAAGTATTTTCAAGCTCGAAGAGCTCGAAAATGTATCTACAACAATTTTTCGAGCTCAAGGAGCTCGAAAACTATGGGATATTTTGGAGCTAGTCCGCAGGTTCAACTGATAGACCGATTTCTTTTTCAACATTTATGGAAACTTATAGCAGTAAATATATTTGGAAATTTTACTCATCGTAAATTATAATTTGTTCTTAATTTATACAATTCTAAATGGCGAGCGTTTAAATTCTCTTACTTTGAAAATATAAAATTAAATTTCTTGAAGAGAAAACTCGTTTAACGCAAGTATTAAATATTCAATTAGTCTTTTTTATACCCCTCTTAATTGGGTTGAAAAAATTTATTTTATTTAAAAAAAATCCGTCGACTGATTTAATTATTAATATACAAGTGTAACTTATAATTAAAATCTGGAAAACTAACTTTTCTCATTTAATTTCTTATAAATAATAGAGTCATAAAAAAATTTCCAACAAAAAATGAAAAAAATTAATTGAAATAATTTCAAGTACTATAATTTTTTTAAAAAATAATTAACTATCAAATTACTTGTTTCAACGAGCTAATTAAAAATTTATGAGAATCCTGATATAAATTTAATAATTACTGTATAGCACTCACGTAGTAACGAGTTGCAAGTTATTAAAATTATTATTTTGAACTAAAATTTCAGTACACTGTTAATTGTACACAATAAAATAAATTATTGATAAAAAATTTTAGTTGTAAATTGAAATATTAATTGCCATTATCAAGCTGATATAATTTTAATTAATAACTACATAAATATTGATGCATCCTAATTTGTTTATTTATAACTCATTGAGAAAAAAAACTTCAAGAAAATTAATACATGACTGAACAAAATAAAAATGGTCTAAAAATATAAAAATTTTTCAAGAGCACAATAATTAATCGCTTCAATATTCTATTGTATCCCGTTCGTTCCTATTAAATTAATAATCACATTTTAATAAGTAACCCTACATAGTTTGTCTTGTAATTTTTATTACATATGTCAAACTTTTAGCATCAATAATCATAGTAGTCAATATAAAAATTATACATTGTAAAAAATTGGGAGTGAATTCGGATTTTATTTCCATCCAAATTTACTCCATCACTCTGATTTTGTTTTTTCAGCTGAGTGATTGTCGAGTGGTCTGGATTTTATTTCAATCTGCATTCACTGCAGTTTTGAATTTTAATATTCAAATTCATTTTTTTTAGGAGTGAATTTCACTGCGACCCAGAGTTTCAATATTAAATTAAACTCCCCGTTAGAGTGAAATTCACTCCGAAAGGAATCAATAAATAAATAATCATCTGCTCTGAATATTCACTCCTGATTTACTCTGCTGATGTTTTTAGTGCAGATGGCAATTTTTTTCGACTATTGACAGTAAGTATTAATTAGGGTAGAAGAGAGAAAAGTGGACCCTTTAAAATTTTCAAAACTTCAAAAAATATGAGGGCAAAGTGGACCCCTCAAAATTTTTTATACGTCAATAAATTCGGACGGATAAGCTTGTCGAAATTTCTTATATAATGAAGGCTACTATAGACCAACAAAACTGTTCATTAAATATAATTTATGAAGAAAGTTAAAAATAATAAAATTACATTTTAAAGTTATATCGCAGCAGACTATATTAAAATAATTTTTTTATCATTAAAATACAATTGTTTCATAGTTATTTGCAAATATTACACGTGTAAAGAATAAAAAATATCAAATCTGAAATTTTTTGAAGTATCCATTTTGCCCCTAATTTTCGATTTTTCAATTTTAATGGACGCAGCTTAATGAACCGAAAATAAGTATCACGGGTCTAAAAAGAAGTAAACGTGTAAAAAAAATTTCTGATGTAATTATTTCCCTTAAGGGGTTCACTTTGCCCCCCTCTCCTCTCAAAATTCAGTTTTTTCCATTTTTTTAGAACAATAATTATTAAATTTTTCGCGTTAATTTTCTCTATGTTACTATATTGAGTAAAATTCTCTAAAAAAATTAGACCTATAGCCCATAACTAATTTTGTTATTTGTACACTGAGTATTTAATGAATATAATAATAATAATTTTTGTATAATATTAGCGACCGCATAATGTGATTATTAGTTTAATACATTTTACTCATGTTAATGGTGATATATAAATGGTTTTGAATAGAGCGGACTTTGAATAATCTAGCATTGCATTTAAAACTAACAGTTAGCCATCCCTAACGCTAGTTGTCAGTGTAGATGTATAGTATTTGAACACCTGTGACCGTTTTCCACTGATTATCCCAACTATTTCGACTGTTGTATAGATATAGTCGATCAGGAGTTTAAGCACACAGATGTTGCAGATCATTCCCGTGGGTATACCTATGAATTCTCTAGATACTTTACATACCTAATGATTGTCTATTGCTATCGTGAATATTCTAGGTTTTGGTATGGGTATAATCTACGAATATTTGTACAGCTAAATGTTTTTCTGCATAGACAACTACATTTGACCTCCATTATTTACTTGTGAAAAATATGTTATATTTATAGACCTATTTGTTTCTAGTGAAGGATGAGTATTATTTAAATTAATTAAATGTCATTTAATTTTATTCAAAGTAAATCAAATAAATCAAACGTTTAACGATAAAAAGTAAATTAACTGTCACTTTTAATCGAAAGCTTTTAACTGAGTGAGTTTTATTGTTTAGTAAAAAGGTTTTTATTTCAGTCGCGTATTTTATTTGAACAAACGTATGCCGAGAGGAATATAAAAATATTGTTGTAAAAATGAATATTTTAGTTTTGAATTTAAAACATGTAATATTCAGCATCAAGTGCCAGAAATGTTTTATTAAGTGTCACCTACTTTATGTGAATAATAAATTATTTAAAAAATATGAGGATTTACATTTTGAACATGTAATTATGCAGTTGAATTTTAAAATCGATTTTATAAAAAATAAATACCTTAATATTATAAAATATAGACATTTATGTTCGAAATCGATGACTCAATTAAAGTTATTATGCATACTTTGTTCTACATTTACATAAAATAAGTGTCAGAATGTTTTCCACAGACATAAGTCTGAACTAATTGTATAAATTTGATGATTGAAAATCAAATATTTAAACCGTCAGATCGTCATTTCTGTTTCGCTATTACAATTTATCAATTTTTCAAATTTAAAAATTAAATTGTGTGACCTACGCTTTCACCCATGTTTGTATTTTTAAAAAATCAACTCGCAATCAATACAAATAATTGAAACCTTAAATTTTTTACATAAAATTCAGATTAAAAAGAGCGATAAAATATTGGTACACTATATTAGGTCAACACCCAGGTCAAAAAAATAACTTGATTTCGACGGCCATAGTTTTTTTGACTTGCATTTGACTTAGTGACTATTTTTAGCTTCAATATGATTCTTTTAACTTTAAAATTTAAGTCAACTAAGTCAAATCGACTTGGATTTGATTTGAATGACTTAAATTTGAGTCAAGTCAATCAAATCCAAGACAACGTAACTTTAATTTGACTTAGCTGGTGTAAATCGGTAAGTAAGACAACTTAGGCAAAAGCAAGTCAAAATCGAATGTATTTTCATATCTTAAAATATGTTTTTATTAAAAAAAAAAAAAAAAAAAGAAGACTAGATTTTGATCTGCGAGACTTGTTTTATTTTCAATTTTTAAAAATTACGCCAAAATCATAATTTTTTTGACCTGGGCGTAAACGAAACAGTTACGAAAAAAAATTAATCTCTAAAAATTTTATTTACGCAGTTTTTTTGAAAATTTTCTCTGAATAATCAGTCAGTAAATGTTGATGATTAATTTGATTAGAAACTTTTATTAAATAAATTTACTAGTTATGCTCAGGAAGTAACTTAATGACCGTGAGCCGTTATTACTAATAATAAAAATAATAATAACCTGTTTGAAAATTGATTGAGCAATTTCCCCAAACTTCTAAAATATCGAGGCGCAGTTATGTAAACATATACAAATTGATCATCGGTAGTTCCATGCTTGTACAAATCGTTAAAAGTATCCTTATCCACAGTGATATTCAACAGCGTCTTCCACCTTATCTAACCGAGGAACAACCATATAAATAACAGAGTATAATATTTCAACTGTACATTAAATAATTATTTATCTCTCTTTAATTAACATACATAATTGAAGTTATCCTGAAGGTATGTCAGATTATACGGGATGTATACTCTTTGATCAACATCAACCCAATTATATAAATCTTTTTGCCGTGGATATATCTAGAAAATTAAATTATATACATACGTGCACTTTCAAGTACAGAGAATTCAAAGTTATATTTATAAATTACTTAAAAAAAAAAAAGAAAAAATAAATTTAATCAGTAAATAAATAAATAAAAATTATTTGATACCTTGCTAAGAGATAAACAAAATTGTAAAAGAAGATAAGTTTCATATGATCGTTCTCGTTTCTCCATATTCTCTGGTAAATATTGATGAAGTATTTTTTCTATTTTTCGACACCTATATTCATCTCTTGAGTTCTGTAAATTAATTAAAAATATTAAATATTTAATATAAATTATTTTTAAAATAAATATATGTTTATATTATATTATTTTAAATATTTAAGATGTTAAAAATTCCGTTTTATTCAAATGTAGTAACATCCGTTACAATATACGGTCTTATTCACGTACGTTATCGAATGTCAAACGATTGATTTTATTCGATGGACGTGAGTAAAACATTTATTGAAATAATATTGATAGAATGTATAATATAAAATGTAGTTGATATGTAGAATACTGAGTATTCAAAGTTATATTTCAATATTAATTAGTAAATACTACGTAACTCTGGTGATGTAGGTGTATTTATAAAGTGAATCGATTAAATGTCTAGCCGATATGGAATTACTAATTAAAATGCTTCAAGTACATGGCATACTTGGAAAATTTTTATCAACAGAATTTAACACATTTAATTATTTAGTCCTTTTTATTTTAATTACTAATTTGAATATGATTATAGAATGAGTGATACTTTATTTATAGAGCAGAAACAGAGTTTTAAACTATTAATTTTAAATGTACGAATTTTTTTATTAAGCTACGAATTACATATTTTATGACTTTTGAAGTCTGGAGCACCTGACATTTGTCACGAGGATATGTAATTTTAAAAACGTCGAGTTCTCATTTTGGGGATCATCAGATAAAAAATTGATGAGCTCTTTACAGAGATAAAGTATGAGAGTTTAATTTAATTTGAATTTAAAATGTTAGGAATTATTTTTGATAATTTTTCCTAGAGTGTTTCAATTAAAACGCTACAAAAAGTAATTAGTAATTGAAGGTTCGAAAAGAGAAAATCGTTATAATATAGGGAGAGATGAAGTTGAATGAGTGACCATTAATTGGGTATACTTATATTGAAATTATAATTGGTGAGATACTAAAATTTTTTTTGTAATAAAATGTCATAGAAATCTCTATTTTATCGATTTGAATTTTTTTTGTAGTACACTGTAAAAAAAGCTGTGTTAAAATTAGACACATTTTAACTGCGTCCGGTGTTAAAATGAAATTACACCGGTGTAAAAGAGGGGTAAACTGCGTCCGCTTAGAGTATTAACTTTAAAAATTATAAAACACAAAAAATGTCAGTTCTCTATGAAAATTAATAGAAAATATCATTTATTAACAAGTATAATGATCGAGTAAGTAAAAATATTCACAAAGTAAAAAATTTTAACACCGGTAAAGAATATTTACACCGACGGCGGCATTATTTTAACACCGGTACATAATATTTACACTGGTGGTGGCGTTATTTTTACACCACTTTTGGTGTTGAAATTTAACACCACCGATTTTAACACCTACACCGCTTGGGCTTACTCAAGTGATTTTTTACAGTGTAAAATATAATTTTTAAAGTTCGCTAGTGTTTTTAAAAAATTAATTTATTGTTAAATTGTGGATAATCAAAAAAAATATTGATTAAAGGCCACTGCATTCACTAAGAAAAAAAAAATTTTAATTCTTAAGATCAAAAGTAAACATTTTTCCATTAAAATAATTCAATTTTATTTCCGTTGGTATTGACGAAACCTTTTACTAAAAATATTTATTTTAAATTTTATTGGTCATTCTATTGTTCTCAGAAATAACAATTATTTTCTCTCTACAATGAGAAGTGAAAATTATTTTCAGAATAAAATTGAACGGAAATTGTCAATACTTTTTAAATTTCTATAATGGCATTATGTTTTAGTGTCGATTCATTCTATCTTTTATTACTAAAAAATTTATTTTAAGAAAATGTAATAAATTTTAGATGTAATTCAATTTTTCTTATTCAACTGATTGACGAGTTTTTGAGTATACGTTATTTTATATGATAAGAAAATATTGAAAAATTCTTATTGAATATCAATCAAATTAACAGGAACCCTTAAAAATTTATGTGAGTTTGAGAGGCTTATCTTTAAGATAGACAGATAGTGTGATTGAATTTGCTGACTACTCATAATATTGATATATATTTTGAACAATCTATAATTGAGGTTTTTGTCTTGTCAGCATCGGGATATAAGTTATTGCTTTAATACCGACGATAATAGGTTGAAATTCTTCATTAATTTGATTTGATTCCTCACGTATATCAATACACTATATAGAAATATCTATATATAAATTTAGTGAACGCAGAATTAGAGCAGAGTGCAAATGTAAAATAGTCAAAAATATTTAAAAATTATTCTCGGTCTCTTACTCCGTACTATAAGTATTTTATAAATAAATTCTTGGAGCCATAAAGCAACAGAAGAATTTTCAAGTTTCTTAATATCTGTTGTTACATATCATTTTTAGAATAAAGTATATTAAAATACAGTTTAATTTATTTTTATGAAATATATAGAGTCAAAAATTTATTAAGTGTATTTTTAAATTTTATTACATACACATTATAATGATAGCAATAACTTTTTATTATTATTATTTTTTTTTTTATTAAAAAATATAAAAAGTCTGGGGAGATCTCGATTTAATAAAAAAAGTTTTGAAAATTTTTTATTAGCAAGTGTCTGTTCCTATTGATTAAATTTTGAATTATTGATCTTGTCAGTCGGTTAGCTCGGTCGCTACCATACACATCACAGTAAAATCTGACTTTCTGACGGATGGAAACTATTGAATAATATTCCTAAAACTGGTAAATTCGAAAGCTATGGAACTAAAGTATACAGTGACTATAAACTTTGTTAAAGTTTTAAACTCTCTGAATATTACTTTTTCAGCAGATGAAAATTTTTGAATTAAAAAAAAAAAACAAAAGAAAAAGAAAGTATTACCTATTTATGTTTATATAGAAATTTATACTTTTAAATTTAATATTCGTAAACATGGCACCAACTTTAATAAAATAGAATGAAGATTATGTATTGTCTAGAAAAAAATATATCTATATACATTTTGAAGTAAAATGGGTATCTTCGGGTAGGGATACGAAGAATAATTGTGTGCTGTGAATAAAACCAAGATTTTTTATAGTATTTTTTTATTTTTTTGACATTAAAAAATAGTCTCTATCAAAAGTTTAACTAGTTCCATCATTTTTCACAGCTAAATCCGTATATCAAATCCTGGAGCTGCATCATCTAACGGATTTATCCGAGGATTTGCATAATTTTAAAAAAGATTTTAAGATCAAGTACTACCAATGATGATTAGAAATTAAAAACACATCGTTCAATTTTTATTTGACACAAAATAAATTAAATTATTAATTTAATTTACACACGGAAAAAAAACATTAGTAAATATTACTGATATTCTCGTTAACAGCGCGCCTAGACCGAATCTCAGTAAATATTTTTTTGACAAAAGTGTCTTGTAGTTTTTTAAGGTTTAAGTAGTAATTTTAAATAGTCAAGCAGTATATTTCAACGATTAACTGTTAATTATAGCAGTTTAAACATGAAAATCATAATTTTACTGATTGAAACGACATTAGTTACTGAACATTACATAGATAATTAGATGTTGAATTGCAATTATTGTCAATCATTTTTTTCCGTGCAATAATCCCATATCTTATGCACGGAAAAAAAAACTCTAAAAATTACTATTTAAAATTATAACTCGGAACCCGGTTGTCCATATGGGGAATTTTAACATTCAAATAGTAAATTTTATAATACGTGTCGTCTATTTTCTAAGTGTCGGTTACAATTTTTAAAGTTCAAATAGTAATTTTTCTTGCATAGACAATAAATTTTCCTACTTATTCTGTAATTATTGACGCTTGAATCGTAAATGAAAAAATTACTATTTAGAATAATAGTATTTACTGATCATTTTATCATTATATTATTTGTCATTCTCAATTTTTATAGTTCATTTTTTTCTGTGTAAGCTTAATATTTTTATTATTAAACTCGAGACAAATTCCCTTAGATTTTCACTTTTACAAAGGAAACGTTTGTTTGAAAATCTTAATTACTTTTGTAAATAAAATAAAATAAGTAACATCTATTTTTAAGACCTTAATTAAAAGACATGAAAATATTGTCAGTGTAATTAAAAACTCTCACTTTAGAAATATACTTTAAGATTTTATATATACATCAGCTTTTATTCTATTTATAATTTAATTCAAGAGTTACTCTTGCACAAAAATATTTAGTCTACATGAACGTTAAATTTATATTTAAATTTAAATTAAGGTTTAAAAATTAAATATCGTGCTAAATATAATTAAAGATAAATTTACTTTTGAACCAAAAATTTTAATTTATGGTCAATATTAATTTTTGAATTAATCTCAGGATTATTAAATTTGATAATAATTACCTTGATAACGGTGTACGCTTGACTCTCAGCAGGATTTGATCTTTTTTTACGGATTACTTTCTTCATACTGGCTTCCGCGTGCCATCTAGGTCCATCTTTCTGCGAATTAAAAAACCATTTACTATCAGAAATTAGCGCGTGATTCCGACGTCTTTAAAATGTCTTTTACTTTCATAAAAAAAAAAAATGTACGTCATCATGTCTTTAATGTGTCCGTAACCGATACTTTAAGGATAATTCGGATTTCTGTCTTATTTTCGATAAAAGTTTAATAGCTTTTGATTTAAAAGATTTTTACAGAAGGGTAAAGCAGCTAATTGCCAATTTCCTACTAGTTTTCAGTCTTCTATATACATATATATTTTACTAATGAAATTGGTTTGAATCCATATTTCGATTGTATTAATTTTTGTTTAATGCCTCTGTTAAAATTTAACATTTATTTTCATTTCTTTAAATGAAATTTATTCACATTCATCTCTTATTTATTATGATCATTAATTATGCAAAGTAGTATAATTTTGAAAAACAAAAAAAAACTCTGCCAAGTTAAAAAAAAAAAAAAAGAAATAAAAGCGATTTAAAGTTTAAGAAAATAATGTTTTTACTACTGAAACAAATACTGAGAAAACTTGCCAAAAGTAAGATCGTTTTGCATAAAATGCATATAATACAATTTTAAATAATTCCTAGTGGTTATATTGATTTTTATTATCCATAAAATGGGACATATTTATTTTTCAATATCTTACAAGTACTCAAATAAATATTAAACTCAAACATTATTTTTCTTTTTGAATTTATTGATAGTAATTGATTTGATAACAAAATAGATCATAATTTCCAATAACACATTTACTGAATTTGAATATTTATGAAATTTGCTTACGTTTAACTTAGTAAAAAAAAAGTTGATCGAGTAAAAGTTTCTTGAAGAAACAATGTATATTTATATTGTGGAATAAACGTAAATATTATGGTTATTCTTATTCACGGAGTGAATTTTATCACAAAAATTTATAGCTAGTAAAATTCATAAAATGTTATGCTGAAAAAATTTTAATTTTAATAATTGAGAGAAAGAATCTGTGATGATTTTTATCAATAGCTTTAAAAGTTGTTTTTATACATAAAAAAAAAAAAGAAATTAAACCAACTAAAAGTAAAGTATATTACTACTGTCATTTATTGCGATATTTCTGTTATTATCAGTATCTGAGAGCTCAGAACTGTTCTTGAAAGCTAGAGAAGCTTTATTAAATATGACATATATCAGATACGTAATATTGAAGCCTGACGGATCGAATCACAAAAAGTATGTAGAAGTTGAGAAAAAAAATAAACAATTGAAAATATAAAAGTAAATCGGTTATTAGCCAAAGTTCATGAAGCCGCAAAAAGAAAATTTTTGCTTGCCAACGGAAAAGATAGCTGTAAAGTCATAGCAGGATATTAGAAGTTTTGCCGTATCGTCAATGCACATTTTGGCTGAGAGCCAATGCGACCCATGCCCTATTCGTTCCATGTTACATATCCTCTTAGTCTCGAGATCGACTTCTCGCGGCTCCAGACTGTCGTGCCCAACTGATAGATATCCAACTGATGTTGCAACCGATGCCTTTGGACTATTTCTTTTTACAACATATCCCCAACTGTCTTCATGTCATTAATAATTACACTTACAGTTATTTTTTCTCTACCAACTCTTTCTATCTTACTTATTGCTTTAATCAATACTTACAAGACCTTATCATAAATTGCTTTCTTAATTTATTTCTTTTGAAATTTTTAAATGATTTTTTATTTTTCCAATTTACTTCAAAAACTACTGTTTAATTTTTTTATTAAACTCATTTTTAATTATCTATAAAAATAAAATACTCAAACAAATTAATCGGATGTCATTTGGTATATATTTATTCTGAATTTATGTTTATGTGGAAAAATGAAATAAAATTTGAAATTTTGATATTGTCAGTTTGTCTGTTCGTATGTTTTGACATTAGAATGTGGGCGAACCTGATACAATCGAAACTGTACATTGAATAAGCTTATCTCTTTCAGTATTTACTGACAATTCGTTTACAGTATAAAATCATTGGAAATTATTATTTACTTTTTAGTAATTAAAATATTTGAATTCTTAGACCTTTTAAAAAAAAATGTGAAGAAAATATAATTTAGCTCTAGATCCAAATCAAATTTATTCAAAATTTTATTTTTAGTTTCAAAATTCTCTTACAAATTAAAAATTAAATTTTATTAGTATAACAGTTTAGACTTTTTTAACTTTTTTTATACGTAAATCTACACAGGTCTCCATAAATCTAATTAATTAAAAAATTAAACCCATGTGGGTCTGAGTAGAATGCGGGATTTAAGTCTTCGTTGATCTGAATTATTTTTTCCCTAGCATACAATAATTCATTCAAAAATTATGTTAGTTACTGTGAAAATAAAAATCTAATTTATTTCATTTAATTACAGCAGTTTCTTTATGGCGTAGACCTAAAATTCCAGTACTACTTTATCTTAGTAAGCTTCTATGTGTTAAATTTGACTTATAGTCATTTCGTAATTGCTTAATCTTGTTAAAAATAATCTCTTCTAGGAAAATTTTTCATTTATTGTTTCAATATTTACTCATTATAATTATTTTTGAAATAATATGTAAAATAATTTACTTAATATTGCATTATTTATCAGGAAAAGATTTTTTTACGATAGTACGTCGCATGAAAAAGTAATTTACCTAAAATTTTTAGCTCATGTGTATCCCGTGCAAAAAAGATTCCAAAAAAGTTCCGCGTGTGGAACTTCTAAACATGAGACGGACTAGAACTTCGAATGGAACTTTTTTGGAACGTTAGTAATTTTAATGTTAAAAAGAAGTATTTATGAGCAAATTCAAAGTCGAAAAAAGACATTGTTGAAATTTTTTTGGAATTTTTAATGGATTGTTTTTTTAGTTCTATAAAAAATTCAAAAGTAGTGATTTTTGAACTATTTTGTCATATTTCTAGAACGTCTTTATTCTACAAAAAATGCAAAAGTAGTCATTTTTGAATGTTTTTGGAACGTCTTTTTTAACTCCAGAAAAAGGTCAAAAGTGGTGATTATGGAACTTTTTTCGAATTTCCCTAAAAAATTTCAAAAAAGTTTCAAGAACATCCTTTTTGGACTCTCAATTTGATCATAAAAACATTTTTTTTACCATCAAAATTACTATCGTTCCAAAAAATTTCCATTTAAAGTTCTAATCTGTCTCATGTTTAGAAGTTCCACATGCAGAACTTTTTTGGAATCTTTTTGAAACGAATTTTTTTTAGGCTCTTCTTTTGTCTACTTAAGTAAACAGTTAAATAATCAATTGATTAAAGAATTTTATAAATTTAATCAAATAAATAAAACTTACTACTAAAATTTCGTGAATTTTAATAGACATATTTTAGTCATAATGTAAATATTTAAGGTGTGTCATTAGAGCATTTCGAAATACATTTTTGTTTGTAAACTAAAGTGCTGGAAATATTAAAAAAAATGAGATAGAATTCGACTTACATATTTATTCGAGAAAAACGAATCTGCTAAATGTCTCGAGGGCAGATCGAGAAAAACTGATACCCGTGAGTGATCGTACAAGTCGACATCAACGTAGAAATCAAAAAGAGGTGCGCCATTTATTTTAAGAAGTGTCGCCACCAGAAGAGTTATATCCGTTGAGGCTGATGATTTTGGAGGTATATAGCCACCCGATTCTTCCAGCAGCGAATAAACTGTCAATCAAAAAATTCCATTTAATGTGTCACGTAATATTTTCTTACTCACACTTTTATTTTATTTATAAATATCTCTCATATCTCTTCAAACATTCATACTTATGAAATACATTATCTTCATAAACTTCCTTTCTATAAAGTTTTATTGCTAACTCAATAGACCGCGGTAATGAAGATAACTCTTGGTGAAATGTTACAAAATTACTATAAAAAATATTGGGGAAATAGCTGTAATAAATAGTCATTAACAAAATGAATGACAAAAAAATAAAATGGTATAGACTTGACCTTGTTTTGAAACTATAAATGAATGAAAGAATAAAAGAGAAAAATAGTGGTACCGGAAACAACTTTATTTCCGGGTCGTACTCGATCGTTTTCCAGTATGTGCTATACACTTAGACAAGAAAGTACTTGCGAGATTCTTTTATCGGGATAACAAATTGAGTTCTAAAAAAAAAAAACATCAGATATGTTTCATATTATATATTTACAATATAAATATTTGGCAGGACCGAGTAAAATATAGTACCAGAAAATTAGTTTTTATAAATTGACGTAAGTCATAATTTGTTACTTTTGCAATTATTTTTAGACACTTTAAAGTGCAAGGAAATTATTTTCTTCAAAAAGATTTCGGTTTTATACTCTAAAAAAAAAAAGTTTATAATCAGAAGTTTAATCAAAATCTTAATTTTTGTCGGTCAGCGCTTTTTCACAAGTATGTTAAATGCTTCACGGTTGTTAGTTTTTAGTTGTCTTTATTTTTTCCGGTTAAAACCTTTTTTTACATCCGGTTTTAGTAAACTAATTTTGATAAATTAATAATACTAATATACGACAAAATATTTTTGATAAATTATTGATAAAATTTTTCCATCAGTTTTTCTTTTAGTAGTTAGTAAAACTCGATATTCGCAAGTGTATTTTAAGTATTAAAAATTATTTCAAATTTTACCTCAATACTAGTTTAAAAAAAAAATATTGCACACGGCATTTCAAATGCTACAATTTTTCACGAATATAGTGCTCGTATGTTTTTAAATACTAAAAGCATTTTTTACCACCCTGATAAAGCTATAAAAATATATACAGGTATTGTATAGAGATATACATCTAAAAAGTTGACGGTATTTTGAAATAGTTTGATGCTTTTAAAGAGCTTTCTCAAAGGCCTCGTGATATATACTCAGATTGCAAGAATTTCATCTCATCACATGTGTACATAAAAGCTCTGCTTTCCTCTTGTATAGATAGTAAAAGGTGATATATAAACCAAGATAAACTTAAATCAATACAGAGAAAGCAGACGTAGAAAAAAGTCCATCTGGAGAAAGGTAATTGACCGATTGTGACTTACATTCCGTGACGTGAATTTTTGATCAAAGACTTTTATTACTTAAATTTAAAAAATGATCATCAGCTAACACACAAAAAGGTATGTAGACAGAAAATAAAGTACTGAGCGTAGAGACGTACGATAGATTGCCGAGTATTAAACGTGACAAGCAAAAAATAAAATAAAACTTTGTTCTTCAGATCTTTTATCTTTCGGATATTCTCTACTGCGATATCGAGTACACAATATCTATGAAAAAAATTCAGTAACGTCGATTGTAATTTGTGTAATAAACTAGTTAATAGCGTAGTTTCATTACTTGTTCTATCATCGTTAAATTTAACAGCAGAATACACATTTTTCTTTTAGATAAATTCGAAATTAAATTTAGTTTTTTTATTAAATCAACTTCGACCTTTCAATTTTATGATTAGATTTTTCAACCTTCAATTCACTGTATATATGTATTAGGGTGATTCAAAAAATAAAAAATTTTTTTTTCTTCTCTCAAACAGGTTCAAAAGTTTCATTTAGATATAAAAACACGCCTGTGAAAATTAGAGCTCTTAATATTAACATTAAGAGATTCTGCATTGCACTTTTCTATTTTCCATAAGAATAACATGGAAAAATCAACACGCATATCTTTGCAGGAAATTGAATGCTCTACAAAAAAAAAGTCTTTTATCATTTTTTGATAAATCCATTTGTTAAAAAGTTATTCGAGGTTGAATTTATATTAATCTTGAGATCTTTTTACTTTTCTGGCGAAACTACTAGACTTATCATAAAATATCATAGGACCTTTTCTGTAGACATTTTTATTTTCTACAAATTATTACTCATAAAGTTTTTTCGAATTCCGCATTGTTTTCTACACGGAAAAAAATAAATAGGTGCTGCAACAGGACGCCGTCCTGTTGGTTCGACAGGATTTTATCCTGCTAATGAAACAGGATTTTCCTGTTGCAGCAACAGGACACATCCTGTGGGAGCAACAGGACAGAATCCTGTTGCAGCAACAGGATTTTCATGTTGTAGCAACAGGACACATCCTGTGGGAGCAACAGGACAAAATCCTGTTGCAACAACAGGATTTTATCCTGTGGGAGCAACAGGACAAAATCCTGTTGCAGCGACAGGATTTTTCCTGTGGAAGCAACAGGATTTTATCCTGTTGTGGCAACAGGACTTTTCCTGTTGTAGCAACAGGACTTTCCTGTGGAATCAACAGGACATTTCCTGTGGAATCAACAAGATAAGAAACTGGTTTCATGTACATACGGAGTTTTGAGATAAAAATCAATTTCTATTTAGTTAAAATTATTTTTATATCAATTTCAATATGAAAAAAATCCAAATTTTGAAAAAATCAAGACTAAAAAAAATTGAAATTTTCAAAAAAAAATTTTTTCATCAGCTTAAAAAAAAATGGCTGCGTGTACTTATGTACGCGCGTGAGAAGTTGTACTTCTTTGGCATCATTAAAAAATATATATATATATATATATATATATATAGGAGAGAGGGGAAGGCAAAACGGGGTACCCCCAAAATAATAATTTAAAAAAATTTATATTTTAAATGGTTTTTAAACATTCCAAAATCACTTTTGTAAATATAATTGAGCGTTATTTAAAATTTTTTTTGTAAAACTTTTTAAAAAATCGACCGCAGTCGAAAAATATTAATGACTTCTGTTTTATGATAAAAACTATTAAAAATTTGTTTTTTTTTGTTCTTTTGTATACAATAGTCATGTAAAATGTAATTTTTCTTTATGTTAATTACTTGCAAAAAAGCTTAACTTTATCAAATTCATTTAAAATCCAGAAATTTTTTTTTATCTTTTTTAAGAGGTACCCCATTTTCCCCGCAAAAATAAAAAATTTTATTTTTTTTTAACGGTAACTGACAATTTTTTCTATTTACTTTAAATATCATTAAAAAAAAAAAAAGTTTAGCGTATTTGAGTCCTCGAAAACTTAGTATTTCCTTAAGTACCCCGTTTTACCCCTCCCACCCCTATAAAACCAGAGATTTTTTTTTATGTAAATTTTAATTTATTTTCCAACTTCGAAATTTTATCCTAGGGACAAAAACAATTGGTGCATAAAACTAGTTTCTCATCCTATTAATTCCACAGGAAATGTCCTGTTGATTTCACAGGAAAAGTCCTGTTGATTCCACAGGAAAGTCCTGTTGCTACAACAGGAAAGTCCTGTTGCTACAACAGGAAAAGTCCTGTTGCCACAACAGGATAAAATCCTGTTGCTTCCACAGGAAATATCCTGTGGGAGCAACAGGATTTTGTCCTGTTGCTCCCACAGGATAAAATCCTGTTGTTGCAACAGGATTTTGTCCTGTTGCTCCCACAGGATGTGTCCTGTTGCTACAACATGAAAATCCTGTTGCTGCAACAGGTCTTTATCCTGTTGCACCCACAGGATGTGTCCTGTTGCTGCAACAGGAAAATCCTGTTTCATTAGCAGGACAAAGTCCTGTCGAACCAACAGGACGGCGTCCTGTTGCAGCGCCTATTTATTTTTTTCCGTGTAGTTATTTTCATTTTAATCTCAAGTTCTTAAAATCGATCAGAAGATTATTTTTTTTATGAGCTTGAGATTAAAATGAAAATAACTAGAAAACAATGCAGAATTCAAAAAAACTTTGTAAGTAATAATTTGTAGAAAATAAAAATGTCTACAAAAAAGGTCTTATGATATTTTGTGATAAGTCTGATAGTTTCGTCGAAAAAGTGAAAAGATCTCAAAATTTAATATGAATTCGACTTCAACCTCAAATAACTTTTGAACAAATGGATTTATCAAAAAATGATAAGAGACTTCTTTTGTAGAGCATTCAATTCTCTACAGGAATTAGTCTGCAGATTTTTCCTACGGCGCCTCGTTGGCTAGTTATAAAAATCAGAAGACGTCAAAAAAATTTTTTCCATGTTATTCTTATGGAAAATAGAAAAGTGCGATGCGGAACCCCTTAATGTTAATATTAAGAACTTTAATTTTCACAGGCGTTTTTTTATATCTAAATTAAACTTTTGAACCTGGTTCCGAGAAGAAAAAAAAATTTGTTATTTTTTGAAACACCCTAATATGTATAGTTAAAAATAATTTTTTTTTTATATTTATCACTTGATTATTAAATAAATATAATTTTTAATTCAAAATTATTTAAAGAATTAAATTTTAAATTTAGCGTAAAATTTTTTGACTAGACATTATAATAGTGAATATAATTCTTCTTTTATTTTATATTTCTAAGAGAGACAAAAGCCATCATAAAATCTCTTTGAGCATTTCTTGAGTGTAAGAGCCTCATTTACTTTTTTTATTTACTTGTAATTAGTTTTCAAGAACTTTTGAACTATATACAACATCGTCATTCTGTGTATACTTTTTTAGTGACAAGTTAAGAATTTTATTAAACATTTTTTTTATTTAGTTTTTGAATATGCTCTTTAAGCAATAAATTGCTGAGTTTATCATTATTTTTTGGCAATAAATAATATTTTTGCTTTATACGGATAACTATTTCTTAACCTTGAATTTTTTACGATTTACTGCGTACTAAATCCTTGGAATCCGGTAAAAAATGATGTATATATATTTTCTCTCAGCAAAAATAAACCAAAGTCCTTGTCTATGATCTATATAACTATGGATGAAACTAATTCACGGTAAATCATTTGTACAGGACAATCCGATTGTGCGGCTCACTGGATTACCCAGTGGTCTTGTAGGGAAAATTTTCATTGCTGGACAGTAATATATTATGCATATTAAATCAGCTATACAAAATAAACTATAAAGATTTACTTTAATTTGTTTTTTTTTTTTTTTTTTTTTTTTTTTTTTTTTTTTTTTTTTTATTTACCAACAAATAAAAGAAAAATTTTTATTTAAATAAAAAAAAAAGAGAGAAAAATGAAATTTTGTGTATGACCTATGACTCATTGTATATGTTGTAAATCAAGGTCAGTGAAAACGTGATTAAAGAACATTCTTATTAATTTGAATAGTTTTTATAACCTTAATTACTATTGACGCTTTTCTTATCGCATAATTAAAGCTCGTGATTTGGTGACCGTAAACTGCTGTTTCTGTACCTATGATTTTTAATCTAGGTCAGTCTGTAATCAAGCGTAGTAAGAAATCGAAAATTTATTAATACACTTTTTAAATATTTCTTTTTATAAATTAAATACAATTATTTAAATCATTATAAAATCATTTATAAAAAAATTATCACATTTTCGAAACCATGTATTACATATGCGCATTGGGTTAATAATTATTAAATCATTACGATTTAATTGGGATTCATACTCTAATTAAATTAATTCGAGCATTAAATTAAAGCACAATTTTCGTCAATTAATTTATTTTATAAACTCGCTATTATTTTGTAAAACTATTTGAATACATTTAATTTTCAAGGCAGAATTATATTTTTTACACACTAATCGATTTGATTTTAATCTTGACAGTGTGTTGTATAAATTATGCAAGTAGATAAGGCGCAAACCAATTAATGAAAGAGCTGATACAACAATTTTTTATAACAAAGTTACTTAAGCTTCGAAATGAAAACTAAATAGTTGAAAATTGTTCCCTCAATTAATTGTGTTTCGTATTATTCATCATTTTCAACATACCAATTTAAAGTCTATTAATATTCAAATATAGCTAATTATTCGAATTGGTTACACAACACTGAATTTGAAATAAAATTCCCTTTTCACGAAATTTTTATTCAAACTAATATTGAGAAAAGCCCGGCAATATTAGGTACACGTGACAAAAAGTTTTTTTTTTTTATGAAATTTAACAAGTATTAAAATTGATAAATATCAAATAAATTAAGTAGACTTAATGTCGTGGCAGTTATTAGCTGTGAAGATAAAAAAGCAATTTAAAAATTGATATTGAAAAAAAAATTGATTTAGGTATCGATGATAACGTTAAAGAAAATGTTGTTCTTTAATGAAGTACTTGTCTTTAATAATAATTTATATATTTGTTAAAATCAATAGCTTCAATGCTATTTGCTCGCTCAAAAAAAAGTTGGTCAAGGTTACTGATACCCTTTACATTTATTTCGCGCTTACTAATAAACTAAACTACTGCTTTTATGTTACATAACAGCTAAGAACTTAAAACACGACAATAATGTTTCCTCGTTCGAGCGTTAAGTATAACGATTTATAGTTTGCCATTTATAGGAGAATCTGGTTATAAGCAACATTGGACGCTCTGCTCACTCTCACGTAAATTTAATTTTTTTCTGTAAGAAAGAGTATAGAAACATTGTTTATGACCAGATTTTACTGTATTCACTTATTCTCAAACTTTTGTTTCTTTCATTACCAGACTACATTTTATAAAAGTTTATAATTAAAAACAGTTTAAAAAATTCAATCGATTTTATTTCGCGTGCCAAATGCCAAAAGGGCGCATTACAGCAGTTAGATAGGGTTCCATGCCAAAAGGGCGTATAAAAAAATTTTTTTTATGCCATTCTTTTTAGAATCGCTCGAAACGTAAAGATCTGTAGAAAAAAATTTTTGACTTACTAACGCCAAAACGGCGTATCTTTAGATATACGCCCTTTTGGCTTTGGAAATTTTTTTTTTATTTTTGCGCTTAAAACATGCTTGCAAAACGATTGGCACCAAAAAAAAAAAAATTATACGCCCTTTTGGCTTTTCAGTGCCAAAAGGGCGTATAACTTTTATACGCCCTTTTGGCATTTGGCACGCGATTTATCGCTATAAAAAAATGATTATTTTTGAAAATAAAAATTGATTGAAATTTTTCGGTGATAAATTTTAAAATTATCATCGAGTAATTGAATTAAAAACTGCAATTTCATACTGGTAGTATAAAACAAATAAGATTTACGTAGTGGCATTATTCAGTAAATTTGATTTTTTAGCTTTTTTACGTTAGATCAAATAAATTTACCGCCGTGAATATTTTAGCTGACATATATGCTCACATAAAAAGACACTCTCCAAACAATTAAAACGAGCAATGATTCACTACATTAATTAACATTAATAAGAAAATTGTAAAAGATCTAAAGTATATATATTTTATATTGACTTAGAATACATGGAAGTCATTATCACGCCACAGTGAGATTTCGACCAATAAAATTCTATAAAGTTATCAGATTATCGATTATTCCGTAGATTTTATTCACTTGACCTATTCTTTATCATCCCTCGAGTTTTTTAAACGTTACGGACAAGGCAAGAAGAGGAATTCAAATTGAATTGTATATGTGGGAGGATAAAAAGACGTTTAGATTCTAGACTTATAAATGTCTTAGTTTTTTGCTATCACTTTTTTTGCAAATAATTGCACACCGTTTTGAGAGACGAACCCAATGAATTTGACATATGTATATATATATACATATATATATATATATATATATATATATATATATATGTTTTTTTTTTTTTTTTTCGTTGCGAGTAAATATTTATAAGCTAACGAATTAAGAATTAACGCTAACTAGTTGTCAATATTTAGTTAACCGTCTCTGAAAATACTTTTTTTTTCTATTTATTTTAATCCGTTATTTGGAAAGAAAATATTCCTGTGTATACAAAAATTATTTTAATTTGATATTGCTTTAAATTATCAAACTATATAAATGCTATTTAGAAATTTTTATGTACAGCGAGTTAATAACAGGTTGAAATTTTTTTTTGTTTTTCTGATCTTTTGATTACAAATGATTATTTCATTGGAACTGTAAGTCAGATTTGCCATGTTTACTTCGTAAATGCAACACAATTATTATTATTGACATTATAAGAAGAGTATTGGATATTATAATTTATATATTATATTTATTATTATTATTACTTTCTTAAATTTGAAATAGTGAAAATAGTGACTATTATCTGTTTACCAGTGAAAAGTATATCACTAATTCAAATAGTGGTATATTTTTCATTAGCAATAATTAAAAAAATGATTCCGCATACTCTAAAATCAAGTGTGTAGTTCAAACTAACATACTTGCCAAATAACATTGAAATGCCATAAGCAATCTGTAGATATTTAACACACCGTGAAACGTATTTTAAGTGGCTACAAAAAACAATAGTTTCGCTTATGGCCTTAAACATGGAACACATTTAATGTGTGTTTAAAAACTCCAAAACTCCAAGTGATGGTTAATTCAGATTAAAAAAATCCGTAATTATTCCAAATTCATTTCCAATTTTTTACTAATTATTAAGACATATCATGTCTCTTACAAGACTAAGAATTTACTCGCAATATATTATGAATTTGTCAATACTGCTTTACAAATACGTGCGACATAGATTGCTGGTGTATTGGAATATTATAATATACAAAGTATAGTTCTAGATTATCCAACAGTACATTTAGATATGAACTGATAAAATAATATGGCAGTAAAATAAATAATTAAAATGATAATTTATGTATAAACACTCGCTATACAATGTATAAATTAGTTATATCATGTCTCTTTGATATCGGAACATCAAACAATACAAAAATATTTATACTCTCTAACAAAACATTTCAAATACTATTTAATTATATATAATGCTATAGATGTTATTAAAATTAAAATAAAAAATCATCAAAAGGAGAATAATGATCACAGGGTTGTGATAGAAAAATTTTTTATTCATGTTGCGAATTCATCCATATTGCGCTTTGCTTCATATAGCTACATATCGACGAGCTCAATTATAATACTAAATTATGTGTCAATAGTTAACGTGTAATTTAATAATCATTCGTTTAATAGAAATATATTTTGTGATTAATTAAGTAATTTGACCTCTTCGCATATCGGATGTACTGCTGTATGATGATTAACAAACCATAGTTTGTGTTCCTGTCATACTGTGGAAGCAGTTTATGGCAAATGTACTTGCGTACCTGTTATTGACGACCGCAAGTTCATTAAAATGAAACTGCTGTAATATTATTATTCACATAAAATAATAAACTGATTAAAACATAGCATTTCATTTGCCAGCTACACAATGTAAGTAACGATGCCTATTTTTTTACGATGAGTAATAAAAACGAAGGTATTATAGTTTTTATGTATTGAATTTTTTTTAGTTAACGGTCGGTGATTTAAAAGCTTACATCGATGCTTAATGAATTTTAGTAATTCATACGTCAGAAAACAAATTATTCGTTATAATATTTTATACATTTTATCATTAAAATTTTCAATCATGTTAAAAGGTCTAACTCATGAAAAAAAAATATTAATGTATCAAAATTTATAATTTTTAATTTTTGGGTTCAAAAACTTTTCAGGTTTAGTTTTGTTAAGAAATTAAATGAAAAGTAGCGAGAACTAAGTTATCGAAAACTTTTTTTTAATTCCCGAAAGTTCATCGTCTTAAATACATTTTCTAAACTAATTTTTACTCTAAAAACTTTAAAGTGGTTCTCCCTTTTTAATTTGATTAGCCAGTTGAACTGTACGATAGTGTTTTGCCAAGTTATCAGCCATAAAAGCAAAAATTACACTTTTGACTAGTAAATAAGAAAAAAAAAAATTATTCATTGCCATAATTATTAAAAAATTTTTTTAATCAAATACAATTACGTACAGTGGGGGAGGGGGGCAAATGGGGTATTTAAGGAAATAATAAGTTTTCAAAGACTCAAATACGCTAACCCTTTTTTTGTAATGGTATTGAAAGTAACTATAAAAATTTTCAGTTGCTGTAAAAACGAAATCATTTTTGCGGACGAAATGGGGTACCTCCTAAAAAGGTGAAAAAAATTGATTTCTGGATATTAAATAAAATTTTTTTATAATTAATTTTCATAAAGAGCAATTACCTATTGCATAATTACTGGATACAAATAAGAAAAAACAACTTTTAATAGTTTTTGTCATAAAACAAACATTTGACAACGATTTTTGAAAAGTTTAATAAAAGAAAAATTGAAATAATGCTAAATTATATTTACAAAAGTGATTTTGGAATGTTTGAAAAATATTAGGAAGAAGAAAATCGTTTTTTATCAAATTTTGGGAGTAACCCCCCCCCTTCCCCAAATCCTATGTTTCTATATAAAATCTGATTAAAAATATCTTCCAAAAACATAAATAACAAACTGAAGTGATTTTCGTTCAGCAGTTATAAACATTCCAGACAATATTGCACTGATATATTTGTCTATACAAATTTCAAATTTATGAATTCAGTCACCGAAATATTTGTCCGATAAAAAATTGTATATTTATTGCTTTAAATATTTACTATTGATTAATAACGACCACATATATTAACATTGTAGATAAAAAAAATCCAACAAAAGCGTATGCAATTTTATCACAAAAAAACAGCCATTAAAAAACAAAAAAAAACGTCAATTTATCAAAATGTCATTTTACTTTTTTTTTTAATTCAGGTTTCAGCAGAACTTACAAACCAAATAAATCTCACAGAGAAGAGTATAAATAAGTAACAACGAGAATAACATTGGCAGTATTAATATATAGTTTTGCATCCACCAAAAGTACCATTTTTTTTATCGTAGTCTATTCTTCCTTGATGCAATTCTCTTGAATTTATCCAACTTGATATATCTGCGGAACGTTTTTATCCACAGAACATCTCTTTTTCTCTACCTCGCATCGATATTTTGCTGCGTGATTCGGCGTTATTGCACAAACGCTGTATTCAAATTCGTCAATAAAAAATTACAAAAAGGAAACAGTAAAAATAAATAGAAAAAAATTGAACGTAGTGAAATCAATCAAATGCATTAAATATTGAGGTTACTTTAAAAAATATTGAGTTCAGCTTATCCATTTTGTTTTATACTTTTTACAATATTGACACAATTTTTTTGTTTTATCAGTAACTTGTAAATTCCAACAATACAATTCTTTTGATCACTTTTAACAATTGACATTGTATTGTATTTTTCTTTCTAACCCATTACAACAATGACACATATGTCAAGTTAAAACAAAAGAAAAACATCGTCATGCAATAGGAAAAAAGAATTAACGTCAGCACAGTTAATCTTATTGATCAAAATTATTAATTTCAATACAAAACATATTTATATATTTATATTTCATTACTCATTGCATATTAATTATTTAAATAAACAAATTATGAGAAAAATCAGAAACGGAATTTAATATTCAAATTATTCATCAAATAATAAAAAGTATAATTTATTCAATGCATTAAAAAAAGTAAGCAATATTTTATCATCTGCGTCCAGAATACGGATTATACTGGCATTGTTTTAAATATAATGGATAAATACCATGAGCTATACTATCATAAGTCTACTGAAAGATTAAATTCTAAATATGAATATTATATGTAATCCAAAAGTTACGAAACAAATGGTTCAATAATTATACTCAGGAAAAAAAATTTTGATTTACGAAAATCTGAATCTTGAATTCACGGAAAAAAAAATATTGCGCTTATCGCTCATCAACGGAGAGCGACAGTTGTATCGTGATTAGTACTAAATTGTTACTTGATTTTCACGATATATACATATATATATATATCGATATGAATGAAACACTACTATTACTTATTATAATAATCCTACGGATTGTAAATATACTTAAATTTATAGTGATCGTCAGTTAACGTATCCATATCGTACCAAAACGGATCGTGATTATCGCGATCTATTTCTCAAGCGCCAACACTCATAACCAAGTTATTAAACTTTATAATGCATATATTCTATTACTTTACATTTCTTGATATTAAATAATAATTTTTTATTGCACTTATTAGAATTATTAACATGTAATTATTAATTCCAACTAAAAATGAAATTTTAATGAAGTTAAAGTAATGAAGTTAAAGTTAAAAATTCATCTATTTTAACCTCAAATTTTTTATGGGCATTTGACATTATTATAACAGAACGGATCGTTACTATACTAAAACGATCTTATGATTTCGGGACCCGCCTGTATCACGATAATCACGATCCCATAGACCAACACTTTCCGTATCCAAAGTATAACCAACCGAGGAGGTGAATATCACGATACCGTTGAGTGGTGAGCACAATATTTTTTTTCTGTGTTGTTATCAGATCAATATAGATCTAATTTTATAATTATTAAGATCTCTGTGAGCCTTTATAAATCAAAGCTTAAAAAAATACCAAATTACAAAAGTGACTAATTTCGATTTCGAAAAGTGATGAAAGAAAAGTTTAAATTAAAGATCGACATCTACATAAGTAAATTTATACAGAAAAACAATGACATGAATTTCATATCATAAAATATTATTTATATATTTTCTAAACAACGGCGCTCAACTTCTTATACTGAACTAAAAATTTTATGAGCTTTTTCAAATTCAATACACCACTTTTTTCAGATACAAATAACTCTTGAGATCCACATTAATTTAAAATTTTGAAAAATTAAATTTAATCAGTCCTATATACCTTTATTGTTATATTTATATTAATAATGAATAAATATTTTAATAAAGTATAATACATTTTTTTAATTTTAAAATATACCATATCGTATCTGAATTTCTATCGAGAGTATTGAGTATATTATTTTTGTCGAGAGTGATATTTACAGTATTTTTTTTCCTTTGAAAAGATACATAAATATTTATGAGTTTTTGTTTTATTCATAGATAAATTTATATACTAAAAATGATGAAAAAAAAGTATTGATTCAATTTTTTCAACACCCTTGTTTTTTAGCTTTCTATCTTATTCTGTAAATATAATAAATAAAAAGAAATAAATCTAGTATATTTTTTCTTATCATGATTTGTGGTACATAGATTTATTTCAATGTCGCGATAATCTGATTTATAGATACATTTAGGACAGGATATAATCTGACAATTATAGATCAATTGTAGATTATAAATGCAGTGTATTTACAGTAAATATATAGTCTAATAAATTATTGGTCCGAATAAATTATATATATTATACATGTGACGTAACCCCCAAGATTTGAATTATAATCAGTGCACTTACTTAATAATTGATACATGTTTTATGTTTGCCTAAACTGTATAATAATTAATTAAATAATAACAACATACAGTACTTATTTCAATGGCATTATTTATCTATACTTAACCGCTGTAACAACTAAATCTGGAAGACGGTTCTTTGTTGTTAAGTTCCGAAATATCTGCTTCACTCTAAAAGCTCAAAAATATCTAAGTTTTTTTTTTTTTTCAAATCTTCCATTCCAAAACTATTACTTTCTTATGAAGTAATTACAGAATGTACGAAATCAAAATTAGGTAAAAATAGTTTTTTAAAGATTACAAGATCTTTTAAATAAATCCACTGAATTAGTTAAATTCTTTAAAAAACCCAATGTATCACACTGTAAAAAATCACCTGGGTAAGTCCAAGCGGTGTAGGTGTTAAAATCGATTGTGTTAAATTTCAACACCTAAAGTGATGTAAAAATAATGCCGCTGCCGGTGTAAATATTCTTTACCGGTGTTAAAATATTTTACTTTGTGAATATTTTTACTTACTCGATCATTATACTTGTTAATAAATAATATTTTTGATTAATTTTCATAGAGAACTGATATTTTTTGTGTAACTTTTAAAATTGATACTCCAAGCGGACGCAGTTTACCCCGGTTTAACACCAGTATTTTAACACCGCCGAAGTACACCTTAATTTTATTTCAACACCGAGTGGAGTTAAAATGAGTCCATTTTTAACCACTCTTTTTACAGTGTATACACTGATAGAAATTTTATCTTGGCTCAAGAAATATTTTCTTGAGTCAAGAATTTATTTCTGAAGAAAAGCAATTGTCTTGCTTCAAGAAATTCTTGTCTTGATTTAGATTTTCTTGGCTCTAAAGATTTTGTATCTTTGATGGATAACTCTCGTGTCTTGACCCAAAACTAAATTATCTTCAATCGATACTATTGAATTCTTTAAGCAAGACCACTTGTCTCTTCAGCTAAAAATGTCGTATTGTTATTTTAAGAACTTTAAATTTTTGGTTCAAGTAATAATTTCTTGATGGAAGATGTTTTCAAAGTAATGAAAAAAAAAACTTTTTTTAAAATAAATTTCTATTTTAACATATCTAAAGTAAATGAATGTAGTCCTAAAAAATCACTTTGAAATTTTTTATTTTTAAAATAAGAAAAAAAGTTTTTTTTTCAAGCTGAGTAAATTAAGATCTTGATTTAAAAATCGCGCCATTCTCGAAACAAGTCGGTAATGTCTTAAACCTACATTTTGCCTATCTCAATCCAAGAGCAAGAAATTCTTAAGCCAAATATGTCAGATTTTGTTTCAAAACAATAAAGGCTTCATCGAAGAATAAAATTCTCAAACGAAGAATTTTTTTTTCTCTATTCGAGAAATTCAATTTTTTGGTTCAAAAACTTATTTCTTAAATTAAAACAATTAAAAATTTTAAAACAAGAACCACATTTTGAAGAAAAAATTTTTCTTGAATCGAAATATTTTTTCTATCAGTGTATATATAAATAAATGTACTTGAAAATCGTTGTAAAAATAATTAGAAACGTTTACTAAGACCTCAAAAGCCGACAACTGATAAGAACTCGGATTTAAAAAATCGCAGTGGGTGAACCTCACTTAACTGTAATTAAACTAACTAGGACTCCATTTGTAACTGTTTTTTACGGAAAAGAGTTATCTTAAATTGGTACCAGCTTATGCAACTTTCGGTTCAGTATATAGAAAGGTAGGCGAAACTTTATACGAAGTATGTAGAAAATATTATATGTGATACGGAATTTCTACGACTTTTTTTTGCCACGTTGACGTTAATATTATCATTAATATACCGTTTAATTGTAGTCAATTAAACGAGACTTCTATCATACATATACATAATTATTTTTTATTTACCTGGTGTGAAGTTAACAGCTTTTTCAGCTTGGGCAACACAGTTTGAATAAAAAAATCCCATCTTCTCGAAAACACCGACCATCTTTCCTGTTTCATTAGCCAGTAATGCTGTAACAATAACGATAAGGAAATTTTTTTATTATTATTGTATCTACTATTACTCATATATATGAATATATATAATGGTTCAATTATTGTAATTTTATGCATCAAGTAGAATTATTTGGATATTAAATATTCATCATTTATTTTGCATGCAGCAACTTCGTAAACGTATCACATTATATCAGCCACTCCATTTAAACTTTTTTAAAATATTTTTTATTCTATTATTTTTATCACCTGCTTTTTCGTACTACTTATATTCAATGATAATTTATTTAAGTTTACCGTGAGCAACTATATCACTATTGCATTCAAATTAAAAGTTAATATTTTATGAAAAACCTTTAAAGGTTTTTCGTTAGCTCATTAAAAAAATAGATGTCTGGGTCATTTAAAAGTTGACTTGAATGCATAATATTCTTCAATAGTTTTATGTGAAAAAATTAATAATGCCATCGATAATTTCGCTATCACCGCAATCAAGCATTTTTTCCTTTGATTCGGAATTCTTTCAATTTCGATCTATTTTCGAAAATCACAAATTTATATAATTTCTCATTCCGTTTGAATCCCTGAAAATACTACCAACTTCTTTTTTTTTTTCTTTTTGTCGACTTTTTATTTTACTCACAGTTTTCTCAGCTGAAAAACTAAAAAAAAATAAATGCATTTTTCATGCCACGAAAAGATAAAAAAAAAAAACGGCTTGTATCTATACAAATTTCAGAACTTTTCAACACAAATTTTTTCGGAGCTATGAAGGTAAAAAATAATATAGTAAGACGGTAATACAACAATTTGCGATAACGATTCAAACAGATAATATAATGTAGGGGAAGTGGGGGCAAAATGGGCCCCTTAAGAAAAAAAGATTCAAATTCTCGGTTTTTTTCACGTGTTCTACTTTTTTTTACTCCCTTGCCAAGTATTTGACCTTAATTTGTTCTGTCCGTTAAAAAAAAAAAATGAAAATGTGGGGCAAAATGGGCCCCCCTCAAAAAATTTTCATAATGTGAATTTTTCAGCTTGTTTCACTTTTTTTTTCCTTCTGCTTAGTTTTTGGTATTAATTTGTTCTGTCCATTATAAAAAAAAATATTAAAAATGTGGGGCAAAATGGGCCCCCTCAAAAAATTTTTATAGTGTAAGTTTTTCAGCTTGTTTCACTTTTTTTTTCTTCTGCTGAGATTTTGGTGTTAATTTGCTGTGTCTATCAAAATTAAAAAATCCTGAAAAGTTGGGTAAAACGAGCCCCCAACAAAATGTATGTTTCTCGCTTGTTTTATGTTTTGAAACTTTTTGCTATGTATTTAGCATAAAAACGAGTTGATAGTGAAGATTTGGACCTTAAAATAACTTAATTCAAAGTTTTTAATCACTCGTTGTAATAACTACTAATTTCATTACTTGATTACTTATATTTTTATCATTTTTGTTGACATAGAATAAATTATTTTTGAAAAAAATTATAGTTAGTAATGCTGTTGAACTCGTGACCTAGTTTGCCCCTTATCATAATCCTTTAATCATTTTTGTTAAAAAAATTTTAGGAACCCGTTTGGCTAAAAAATATTCGTAAGTTTTCAAAGTCTGGGCAGCCCATTTGATCCCCCCCTTCCCCCCGACACTTTTCATGTTAAAAATTTTGGGGGAACTATTTAGCCTCAATGGCCCATTTTGCCCCAGTGGCCCATTTTACCTCAATGGCCCATTTTACCTCAATGACCCATTTTGCCTCAATGTCTCATTTTGTCCCTGTCCCCCACCCCAAACACTTTATATGTAAAAAAAATTTGGGGGACCATTTAGCCTCAATGGCCCATTTTGCCCCAGTGGCCCATTTTGTCTCAGTGGCCCATTTTGCCTCAGTGACCCATTTTGCTCCTCTCTCGCCCCAAACACTTTTTATGTTAAAAATTTTGGGGGGCCCATTTTGCCCCCAAATATTTCGAGGCATCCAAAATTTTAGGGGGCCCATTTTGCCCCCAGGGGCCCATTTTGCCCCCACTTCCCCTACTTGAAAATCGAAATGTTTTTCTCGCAACAAAAATGAAAAATATTCATGTAATTTGATTGCTTTAGGCTGATCTGAGGGGTAGTTTGGGGTAGTCTGCAATTTTCGGCTGACATACAAGCCCCTGTGCAAAACATTTCAGAAATTTGTTCCAGTAAATTTTTCACTTTTCATTTCATTTTTTTATTTTCGTTCCGCGCATTTTTTTCATAGCATTCTTTTCATTATGTATTATTAATAGGGGAAGATGGGGCAAAATGGGCCCCTTAAAAAATGAGGGCTTATATATATATACATAAATGTCAACCCATTTTGTTCCACTCTCCCCTAATAGGGAAAGGGGGTGGACTACTTAAAATTTTGAGTGCCTCGAATGATTTGTGGGCAAAATGGGCCCCTTAAATTTTGGGGTCCATTTTGCCCCCCCCCCCTTTCCCTATGTAGTTAATAATTCAATTAAAACAAAAAAAAAATTATTTTATTGTTATAACTTAAAACGACTTAAATTCAATCTAATTCGAAATTTATAAAAAAACTTTCAACTTCTTTATAAACTAAATTAAAAAAACTTGGAAACCAATTGTGAAGTTAGAAAGAAAACACTTGAATCTATTATCTATTTGGTTGTGAGATATTATCAAATTGTAACTCAGAACACGCTCACATTTTCAAACGCCAAAATCAATAATTTTAAAAATAGAATAAACGAAAATGAACCATACGATTAAGACGTATCTTAGCCTTTTAAATACTTTTTTCCAGGGCTAATAAAAAAAAATAATTTAGTGAAGTTATTGATACGAAAATAGTTTAGATGTTTCCTAGATGTCCTTGCAGTTCTGAAATATTTTATATATATTTATGAACTGTGAGTCTTCTGAGGAAAAGCGATCACTGACTTTGAAAACAGTTTTAGAAAAACGGATTTAAAGTTTTCAGTAACTCAAGTGCTCTTCAGTTTTTATCGGGCTGATCGATGGCCACATCTCCGGTTATTTACATCAAATCAGCTTTAAAAATTCAAAATATTTTCAGCACATGAAACTTAACACGAATGCTATAAAAAATAATCTAATCTCTAAAATCCTAATAATCTATAACCGCCTCAATATTTTCGTCATTTTTTACAAGACTGAATTACATTTCAAGCAATAAAAAATTATTAATAATGTTTTATTCATACTTCAACCAATCTGAATTCATTTCTACGGAATCTCTCAAATATATATGTTTTTTTATGTATCACATCTTCCATTTCAAATGGGTATTTGCCTATTAAATTGTATTTACTTTATCAAAAAAATATAAAAGTCTACACAGTTCTGATCTTACGTGACTTAACGTCAATTTCTACCCTCCTTTAATGTCACTGTCTATTACTTAGAGAAGAGTCAGCAAAATTTCTAATTATCTTTACTATCTTTATCCGAATAAGTTAACATTTTGCTTTAGTATTAAATTAAAATCATGTCGTAAAATATAAAATTATACATACATATATAAGTATATACATATCAAAAAGAATATATGAATATTATTTCACCTTTCAAATTCACACTACTCTACTATTCTTTTTCCGTCATCTCTTTATCCATATTTATGTAACTGTATACATATACAGAGTTCACTGCATATAAAATTACTCGATCGAATGCTCTATTTCAGGAAGTAACGAGAATGCTATCAAAAATTTATTTTTTTCTAAACTTACATGTATATCGACAATTGTATTTCTCATTAAATTTAAATATAAAAAAAAATAGAACATAAAAAATAGTAATTATAAATTTTTTATAGATATTTTAAAGTAAATAAAAAATAATTATAAAATTCAAATGTTTGGAAACTCAAATAAATTGTTTCAGAGTTATTTATTGCTCATATAATTACTGTTGGGGGACGGGGGACGGGGGGGGGCAAAAGAGAGTAAGGTAGGTAAGACGGGGTACCCCCAAAATTGTATAAAAAAAAATTTTATTTTTTAAATGGTTTTTAAACATTCCAAAATCACTTTTGTACATATAATTGAGAGAATTATTTTGAATTTTTTTTGTTAAACTTTTTCAAAAATCGATTGTCAGTTGAAAAAAATTAGTGACTTTTGTTTTATGATAAAAACCATTAGGGGGTACCCCATTTTGCCCGCAAAACTGAAATTTTTTGGTTTAACGGTAACCAAAAATTTTTTCTATTTACTTCAAATATCTCTATAAAAAAAAAGATTTAGCGTATTTGAGTCCTAAAAAACTTGATATTTCCTAAAGTACTTTGCTTTACCCCCCCCCCCCTAACACTATATTGTGTAGACTTTTGAAAGTTATAAATATCGTAACAATTTCCCATATATTTTTATTGCATTAATGGCTTGACATTGATATAAATTTAATGACTTATGCGCAGCAATTCAAAAAGGATTATATACTGTTATCTTAACTTGAATGGTAGTTTTCATAATGTATATGTGAGGTGAACTGTGTTTCGAACAAACTTTGCGACTCAAACAACCAGTTTTGTGTATCGATGGTAATGTAATGTTTTCAAAGTTATAATTTAACTTAAATAAATGCTAAATAAATATACACATAATATAAATTGTTTCGCCGCTAGTTTATATTTTTGAAGCCTCATTAATTTGATAAATTTATAATTATGATCGTAAATATATGTACAACATGTCTTAAACTAAATCTAATTATTTTGAAGCTCAGACTTTTTCTATCGAGTAATTTATAAAAATACTTAATTTAATAAAAAAAAATATATATGGAAATCGTAAGGGTTTGTTTCAGTTGACCTAAAAGAAGTTATTAAAACTGTAGTATTTGAAAATCAGTTAAAATTTATTTCAGTAGTACTTTAACGATTGAACTTCAACTTTTAATAAAATACATCATATATTTATATCGGTGTAAAAAATAAATGAATACCACTCATTAATCGTTATTCTAACCCAATTCGAATTTTAAAACCTTGCTAGAACCTATAGATATTCTAGCTTCAAGAAAGAAAAGCACTTACTACCCGGGTCATAATATCTAGCCTCATCGAACCTCAATCTAGCCTCATCAAACCCAAGTAAGCCTCAATCAAGCCTCACTTAGCTATAAAAGTATTTTGAGCCTCAAATAAGACTCATAGAGCCTCAATAAGCCTCAAATAATAGTATCGAATTTAAATTACATTTGATCGAAGTCGTAAAATTATTATTACTATAGATTCATTGAGTCGAGGCCTGGCTCATTTGAGGCTAATCGAGGCTTATTGAGGATCTGTGAGCATCATTTGAAACTCATTGAGGCTATATGAGCATTATTTGAGGCTTAAAATACTTTTTTAGCTAAGTGAGGCTTGATTGAGGCTTACTTGGGTTTGATGAGGCTAGATATTATGACCCGGGTGAGTACACGGAAAAAAAAATATTGCGTTTATCGCTCACCAACGGAGAGCGACAGTTGTATCGTGATTAGTACTAAATTGTTACTTGATTTTCACGATATATATGGGGCATTCCACGCCAAATCGGACGGTTTCAAAATTTATTTTTCCGATTTTCTTAATTTTTGGGTATTTTTTAGTACCCCTCAAAAGAGGCTTCCTGGTAAATTTTGAGATTTTTTTGATCAATGGTTTAAAAACTATCGAATTTTAGAAAAAACCGCTCTTTTTATGGTTTTTTGATCATAACTTTCGTAATAATGGTCGAAATTCAATGTTTTTTTTTCAAAATTTTTGTTTTTAGATGGCCTTTAAAGAAAAAAATACAAAACAAATATACGAAATGATTTTAATCGCGATTTTTGAATTTTAAGTTTTCAACTGTGTTTTTAAAAAAAGATGCATCCTTCGATTTCCTTGAAAATTTTCTATTTTAAACTTCTATCCATTCTGCAACTTTTAAGCCCGGTCCGGTAGTGGGCCTTCCATAATTACTATTTTTTTCGATTTTTGAAAATTTGAAATAATTTTTTTTCGCTATAAATGATTATCAGTTCCGATTTTTGACACTGTATACTTGTTTTTTTTGCATATTATAAATTGATTTCAATATTTTTTGGTTTTGAGTAGGGATTTAAAAGCAGTAAGTAAAAGTTAATGCTATTTATGAGCAGTTATAATGAATGTTTTTATTTATTAAGAAGCAACTATTTCGAAGCAAAAGAAACATTAGATTTACTATAAATTACAGCTAAGACCATTACAGGAGCTCAAAAATTCAATATAATTATTCGAAAACGCGTAAAGCATGAAACGTTTTTAATTATTTCCGGGTTTTTTCGAAAATTTAATATTAACGATTATTTCATGCTTTACGCGTTTTCGAATAATTATATTGAATTTTTGAGCTCCTGTAATGGTCTTAGCTGTAATTTATAGCAAATCTAATGTTTCTTTTGCTTCGAAATAGTTGCTTCTTAATAAATAAAAACATTCATTATAACTGCTCATAAATAGCATTAACTTTTACTTACTGCTTTTAAATCCCTACTCAAAACCAAAAAATATTGAAATCAATTTATAATATGCAAAAAAAAACAAGTATACAGTGTCAAAAATCGGAACTGATAATCATTTATAGCGAAAAAATTATTTCAAATTTTCAAAAATCGAAAAAAATAGTAATTATGGAAGGCCCACTACCGGACCGGGCTTAAAAAGTTGCAGAATGGATAGAAGTTTAAAATAGAAAATTTTCAAGGAAATCGAAGGATGCATCTTTTTTTAAAAACACAGTTGAAAACTTAAAATTCAAAAATCGCGATTAAAATCATTTCGTATATTTGTTTTGTATTTTTTTCTTTAAAGGCCATCTAAAAACAAAAATTTTGAAAAAAAAACATTGAATTTCGACCATTATTACGAAAGTTATGATCAAAAAACCATAAAAAGAGCGGTTTTTTCTAAAATTCGATAGTTTTTAAACCATTGATCAAAAAATCTCAAAATTTACCAGGAAGCCTCTTTTGAGGGGTACTAAAAAATACCCAAAAATTAAGAAAATCGGAAAAATAAATTTTGAAACCGTCCGATTTGGCGTGGAATGCCCCATATATATATATATATATATATATATATATATATATATATATATATATATATATATATATATATATATATATATATATATATATATATATATATATATATATATATATATATATATATATATATATCAATATGAATGAAACACTAGATACTTATTATAATGATCCTACGGATTTTTAATATACTTAAATATATAGTCCCGACTAGAAATTATCCCCAAGCATACATTGGGACCCCATTGGGTACTGATGGGGCAAGCCCGATAGGATTATCCCTATTGGGATTTGATTGGGAACATATAGGGTAAGCCCAACATTAAAATAAAAAATTGCGATTGGGTTTACCCAATTGGGATAGGATTGGGAACATGTTGGGTTAACCCAATGCTAAAATTAATGACTCGGCAATGGGTTTGCTCGATTGGGATATTTTTGGGAACGTGTTGGGGCCACCCAACGTCAAAATTAATAATTTGCTGTTGGGCTTACTCGATTGGGAAATAATTGGAAACCTGTTGGGAAAACCCAATGCTAAAATTATTGATTCGACAATGGGTTTGCGAGATTGGGAAATAATTGGGAACTTGTTAGGATAACCCAACGTCAAAATTAATAACTAGCTGTTGGTCTTACCCATTTGGGGAATAATTGGGATCACGTTAGGAAAACTAAACATGAAATTTATAAAAAAAAAAATTTTTACTTCTAAAAATTAAAAATAATTTTTAAATGCAAAATATTTACGTTTTATTCTGTATTTTAACATGAAAACGAAAAAAAAAAAAAAACTGATTAAACTTTAATAATAAAGAAAAAAAACTTAACAATAGTAAAACGTATTTTTAATCACTTGCAGATTATAAATTTAATTATAAACTTAAAAAAAAAACTAAAACTTTAAGGGAAAAACAATCCATATGAAATATCTACTAACTTTCATATGCTCATATATTATTATATGTAAAGATAAAAATCGAATAGTTGTGTATGTTAACACCAATGATGCACGTGGCGACAAAATCTTGTGACTATAATACAAGCGTAGACAAGTTCAGACAGGTCCGCGCATAAAACAAATAACTAGTGGACAAAATCCCATATACACGTGACTCTTGCATTGGAAAACGTTCTAAGTAACTTATCAAGGCGTAATTTTTTGACATCTTTACAGTTACAATACCGTGCAATATAATTGATAGAATTAATAATAAAGAAAGTGCTAGTGCAGTGCAATATAATTGATCAAAATAATATTAAAGTGCTAGTATAGTGAATATAGGTTATAAAAATTGTGTCTCGTGCAAAGTGAGAATTTGTGAAATAATTAATTTTTTTTGTGAGCTAACACTATTGTAAATTAACAGTCATAACGAAAATTGAATAAATAAAAAAAAAATTGTACTAGAATAAGAGGATTTAAATAAAATTTATTTAACCAAATTTTTCTTATGTTGGGATTTTAGTGGGATTTTATTGGGTTGGCCTAAAGTTTCTGTAGGGTGAACCCAATTGAAACCCTATAGAGTGTGCCTAATTGGGAAACAGTTGGGTATACCCAATTGGGACCCAATAGGGATGACCCGATTGGGATCATCTTGGGCTATGCGTTACAACCCAACGTTGGGTTCCCAATTGGGAACCCAATTGGATTCCAATAGGTCTTACAACTTTTTTTCTAGTCGGGGTGGTCGTTAGTTAACGTATCCATATCCTACTAAAACGGATCGTGATTATCGCGATCTACTTGTCAAGCGCCACCACTCATAACCAAATTATTTAATAAAAAATTTACATGAATTACTTACGTATATTCTATTACTTGATTACATTTCTTCATATTAAATAATAATTTTTTATTGCGCTTATTAGAATTATTAACATGTAAAAAAACATTGTAATGAAGTTAAAGTTAAAAATTCATCTATTTCAACCTCAAATTTTTATGGGCATTTGACATTATTATAACAGAACGGATCGTTACTATAATAAAACGATCTTATGATTCCGGGATCCGCCTGTATCACGATAATCACGATCCGATAGACCAACACTTTCCGTATACAACGTATAACCAACCGAAGAGAGTGAATATCACGATACCGTTGAGTGATGAGCACAATATTTTTTTTTCCGTGTACTTAATTTGTATAGAAAAACAACTGAAGTTACTTAACATAAGAAATAAATTCAAGTCTTTAGATATCACTCGTAAATAAGTAGCATCGTGTGGAATCGGTATTAAACTCGAGTGTAGGTTTGGCGGCGAGATTATTTAAATACAAATAAAAATACCGAGTTTACTAACCACTAATAAAAAAAAAATGTATACAAAAATTTTGTCGGTAATTTATTACAAGTATTATATTCAGTATACTGGTAACAGAATACTTCCGTAAAGTATTTAAATACCAATACGAATACCAGAGGTTATTGATGCAACATTTTTGTAATAGAAACTAGTGTTACAAAAGTTTAAAGCCGTAAACAATGGCTGCGAGGCCACTATCAATAGCGGTACTATTTAAAAAATTATAGATTTTCCTCTTATAGATTTAAAAAAAAAAGTAAATATTTAAATTTATATACTAAACATTTTTTTCACTAAAGTGATTACAATACGGAGTTAAATACCTTGAAAATATTTAAAGACTGTACTTAAAATACTTGACAAGACTAAATATAATAAGATAAAATTTATAAACTTGTAACCAAGGTATCTGTACTCATAACTAAAGTTACTTTATCCATAAGTAGTTTGGAGTAATCTTAAACTCATTATGTTCTTACGTATCTGTTGTAAACAGTCTAAGTATATATGGACAGTCACAAGTACGTAGAGAATCAATAGTTAATACTGTTGTTTGAATAATTGACTGTTGAGTCTTCAATATTGATTTAACAAACTTTGTAGGCATTTATACAAGCTAGAAATTTTGAATATGTAATTATAATTAATTATTAGATCACTCATTTAAGAGGTGAAATTCAATGTATAGTAAAACTCTTTAGAAAGTTTTTATTTATAATTGGTGCGTCATGTGAACAATTAATACATTGACTACTACTATTATTTATTTATGGTAATTATGCACAAGTGCGGCTTCACCTATTTTTGAGGATAAAAAATCGAAAAAAAGTTTTTGTTATTTTTTTATTTTCAAATTGTTCTATTTGACGGCAGATTGATGTTTTTCATGTTATGACGATGAAAAATAAAAAATTACGGTATATTTTTTCATTTGAATATTGAAAAAAAATTACATTTCAAGGTTTTTCCTGAAAGTTGTTATATTATGATTTTTTTTTACATTTTAAAGATTTCATTATTTTTTTTTTTTTTTTTCTCAAAATACATGAAAAATTGAGCAAATTAATAAAAATAAATTTTAGATATGATGATTTCAAAAATTTCATTAAATTTTTTGAAAAATTCTTATTTTTTATGTTTTTAAACCCTAATCCACTGTCGCTGTTTTCAGCACTCGTAAACGTTGAACATGGGTCATTAGCGGCCGCTGCTTATTTAACTATGCTATTCTGTAAGAAAAAATTCGTAAGTCTTCTTTGAACTTCAAATTATGCGATAGAGTTGTTGCTAGCCCCAAAAATCCCTTTTTCAATATACATTTTCATCAAAATTCAAAGACATGTAGGCTGTTTACAGTAGAATACTAGGACACAAACAAACCAAGTTCAACCAATTAGGGTAAATTTGAAACAAGAGATTAGATGCATCAATTCTCCGATTTGCCATCCTCAAATATAGGTGTAGCTTATGCATAATTACCTTATTTATTTTTAAAGAGATTAAATTAAAAGAATGATCGAAAACTTCATTTTCCAAATTTTTCAGGTAATAAATATTCCGAAAATGAGCTATTAATAGAATAAATAACTATTTATAGTATAAGCTAAATACTCAGTGGATTAATCAAGTTTCCTTGAGCAAAACTATCAAAGTTATATATTTTTTACGTAAAATTCACGATAGTTTAAGGTTTCTCTAATGATTTATGATCTTAGCAATGTGCCAACGATTACCCGTCGTACTCAACGGGTTTCTAACTTATTCACAACTACTTGCGCATATAAGAATTCATAATTCGAACATTCGTTCTGATTTTCCATTTGCATTTAATTCTTTATTGTTATAGAATTTTTCAAAAAAATTAAGAAAAGACGTTTTATTTTATTTATTTTTATTGCCATGCATTGAAACAAATGAATCATGTTCCATACTTGAATGTACGGACAATAAAGTATGCAAAAGTATTATTGTTGATTTATTTGTATATTATCGATTCGCTGACAAAGAAATATGAGAAAACCTGACCGTGAAACATGTGTCTGCAAAACTTTAAGACCCAGTTTTAAAAGTTATATTATATTAGTATTATATGAGAGGTTGAAAATGTAAACTCGTAGTACACGTTATCTGTTATGATTAAACTTAAAATATTTATACAATAAAAATAGCGATACGTAGCTTTGGTTTACTCAAAACATTTACTCTGCAAAATTAATAGTTGTTTACACAAGCAAATATTATTTGTTAACAAGTAAATAACTAATATAAATTATCACTAACTGAAACAAACATTGAACATAAATATTTTACGAATTTCATATAAATTGTTATCATTATTTTTGGTACATTAACAGCTCATATGAACTTTGACCAACGCGAAACTCGTTAAATTAAAATTCAGATCCACAACTCAAACATGAAACGTTGTATGCATTGTATTTGGATTTCACTCGAAAATTTTTCGTTTAAAATAAATATTTCAAATTTATATGGTCAAATAGTATTGGGTAAAAAATGTACCACCGAAAAGAAATTTTTATATCAAACACTGCTGCAGTTTTTTTGTAATCAATTTATTTAATTATTCATTTAAAGTCAAATTAACTTTTTAGTTTCTGTTGCATCGATTAGTTTTTTTTTTTTTTTTTTAAACTCAAATAAATGACTGCTTAATTTAATTTTTTTTTATTCAATTGTAAACGAATTAATGAAAATTTTTTTATCCAAGGGCAAAATTCATTTTTTCGATCATGAATATGAAACATCTTTTACTTATCACATAATTTAATGCAATAAGAAAAATTTCCAAGTCTTTTAAAAAAATGAAAAATTTTTTTTGCATCACAATTTTTAGGTACTTCCACTTCGCTTGCATTATCTTACTTCACCTGACCCCTCCCCCCCCCGCCTCTATAAACGTAGATTCATAAAAAGAAAACTTGTAGAAATTTATTGACTGAGAAACTTGATGAAGTTTTAAAATTAAATTTAAAGCAGATGCTAACACATCATAAATTCGGATTAATATATTTTATTGTTAAAGATAATGTTTAGCTATAAAATATCAATTTACATTTGAGTATGTGTTATAAAAATAAAAATTTAATTAATAATAAAATAGAATAGCATCTGCTGATACTTACTTTGAATTTTACGATCGATTTGCTTCTGAAGAATAGTAAAGCTAGAGCTGGATGGAGATGATTCTCGGTCACGAAAACTACCGCAGGCGAATTGGTAAAAATCGTTGCATGGATCCACATCTCTGTTCATCGATGCCAACATTTTTCTTGAGCCCTCATTGCATGCTTTCGTAACACATATTTCATCCTGTCCATCTCGTTCTCTAATGCACGCTTCGTCCTGATAAATACAAAATCAGACATTGACGTCATGTAAATAAAATATTTAATATCTACATTTGTTGTTTATATTTTTAAATATTAACTCCCTTCGTACTTTTTATTTCCTCTTTCATTCTTAATTATTTACTTTTTAAAAGCTACGAATATATTTAAAAATCATTAACAATTTAGTCAATATTTTAATTTTAAAACAAAATTGTCTTGTAATTTTAACTCGTTATTAATTTACTCTGATGATTTATGGAAATAAAATAATCTTCAGTTATTTGCAATTTTTATCACCATTTTTTTTAAATTTTAAGTTTAGTAAAAAGTAAAAAACGTAATTTTAGGAATAATGTATTCATAGAACAGAAATCAGAGAGATTTAGCATCGATCCTGACATTTGCCTTCAAATCTAAACGGTTTTTTATGGCTTCAATACACACAAGTCCACGTGCGCTTCTGTGAGCTTGACCATCGGTTTATCACGGCCGTTCAAAGTCATATTGTATGTGTTATATACGATGTAGTGTATACTGTAGATCGCGTTTGATTATTAACGGTTAGTTGGTTTACTTGAAATATCTCACATATGCAACAAGTGAAAAAAATATCTATTTTAACAATATTTATACTCCTATAAAAACTATTTTTGTACATATTTTTATTTATACGCCTTTGTACACAAATATACATTCTATCCTTCTAAATATCATTTGCTATATTTAACTACTATATATATCTACTGTTTTTTTTTTTCATGAAAATTTATTTTTCTTCTAAAAATATTTTTATCACTATCAATTTATATACTCTTTATATATTTAAGTCTGACATTTTTTAATCTGTATCTCTTTTTTATTTTTAATTAAAATTTTTTCCTTTTTTTAAATTTTATGTAAAATTCAGTTAACTGTAAATAATCAAATAATCATTATATTTTATTACAGAAAAAAAAAATGTATCGATAACGTTTTAATAACGGCATAGCGAATCTACGTTAATTGGCTTTTAAATTTAACAATTTAATTACTGACGTTAAAAAATTTTAAGTGACCATTATTTGTATCAATATTAAACTCTTTTCATTAAATTAACAAAGTAGTTATATCAACAAACATTTTATGAATAATTGTACCATTTAAATGTACTTGATAAATTTTATATCGATTTGCATAAATAATTGAGTATACAAACTCACATCGAAACTTAATGGTATAATTTTGAATTTGTCCATAAAATTTAAACCGATTTCAAGTTTTAAATATATGAATATATTAGGGTGGCGCAAAAAAACCGACTATTTTTTTTTTTTCGATCTCTCATGAAAATTTGTTAGTTTACGATGTTTTAAGAAGCCTCTCCAAAAATTAGCTCGATAAAAAATTTTCAAGAAGTCGCTCACGAATTTTGAAAAAATTAAAAATGATTGAAATTCGAATTTTTAATATCTAAATTTTTTCTTTCTCGTGGCAGCAAAAGTTTATATTTGTGAAATCATGACTACGCTGAAAATTTAAGCCCAAAATTTTGATATTTAAACGGTGCTCAAGAATTTTGAATATTAATTGATAATTCGTAACTAATAGTTTGAATTAGTTGTTCTATTTTTTTATGACTCAATTATTTTCATTTCAGGAAAATATAACTTTTGCATAACCAAAAATATACAGGACAGTCTTGAACAATAAGATTTGTTAAGTTTTGAATAAGTAAAAAAACCTACAAATTGAATTAAAAAATAAAAGAGTATGTAAATAACTTATTATTTCTATTTCTCGGGTTATATTTTTGTTCACTGTGATGCCAATTGATGGTGAAAAAATCGAGAAGCTTTATTATTAATATTTAAGGGTCGCTCAAAAATGTTCAAAAGACAGCACTCGAAAACATTCAAAATTCTTGAGCGAGGTTTAAAAATTTAAATTTTGGGCTTAAATTTTCAGCGTAGTCATGATTTCACAAATATAAACTATTGCTGCCATGAGAAAGAAAAAAATTTGAAATAAAAAAGTCGAATTCCGATCATTTTTGATATTTTCAAAATTCGTGAGCGACCTCTTGAAAATTTTTTATCGAGCTAATTTTTGGAGAGGCTTCTTACAACATCGTAAACCAACAAATTTTCATGCGAGATCGAAAAAAAAAAAATAGTCGGTTTTTTTGCGCCACCCTAGAATATATACATACACTGTGACGACAAAATAAATGCGGGAATAAACAATGTAAATGTAAACGCTTACGAATAATTTAATGCATTTTCCTTTTATATTTGAAATTACTAAATAATTAATAATTGACTTGGTGACGTAGCTTTTGTAAACACAATATCGAAAATTGTTTACTGTTGATTTGTATGCGACATTAATAATCTACTAGTCTGACATTAATAAACTATCATCAAGTATTTGTACGGGCATTATTAAATGACATAACATGTATACAAGTATGTCAAATATATACTAGCGCCATGGTCATTTAATATATTGTGCTATTTAAAAGTTTCCCTCAGATATAAAATAAATTATTTGAAGATGTAGACAAATTAGAGTTAGTCAGAAATATATATAAATGGTGGAAAACCCAAAAGTGCACACCTCAATCGCTCATTTTATTTTTATTTTATACTAATAATTTGAAGTTGTTTTGATTATAAATTTTTATCCAACTTTTAAATTATTAATTAATTTTTTAAATATCCCGCCTTTTTGTCTTAGATGTCGCTCTTTTTTTCAATATAAATTCTACTGTTATGCTAGTGTTCCTGCCAGTAGTTGATGGAGGGAGAAAGGAAGAAAATGAAAATAATAGTAAAAATAAAAATGGCAGCTTACTTTTTCGGGAATAATAAGTTTTACGTTTTTAATTGATTACAATTAAGCTAAAAAAAATTAGATAATGATTATCAAAAGAGTTTTCGTGATCAAAAATACAAAGATACCCTAACAGATCCGAACTACGGTAATTTACCGTACAATGGCGCAATTTATGGTAAAATATGGTAGTTTACGGCCAAACGCGCAATTCGTAGTAAATTACCGCTATGCCGGTGAAACATGGGAATGTATGATAAGTTACCGTACACTGAGTGCCGTAAGTTACGATATTTCACGGTAAATTACGGTGAGTATCGTAATTCGGATTCGCTAGGAACACTAAAAAACAAAAGTTAGGCTAATTAATTGTAGAGGAGGGTGGGGCAAAGTGGGCCCCTCAGCGTTTGGGGACCCATTTTACCCCCAAATCATGCGGAGAACTCAAAATTTTAGGGGGCCCACTTTGCCCCATCCTCCCCTATCTATCTAGACTTATTGTGTTTACTAAGTTTTGTACACGTCAATGAACAACGTGTTTTTGGGACTAAAATAATTGATATTTAATTAATAGAATACTCAATCCACTTGATCTTGGGTCGAAATTATTCTTTATTAAAGTGTCTTTGTATTAGTATACAATTTGACTCATTTTAGTGTAATCAAAAGAATGTCGAGATAATTTAATGTGAGTAAATGAGTCGAAAGTAATAGATCGATCATAAAACATGCTCAGCGCTTTCGCGCTTGAGGTGTGCAATATAATACACCTTAAATAATCAGGAGTTAATTCGGAATGATTACGGATTTTATTGAATTCCGAATTCACTTCGTGACTCGGAGTTTCAGAATTTTAGAAAAATCACTTCACATACTGAGTAAATAGGGAGTTTTTTTCTGCGGAGTGATTTTTGATCTAAATTTTATTTCTAAGAAGTTTTTTGTACTATGAATTGAAAATGAAAATTTTTTGGGGTGATACAAAATTTCTTCCTCCAAGAAATTTTTTTTATTCCTAAGAAAATTTTTGTTTTCATTTCATAATTCAAAATTTTTATTGCACTAACAAATTATTTTTTTCTGTATACTTTTTTTTCACATCATTTTAAATTTCCCAGTAATAAATATTATGAAGATTAAAATCGCAATGAATTTTATTTTATTTCAATAATCGTTTTTTTATGGTTCATAAGTAGACTAATTTTAAAGCTGATAGTTATTTGAAAATCCAATTTAATTGAAAATTATTTCTTTCTCATGTACATCTAGTTTGTAAATACGAGAAATTCCACAGTAACTCTGTTTGAAATACTGATTCATTAGTCAAACACTAAGACTTGCATATTTAATAATAAAATATGTACGGCGCTTTGACTAATAAATTATTATTTATTGTATTCTGAATTAAGTCACCGAGAAACCAGCTTGTGTAAGTCAATTACCGTTTAAATTTAATGCTTTTATACAAATTTCATTTAGCTAAAAATACAAACAAGAATTTACTTAATTTCTGTGTAAATAAGTTTACAAAGCTTATAATCATAATCCATTATTCAATTAATCTAATTAATTCCTAAAACCGAAAAAATTAATTTTGAGTAAATACAAAGTAAATTTATAAATTTAATAGATTAATTTATTTCTCATATATTTACTTATTTATTACATGACTGATCTTTAATGTTCTATTCTGCTTCAAAATTTTTATTATTTATTCCGTAATTAATTTAATAATTTATTAAATTTTTTTTTAACAGCCTAAAAATTTTTAATTTTTTTTAAAAAAGTAGGATTTGGTCAAATTTTTAAATGTCACATGAAACAAACTAAAAATTCCATATTGTACATTTATTTGGAACAGAAAAAAAAACGATACTGAAGTTAGCCGACGTCATATAATTTTTAGATTTCCTCAAAAATGACAAATTACAAAAAAAATAATATTTAAAAAAATTGCACTTATGGTTTTTTTAATTTTCTACGTGTGCACATTTTTAGTTTTTTTTTTTTTTTTTTGTAATTGACTTGTTGAAAAAAAAATCAAAAAATTTCTAATTGTCTGTTTTCTTCAGGATCATACATTATAAAATTTAATAAAAAAAATAAACTCATAATTATGTAAACAACTAATTATAACTTATGCTAGGTGTATAATTAATTACTTACCAAGGGAGCACAATTTCGTGGTTGATCAGCATCTGGCAGAGTTGTAATCAAAAATAAAACAGGGCTAGTAACAAGTAAACTTGTAACAAGTAGCATAGCAAAAGTTAGCAGGGCTTTATGAACAGATTTGCTCTGTTTAACCCAGTAGCAGGGCATGCAACATATCCAGGTTCCTGTGTTTTGAGCTCTTTCAAGAGGAACCATGGGCTCATCGACAGCATTGCTCGCTTCATCAGTATTTTGTCCATGAGTCGGCGTCGTGAGATGATCTCGTTGATGTTGATGATATTGTTGAGTTGATACATGTCCACCAGGCCCACCAGGGCCACCACTACCAGCACTACCACCAGCACTGCCTCCACCACCACCACCACCGCCACTAGGCCCGTGCGGCCCCGCCACTGGTCCCGGAACACACAACGCGCGTGTACTTAAAGATATTTTAGCTCCGCCGGTTCGTGTTATTCCACCCCGGGCCTTACGGCCACGGTTATCCCGGCTCACCGTACACAGAGCCACATTTGCAGTATTGTTATCTGAGCTTCGTGACGTCAATCAACAGACGGAACTTTTACTTTGTTACCAACAAACTTTATCGTTTATGTTAAATTCATTTCTCTACTGTTCTCCTCCTACATACTTCAATTACACTCTTTTATTTTTTAAGCCATTGTTATTATCACAAAGTTATATCGTCTTTGTTTACAATAAAAAATTTTTTTCAACACAATTCGTCTCTTCCTGTCTGCAAATATAATTTTTTTTACACATTTTTCTATTTATTGTTTTTTAAAAATATATTATTTATTTTTATTCATTACAAAATTGTCGGTTCCTGAAAATTATGTCTATAGTTTTGTTTAAATTTTATTAAAAACGAAAAAATATTTGTTTTTTTTTAATACTTATACAATTTCATATATATGAATATACATATATAAAATTATAGACCATGTGCATTAAATAGAAAATCGATGTGAAAATAAAATCCAATTCTAAATTTAAACTTGTAAGAAATTAAAACAATAGCTTCGGTAAAGTTAAATAAAAAGAAAATAATAAAAAGAATTTATTGGAAAATTTATTGACAATAAAAAATAATAAAATTAACAGTGAAAATAAAAAATGTATTTATAAATAATAGCATGCTCACGTAAAAAATACCGTTAAGGGAAAAAAGACGATACCGATGCAGTACTCCACGTACTTTAAAGGTAACACGCGGACTACTAGACGGACGTGGTATCAACCACCGTGGCGCCTTTTCCACCCTCTTTCAACCCCTTCCTGGTTGATCACCCACCAACTCTTGCATTCTCACATCAACCGACTCCCTCTCTGTCGATTAACTTAATGTATGTAATGCGCAAACTCTTGGCATTTTAAATGCCGCAAAAACCTCAAATGTTGTACCTACTACGAAGCTCACCTTAACTGTAATTTTAATTGTCACGAATAGTAAACATTTAAACAACTTTATCTAATCTGTGGGTTTAAAAATTCATCAATTATTTGAAATTTAAAAAATAGTTAAAACCAAAAATAAATTTATTGGATGAATGTCATAAAATGTATAAAGATAGTGAGTAAATAAAAATAAAAAATTAATTAAAAAATTTTTCGTGACATGAGAATTTGTTTGGTAGCCGAATTGGCGCGTATATGAAAAATGATAAAAAAAATATAATAAAACAAAAATAAAATCAAGGATAGAAGAGATGAATTTTTATAAAAATACAGTCGTAGCCAAGTGATATTAATCAGTCACCAATATCCATTTCCGTAGCACTAAAACTCAGATGGATCCTCGTGGTAGTCTTATCGATTTTAGCATTTGATGCTCCTACGTACAAACATATTCACAAAATCTCGTACTTGAATGTAGGTCAACTTAATGAAATTATAAGCTCTCGCCAAGACACATTATTTATATGGATAACAAGCATTCGATTTCATTGCTATAAATTAACTATAATTATTTTTAAAATGTTGGCGGTAGTAACGTTATACCAGATAAAATCAATTATTATGATTTACGGTGCTCGAATCTACCCAAGTTATTATTATTCTTTGACTAATTTTTTTATTCATTTATTTATTAGTATATGTATGTATGTAGATATATTTTATCACTATTCAAATGTCACTGGATACCTATTCTACTGATCAGGGCAATTAATCAAAGCACATTTGACTCGCAAATCTGTTATTGAATACGATTCAAATTTAGATAGATCACTCCTTACCTCAGGATTTTTATTTCTTTACTGAAATTAACGTCAAGACATTTTGATAAATCGGTTATCGAAATGGAATAAATCAATTTATTTCCTATTTCTTGAAAGTTAATAATAATAAAGTTTATTTTTGTTTGTGTTAATGAGGAAAATGACGAAATTAGTTTAAGATTTTTTGTTAGAAAATTTAACGAGGTGCAAAACAAACATTACGGGATAAAATGGGCAATGAAAAATTTTAATTTACTGTCAAAACTCAAAAAAGTTTTCTAAGTAATTATTTTGTTTATGAGTGTAATTTTTTGGAAAAAAAGTTTATTTATTTACATTCAAAATAAATGTATTAAAAAAATTTTTTGATATCACTTTTTAAGGTATGTCTTTTTAAATTTTTGAACTTGGAAATGGAATATTTTTGAGCAGCATTTCCTATAATTCAAAAATATTAAATAAATGCGTACACTACAGAAAAAAAAATTTCTTGAGGCAAGTAAAAATTTCTTGCACGAAATTTTTTTTTTCTGTGTGTAAAAAATTATTCCTGAAGTTAGCAGCCAGTTTAAAATTTTTTGACTTTTTTTTCGATAACTTAATTTTAAAAAAAAAAAAACTAAAAATATGCACATGTAGAAAATTTAAAAAACTACAAGTGCAATTTTTAAAAATATTTTATTTTTTAATAATTTATCGATTTTAAAAAATTCAAAAATTATTAGATGTCAGCTAACTTCAGTATCATAAAAAGTTTACGGAATGAACGCGAATTAAATCCTTGGTAAAATTCACTCCAAAGTGGTTTATTATAATTTTGAAACCCTGATCCGAAGTGAAAACTCCTAAAGGAACTTTATTTTGATATTAAAACTATGAATCGGAGTGAATGCGGACTTACATAAAATCCAGATTGATTTGACATCACTCCGTTGAAAAAACGAACTCCCAATTTATTCCTTATGCGGAGTAATTTTTTTTTGAAATCTGAAACTCTGAGTGAACTCGGATTTGAATAAAATCAAAAATCACTCCCTACTTTTTACAGTTTAGTTTTAACATTATGTAAAAAGTGCGTAATTAAAAGATTTACAGGCGTCGAAATGTTAAAAATAAAAAAAATAATTATTTTGGGTACTTAATTTATCTCTTCCTTCGACTTAATATAAATAAAAACAGTGAAGGGTTAACGAAGGAAATTAAAAATATATTACTAATAAATTATTCTAAATAAAAATTTTATATTTCATTTATTCTGTTGACTGTTTTAAATCTCACATATGTATACATGTAATAATTATTATTATATATCTGTTTCCTCCGATTTTCGTACATTCCCTGCGCTCTACAAATTGAAATTAAAAAAAAAATCTTGCAGGTACTTTAATAAAGTTTAAATATTTTTTATAATAAAAAAAAATAATAATAGATGACATAATTGTGCTTGTAAAAATTCATCTTGCAGAATTGATAGTTTTAATGATTACTAATAGTATCTAATGTCTGAATAAGTGGAAATTTTATTTTATAATAAAACAAATAAATATCTATAGATCAACTATCAATTTTTGTAGTTAAGACAACACATTAATTGCCAACCTTAAGTTGTCTACAAAGTTATACTGAAGATAGTAGTTAAATGAATGGCTTTTCTAAATCCCAAGTTTATATTTTTTTAAATTTAAATATATATATTAGGGTGACACAAAAAAAACGGCTATTTTTTCGAGTCTCATGAAAATCTGTTAGTTCAAGATGTTTTAAGAAGCCTCTCCAAATATCAGCTAGATAAAAAATTTATAAGATCGCTCACGAACTTTGAAAATATAAAAAATGATTGAAATTCGTATTTTTTCTTTCTAAATTTTTCGAGAAGCTTTATTAGTAATAGTCAAGGGTCGCTCGAAAACGTCCAAAAGACAGTACTCGGAAATTCAAAATTCCTGAGCGGCGTTTGAATATTTAAATTTTGGGCTGAAATTTTCAGCGTAGTCATGGTTTCACGAATATAAACTATAGTTGCCATGAAAAGAAGAAATTTAGAGCAAAAAAATTTGAATTTCGATCATTTCTGATATTTTCAAAATTCGTGAGCGACCTCTTATAAATTTTGTATCAAACTGATTTTTAGAGAGGCTTCTTAAAACATATTAAACAACCAAATTTTCACAAGACTCGAAAAAAAAAATAGTCGGTTATTTTGGGTCACCCTAATAAATATACGTTTATTAAATAGGATTTCAAATCGTCAATCTTATAAGTCATCTGTATATATATATTATATATATTTTTTTCTATAAAGTATCTCTCTCTATCTTTACTGGATTTTTCAAAATTGCTATCAATATTTTTCTTCACAAACTCAATTTCTACTTGTATTATACAAAAATTTTGTGAAGAATTATTAAATATAATAATTTTATTAATCGATTAATTAATTCTTCATCAACTCATAGTATTTTCAAATATATTGTTTATTCATGTTATAGATTCATAAAAATTTAATAATAAAAATGAAAAAAAAATCTGACTAATTTTCTCAATTAATTTCTGTTTTACTATTAATATTTATTGTTTATAATTTCTATAATAGATAAAACTTTATAATTATAACATTATAGGTTTCTTTAGTTTTAATAATAATCTGCAATAATAACTATCATACAATATATTTATAATAAACATAACAAATATTAATTACATCAATGTGTGTTAGTAATTTTTACAACTTATTATAAATTAACTTAAAGGAAAAAAATAAAATACATTTACAATTTAAATTTAAGTAAACGCGAGAAAATTTAATATTAATTTTAAAATTAAAAAAGAATCAGCTTTATAACAGCTTTCTTTTTATATTATTTATTGTTTCTGTTATTATTGATAATTCCTTTCAAATTCATTGTTCCCAATAATAGATTATATGTCTAACTCGATATCTATTTGCATTAAATTTTGATATCAATATCAAGTACCATTGTTTCTATTTGATATTTTTATATAAATTAAATATTTTAAAAATTTTTTATCAATATTGTACTCTTATAAATAAATAATTCATGATATTTTTTATTTGTGCAATTTTTTTCAGTATAAAAAATAAAAAACAATTAACATATTATCGGAAAAAATAACTTAAATTTAATGGTAACAAAATTTATATAATTTATCTGTATTAAAAAAATTTTAATTACAAATAAAAATGATAAAAGTTTTAAATAATTGCGTTAAATATTTTAACCTCATATTTAAAAGTTTAAAATACAAAAAAAACTTGCAGTATAATATATAAATATAGTAATTTAAATCACATGTTTTATGTATTTTTAATAAAATTTTTAAGGAAGACGTTAAAACATAAACAGTAAAATAAAATGACAGGTTATAGATCGATTTTAATCATTTTTTGAGTATTTGGTTCGGGTCAGTGTTGGTATGAAATAAAAATTCTACCATTTAAAATTTAAATATAATTTTTTAGCAATGGGAAGAATCGTTACATCGCACTTGAACGCTCTTCATGAGCTTTCTTAACGACGGCTAGTTTTGAATGTGGATCGGCAACGGGTAATCCAGTGTAGGGTGCCTCGCTGGTACCATGAAGCATTAACGTCCATTCTTTTATCCATCCATGTTGTGGTGTTTCCGAATTAAATCTTACCTGTATCATATTTAAATAATATAGCACAATCAATATCAAGTGTTTGAAATTATAAAAAAAAAAATATTCGTTTCATCAATTGAATAATTAATAAAAATGGGGTATCGTGAAAATTCTAATTCAAATAAAAATAAATTTAAAAGAGGTATGCTATCGTGCTTAAGAAAAGGGCAGTAACTTTACTTATTGCTTTCCCTAGCAAATCCGATTACGGTAACTTACCGCAACTTACCGTAAAATACGGTAGTTACAGCAAATTACAGTAACTTCCGACCAATTGCGGTATTTTACGGCAAAATTGCGGCAATTCACCATAAACTTTGCGGTAGAATTGCAGTATTATATCCTGAAATACCGCATATTACGACAAATTTGTCGTAGATTACGATATTGTTCGGTACAATATGGTAATTTACCGTAATTCGGATCCGCTAGGGTTTCTATGTAACTAATGCTCAATTAACATTGGTAAGGTAGAAAGGCAGTAAGTGAACTTACTGCCCTTTTTCTAAGCACGGTAGTATGACTCAATATTAATTAGGGGAGAGTGGGGTCAATTGAACCACGGGGCAATTGAACCAGTAAGCTTTAAAAATCGAAAAAAATATAAAAATGAGACATCCTCTTGGAATTATATTTCAATACACTAAACCTCAGTCTGATCAAAATTTTGAACCAATATGATGATTTAATTTTAAAAAATTCAAGTTTTTGCGTTTTTAGGCATCTGAACTTTGTTTTTCAGCTCTTGACAAATTGTTTAATAATTTTTTAATTTTCAATTGAAATCTTAGAATTTTTTTTTTGTTATAGCTTCTTACATATATTAGTCATAAATTTCAAACTTTACTTCTAGTAAAATAGTTCTTGAATATTTTTTTTTAAACTAATTATTTCAATAAAATCATATGGGGTCAATTGAACCAGTATTCTCGGGGACGGTTGAACCACACGAATCACACTGTGAGCATCAGACATGCGCGCGCATCTTGACAGAATGTGGAAACAAGCTAAACTAACCAAGAAAAAAAATAATTATATTGACAGAAGTTTCAAAAGTGATTGTTATAACATATAATGTTATATAAAATAATAAATATTATTAGAAGTGTTGTAATTTTAGTTTTAAGCTGTAATGAATAGTAAATTATTCATTAAAGTCATTCGTTTGTGGTTCTAATACTCTTGGTTCAATTGTCCCCGACTAGTGGTTCAATTGCCCCCGCAAAGGGGACGATTGAACCATTTGATGCAGTTGTACAATTTCATATTTATTTAAAATTTTCATCATTCGTTAAGTTATGTGCTCATGAGAAATGATAGTCTATATAATAAGTCATAATTTTGTAAAAAAAAAAGTTATCACTTTGCTTTTTTATTCATATAAAATTTTTTTTATTCATTTAAAATTTTTTATTCATATAAAAAAAAAATGTCAAAGTATTTTTGGTTCAATTGACCCCACTCTCCCCTACTTTTTTTTAAACATATTTTTTTTTATATTAAAATTATTGAAAAAAATTGTACACAGAAAAGGATTTGGTGCAAGAAATTTTATGTTTTTCATTCATAATACTAACAATTTCTCGGGGCACGTAAAAATTTTTTTGAGGCGAGTGAAAATTCTTTCTGTGTAAGGAAAGAAATGTTTGATTAAATTATTCAATTGCGATAAGATTTCTTTGTTACCTCAAGTAACCATGTTCCTTGGGGATATTCACCCCAAGTATGTGTAGTCATAAATGGCCACCTGGTAAACCCATCACGATGATCATCATCATTTACTCGTTTACTCAAAATCATTGACCTGTATTAAAAAATAAATATATATAATTATCCTATGAATAAAAATTAATTCATTGTAAATTAATAATAAATATACTTTTAATTTATTACAGTCAAAAAATCTGTTCTCAAAAAGTAAATTTATTATTTAACCAGATAAATTCTCATGCTAAACGCTGAGTAAATATTTAATCCAATTATAAGTCCAAGTTTAATTAAACTTTTTTTTTTTTAATATATATCATTTGATATTTCTGAGCAAATATTTTAACACGTGACTGTCTTTTCTATTCAATTAAAAATTGAGTTCGTAAGTACGTATAAATAAAACATTTTTAATGAACGAGTTTAAAACTATTTAAAAATATAAAAAAACATTTTATCATATTTTTAAATAGATTTGACCCGTAAAATTATATATATATTATTCAACTGGAAAATTCTCTAAAGATTCAATTTTTATAAAAAAAATTAAATGTGGGTTACGAACTTCAAAACAAAGACTCTATATATATAAATATATAAGCTAATATTCCCGAGCTTTAAATAATAATAATTTTTGAAAAGTCTGTTAGATAAATTTTTCTATTTCTAGAATATAAATAAAGTATGTACCTATTTTGAACACTAAGAATTTTAATAAACTGCACGGAAAAATGATTCATGCAATACGCGAACACGTGACAGATGTTTCTAATGTAGTCACAGATACTTTAATAAAACTCATCATAATAAAAATATTTTTTATACCCGTCATATATCAAAATAAAGTATAACATCCTTGCAAATGATATAGTATCAAAAACCGGTGCTTTTACCCTTTTTTGAACTACTTTAAGAATGAAATTAAAAGTGAAGAAGTGTCCAATATTTTATGAAAAAAAAAAAAACACTAATCACAAAATTACCAAGTCATCATCAATTTTATTTAACAAGTTTTTTTTTACGGGTGATAAAATTAATGATGATAATAAATAATAAAAAAAAAATATTACCTGGTTGCCATGGGTGAAGTTAGGAAGAGCTCTAAATCACCCCGTCGCGTACCGTTTACAGTAATTACTGCCTGTACATGCTCAAGATAGTTGACGGCTGATTCAGTACCAGCACACGCGTCAGTTTTTATTTTCAGCTGAATTGAATTATCTTGCGTTATTTTTCTAAATTAAAAAATTTACATGTTTTAGTATTAAATATTTTAAGTTAAAATTTTAATTAATTTACATAAAACAAAAAAATATATAAAAGAATCGATGGTTAGAATAATTGATTACTCTACAGCGTACAGTTGTTTAAAACAAAAAAAAATATTTTATTTAAAAACTTGATTTAGCACCAGATTCCCTACTTACTAAAAATAAAATATATCGTGAGGTAAATAAATAAATTATAATTATGTATAGAATAAACAAAATCGGCTGTTCTATAGTTGGATTGTTGGTGACGTATTGATCGTGGTATAAAAACTTTATTTACAGAGTTGCATAAATTTTTGGGTCAATTTTATTGAATCACGCCAAGATAGATATTTAAATTATCGTCCTCGTTCTAATTGTTTAATTTTTCTCATGTAACTTCTTAAGATTATTAATAATTAATAATTAAAATCATTAAGCTATTTTATAGGGGTGGGGAGGGAGGCAAAAAGGGGTACCTCAGGAAATACTAAGTTTTCGAGGACTAAAATACGCAAAATCTTTTTGTTTTTTATGATATTCAAGATAAATAGACAAAATTTTTAGCTGCTATTAAAAAAAAAAATTTTTATTTTTGGCGGGCAAAATGGGGTACTCTAAAAAAGTTGAAAAAAAAATTTATGAAAGTTGATCAAATTTCATTAAACTAAATTTTTTATATGTGGGGCAAAGCGGCCCCCCTTCAGAAAATGAGAAATTTATTTTTTTAATTTGTTTTCATCATTATATAAGAATGTATTTTTTTCCCTTGACAACTATTTTTGGTTTTATAATACTCAAAAAATTTTTTTTAGGTGTAATAAATCATTCCCCCTCGATTAGTTTAGTTACTAATTGTTATTTAGTAAAAAAAAAAAACAATTCTATATTTCTTATTTGTCACTATTTTGAACCCAAAAAACGTATTTTTTGATTTTTTAAGTTACAGATTATTTTGCATTATTTAAAAAATTTTATCAATTAAAAAATAAAATATTATTCTCGAATATTTTTAGTGGCCAAATTTGCCCCAGCTATAAAAATCAGCTGAAAAATGGATTAATATATTAAATTTTTTTTTGGTTGACAATAAAAATTTGAAAGAATCATTTTTTCATAATTTTCGGCTGGTCCATTTTGCCCCAGCCGTCATGCGTCGGGCTCAAAATGCGCTAATATCTCAGATTTGTAGTAATTAGACGAAAAAAAAATTTGTCTTATAAAATTTTGGGGGTACTCCGTTTTGTCTACCCTACCACTTTTTGCCCTCCCCCCTCCCCTACTTTTATCTTGTAATTTTCCATCTACTAAATTACAATTTGAAAAGATATTGTTAATTCAATTAAATTTATAAATTTCAATCATTTTATGGTATAAAAAAAATTTTTAATTAATCAATTTACTGCTGTTAATTAAATAGAATCCAATCTAAGCAGAATAACCTTTTTTCCGAAAATACAATTTATTGATAAAGATTTATATTTATTTTTTGTGCCAATTAAATCTTACTCTTCAAATATAATATTTCACATGTGTCAACAACATGGGGATAGTGACGTAGCATTGACGTCAACAGAATTTATTTAGCCAAGGTCTTGATGTTGTAATGTCGCCATAAAAACATTTATGGGGTGAGTAAAAAGGGTGTAAATTAGTAGAAAAAGTAAACCTTTGCTTGTGATTAATGGTATACACCCGCACTCAGATAAAAATATACATACGCGCACACAGAGACACATATATATATGTGCACAACATACATACATATATATATATATATTTTTAGGTGAGTTTATCAGAGGTGAAATGTCTCCTATAATTTTGCGAAATAGCTTAACTATCTCTGTGTTTATTTTTATCAACTATTAATAAATGCCGTCAATAAAAAAAAAAAACAAAAACAGCAACAAACAAACAAAGGCAATCCCTTGATGATACTGACCCTGATAAATACAACCCTGTAATACGAGACGTTAGACAATCTATTTATAACTACAGGGTAACAAAATATGTTCGTCATATTGTGTAAACAAGTATACTAGACAATAAGCTCAACATGATAGAGTAATATTACAATTTATAATCAATTAACTTAATTCGTGCATTGATACACGTACCAAGGATGGACAAACGTGATATCTGCATTTTGGGTACAGACGACTACCCTTCATAAGCCTGTTTGTAATAAGCCTCGTCCCCTCAATCGGCAGTTACTGAGTCCAATCAGTTTCCCCACTTAAACAATATTTTGAATTTTGTACCAGACAGTCCTTTATAAGCCTCCATTTAAATTGTCAAAAATTTGAACCAAAATAGGAAACAAGACGAACTGATGATGAAAATTTACTATCTACATTTCGTAAAAGTTTTAGTACTGATGTGACTCAGAAAAGCGAGATAACGGCGTATGACAAAACGTGAATATGACGTTTTAGATAAAATAAAATAAAAAAACTTATAACGGGTAGTTGAGATCAAAACTAAACGCAAAGTAGTGGGAAAACGAAAATTCCAAGAAAACTTCCCCTACTTCCTCTAGACCAGACATGACAGGTAGTCAACTGTATTTATAAACTCTTAAATATTTTAGTACTTATAAAAAGTACAGCCATCTATAGTTTTTTTTTTTTATTTCGAATTTATTTGGATCGAAATTTAAAACTCGGAATTCTTTGTAAAAAGTTAGTACTTACACTGTAAAAAATTTTTTGAACCCGGTGTAGTGTCAATATCTCGGTTTGAAAATTACACCAAATTCGGTGTTAAATTTAGGCGGTGTGAATTTAAAATTTTTACACCGCCAAATGTGTGAATGTATAATTCATGATAATTTTCCGTTAACTCTTCAGCACTTCCGTGTTTTTTTAGTGTAAGCAAATAAGTGCTCATAACGGAAGTACTGACAGGTTAAGAAAATTATTATTATTTAACATCTAAATAAAATTGATGTAGTTATTGATTAAGTTGTTAAAAATATTCAATAATCGTTTGTCACTCATTAATTAAAATTACAACGAGTAACCCGGAATGGTGTAAAAAAAGTAGATTACGCCGTGTTAAAATTACACGGATACAAATTTACACCGAGAGAATTTTACATCGTTATTTCACACTACACAGCCGTGTAAAGTTTACCGGATCCATTTTTACATCGAAATTTTTTACAGTGTAAGATTATAACTATAAGTACTTAATACTTATAATTATAAAATACTCTTTCTCTCATCCCTCAACGTATAAATCCACATGAGAATATCTCATTACAATTTGTCCATCCACAGAACTGTGTATGATAATACTTTATTCTATTTTTAATTAATTTTTTTTTTAATTACATTTTGCGTACAGATTAAGTTTTAATTAGGGAATGAATAATATGCAGGTTAATTTTGTCAGATATTTCAACCCAATAACAAATAACTCATTTCACAATTTATTGATCGATTTTGTCTATAATTCGAGGAATTGTTGGCTTATATGTTTTTATGAGAAGTATATTCTATTGTCTAGTATACGTGTAATAAAATTTACTGGAACAAACGTTAATTTCGTTAACGAATTAATTTTAAAATGGAATATAAATTACAAAGTTTGAAGTTATAACTGCCGTTATACGCGTCTTACGTACTCTACCGACGTACATTTCACGTTAAATGTTTTACGATTGTAGTTTGAGGGTTCATAAAATATTCAATTACTTCGTAATTAAATAATTTAATAAACAATAGAATATTTTAATTTCCAACAGCTAATTAAAAAAAAATACAATAACATTTAATAATTAAAAAAGAAAAATCTGAAAAACGGTTGACTCAGTGAGCCAGCCCTAAAATTTCCCGCTGTTTTCGAGTTCAGAAAGCTCAAAACATATTTCGTTGCTAATTATTGAGCTCTTAGAAGTCAAAAAATGTTTGTTATGTTTTTCAACCAGAAAAAAATACAATTAGCTAAAAAAAATTAATTTTTGTCGTACCATATCTTAGGAACGAATCAGCTTTAAACATGCTTCGCGGCAATCGAAAGGGCTCATCGAGACAGAACTGATTATATTTTGAAGTAAATCGGGCAAGTAGTTTATGATTTATATGGAAAATACATCAAAAAAAATTTTCTTTTGATTTTTATGTTTCGATTTTATCACTTGCCTTAACGGATCCGAATTACGGTAAATGACCGTATTTTAACGCAAAATACCAAAATTAACAGCAAATTTGCCGCATTTTACGGTAACTTGCAGTAAAGTATGGCCATTTACTGTAGAATGCCGCAAAATACCGTAATGTACGACATTCAGAAGAATTGCCGCAAAATACGGTACTTTACCGTAAAGTGCGGCATTTCACGGTAGAATACCACAATGTTTCCGCAAATTTGCCGTAAAATGCGGCATTTTACCGTAAATTGCCGTAATTATGCATACAGTAAATTACGAAATTTTGCAGTAATTTACCGTAATTCGGATCCGCTAGGGCGTAAATTGATTGACTTCAACATCTAATCAGATCTAAGTCATTGTAAGTATTTTCGATTGCCGCCAATCACATTTAAATCGGCTAATTCGTTCCAAAGATATCGTACGACAAAAATTGATTTACACACATCCATAGTAGGAAGTTACAAATATAGTAGCATTTAATTATATTAAAAAAAAACTTACAAATTTGTTAAAACGGATCCAGCTTGACAGTGATACCTTGGAGGAACTGTTTGCCATTTTTTAGCCAAAGCAACCATAGCACCAGCATCAAGGACACCATAACCGAATAAATGATTAAATTCAAGCCCGACACCATTCATAGTCCAATGAAATCGACCTTTTGCATCGAAAAGAGAATTTCTTTTAGACGTTAATACTGTTAGATGTTGGATATCTCTCCATGTGAGCTGTGGGCTGAAATTCAATTCAAATTTGCATAATTACTGGTCAAGTATTACTTTGACGTCATGCTTTAAGCATTTTATTCTCGTTAACCGAAAATTAAGCTTTTTTAAATGCATACATTTTATTGATTAAAGTATCGAACAAGACTATAAAAAGACAATTCGTTGCTAGTGAAAGAGCTAATTATACCATTACTATGCAAATATTATACTAACTTCGCTTCAAGTGCCAATGCAAATACTCCAGCAGCTTCTGGTGCGGCAGCTGACGTGCCACTATGTGTTGTTGTACATTTTCCATAAAGGTCTGTTGTCGCCTGTAACATGTTTTTAAATAACGTCATTATTTTATTATTATTTTTTATATGTGTTTATAAAAGGTAAATATTAATTATAAATATTAAATTGAAAATTTAAATACAAGGAGTTTATATTGAAATTTTATAATTTAATTTAATGTTTAAAAATATGAAACCTTTTATTACAAAACTTTGCTTATGTAAAATTAACTTTTCTAAACTGTCAGCAAATTCTAATTTTTAGTGAAAGAATTTTTTTTTATTTCGAACGTGTTAAAGTTCTTAATTTTCGTTCATATTTGAAGAAAATAGAGCAACGTTTTATTGTACAAAAATGATAATTAAAAACAATTTTTGAAAAAAAAAAAAAAAATTGCAACATATTTTCGGGGTGGTCCGTTTTGCTCACCGGGTCTCGATTTACCCGAACTTTTCTTATATTTATAAGTACATATAGCAACTCTTATTACATATATATGAAGAAACATGAGTTTTCAAGATCATACCTATCAGTATCTTAAAAACGAGCTTTAAAAAACCATTTTGTTCTATATAAAATCAATATACTATTTATTTCACATCACGCGAGAAAATTCGAACGAGAAGCGAATAAAGTATATATTTTGCAATCAACATATTTAAAAAAAAAAAAATAATGTTATAAATAAATATAAAAGTATTATAATGGTACTCGAAAATTTTCCATCCCTCAGATTACTATTCATGCGAAAATTAGATTTTCAGTCACGTCATGGTATAACTGTTGTCCTGTTAACCGTCGTTCCAATTTACGTATCACACGAAAGCGTTCAATACTCAGAACGTTGAGAAAATAGGATGTATTGGTGCTCTCTGTGTCAACATATCTACTCAGTGTAACGTTAAATTTGATATTACTGATATCATAATACTATTGAACATCCATTTGTTCTTGTTAAATTAATCGTTAAGCAAATTTTAAAGCCGGCTTTAAAACTAAATCATTTCAACATCAATCGAAACAATTTATTGATTTATTCATTTATTTAAACCACCCGTCAAATAATTTAACTCAATCATCCAGTATAAACATTTTTTGATACCCTAGTTTAATCTTAGTCATACAGCAAAAAGCACTTAATATAAATATATATATATTTTTATGTATGAAAGGGAGAACCAGCCGAAATAGGGACGCTTGAGAAACAATGCGTTTTTTTTCTAACTCGAATTTTATTTTTCGCTCATATTATTTTAAACAAAATAAAATAAATTGTCAGTTACCATAAAATAACATTTTTTCGTTTTCGAGTAAAATCAAGTGATTCCCAAACTAATAAAAATAAATGTAAATTTGTCGTATCCAACAAAATTTAGAATATAGAAGCTTACTTATACATTAAAGAAAAAAATATTATTTGTAATAAAGTTAATGAATAGAAGCGGAGTAAAAATAAAATTTCGGAAAAAAATAAAATTTTCCTAAATAGTCACTGATAATTTAAAGTTTTTTAAAATTCAACTTTAAGGCGGACCACTAGTGTTACCACCTGAAAAAAATGATTTTTGGGAATTTTTTTAAAGAAAATTACTGCATGGAATGTTTTAATGTTTCAAGGATACATTTTTCGATATATAATGAATACAAAATAGAATTTTCGGACCAAAAAATTCAAAATTCAGCGAGTTATTCACAATCTCCCAACGCTAAAAAAAAAGTCCCACTGCTGCAGGGATAGCGACCTTCACAGTGCATAAAATTAAAACAGCCAAAAAGTTTATTAAACTAGAAAATAGTTCCCGTACTTAACTCTCAGGCTAAGAAAAAAATTCAAATTTGACAAAACGGCGGAGTTTTTTGAAAAAATTTCAAATTTTGCGCGAAAATTTGATGATTTTTGGCCTGGCAAAATTACATTTTTGATTCGATCAAAAAACTGGAGGTTCATGGTACGTAAAAACATGTATAAAAAAAACTGCAATTCTAATCAAATCAAAATTTGAAAAATGTATTTTTGAGATCAGATAAGCGGGTGCTATAGATGGCTGTAACTCAAAAAACTATTCGAGATATGCACTAGAAATTGTGCTATGTTTTTTTTTGAAGCTATCGACTACCGAAGTATGCAAAAAAAAAAAGTGCTCTAGTTACCCTATTAAACCCGAGCGCTCCCTCCTTTCATTCTCTACATATCTCAAGTTAATTTAATTATTAGAAATATATTTACCACTCCAGTATTTGGATCTTTAGCACCATTACTGAATGTCGATGCGAGTGTACTCGAGCAGCTCTCATCATAATGAGCATTTTGTCCAACATTTATTGCACTATTAATACTAATTGTCCACATACTTGCTGCATAACCATCACAATTGCAATCATCTTCTTCACCACCGTCACCTGACGCCCATACATAAATATTCCCTAATCCTCGACGACCCTAGAAAAAAAAATGATAGTAATTTATTTTTCCTCATCGACTAACGTTCAAATAATAATACATCCAAGTGTTTATTTATCAAATTAAATGTCAACTTTGTCGGCTCTAATAATTTTTTTAATCTACGTTTTGATCAAAAGCTATTGACTTTAGCACCGAGACAATAAATAATAAAATGAAATATTTTTTTTTATTAACTGAAAGATAAAAAAAAAATAAAAAATGATGATAATTAACCACGTTCAATATTTACTCTAAAAGAAATTCTGAAGTTAAAATTACTGCAGGGTTAAACGTTTATATAAAATTCTTAGGTAATTGTTTACTTCATACTTCATTAACTCCTCGGACGATAGCTCGCATAGTTGCATTTCTCGGGCCATCTACGGTTTTTCCATCGTCAGTAGGTCCCCATGAAGCGCTGTAGATATCAATAAGATCTGGTTCATGACCCATACTGTTTGCTTCAATCAAATCAGTCATGTACGGCTGATCTAGCATACGAATTCCAGCAACTTTAGAATCGTACGCTACCCCAACTCCGCAAACCCCATTATCACGCGCTGCAGCCACTTCTCCAGCACATCTTGTTCCATGACTGAAATATATAAACTTTCTTTATCAAAAGTTTTATAAGAATAAATTTAAAATTTATAACTTTTAACATCTTTTAAAAAACTTTTGTGTGAATAATACATTCATTAGTGAGTGAGTGGATATCGATCTAACTCTTCTTAAAACGCTTTAACTTCACGAATTTACAAGTAGAATTATCAAGCTAAGTATCGTTAAATTTATCCAATAAAAATATATCGTGTAACAATGAAACTTAAATAGATACATATATTTATGTATTGGTAAAGAGCATAAATGTATTTACCTATTGAACCAGTCATCTGTATATCGAGGATATGGATAAGGATCATTACTACTAAAATCGTACGATGCTTCTGCATTCTGCAACATAAAAAATAACGGCATTCTTTATCAGAATATTAAAAAATGTTATTCGATAACTGCAATGGAAAACAAATTTATAAGGATTATTCATTTTTGTCGACTAAATCTACTCTTTTATTGCATTCTCAAACGCGGAGCGTCGAGTCATGTTTTACTCTCGCATAAAAACTTTTCACTGAGTCACTCACATTAAATCATACCTCAGTTCATTTAAAGTGGCTTAGTAAAAATACTAGTATAAAAACGACATGCTAATTAAAAAGCTTGATGCTCTTTCAAGTCAATTAACTTTAATATTAATTTATTATTTTTTCAATGGGAATAGTTTTTATACTGAAAATAATCAAATTAAATTCTATTGTCGTGATTTTTAGTGTTAAATTATAATAAATAAATTGAAAATACGACACGAAGATAAAAATATTATAGTATATATTGTATTCGAATCGTAATTACATTTCAATCACTAAATTTTTAACTGTAACTGTCTCAATATATGACTTTAATACCAAGTGTGTTATAAGTGCAGTATCATTGTAAATCGAAGTGTTTTAATTTAAAACACCTAAGTGTTTAGTTGTCATTTAAATACATTGTAGTCACTTTCTAAACGTTTGCAAGTGTGTAGAAAGCGACTACAATGTATTTAAATGACAACTAAACACTGAAGTGTTTAAAGTTTAAACACTTCGATTTACAGTGATATGGAGACTATATAATATATAGTTTTCATAGTGTAATATTTTAACACCCATTAAATGTTCCATGTTTAAGGCCATAAGCAAAACTATATTTTTTTAACAGTCACTTGAAACAGATTTCACGGTGTATTAAATATCTACTGTAAAAAATTTTTAGTGTGAAAATGGTCCTCGAGGACTTTACACGTCCTTTGTATGAATTGACAGAGTGAATCATCAAGAGATGTATTTTAACACGTTGTGTGTTATCTTTCACACCTTTCGGTGTTATTAACTTCAAGCTCATACGTTGTCCGATCATAAGATCTGTAGTTAAAAATTACCCAACACCTGGTTTTATTATTAAAATGAATATATACAATACGTGTATAAACCACCATTGATATTTATACGATCATTATAAGGTATTTTATGGTTCGAAATTAATAAATTAATGATTCTATTAACATAAGTATTTAACATTTACACCATTGGTGGTGTAATTGTTCTAATTCACACGGCTAAAAATTGAACACTGTGCGTCGTGCGGCTTTCACACCGACAGGGTTGAAAATTTAAACACCAAACCATTCACACTATACCGCGGACTTTAAATTTTTTACAGTGTATAAATTGCTTAGGGTGTTTTAATGTCATTTGGCATGTGTGTTAATTTTGACTACACACTTGGTCTTAGAGTGATATTAACAATTACATATAAAATAGTAACCGTTACTCTCTAAAAATGAATCAGTGAAATTCACTTGAAATTAGCGAATATTCACTGGGAACCAGCTATAAGTATAGCACTGGTTAAATTAGTGGTATACTTATAGAAATAGTGACTATCCACTGGTTTGCGAGAATTTCACTAATTCATTTTTAGAGAGTACCATCTTGCGTTAATAATTTTAGAAATCTGACGCAGCTGCGACAAGTCGTTTTTAATATACCAACTAAGATAGTAGAGGCTACTATACGAATAGTAAAAATTACTATATAGCATAACCTATATAGTATAACCCTGATTAAGAAAAACTATTTGGAATGATTCCAAACAATTTTAAATGATTTAAGACAATTTGAATTGACTACTCTATAAACATGAATAAGTGAAATAGGTGAATATTCACTAATTCTAAGTGTCAATCGAACCACTTTTTGAAATAAGTGGTTCGGTTTGTACTTAAAATTTGTGAATATTCACAGATTTCACTTATTCATGTTTACAGAGTAGTATAGATATACATTTAGCATGGATTGAATCATTTTTTTAATCAGGGAAAAGAGCCTACTGTATTTACATTATAGTTTTTATTATATTAACATCATAGTAGATCTTATGCTACGATTGTGAATATTACAAATTTTTTTTCTTTCCGTGAACCTGTAACTTATTTATTCACAAGGTTAATTGTCATTATCTCCTTGGCTTATCTTATTATATTTTTTGTTACTCTCTACCCTCTGTATCAAGTGCTGGCAAAAACTTTGACGGTGTGGTAGTAAAAAAATAGTAATTTAATTTAAATTATAACTATCATAAATATAATAACTTTAAAATCAATATTTAAAATAATACTAATACATTTTTGAGCTCTAATATCTGAATAAAGTCACTAGTAAACAATACTGGGTAAATATGATTTTAAATTAAACCAAAAAAAGCAAAATGTTAATATTTATTCTTCGATATTTGAACAGGGGTTATCAGATATTTTGGCTGGGTTTTTTTTCGGAAACAAAATCTCTCAATACAAAACACAGACCGCACTTTGATGCATTACTGTCTAAATCCAGCGAAGTACGTTTTAATTGCTTAATAACATTCGTTTGTTTAAGAGAAAAACTCGGCTAAAGTTTCCATTTACTGTACAAGTGCAACAAAGATAGTACTGTTCGTGGAATTGAGTGTAATAAAGAGAAAAGTGCGAACCCTTGTTAATATAATCACTACTACATAAGTTTTAATAATTACAATAAAAAAAATATATATTTATTTATAAAACTGTAATTTTCCATCTTTTTTTTTTTTTTTTTACTTTGTTTGCGTCATTCGGATTCTACACTGACGTAAACAAAGATTTTTATTACAACGTATTTTTATAAAAAAATTCCATCAACTATTCTAACAGAAGAGTCTAAAAGTGCTCTGAATAACAAAAAAAGTTATTTAACTGATTTATTTTTTTTATTAACTTAAAGTTTAAAAAAAAAGTAATTCAGAAACTCCGAGTAAATAGAATTCATTTATTTCTATCTAGAACAACACATGAATATGAATATGAATATGAATACGAAATACATTACTCTGTGTTGTGTGAATATAACACATTGCGTGAATAAAAAATAGATAGATAATAAACTTTTTATTGTTATAAGGTCAAGAGTGTCATGACTAATACTGATGGAGACAAGGTATTAACTTTGATATCACACTACCCACACAATTTACAGACTGCAATCATCCCGGAAGTTAATAGTAATCTTCTGTAGCTTCGTTATCTCTTATATTTATCTACATATACGTATATACTTTCTCTTGTAATTGTTCGCGAGTAACGAAGGACAAAATGACCGTCGGGGTTGTCTTTAATTTGAATATTATGAAAATTATTATATAAAATTAATGTAAATTTTAATAATACAAAAATGAACACCCACGATTGATATAATCTTTATCTAAAAAGGATGTTATAATACTCAGTGACGTCAATGTATATACAATATTAAATATATGAATACAATTTGAAGCATTATATACAGTCAGGCAGTTATTGATTAAATGACAAAAATAAAAGCGTCTAAGTACTTACGTAATTAAATTTTAAATCTGGATGCATATAATCAACACCTGAAACGAACAAAGAATGAAAACAAATTACAAAAGAAAACTCATAATAAATTATTGTCATTTCGGCTGCTAGACCCCATTAGTAAACCTCCGAAAAAGTACAATTTCAAGTTTTCTGAGCACGTAATGTCGTAAAAAATGTTTGTAAAAAAAAAGTGAGGAGGTGTACTAATGATCCCGTCGATTTGTTTTGTGGTATTAGTTTGCAAAGAGTGTCGTTGGTTTATAAAAACAGGAATAGTAATAAATAATCTGTAGTGGATGACTCACCGTCGTCCATTATAGCAGTCGTAACATTTTTTCCGGTAACACCCTGAGCCCATGCTGCCTCGACGTTAAGGTCAAGTCTAGGTTTTCCCCCATTTTGTCCAGTGTTTTTAAGATACCATTGGTATTGAAAGTATGGATCCGTTGGATCCTGGCTTGCTTGCTCCTTAATTAATTTTCTGTCGTATGATGGCACGAGATTATCCACACTTAAGGGACGATATCCCCTTTTCACTCGTTTGAAGCCCATCTGCTGTACTGCTGTGTGAACCTAGTATAAATTTATTATGTTGTTTTATTTATTAGGATTGACGAACATTAATATTTATTATTATCTGTACTCTCTAAAAACGAATTAGTCAAAATCACGTGGCAATCACTATTTGGCAGTGAATAGGCCCGGGTCATAATATCTAGCCTTATCGAACCTCAATCTAGCCTCATCAAACCCAAATAAGCCTCAATCAAGCCTCACTTAGCTAAAAAAGTATTTTGAGCCTCAAATAATACCCATATAGCCTCAATGAGCCTCAAATAATGCTCACAGATCCTCAATAAGCCTCGATTAGCCTCAAATGAACTTAATCTCGACTCAATGAATCTATAATAATAATAATTTTACGAATTCGATCAAATGTAATATAAATTCGATAATATTATTTGAGACTCATTGAGGCTCTATGAGCATTATTTGAAGCTCAAAATGCTTTTTTAGCTAAGTGAGGCTTGATTGAAGCTTATTTGGGTTTGATGAGGCTAGATTGAGGTTCGATAAGGCTAGATATTATGACCCGGGGTAACTTATTGCCAATGAAAAGGAAACCACTATTTAAATTAATGACATACTTTTCACTATAATGAACAGTAAATAGCCACTATTTTCACTATTTCATATTTAAGAGAGCATACTCATAATAAAATCGTTAAAATGTTACGTTAATATTAGTCGCTACTAAATTTTGTCTGTTGTTATATAAACATTAGATTTTCAATTTTTACTAGTATGTATGTGTATATGTTTTTTTCTTTTTTTACAATAGTACGAAAACGTTAAATAAGTAATAAAAGTAAAATCTGAACAAAAACAATTATTAAATATATAGAAGAGGTTCTAGTTTTTCGAGGCCTATAAAAATATTTTTTGTGGTTTTCCATTAATTTTTTTTTTATTTCAACAGCTTATTTATGTAAATATTCTCTTCTCGACAACAGTAGATATAAAATAATTTAAAAAATCTCAGACTCTGCATGAAAATTCTCTTTTATAATTATGTTGAGAAAAAAAAAAAAAGTCACATGACCTTGACAGGTCGATAATGAAGCTCAATCTTTCTGCTTCGCGTTTAAATATGCAAATTTGAGTAATTTAACAAGAAAAACAATAGCTTTTTATTCAATTAATAATATTTTTATAGGAAATCATTTTTTGTTTTATTCAATTTTCCATACACAACTTTTAGTTTGGCTGGTTAATATAGAATGATATAAATATCTAGAGGTTTATAATAAACAAATGCAATTCTGACAGGAATGCAATCGAGTCAGAAACTAATTTACCGGGAAGAAAGACATAAGTTTCTTCCCGCTAAATCGCATTGGTCTAAAATTAGCTTGTTTTGATTGGGAAGTTCGGCATTGAAACGTATTTTCAATACAGGTAATATGACAATAAATTTAATATGAATAGAGAATTTAAATACATAAGCTCAGAATTATGTAATGTTTCCATTTCATGTATGAAAATTAATTATAATATTATAATATACGGTATTATCCGATAAACTTTGTTGTAGAATGTACATAATTATGATTTATTGATAGCTTGTATTACACATAATTTTATAACAAAGTTTGCCATCATTTTTTTTGTAAAATAAAACTTGATTGTAATACGAACAGATACAAACAAAGTTTATGGTATTTCAATATAACATTTCAGGAGAAAAAGTTTTCGAAACTAGATTATGAAGTTTCCAAGTAACAAAACTACTTACCAAAGGATCTATCTTAAGCCGTCTTGTATGAGGTACGGATCTTTTAGTTCTTGCATGCGGTAGAGCATTGTGAACGAAATGATAATCTGTCTGGCTGCCCAAAACCTATTACAGGGAAAAAAATTAAATATATTTTATTTAACATAAATGTTTCAAATATTTCTCGCCCTATACAGAATAAATTTCATAGATCCCTGTTTTTTTTTTTTAAATCACAACTTGACATAAAATATAAATAAAAATATACAGGGGAAGTCGGGTCACGACGGCCTCCCTAAGCCACTAATCATTTTTTATGGTTTTTGAGCATCGGGTACAAGTTGATTTGATCGATATCAAACAAATTCATCATAATTTTCCTATAGTTTCAAAAACAAAATTTTTCCGAGACACGATGACCCTCCCACTTCCGAAAAACGATAAAAACAAAACATTTTTTAAACTTTGCTTAGCCTTTCTTTAAAATATTGTTTGATAAAAATCTTTAAAACTTTTTTTTAATTCTAAAAGTTGAATTTCTTAAATTATGAGATTTTTTAAACAAGTCGGAGAGTTTTATCTAATGATTAGTGAAAGAAACCTAGAGGATGTGGCTGGATCTACAAATGCGATCTATATCCGCAAATACGTACTCGATGCTGCATAAATAAATTATTGAAGTGCCATTTTCTGATAACTGTAGGTTGAATTTCTCAAGTTGTGATATTTTTATAATAACCCATACAAAGAAAAAGAATCGGCCCATTACTGGGTCGTGAATGGCGACCAATTTTCAAGCATCAGCCGAAGATCGGCTAAATATCGGATGATAACGGTATGCATTGGCCAATCATGATAGTCAATCATCGGCCAAAGCTTGGTATTAGGAGCACTCGATCAAACCGTTGGCCAACGAACGGTAGTTCATTGTGCGCCGTTTTTATAAGCAAAAAGACGGCTGCCAATGATTCACCATGCACGGGACAGTATAGTTAGCCATTTATTGGCCAATCATTAAAAACTAGGCATTGACCTATCTATGGAAAAATTTCTAAGCTCGGCGACTTTGTATGGGAATCAAAGTGTTTTGAACAATAATTGAGGAGCCATGTCTCCAAAAAAGACAAAATTGGATCCGTGGCAATTGCTGTGAATATGACACATTATCGATTATAAAGTGAATATTTTTTTTCAAAATTTTGAGGGGTCCGTCGTGCTTAAAGTATTTTGTATCGCTCAAACTTGATAAATATGTCGAACTCAGAAAAATATAACGATGACCAAAAAAATTTTTTCTTTGAAAATTTTTGAGAGGTTCCATCATGTCCCAGGGGTTATTGTGCCCCAATCTCTCCTATATGCAATGCAATGTATAGATATTGATTTTCATCAGCTAAAAAAATATATGTTATAAGATAAAAAACTGTTTTACAAAAATGTTTTTTGACAAAAAATTCTAAAGCGATTCTCATCCCTATTTGCGTGTATCAACTTGTTATTGATTTCAGTCACGACTTTTTTTTCTCTCCTACGCAACACAATCTAATCACCAAGAACACATACTTCAAAATTACTTCCACCAGATAAATAAAAATTCATTCCCTTTTTAATGAAAAAAAATCTATAAAATATGTCATGAATTCACGCGATAATTAAATAAAATATTTACTGTCTCTTATTATTCATACCTTGATGACATTTTATAATTATCATATACATAATAAATGTCGTAATACCGTTATAATATTATGTAACTTGACAGAATTTGATTATTAATCAACCAATAGGCGGAGAATTTAAAAAAAAAATATAAATTCTCATTGAAAACCATTGCGTGAAAATAAATTAGATACTGCCCCTCTAATTCATCTTTATGGTTCCTTTAATTTATTGAAACCACTCCGTTAATTTTTTCGCTGTGTAGGTTGAGTTAAAAATATCTACATACATTTACACTTTAAATAAATCAAAAGTATAACATTGATATATTTGATGTGCTGTTTTTTGAATCAATATAAAAATAAAACGTAGATGGTATAAAATAAATGTAATATATGTAAATGTATATTAAAGAAAAAAAATCTGCTATATATTTGACGTCAGTAATAAAAGGTCGTCTATAATACTTTTTACATTTCTATACAGGGATCTTTTTAAGCCGGATTTAATTTTTTTTACTATGCTATTCTGTTCTATATTTATTTTATCAATACATAAAATATATTATGTTGACAGATATATGTTTGTCATATATTTTTGGAAATAAAATTAATTTTATTAGCAATTATCTTTAGCAAATAAAGGCCACTGACCCCGACAAACATGTTTGAAGATATAAACCCGCATGTGTACTGACATTAACACCTGATACTTTAGACGATTGAGTATATTGAGTTATGTGACGCGACGCAACTGTACTCTTACCTCTAAGAGAGTTAACTCTTTCCGTAAAAGCTCAACTTTCAAATTAATAATTACGGTTATCTTGAGAAAATAATTAATGCTTAAGATTTTGATGAATTTATCATTCTATACAAGATTTATTACTTCATAAAAGTGTACATATTGATCTTTTTATTATGATACTGAAGCTAGCCAACGTCCAATAATTTTTTCTTTTTTTTAACAATAAATTATAAGAAAAAAAAATAAAAAAAAAAACATTCGAAAAAATTGCACATATAGTTTTATAAATTTTCTACAAGTGCATATTTTTAGTTTTTATTTTTTCGCAATTGATTTGTCGAAAAAAAAAATCAAAAATTGTAAATTGTCTGTTAACTTAAGGATCATCATTTAATTTATATAAAAAAAAAAAAAAAAAAATAACATGTTATGGGCACAAAGACTGTACATTTCATTCCAATTATTTTTTGCACTGTAAATAATTGTACAATAGTAAAAAATAATTTTTAAAAAATTACTAAGCTTCTTAAATATTTCTACACGAGATCTGATCTTCAGTTGCAATTTATAGCGAAACTATTGATTTTACGTAAAAAAGTATTTTTTCTTTTTTTATATATCACGAAAAATACTACAAAATTTATGAAAACATTTTTTCTATAAACTCAAGTGTTCAAAAGATTGCAGGATTTTTTTTTGTCTTTTAATAAAATGTAAAAAATTTTGTAATTTTTGAACTGCAATTAATTTTTTTCTCAAAGCATTGACTCATTTTAATACATCAGAATATTCGCGTATTTTACTGTAAATTATTTTTTATATAAAAACTGTAAATTCAATTGTCAGGAAAATATTAAAAATTAATTTTAAATTATACGATTATTTTTCGACTGAATAACCAATAGAGTTATTTGTCAGTCAATCTCCAATTTAAGTTTGCGACTTGTCAAGATAAATATATATCTTCTTGAATTGATTACTCAACTTTATTCAAACCACAAATCGTTAACGCTGAATTACCTTCAATTCCTATAAATAATTATTTCTCCCAGTTAAATATTTTCCGAGTGAAATTGTATTTGGATTTTAAATTGGATAATATTGTAACCGTCAATTCATTTTTCTATAAAATAGAAATGATCATTGATAAATTATATCCCCTTTAATTTATTCTTTTGATCCCTTTATCATATTTATTTAACAATTTTAAAAAATAATCTTTAATGTATGAAACCGCATTAATTACGATGTCTCTCTTCAGTATTTCGATATATTCTTTATTTTAATTAAACATAAATTGATATCATTGAATAAAAAAAACTTAAATAGATAAGAAAACACATAAATTTATAACGAAGTAATAACCGATAATTGAAGTTTGTGAAAATTGCATAGATAATTCGACTTCCTCCGTAATGTTCAATTAATTATAGCGATCAGGAGGAAATTTTCCAGCAAGTGCAAATTGCTATCAATAAATACAGTTTAAGATGAAGTTAAAGCTGATATAACCATTAAATTCCGTAGCGCTTCTCTATGTAAATTAACACAAATACTGTAAATTTATCGTTGGTTGAGTATCAAAGTTTACTTAATGTTTGCTTGAAATTTAAACAACAAACAAATTGAAATGTTGTATAAATTACCACCATACTTATATGATTATTGGTTCCCGTGATTTTTTACCACGTAAATAATCTTAACTTTATCCAATAATAGTTTTCAGAATTACACGAACGAGTTTACTATTCCGCAAATAATAATTTACTGATTCAAAATTAGTTGCAATCATTTTTAGTAGATTTCATAGGAATCTATCTATTACATTTGTCCTTATAGTAAAATTCTCGAAGAATTTCGCCATAGTTTATCATAGTTTGTTGAGTAGTTTCTAAATACACTATTGGTTCAAAAGTTTATTTGAGAAGGTAATATAACGCGTCGTTTTTGCGTTGACAACACTCACAATTCTAAGCAGATCTTAATGAAACTTGGTACACTTATTCTATGAATGAATATCTCAGTAAATTTCAAGCATGAAAAAAATCGATCCACTAGTTTAAAAATGATGGTAATTTGAAATTTTTGAATCAACGAAAAATGCTACTTCTGCCGGTTTTTTCTTCAATAACTTTTTAACGGAAACAAGTAGCTTTTTTGGGTAAAAAGACAGAAATCATGATGTCTATGTTATGTTTGAAATTTCATTATTCTATCTTTGGTGATTTTTCATCTGAAAATCCATAAAAGTGTCAATAAGAATTAATTCTTAACTCAATTTTATTAAATAGACGTTTTTGAGGAATAAGGAACACTTTTGCGTGTGTCAGTGACTCATTTTATTGAACCAATGCAATTTTGTTATGAAACTTCAAAAATAAATAAATAATGAGAAGTTTACTTCTATTTTTGGTGTCGAATCAGCTTTTTTTGTCTACTATATATAGTTTGATTAAAAATTCATTTGAGTAAGAGGGAAATCAAATGATTCTTTAATCAGTCTAATTAACTAATAAACATTTGAATCGTATCCTTATTAAGAAGATCAAATAATTAATTTTTGACTTGGTTCGGTGGTAAAGTGTTTTCAAGCTTTAGTTCAGAGACAACTTCTTTTAGTACTTTGACTATGTCATAGAAGTTCGTTAAAAAAAATAATAGATATCATAGGAACAATCGAAATTTTCGAGCAGTAATTTTTTTTAAAAATGCTCCTATAATAGCTAAAAAAAAACGATTAACCAAAAGTTAATTATTGCTGTAGTTATTCTATCCATTACATGGATTAGATCAATATATGTACTTTAAATTTTGAAATGACTTTTAAATTGGATAATAAAAATTCGATTAGTCACTATTGTGTTGATTTAAAGGTTACAAAAAATTGGAAACATGACTCGATTGTGATAATCCTATTGCAGATGATGGCGAAAGTAATCACGATAGAAATTAACTTTTGGTTTATCGAACCATTTATATTTATTAGTTTTTGAATTATTGCGCGTGGTTACAAAAAAAGTCATTTCTCAGAATTCGATTTATTTTTTACAATAATAATTACTTTTTATCAAACTTTTGTAATATTATTAAAAATACTGCAAACAAAAAAAAATCACCCCAACTGTTTTTTTTTTTGACCTCAAATAAAAAATTCAAATAAGACATTTTTCTCCGACTGAAGTTTTTAATATCCCTTATATTAAAAGTTTTTCAGAATTCATTACAAATATTTATTTTCAAATTCTTATTTTTCGTGCAAAGAAAACAAAAAATTTTTTGAATTTTTGAAAATGAGGTTTTGAAAATAAAACAAAAATCCATTTATTTAAATGTTTTTAATCAAATACTATCTCGAAAAAAAATATATGTATATCTTTACAAAACTGTGGGATATTAAGAACTTCCATTAAGTAACACAAAAAACTTGATAAGTTTCTTATATTCGTTTATTAAGATCATATCGACCTTTCAAATTATTTTCAGCATCATCTCAATTCAAATCTAACTCAATTTATGATTGTAGAAATAATCAATCATAAAGCAAACAAAAAATATCAGGCACTGATATTAATAAAATATTAAATGAAACTAAAATAAATATGATAAAATTATTAACGTTCTCTTATCAATATGATCATAAATAAAAATAAAATTATTGAAATATCAACCGACAGATGGCAATAAATTATTTGTTCAACGCCTTATATATATTGGCTCATTTAATCATATAAACTATTACTCATGATTTACCGTTGCTTAAAAAAATAAAAAGTGTCAACAAAGAGCATATTTCATGACCCTCGCTTTGATAAAAAAAAAAACCTTAACCAAGTATTATTTATTTATACTATAAGTTATTACTTAGGGGAAGGGGGGGGGCAAAACGGGATACTTAACGAAAAATTTAGTTTTTAGGGACATAAATATCGTAAATTGGCTTCATTTTGATTCTATTTGAGATAAATATAACGAATTTTAGACTGCCATCAGGAAAAAAATTTTTATTTTTTGTGGGCAAAATGGGATACCCCAAAAAAAAGTAAATTTTTTTTTTTTTTTTTTTTCAAGTGAATAAAATTGATGTAATAATGTCTTTCTAAAATGATGTTCAACAGAAAAAGTCAGTTTAAAAAACAGTCGGTAAAGGTAGAGGTCGACCCTGCAAAAATCAGCACAAAGATGACGCCTTTTGTATTTACTGTAATCAAAAGTACAGTGAATCGTTTGAATCTTGGAAGCAATGCCAACTTTGTCATAAGTGGGCTCATGATTCATGTGCTGGTGTTTCGGACGACGATACTCAATTTATCTGTGATTATTGTGAATAATTTTAGAGATTTATCTTTCATTAACGATGAATCAGTTATATATCGTTATCGTTATTTATTATAAATTTTAATACTTATGTTAAAAATAATGTTAGTTAGTTCTCATTCCAAAGAAATTATTTTTATAAGAGAAATAATCAAATATTGAATATTAGAAAATTAACTTAACTGTTAATAATGTGATATTATAGCACTAAAGTTATGAAATATTTCAAAATTATGAAAGTTACAATGTAACGGTTAAAATTATGATGATTACCAATGTTACAGTTTTAGAGTTTTTATCAGTATTATTGTTGTTATCGTTCTTGAGTTAATTAAAGAAATAAATTTCTTAATTTGTGATACTTCATGAAAATAAATTTGTAGTATGATAAAATTTGTACATTTTTTTTATTTATACTTTTCGCAAAAAATATAAAAAAGTTTTTTTTTAGCTTTCGGTAGTGTAAAATGATACTAGAAGTCATTTTTGACCATTTTCGAAAGTTTTTCGAAAAAAAAAAATTTTGACGAAATTTTGAGGGTATCCCATTTTGCCGGCCTATCCCGTTTTGCCCCCCCCCCTTCTCATATATATAGACAAGTATTCATCCCAAGTTTCAGAACGTCATAAATATATAATGGACCTATCATTCAATTTGATGTGCATTTGGTGTTTAATTTTGCTAATAAATTACATTTCAAACGTTATATATATTAATAATAATAATATCGATTTACTTTATTTCAACAAAACTAGAAGTTAATTATATTATAAAATACAATTTCATCTCCGTTTTATTATAAGATCCTTACATTCGATATTATAATTCGAGACAATTTTTTTTTTAATATGCCCATTAAGAGTTTTCAAGTCTTATATATTAATAAAGTTTTTAATTAAAAAAATAAATTTAAATGAACTTTGATAATTAAAAAAGTAAATGAAATAAAATAAATTAAAGAAAAAGTTTATTCAGACAACATTTTCAAAAGAATAATTTTTTTTTATGCGTATAATATCTCAGTAAATTCACGTAGTAAAAGTATATCTTAACCGACGGAATGAAAGCCATAATCTAAAATTGGTTCCAAGCTGGGTCATTACATTTTATCATCGTTATTTTCTCTAAGTATTTGTGATTTTCATATCATAAAATAAACTGTACTCCAGATTCTTAACAAAAATTACCTCCTATTACGCTTAGCGTAGTTGTCTATGGTCATTGACAAACATTCCTTACATAAAAAAAAATACTGTACATACTAATTTTCATTTTTAATAAAAAAAATAAATAACTAATTATCATTTAACTTCTGTAAGATTTAAAAAAATGGTTTCGGTTGAGACAACCACGGTAATACCATTCATACTTACAATAACTAGATTACGTGATTTACTCGGAGTATAAATGAAATTACATAACATCGTCAGTACAAAAATAGTACAAGTGAGATGTACAAGATCTGATTGACATTTTTATAAGAAAAAAGAAGAAAAATTATTCATTTCAATTTCCAATAATTAGTTTTCATTTCCAATAAATAAAACCCTTCATCCAGTCTATTGTTTTCCGTTTCACTAGTTTTCAAGTTCATTTATTTTATTTCAAATCAATAGTATTTTTTTTTTAAGTTTCAGTTTAAAAAAAAAAAAAAGTCAATTTAAAGAAAAAAAAAGTTTAATTAAAAAAGTTTCTTACAGCATAGTGTAAAAGTATAACCATGTTTATAACAGCTGTGTTTGTCTAAACCGTAACTACGGAAACTCTCTCACTTTCAATGTATATACATATATAATTAACATGAAATTACAAAGAAAAAAAAACATAAAAAACATTAAATGAATAAAAATAATTGTGTAAAAACTTACCGGACCAAGATTAAGAAATCCATTTCGCTGAGCCACTTGATCAGCGATATCTCTAACGAGGGGTTGTTTCATCTTTACCAAAAAAGCATTTGTAAATACCTCTGGTTTAGCATTTACCGATTGCGAACCGATAATCACCAAAGCAAAAATAGTAATTAAATTGAAATAATGATAAACTTTTGTATATTTATTTCTGTCACCACGCATTTTATAATTATCATCATACTCATTTAAATAACCTGAGGACTTTTGTTTATAAAACGGTGATAAATTATTTATTTTATTCTTCCTCAGAGGATCAATAAACTTGTTATTAATTATACTTGATGAATGATACAGAGCAAGGTCAGTGGTAACACAAGTGTCATCGTGAATCGCGTCAAAATAGACGCGTGTTTTCTTCATGCTCGTTCAAATCTGACTGCTAGTGTAACTTGGATTCTCTGACAGTCGGTAACAAGCTTGCCAACCCCCTACACTCTGTATTTGTATATTTGTATTTGTATTTGGATTTGAGACAGTACTGGTGGTGCTGGTGCTGCTACTGCTGATGTTGATGCTGATTTAACTTGTGTGTTGGTTTTCAGCAACGAGACATACGCCATCACACACTTTAAACACCACTACTATTGTAACTATTTAGTGATATATATTTAACACTACGACAACTATAATAACGGCAACACCACCCCCGAGGCTATGCTTGAACTGTACCTAGGGTTGTAGTCGGACTAGAATCGGTCCTTTCCACTTGTTCGCGCGCAACATCTACGGTAAAACCTACTCTGTGACGTCACACGCCATATTGATTCGAAGTGGAGAGAAAATTTTGCATTGTAGTAGTAGTTGTAGTAATAGTTGCTTTTAGTTTTAACGCGCCAGCGCGATTATTATTATAATTATTACTATAAATAATTATTTTTAAATTATTCATTGAAAATAAATTAAATCAAAAATTTATTTATTCAAAATAACAAATGCTATTTTTTTTATTATTTTATTTATATATCCACGAATATTGGTTATAAATTTTTATTTATGAAAATTCATTTCATTGATATTTAATATATTATTTATATGAAATCCCACTAGTCGAAATTTTTTCATAAATTTAATTCAATTAATAAATAAGGAAAAATTTAAAAAATTTAATTTATTGGTAAATTTATTAATAGACAATTATTTTCCATTGATTAATTAATTAGTTTGATAATTTATATAAATTTTAAATTTATAATTTTTTGAATTAGGGACTGAAGTTTTTTAGTCTATTGAAATTTATTAATTAAAATATTTTAATTGAAATTAAATATTTTTTTTTATAGCATTTGAAAGAGTAAAAAAAAATTTCAAAGCTAATGTATTTCAATTTAATTAGCATTTAAAGTGCTTCTCATTATTGCGGTGTTAAATTATAATAATGACTAATGACGATTATTAATCGCTTGAAAATATACAATTTAATTAGTTTAATACTCATTGTTAAAATGGTTTTTGTTGAAAAATGATAGAGACTACTATAAAAGCTATTCCTATTTCTCTTGTACTTCAGCTAGTTAAAATAACGTATTAAATTAACAGAGATAAAGGAGTTTCTTGTACATAACAAACCCTCAGGGTAGATAACAAAATATAAATCTCTAATCTTTGCTTTTTAATTAAAAATTTAATCTAAATACTTTTTTTTAAATTTTCATTTTATAAACACTGTACTTAACGTTAATTAATTCCTTAATAAAAAAAAAATATTAAATTTTTCATTTAACTTCGAAGAAAAATACATTTATTTAAAATCTTTTATTTTAATAATTATAGTATTCGTCGCAAAATTATACTTCGATGCAAATTAACGATAAGCATTAATATAAAAATTTCGAATGCTTAAATAAAAGTAACTTTGCTCAAATTATTAAATTTTTAGAGCCATTATAAATTTATTTATTATGAAAACTAATTACGTCTTGATGGCTTTTTAATTTAATTTTAATTCAAATAGAGTACAAAGTTAATTTTTTAATAAAATTAATTTTTATGTACGGGAATAAAAATTGAAAATCTACCAAGACTTAAATCCTAGATTCTAGTCTGGCTTTCATAGATTTTAAAAATGAAACACAGGCAATTGAAGTCTAGAAAATTGCTTGAGTTGGACATGTTGAGAGTAATGCACAACCTCAACGCTTCGCGTTATGAGGCGTGCAATTTTTGTACTTAGAAGGCAAATTATTAATCCGTTAAAATTTCAAATTTTTATTTTAAAATTTATTAAAAAAAAAAGCTTGGAAAAAATTTTTGAATTTACACGAATTTTCGTAGATTAACATCAAGTAAATCAAGGCTCTACCAATTTGTACCATAAAAAATAAAAAATAAAATAGTTAAAGTAACTTGATCTGTATAGGGGAAGGGGAGGGGGTAAAAGGGAGTAGGGTAGGCAAAATGGGGCATCACCACAATTTGATATTTTAAATGTTTTTTAAACATTCCAAAATTACTTTTGTAAATATAATCGAGCGTTATTTTGAATTTTTTTTTTTAAACTTTTTCAAAAACCAATTGTCAGGTGAAAAATACTAATGACTTTTGTTTTATTATAAATACTATTAAAAATTCGTTTTTCTTCTTGTGTATCCAATAACCATATAAAATATGATTTTCCATTATATAAATTACTTACAAAAAAGTTTAACTCAATCAAATTCATTTAAAATCCAGAAATTTTTTTTCATCTTTTTTAGGGGCTACCCCATTTTACCTGCAGAAATACGAAAATTCTTTTTTTAACGGTAACTGAAAATTTTTGCTATTTACTTTGAATATCATTAGAAGCAAAAAGATTTAGCGTATTTTAGTCCTCGAAAACAGTATTTCTTTAAGGACCTCCCTTCCCCCCCTCTCTCCAATATAGTTTTTATGTCGATCAAAAATGAAAAAAAAAACTGAGTCCTGCACGGAAAAAAGAGCAGTTGAAAAATTACAGTTTCTACTGTAAATCAGGCTTTTGTTGTAGCAATAAAATTAATACAATTTTAAGCAGCAAATTTTACAGTTTAAATCGACAATATCGAGTTTGAAACTGTAATATTTGTTATTTCTGTAAAATTTACTGATAAAAAATGTAATTTCTACAGTTTCAGACTCGGAGCGCTATAGTACTAATTAATACTATACGAAGCTGTAATTTTTCAACTGCTCTTTTTTCCGTGTGATCAGGACTTTTTTCATTTTCAAACTTAATTTCAGCCTGATGGTTCTGAAAAGTAAAATATGACGACTATTCAGTCTGAGTTCAGGCTTATTTTATAATGTACTTTAAATAGCCACTTTTTATTTTTTTCAACTGTTGCCTAGCAGTTTATTTAGTTTGAAATAAAGCTTAAATTTTTCGACTCGGGGATAAATCTAAATTAATTTGCGGAAATTCTTTAAAAATACCGATGTTATAATTAAAATAAAGTATTAGATATTTGATAATTAAAAAAAAAATACTTTCTTGGCTGAAAGTGAAGTACAAACTCTTTCTCGAAAATCACAACTGTAATTACACTCTGTGTTAGCTTTCCATACATTTTTCATTGCCGAGAATGCTATTTATTTTCATAAGGTCTGAACAACTTATTCGCATATTACGATCCTTGAAAGTAAAATTAAAGTTATCATACCTTAATTTACATTTTTACCCGTTTTTCAATTCAATTTCAAACTTTTAATAATCATAACTATTTTTCACAACCACAGATATAAAAGGTATATTTTTAAAATAAATTAAAAAATTTTGAAAACAGATTTTCTATGAAAATCTTATTTTTTAAAAATTAATAAAATAATTCTGCATTATTAAGAAATAAAATTATTCATTGTATAAAACTCATTTCAAGATTAGCATAAAGCTCTTTTCTGGGTAGTGTAACGAGAAGATAAGAAACTTGAAGATCATCAAATATGGAGTTAGGTACTTCTATACTTTACTTATTACATAAGTAATTAGAAATATTTTCTGAGTGTGTGTGTGATTCTACAAGTGTATATAGAACTAAAGGTGTAAGAGCGAGTTAATTTAAAATTGTACAAGTAACTCAATCTAACTTGATCTTTTAAATGTAAACACTTTACTGACTTAAAGATACAATTCCACGGATCACAACCGTGAAATAACAATCTCACTGATATTACTTCATATCGAACTATAATAATACTAAAGAGATTTCATAGAAACTTCGTATATAAATGCCAGAGTTCAATGAAGCCGTACACTATATTGAAACCTGGTTATTGTATTGGTATTCCCATTGTGCTTACTATATAATAAAACCAACTTGTCAAGACACTTTATGATAAAACACATACACACGTCTATATATATACATACAGATTTCTCTGGGGAAATTTAAAGGCCGGGAAAAATGACGTGCCCGAAAATTCTGTAGAAAATAAATGTTTTTTTTTTTAATTGTAATTTATTACTTTTATGCCGGGAAAAAATGACAATTTTTCATATGATACCGTAGGAGTTTTTGGCTATGCTACGTAGAAATTTCTCTTACATGGTTGTATAGGGGAAGTTGTGTCATAAAGGAAATATTCATGCATAGCTCTTTCACTCTACATCACTTACTCACTTTTCCTCATTTTGAAATTGTGAGACAGATACCTGCGAATATTTATAACTTTGTTACTAAACGGTGACAAAGTAATTTCTTTTTTGTTCAATTTATATCTATTTTTTCTACAATCTATTTGTTTTTGAAAAAATTCTATCGATAGTTCTTTGAAGCATGCGAGAAAATATGACTGTTTCAGATTAATGCGACCAATACTCCATGTTAATTACGTGCACTTTGATTATCAATATCTCACTTCACAATCGGTCAAAAATTCTAGTTTTTTAAAATTATATTTAAGACATCTTTATTCATATCATATTTCAGTTTCATAGAATTAAGAATTCTACAGATGAGGCCTCCAAAGCACGAGAATTACCGTAAATTAAAAATAATAAGGAATTTGAAAGAAAAAATAGTCTCTGAAAAAAATTTCGCAAAAATATTTCCTGGCCGGGCGAATGAAATTGCTCAAAAAAAAGTGTAAAAGTAATAACATACGATTACAAATCATAGATGAATGACTTTCTCAGCATCCCATTTTGCCCGCAACACCCTAAACTATTTCAACAGAAACACATATAAATTGCAATAGTAAACTGTCCTTTAACAGCTGTGGCAAATAATTTTTTGGTATAAATAATTTTTATAAGTTCCGTATGGACTCGGTTGAAATTTATCACAGTTATAAGTCCAGTATGTTGGTTATTTATGTCACACGAATTTATCAACTTCTAAAATGATCGAAATATATTCTAAAAAGACATACGTATGATTTATACACATTGCACAGTAAAAAAGGATTCGTCAGTGTAAAAAAAGCGAGTGTTAAATTGTTAGCACTTCAGTGTTAATTTAACACACTGTTATTATCTTGCTTAACCGCCTTTAATTGATTGATTTTTTAATACACGACAATGTTATTTTATTCGAAAGTAACAGTTTTTAAATGTTTCTCGTAAATTAACACACAATATGTGTTAAAAATACTCTTGACCATCACAAAATAATTCTTGTAAAATTTGTACTTTTAACATATACATGTGTAACTTTTTCTACACTCACGACGTATGTTAAAATAACGTATAAATAAGTAAGCAATTCGATTTACACACGATGTGTGTAGATTTTGACGAATCCTTTTTTACTGTGTACACATAATTTATAAAATTTTGAGTAGATCTTATTGAAAATTTTAATTAAATAAAATTAAATTCAATATAAATTAATTAAAATTTTTTAATTATAATATACAAGGAATTTTATTCTATCTCATAGCATTATTCTCAGATAATACTTTAACCTTTTTATTATCTTGAGTGTCCTTACAACTGGCAACAATTCAAGCTTGAGATATAAATGACAACAAAGATTTATTGTGGCTGCTTGTCGGTATCCATTGTACTCAGAACAGTGTAATTGCAAATGGCATTTTTTGCGAAAAAAAAAATACTAAAAAAACAAATCCCTCACACATATATGTTCACTCCCAAAAATGGCTTTCGTCTGCTCTAATGAATTAAAAAAGCTTTTGCAAAAAAAATTTCAATACATTTTTTTATTTATAAACCCAGTAAAAATATTCAAAATTTTTTCAATTCGAAGCAACTGTCAGTTTGAAATTTTAACTTTTCGTATTATAAAAATAATCAATTAATTAGCCAGTCAATTGTTTGTTAAAAAATAAATTTAGAAATACTAATTAACCTTCAATAGCTAAAAATATTTATGGATATCAAATAACCATTCATATCCATAGTACTATTTATTATTACAGGCCTATATTAAAACAGATAGTAGTGAAAATAAATTTTTTAATATATCATAATTATATGTAAAATTATGGCCATAATTATATTATTGACGTCATCAAAGTAAATATCTAAAAGGGGAATTTCAATTTAAAAATTCAATGAATATCTACGAAAGCATTTTGGTCTGGACCACACTGGCCATTGTGGTTTTACTCCTTTTGGGTAACTTTACAATTCATAACGATAAATTAATCGATAATATTCGACAATAGAGAATAATTTACAGGTACTTTAAAGTGGATTATTGGATTTTGCATACCCGGCGTTAGCCAGTGGGGCTTAAATATCCTGCTCGACGGCACTAAAATAGAAGAATCTGATATATCATCTATAGATTCTGATCGAGATGAAAAAAGACCGCAAACTATTAGAATTTGTAGTAGGTAATAAATTTGATTTATCAAATATCATATATTTTTGAAATCAATTGATTTATTTTATTATTTTGAATTAATCATTAATGAAATTTTTTTTTGTAGAAAACTTGAATTTATTCTTAATTTGACATTTTTTTTAACATTTCCTCTCGCTGTATGCTGCAATTTATTTAATCAATCAATTAACAAAGTGCAAGATGAATCTCACGTAAATTTAAAATAGATTTATTTATTAATAATCGTTAATTCTTAAGTATAAACTTCATTATTTTTTTTTTGTTTGCTAATTTATTTTCATTATTAATTTATGTAGATACGTTTGATTGATGGAAATACAAATTCAGCAAAGACAATGCCTATAAGTACTTATGGAGATAAAAACGATTCGAAACTTGAAAAAGAAAATACCGAGTATGTAGTGAATAAATTAAATGAATCTCACGAGTCATTGAATCTCGAAAAGTCAAAAAAATCTAAAGTTAAATAATTTTATAACATTTTTAATTAAAATATCTTAAGATTTTACTGATAAATGATCAGAAAGAAAATTTTTAAAATAAAAAAAATTATCAATTGATTCTGCTCTGGGGGTTTTCTTATGTGAATAATTATTTTACGGACAGTTAGTAAATTAGGTTTTCAATTTTTTGTTCACTGCAAACTACGTTACCTAGTAGTGATAAAATAAGTCACTGTCACTCCATCAAGTATTTGATAGAAATATTTTTAATAAAAATTTTTAATTAATTAATTAAAGACGGTATTTTATTAATATGATATATTTTAAATTAATAAATATATAGATTTTTTTTTATTATTATTAGACATGATTTAAGATAGCCGTCTGGCCGATAACGCCATCTGTTCAGAGCTTATAACTTCTTTATATCCAATAGCCGCTCCAATATTATTACATGTACAGAAGTTCGATAATTAATGTAATATCAAATAAATTGAGTCTTACAAAATAAAAAAACTTGATTTTATGTTTTGCACACCTCAAGCGCGAAAGCGCTGAGGGTGCTTTATAATCGCTCTAAAATTTTTTTAATTCTTCTCGCTTCGCTTGTACCGTCAAACCCACACTCAAGTATACACAGAAAAAAAAGTTATCTTGAGTCAAGAAAATATTTTGGAAGACATAAACGTTTTCGGGAACCAAATCAAGATTTTCTTGAGCCAAGATAATTTGTCTTGGTTAAAAAAAATTTGTCTTGGTCGGAGAAGATTTCTACTTTATCTGAGAAAATTTACCCTGATAGCCACCTTAACCGTAAGTTAACTACAAGCTACTGCCGTATTCTGAAGGCAACTTAAAGGAAAGTGTTGGAGAGCAAGCAGTTATCTTTAAATTGTCTGTAAACTTGAATTCAATTTGACTACAAGTGTTACTGTCAGACAATGACGTCGTTGATTGAAAGTTTTCCTTAAAATTGACGGCAAGTTTTTTTGTCAAATTACATCCAGATGACGGTCGTAGATTTGCATCAACTTGCACGCAAGTATTATCCCGGCAAGGCTTGCCAGAAACTTGTCGTTAAGTTAGCCGTAAGTGTTTCACTGCAAAACTTGCTAAGCAATTGTGTTTAGAGTGTGGCTACCAGGGTAGATTTTCAAAAAAAATTTCTTGAATCAAGAATATTTACCTTCGGTCAATAATTTTTTTTTTCTGTGTAATACCGATTCCACAAGATGTATAAAATACTATTTCCGTGTACTACTTCAAAATATGCTGATCAGTCTTGTCTATTTTGTCGGTGCGTTGAAAATTAGATACTTTGTTGTTATGACAGAGGGCGTTTTAAAAATACAAATTCATGAACTGCGGCTGTTCAATTTCAAAATACAGTAGCTGACAAAAAAAATTTTTTTGAAATATGCGTTGAATTAAGTTCACATGGCTCGATTGGAACTAAAAATACTAAAAAATCGATTTTGAAAAATTTGTCAGTTAAAAAAATGCACTTTAGTGACTATGAATACGCTAAATTTTCTATTTGTTAAGTATAAGGTAAAATACCTAATACCCGATCAGGGACTAGAACCCGATCACTTATGTATTTAAATATTTATGTTTATATTAATATAGATATATAAATACATGGGGACATCGAGTACTGGTCCCTGAGTGGGTATTAAGTGTTTTTCCTTACTTTAAAAAAATTTTCCGAAATTTCAGTCGCCATTAGAAGAATGATTCTTCCATTATCGAGTTAAATACACGGAGAGAAATTTATAGTAACAATTACAATATATGATGGGAATGGTTTTCATCATGCATGGTACCGGTTTTTTTTGAAATGTTGATTATAGAAACGGCACCCATATATATTATAATTATCATTGCTATAATATTAAAATAATCGTTACCATAATATTATAGTAACCATTACCATAAATATAGTAACCATCACCATAATATTATAACAATGTTTACCATCGTATAATGGGAACGATTACCATAATTCTTTCATAATGGAAATTGATCCCATACTTATGGGAACTTTTCCCAGAAAGTATGGGCCTATATCCCATAATTCCAAGTAATCATTACCATAACAGTATGGGATGATATTTCATAAATGTACGAGGAACGGTTACCATAAATTTCTCTCCGAGTAACGAGACTTCAAATAAATAAACAATTTATTTTTTCAAATATTTTTTACACACTTTATCAAGCATAGTTAATACATTTAAATTTAAGTAAAACATATTCTAACACCAACAGATCTCGAGCATCTTAAACTGCTAAAAAACAATTTTTTTAATAAAAGTTATTGCATACCCAATTTTACCCATCACTTCTCTAGTGAAACTTTCTAAATCTTATCACAATACTCTTTGCAATAATTAGACTAAAAAAAAAAAAAAAAAAAAAAATACAGAAATAAATATAAATTTCTTTTACCTTAAAAAAAAAACATAATTGAATTTACCTATAGAATTGATAAATATGAATATAAATAACAGCAATATTAATTAATAAACGTAAATATAATATCTTGCAAATATAAATAATTAAAATTTAATTAACAAAATAAATTGTATAAGTTTTCACTTAAATAAATTAATTTAATTATCACTAAATTATCAACCGATAATTTTAACATAAATGGAATATTCATATGTGATATGATATAATTAATTAAAATCATATCAAACGTCCGTATGAATAATATGTGTATTCAAATATTTTTTTATAAAAAGAGTATATTAGCTATTAATTAAGAATAATTGTATGCATTATTATTATTGAAAAAAGTAAAATAATATAAAATGAGGAATTGAAAGTAAAGGGCTGGACAATTGAATAAACATCTGGTATCGTATGACTCTGAGCATTCTTTAACATCTATAACCCACAATAGTTTAATACAGAACAAAAGAGAATGCACACAATAAATGCACGTATGAGGCTTACAATAAACAACATCCATGTATTGTATGTACTGTTGTTTAAATACACACGTGTGAATATGAACACCATATACACACCAAAATCTAAAATAAGAGTGTACAGTATGTGCAATATTCACAATACAACACTAAAACACTAAACACTAGTATAGTATCACAGCAATACTGTCGCCGGTACGGAGTACAACTGCGTTTTTACACTGCAATAAGCTCGAGTATATGACAACTATTTTCATTCAATATACTGGCTAAAAATAAACCAACTCGTAAATTCATAAAATAAAAAATCTATTAAAACTTTTGTGCAGTAAAAAATTTTCGATGATAGTTTAATTTTTTACCGTAAATTCGCCGAGTAAAAGATATTTAATTTATAGGTTTCGATCCATTTATTTACTACCTCTGGTTGTTTTTTTTTTTTTTTTGTTTTTTTTTATTACTATGCAATAAAAAAAAAATTGTATTCTAAAACTTTAATATTTTTGAAGGATCACTGGTTCAGTAATAAAAATGATTTAAATTTTTATTTGGAGTTTCTCTTTATATATATATATATTAGGGTGTTTCAAAAAAACAAACAACTTTTTTTGTATGGTGTACAAAACTTAAAAGTATAATTAAAAATAAAAATTTTTTTTTTTAGAGTTTTCTAGCTCCTAAACTAATTAACGGATTTTTATGCACAATATATTTTTTTGTAGGAAATTGAACGCTCTACAATAAAAGTCTCTTATCATTTTTCGATAAATCTCTCTGTTCAAAAGTTATTTAAGCCTGTAAATTTTGAGATGTTTTTATTTTTCCGGCAAAGCTATCAGTCTTATCAAAAAATGTCATAAGAAATTTTTTTAGATAATTTTATTCCTTACAGATTATTATAGATAAAGTTTTTCGAAAATCCGCATCGTTCACATGTTATTCTCATTTCAATGTTAAGTTCTTAAAAAATAGATTTCTGATTGATTTTAAGAGCTTGACATTTAAATAAATATAACCTGTCAACAATGCGGAATTTCGAAAAACTTTATTCGAAATTACTTGTAAGGAATAAAATTATCTACAAAAAGTTCTAATGACATTTTTTGATAAAACTGATAGCTTCGCTGGAAAAGTAAAAAAATCTCAAAATTTACTATAAATTTGACTTAATGCTTAAATAACTTTTGAACAGAGAGATTTATCAAAAAATGATAAGAGACTTTTATTGTAGAGCGTTCAATTTCCTATAAAAAAATGTATTGTGCATAAAAATCCGTTAATTAGTTTAGGAGCTAGAAAATTTAAAAAAAAAAATTTTTTTTCCCGTGTTATTTAAATGGAAAATAGAAAAATGGAATGAGGCAAACCTTAATATCATTATTAAGAACCCGGATTGGTGCCAGTATTTTCAATTATACTTTCAATTTTTGTACACCATAAAAAAAAAATGTTTATTTTTTTTTAAACACCCTAATATATACAATTAATTTATTTTCAATATCTATACTGTAAAAAATTGAGAGTGAACTCAGAGTCATTACAGATTTTATTTCAATCCGAATCCACTCCGTCACTCGAAGTTCCAGAGTTTTTAAAAAATTCACTCTGCATACGGAGTAAATTCGGAGTTTGTTTTTTAGCGGAGTGATTTCGATTTTATTTAAATAAAATTTAAATCCGCGTTCACTGTGCAAATTTTTTACAGTGTAAGGGCAACTAAAATAAAAAATATAAATAGAAAAAAAAAATTTGAAATATCCTTGAGTTGACCACTTGATGCCAAGTTTGCTTTAATTTTTCCTTTAGTTTTTAAATAATTTTTATGATAAATCATCGCTGATAACACTGCATTCCCTAAAATACCTTTTATCAAGAAAAAAAAAAATCGTGGCCGAATTTTGGCACAGTCAAGTTTCGGAGCATTCACCCTACGAAAAGATAAATCCCCAGCTTAAATTGTAAATATTTGTAAAATAATTTTTTAATGAAATTTTTCTAGTACATTCACAGGAAGTATATAAATTGTTTCACTAATTACCTAAATAAATTACGTGATTATTTTTCACAACATAAATTATGTAGAAAATGTCATTTGAAAATAATTAAGAAAAAATACTGCGCAAATGACTAAATGACTCAGATCTATTACGTAAAAACGTAACGTAAATGAATGTAAATAATAATTAAAAAAAAAATTACTCTTAACATCAGATGGGATTTAATTTTAGATTCGAAATAAATATTAGACCTTGTGTTTATTTCAATAAACATGCTAGTATATTTTTATTTACAAATACGAGCGACTAAACACTATAATTATTAGAAAAATAAAAGGTCAATTTTCTCGATTTCCATTTAGTAATTATTCTAAACTTTAATATGAGAAAGTTTTATAATCACCTAATATTAAATAAATTGGTATACATAAAAAAAAGAAAAACTATAAGTATTAATTTAATTACAATTTTTTAACAATAAGATAAATTTAAAACGCATTAACATTATGTTAAAAGTTAAAATAAAAAATTAAAACGTGCTCTGTTTCCCTCAAATTATCTTACTTATATTTTATCTCATACTTGACTAACGATAACCTTAATTTCAATACAATCCTAGATCTTTTCCGGTTTGTAAAGTGATACTGTAGTTACCGTTATATTTTACTAACTAACTATAAAAACTCAATATCTCTTCCAGTGATGCGTAACCTGCTACTTTCAAGATGATAACGCCGTACTATTACTATAATTCATTAACTATTGGAAAATTTTTTATATGCAATTAACAGACTCTAATTTTTTTTTTCCGATATTTTAAACTCTAATATAGAAACTTATGAATTGAACTATATTCATTATTTAAAATTTTAAATATTTGAATTGTTGTATATATTGGGGTGACAATTATTTCCTCGCTGATTAAGCAAAACGATTCACTCATTGATGAATGTATATCTATTATTATCTGGGATGTATCTATTGGGAATGTATATCTATTATAAAGTTAAGTCAAAACGACTTAAATAATCTGAATAATTTTCGAAGAAGTAAGCTTGGCAAAAAATGTTAAGAGACCTATTTTGTAGAGCATTAAATTTACTTCAAGAATATGTATCGTGACTGAAAATAATTTTAATATTTCTAGTAGTTACAAAAATCCAACATAGAAACAGAGAATTTAAAAAACAAATCAATGTTTAAGGCACGGTACAACGAAACGGCTCGTTTTATGTCAATTTACTAAGATAGATTTTTTGTAGGGAATTCAATTTCCTTTGAGAATATACATTGCTCAAATTTTTCGAATAGATGATTGACGAGTTTTGAGTAAAAAATGAAATTTTAGTCGAAAAACAAATAGTCGTAACGATACACTTCAATACTAAGGGCTCAAACTTGCACAATAATTTTTTTTGATCATCAGGAATAATATTTTCAGTCTCAAAAGAAAAAAAAATAGTCGATTTTTTCTTTGGCCCAGTTTAATCTATATAGTAATAAAATTGAATCGTTTTAAATCATTTCCTTTCATCAGAGTCTTATTCATTTGATTTATCAGACTTCCGAAAATATCTCAAATTTTGAGTCATAAAATTACAGCTACAGTAATTTTTTTTTATCACCGACTTTATGATAAAAAAAAAGTAAATTTTAATTTTTAACAAAATTTTTTATTTTAAAAATATTTTGTCAAAATAAAATAATTAATTACTATTTTTAATAATTTTAATTAATTTCTAAAAATATATTTGAATATCAAGATTAATTTGACTTGAGACAGTTAAATTGAAAAATTGTGAAAAAAATTTCACCTTTTTATACATTTGCGCAATTTAAATATTATAAATTGTGTTGACTATTAACGAGTACACTATTGTAGTACATGAGCTTATAAAATAATGTGTAAAAATCAGTGGGCATAAATATAGAGATCGGTAGGTCAGGGACCCACATTTAAACATTAAGTGTACACGCGGGTCTAACCACGTGGGAGTTATATACAATCGGGGCCTGAGTATACTATAGCCCATGTCTTTATGTTCAGTATCTCCGTGAGCTCCGTATGATCCGCATCAGTGAATATATTTAAACGTATTTCATCTATACAAATACGAATATAAATATAAATTTTGTTTGTGCATTTGCAATAAAATTTTATTTCCATACATTTATTTTTTAGTGCGTGACAATAAAAAGTTATTGCGATTAATAAAAATACTTTTAATAAACGTAAGTAGAAGTGGATTTTTTATAAAGTATTCTAGTCGATTTATTTACAAAATTTCATCCTGTGGATTGGAGTACAATTTTTTTTTTTTTTAAATAAAATGATTGATAAAATAAAGCGCTAACAATTGAGAAAAGATAAATAAAAGCGATTACAATTCTGATAATGAATTTATCTATTTTATTTAATGCCAATGATCTCTTGCCGCTCAAATGATAGCCGACCCTGACTGATAGTTTCATTAATAACAGTTACACTATACATACCAGTTACTCCATAACACGATATATAATATTTAAAAACAATGATTATTTTTATCCAGTGATTTTTATTTATTAACATTGTTTAAAATTTAAATTTTTAACAACTTTTTATATTTTTTTATATTTCATATCATCTCATTTTGCTTTAAATCTCATAAAATTGTATCTCACGTAACAAATTTACGATGAAAAAAAATCGATATAAATATAAAAATAATGAATGTTTTTTACAGAAAAATATTTTTTTTTTTTATTATTATTATTTATAAAAATATATTTTTAAATAAAGATACATAAACATTAAAATGAGATAGTAATTTAGTAGCAGACATGTTGTGCGTATTTTCACAACGTCCGAAACATCTTCACAAACATTAACTCTTGACAATTCAAACACCCACACATACCATCCCGATTATACTGACGATAAAGTAATAAATAACCTTTTACACAAATAGCTACAACCATTGCATGTTCTGATATTATGTATACATATATAACATATATATAACATCCACTACAAACTCTTACGATAGCGTGTTTATCTTATTTATATATATGCAATATAGTTGTTAAACATTATATGAATTTTTTTTGACATTCAAATTAAAAAAAAAATTTTTTTTGAAATTTCCTTTAACTTGAAAATTTTCCTGGATGACAACTGGAAAGAGGGAATTAAAACGAACGAAGGGCGCAGAACATATGTGACGTGCGGTGGGTCCAGAGACCCATCAAGTAAAACCCCATGCAGCGACTTTACTCAGAAAATAAAAGTACATTGAGCTGATGATTATTTTTATGCACATTGCGCATTGTCAGAATAAATGAAAGGAAATCTGTATAATACTCTGCACATATATTATTTATACTCTAATTGTGCCTTTCACTTAGATTTTATTATAATGTCTTTAAAATTATTTTACAGTCTAGGAAATAAAAAAGCAAACTACATATTTATGTTTCGTTTTAAAAGACAGTAAACATTTGTAACAGGACACAATGCAATGAATTATAATACAATAGAAAGGTTGAGTTTTAAGGATTTTAATAGGTTCGAATATAGTGCAATGAAAGAAGTGAATTTCGGAGTGATTTAATAAATAGTCGGCCCTTTCAGATGTCTTGTGACGGCCCTGGTACTCTCGCATTCCTTAAAGATCCGTTCTCGGAAGTGAGAGCGAATATACCCAGCGTCCCTTTTTTTCTATAATGTTGCAATATTTTTTTTTACTATCATAGATGTGTACAAAAAAATTTTTAAAAGGTTCAATTACCCCACAATTAATGTTTTTATGAGTCACAGTGAGTTTATCAACACGTAGTTCTATCAATAAAAAATAAAGAATTAAGACTGGATATCAAATCTATGAATAGATTAAAAGATAAATTCGACAATGACAGTAAAAAATAACACACAATATAACATAGCGCGATTACTTGGCTTATTCAACTCTCGCGGTAATGTAACATAAAACATGTTCTATGTATAGAATCATACTATTACATTAACAGCTCGCCCACGGAATAAATTTCCAATCATCCACGCATCTCATCTATCAACTCGAATTACAACACTTATTGACATTTTTTTGCTTGTATTTATATATATATTTTTTTAATTTTTTATGCATATAATACTCAACTGTAATATATATTTCATTTTCATTTAATATAAAACAATGATGTGAAAACTAGGATAATTAAATTTGGTTTGTATAATTATCAGGGTTAGCCGCACATTGCACTGTTTACACTCTTATTGATTGATAATTAAAATAAACATCAAACACGATACATTTAAAATCGAATATTAATTAATTACTAAATGAAATCAAATATTGATAAATCATCAAAATGAAATTTACTAATTATTCGAAAAATAAATATTGGATTTTTTAAATTAAATATATGAATAATTAAATTCAATGAGTAATTGATTAATCATTGAGGTAAAAAAATTTAATAGAATTCAAAATTTTTTAATTTGTCATAGTTAATTACTGTCATTAAAATTAACAAATAATTATTTAATTATAATTTAAATTTAAAAAATTTCGTGATAAAAAATTTTTTTTTGCCAAAATATGAGATCAGTAATCAAGTGTTAATTTAATTGATGTACAAGTAGGCGTATACATAAATGGATAACCTAATGTAATGAGATATGATGATATTGAAGATTAATTTAAGAAAGACAGTCACTGTTACAGAGAAAATAATCTTTACGTAGGCGTCACTCAAGAGATGACACCACAACTTTTAAATACACATGTTATGTAACTGAATAAAAAAATTTATTTAATTAAACTGATGAATTGTGATGATGATGATGATAATTAAATAACTAGGAGTTAATATACATCAGTAAAACTACTTACATGGTATCTTCGAACATTGAGATTAATTAAAATTTTTATTTCTCGCGAAGAATTTCAACACCTTATTTAATTCGCGCGTAACTGGTAGCTACTAAGAATGTACATTAAACTTTAATTTAATTCCATGCAAATTATTTTATAATCTTTTTTATTGTACATAAATTGTAAGGAATCGTAAATGTCTAATTTTGTTTAATAAATAGCTACGATTAAAGTTATTAGTTAGTCTGATAAATGAATAATTATTTTTATAAATAAATAATTTAATTGAGACAGTTAAATGTCGTGATTTATCATTCATCATTTATTTGTTAAAATAATATTAATATTTAAAATAACTTTTTAAAACCATTCATCAATTTCAATTTATTTTTCGGGACACGTCGAACATACAGTAAATCGATACAGTAACATCCGTAACAATTTACAAATTATTATCCTACATATTTTTAGCTGTTGCAGTGAAATATAAATTTTTTCATTAAAATGGTCGATTAATCGTATTTCCATGAATACGGCTCTTCAATTTTAAAATCCAGAAATACAAAATTTTTAATTTTCGTACAATTTGTCTGCCAGAAAAAAAAAATGACATTTTTGCTTTAAAAAAATACCAAAAAAAAAATTGGCTTCAAAACATTGAGCTGCTACTGGATTTTAAAATTTAGCTGCGTACTATTTTTTTAGTAATAATTGAATGATGGAAATTGAAGAATTTGGGAACGAAGAATAAGAAATTGATGAATTACCAAAAATAGTTTTTTTTTCTTTTCAAATTTTACATGAAATTAATTAAAATAGACATTAAAATAGATCTATCTGCATCGCTTACACTGAAAGATAAATAAATTAAATATCGAGAAAGAAATATACGTATTAGGGTTTTTAAAATATATATACCTATTTATATATATTATTGAATACAAATTTATTTTCAGCTACTCTAGATTTATTAGTATTAAATAGATAACATATTTGCTGCCAATAATTTAGACTCAATTTATTATAATATACACACATAAATACTAGTTTATTAAATATTTATAAAAGTTAACTCGGAACAGAATCTCAATAAGCTTTTATTGAAATAAATAAATTTTATTACATATAATATATTTTTATCTCAAGATATTTATACTAATAAATTGGAATTATTGACATTATTATATAAATACAAATTTTTTATTTTTTTTCATGATGTTATTAAAAAATTGTTATGACAAAAATTGATATTATTATGACCCGTATGAAAATAACATATATGGTGAAAATATATGTAAAAATATATGATAAATATCAGAAAATATATGTGGCCAATTTAACTATATTTTCTGATATATTTTTTTTTATATTAAAAAATATAATATTAATCATATACGAGCCTGTATATATTTAGCATACATAAATGATATATGTCAATCATATATAAAAACATATATTTATATTGTGTATGGAAAAACAAGTTTCTTATTCGTATGACCAACTCCAATTAAATTAGATCTAAATTTTAATATACTCTTTAAATTGCAGATAAAATTTTCAAAATTGATTAATTTGATACGAATATATGATATACCCATATATACATATACATACACCGAATAAGATATATCCTAAAATATAACAAAGGAAATATATAGTGCCATATATAATATAAATTATGTGCTACCATATATTTAATTTCAAATAAAAATTTTGTTTTTTGAATATAAAAGGAAATATATCAATACAATATATTATAAAGTAAATGTAAATGTGTATATAGCTTCATATAAAAAACATATAAGTTACATATATGGAATACATATATTTACTACTGTATATAATTTTATATTAAATCGGCCAAAATCGCTATATGATTTTTTATAATATATAATATATAATATATCATATATTTTTTTGTTGCAAACATATATAACTTTATATTAACCATATATTGTTTTTTCATACGGGTTAAGACTCAAATAAGTAGAATTTCTAAAACGCTTTACAAAATATTTATTAATATGACAAAAAATAAATTTCTATAAAAATACAAAATTTTTTTTTAAAAGTAATCGGCTTTTTTTTCTCTCAAAATTTCCAATTATTAATCAATAAAACTAAAAAATTCGTTACCGAATATCGAAGTGGGCCATTAAAATATTTTAAAATAAATGATTATTAAAATAAAAAAAAAATTTCAAAATATGATATTAAAAAACAAACATAAAATTGCATAATAAATAAGAGTTTCAAGAGCAGGATAAATCGGATTAGCATTGAAATTTCAAATGATTAAAATAAAAAAATATTTATCAAGTTATTATTTATAATTCAATATTATTTTCTCTTTTAAATCTACATATATTAAAAATGTCTGGGTCCTAAATTGGTAGTGTACTTGAAATGGTTCGTTTAACTCTGTTAAAATTCGTCTCACGAATAGATCGATTCTCCGATTATAAACATTCGTAAATTCTCATCAAGTATCCATCTATCTCTACATCTATCTCTATCCATTCATATAGTGTATGTATACATATTTCGGAAGTCACGTAAACCGGAAAAAGGAAACATTATTAGTACTGTTAAATTTAAATATTTACAATTCATAAAATATTACACCGAATTCGGATAATTCTATGACTTTGTTCTATATATTTATGTATCTATTGATTTGCATATAAAAACTAAAATGAATACTTTTTTTATCTTGTTTCAGATTGATTTCAAATGTAAATAAAGTGGGTCAAGGTATAGCTGAAGTGATATTTGAATATTTATAAAAATGTAAATATTAAAAATATGAAACAGTGAAACGGTTGGTTATTATTAAGTCGTACGTCAATGGACGCAAAAGAAAATCCGAAGGACGACAGTCCCCTCAGTCATAATGATACTTCTTTGTATAGAAGATATAATAATAATAATAAACATCAGCATCAACATCCACATCAACATCAGCATCAAAAATCGAAGCCGTCGTCTCTTGTAAGTAATCCCAGGCTAATACAAAATGACAATACAGATGCTGATGAAGAAGATCAATATAAACTTTACTCTAGTAGCGACGAAAATATACCAAAAAATAGTAATTCCAATATAAGTACAATCGATACACAATCTGTTAATAATATACTCGATAAATATGAAGATCTTGATTGTGAAAAATCATCAGATTCAAGCAGTTTGAATGCTGTTAATTTTGAAACTGATATTGATATCAATCAGCATCACCAAGAGCAGGAGCAACAGCATCTACAGCAGCAGCAACAGCTGGATCAAATCTTTATAACAGCCGGTAAAATGCGACATCGTCCCACTTGCTACTCAAGTGAAAGGCTTGACAAGAAACAAGTGCTCAGGGTCAACCAGCAGACACAGGTGCGACAAAGATCGCGCGATCGAGTTAAAGAACATCATCAACAACAACAACATATCTCTTCAGATGCTCACAAAGCGTCATTTGTTGTTGACGATCATCTTAATTCATTTATCGTACGATCAAATACAAATATATATGATAGCAAAAAAATAGTACCGCATCAAGTTATGTATTTACAAAAAGGTGAAGTACAAAAACGTGTTGATGAATGGTTAAATCATAGCCAAAATTTACAGTTAACTAAATCTAACATTAATAGTAGTGGCAATGCTAGTAGTAATAAATTAAATATTAGTAATAATAACAATACTACCACTAGTAGTAGTGGTAATACTAAACGTGAAATATATTTAACGAGATCGAATAGTAATATTGAACAAAAAAGACGTTATTGCAATAATGAATCACGATTACTTAATGACAAAATGGAATCTCGTCTCAATGACACAGTGAGTTTTGAAAATTTAAATTCTGAACAGCAATTACCAAGACGTGAATACAAGGCCATACTTAGTAATGATCGGATAAATTCACAAAAGGAAACATACAGAGATTATTGTGCAGTAAGAAACGGTTTGAGAAACCACCGTCATCACAAAGATACTGAAAATTTAAAAGTATATAAAGTTAACAACCAAAATGATACTGTGTCTGAATCATCTGGCGATTATTTTAATTTACAACAGCAACAACGAAACCGTAAAGAAGAAATGAAAACTAGTGTGGATAATAATTATCCACAAGATAGTCAACAAGATATTATTTATTCAAAATCTAAATCTGTGAGTACTAGTACTAGTATACGACGAATACCTTCAGCTAGTCGGAGACCAATCAGGTGTACAGACGATGCAACCGCACTAAATAAGGCCAGAGAAAGCCGACGACAGTTAATTACAGCACGAGTGTATCAACGTGTAAATAGTGAATCCGTCAATGAAACTAGAAATGAGTCTATTAATCATCAGCAAAACCAACAAGTTATCAACAAAGAAGTAAATAAAGTTAAAAAACCTCCGCCTCCACCGCGAAGAGATTTTACTGATCGGAATAATCGAGAGGAAACTGCGCAGAGTTTATTAAATAATCAATCAGGTTGTTCGAGTTTTAAGCCGCTTGGTAAATTACTAAGTAAACAGCTGGGTGATTGTAATGCAAATAGTGATTTTGATATAACTATTGGCAAATTACATGATAATGGTGTGATAACAAGGAATACTGATGAAATGATTAAAAATAAATCGTCATTGCATTGCAAAACTATTCATACTGATGACCTTATGAGTATTCTCGCACCTGCTGCCAAGAGATCAGTGTACAAAGAAGACAATGAAGAAGAATCTGATCAAGGTTTCATTAATTTGACTAAAGAAATCGATCAGAATAGCGGCGACCTAGAAATGCCTTCTGAAAGTTGCTTGGATAAATCGACGGCTGTAGAAACTAAAAATTTTAGTACAAAGATACAAAGACGTGATAATTATTATTGTAAAGAAGAAAGTAGTAGTAAAGATAAAGGAATTGCTGAGATAAGAAACGAAAAAATGATGAGCTCGTTTAATCAGTTAAATAAAAATCAATATGATATTTTGTCAAGCAATAGCATTGATGAAGAAAAATTATCGTTGGATAAAAGAGAAAGAGTTGAAAAAAAAGAGACATCGAAAAGTTGTAAGACAAATAAAGTAACGGATGAAATTCTACAAGACTCTTATGAGGGCAGAAGTACGTTGAAGTTAGATAGAGATCGTGGAGCGATCCATACTAAAGATCTGGAAAGTCGGGCAACATTTCAAGATACTTTGGTCGCGGACTTTGCTGAAAACTCAATATTTCAGCATAAGAATGACGATTGTTTTCAAAGCCATTTACTTAATGCTAAAAACTCTTGGAAAGTTGAACCAATTTATTCAAAAGCTAATAGTGACTCGATGCACGTCGAATTGTTTAACGTTAAACAAAAAACCATGATTAATAATGATAGTTCAAATACTCAAATTAATAGTGATGTTTATAATTTAAGTTTAAAAAAAATTGTCGATAATCCAAAAGTTAATAATGAATCGATTGAATCAAATCATGCTAAGCAATTTAACTTTAATAGTGTTCTCAGTGATGATTATAAAAACTTACATATACGTGAAGCTAATCGATTGAATGAATGTAAAGTTTATCTTACCAAAGAAATTATAGAGAGACAAAGACTAATGGATATGCTTAGGAAAGGGGATTATCATGCAGTTAAATTGGTGAGTTACTAAATTTAATTAAACCTGCAATCATTTTTGTAGGAATGAGACAAAATGAGACACTGATTGAAGATACCAGTAAACTTGACTGATTTATTGTAAAACTTTTTAATTAAGGATTTATTCTTTATTAAAATTACTATTTATTTTTTTAACATCGATTTTATTATGATGTTAAGAGGAATGGGGGTAAAATGATCTTAAGAATTTTATAAATTTCATAAAATCTTAACACACTTGACCGAAAATTTTTATCGTTTATTGATTGAATTTTCGAATAAATGAATCCGAGACACAATAGACAACTTGAGAAAAATTTATTAGATATGATTAACTTTTTTTTAAATTTTGATTAAATTGCGATATTCTGGCCTGTGATTTCTGAATGTCAACACAAAAGGAACTTCTTGTTATCGAATTCAAATTTCTGAAGCGTTTTCCGGCATTAAATAATATTATAAGTTAAATTTCATTATGACTGCATTTTTTAAAAGTTTTTAATCTTTTATTCTACTTCAGCGATTAAGTTTTTGAAAAGTTTTTAAATTCTGTAAAATTTTCAGTATAGAATGACTTTTTTAACAAAGTTGGCGATATCCGTTTTGATAAACAGACAAAGTATTACAAAAGAACTTATACTAAGAAAAAATATATTTAGTTTTAAAACTAAATGTTGTGAATACTAAGATCTAAATTTTTTGAAAATCGGGCATGTTTTAATTTATAACCATTTTTTCTGTAATCTACTACACGGAAAGAAAATTATAGGGAGTATTCCTATGCATTATCGGAATGGTTCCTATAATAGTATAGGAGCCATTCCTATAATATTATAGGAACTATTCCCATAAATTATAGGAACTATTCCTATATCTATAGGATGTGTTACCATAATTTATGGTCGTCATTCCTATATTTGTATAGGATGAAATTTCACAAAATTATAGGAACCATTCCCATAATTTTCTTTCCATGTAGTAAATTATTTTTCCACACTTAAAAACTTTTATTATATACTGACCCACCCTGTCTTGAGCTTTCCTACAAAAATAGATACTTATAAATCATCAAATTATTTGTTAGCTTTATCGCTTCCAGATAACGTTTTATTTTGTTTTCCACAAAAATAAATAAAATGCTATAAGTTCAAGTTTAATCATATATGCATTAAGCGTTATCCAATAAATATAAATAACTCTCGTAATACTTTACGATACCATTATTTTTTTTAAATCCTTATTTTTCTACTTTTCTATATAATTCGTCCTCTTTCTGGATAAACCTCGTAAATAAATTTTTATCATAATTGAAATTATGAGCGAAAAACATTCTTTAGTACTGCTATTGCGTAAAAAGAAGCTTTAAATTTTAATAATTATGACAGAATTTTTTATTTGAATTTTAATATTTCTATTAACGAACGTGTAGCAGAATAGATGTTTTGACTGATTTCTGAAAAAATTATAATTTTGCGGTTACGAGATTTATCCAGAAAGGAATCGAATTAATAATTACTTAGTACACGGAAAGAAAATTATGGGAAGTGCTCCTATGCATTATGGAAATAGTTCCCATAATAGTATGGGTACAATTCCCATACTATTATAGGAACTTTTCTCATAATGGTATGAGAACTATTCCCATAATGGTATGGAAAGTATTCCTATAATATTATGGGAACTATTCCCATAATGTTATGGGGACCATCCCTATAATATCATCAAATTTTTTTTTGCAAAATAGTGTAGAAATTTTTTCAAAATTTGAGACTTTATCGAAATTTAAATTGTTATTTCCAAAATTGGAATTTTCTTGAATGTTGTGCGCTGACAAAAAAAATCTGTTAAAAATTTTGATGTTTTTTACCAAATGCGAACTTTTTTTTCAATGTTTGAATTTTCGTTTTTGTGTTTAATAATATTTCTGTGTATATTAGAAGTGATTTCCATACTTTTCTTTAAATTAATATTTTCATGATAGTATGGGAACCATTCCCATAATATTACAGGAATGATTCCCATAATGGTATAGGAACGATTCCCATAATATTATGGGAATGATTCCCATACTATTATAGGAAGTCTTTCTATAAATTATAGGAACCATTCCGATAATGGTATGGGTATCATTCCCATAATTATAGGAACTGTTCTTATAATTATGGGAAACATTGTTATAATTATAGGAAGTACTCCCATAATTTATGACCGTAATTCCTATACTGGTATAGGAAAGAATTTCACAAAGTTATGGGAACCATCCCCATAATTGTCTTTCCGTGTAATGAAATTTATGAAAATATAAATGACTAAATATTTTTTTGGCATAAATGAATAGTTTACTCATATACTGATTCAATGAAAAGTTAAATAATGGAATGATATCATGAATAGTATATATATTTATTGAATTCACATGTCATCGTATCATTAGTCAAAAATTCAGATGATAAAGAAGTTTAAATTATGACTGTGGTGAAAACGTGAAAAGTAGTGTGTTATCGTGTTTGGATGTAAGCACCAGAGAAGAATTACTAAAATAAGGAAGAACGAGAAAAAGAGACAGGTGGTAGAAGCTATTTATGATTCAGTTGAACTGGGTAGACGGCATTACGTATGCAGTACATAGTACGCTTTAACGCTCAAGAAAAGCCACAATAAATCGTACTATGCGCTTGAATACCTCCCTCTCAAAAAGTTGAATGATAATGCATATAGACTTTTCCCTTTTTATTTTTTTTATTACCCCATTCTTTTAATTTTTCCACTTTAATTATTTTTATCACTTATTCAAGCACAGCTTAAACGACTTTGAATTTATCGATCTTTTTTTTTCGCTACAAATTAATGGAATTTAAAGATTTCAATTTTCATTTATCAAGCTAAATATTTTTTTAGATATTCATCAGATTAAAAGTGTTATAAAAACAATAAAAGTCAGAGAAAAAAAGCAGAAGGCGTTAAAAATGAATGGAATATATGTTGAGAATAAAGTAAAGTAATGTAAAGTAAGAAGAAAAAAAATAAAATTAGTTGAGAAACTTACGGAGACTGTGACAATTAGAAAAGTTTTACTCAGTGCGAGAACAACTACGGAATATTGTCGCAGATGCTTTTATCTAAATGCTAAGAACTTGTAATACGCTATAGCGTCATGACTCTTCATCACCATCTATTTTTTTACGCTACTACCAAAGCTATTAATTATTATCATTACATACAATTACAGCATTTTACTAAAACTATTTCAGTTATTAAATTGCATAATAACATTTACTAAAATAATATAATATTTATTTAGATGAAATCATAAAACTATACGACTGTTCAATTTTAAAACCAATATAGCAAGAGCCAAATTTTTAAGAGTTGATTCTTACCCTCTTTAATGCTTTCTGAACATCATCCCACCCTTTTTTATTAAAATGTTTCTTATTGACATATTTTTTATTGGAAAGTAATTCTTATTTCTTTCACAAAACGGATTTATAAAAAAAAAAAAAGTAAGAACTGGCTCTTACTGGGGTTTAAAATTGAGAAAATTCTATAAAACTTACTGCTTTCATCGTGATTCCTAAAGTTTTTGCTGAGTTATTCACTAAAAATAAAAAAATTAAAACTTTAAAGTTTCATTTTTGAATAATTACTTCCACTGTTGTCTAATCAATATCAAAATTTAATTCAATCAGACCCGAGTCAAAAAAAAAATTCTAGTGTAGTCCTCAAAAGCCTCAATTCCTTTGATGTTTTATTTCGCGCCCAGAAAGTAACTCTAGTACTCAAAATCCTCAATGAGAACCATGAGGTCTACATACGAATAATTTATCGATTTTAAATTATAATTAAGAGCTCAAAATCCTCAACAAATATGGAAAGTTATATTTTGAACCGGTTCAAGTGTGGATAAAATAATTCCTTTGTTTTGAGTATTTCGGCTGCCCAAATTCAAAACACAGTAAGGGACAAATTTTTCAAAAACGATTTTTTAGTATTTTTGGATTCAGTGGAGTTTTGTGAACATGATTCAATTTATGTTTCAAAAATTTTATTTTTGTCAGTTACTGTGTTTTGAAATAGGGCAGCCGATTTTAAGGCTCTATTCCAGTTTAGTCCTCAAAGTAATACAATTGGTCGTAACTACTACTTTGAGAACTAAACTACATTTTTTTGTCGCTGGTTTTTCTAAGATTACTCAAAAACCGTTGACGCTAAAAATTTTTGAAGTTCTAATCCAAAAACTAGACACTTGCACTGATAGAAATTTTATCTTGGCTCAAGAAATATTTTCTTAAGCCAAGAATTTATTTTTGAAGAAAAGCAATTGTCTTGCTTCAAGAAATTCTTGTCTTGATTTAGATTTTCTTGGCTCTAAAGATTTTGTATCTTTGATGGATAACTCTCGTGTCTTGACCCAAAACTAAATTATCTTCAATCGATACTATTGAATTCTTTAAGCAAGACCACTTGTCTCTTCAGCTAAAAATGTCGTATTGTTATTTTAAGAACTTTAAATTTTTGGTTCAAGTAATAATTTCTTGATGGAAGATGTTTTCAAAGTAATGAAAAAAAAAACTTTTTTTAAAATAAATTTCTATTTTAACATATCTAAAGTAAATGAATGTAGTCCTAAAAAATCACTTTAAAATTTTTTATTTTTAAAATAAAAAAAAAAGTTTTTTTTCAAGCTGAGTAAATTGAGATCTTGATTTAAAAATCGCGCCATTCTCGAAACAAGTCGGTAATGTCTTAAACCTACATTTTGCCTATCTCAATCCAAGAGCAAGAAATTCTTAAGCCAAATATGTCAGATTTTGTTTCAAAACAATAAAGGCTTCATCGAAGAATAAAATTCTCAAACGAAGAATTTTTTTTCTCTATTCGAGAAATTCAATTTTTTGGTTCAAAAAGTTATTTCTTAAATTAAAACAATTAAAAATTTTAAAACAAGAACCACATTTTGAAGAAAAAATTTTTCTTGAATCGAGATATTTTTTCTATCAGTGTGGAGCTACAGTTTCCTTTTTTTTCTTCCTTGTACAACCATTTCTCTCAAAGTTAGGGCCTGTTGAAAATCACCCAAAAATTTGGAATTTTTTTTTGATCCTTTAATTTTTTCCAGTAGTGTATAATATATTTCTATACTGTTGTCAATCTTCAAATTATAAATTGATGCTCTAGAACCTTATTGAGAACTTTGAGACTTAAATCCAACTTTCTTTTTTAACTCGGGCGACCCTTGATAAATTCTCTATTGCCGCAAGATTTATCAAATTCCAACTATTCGATGTTCTAATCAGCAAATTGTCTAACTTGATATTTTTTAGTAGGAGATTCTGTGCAATTTTCAAATAGCAATAAGAAAAAATATTATTTAAGTAGCCTAGACAAAAATATTATACATAAACTAGATGTAGAATTGATTTTTAGACGAAAAAAAATTTTTAAATTACTTTTTTCGCATAAATGGAGGATTTTCTGAAATGGAGTTAGACAGTTTGCTAATTACAACGTCGAATTAATTGGAAAACAAAATTTTACAATAGCAATTTTTTTACGAAAATTAAATGAAAATCAAAGCAAAGAAAATTTCAAATTTCATGCGACAAAGAGTTACATAATTGTTGGGATAGTGACTAGAATCACCAACAATAAACATTATGTCACATATTATATCATGTTTATATAGTCACGTACTAAAATCATATAATGTATGAAATAGCAAACCCTATAGCATGTATAACAGACATATATAAATCAAAGCTGCCTAGTACACATCACTGCGCTTTATGTTACACATTACCCACGCATGTCAAAGTTACCAGTCATCTAACTCGTAACGAGTTATAGATTCTCTTATAGTCTAACATTTTGCAATAATATAATAACAGTAACATCCATGTATGACATATATGACAAAAAATGTGTCCCTCAAGTCTGTGATTTTTGTATTCTAAGTACATACATCAAAAAGAAATTTAACGTGTAAACAAAGAAGTGTAAAATAAAATTATTATTATTGTTTTAATGTCAAGTGTAAATGAAAACAATAGAAAATTTTTGTTTACAATTTTCTATTACGTTGTACCGGAACAAGCATCGTGATATAGAATTTCAGTGGAGCCAAAACATTGAATTGTTTACATTGTTTGATGGGCATAGATATTGATATATATTCTTGTATACATAAATATGCATGTATAAAATAGTATATAGGATACTGACGATTACAATAGATTTTTTAGTTACATCAGATATCAATACGTAATATTTTTTGCAAAGTTGAATAGAGATAAAAGCGAGACGAAAAAAGTACCGGGCGGCGCCCTAGTCTTTAAAGTTGAGGGACGCTTGCGTCGATTCAACCCTGGTTGCTCGGGGCAACCGATAGGGATGAATCTCTCTACGCCCGGCGTCGGCTTTCCGTACGCGGGTGGGGCTGTTACACTCAGTGCGCTTTCTGTCATTCTACTGACCATGTGCAATTTCGCTTCACTAAATTTCATTGTTTCAAAACAACGTTCTTCATATATATTTATCCATGATTATTCTTTACATCATTAATTTTTTATTTTTATAAATAATTTACCCTTGTAATTTAATATTTTTTTTTATTAATTGACAGTCGTTTAATTTATTGCTGTTAAACTAATTCCTTATAAGTATAAGTCAACTTTTTATTATTAAAGTGCATGAGACTCAAAATTATTTCAGTGAAAGTGTACAAAGTGAAAGGGTTTTAAGAAAATGAATAAATAAAAAAAAAGAGAAATGATATGAAATTTAAAAATGAATATTTATTTTGATTTAAATAAAATAAAAATTTAAATTCAATCAACCTGTTAAACTTGAAGTAGTTTTTTCATCAATGAAACAAAGAAGTGAGTGTTGAGTCTGATAACGAATTTAAGAATAAACATATGATATATATTCTAAAAGTGAAGTTGATAAAACAGGTCTCAAAAACAAAGGAAAGAAAACAAGTGAAGTCGTAAGTGAGCTGCAGAAAGTAAGCTAGAGCAAACAATTGTTGAATTTATTAAAGGTGTTTAAACAATTCAAAAGATCAAGTTTTTAAATGTTTTCAAGACTTAAGATTCCTTTGTTCTTTATTCATTGTAGTATTTTTATTTAAACAATTCTATTGTGATACAGAATAACTAAAGCCGGCACTAAATTCTTAAAAATACTTCATATTTTATTGTTGGGTTTCCGTATTCATTAATTTATCTACAGCTTTCCATTGCTAGCCTTTTTATTTACCTCAAAATTTAAGTCAAGATTTCATTTCTCGAGCATCTATTATTATTGTATTTAAATGGATCTTAAGTCTACTTGATCTTTTCTTTTTCTTTCATTTTATTTCTACACAAAAATGCGACATCATTGCAATAATTATTTTTTTAAATTTAATTAAATAAATGTATTTTTTAATTTCATTTAAAATTTTTATTTCACCACAAATCAAACTTTTTTTTTCACGCAAAAATATAAATTGGCTCTATAATTCATACGTTCCTCTAAACACGAAGAGGATATCTGACTGAATAATAGGTTCATGCATCAATTTTATTTTATTTTGACAATTTATATTTTTTTAATTTTTTCGCAGTGATTAAAATAACGTTTGCTCAGCATCAAACCGCATTGGTTATGATTTTTTTTTTATTTAAAAATTTATATTTTCCATTTTTTTTTTTGCTAAAAAGTAAATGGTTTTTTTTTTGTCAGTCCCAGTAATACTCTTGTAGCTTTGTAAATATTTACTCAGTTATAAGTTATAAGTCATTATATATATTAACTGATATAAAAAAACCTCAAAGTAAATAGAAAAAATATTTAGTATCTGTAATGAATTCAAAGGACGAGCAGTGAATTCATTAAGTATACTTATTACAAAACTCAAACGATTTCTCAAGTATATTAAAGTAGATCAAAAAACTTTCAGAGTGAAATATTCCAATATATATATATATATATATATATATTTAAAATATATTTATATACCCCCAATGCTAAAGTAAGAAAATAACTTTTTAACATTAAAACTTTGTAATTTGAAGTTATTAATAATTAATACTTTTTTAGAGAATAAATTTACAAGACTTATGCCAAGTTATTGACAAGTTATTTAATATTTATTGAAAATTTTTAGTTGAAAAAAAATCTTAAGCTTTTAAATAATTGTAAATTAATATAATTATTAGAAATTTTGAGATTTGAGAAGGCGAAATTTTTTTAGTTTTTTGTCAGGTAAAAGTCTCATTACCCACTCAGTACCATTAGTCGCTCACTTTAACTGTTTAATGCGTTTTTTATAATTTTTATTAAAAAAAAATTTTAACTCAAAAAATTATTATTAATAAATAATTAGTTTTGAATGTAAATATATCAAAATATGATGTATCAAATTACTTTATAATAGATTATAAATTTAAATTAAGTGACTGTTTTAAAAATCGCGCTCAGCTGGACAATTTTTACTTTAACGTTCGTTCGTTAGATTAAATTAAAGTTGCGTCAAATTTTTTAAGAATTGTTATAACTATATCTTATTAAATATATTTTTAAAACTCATGAAATTTTATATTATGAAAGAATAAAGTAATATAATTTATAAATTATTTTCCAAATCAATAAACTTATCATAGATTAATTGATATGGTCTTTGAGCGACTATAGGGCCATGTGTTGATCGAGTAATAGTACATGACAACTTGTATTGAGCGACTGTGGGTACACTCAAGACCTTATTTAAAAAATTAATAATAATTAATTATCAGCATTATTCTTCAAACTAAAATTTAATTCTAATACTCAAAACTACAAAAAATAACTATAAAAAAATATATATGATTTTTCATTTTATTTATTAATTTATATTGAGTGATTTAATAGCATTCCAGTGAAAAGTGAGCGGGTATCAGAGCTTTTACCTTACTTCTTAAAAAAAATTTCATTTTGTTATTGAAAATTTTTATATTAAATCTTCATGAAATACTGATTTTTAATAAATTTATTTTTTATTTCTACTGAATTTCATGAATTAAATTTATTTTAATTATAGTAGCTAGTAGGTAATGTATCGTTACATTACACTGTATTGAAAATATAAATGATACGCCAAATAAAAACTGCATGTATGCAAATTAGTTATTTATGTTTCATTAAAATATCAACGTGTAGTATTTTATGTATGCTATAATATAAATAAATTTTTAATATGATATATATTTTCTCAATAACATTTATACTGAAAATTAATGAAGTAATTTTTAAACATTTGTATTCATTTAACCAATTAATTTTTTAACGGAAAATTCAAACCGTTGAAAATATAATATTTTTATTTTATTTAATTAAAAAGTATAAATAAAAAAAAAATGAAATAATTTAATTTATGCATCAGCGATAAAAAAAAGGAAAATTCAATAGAGATGTATGAGGAAAAATAAATTAAATGTAATAAACATTTATTTTATAAAAATATTTTTTCAACTGAAGCTAGCACAAAGCGTTGCTTAATACATACATTTATTTTGATATTTTTATTTTAAATTGAATTTTTAAAAAAAATTTAATTTTGATGAAAAAAAAATTACTTTTTTCTTTTTTAAATGTGAAGATAAATTCAAAACTGTACACAAAAAAATGGATTTCTTGACGTAAAAAATTTTGACTCGTTCCAAGAAAATTTTTACTTGACTTAAGAAATTTTTTCTGGCCTAAGAAAAATTTTTGTCTTTAATTCATAATGCAAAATATTCTTGCGCCAAAAAATCCATTTTTTCTGTGTACGCTATAAAATATATTTATAAATAAATAATTTTAATAGACTCTCAAAGCAGACGAAGGTATTGCTGGTGATATATTAGATGAAATTAAATTTGCAAATCAAATTTATTGTATAACCACTTTATGGAGTGATGAATAAAACAGATAACTATAGTAAAGTGATACCAATACTATAGCATTCAGTTACCAGTACTTATCATTATCACCACTATCATAACTATCAATACACATACAAACTTATAATATATTATACGAAAATTTAGTTAGTCGAGTAATATTAAACTTGTCTTCTAGAATGAAACGAGTGAGTGAGACGGAATAAACATAAATGAAAGGTGGAATATTGTATTATATACATATATATATAGGGTTTGCTTTTGACATAAAATTAAAAGTTTCTGTCATATGCATCCTATACATCACCACAAACCGTAAATGGTTCTCTATAAATGTATATGATAGTAAATAAGTTTAATAATGCATGAAGAACAAAGCATTAACTTCCGCTATCTTCGCGTCTGTTTATATTGTTCAGACACATTTACATGGTAATATTATTGTATCGAGTAAACGTCAATATTACATGTACTAAATGGATCTAAATTATCATTCATTGGATCACTCGTTTGGTCAAAATTACTTAAGAAAGTAGAAATTTTTTTTTAATTTATGAAAAGAATGAGATACGGCAAAACGTCACAAAATTTTTCAAAGAAAATGAAAATTATTTTGATCGAAAGCTCAACTATGGTAACTTGGTAGTGGATTTTGGAATGACAAAGAATAGTAAGGGTAAAATGGGCCACTTTAACAATTAAAAGAAAATTTTTTATTGAAATTCTTACACTGAAAGAACAATTTATTTAAGCCGAATAAGATTTGTTTCAGTCAAATAAATCCCATATTTGAATGGATCCAATTAGTATTTATTTGAGACAAAGATATGGTTCTTTTGCATGAAATAGTGATTTGTTTATAGTTAATTAATCTTCATTTGAATTTTTTTTCAACCAAGATTTGTAAACTATAAACAAATATATATTCGAAATAAATAAATGATTTTGTTCAGTCAAATAAATCTATTCATTTGGCTCAAATAAATTGTTCTCTCAGTGTATGAAACAATGACAAATTTTTTTGAAATAGATAAAATAAAATTGCATCAGTGCTAAAAAGGCAAAAGAATTAATTGCCTACTTGACTTATGTTTACCCGGTCAACGCTTTTTAATTATTATTAGACAAAATATTCGTTGACTATAATTAGATGAATGAAAAATTTTTGTCGATTAAATATTTAATTTCTTTTTGTTACATACACTGTAAAAGGAATGGTGTTAAAAATGGACTCATTTTAACTTCATCCAGTGTTAAAATGAAATTACACCGGTAGGAGGTGTAATTCGGTGGTGTTAAAATGCCGGTGTGAAAGCGGAGTGATACTGGTGTAAAAGAAAGGTAAACCGCGTTTGCTTGGAGTATTAACTTTAAAGATTATAAAACACAAAAAGTGTTAGTTCTTTATGAAAATTAATAAAAAATATCATTTATTAACACCGCTTTCGGTGTTGAAATTTAACACCGCCGATTTTAACACTTACACCCCTTGCACTTACCCCGGTGATTTTTTACAGTGTACAACTGGTCTTGAACGTAAAAAATAAAGTAATAAAATAAATTAGTGTTAAGTAAAATTTAAAAAATAATTTATTTTTTAATTAAATAGAAGTACGGGAGTATAAAATAAAAAATATATTGTACGAAACAAAAATAAATATCACGCAAGCAGAATAATTGTGTGATATATTCTTTGTTGTAGGTATGAGAAAAAAGTTTAATTAATTTTTAATTTAATTTTTTTTTCAACAGTAATTAATTACTTGAAATTGTTTGGATCTAAACGAAATATTATTAAAAAAAAAAATACAAACATTTACAAAAGGGATTTGTTGAATACACACTTTATTCAACGGTTCAATAAATTGATACACACACTTGTTATGTGCTACAGATTGTACTAAATAATATATAATATAATAATAAAATATACGATCAAGTGGAAAAGTAAATTTGTGTTGAATTTAACAGCACATCGACCGACCGGACATTCACTGAGACGTGGCGTGCACATGACACCAAATGTAATTCGTTTGTTAATAGTCGAGAGGTCAGTCGTAATGGATTCAAACTACCGGCAATAACTACAGTTATCTTGTGCATATTGTTCAGAAAACTTTTATTTATATTGTTTTTATCTTTATCATGGATTTTCGAGGCGAAAAAGTATTTTCAGATTGATTGAATCATAACTCTTCGTAATCCTATTTATATATTTTTTCAGCCATATAAAACCCATGATTAAATAAATAGAAAAAAAAACTATCGTTCACAATTTACAATAACGAATATAATGTATTTAAATAAAAGTTTTGCGCGATACTAGCCATAAAAAATTCATTCTGTCGTTAAAAATTTATTTTTATGGACATAGAAGTTCTTTACAGACACTTTAAGTTTGGTAAATTTTAATATGATTTATTAGTAATAAAAAAAATTACGTTTTTATGAAATACATCAATTAAAAAAATAATCCTCAATAATTGAACCGATTCATTATATAGAGAATAGGAAGACATGTAAAATATGCAGAAGTAGAGCTTCATTTTTTATGATCTCATAAAAATACTTCCTTATCGTTTTTGAAAAAAATTTTTCGTTTATATTACTTGTCTGCGTAAGCAAAAAATCATTATAAAATCTATCACCACGATCAACTTTCAAAGTCAAGTTATCGAACTATAAGTGGCTGATTTAAACTTCTGGAAATTCTAAAACTGAGTCCATGATTGGTTTGAACTTCAGTGATCCTATTTTTGAAATTTAAAATTGACGATTGTTGAAATTTTATGTAAACGCAAAAAAGTTTAATAAATCAACTTTCCGAAAAGGTCCTAAACATAAAAGTTTACATTGAAATAAAAATATTTTGAAATCTAATTTAATTTCAGCTTTAGTTTTTACTTTTAACTTTATCACGGTCAATGTCTTTTGAACATTATTCAAGCGGTATTTTTTACGGGAATAAACTTTTGAACTAAAGAGTCAAAGGTTTGAAAAGTGGCAAAAGTTTTTTATTTTTTAAACTCATAAATAATGGAAAATTTATGTTTTGCATTATTTTTCTTTAATTATTTAATATATGTGCACTGTAAAAAAAACGGGGTAAGTCCAGGCGGTGTAAGTGTAAAATTTTTGGTGTGCAAATAACACCGCTGACGGCGTGAATATTCTTTATCAGTGTTAATACATACAAAAATATTCTCGAGCATTCTTTTATATGTAATACATTTATTTTCCTATTTTATATACGTGGAACTTTTTTTTTATATCGATTTAACACCGGTATTTTAACACCATCCACACCGGTGTTATTTCATTTTAACACCGCTCCTTTAACAGTGTAGTAAAGTATAATACTTTTAAAAAAGTAAAATAAATTTTCAACGTCCGAAATTGGTAAAGCTCTTTTATATATTCACTAAAAAGTGAAAAAAAATTTTCATATTTTAGTTTCCTTGATAAAACTTAGAATACTTTAGAACATCAAACATAATTTTTTTTTTTGCTTTTCTTTATTAAAGTTAATACGCAGTATCCAATAATTTATTATTTCAATCTTATCATTAATTCAGAATATTCACAAAAACATACTAAGTATCTTAAATTTTCTTTTGTTACTAAAAGCTTCACGTAAAATAAATTTATTCTCTTAAAAAAAGAAAAATTAATTTCTAATAAAAAAAATTCTGTGCAGACGTTTCAGCGAAGTTAAAAAAATATGCAACTCACATAACTTTTTTTTTAAAAAGCATAAAAACTTGAATTCTATTTAAACACAAATTAGCGCGCTCGCTTACAAAAATAATTATTTGAATACTTTCAAGAGTCTTTTGATATACACACAAAAATAATTTATCTCTCCATTGAATTCTCATAAAGGTTCATTAGATTCATAAACATAATTTATAGTTTAAATTCGCGCATATTCATATTCGCCTGAAAAATTTTTCATATATTAAAATATATATACACTTTGGAGTGGTCTACTTAAAACGAGAAAAATGACTCGTAATATTACTAAGTCATGCACAATGTCACAAAATAAAACTATTAAAAAAAAAGTACATGTATATTATATATATGTGTATAAAAACGTTTTTCAGAATGTATAAAAAAAGTTGGTCTTCAAAAATAAATGAAACGGCAAGAATAAAAAATAAAGCAGTTGAAGCAAAATGTTTTTAAATAAAAATAATGTCATGAACAAAAAATCACCAAAATTGCAGCAGCTGAAAAATAAAAATAAAAATCAGAATCAAAAGCAAAAGCAGGAGCAAAAACAGCATAAGATAAGATTAACTACGTGCTAAGAAACGATTGAAAAACCTATCCACGATAGGTTGCCTGCAGAGCGGTGGTAGCAGGGAGTTGCCGGAAATTGGCGACTCCGACAACGTTGCCAGTGGTAACAGCATTATGTGCTGTGTACTACAGGGTGCTGGTAGAGTATGTCCCTCAAGTATGAGGGACAAACGTCATGATGGTAGCACAGCCAGTGACCGAGGTGGTTGCAATACATCACTTGCTACCAATGATTTACCACTAGAATCATTGTGGGCCGCTGGTTTAGATGAAGGAATGGGTTTTCCACAGCGATGTTACTACGCAAATCATCGGACAATTCCAATAACACCAACTACACCTTCAAAAAACACCGAACAGATTTGGCATGAGCGTAATACATCCTACAGGTATTATTATTATTATTATTATGTCATTAGTTATAATTATAATAGTTACGGTGACAACCAAGAGTTATAATTAATAGAGCAGCTTTTAAATAAGCTCGATTATCGTAATCTCTCAATAATTAGATCCTTCATATCATTTTGAATAACCTATCAATATTTAATTAATCCATGTGATTATACGATAATTGAAGTCTGTGATTACTAAAAGATAATTTTATGAAAAAAAAAAAAAAAACGATCAAATGACTGAGAGCTTTTCAATGTAAAAAATTTAATCTTATAATTTTATATTTTAATCTTCTGGGATCAGTTATTTATTAGTCACAAAATTTAATGGACTAAAATCTACATTTAATTATTTATTTATTGGAGTTTTAAATTTATTCAGTTCTAAATCATTATGTAGTTGGGATAAAGAGATTGATTTATAGTTAATTTAATTAACGTTTAATAACGTAAACAATTAGTAGGTTTAGTTATTCAAAGTTAAAACAATCCGCATTAAAGTATTAAAAGTGAGTAAGCTCTCAAAGTCCGATTGGATTGTAGGGAAACGGATTATACGTAAATAGGAATGAATGTGCTAATACATTGAACATCACTCTTTAATCAAACATTTCAATCTAAATAGTTAATCTAATTTTATCTTTATCTCCATAAAACTTTCAAGATTCATTTATTTCCATTTGTGCGTTGCCATTTTGAATGAATCTTTCTTTGATACTTACTTGATTTGTTTTTTTCTATTTTACAATTCAAAGTAAATCGAAATTTTTTGTTTTCTAATCGATTATTTTTTAGACATAAAAAAATGGTAATTTAAATTGCTGTTATTATTATTTATAAAGTCATGAATAAACTCGATATTTGTATGTTATCGTGCACTGTAAAAAATTTGCGGAGTGAATTTGGAGTGGATGACTTCATATTTATTCACTTCCCTTCGGAATAAAATTTACTCCAAATGGAAGTTATCGCGGAGTAGATGATTTATTTTTTTATTTCATTCCCTCGGAGTGAATTTCCCTCCGAAGGAGAGTTTTGGAAAATATCAAATATAAAAAAATTACTAACCCGACGAAAAAAGATTTTATGTAACTGTACACGGTAAAAAATTTACAGTCAAATTTACTATGGGCGCAGAGTATCATCAAACTACACGGAAAGAAAATTATGGGAATGGTTCCTATAATTTTATGAAATTTCATCCAATACCAGTATAGGAATGACGACCAACAATTATAGGAATACGTCCTATAATTATAGGAATATTACCCATAATTATAGAAATAGTTCATATAATTATAGGAATGATACCTATACCATTATGGGAATGGTTCCTATACTTATAGGAATGGTTCCTATAATTTATGGGAATGGTTCCTATAATATTATAGGAATGGTTACTATAATATATAGTAACCATTCCTATAAATTATAGGAATAGTTCCTATAAATTATAGGAACCATTACTATAATATTATAGGAATGGTTACTATACTATTATAGGAATGGTTACTATACTATTATAGGAATGGTTACTATACTATTATAGTAACCATTACTATAATAGTATAGTAACCATTCCTATAATATTATAGAAATGGTTCCTATAATATTATAGTAACCATTCCTATAATAGTATAGTAACCATTCCTATAATAGTATAGTAACCATTCCTATAATAGTATAGTAACCATTCCTATAATATTATAGTAACCATTCTTATAATAGTATAGTAACCATTCCTATAATATTATGAAAATATCAATTTTCAAAAAAGTGTGGAAATCACTTTTACAATACACAAAAGTATTATTAACCATAAAAACAAATATTCAAACATTGAAAAAAAAATAAAAATTTTAAATATCGCAAATAAATTAGAGGGTCTTTTCGGCGGCCATATTGGATTGAAGCTTTTTTGACTAGCGTGGGGTCTCAAAAAAACACTCGACACAAAAATCCACATTTTTCTAATCATATAAGTATCTTTAAAAAAAAATATATTTTTAGTTGCACGAACGTTCGTAACTTCAGGGACATAAAAAAAATTCGTATTTGGCAAAAATCATCAAAATTTTTCAACTGAAATTTTTCCAGCATAGAACATTCAAGAAAATTCAAATTATAAAAATAAAAATTTATATTTCGATAAAATCTCAAATTTGGGTAAAATCTCGAAAAGTTCATATTAGTTTTAATTTAACATGATACTGAAGTAAGCCGATGTCTTATAATTTTTGGATTTTTTTTAACATTAAATTTCTACACTATTTTGCAAAAAAAAAAATTTTATTATATTATAGGAACCATTCCTATACTATTATAGTGACCATTCCTATAATAGTATAGTAACCATTCCGATAATATTATAGGAATGGTTCCTATAATATTATAGTAACCATTCCTATACTATTATAGTAACCATTCCTATAATAGTATAGTAACCATTCTTATAATGGTATAGTAACCATTCCTATAATATTATAGTAACCATTCCTATAATAGTATAGTAACCATTCCTATAAATTATAGGAACCATTCCTATAATATTATAGGAACCATACCTATAATATTATAGGAATGGTTACTATACTATTATAGGAATGGTTACTATAATAGTATAGGAATGGTTCCCATAATGGTATAGGGATGGTTCCTATAATATATAGGAACCATTCCTATAATAGTGTAGGTACAATTCCTATACCATTATAGGAACCATTCCTATAATGCATAGGAATACTCCCTATAATTTTCTTTCCGTGTATAAGAAAACTGGTACAAAATTTACAAGTGTCCCATAGTAAACGGTATGCGCAGACTGCACGATTGTGGCCTATGCGCATACGTTTGCTATGGGACACTTGTAAATTTTGTACCAGTTTTCTTATAGTTTGGTGATACTCTGCGCCCATAGTAAATTTGACTGTAAATTTTTTACCATGTATACAGTTATACATGAACTATATACAATTGGATAGAGGTGATGCATAATTATATAAAATTTTTATATAATTACATCCAATCGTATATAATTCTATATAAAAATGCAAAAAAGAATAATAAAATTATATACAAATGTATATATTTGTATACAATTATGTAGAATTTGAATATAATTAAGTATAATCTATACGAAAACAGTATGTGATTATATACAAATGTATATATTTGTATAAAATTGTATAGAATTACATACAGATTATATACGAAATATATACAAATTATATACAGTTATATACGATTGTATATGATTGTATACAATTAGACATAATTATGTACAATTATATACAATTGAATCGGGCCATTTTTTCTATCCAATTTTATAAAATCTTTTTTCATCGGGAATACATAGTGAGCTTAGGTCTTTGATATTTTTACATTTATATTGAGTACAGAAATAATTACGAGCTCTCTTTACATATATTTATTTATTTTATTTATTTATTTATTTATTTATTTATTATTCAATTCTGGCGAAAGTTGAATGGCAATAATTATACATAGTGTGATTAAAGTACATGTAAAACTATAAGCACAGTCATAAATAAAAAGATGAATTTCAGCAAATAAGTGATAGTATATATAAAAAATAAATATAACAATAAAAGATAGAAAGATGATATAAAAATATGAAAATATAAGAATAGAAACGTGAGAACACTCATGGATTTACGTGAAATGATTTTTGAATATTTTAAGCAGCTGATAATAAAACTTGAACAAATATAATTCCACTGTCAAACTGTCATGAGACTTACATGAACCATGCCACAAAATAACATTCCATATTGTATCAAAATATAAAATATTCCCATAAAAACTATTTCACTATAGCTATTCAACAATTTAATATTTTCACTATATATCATATATATATGAAATTATAATTTAGTGAGGTACTATAACATTTTATTAATTAAAATCATAATATTTCAAGTTAAATTATTTATATTCGAATCAATTATTTATTTAAATATGTTTCTAATTAACCTGTTTCTATTAAAAATAAATTTACTTGAGTATTAAAACTCTGGACTGATTGAATGCGGATTGAAATAAAATCCGTATTCACACCCGATTTTTTACGGTGTGATATTGACAGAAACCAAAATTAGTATTTTTGATTTTTGGTTAAAATTCCGTACTCGTTATTTTTTTTTTATTAGAATAAAAATAAATCGGTATACGTTACTCGCGATTAAATATTCAGATTACGAAATTTCTAATATACAGTACAATCTTGTTACAAGCAATTTTGAACACCCTTCTTACTCACGTAAATTACATCCATATATTAGATTTTTCCTATCAGTGAAAGTGGGACAAAGAAATTGCTTATACCCATATAGTATTTTATATAATACCTAGATATATTAAATATACTAACATAAATAATGAATTTTAACAAAATATATATATATATTAAAAATAAGTAAGTCTAAATAATGTTATTGCCAATTTATCAATTAAACTATAAATTATAAATTCGATATTTATATTATGTATTTTGTTTAAATAAATCTTGTTATATTTTATAATAACGCACATGTGTTATAAATATAAAACAGTAATTTTTGTAAAAATATATGAGTGTGAATGTAGCAGACATCAGACAATTTTTGAATTATAAATAAATAGAGTAAATAATTAAAAAAATAATATTTACAAAAAATGCACTTATTAATTTGAAAATTTTTTAAATGCGCATTTTTTTTAAATTTTATTTTATTAATTATTTACTTTATTTTTTAATAATTTGAAATTTGTCTTATGTCTGCTACATTACCACTCATGAAAATATTTAAATAAATACAGAATGATTCAGTACAACGTATTATAAATTATAATAATTAAGTGTAAATACTTTCAAGGAACGCCCAAAAATAATTTAAATACTGAATATAATTATAGTAAAGTACTTAGTACTTTTTTGCCCAACTCTATTTGAATATTAATGAAGTAAATAAAATTATCATAATAATATGAAGGGTTTATATTTATATTAATATTTAAAAAAAAAAATATAATAAGATATTTTGAATATATCTAGAACTCCAACAATATCTACTGGAGCAGAGTCTTCAATAATTGATGAGATATGGACTTCAACGAATGAGCGAAAATACTTTCATACGTCAACAATGTCTTCAGAAATCGATTCGAATCTCAACATTCATGAAAACAATCGTTCACTTGAAATGAGAGACAAGGATTCATATCTTAATGACGTGGAAAACAATAAAGACATTCAGAAACGGTCTTATTATCCATCAACACCAACGACATCGGGATTGGGATCGTCTATTGAAAAAACTCAATCCATTGAAACTCCGAGATCCCACGATCCGCCTAGTCATCTATGGTACAGTCGTGCTGATGACTTTTCGAATTACAACACTGTTAAATCATCACACGCAATAACACGACAGCCTCGACCTAATCCAGATTGGTTTAAAAATGACAATAAGTTTATTAGCCATCGTAAATTTTGTGGATTACAAAGAAACGACGACAATGAAATATGGTCATCGAAAATCGATAACACAAATAATATTTCTGGATATATGACACAACAAAATCGACAACATCGTTGTTATCATCAGGCACGTAAAAGTTTTTCTACTTCAATGATGACTGATCTGGCTGCTATGCTGAGTGATTCACAACAAAGTCTCGGAAGTACTTCCATATTGGTAAGTTTATATTATCTACATAAAACACTAATTATTCTACTCATTACTTCTGTGTCACTCATTATTTTAAATTATATTTAATGACTTCTATACTTTTATGTAAAATACATTAGTTATATATTTTTTATTGTATTTATTTATATCATTTATTATTATTATTATTGTTGTTTATTAATTTTATTATTTATAATTATTGTTGATATATTTTATAAAAAAATAAATTGAAAATTATTTGACCCTGATTTTATCATTTTTTTTACTTATTTATGTCTACGATAAAATTTTTCCTCATCCTCATTTCGATAAATTTATCGTCCCAATGTTGCAATATATTTTTTAAAACGATTGACCTTTTTAAGAAAAATACAAAGAAAAAACTCGAAAATAATATCATAAATAACGATCTGCTAACATTCTAGAGATACAAAAGCTCAATACTGAAAGTTTTTGTAATAACAAACGAATTTCAGCAAAAAAAGTTTTTTATCGAACTTTCATGAAAGTTGAATATTATTTTTCGATAATCCGCTTATTTTACGATATTAAGTTTATGATTTTTATTATTTATCTCTATACAATGTTTTGTATTCTATATTAAAATAACTTGAATTTAAAAACTGCAAACTATTTTTTATTTTATATTGTGCACAACTACTGAATAAATTATTACTCAATCATATATAGGGGAGGGTTGGAAATTTAGAGATACTACGGAAAAAATTCACTTTTTTTATGTTGATTAAGGTGAATTTTTTACTTTGTACTTATGTTTTTAAAAAATAAGATAAATTTTCAAGTGTCAGAAATTTTTTTTTTATTTTCGGACAAAAAATAGTCATCTAAAAAAATGAAAATACTTTTTTTTTTTAATTAAATTTTACATGAATCATATATAAATGCATGTGAAAATGATTCATATATATATACACTGATAAAACAGTTGACTTGATTCAAGAGAAAAAATCTTGAACCAATCTGAAGAAAATGATTTTCTCGAGTCAAGAGAAAAAATTCTTGAAGCAAAAGAAATTTACTTAAACCAAGAATAATTTCTTGGCTCAAGAATTTTTCCTCTATACTCAAGAAAATCATTTTTTTCAAAATGGTATTCTTGGTTCAAGATTTTTTCTCTTGAATCAAGTCAACTTTTTTATCAGTGTACATATATTCAAATATATATACACTGTAAAATAAAACCGGGGTAAATCCAGGTGGTGTAGGTGTTAAAATTTTTTGTCAAATTACTATACCGCTGCCGATGTAAATATTCTTTACTGGTTTTTAAAAAATTTCCCGGTGTTAAAATATTTTACTTTGTGAATATTTATACTTACTCGATCACTAAAGTTAAGCGTTGGCTTTATTAATTAATTAAATTATTGGTGATTGAAATGGTGGTCGTAAAATTGTGTAATCTTTAAATAAATTACGGATAACATAAATAGTTATTTAAATAAGTACATAGCGAAATTGAAATTTTCTCCAGATAATATTCATTAAATTTTTATATGTCATACATTTTTTATTCTAATTTCTATACGTGAAATTTTTTTTCACACCGCTTTAACACCACCAAATTACACCACCTATATCGGTGTTATTTCATTTTAACACTGCATTTTTTACACTACTCTCTCTTAAAATGAATCAGTGAAAAGTACTCCAATCAGTGAATATTCACTGCACAAATAAGAGAGCTCTTTTTACAGTGTATTTAAATAGTAAATATGACTTATGACATTCAAAAGTATTGTCTGCAAGGAAGAGACTTAATACCTGATCAGGGAACTAGTACTCGATCACTCATGTATTTGTATATCTATATTTACTGAATTTTACTAAATATAGATATGCAAATACTTGGACTGACCGGATACTAGTTCCCGGATCGGGTACTAAGTCTTTTATATTAATACAATTTAAAAGTAAAAGTATTAAAAAAAACTTGATAGACTTATTTTGAAAATAAATTTCCTTAAAGATTTTTAGATGTCCCATTTTTTCCGCTTCCATCTCATATTTAATTATTTTTTACTTGATATAAAATAAACTAAATTTTAAAAAATGCTTTTTTTCTTTTTTATAAAAAAAAGGAACTTGAAAAAAGTTTCACTGTATCAACACCGGGAGATAGTAGTCCAGTTTGCTATCCACCCTGCAGTCCACCTCCAGCTCCAGCAGCTTATCTATCAAGTGTCCGAGCATCATCCAGGAAATTAGACGGTGCAAGTGGACATCCTTCACCTGATCGTGACTCCGTCGGACGACTACTTCGGTAAAAAACATCTTCATTTTACTTCTTTTTATTTAAATCACTTTGGTTAGGTAAACAAATTGGCCTTTTTAAATTTAAATCTCCGGGTTTACTACGTGAATTTTATTTTCCCTTCATGAAATGACCGCTGAATATATTCATGCATTTTTAAAATATCGAGATGCATTTAAATATTTAAAAATATATTTTGTCTTCTTCAAAATTACTTTCTAAATTTCACTCACATTAACATAATTTTTTTTTTCATCAATAACTTCTTTACCAATAAAAAAAAAAACAATTCTAAAAAGTATAACAAGTGAAAATGATTGTTTCGCACCGCGATATTTGATTTCTCCTACAATAATTAATTATTAAAAAAATAATAAGCATAAACTTAATTATGCGTAACGTCTATATTAAATTTCACTACAATGTGAAATATTAACCTGTGAACAATATTTAATTTTCAAGTACCACCAAAGAGTCTTTCAAGTTCAGCACACGCTTCGGTGCATAATAAAGCGAAAATAATAGACCCGTTGAAGAAACTCGCCCAGGTTCAAGAAACTTGAGACGCGTTTAATCGAAAATAAATTAACACTTAATTCATTTAAATAAAAAATAATAATTTGAATGAGTTAATAAATTGAATTATTTTATATCATTTATCAGATATTTGAAGAGCTTCTACAAAGAAGTAGCGACAAGAGATCCTCATCACTTGCCACCATGGACTTCATTTTTACCAGCTGGTACATTTTGCCCAGCACATTTTCAACCCCACTTACAGCTTATCTACAATAACGACCAAGAGCATCGCTTAGAGAGAATAAAAATCGATCAAATCTTCACATCAATACGAGTACGTGAACTGATATATATAACTTATAATTATTATAATTGTTGTTAATTTTACAAATTACCATAATTAAATAGACGATTAACTATATTAAATATAAAATCACTCGGGGATTAAGCGTGCTTCATTAATTATTCTGTACAATACATAAACATCAATACACTTTCAGCCTTTAAATCAGTAAATAATTTGATATTTGCTTTTAATTAATTACAATTATAGACAGAAACCCCCAGGTTTTCAAAACTAGGTATTTATATATTTCAATTTAATTAATGTTTAATAGATATGTTTTACATCAATATTTATATGATATGATAATAAGTATGAACATTTCTAACCGAATATATACCAATATGTAATATTCAAATTTCTATTAAGAATTTTAATTATGTGATAATAAGTTAAATATTTATTTATATTTACCGTATATTTATATAAAAAAAATTTTTTTTTTTAATTTGAAAAATTATTGAATTTGCAGAACAGCCTTAAAACTCTTTACTCTTCTTGAACTCAAAAAAATTACACACACACTTAAACGTCATCGTAAAAATAATCGAATTTAAAAATTTTGACATCTATCCCCAGAAAAAAATAATTTCTTGGCGTAAGAAATTTTTTGTATCATAAATTGAAAACAAAAATTTTCTTAGGACAAGAAAAAATTTCTTAAGGCAAGAAATACTTTTTTTCTGTGTGGGAAACTCAATTTTCGAATATTGAATTTGAACTAATTATTTTGAAAATTTTCGGTTTTCATATCGGGACATTAACGAATAAAAAATATTTAAACTATTAATTAATTGGCAGTTAATTAATCAAAGGAATTACTTTGGTGTTTATAGTTGAGTGACGGAATTTTGTTGGAGGGACCTAGACGAGTCGCAATAGAAGGTGGACCAGGAAGTGGTCGAACAAGTTTATGTTTGAAATTACTTCATCAATGGGCAAATCAGGGCGATGGACCAGCTCTTGCATTCATGATACCATTACGTGAATTACGTGGAAATTCAATAATAAATTACTTAACACGTGAATTTCTGCCCAAAAGTGCAGCTCTGGGTGATGCAATAGCACAAGTGTGGCGAACACTTCATTTGTTAGAAGACCGTGTGCTTTTTATTCTTGACGGGTACGATGAATGTTCAGGTGCAAAGGCATCATTAGCAGACGCGGCAGACCTTTTAGAAGCACGTCTTTTTCCCGATGCAAGAATACTTGTTACCTGTACACCAAACAATTCATCAAGCTTGTCAAGTATGGTGCAACGCCGAATTCTTCTGACTGGTCTTGAGTGGTCCCACGTTGAAAAACTATGCGTTGCATATTTTATTCATAATAATTTGTCAGAGCATGCATGTGATTTTTTAGAAAATTTAAATGTGCAGTCGCAGTCTGCAAAAGAGTTTATACAATATCCATTAGGTTGGATTATGTTATGTTCGCTTTATCGTGATTCTGGTAAATTGCCGAGCGAATCAAATACATTGATACAAGAAGCTATTAAAGGTGTTGTTAAAAAAAGTTTAGAGCACCCATTGACTCCTGACGAAGAGATACCTATTTATTATAAAAAGAAACTCGAAGACTTTGGTAAACTTTCTTTGTCAAGTTTGAGAAAAGGTAAATGCTGTTACACCGAAACAGAGTTAAGAACTCGTGGTGGCGGAATCGATATCACAAGACTTGGGTTTCTGACACGAGGTTTTACTTTCGGACATCGTCGGAAAACAGAAATTTATACGCCAATACATCTAGCGGTGATCCAGTACTTTGCAGCATGTTACCTTGCTTCAGTATCACAATTCACAAACATATTGCGCAATGAGTTAGATGGATTACCCACCGAAATAATAAGCCATTTAGCAGCATTACTGGGTCCCCGAACTCATTTAATTCTCAACCAACTATGCCCACTAGAAATTCCACCAAGAATGATATTCTCGTTACTTAAAGCCGCAGGAACGTCTGACAATAATATTCTGTCAGTTTGTCGATTATTTGGAGCGGCATCGGGTTTCGGACCGACTCCTAATGAGAAGCCTCCAGTTCCATTAGTTCAAATATCACCACTCGAGTTGGAAGGATGGGCTAAAATACTTTCCAGCTCAGCTTGTACACTTGAAGCTCTTGAAGTTGTCTTTCAAGTTGAACGTGGATCTGATCCAACTTATCTAAATAATTTCTTCAATGCACTTTCTAACAATGAAAGCGTTAAACTTGTTAGAATAACTTCACTGTTGGGACAAGAATTTTCAACTGACGAAACACAAAGGCTCGCTGAATATCTCAAGAGTGTACTTAGTAAAAAGAAACTTAACGATTTTGAACTTGTTATTACGTGCTTAGAAGAATCCTCAAATGACAGGTATTATTATTATTATTTAATCTCTTAACAAAGTTACTGTACAAAAGTAATGATATCATCAAATTTATTAAGTATATTCTCATTGAACACTGAGAGAAAAAAATACTGTTTTCAAGTATCTGCGTGCTTGAATCGTACCGAGTAAATTATTTGTTTAATCTTAGTAATATTGTACTTTAACCAAGAATATTTTTTTAAAATAAGTATAAAAATTCTTAAATCAAGAAAATATTACTTGGTTGGAGTATATTTTACTATAATTAAACAAATATTTACTCGGTACGATTCAAGCACGCAGATACTTGAGAACAGTATTTTTTTCTCTCAGTGAACCGATAACAAAAAATTACACATCAGGTTTTTATTGGTATTTTAGAAATGATTCATTATTTGTAGTCATCACAAATTATGAAAAACTCTCTGATTAAAAAATTTACGTAATTTTAAATGATTTGAAAAATCTAAATTATTTCATATTTTATCATATCAAAAATGATTCAAAAGTTCAAATCATTTCAAATAATTTAACATCAGCCGAAGTATCAGAAATTGTGATATCATTTTCTCATTCAATTTAATTTAAAATGATTAGAGAATTAAAATCATTTCAAATAATTTTAAATCAACCAAGGAACCAGAAATTGCGATATTATTTTCTTATTCAAATGAATTTAAAATGATTAGAGAATTCAAATAATTTTAAATCAGCCGAAGTATCAGAAATTGTGATATTATTTTCTCATTAAATTTAATTTAAAACGATTCGAAAATTCAAATTATTTAAAATGATTTTAAATTGTCCGAAGAACCGGAAATTTCAATATTATTTTTCAATGTAATTCGATTCAAAATAATTCGCAAATTTAAATCTTTTTAAATAATTTCAAATCATAAAACAATATTTCGTTATTTTTTAATTCAATATGATTTAAAATTATTCGGTCCAAAATTTATACTCGAAAACTGAATAATGCAGACAATTTTGAATGATTCAAAATGATTAATAGTTACGTAATCTCAAATCATTGCAAATTAAATTTCTTAATCAGGCGCGCTATTTAAAAAAATAATCTTGCGATAGTTCAAAAATAATGAACCAGAGCTTTGTTTACTGGACTGAAATTAAAAAATCCAATTTTTTTTCATTACTTGAGGATAAAACAATGTTTGTAATGTCAAGTAATCAGAAAAGTTGATTACAATTTATCAGAATCGATCCATTAATTTTTAAGTCGCCGTAAAAATTTTTTAAAAAAGTAATTTATCAAGAGTTACGATAACTTTTATATTTATTATTATTATTTAGTTAAAATTTATGATATTCCTGCAAAAAAATAAATCAAAAAATCACGTTAATAAATTTACAAAAACTAATTTTTTTACTGGTTTAATAAAAAAATCGCGTTAACAAAATTTTTGAGCAGAATTTAATTAAACGAAATAATTTACAGAACGAGCAATAGTGTAGTGCAATATACCTTTTCAGTACGAAAAAAAAAGCCACTAAAATATTGTCTAGATCCGTGAAAATATATAGAAAAATAAAAAATAACAAAAGTACAATAGCGCAATAATTCTCAAGAAAAAATTAAATAAGTAATAAATTGAAAGTAAAAGCCAAGCCACAAAATTTTCTACCAACATTCTTTACACGTTCTTAAAATAACTTAACAAACTAAAATTACCAAGGATCAAGGATGAAAATTTACGTTGCTATTTGTTAAATTAAAGAAAAGACTTATAATGATTGTGAAGATATATACGTAAAAAAAAAAAAAATTAATTCCAAGTAAACTTAAGAAAAATATAAAATAAATAAAATACAATAAAAGTTAAGAGGAATACACACATTTACTAAAGTAATAGAAAATATAAAATCTTTATTTGTCCAGCTTTTCTGGGATTGCTACCGCACTGTTGAGATAAGATAAAAAATATAAAAAAATAAAATTCACAAAGATAAATATCATTTATTAAAGAATGAAAAAATATTTAATAAAGGAATAATAAAATTTTAAACCTTTCAGAAATATTAACAAATAATTTCATTTGTCTTGAGCAGAAAATGCATTAAATTGAATTACTCGTCACTTGAAAAAAAAGAAAAAAAAAGAATGCATTGAATCATTTGTTACAGACTGGAGTGTGTAGTGTGTGCTCTCTGTCAAGGTTTAAGAAATGCATCTCCTCACCTATCACGAGTGGTACTCGATATGAATCTGTCCAGCGAGCAAGTCAGTAGGGTTTGCAAGACACTCCGCGATTGTGCTCAAGTACAGGCACTACACTTGCCCCATTTGAGCTGTGGTAGTGATGGTTTGGCATCTGTTGCAAACCTTCTCAAAGAAAGACCTTTGTTTGCACTCAATCTTGCCGGAAGCTGGGGAACTAAGAGTGAAGATCCATCAAGCTCTGGGATTAGTATGGGTAAATTCAATTTCCTATGATATTCGCTTACCAACTAAATTTGTAGCTTACTATAAAAATCTTTACTTATATCTTATATCTATTCACCATTCATCCATCCAGATAACTGACAAAAAAAAAAATACTCATCCAATTTAACTTAAACATTTTCCGCAAACTCTAAATCCTTTAAGCTCAAATACTTTTGCATTGAATATATATTTATATACATTACAATGACTATCATTTTTATTTTTTTAAATTCATTTATTCAACTTTCGACTCGAGCCCGTTAACTTTAAACCCTAAAATAATTTATTTTTATAAATCACTAAAGTCTTGTAATTCCGGAAATCAAAAACGTAAATCTTTCATTTTGTCAAAACATTAATTTAAAATAATACTGGAAATAAAATAAACTTATTTCTTACGATTTCTACGCGTCAAAAAGTAACTTGATAATTATAAAAATTAATTTAAAAATATCAAATGTATATTAAAATTTATTTTCTGATAATCCGAAGTGAATTAAAAAAATATTTAAAGAAATTTTCGATTGCTTTTAAAGAAAAAAAAAAACGGGTAAAATGAGTCAGCTCCAAAAATTTTGTAAAAACTATTCTTGGATACCTTAAACTGCAAGAAAATAATTATAAATCACAATTAAAAAATAAAAATTCTTTCGCTGAATTTTTTTAAAACCCCATTTTACCCGCAGTATTCCATTTTGCCCGACTCTCCCCTATACTGAGAGATAAATAGTTAGCAAATGTATGGTATGAAACATTAATTGTATAGATAATTAGTATAAATAAAATACAGGGTCTGGGTCAGGCTCTGGAAGCAGCGGTTGCGCATCAAACACACTCGGAACATTATCCGTTAATCGGTGCTACTCTTCTCTTCCACGTGGTACCCTCGCAGCTTACGGGAGTTTGACTAGACCAGCAACGTTACCACGTCTGCCATTAGGTATTGGCCTCAATCCTAGTCCAGCAACTGCTAATGGCACACTTCCACAAAATGATAATGACAAAGACAGCAGTTCTGGTAACAGCAAGAGAAATAGCGACAGCGTACTCTGTCATCGTCTCCCTGTGATGCATCCGCTTCCTACATGTGACGTCGCCTGCCATCAAGGAACTGGTTTTCATGAAATTTTCAGTACCATACGGTAATTATTTTATACCATGCTAATTAAATATACATAAATACAGAACGTTGTTCTTATCTATATATTATTAAGAGAATAAGGAAAATTTTGTTCCAACTACATCTCTATGATAGAATTAGTTAATATTATTAAATTTGGTATTGTTGAAAAGGTCTTGACTTGAATTTTTAACTTTTTATGGTTTCAACTTTTTTTTTTATTGCTGAGTAAGGTAAAAACTCCTATACTCACTCAGTACCATTAGTCGCTCACTTTAACTGTTTGATGCGTTTTTTATAATTTTTATTAAAAAAAAATTTTAACTCAAAAAATTATTATTGATAAATAATTAGTTTTGAATCTAAATATATCAAAATATGATGTATCAAATTATTTTATAATAGATTATAAATTTAAATTAAGTGACTGTTTTAAAAATCGCGCTCAGCTGGGCAATTTTTACTTTAACGTTCGTTCGTTAGATTAAATTTAAGTTACATCAAATTTTTTAAGAATTGTTATAACTATATCTTATTAAATATATTTTTAAAACTCATGAAATTTTATATTATGAAAGAATAAAGTAATATAATTTATAAATTATTTTCCAAATCAATAAACTTATCATAGTTTAATTAATATTGTCTTTGAGCGACTATAGGGCCATGTGTTGATCGAGTAATAGTACATGACAACTTTTAGTGAGCGACTATGGGTACACTCAAGACCTTAATTAAAAAATTAACAATAATTAATTATCAGCATTATTCTTCAAACTAAAATTTTATTCTAATACTTAATATAATTTTTCATTTATAGTTTTTATCATAAAACAAAAGTCATTAATATTTTCCGACTGTCAATTTTTGAAAAAGTTTAACCCAAAAAATTCAAAATAATGCTCAATTATATTTACAAAAGCGATTTTGGAATGTTTAAAAAACATTAACAAAATAAAATTTTGGAGTTACCCCGTTTTGCTCCCCCTTCCCTCAAATTTATGTCAATAATCTCTCTTTTAAAATTACTCTCAAAATAATATTTATAATTGACCGAAAAGTTAATTAATTATGATAATACTGCGGTGTAATTTGTCAGTATAAATTTACACTGCGTATTAATTAATACTGATAGTGTCCTAGTTACTGGTCTTTGTACACTGTAGAATATGTATATAATTAATTATTTAATTTAAAAGTCATTTAAAAGAAAATATAATTAATTTTTAAAAAAATTCCTTTTATACATTTCATGAATTTTAATAAATTTATAATAAACTTTTTAAATATTCTCATTATAAAAACTTTTTATAAATTTAATTAACAAAAAAGTAAACTACTAAAAGCTAATTACAAATGTATTTGACGGTAAGCAATAAAATAAAATTTAAACTTATAAATATGAATAAGCATATAAAGCCTTTTAATAAAGAAATGAATTAAAAATAAAAAAAAAACTTCACCAACATGGTTCGATGAAACTCACCCTCATAATAAATGCACATATCTAAAGAGAGAAAATTTAAATTTACGTTTTCGTTTGCACAACGAACCGGGTCAGCTTGTGTAATGAGATTGCCAAATGTTACTCAGGTAAAATTGATTTGTAAAATTAAAAAAAAAATATTTTAAAAATTAACTGAGCAAATAGAAACTCGAGAAATAAAAGCTGGGTTATACATGTGTGGGCATTTCATTAATTATTTTAATTGATCAATCAAAAGACGTTAGTTGTTAAATGATAGCCGGAATTTTTTTCAGAACTAAAAAAAAAGTTTAATAACTCGCTTGCAAACTTTGCTATAAAAATTTAATAAAATAAAAAAATTGATTTTATTTAAAAATGAATACACGTAAAAGGGTAAAAAATAGTGAGTGTATAAAATTTGTTCGTGAAATATGATCGCAAATAATTTTTACACCGAGTAAATTGATCGTCTATCTGAGGGAAATTCGATACATAAAAAAAAATGTTATATATTTTATTACAGCACCCGCAGTTTATACAGTAATTTAACCACGATCAATATCTTATAACAATTGTTGCAGAGAACAAAACTGCAAATTAAGATCTTTGAATGTCTCAAAATGTCTGCAAGGAAGTCTGGATGCAAGTTGTCTAGGAGAAACAATCAGACGAGCACGAAATTTAGATGCTGTAAGAGCAGCCGGTGCCTCAAGGCCAATAGATATTATGCCTCTTGTTCTTGCACTTACTGAAGCTCCGTGTCTCCAACTTCTTGATCTAGCCAGTCCTCGTCTCGCAATTGATGATCATCCCTCGAGACTTCTATGCCATGCTCTCGCGAGAAATGAAACTCTCCGTCTACTAAGTCTTGAAGGATGGACATTTAGAATAGAGGTAACGAACTTAGTTATTTATTATTTTACACTCTTATTTAAATTAAACATTTCATTATTTTCCACTTTTTTTAATTCTCAAAGTGAGATCATCTTACCCCCCTAATAAATAATTCAAAATTGAACTTTTTGAGTCTTTTTCAAGATGCCTTATCTGCATATCACTTCCTCAACACATACCAAAGTAGTTTCTCATACTGAGTATATTACTTTTCACTTTATAATCAAAGAAATATATCAGTAAATCGGCAATGCATAATCCGATTGCAATGGAAACTTAAATAATAGTTTAATAAGACACTTTGGAACTCGGTGACCATTTGATTCGAACCACAAATTCTCAACAACCCATCTCTATAACAATGAACGACTAAAGTTTAAGCGCATTTGCACTCGACAGGTATATGTATATATATTTATATATATATATATTCTCAGCGACATTTCATTGCATCCCATTATTCGAAAACTGTTAAACTTTCTCATACTCTGGGACCCTGCACCTTCACCTACACCTACATCTACACCAAACGTGAATATCGAAACGTGCCACGGAAGCAAAGTCTCCAATTACCAAGTACCATCTCTAGAGCTTATACTAGTTTCAGGTTCAGTCCCTTGTGAATCTTTGTGAAAACGAACCAGTGCATTCTATTTGTATTGTTCATCTCAAAATATCTCTGTAAAGTTCATGTTCTTATATACATATATACCGGCTGTACATATATCTATACATCTATACACCAAGATTCAACTTTTTAATCACAAGTCACTCTAACATTTTACACTACTAGTCAGTAGTATTTTCTCTTCAACAAATTACTTGTGGCTACACTTCTGTCGGTAATTCAGCAGACGAATTTTTCATTTTTTATATATATAATATATCTATTGAATTAATTAAACTTTTTTAATCGAATTAACATGTTCCGATTATTTAATATTTAAATTTTCAATATCAATTTAAATTCGCTCTTATATTCACCAGTTAAATTTAAAGTATCTATTGAAGTAAATTAAATTAGCTCACTAATTTAAATAAATTAAATCTTGTAATTGAAAATGATCAAAGGAAATCATATAAATGAATTCATATATTAGATAAAATAATTAATACATTTTAATTTCATTACAACCCCTTTGTTTTAAACTAATTTAATTTTACCATGAAAATTTTGATTCATTCCAATGAATTAATTAAGTAAAATTTATTTATATGAATAATTTAAATTAATTAAACAAAAAAAAAAAAAAATTCTTACAAACTTGTCTGAAATAATTATTGATTAAATATTTCTTAATTAATTGACACACCTGTCAAATAAATTTCACTTTAATGAAAAGATTTTTATTTATTTTAAATAATTAAAATATCGCGTCACTAATTCCAAAAGAACTTTTACTTTTATACTCCCTTTTGGCTTTAGGGAACTCTTTAAAACCAAAAGGGCGTATAATTTTTTTTCAGTTGCTAATCATATTATAGGCTTATTCTAAAGCCGAAAGTTTTTTATTTTTTCATTTTTTAGCTATAAAATAAATTTACAAAACGATTGGCAATGAAAAAAAAGGCCATTCGGCCGCCGAAATGGAAGTAGATTTCTGATTATTTCAACCTTTCAAATGAACAGACCGAAAAATCTTGATAACGTACGATATAAAATACGTTATAGAGAATAATATTATTAAAATATGTGAGATAGCTATTTTATTATTATCATAATTAATATTGCACGACTCATGCGAAGCATGAGAGAGCGCTTTACTATTATTCTTATTATTGATATATCATATTATTTATATAATCTCAATAAAAAAAAAATTGGATATAACTTGAATTAAAATGTTTTGATTTTAAAAGTGTTACACAGCAATAATATGAATTCAAACAGTTTCATGAATATACTAAAAAGTAAGAGAACTACACGGAAAAAAATAAACTTTAAAAATTAGTGTTTGAAATTATAACCCGGAACCCGGGTGTCAATATAGGGAATTTTAACATTCCAAATAATAAATTTTATGGTTACGCGACCGGAGATCAGAAGACATTAGATCCGCGACAATTGATCCGCTGATAAAATATACTCACACACATATAAATGTGAAAAATTACGCCCTTTTTTCATTAATTTTGTGTGCGTGTAACATAAAAAATATACTCACATACAAATTTTTCATATTTATATGTGTGTGATTATATTTTATCGGTGGATCAATCGTCGCAAGGATCAATTGTCGCGGATCTAATGTCTTCGGATCTCCGGTCGCGTCACCAAATTTTATAATACGTGTCGTCAATTTTCTAAGTATCAGTTACGATTTTTAAAGTTTAAATAGTAATTTTTCTTGCATAGACAATAAATTTTCATACTTCATAAATAAAAAAATGACTATTTAGAATGGTAGTATTTACTGATCACTCTATCATTATATTACTTGTCCTCAATTCATACAGTTCATTTTTTTTCGTGTAATGTAATAGCTGAATTTCAAAAATTTCAATGAATAGATGATAAAATTTATGAAAAGTTGCGACACGAGAACCATTACAATAGTTAGATTTCTATCAAATCTACTAAAAAAATTATACGCCCTTTCAGAATTAGTAACGCGATATATTTTTTGATATTTGCCTAAAATAATTCTGGGTTATAAAATTTTTTTACTCAATTTATTTAAATAGAATTTTTTTCTTTTCATTTTTTTAAAATTTCTATACTTCTTTTTTTTATTACATCTAGGTTAATTGGATTTATCTATAGAATTATTATACATACGTGTGTCTTTTTATAAGTGTTACATGTGTAAAGAAAGTTGAAGAAAAAATACCAAGCATAATAAAACTTAATAAGTATTTATTATTATTTTTATTTTCATCGTCCCCGTTAATTTTCATTTTATTATAATACAAAAAAAAAATCTTATTACCTCAAACTATTAAAGTCCTTTAATATTTCATTATAATCATTATTATGATTATAACTATTGTTGAACGTTAGTGTAAATTGACGTAAAAGTTAATTATCATTTAAAAAGACAAAGGTTTAATTTGAAATAAACAAAATTATGTCTGAAGCTAACTGACAGCAATCATTAAGCTTACTGTAATTCAAAAGTATTCGGGTTTTTACGAAAATTAAAAAAAGGTAAAAAGGATGTTGAATGAGTAATGAATACATTGAGACTGTTATATATGTTATCACTCGGTTTTGTCGTATATTAAAGTCTACTAGAGATAATCCAACGGTTATTACACGAGGACCCATAAACTCTGGTTTATTTAAATACATACAAACACTTTATTACCTAGCTTACGTATACGTTATAATTACTTCATAAATCACCTTATAATATACTGTCTCCACAAAATTTAGATTATCTACGATCCGCCTTGATAAATTAAAAGACAATTTTACTTTTAAATATATATATAATTATCATTATCTTAAAAAAAAAGAATGTAACGGCGAAGTTAATTTAAAATATATGACTAGCTGATTAAGTATTTACTTAAAATATTAATCTTAATAGTATTTCAATAAAAGAAAAGTAAATATAATAAAATATTGATTTTCGAATAAACCAAATCAACGATTTCATTGATAAGTCAAACGGAAATAATTTCAAATCCGTCTTCTATTAAAGTTAATCTCTTTACTTCCTTGGCTTACTATTAAATCGTATTTCAATATATACTTTTTTTTTATTTCATTTTATTTTTTTAGTTGAATATATATTTTTTATAACGGATTTAATACTAGATGTTTTATGTTTACTCAAAGCTGCTTTGATTTTTTTTTTTATAGATATATATAGAAATAATTTGATTATCAGTGGATTTGTAAAAAATTTATTTATCATAGATTTAAAGACTATTTAAAGTAATTATTAATTTATAACAATACTAGAAAAAATAAAAAATTATTTACACTGTAAAAAATTGGGAGTGAATTCGGAGTGATTACGGATTTTATTTAAATCCACATTCACTTCGTTCCGGAGTTCCAGAATTTTAGAAAAAATCACTCCGCATATAGAGTAAATAAAGTTTGTTTTTTTAGCGGAGCAATTTTGGAGTCTGAACTTTTTTAAAATCCACTTTCACTCCGATTTGAACTTTAAAATAAAATTTTTTTCAGAGTGAATTTTACTCTGAGGAGATCAAATAAGTAAACAGTCATCCGCTCCGCATTCACTCCAGATTTAATCCGAATTTACTCCACAATTTTTCCACAATGTATTTAATTACAGAAAAAAAATTTTTCTAAATATATAGAAACTGTTAGAAGCATTAATGATTGATATGCCACGAGTTACGAAGCCGTCTATTTTTAAGAAAAAACATTATTTTTAACTTTCGTAATCTTTAAAATGCTCAATTGATAAGATCTAAAAAAGTTTTTTTTAAATATCTTTATAAATACACATTCTATGAAAAAAATTAGTATGATCTTTTCTGTCAAGAATTTCATTTCCTACAAAATTGTTCCTATGATTTTTTCCTTTAATCTGCATATTTAATGAGATATTTAAAAAAACCGCGATTGTATAGAAAAATTTGATCGTCCTGAGGCACGTGTTCTTTTTACTTAAAAAGTAAAAACCAAGTTCCCCACGTATTTTTTCACTAGAAAGAAGCTTTTAATAAGACGCCTGACAATTTAATTTTTAATGAGCACCCTCATAATACTAAAATTTAGTCAATATAGATATACAAATGCACGAGTGATTGGGTACTAGTTCCCTGATTAAGTACTGGGTCTCTTACCTTATTACTTTTTTTTTTTTTAATTTACAACTATTAATACTTAATGAAATGTTAATTTGAAAAAAAAGTAATTGTATTTATTTTAACGACAAAATAATTCAGGATGTTAACTTAAATTAAAGAGGTGTCCAAACATTAACAAAATAATATAATAAATATTTAATGAATAAATTACAGGAATCTGACAGTCTAGCAGTATTTGCTGAGCTATTGATGTGCACGAGTGTACGTGAATTAAATTTGTGCAATGCCCGTCTGCATCTAGCCGTCCACGAAGGTCCACTTTCAAGATTAGGTCGTAGAGACGACGTCGGAGCGGAACTATTGAGAGCCGCACCACCCCCGACATGCCCTACGATAGTTTTCCTTCGTCTAGCCGGCTTTCAAGTGAGTATATATTTATATGTATCTATATGTATATATGTATATATACGTATATATAGTATGGTATCGAGTGAGCAGCATCAGACTCTGACAAATAGCTTTCTCATACAAAGAGAACGAGCTTGAAGCTTATTCTACCCCGAGGAACATCGGTCAAAGCTTCTATTCGCACTTTATTGATTGCTCATATACGGTTTGACATTTTTCAATTTAAAATCCAAATCAGAAGATATAAAGGATATGATAATAAATTGCTTATTGACATTTAAAGATTACGCTGCCTACTTCATCCGCTTCATCAGCAGATATCAAACTATTTTTAAATAAATTATTTATTATTATCAGATTTTTTTTTAATCAACAACCATGTAATGTGTAATTTTTTTTTTTTTAATTATTTTATAAATATTCTGAGCAATTATAACCGAGCAAAAGTGCATAAAAATTATTTTTAAATAGAAATTTTATTCCTGTACAGTGAACTAAATATATAAAAAAAATACTGGAAAAAAATAATTTAGATTTACGGAAATTGATTTTTTTATTACTTAGATCGATAAAAATCTCTGGAGATCGAGGCAGATTTAAAGTAAAAAGAAGCAAGTTATCAAAATGTAAAAATTAAAACTTTTGATTTAAAATAATTTTCAAGTCTTAAAAAAAAAAAGTTCAAAAAAATTTAGATCTTGTTAAGATGAAAAGCCATCGAACCTTATTCTCACACTCAAAAAAATAAACAGGACTATTTTTGTTGCCCTCGTAGAGTAAATGAGAATTTTAAAACAATTTCCGCGGAGAAGAATTGAAATTTTTGAAATTAAGAAATTTTTATCCCTCTGTTAAGGTTTCAAAAAACGCTAAAGACTGTATTTTAATTTTCCAGTATTTGTTCGTGAATTGAATTGAATTAAAAATCATTTGACAGTACCCCTTAAATTTGAGTTATTTTTTACCGAGCGTAAAAAGTTATTATTACCTAAATTATCTTGAATTAACTGTACTTTTTCCAATTAGTGAGAAATATTTACTTTTAAATTATCTCCCTTTAGTATAAAATCTGTCCTATGCAACGCTGCACTTGATAGTCCGTCATGTCAAAATGTTTGATAGTTTTACCGTGAACTTGACTAAAAAGTATTTTCCTTAAAAAAATATGATATAGTTTTTCTGTGTATGCTATCTATTTAAAATTGATTATTAATTTTTAAAACCAATGATAAATCAACGTCAGCTGGACTTGAAACCTGATTTATTTTGATTACATACTGAACTGCTACCGCTGCGTGAAACCCCCAACATATGGTAATTATAATTAATAAATAAATATTTTTTTTTTCTAGGTTTCAGTCAACGATAGATTAGCATTGCGTGGTCCTTTATTACTACCATTTATCGCAGGATTTACAGTACTAAGCGATTTAGATTTATCATTAGATAAATCGGAAATAGGTAATAATAATGGCTCACAATTATTTATTGATGATAAAATATTACAACAATTTTTTTCATCCTTGGCGATGAATTTAAAAAATTTACAAACATTAAGAATAAATTATTGGCAAATAACACTTGAAAATAGTGATAAAACAATGAAACACATATCGAAAAATTTACGGCTTTGTAATTTAAGTTTTTTAAAAGCTAATGGTCTTGTTGTTACTGACAGTGTTAAACGTATACAAATAGAGCATGTCTTTATTCAAACAGTACTTGCTAATTTACAATCACTAACTTGGCTATGTCTTGATGGTATTAAACTTACGGAAAACCAGTGCACTACATTAGGCAAATGGATTAAAGATAAATATCCAGGTAATTTAGTCGAAATAAGTGCTAAAGATATTAATGTTAAAGCTGTTAAAGCTTTCGTTGCTGCCGTTGAAGACGGCGAGCGTATTGATATTAATTACACCGGTGGATTTATTTGTCGATTAAAGATAAGCAAATTGCAGAAAAATGCTAAAAATAAAAATAAGTTTAAGTAATAAACAATATTTGTGATAAATTTATAAAGACTGTGCTACTTTATATAGTTAGCTGCATGCACCATTTTAAATATTTTATAACAATAATTATTATTATTATTATTATTATTATTATTATTATTAATGATAATAATAAGTCTTTGAAAGAAAAATAAGTTTACAAATAATATATTTAAAAAAATTAATATTACCAAATTTTAACGTACAGTTTAATAGAGATACAGTACAAGAAAAAATAATTTTTTTTAAGCCTTTGAAAAATTTTAGATTTTTACGAACTGAATACGCTTGTGTTGAAAAATTAGTTTTTATTGTTGGAAAATTATAATAAATTAAAAATTATGACTTTGAAGTTAGCAGACAATTAAGGAATTTTTAATTTTTTAAAATTTGAAGTTATTGTTTTCATCCCGATTTTCGAAAAACGGTTTTTATCAGATGCCGACATTTTGAGATCCTAGGAAGCTATTCTGACGAAGAGCTCAAAAATGTATTCACACTAATGTTTTCAAGCTTCCAGAGCTTGAAAACAGTGGGAAGTTTTGGGGCATCCGCAGGACCGATGCTCAGATTTTTTTCTCAACAATTCAATTTAAAAAAAAAAAAAAAAACTAAAAATATGCGCATGAAGAAAATTTAAAAAACTAGAAGTGCAATTTTTTGAAAAATTTTTTTTTTATAATTTATCGTTTTTAAAAGTATCCAAAAATTATTAAACGTCGGCGAACTTCAGTATCATAAAACTAGTGCAAATAATTTGCATGATTTAAAATTTGATGTACAATTCAACTGAATTGGGATACGACAGGAGTACTTGTAGGTTTTTAACCGTACGAAAGTTTTCAATTTTCTTCAGTTAATTTTATGGAAAATTTCAGAATGATAATCCCGATAGCTCCAAACTTTCAAACTCTATTTTAAAAAAATTTTTTAAAAACTCAGCAAAATATTTAATTTAAAGTTTTCTGTGCGCGTGATGCCGTAAAAAAATTTTGTTGAAAAAATGAAGTTTGGAAGTTTGCTAATGAGTTCCAGATTGTCAAGTTTTTTACAGTTGTCAATTTTTTCCAAACGTTCTATTTATTAATAATATATTTATTTATGCTTCGATATTGTTATTGACTATTCAGTAAATTAATTACTCGTATATTAGTGACAAAGTTGAAAAAAAAGTATAAAGTTCGAAATTATTTTTAAAAATTTAATAATTAATTTTAGTGTCAAGGAAAAAAAATTACATTAGAATATTTCCAAGCTATAAATATAAAAAAAAAGGGAAAAATAAGTGCGGAAGGTGATTTATCGCTGGTACATGACAACCCAAAAGAAAGTTAAAAAAAAAACCATCGAAAATATTTTATGTTTCCAAACTACAAATTGAATTTGCAGTAAAAAACTTTGTCTTTTAATAAAAACTATTATTTATTGTTGAAAAATTAAAGGTTTGAGTGACAGCTCGAACACTAGCAAGTTTCAAAATTAAATTTAAAAATATCTAAACTTATATTCCAGAAACTCAATTGCTATATTTTGAAATTTAGACATGAAATTTAAATTTACGTCATACTGCGTAAAAATCTATAAAAAATATAACATTTTTTAAAGGCAAGTTTGTGCTGTACCATAATATAATTTTTCTGAAAATTTTTTATGAACAAAAGTATAAATAAAAAAATATTTATCGGGAAAAACTGTTGTAATTAAAATATAAAAATTTTTTATCAAAAAAAAAAAACGTTAGTTTCAGTGGACAATTATTTCATCCAATTAAAAAGTAATTGAATTATTTGATTGTTGATAATTAAATAATTAAAGTATTGAAATTTAAAAAACATAAAAATAAAATTTTAATTAATTAAAAGTTATATAAAATTATAAATCGTTAATAAATTGAAGTACTAGCCAATTAATAATAAGTATTGCGTTTGCTATGCGATTTTAAAAATACCGTAGAGACTATAAATGAAACTATTAGTATAAAAAAACATAAAATATGTATTTACAAATTTTATATTAAATACTAATAAATATTTGATAATAATACGATAATTCAATTTCATAGTGGTCATAAAAAATAAAATAATTGGAATTCTCTTTTTGGAATAATTAAATAAATAATTGATAAATTAGATTTCAAATCTTTTCGATGATAATTGTTTAATTATGAATGAAACTAATATTAGTAACTTGAGGTAAATCCTCTCTGAATGCGGATTCCACATTTTTAAATTTAAAAGAGGAAAAAAAACGTCCAGCGCTGACATATTTAAAGGGGATAGAATATGATCCCTTTAATATCAGAATTTCCATTTTATTCATTTTTCTCTCTTGTCATGAGCATGAAAGAGATAGGAAAAAAAAATATATTCATTTCATTTTTACATTTACATTCTAACAAAAAAATTTCGTGAATATATTTAAATAATTTTTGTTTTAATTACAATATCAAAACTTTATTTTTATATTTTTTTAAATTTACGTTATTGAATTAAAAAATATAATCATTTAATTATTATATGGATTTCATATGATTAAATTAATAATAATTTACGAACAAAATTATTTAATGGCTGTTACTAATACAGTTAAACTTCTTATGATAAAATCTACATAAGGTAAGTGACCCCTCTATCGGCCAGTTAAGCGTATTTTTTTTTTCGAATTAAGAATTAAAATATAAAAAGACAATTCATGTATAAAACAGTGATAGAACCTTGAAGCGTATACATTTAACTTCAAATTAAAAAAGAATATATGTAAAAATATTTATTAGAAATTTAATAATAAATGAAAATAACTTCAATTCCTGATGTCCCCTCTATTGGCCTAGCTGTCCCCTCTATCGGCCTCCTAGCTGTCCCCTCTATCGGCCACCTTTTAGATAAAATTTTAGCTGATTGGATGTATATAGTTTATTTTCATCTATTATAAATATTTATATTTATTTTGAAATATAACTTAATCAATTTGTTTATTTATTTTGACATTAAAAAATTAAATTGACTATTTTGCATATAAATGTTAATAACCTCAAAAAAAATAAAACTAAGGTGGCCGATAATGCATACAGAGGTAATTTTCTTGTATCTATATTCGGCCACCCTATTTTTATTATAAATTAGGTAAAAATCATTAAATTTTTAACTCTTAAAACTACTATGAAACGAGCTAATAAGATTATAAAAAAAAAATCGGACTTTTATTGTCATTTTTAATTAGTAATCGGTTAATGAAAAAACAAGAATACTTAACCTCCCTGATAAGAAACCACCAGAAATCGCGTCTGACGCACTACTATTTTTTTTTAATTAAAAAATGAATTTTTACAATAATCAAAGTATGTTTAATATAAACTAGATTAATTTTACTTTTTTTTAAAAAACTATTTACGCATTAATACGTACTTATTGTGGAAATATATGGATTTTTCAGCCAAGTGGCCGATAAAGGGGGCCTGGCCGATAGAGGGGTCACTTACCTTATATAGATATGTGATTTTACAGAAATTATATTTTTTATCTTCACTGTTCGAAATTTTTTAATTATACATTAAAAAAATAAACCTTTTGAAATCTATCGTGAGTTTGAATTTCACGTCACGATTGACATTAACTCGCGCAAGTTATTATATATAAATTTTGTTATTTTTTAGTATTAAAACATATCCTTTCAATCTTATCGATCAAACTGCTTTGTGAAGCATAAAATTATTAAATATTTAAATTATTTTTTTTCATTATTCAAAGTCTCTATAGCAGTGACGAGAAATTTTATCTGAAATTTGTAAAAAGTAAGTTTTAAATATTTTAAATTAATAAACTGACATACAGATTTTATTCAATCACTTTTTTGTAATATATTGTATGCCCATAGAGCCGGATGATTGATAAGGACAGAAACTTTTTTGAATTGCAATAAAAATTTTTGAATATATAGAGGGAAAATCTCATGTATTTTTCCTTTTACACTCGAATAAACGAATGAGAATTTTAAAACATTTTTATTTTTTGATTAATAAAAATTCTTTAGCTTTATATCTTCTCAGAAAATATTGAAAACTCTTGCAACTTTTAACTCTTTTACGAATGAATTACAATTATAATCAATAAAAAATAATTTACGTTATTACTTTTGAACTTTACTATTAAGTCCTAAAGTTTTTACTCAAAATTTTTCAAAATATGAATAACGTGTTAAAAAAAACCTTATTACAATAACAAACACTAATCGATAGATTGAAATTACGTTTACCCGGGTAAAAAAAATTATATATAATTATATATAATTATGTATAATTATATATGAAAAATGGCCCTATATAGTTATATATAATTATATATAACTATATATAATTATATATAACTAGATATAATTATATATAACTATATATAATTATGTAGAACTACGTATAATTGAATTCCTATGCAATTTGTTAAATAAATTGTGAATTTTTGTATAGTAGAGGCTCTACACTTTTTATTTAAATCATTTTTTTTTTTTTTTGAAAGTCAAGTTTAATTTCTAAGAAAAATTATTTATGGAAACATTGATAATAAATATTTTTGTCATTATGTAATATAGAATGTACTATATTACCATCAAAAAAGGTACTTTTCACTCTGCCAAATAACGGAGGAGTACCCGGGCCAGAATAGCCTCAAGTTTGGAATTTAACAGTTTTGAAATAAGTTTCTTACTAGAGACACACTACAAGTAGTGAGCGCGATCTCGTGGCGAGCACCGAACTACTTCCGCTGCTGCTTATAGCACCGGTGACTTCCCTCTCCTACGTACATATATATTGGGATGTCCCAGAAAAAAATAAATACTTCTTTTTTAAACTCTTATGGGCCCAAAAGTTACTTTATATTATAAAAAAAAACTTCACCGAATTTTAGCCAGATATCTTTAGACTTGAACTATCACAAATGGGGTCCCCTTTCCCATTTAAAATACACACGAAAATTTTTCAGTTTAGTTTTTCGTTATTAAGACTATGAGAAATTTTTTTTTAAATTCCACCTGGTATAATTTCGTAGGAAATAAAATTCTCTAAAAAAAGTGCTGATACAATATGTACGTCAAACAAACTGGGAAAAAGTTACGGGGCGTCAAACATCGACAAAAATTTAGTTTCCTCAGTGTTAAATTATTTTTTGTTATTTTTCATTTTTATTCTATCGGAAAATTTTTTTTTTTCAAATAATGACAAGCTAGGTCTTGTAGAAAATTAAATTTCCTACAAAAAGTATTCGATATCATACATATGTTAAATGAACGCGAACAAAGTTAAAAAGTTTTAAATATCAACGAAAAATCAAGTTTACTTTTCGTTGACATTTAAGTTCAGAAAATTAATATTGTTAAAAATTGATTTTTTATTTTTAATTCTCTAGCTCACAAACCAATCAACGGATTTTTGTTAACAATAAATATTTTTGTAGGAAATTGAACGCTCTACAAAAAAAGTCTCTTATCATTTTTTGATAAATCCAAGCATTTTAAGAGCTTGACATTGAAATAAAAAGAACTTGTGAACAATGCGGGATTTCGAAAAACTTTGTTTGTAATAATTTGTAAGGAATAAAATTATCTACGAAACAGTTCCTACGATATTTTTTGATAAGACTGATACAATCGCCGGAAAAGTAAAAAAATCTCAAAATTTACTATAAATTTGACTTGAAGCTTAAATAACTTTTGAACAGTACGATTTATAAAAAAATGATAAGAGACTTTTTTTGTAGAGCGTTCAATTTCCTACAAAAATATTTATTGTTAATAAAAATCCGTTGATTGGTTTGTGAGCTAGAAAATTCAAAAAAAGAAAAATTTTTTTTCTTGTGTTATTTAAACGGAAAATAGAAAAATGGATTGAGACAAACCTTAATATCATTATTAAGAGCACAGATTGGTACCAAAATTTTTATTTTTATTTATACTTTCAATTCTTGCTTACCACAAAAGAAAAAAAAAATTTTTTTTTTTTTTGAAACACCCATATTTACATATATATCTTCACTCCCAAGTTATTTTTCTCTCTTTTCTATTTTTATATAGAATTACATATGATTCATATAGAATTATATGTTTATATATATAATTATATATAACGCTGAGACAAAATCACAGATAATCATATATAATTATATATAATTATATGCAATTATATGTAATTGTATATAACTATATATAATTATATATAATCATCTGTGATTTTTCTCAGCGTTATATATAATTATATATAATCATGTAAAATTATATATAGTTGTATATAATCATATATGATTATATATAATCAGCTGTGATTTTTTCTCAACGATATATATAATTATATATAATTCTGTATGATTATATATAATTCTGTATGATTATATATAATTCTGTATAATTATATATAATTCTATATGAATCATATATAATTCTATATAAATCATATATAATTATATAAAATTATATATGATTATATTGAATTATATATAATTTTTTTTACCCGGGTACTCCTATTACTCCTATCTGATAATTCTTCTACTGAAACATTTTATTGCTCGATGTATAAACGATTCAAAAATTTAAAGTCCGGTATTCAAAAATATACAGTCAAGCGTCGACTTGAATTAATAAATTATGTTTAATTTAAGTTAATTTTCTTAGTTGTGTATTTGACTCTTCCGTAATAAATAATTGTCATAAAATCAAAACAATCTGGAAATTTTTGATTAAAGATGGGACTGAAGATTTTTTTTTTTTCAAGTTTTTATTAAAAGATTTTGAACAGTTAGCAAAAAATTAAATTTTTCTGTAAAATGACATATTTTAACAAATATATATATACCCGTGTAATAAAAATTCATTTAAAAAATATTCATGACAGTGATCTTCCAAAATTTTGACGATTCTGAATTTTGAATTGAACATTTTTGAAACTTTTAATTAATTAGAAGTGTCAAAAATTTTCAATTAATCTGGGCTTTTTTTGCGGGTTTCTACTTTTTTTTTTTATTTTTTGGAAATTTTTTAAGCAAAGCTGATTTGAATTGACAATTTTGTGAGTTCATAATAAGTTCATAATTAATTCCAATCACTTATTTTTCAAACTATTTTTGAAAAAGTGAAAAAAAACTGACCTTCCCAAAAGTTCTAGTTGAAAAATTTTCATAAATATTTTTGAATCATTTTTACCTCATACCTGAATAATTCTGGTAAAAGTCGTAAATGTTCATAATTCCTAATTAATTCCTTTTAATTTATAAGGATCTTCAAGCCCAAAAAATTGTCAAATTAAATTGTTTTTGCTTCAAAAAATAAAAAAAAAATAAGCGCGCGGGAAAAGCCTACGACGGTTTGAAATTATTTACTTTCTAATTTTTTTAAAGTTCAAAAATGCTTAACTTAAAGTTCAAAAGTGTCTCAATTTTGGGAACTCACCGTCACGAACATTTTCGTAACATTTTCAGAACGAGTTATGTATACATTGATATATATATATATACTCATTTGTGAATATTAATTTAGCTTAGTGAGCAAAAACGTTGCTGATGTCGGAAGCAAAGAAAAAATAAAAAAATTTTTATTAATATTTATCAAAAGCTTAAGATAAAAAAATATTTATACGTACATTCATATTTAATAGATTATATACATTATCTGATAAAAACAAATATATAAGAAGTTTAACTATATATAAATTCATATATATTGTTGCGATAGATAGAATTGTAAATTATATTATATAATATATTTATAAATATAAATCCCAATACTCGATTCTAAAATATAAGAAAAAATATAAATGTTTTTATTAATAATAGCTTTATTTACAAATAATTGTTAGCATTAATTGGCAAATTTTATTTATAAAGTAAATTACTATAGCCGTATTAATAATTATTGTATAAATAAAAAATTTATCTAGTATACTTTACACAAAACTGCCAAAATGAAAGAATAATAAAAAAATTATAAATTATAATAGTGTATAATTAATTATTGTTGAACATAAACTTATAATTTATGATCTTAGTATGTCATTATAATTATATTATATTTCAATGGTAACACTACTCATAAATAAAAACTTTTATAAATAATTTTTATTTTCAATTGTTCAAAATTGGATAATTAGTTTTAAATAATTCAATTACGTATATTGTATATGTGAATTAATGAATAGATTTTAAATAATAGTAATATTTTATATTAAGAGCGCGTAGTATTTTTAATTTGCTTAGATTGTATTTCTTTTTTATAAAATGAATAACAATGATTTTATTAATTAATAATTAACAATTAAATTGTATAGTTTTTTCTTTTATATTTTTTTATCTAAATAATAAATTTAAAAAAAAAAGATAAATTTAAGTATAAATTTTTTTGAAATTTTTAAATAGACGTATTGATTTTAAATATTTTTATCGTAGTATAATTCAATATGTACTAAATATTTATGTAATTTATGTGTGCACATATCGTGAAAATAATAAAACATTTTTAATGTATTTAATTATTATAATTATTATTATTTATGTTTGTTTAAAATAACTGTAAAAAATATATTTTAATTTGTAAATTTAAATGAAACTCAATAAACATAATTATTAAAATTCTATCTATTTAATTATTTAGTTATGTACATATTATACTTAACATTCTTCTGCAGTACGGCAACTCCATACTTAACATCAATATATCATACGTATTTATTTTTTTTATAATTTACATTAAAAATATTAAAATTTTATTAAAAAACTTAAGTTTATTTTTTTAATTAGATGTAAAGTAATTTATTAGTTTTTGTTTAATTTTTACAATTCAAATTATTTTTAATTTAATTAACAATAAATTATAGGGTAAGAGTACCAGTACCCAGCCCTAAACCAGTAGCCAACCACCTCATGTTAAATTATATCTATAGATATTTCGAGCGAATGTTAAAGTATAGGCCCGGCTGACTACTGGTTAAGGGCTGGGCGGCTGCCCAATTTCGTACCACAGTAAGGGACAAATTTTTCAAAATCGATTTTTTAGTATTTTTAGTTCCAGTGGAGTCTTCTGGGCATGATTCAATACATATTGAATAAAAATTATTTTTGTCAGTTACTGTGTTTTGATATTGGGCAGCTGTGGGTACTGGTGCTCTTACCCTTTCTGGAATTAAATTTAAAATAAATGCACAGACAAAAAGAATTTCTTGGCTCAAGAAATATTTTGAATTATGAATTGAAGACAAAAACTTTTTTAGGAATAGAAAAAATTTATTGGCGCAATACATTTTTTCTCGCTCCAAGAAAATTTTTATTTTTAATTTATAATTCAAAAAATTTTTCGGGGTAAGTAAAAATGTTTTGCGCCCAGAAATCTTTTTTTTTTGTGTGGAATGTTAACAATATTTTTAATTTGTTAATTGTAATTAATATTTGACGTGTTTTCAAATATTTTGTAATTAAAAAATATATAATTAATTACACTTGTTTTGATTTGAACAAAATCAATACATTAATATAAAATAAATATTAAAACATAATTATATCAAAGTGAGGGTAATGAACCACAGTTGGAAAAAAGTTTTGAAAATTTTTTACCAACATACTTTTAAATTTTTAATTGAGTACTGAAGTTTCAGCAAAAGATTTTAATTTATGAGATGTCGTCTTTGAAATTAATTTCAATTAATGAACTAAAAAAATTAATTATTCGATAATTAACATTAGTTTAATAAAAGATATAATTTTATAATTAATTATTTAAAATAAATTTTGGTTGTTAAAAATAAATTTTTAAACGAAGTAATTTAAAATTCCGTTAATTATTTTGAGTCCAAATGTACTTTTTTTTTATTTAATTATTTTTTCTTATCAATTAAAAATCATACTCGATTAAAAAAAAACAATTAGCATATTTTTAATTTTATAATTACTAATTATATATAACTATATAAATACATATATATTTATATAAATGATAGCTGTCTCCAAAAATAAAAAAATAATAAAAATTATAAACTAAAAATTAGAATTTTTTTTTAAACATTCATTTTTAAAATAAGAATTTACATAAAAGTAAATTAATATCTAATCTTATTGTATTATACATGAATTTAAAAATTAATACAATTGTCATATGTATTGAATAACTATAAGAATTTGGCAGTAGTTACATTTATTAAATTAATCCAATAATTTATATATACCTATTTTTCCAATATACATTTCATATTGCAATATTTTTATTTATTTTTAATTATTTATTATAAATGTATCATTGCCACGTTTTCCTTGACGCCACTACTATTTAAATCTGACAATATGAATAAGATAAAAATTTTTATTTTCTTATAGCCTTCAAGTCAATTACGACTGATTAATTCTATGTACAAATTATACATTTCAATGTTTTTTTTCATCTTTCACTTATTGTTACCTTTAACACATGCGTGTTTAACATTAACACCATTAGTATCATTATTTATATTCATCTTCAAATATATTTACTTAATAATAAGGAAAAATATATAAATATAAATAACTTATTCGACATTTCATATTTATTTAGGCAATAAAATTAAAAAAAAGTCTTACGAATCTTGAAATTTTATTTAATTTTTGTCATCGAAGTATCGACTAATTGACAATTAATTAAATTTTTTTTACTTAAAAAAAATAATTACAAAAATTACACATACATAATTAATGTACCGTAAAATTTTTCTTATTCCCAGCTACTAATTGTAAGACAATTTTTTTTTTAGTATCAGTAAACTGACAAAGAAAAAAATTTATTGTAGATAAATTTTTTTTTAAGTTCCGCATTACTATAGATATTTCAATGTCAAAAAAATTCATCAAATATTTTACAAGCAATTTAATAAAGATATCATTTTTAACTTATCAATTATTCGAACCTTTACCAATAAGTTATTTACTATAAATTTATCCTCATTTTATCCAACATAATAATAATTAGGGACAAAATTTTTGCTTGATTTCGAAATCAATGGTTTAAGTATTTGATATTACGACGAAAATATTGGTCTTATCAGAAAATTTTTTAAACAAAAGTTGTAGATAATTTAATTTTTAAAAAAAAATGTCTCTTCAGATTTTTTTATACGATCAATATTTTCACCGTAATTTCAAAAATTAGGATTTAAATTTTTGATAATTATGAAAATCTTAATTTCGAAATTACGGTTTTTTTATTAGCCCTAAGACAAAATTATAAGAGACATTTTTTTTATAAAATTTAATTTCCTACAACTTTTGCTAAAAGAAATTTTTTATACGATCAATATTTTTGCCGTAATATTAAAAATTTGACACCATTAATTATTAATTATTATTAAATTAAAACAAAAATTGTGGCCGTAATAATATATAGAAATGAAATTAATCAAACAATTTCAAGATGAAATTTATAATTTTTTCTAGTGACAACATAGTTGCCAATAAATTTAATAAGACCAATAACATTATTTATCAATGCACGATATTGCAATTCTTTTTGACAAGCACCACAAATAGTCATACGGTTTATTGACAATACTTTACAACAATTTGGCGATTGTTTATTTAATTTATAAATATTATCATAATCATAATCAATATTATTATCATTATCATAAATATCACTAACATACGATCATCACATAGACGTGTAGTCCAGCTGTACAGTAAGATGTCTTACACCAGCCGCATGGAATATCATTTCCGTGTGCGCAACAATGTATTTTGGATCAACCGTCTTAGAAACTTCTAATTTAAGTGTACCAACATAAACGTTCGAGCAAAGTGTCCAAAAATGAGGCTCCTGTACACTGTAAACACCCGCCAATTGTGTTACTTTATTGTAACAACCTAGAAGTAAATGATCCAACGCTGGTGGCTGTCTTTGCATAAGAATGGTGGTTGATTCTTGCAATAACGGCAGCACACTTACTGTTATCATAACTGCAATAAACATCGAGCAAATTGGATCAGCAATCATCCATCCAAACATTTGTATCAATATTGCTGATACAATGACACCAACAGATCCAAGTGTATCAGCAAGTATATGTAAAAATACTCCTTTCATAATCTGTGAATTTCCTGTTGCTAATGTCGTATCTATTTCTATCTCCTGATGATCATGATTATGACTGTGATTATGATTATGCGAATGTGGATCATAACCATGAGCTGCATGTTCATGCCCATGTCCTAGTTCCATGTTAACACCGACACCGACACCAGGACTAATAGCAACAGGTCCACTGTTGGCAGCATGGTTACCATGGCTGTGACCATGTCCACCACCGTGACTGTGACCATGTCCACCACCGTGACTATGACCATGTCCACCATGACTGTGTCCATGTTGGAATGCATAAACTCCCACTAGATTTACTAGCAAACCCAATACTGAAACTACGAATAATTTTTCGTGTTTTACTTCCGGTGGTTCAAACAAACGCTCAAATGCCGCTGACATTATGCAGTATGCGAGAACTAATATTCCTAATCCGTTGACGAAGCCTGCCAGCACTTCGGCACGGACGTAACCGAAAGAGTAACGTTCATTTGCTCGCCATTTAGTTACCACTGATGCTACCAGTCCTGTTACTAAAGCCGTACAGTCGAAGAACATATGAAAACCATCAGATATCAGTCCCAAACTGTTGGTCCACATTCCGTATAATAATTCAACAATTGCAAATGAAAAATTTAGTAGTAAAAATAAAAATAAATTCCTTGTGTCGGGATCCGAGAAGATGAGTCTTTTCCAGCCATATATTTTTTCAAGTATTTTACTACTTATACTTCTGCTGTCTTTGTGCGATAATGGAAGCATCTTGCTAATTAATTAATTTACAATCTGAAAATTATAATTATTACATTAATTTTCAATTACTTTTTATAAATATTTATATTACTTTGTAATTTATAAGTAAACACAGCAGATTAAACGTAAGTTAATTTTTAAAAAAATAAAAAAAAATATTATCTACCATAAGGAACACGATGGATTAAATTAATAATTAAAAATTAATAATTAAATTAATAAATAAATTATTTTAAATTAATTGTGCGTTATTAATGTACATGGTGTAGTTGATAGATGAAATAAAGGAAAGGATATAAATTTAAAGAAATAGTTAATTTGTCTGACGTGTCAACAACCTTACGTCACCGTAAGGTTATGGCAGTTAATTGTTAATAGACTTACCTTGCGTTAATAAAAATTTAATAAAAAATCAATAACTATAAATGTTTTAAAATTTAATCACTGATAAATTTCATATTTAATATATTATTGTTACTCAAATAAATTTAACTACTCCCGGCTGTAGAAGCACACGGGTTACAGCCATGGCTTGAATCCAAAGGTGAAGGGTGAAGGGAATAGACTGAGCCAATCAACCAATCGGCTATCATTCTCTGTAGGTATACTTTTACACGGTTCTATATATTTATTTAGAAACGGAATAGGAAACTAGAACCATCGTATATACTATAGTCTATTTTCTTATAATTATTATTTGCGCGGTAAATTTCAATATTTTAAAAATAAGTTATTGGAAATTTTAAAAAACTTAAAATCGTACGACGAAATAAAATGGCGGCAGAATAATGATATAAAAACATTTAAAAAATTAAAAAAAAAAAAACGCAAGTGTTTGAACAAACCTTGGTGGGGAAATAATATGCAGAAGGGTATCCTAATACACTTGGAGATTTGATTTAAATTGCTCCAAGTGTATTGCAGCTAAACAAACGTCACTTGACTGCTATTTCCCACCAGACGATGCCAGATGATTTGGCTCAGGAACTTGGAAGTTATCAGCATCAGCAATTCGCAACACTACACTAGCACTGAACACTCAACACTTAACTACACCACAGACACTGCACAATTTAAATTTTACAAACACTCCACATTTTAATTAAACGGCTATGAGCAATAAATTTTATGGATAATTCCGCGAATTAACTACAAAACTGTGTTACAATTTAAATGTAAAGAAGAATCTAGACTACTACTGCCGTTCTCGATGATACTGACTGCCGCTATTGGACCGCCAGTTGGTAGAAAGCAATCGATTTTGCAATTCATTCGACCACCCCCCACTTTAGCGAAAATTTGGACGTTGAAAGCAGTAGCGCCATCTTGGCGCGAAATTTCAAAATTGAAATTTAATAATTTTATTAAAATTTATTTGTGTCAATAATTATATTAATTAGACTAAAAAGTATACTCGAAATTGTTCATTTTCACCAATAATTTGTTAATTATTCTTATTATTTGCGCGGTAAATTTAGATATTCGAAAAATAACTTACTAGAAATTTTAAAAAACTAAAAATCATACGATGAAATAAAATGGCGGCCGAATAATGATCTAAAAATATTTAAAAAATTAAAAAAAAAAAACACTTGAGTGTTTGAACAAACCTTGGTGGGGAAATAATATGCAGAAGGGTGTCCTAATACACTTGGAGATTTGATTTAAATTGCTCCAAGTGTATTGCAGCTAAACAAACGTCACTTAACTGCTATTTCCCACCAGACGATACCAGATGATTTGGCTCAGGAACTTGGAAGTTATCAGCATCAGCAATTCGCAACACTTTACACTAACACTGGACACTCAACACTTCACTACACCACAGATACTTTACACAATTTAAATTGATTAAATATAAATGTTACAATCACTGCACAATTTTACATAACACCACAATACTGTGTTTTAATTTAAACGTAAAGAAGAATCTAGACTACTACTGCCGTTCTCGATGATACTGACTGCCGCTATTGGACCGCCAGTTGGTAGAAAGCAATCGATTTTGCAATTCATTCGACCACCGCCCACTTTAGCGAAAATTTGGACGTTGAACGCAGTAGCGCCATCTTGGCGCGAAATTTCAAAATTGAAATTTAATAACTTTATTAAAATTTATTTGTGTCAATAATTATATTAATTAGACTAAAAGATATAGTCGAAATTTTTTATTTCCATCAATAATTTATGAATTATTTTTATTACTTGCGCGGTAAATTTATATATTCGAAGAATAACTTATTAGAAATGGAAGAAAAATTTAAAAAATTTATAATTAAAGCTGTAAAAATTTTATAATACTGAAATTAGTCGACATCTAATAATTTTTAAATTTTTTTCAAAATGATAAATTATAGAAAAAAATTATTTTAAAAATAGCCGAGAGTTTTTTCTGTAGGCTCACTTATGATAAAATTATAAATTTAAAACTGTTTTATTTTATTCAAAGTTGATTTTAATATTCATCTCTTCAAATTTTATCTGTTAAACAAAAAAGCATTAAATCAATATAAATATCAATCAATTAATTTGAGTCTCAATTAAAACAAACATAAATTATTTAAATAAATTTAAATAGTTTCCTTAATAATCATAAATACATTTAATTCCAAAATTGGCGGGAAATAATTAAAGTTTAAACCTGCCATCTATCGGCTGCGCGCCTTTGTAATTTCACGACCGTACAATCATTTTTTTTTTTCAAATCCTTAAATTTACGTTTTCTCTCCAACTCACTACTAGTCATATCTTCATCTCACTTCAATCAGTGACACGGAATATCACGTACCTGCCAAGTTTCAATTCCTCGTTCCGCTTCTTGCGTATGTCATTAATTTAAAATTAGTTTATTGTTGTAAAAAAAAAGTATTATAATAATAATTTAATAAATATTATTTAAATTTATTATTTATTATTAAAGTAAATCATTCAAATAAATAAAATATTAAATTTATAATTAAGTCTCTCATTTGACTTTGCAGTAATGGCGTACTGAGAACATCCGACATCATCTGCGTGGAGCTCTCTTTCTTTCTTTTGCAAATCGGTCATCATGGTAAGCGCTACCAGTTATTAATTATTTTATTTATTTATAATTATACTGTGCATAATAATTTTAATATCTATCACTAAATAATTATTAAAAATTATTGGTTGTAAAGTAATTACTCAGCAAGTATTTAAATCATTTAATTTTATTAAAATTTTATTGTTGATCTATTGTTGAGTCACATGGCATGTTCATATATTTATATTATTTTTATTATTATCACAATTTCCAAATGCCTAATTAATACATCCATTATTTTTATTATCATTATTTTTAGTTAATTATTTTTTTCATTTTCAAATTTTGACTTAGTTTGAATTTAAACAAAAAGTTTTTGATAAAAGTCATAACCTAACTTTTTAAATTTTTGGTTAATTTTTATGATGATAAATTAAATCTAGACCATCTCCATGGTAGCTAAATCTGATTTAATGAGACTGACATTTTATTAAATAATTAAAATTCATTTTTATTGTATTTTTTTTTCAATATTTTATAAATTTATAATTTTATTTTTTAGCCGCCCAAAAAGGATACGAAGGGAGGTTCTTCCAAGCAACCTCAAAAGACTCAGAAAAAGAAAGAAGGAGGATCTGGTGGTAAAGCCAAGAAGAAGGTAAATAAAAAATAATTTAATTTTTTATTTTCTTAACTTTATATCGGGTGAAGTAGCATTTGTGGCTACTGCTCCATTTTTGAACATTAACATTTTATTTTATTTGATGACAAAGTATAAAATAAAGTTTCCATTTTAATAGCAGGATAAAAGCATCCTTGAACCCATTTAAAAAATTAATTATGTCATTGCATCTTTTACAAATTATTTTATTTGAATTTTTGGAGTGTCCAAAACTGGGTCTAAAGTGTCCAAAAACAGTACCTCTACCCTATCAAAAATTTCTTTAAATTTATGATAGTAAAAGCAACAGACACCAAATGATTTTTTAATTTAACACGGTATTAATTGATCTAGAAGAAAAATCAATAAATTTTAGTAAAAATTTTTCATAATTACAAGACTTCAAAAATGGACATATAATTTTTACTGAAGTCAGAAAATTTCCCAACACTTATTCGTCAGCCTGTTAAATCTAAAAATATGTTATCATTAAAAAAAAAATTTTTTTTTAATGCTAATGAAAAACTTTTTTAAATTTTCACGCGCAAATTGTCACATTTAATTGACTTTTCTCAATAATATGTAATTTATTAGTCAAAATAATGAGTGTGAATCTAGCAGACATCAGATAAATTAAAAATTATTAATAAATGCAGTAAATAATTAATAAATTAAAACTAAAAATAAATACGCATTTAAAAAATTTTGCAATTAATAAGTATATTTTTTTTAAATATTATTTTTTAAATTATTTATTAAATTATTTCTATTTATTTATAATTTAAAATCTGTCTGATGCCTGCTATTTTTAGTATCAGGTTTTACTATAAATTTATTTGAATAAATTTCTAATATCTATTTTTTTTTTAAATTTGTAGAAGTGGTCCAAAGGAAAAGTACGTGACAAGTTAAACAACCAGGTGTTGTTTGACAAAGGTACTTATGACAAACTTATCAAAGAAGTACCTCAGTACAAATTGATCACCCCTTCAATCGTGAGTGAAAGATTGAAGATTCGCGGATCTTTAGCCAGGAGAGCGCTCATTGAACTCCACCAAAAGGGTCTAATCAAACAAGTTGTTCAGCATCATGCCCAACTTATTTACACTCGTACGACCAAGGGCGATGATCCAGCTGCGTAATAACTTCTGAGTCTTGTATAATTTGATAAAAATAAAAAAAATAATTTAAAAAAATTTAATTATAAATCTCGTCTATTTCAATAACTTATTTTTGAATATATCAAGTAGTTACATAAATATAATTATTTTAGTATAATTTGATTGGCAATTGTTTTTAATTTTAAGTAATGGCTGACACTATATTATCATATTAAATAATTCCAGTGTACAACAAGGTACAAACTGGATTTAGTTAACAAAATTCCAGTTACTTCTATCATCTTTTGAGACGCGTCCCTCAATTATAAACCGTAAATCAAAGAAATTATTAATATTAATACCAGCTACCTATCAAAAAAAATTTATTAAAAATTACAAATCGAAATGTTATCAATAAATTTTAATCAATATACATAACCCACATTAATTGATATTAAAAAATTAAATTTATAATTAATTAATAAATTTGGTTTTTTTCGCCAATGAAGAAAATTTGGAATGGCCACGAAATTAAGCCCGCGAAATTCCGAAGTCAGCGCTCTTGAAGAGCGTGGTTATCTTATTGGAAAAAAAATTGGCCAGGTAATATATATGTTTATATATATTGTAATTGTTATTTATTTATTTATTTAAAATATATGATAGGGTTCGTATGCGACCGTACATCTAGCAGAATATTTAGATGGCAGTAGTTCAAAAAAAATGCGGCTTGCATGTAAAATATTTGATAAGGAAAAAGCGCCTCCAGATTTTCTTGAAAAATTTTTTCCCCGTGAGCTTGAGATTTTAACAAAAGTTGAAAACCCGCATATTATTCAAGTATTTTAATTGAATATTATTAATTAACATGTTTGTTTATTATTATTAATTACATTATTACTATTTAGGTCCATAGTATACTGCAACGAGGACCACGTGTATTTATTTTTATGCGTTATGCTGATAATGGTGATTTACTGGATCACATAATTCGTAGCGGTGTAGTATCTGAACAACAAGCAAAGCTTTGGTTCCGTCAAATGGCATCTGGATTACAGTATTTACATGGGAAAAATATTGCACATCGTGATTTGAAGTGTGAAAATATATTACTGTCACGTAAATTTAATGTTAAGTTAGCGGACTTTGGTTTTGCTCGTTTTTGCGTTGATGAAGATAATAAACGTGTTCTGAGTTACACTTACTGCGGTTCTGCGGCTTATGCGGCGCCAGAAGTAGTATCTGGTACACCGTATAATCCAAAACTGGCAGACGTTTGGTCACTGGGTATTATATTGTATATAATGCTTAATGGAACGATGCCATTCAAAGATGATAACATTAAAAAGTTACTTAAAGATCAGATGGGAAAAAATTGGGTCTTTCGGTCTCGTGCATTGAAAACGTTGTCACCACTTGCTATTAATATTGTCAAACGTATTTTAGAGCCGGATGTTACGATAAGACTTACACTTGATCGTGTTTTAGCACATGAATGGTTGAAAAGTAAAAAGGATAAAATGTCTTTTACTAATAGATTTGGTCATTCATCGTCGATGCAGCATCAGGTATTACTTTTTATTAGTAAGGTATGAGACCCAGTATTCGATCACTCATATATTTTTATATATGGGACACTCTATAATAAATTCTTGATGAACAAATACATGAGTGATCGGATACTGGGCCTCTTACTCGGTATCAGGCGTTTTGAGCACCTGACAAAATATCTCCGGACAAAATATCCCTTGACATAATACATTCAAGACAAAATATCGTCAAGACTAATCATTTCCTGACGTTATAACTATAAAATGAAATATCCCGGAAGGATAAATTAAAAAAAAAAATGTACTGATGATTACTTTGAAAAATTTTAGATTTTATGTTACAAGTGGCACACATGCAACGCCTGGATTGAATTGTATTCAAATTTAGTGAATTACTTCCTCAATATATATTTATAAGTATTTATTAATTGTATAGTTATTGTGTTATTAGTGATTGAGTTATTGAATATAATTGAAGTTATTAGTGTTTAATAAAATTTTGTGTTATTCAGTAATTTTATTTATCGGTATTTCATTTAAAAAATTTATTCTTTCAGTATATTTATATTAGAGTTATGATGTCAGGAAATGATTAGTCCTCACGATATTTTGTCTTGAATATATTATCTCAAGAGATATTTTGTCCGGAGATATTTTGTCGGGGATATTTTGTCAGGTGCTCAAAACGCATGGAACCCTCTTACTCTACTAGAATAAAATTTTTTTATTTTATGTTAAATTAAATGTTTAGTAATATTACAGCTTCATGTTTGGTCATGAATTTTTTTTAGTTGTTAAACAAGTTCCCACAGTATTTAAAGATCAAATATTATAACTAAAAATATTTTTAATTGTAGTTCATAGAATTTGAAAAATATTTTTTTTTTATCTATCTTCTAATCTTCAGAAAGTTTAAAAAAAAAATTTATGATCAAAAATAATCGAAGCCATGGAATTTAATTATATTTTATTTTATGTTCAGTAAAAAAAATTAATATATTTTTAACTATCTATTAAAACTTAACATTAATAGTATAATTTAATTTAATAACCAGGCGAATGAAATATCCCAAGTTCCAAATGACTCAATAATGAAAACAACAATGCAATTATTTAAAGAACCAGAAACATTACCCAAAAATAATACCAGTATGTCAGTTGATCCGAAAAAAAATTACGCCTTCAATCCCCTAAAAAATACAGCTAACAAATTGTAACAGCAATTACAGATTTATTAATTTAAATGATTAAAAAAAAGAAGTCATTATATATATACAAAACAATATTTTTGATACTCGTGTTTAATTGGATTATTTATTACAGTATTCAATAAAGCTTCTTACATATAAAATATATTATTTTAATCACTAATATTATATATTTTAACGACGTTAGATAACGCAGATATTAATTTAAATATATATTTATATTTTATATATATCTTTTTTTAATATACAAACTATAGTCTATCAATTTACAAAACTAGGTTTTTATTTTTATTTAATTAATGTACATCTAGATTAAAATGACAGTGAAAACGACATAATTAAAATTCTTTTTTTGCTCAGTTGTAAAAAATAATTTACAAAAATCCATTAAATAATTTATTAATTAACCCTCAGATATTTTTTTCAATTTTTTTTTCAATTCTATAAAACTTACCGAGTTTAAAACCATGAATATTTATAATTAATTAATTCAATTTTATTATTTAAAAATCCAAGGGTTTAATTATTGAATGCTTGTAGAGTCGCACCCGGCAGTAAAATAAGAAGCAATATTCAATTTAAAAAAAAAAAATGACAATGACAATTAATAGTTATAAAAAAAAATAATAATAATTAGATATCAATATAATAAAATTAGTTGTAAAAATTCTAAACGTCTAGATTAAAATCTTGTATATAAATATAGCATTTAAAATATTTTTAAAAAACCGACATTCAAAATGATTAATTAAAATAAAAATTTTTTCGCGGTCTTATATAAATCAATTTTGGTTTGATTACTTCATGTTGCACATTATCTTCGATTAATAATTAATTATCAATAGATATCTATATATTTATAATTATATAAAATTATATATTGTATATTATTTTTACAATAACAAGTCACTAGGCACTCATGTATATGTTTTAAAATATTTCGTAAGTAATAAGTTTTTTCTATGTTACATAACAAACACGTTATCTTTTCGCAGTTAATTTTACTATCCAACAATTATTTTATTAAATATCATTATCTTTTATTTTATATTTACTTTTAGTTATTATCTTTTTTATTAAATGTCAGATATTAATTATCATTTTACTTTCAAACCCAACCACCGGTTAATTTATGAAACATTTCTTCATTTAACGTTTGATTAGCTTCTTTGGAACGCATTGACAAAAATATATAGCCTCCAATAAATTCATGTACGACTTTGCAATCCGCTGATTGACATTCAAAAATAATGTTCTCTTCTTCGAATTGTACCATCATGTGTTTTACTTCCCAATTAACATTCCACGCCTAAAATGAAATGAAACATTTATTTATTTATTTATTATTATTTAAATAATGCGATAAAAATAAAAAACAAACCTTCATTGTATTGTATCTCCATGTTTTTAAATGATCCCCGCTGTGCAAATCCATACGCATAAGTCGATTATTAGCGATTCCAAGTAGTTCGTCTTTATTTTTACCAGTAAATCGTACAATAAATAATGAGATACCATATTCAGGCAGTGATTGCCATGCTTTTATGTAATTTAACTTAGCTTCAATCAATGGAAGATCTTTAACATTTGCATGAGCTTCTAAAATTCTTTGTACCAGCTAAAAACATAATAAGTTAATTAATTTAAATGAAAAATAATTTACAGCAATTTTTTTTATTTTTAACGCCCGGCAAATATTTCAAGTAATATGTAAATATTAATAATTTTACTTTTTAATAATTTATATTACAGAATTATTGTATTTTATTGAAATCCCAAGTAGTACAGAGACAATTCTAAGATGTTTTTTAAAAGGACACATTTAATTTTGTCTCAAAACCAAGTTTTTTTAAATAAATAAGACGTACAAATATTAGTTCTACGCTTGTAGCACGCTTGGCTTTGTGACATCTATAAGATAGAAGTTTTTAGGCTGGTTTTTGACACATTGATAAGACACCAAAATGTTGAGAAAATCATCAGAAATTTGTCACCGAAAAAATATCTGCTTAAAAGACTTGATATGAGTGATGACAAAAAGTAAATTACAAATAGTGCTAAAATAAATCCTCAGAAGATTTTTTAATTGAAATCTCTTTTTTGACATAGAAAAAATAACAATAATTTTATGATTCCTAGGACCAACATCTGTATGTTTTATTTATATATTTTTTAATTCATTTCTAGTGTATAGTCGCAATTACGACCTTGTACACTTTTTACCTTTATATCGCAAACTGCTTTACTTCTCCTCTGCCTTCCGTTGTGCGGCTGTGGCCCGACTTGTGCTTATACTGTACTGCATCATTACGGTGATGCCCTGCAACCTCCCTTGTGCAATGGAGGTGCAGTGGCTAGGGAAACCACAGAGAAAACCTAGCCAGTACAGTTCAGTTTGGGTGAAGCTCCAGTGATCGATAAAATTCCCATTTTACCAATCACTGGATCTTCATCCCGCGCCTAGAGATCAGAGACCATCGTTCGAACCCGACGCATGGCTAAACGGTCACCCAGCCAAATAGCGACCATGCTCGATGCTACTTAACCTCGGTGTTCGCCCGAGCCACACGCGTGCCGAACGGCTGCCTCAACCGCTTATTGTTTATATAAAAAAAAAACGAATTTAAGACAAAAAAAAAATTTGTATTGTCCTTTTAAAAGACATCTCTATCAACAAATGTGTCTGGCTTTTTGTAAGTGTTTTCAAATACATAATTAAGATGCTGTATAAATTTTAGCTTGAATCAAACACTTTATTTTAAATATATAAAAACACAACAATAGGGTAGTTTGGTTCTATATATACACTTTCAAAAGTGTCTGACTTTTTCAATTCTGGCTTCAAAACTTAATTTAATTTTACGAACAGTTTTTCTAGCATATTTTTCCTCGTGAATTTGCACTCTGCGCAGTACTTCCTGTGCAAAAAAAATTAGCCAAACGTACGATACATTATTTATCTATTCCAAAAGTATTACCGTGCAAAATTTCTAAGTGAATCAAACACTTTATCGAAATAGGTCACTAGCTCTCCGACTTGACATCTTAAAGTTGTCTCTGAGCTACTTGGATAGGGGTCATCGAAAATTTGTTCTTTTTCCCATTTTAAAAACTACGTTAACTAAAAAATCGTTTAAATGACATATTTGACATCTATTTGTAAGTTACTTTTTGTCATCATTTGTGAAGTCTTTTAACCAGATATTTTTTCGGTGACAAATTTCTGATTTTGTCAACATTTTGCTGCCTTATCGATAGGCCAAAAAATTGCCATCTTATAGATGTCATAAAGCCATGTGTTACTTGGGAATGTAGATTGTAATCGCGTGTATTTATCAAGATCGCGATTATCATAATTTATGTAATCACTACATCTAAATTAAAATTTAAACTACTGTATATAAATGGTGTTGATTTATAGAGAATTTAAATAATCTTGCGACTTTGTTGATATAAGTAAGTAAGTAACTAAGTACTTAGATAAAAAATAAAGAAAGTTTTAGAGAAAAGTAAGTTAAATATTTAAGTATAGAGTTAAAATACTTATCAAGTATAGTGATTATCTATTTTTATCTTATATTTAATAGTAAAAAAAAAAATATACTCACTTTTCCTCTAAGTTTCTTGGAGTATCTGGGCGCTACGTAATCTTCTGGTGTAATATTAAGTGAAGTAGGGCTAATCGCAGGTGCTGGAGCTGGTCTTTGTAATTGTAAGAAAGCAGTGATACTATTTACTTCACTTTCATATGATGAGTCTGCTAATGATCGGCCTTTGGCAGCCAATCGACACGCAGCCATCCACTTAGCATATTGTTGTTCCTAAAAAAAATAATAAATTACAAATTACCATAAAGATATTTATAATTCCAGTAACTTTAAACTAATACTGATAAATATAAAATAAAATATATTACGGTATCACATCTAATCCACATTTCCGTCATTCCATCAGCACTGGGCACTTCCAATCTAATCCCATAACGGCCTTGAGAGAGATGAACGTCAGGTGTGACTTCACATCCACGTAAATTAATAATATAAGCTGGTGCTTCAGAACTGTTGCTCTCTTCTCGTGTTTTATATAATCGTAGCTGTAGATCTCGGCATGTGAACCAGTAACGTTTAAATGCCTTGAGCGTAAAACGTTTTGGTTTGAAGAACCGAAGATAATCACAGAGCTCTGGTACTTGAGTAATATCGCTGGTTCCATTACTGATACTGCTACCTTCGAGACTAACTTGTAGATCCGTTAGTGCTGCATCAATATCATCTTCTATCAGTGAGGGTGATCCATTGCTCTCGTAACTTGGCTGTGGCATACTTGCCTGGAGATTCACTTGTACCTTTTAAATAAATCAAAATTTATTTATTTTTATTTTATTTTATTATTGTAAGGAAAGACTGGATGGAAAATACTGAGAATAAATTTGAGACGAGTTTATCGATCCTGTTGCTGATGAGTAGGTGTATGTATAAAAACACGAGGTCATCGACGTGGGTTGCAGTTGTTCGTTAAACATACGGTGATATCCGTATTATATCGTACTATAGATATATATATTTTATGTGATACTTAAGACATACAATGAATTAACAAAGAAAAGACCAACGAGTTTGAAAAAGAAGAATGAGAAAGCCGTGTTAATTCATTTTTACACGATCTATCCCGAACTAGGAGAACGTACGTGGGTTCACTATAAAAAATTCATTATTTTTTAGTGACCGTACCCACGCGCGTTAATGCTTAGATATTATCATTCAATTTCTATTAAATTACACTTTACACTTGTTGATTACTATTAATTATTAATGATTTTTTAAATTTTACTTTGGATTTAAAAGAAATTACTGGAAACTATTAACAAATTCAAATTAGTCGGATATATAGAATATAAACCAACGTCTTTATATAATTTGTTTTTATATTACTTTAAATTTTCAAATGATGAATGTCATAAAATTTTATTTTATTTCGTTTTTATAATTATTTTTTACTGCCGATGAATCAATTAATTTTAAAGCTGATATTTGTTTTAAAAACTATAATTTTAATTTAAAGTGATTTTTTTTTCATGCATATTTGGTTTTTAAATTCGATAAATTTTCTAACAAGACTTAATAAACGCACTAATATCAATTATCCAAAAATAGTTAAGCTTTTTCAAAAAAGGTTGGTACTGTATTTTTAATATTTTTCTAATCAAAATTTTTTGCAGTTGCACTGTAAAAAAATTGCGGAGAACGCAGATTAAGTTTGGAGTGAATGCTGAGCCGATTATTGTGTTTTTTATTTAATTTCCTTGGAATAAAATTCCTCCAAAGGAGAGTTTATTTTAATATTAAAATTCTGAATCGAAGTGAATGCGGATTTAAAAATAATCTAGATCACTCCGAAATCACTCCGCTGGAAAACGAACTCCGTATTCGGAAGGCATTTTTCTAAAAATCCAAAACTCCGAATGAAGGAGATTTGGATTTAAATAAAATTCGCAATCACTCCGAATTCACTCAAGATTTTTTACATAATACTGAAGTTAACCGACATCTTATAATTTTTGAAATTTATTTAAAACGATAAATGATATGATACTGAAGTTAGCAAACAATTGTCAGTTTTTGAATTTTCTTTTTAAGAGTTTAATTAAAAGAAAAAAAAAAACTAAAATTTTGCACTTGTAGAAAATTGAAAAAACTAAAGGTGTAATTTTTAAAAATATTTTTATTTCTTAAATCCATCATTTTGATAAATATCAAAAAATCATAAGACGCCAGCTAACTTCAGTATCATTAAATGATAAAAAAAAAATATTTAAAAAAATTGCACCTATAGTTTTTTAAATTTTTTACATGCGCATATTTTTAGATTTTTTTTTTTTGTCATTTAGTCATCGAAAAAAAATCCAAAAATTTTTAATTGTCTGTCAACCAGGATCATTTTTTTTAGTGTATATTTAAATTGTATTTTCATCAAAATTTATGCTTAAATTTTTTTAATTATGTAAACAAATTGATACTCATGTAAAATTACTATATTTCTATGACAATTATCCTTGAAAATTGAACAAAGTTTTTAACAATGGGGTTTTAAATATTGTCATCAGCTACAAGTGTCTTTTTTTAGTTTACATTAATTAAAATAAAAATTTGATCAGTCGTAAGATACGTGGGAACTTTTTTCAGTACTTTTATTTTATTAAAAAAGAAAAAGAAATAATGGTAACTATAATGTAATTTATGATCGTGACTATCAGTAAGAGGAACTCACTAAATTAAAATAGTTTGATAAACTTTTTTTAAGACCCATGACCTTATAGTTTCATAAAAAATTTTCTCATCATATAAGTGTTTTTTTTTTACATTATAAAATCCCATTAACAATATCTATGAAAAATATTTTTTTATAGTGTTATAAAAAAAAAAGTCATAAATCGTGAGCTGATACAATCCAAGTGTCCGTATTAATTGCTGGCTTTTTTTCAACTATTATATAGTGTCGTTGAAATTAATTAAAATATTATGACCCGATGATGGAGAAGTGCTTCCTCGAAACGTAATAAAATTAATTTTTTAATTAATCCCTATCAAATAATTGATCAGGTTGACTTGCAATTATTTTTCAAGATATTTTAAAATTTTTCTCAACACCAATCTAGCTTACATAGTTAGTATTAATATTTAAAAGTGGTCGCGAACAAGTGGATCGTGAGTCATAAGTCTTCTAGGGAACGTGAAAAACAACTATGGCATTTTATATAAAAACAAATATTTTCTACGAAAGGTAACAAAATATATTATTTTATACAATTAAGAAATAGATTGTTTTGTTTAAATTTTTATCGAATTAACGTTTTTATTTTTTGCAGTCACCAAATTTTAGAGAGCGATTTTTTAAAAGTTTATAATGGAAATTTTTTGGTAATTAAATTAATAGAAAAAAAATAAAATCCATTTGTTTTAATTTTATACCCAAAGTAATTTTTTTTTTTTTTTAATAAATTCTACGTAAATTGAGAAAAAAAAACTTTCTAGAGGTAAAGAGCCGTGGGCTTAAAAAAAATTATTATATCTCTAGGTCAAATTTAATAAAGATTGATTAAATATTTAAAAAGATAAAACAACTTTGAAGGCAGAATGAACATATATAAAGTATGAAGTAAAACTAGCTCTGTTTTCAGCACCCGTAAACGTTGAACATGGGTCATTAGTGGCCGCTGCTTCTTTAACTATGTTATTCTGTAAGGAAAAATCTGAATAAATTCGTAGGACTTTCTTTGGACTTCTAATTTCTTTTTCATTAAACATTTTCATGAAAACTCGAAGGCATGTAGGCTGTTTACAGTGGAATATTTGGATACAAACGACCCATGTTCAACTGATTAGGACTAGTTTTCAATTTAATGTTATTTAATATACAGTGTAAAAATATTTTACCTGTAGGGCAGCAAACATAAGCATTTCTTCTTCAGTACAATCGATTTCTTCAGCAAGAAGCTGCCATTTAGCTTGTTCGTAAATCATGTTTATTCTAACAGCATCAGTTTTAGGATTTAAGTCATAAAATGAATAAAATTTAAATTTAAGTCTGAGAATATCATATTCTCTAATGCCTTGTTCCATTATTGAGAGAGATGAGTCGAGCCATGCTACGTTCATTCGTGCACGTTCGACAAGATTTTTCGGTTTTATTAGTTTGGCATGAACGTCTGGTGATGCCGCGGATGGGCTTTGAGCCAATGATTCGGTCATGCCACCATTTAATGCCTCTAAACTCATTGTACTATTGTTTGCATTGAATGAACCGGTACTCCCAAATCCTGACGAGTTGTTATTCCTCTTCCATGTACCCGTATGCTGTGATAAATAAATAAATAATAATAATAAGTTATTAATATATTCAGAAAAAAGTATAATATAAAAAATATTTCAATATAAAAAAAAAGCAAAGAGGTAGATCTTACTGAAACTGGAGAACTGATGGGCGTGCTGTGATTCCTATTGTTCGGGGTGACTGGAGCGCACATAAAAGGACTGCTCTGATCTAAACTTCCATTCGATCCTTGTGGACTTTGACTGACTGGGATAAAAGTGTTTGTATCCGCTGGCACGTTCCAATGCCCGTTCTTTTGATTTTCTATCTTCTTTTTTGCTGGCAGATCTTTTAAGTTGTACTTCAAGTGATTAGGCTCAAGGGGTTTACAAAATGATAGCTCCTCTGGATGTCTAATTCCTTAAAAAAAAAAATAGTATTTTTTTTTTTAACTTTCTGCTATGAAAATTGGAAATTTCGGTTTTGATCCGATTTACGAAAATTAAGTTTTTATCAGATCGGGACGTTCTCAAGTCCTAGGAAGCTATTCTATAGATTAGACCTGATTAGATTTTGAAGTCGATCGGTCGAGTAGCTTACAAGTTATACGAAAAATAAAAATCAAAACCATTTTTTTCCGTTTTTGTTGCATAACTTGTGAGTCGCTTAACCAATTCGTTTCTAAGTTTGATCAAATCTAAGTCTCAACAAGCTTTTTTGATTGTCGCAGAGCTTGTGCAAATCAGTCGATTTTTTCCAAAGATATCGGGGATAAAAATTAGTTTTTTCAGCGGAATGTTTATTTTTTAGGTTTCATTGTTTTTTGATCTTGAAGAGTTCAAAAGTTTACCAATTTTGAAGCCCAAACTTTGAGCTCTGTGAGCTCGAAAACAGCGGAGTTTTTAGGTCTGCCTTTAGAGTCAACGGTTTTTCAGATATTTTTTTGAATCTTTCGCTCAATAAATATCAAATTTAATGTCATTGTGTTCGAAAATTTTTTAATAAATAGCAATTAATTTTTAAACTTTTCTAAAGAAAATATTCAAAGGCCTAAAATATAATTTTTTCTGGAATTTCTAAAATTGAATATCATCGAATCAAAAAGTATGAAAATTTTTTAATAAAACGTATTAATTTAAAAAAAAATTGCTTAAATTTTCAACGGGAATTCAATACTTTTGCTATAAGCTGTTTTAAAATTAAAATATTTTCATGACGATTAAAAAAAAGTGTTGCTGTGATCAACGTAAAGCATTAAATAATAAAGTTATTGTCAATGTAAATATTGCGTCACTACTTCTATTTATCAACAGTTTATGACCTAGTATGTGTCAAGATCATTTCCGGTTGGTAATTTTCCTCATTTGCCTGGTAAGTATAAATAAATTCATTGTTTTTAAAAAAACTAATAAATAAAATAAAACTTAAAAATAAAAAAATATATTTTTTTACTAACAGCAAATCAGATTTTATGCTTCCTCTAATTGTATGATAATTTATCACCCCATTAGCTTAATTAAAAACTGCTATCACTTGTTTTTCTAACACGACCTTCGCGTGATAAAAGGACATTTATACTTATATTTTTTTTCATTCTATAAAAAATAACTCTGATATTTACTTTACACAAACTTTAAATAAAATTGAAATTTTTATTGACAGCACATTTATTCAAAAATTAAAATTTTGAAAACTATAGTTTTATAGAACTGAATAATTTAAAAAAATAAAGTAAATGAATGATAGTTACCTAGTTCTTTACAAAGATTTATAACAGCATTAAAAGTCTTTACGGAAAAATCAACTCGACAATCAAGATAACGCATGTCTGGCAATTGTACACGAAGTGTTTTGTGCATTGGTGTAAAATGTAAAAGAGCATCCGCTGCAACTCCATACTGATCCAAAGTACTTCTTGTTCTTGTGAGCCAGTGATTTCTTTTAGGCCACCAAAGTGCATGATCTGACCAGTCCATTGCAATATCTAAAACAACAAAATCATAATAACGCAATCATTAGTAATTTATTAAATAATAATAATAATAATAATAATACCCTGTACAAAATTTGCAGAGTAAACGTGGACTAAATCCGGAGTGGATGACTGTTTATTTATTTAATCTCCTTGGAGTTAAATTTACTCCGAGGGAAGTTTATTTTAATATTAAAATTTCGAATCGGTGAATACAAATTTAAATAAAATCCGTAATTACTCTGTATTCACTCCCGATTTTTTACAGTGTACACTGAGATGTTCATAGCAATGATATTTCTGAATAATCATGGAAATGAATAGACGAATCTATGATTATTCTCTTCGATCCTTTTCATACTTGAAATTAGTAAATTTTCTAGTTCATTGTTTTAAAACATTAATTTAAACGACGAACAATCAGAAAAAAAAGTAATTGACTAACAAAAAAGAAAAAAATCATTGATGTTTAAAAGTCCTGAAAGTAGTAATACTTCCGGATGTCCGTTACGGTTCAACGCATACATTGAAGCGGATGTTAGCTCTGAAAAGCATTCGATTTAACGATAGTCGTTAAATGCTTACGCAAGTAACTCGTGTTGATATTGTATACGTAAACGTTGATTTTTTTTCGGCAGATTAAAGTCTTTTTATAAAAATTTTATTATGTGTTTTCAAGAATCTGGATGTTTTAGGCGATGCAGTTGCTGAAATACAGAACCAACCGTATTCAAGACACGTGCGTCCGTAGGATTACATGCATTCTTCGGTAACATCTGTTTTAATACTGAATTTCCGCACGAAAAACCATAAAAGTCTACTAAACTGACACATTCATTCAAAAACATAAATATATTTTTTTTCAACTTTGTTTTACCTACTGACATTAAAAAACTTCGTTTGAAGTATGTTTACATTATTTCCGACAAATTTGAACTTTATTTTAGATACTTTTAAATACATTATATTTAAATAAATTTGAAAAGGAGCTGCCAACTAAACCGCATAAGCGTCTTTAAATTTATTTATTTAAAGATTTTGTCCACAAATAATTCTCAGATGTATATTTGTACAACGTATTACATAAATAAATAGGGCAGTTGTATTTTGTAAGAAAGAACTTCTAGTACAGCCCTTGTCACCCTATTTTTTATTTTTTTTTGTTCTTGGGTTTAGTATGTACAAGAGCCACTCCCAAGACCTCATTCTAAAGACCTACCCCTTAGCAAAGACAAGAAAAATGAGAAAGACTTTGTAGTGTAGTGTTTAAGGGGTTTCATAACTCGAGTCTTTCTACGCTGAGTTTTATTACGTATATTCCTGTTATGCAGGAAAAAATCAGTTAAAGTATACATATATATAGTGAAATATTATATAGAATAAAGGAAGCTCAAGATGTAAAAAGAAGTAACACAAACACTCAATGGTAAACCTGGAAGGGGATCCTCATAAATATTTTTCCAGCTGCTGGTTTGTGGGTAGAAAATTAAAAAAATTCAAAGTTAAAACTTGATTTTCTTTATCCCTGAGTTTCTGATGATACTCAATGTGTATTATGTTCGGTCAATTGAGTAATTTCATACGGAACCCCGAACAGGGTCAGCGTGGGTGAGGCCATTTGGTGTGACCACATGGCTAGATATAATAATGAAATTATATATATGTTATCCTACGAGGATAATATAATAAATTGGATTTTCCAATAGTCTACTGATAGTTTATAACCCCAGGCTATAATAGTACAAATCGTACTATTTATAAAGGGAGAGATTATGTTATCATTATCAGAAACTCTTCTTCAGCTCGTATGGTTTCGAGTACCGATTTATATTACTGTTTAAGCACGTGCTCTAAACTAGATTTTAAGGGGAAACGGAAACCATTTTACATATGTTTCTCATCTTTATAAACGTCTGCTGTTATGTCTTTGAGGATTAGATTCCTTACATTACATTACTTAATATAAGTTTTCTTCGTTATATACATATATACACATATATATTTTTTATGTTTGTTTACTTTAGCTACCCTATACTTTGTTTTTACATTGATAATGTAAATTATTTTTAAATTTATTAACAGAACTTTAACTGAAAAAAATTATATATAAAAAATTTTATTTATTTTATTTTAGAAAAATTAAATTACCCATTAGTCATTAGATGCTTTTAATGACTAGCATTAGATAATTATGTAAATTCGAATGACTAGATTTAATTTATTATTATTTTTTTTTTTTTCTACTAAAAGATGAGTAAACATTGAAAAAATTTTCTTGCTAATATTGCAGCAATATAATATTACGTTTTAGTAGCTTACTATGGCAAAGTAAAATGATTCTTGAGAATTATATGGTGACCGAAAGCTACTATACGTTTCCTGGTTTAACCTGAGTATGAGTATTATACATGACCGCACATTTATTTTAAACATTTCCTGATGTATTTTATAGTTAACAGTCTCTATTATATTATAAAACTAAATATTAAATATTAATTTATATTTACACACGTACATATACATATGTATATATTTATATAGCAATGCAAATAGATTAGACAAATAATAAATTTTTATTGCGCACCTTAAGCACGAAGCGCTTTGCTCTTTGCTCTTACTTAGATTTTTTTATACTTAGAAATATTTATTGTAAAATAAAAATAAATTATCAGCAAATTTGGTAAAGAGTTTATTAAAAAGTTGATTAACATTAAGTAGCAATAATAAATAAGACAGTTGAGTTTTTGATTACTTTCGTTATGAAATTTAAATATGATTATTATTTCGTAAGATATTTTATTTTATTAATTTTAAATATTATACAAGGGTATACATTGCAAAGAATAAGGAGTAAATTCCGAGTAATAACGGATTTAATTCAAATCCAAATTCACTCCATTACTCGGAGTTTTGGATTTTTAGAAAAAATCACTTCGAATACGGAGTTTGTTTTCTAGCGGAGTGATTTCGGAGTAATCTGGATTTTTTAAAAATCCGCATTCACTCCGGTTCGGTGTTTTAATATTAAAGAAAAACTTCTTTTAGAAGTTAATTTCACTGCGAACCGGAGTTCCAACACGCAGAGAATTTTTGAATAAAAATTATTCATAAAGTTTGGTACTGTAAGGACATCTAGCCAGTAACTAAATTTTTACTATGTTGTTAGTAGAAACTGCACTTTGTTTACGTGCTATCAAGTAGTATATTTTACAGGTTCCATGACAACTGATCCCCGACAAGTGATTACACGACAATTGACCCCACAAACAACTGATCCCACAGACTAGATCCAACTGACAACTGATCTTCTAATTCATCAGTTTCATCAAGATCTTCATAACTTTCATTATCATCATCTTTACAATCTTTATTTTCACCATCTTAAACCGTATGTCGATGGGATCAGATTTCGGTTGAATCAATTTGTAGGGATCACTTGTTGTAGTATAAAATTATTGGGATCAGTTGACAGCATACCTATTTTACAATTTGCATGGAAGAAATTTAGGTATTTACCTCATATCCTACAGTATCGAACTTTTTGGGTAATTTTTACTAAAAATCTCTCTGCGTGAATATTAAAATAAACCCCCCTTCGGAGTGAATTTTACCCCAAGGGAATTACATAAATACACAGTCACCCGCTCCGAACTCCCTCCGGATTTAATCCGAAAATTTTTTAGAGTAAAGCATAATATTGGTTATTTATTTACACCAATCGGCTTTATACATCTTATTTAACTATTACAAAAGTAGTGTTTAATCAAAAACTGCACAGAACGAGAATATAATATAGTATACTATCTTATATTAGTGACGTGGTAAAATATTTTTTATTTTTGTTGAAAAACATGGTAAAGAATCACCAAAAAAATTTATGAAAGCACAATAATCGTTAACTGAATTCGCTATCCTGTTCCTCGGCCCACAATGCGCATAGCTTTTTGATGATTGAGTTGTACTCAACAACCTGTATGATCTCAAACCTGATTTATTACAGAGAAGACCCAATTGTTCTAATATTTCTGGGGAGTCGTGGCTATTTACGGTTTTGTAGAAAAATATAAGATCAGTATCTTCTCTTCTGTAGGACAGTTTGTTGATTTTAAATTGATCATACACTTCTTCGACTTTCATATTTAGTACCTTAGTTCGCATATAGAATGTTATATTCATACAAATGAAGTAAATTCGGTAAAAATATAAAGACTGATATTTTAATAAAAATTTTTTTATTATCTGGTAACGGGATATTTACTCCTGGCGCCAATCGGTAAAGTCCGCATAATTTTGGGTTCAAAATAAATAAAATTATAATTACAAATTTTTATAGTTGCAAAATAATTCAAAGAATTATTTTAAGTAAGTTAGAATTAATTTAAAAATTTCTAAAAATGTTAATTTATAAATAAAAACATCAGACATTTTATTCAATAAATAATAAATTAATGTTATAATTTTTAATGAGATCATAAAATAAAAAAAAACTGTTTTTATTTAAATTTAATCATTGGATCTTATGTAATAAATATTTAATGAAACATTAATTATTTTTAATTATATCATAATCGATTTATAAATGCGCATTTAAAAAGATAAAAATATATACTAGAGCATTAAAAAAAAAATAGTTCATCTATTCATCCCGGGGGCAGAACTAAGAGCACGTGTGTGTTATAGCGTAGATATTATGATTCTTATCGTGGCACACTCGTATATTTTATCACTGACCTCGTTGAAGTCTGCATGTCAGTACATTGTTACTGATATTGTAAGCAGTTCATACTTAATCGTGTATAACAACAAATTATTATTATTCATGGATATCGTGTCACTTAATGAGACATTTTGTTATTTAATTTAAAAAATACGTAATTTAATGTACTTGTAGTTTAATGTCATCATTAGAAAAAAAAGTTTTTAATATAATTATGTAATTAAATATTATTAACACGTCAACGTATAGGATGACGAACTTTCGACTAATACTCGTATCAACTTAATATGAACACACCTATGTTAGTCGTAATGTTCAATTCTTTAAGCAAGTGACGACATTATAAAATAAACGTTTCCTATAATGAACTTCCTCTACTCGAATGAATGAATATGTATGTTGAATTTAATAATTTAATCAAGGACACTATTATTTTTATTTTGCATTTTTTAAAGTATGATAAATATACTTGGAAAATTATTATGAAATGTTATACTTTTTTTTATATTATTTATGTTTAATGTCAACATATTTATAAATAAATATTTTTTTTATTGAAATTTTATTTTTTTATTTTTATCATTTTTTTTTAAATAAAAAAATTGAAATTTAATTATTTAATTAAGACTCATTAGAAAAAAATCTGAATGTAAGACAAATGAGTCATTTAAAAAAAAAAGTTGAAAAAAAAAACTATCAAAATACTTTCAAAATTTTATTCCCTATAAGCAATCAAACAAAAAAAAAGTGTCAAGTCAGAAAAATTTTTTTTTTACTTCTATTAATAATTTCGAAAAATCTAAATGATTATTTAATTCAAAATCTCAAATAAAATATCAAGAAATAATTTTTGATTTGATATTTAATTAAAAAATACTTTTTTAAATTTTATTAAACAGAAAAATGTAAAGGGGGTCTGTTTTACCCCTCTTTATTTTATTTATTGTTTGAATAATAATAATAATAATAATAATAATAATAATAATAATAATAGACGATATTAATTATTTTTAAAAAATATTTAAATATATACTTTAAGAAAATTAAAATTAAAATAAAGTTGTTAACAACTTTAACTAAAAACTTGTTCAAAATGATAAAGTCATCAATAAATATTTTTTTCCGCATACTAAACTAATGTAACATGATAGTTTAGATTTTATTTAGAATATATTATATTATATATATATCCACACTATATTTATATAGTAGAGGTATAGGACTCATCGAAAGTTTTTTGATAGTGTGTATTAAGTTTTTCGATGGAATACCTGATATGGTGTCTCCGAGCTGAAGACAGGCATTTAGTATCGCCTACGTGCAACGACTGACTTACCACAAAAGGTTGCCGGAAGTTATTTTACATAATCCCTTGAAAGTTTTACCCAGCACACGCATTGCTGCTGGGAAGTCTGAATATTTAGTAATATTGATGGGCACAAAGTACACGTTTCTTTAAAGGGATGAATGGATTATTGAGATTTGTGATAGCGTATGTGGGAAGAAATATTTATTTTTATTAACATTCATTCGTTTTTACTCTACAAGACGAGAATCAACTTACGTCTACACATTCACGTATTTATAAAACTTTGTTCAATCCAGAGTTAAAGTAACTTCTGACTCAAAATTTATGGGAATATTTTTAAAGATTTTTTGAATTAATTCAAAAACTAATTATAATCTTAAATAAAAATTATTTTTACTACTAAAATAGGGGTGTGCAAATCAGGTTTGATTTGAATTTCGAATCTAATTCAAATATTTGAATTATTCGTAACTTTTCGTTATTCGTCAATTTTAAAATTATCCGGACGTTTTTGAATTATTTGTAACTTTTCAAATTACTCTATTCGAGTCGAGAAAATTTTGGTCAACTTTCAAATACATATTCAATTTTTATTTAATGGTGAGCTTAATTTTTAAAGTAACCAAAAATAATTTTTTCGAAAAACTTACAATTTTAAGTCATTCAAAAAATAATTTTTGAATTATTCGATTTGAAGTTTGAACTGTTCACACACCCCTTTATTCAAATTATGTTAAGTTTCTTTATTTTTAAATCAGTAAATAAAATTTATCATAATGTTAGTAATAGTAATATATATCAATAAAATAAATCATAACATACATCAGTATATTATAATATATTTAAAAAGAATAAATAGAAGCAATAATAGGTTCACATGATTCAACTAAATTAATGATTATTTATTATCATGAATATATCAAACTTTCATGTCACTTAATTCGATACGTTTGATTTGAACGTTATATATATACATATATATTATTTCCGTTAGGATCAATTTGCTTTTCCCAACATTAAATGATGTATCTACATACGGGTGTGGTCAATTTTTTAATGGCCAGAGATGGCATGCTACAGAACCTGACTGAATAAAGAGAAACCATTTTACCCTCTATCGCTTCAATCTTGTGCATGTAAAAGCCTACTGCCACGTGACCCTATTACTGCAACTATCAATTAGTATAAAATATATGTATGTGTGTTATAAATTTTTAAGCGGAATCATTCGGATTGTATCGTTACCAATGCGGGCGGGAGTTGATAAATTAAGACGTCAATTTATATTATTTTTAAAACAGACCTTGATCCATTATATTCTGACTTTTTAGTATAACTATAAGTATAAGAATAAGATGAATAAATTAGAAATATTCAAATCCGTATCCTCGATTCAAATTATAGAAAATTTTTTCATTTTTTAGTTTTCATTTTTAAAAATACAAGCGATTGCTTTTTTTTTACATTCAGATCATTATAAAAATAATAAATTTGATCTGCGACTCCCCCGTAAAGTTAACTGGGTCATATTATTTATAGAAACCGCAAAAAAGGGCGGCTGCCAAAGAAGTAGATCAAAAACAACGTGAATACTGAGCTTGAATACTAAACGTGATCATAGATATTATTGGAACATCGTTAACTCTTAACTGTACTGCCTACATTTTATTTAAATGCATTAGTATGTAATTAATATATAAATAAACGTTATATTATACTTCGCTACATCTATTTTCAATTACTTTATTATAATTATTGCAACAAAATTTCTCGTTAAATATAAATCATTCATTTGAAATGAAATTTAAATTTATTAATAGCAAGTTGGAATTATTATTTTTCAATTAATCTAGTTTACAATGGCTATAAAAAGATTTAGTGTAGTTAAAATAAAGTAGCGCGATTTATATTACTTAAATAAATGTAATAGTAAAAAAGATTGATCGAATGATTTCTAGTGACAATCGATTTTATCCTTCATTGCATAGACCGAGTCTCGCCCTCTTTTCTTTACACGCCTTACTGAGTTTGCTTTCAGTGGTAAATTATTAAGAATGAGGATGAGTATGAGTTAAATAGATAACCGAAAAAATATATGATATAAATAAAACAAAAAAAGTATAGAATTAATTGATAAAAATGAGCTCATCGTCCCTGCAGTGCTAAGTTCATAATTGAGATAGGGGAAAATATATATTAATATATAACAGTTAATGGTTTAATTAGTTATGCTATTATTAGAAATATCAGAGACTAATGACTCAATATAATTATTCATTTAAAAAATCATTGTTTCATTAATGTGTTCTTTATAGATTAATTTATTAACAGTAAATATTAACTTATGATTATTTTATTAATTTATTTCTTGATAACTAAATTGAGATATTTATATTTTAATAAAATATATTGTATTGTATGTATATAGTAGGGTGATTCAGAAAATCATAAAATTTTTTTTTTCGCAAGCAGGTTCAAAAGTTTCATTTAGATAAAAAAAGACGCCTGTGAAAATTAGAGCTTTTAATATTAACGTTAAGAGGTTCCGCGTTGCACTTTTCTATTTTCCATAAAAATAATATGGAAAAATTTTTTTTTGCGTCTTCTGTTTTTTATAAGTAACTAACGATGCGTCATAGGAATAATTGGGGGGGGGGGGTTTGTTTTTGTAGGTAATTGAATGCTCTACAAAAAAAGTTTCTTATAATTTTTTGATAAATCCATTTGTTCAAAAGTTATTTGAGGTTGAAGTCGAATTCATATTAAATTTTGAGGTCTTTTTACTTTTCCGGCGAAACTATCAGACCTATTACAAAATATCATGGGACCTTTTTTGTAGAAAATTTTATTCCCTAGAAGTTATTCTAATAAAGTTTTTTCGAATTCCGCATTGTTTTCTAGTTATTTTTATTTATTTTAATGTCAAGCTCTTAAAATCGATGAGAAAACTATTTCTTTTATGAGCTTGACATTAAAATAAAAATAACTAGAAAACAATGCAGAATTCGAATAAACTTTATTAGAATAACTTCTAGGGAATTAAATTGTCTACAAAAAAGGTCCCATGATATTTTGTAATAGGTCTGATAGTTTCGCCGGAAAAGTGAAAAGATCTCAAAATTTAATATGAATTCGACTTCAACCTCAAATAACTTTTGAACAAATGGATTTATCAAAAAATTATAAGAAACTTTTTTTGTAGAGCAATCAATTACCTACAAAAATATGCCTGCTAATTATTTCTATGACGCATTGTTAGCGACTTATAAAATCAGAAGACGCAAAAAAAATTGTTTCCATGTTATTCTTATGGAAAATAGAAAAGTGCAATGCGGAACCTCTTAATGTTTATATTAAGAGCTCTAATTTTCACAGGCGTCTTTTTTTATCTAAATGAAACTTTTGAACCTGTTTGCGAGAAAAAAAAAATTTGATATTTTTTGAATCACCCTAATGTATAGTCTATAAAAAAGTATCATGTTATATTTATATATATTTAGTTGATTGGTTTTAATATAATTTTTTTCTCATTTATTGCCGGAGACTAAAAGCCCAGGAGATCAATAACGAGCTTTTTCTTTGACGTTACATCCTGAAAAAAAAAGTTTTTGAAACCTTTGACAAATTGGTCGCATAAATGTTGACACTATCGATTTATCATGAGAGTAAAGAAAGGAATCTACATTGATACCGGAAGAGACATGATTTAAGACCGGAGATTAGGATGACCAAATGTTACAATAGATCATAAGTCATAACAAAGGTAATCATCTTTAAAAAAGCGCCCGCACATACAGAAAAAAAATTTATTCTTTAAGGTTAAAAATATCCGGCACAACAAATGATCCGTAAAATATTTATAACTGCTTTGTAGAGTAGCTAAATATAGTATGAAGTTTGTAAGCAGCAGATTATAGAAAACCTTTAACCGCGTTGATTTGTATTAAGTTCAGCTGATAATTTGGTGACGAAACGGAAATTATGAATCACCGTCACGTGACGTTGAAAAAATTACTCACGAGAAAATGACATAAATTAAGTCTATATTTATGATATCCATTTTATAACTGGTACTTCTGTTATTAATGACACTTACATTTCCTACTTACACTCAATTAAATAATTGCAAGGGAAATTATACATACAAATACGTTTATACATAATCATATTTACTAAGTCGTGATTTTAAATGAATGAAGATCTTTGTTGTATTATATTATGTTGTACTAACTACATTTATACAAAACTTCAGTGCAGTTATTGTTGCCATTGATTAATAAAATATAATTGTAAGATATTAGGAAATTGATTGAGTTTTGTATAAAAATAAGTCGTCAAATAAGAGTTAATACGTACAATTTAAGTCTCCAGTATTCCCGGGTAAAAAAATTTATGTCACGAAAAATTAAAAAATTTTTTTTTCTATTCTAGATTAATTAAACTTCACTTAAATGCTTAAATTATTGATAAACTAGTAATTAAAAAATTGAAACAAACAAAAAAAAGTTTCGAAGGAATAGTATTTTGCCTTCTCTGCAGGTTTCATATTTTCAATGCATTTAAAAACAGCTCTTGTGATTTCTTGTTAAAATTTTCTTTCTCATCACTAGTTATCATTCGGGCTAATATAAAGTATTGCAAAATCTTAACTTTCTATTCAATTCTAAGGATTTTGAAAGTGAGGAAATAAATAGTATATTACACATCTAGGGAAGTAAAATAAAAAATGTCTCAGATTACATGTAATCAACAAACATGCACAGAAAAAAAAGTTATCTTGAGTCAAGAAAATATTTTTGAAGACCACCGTTTTCGGGAACCAAGTCAAGATTTTCTTGAGCTAAGTGAATTTATCTTGGTCAGATAAAATTACTACTTTATCTGAGAAAGTTTAGGTCTCCAAAAAAATTTTCTTGAATTAAGAATATTTACCTTCAACTAAGAATTTTTTTTTTTCTGTGTGTGATCTGAGGCTTTTTTATTTTACTTCTCTACACTGATAAAAAAGTTGATTTGATTCAAGAAATAAAATCTTAAACCAAGAATTCCATTTTGAAGAAAATGATTTTCTTGAGACAAGAGAAAAAATTCTTGAGCCAAGAAATTGCCCTTAGATCAAGTAAATTTCTTCAAAATGGAATTCTTGGTTCAAAATTTTCGCTCTTGATTCAAGTCAACTTTTTTATCAGTGTAAGTGTGTAATATACTATTTTTCACCTCCGGGCGGGAAGCGTCAACTTTCGTCCCGCAGTGCAAAACGAAGTTGCCGCTTTCCGCCTCCGTCGAGGAGAAAAATAGTATACACGCCTCGGGAAGTAAATAAGAAAGCTTAAGATCAGATTGCAGAATCGATTTAGGACCTCGATATATATATATATATATAGATATATATATATATAGATATATATATTTTTCTTAGATATAGAAAATTGACATAAGCCCGCTAAAAATGAAAATGCTGGGATAAATTTAATAAAACTATTCAAATTAAAGTAATGAAAAAATTTTTTACAAGCCAAAATTAGTACGGTCTTATTGCTGCGTTGGAATGTTCTTTTCATCTTTGAAGCCTATTACTTTAGAAAAAGGATTCAAAAATTTTCAGTGTCTTAAATTAGGATTTTTAAAATAAATTTAAAAAAAATTTACGCTTCATATTAATGAGCTAAATATTTAAAAATCTATTAAATTCAGATGAGCTGAGCAATTTTATCTTTTATCATGGACACAAAAAAAAATAGTTTCTAAATGGTTATTTTATACAATCAACTTTTCTAACTGCACTACTTTATCATCAAGTTCTAATTTCATCTCAAGTTTCCTGATAAAAAAAAAATATAAATTTTCTTAGAATGCAATACTGTCATATAAAAAAAATTTTAATAGCAAAGAAAATAAAAATTCAAAAATATATATGATAAAAAAAATAATAGTTGTTTATTTGAATGATTATGTATTATCGATATGACATATAAAAATAGACACCCGGTATATGAGATAGTGTATTATAAAAGCATGTGCACTATTACTAAATGCATGTGCGGTTATGTACCACAACACCACACTTATATTACAAACGACATCATATTGAAGAGCGAATCAAGTCTGTTCACGTATCAAGTGGCAAACATGACAAGGGTGTCATTTAACTGTTATACATATCAATAGTTGTTGAATAACCAATGAGTTAAATATCTAAGTGCCCAACATATCCGGAATTATAAATTTTTTATAATTATAATTATGTACAAGAATTCATACATTTAAACAACTATTACATCTACACATATTGTTTACGCTTGCGATAAAATAAAAATATATAAATAGTAATTACATAAACCATAAAATATTTATTGCTTCGCAATAAAAAAAAACTAATTTCAATTCCAAATCTATAAAGATTAATTTCGCACACCTAAAGCGCGAAGCGTCGAGCGTATTCTACTTTCGCTTTCAATTTTTTCTCATAAACAAAACTCAAAAAATAAAGGCTTCGGTCTATTAATTGTATTGAGTCTATTTACAGATTAGTTTCATATAATTCCTGTATTTATTAATTATTAACAGCAGCGAAATGTTAATGCATATATAAAGGTTAGATAGATGCCTACAGCAAAAGTAATAGATTACAGTGGTAGTCATCAGAATAGCAAACAATAATTCAAATTGATTGAATATAAAAATAAAATAAATTGCGTGGTATTTAACCAAGGACTATCCATACAGAGTACATTGCACATCATAGTGTTGACTGTACATACATAAAACAGAATGAGGTAATATAGCATAGCTTACAAACTAACAAATAGCGTAAATAGGCACAACATTCATTGGTTCCTATTACAGCAAACTACTTCTTAAGATTTTTAACAAGCAAACTAAACCAACACATAACAAAACGCGACAAAGGTCTCACGCATTTAATACATTGCACTAATGAATACTCTTTGACCCGGCCAGCTGGAATGCTTTACCACCTTCAGTTACATTACCAGCTGGTTCTATAACTTGAGAGTTTAAAGTTTAAACGAAGCTTATCTTCTTCAACTATTACAATGTCTATTGTATGTCTTTTACTTTATCATTAATTATGACTAAATAATATTCATAACTAAGACATTTGCATTATTTAAATTACACTATACATCTTTGTAATTATAGTTACTATCACTGAACCCATCGTGTTCTGTCTTCTCTTTAATTAATTATTATTATTGTTGTTGTTTATTTTGGTATTCATTATATCAATTTGTCATCTATGCGCTCGGCTGTAATTAGTCTAGCTATATAATTATTTTAGCTAGACTTGGTGTATAAAGAGTGCTATTATTATGTCTCAGTGTATAGAATCAAGTGAACCTGCTGCTTTGACTCTATAACTAGTTAACTATGTCACCAACAGATAAGTTATATAAACTGCCAAGAAAACATCTAACGATTCGTAATTTAAATGTAATATAGATAATATGTCTATGTGTATATGTATGTATTTATTTATATGTAAACCACTATCTTATATTTTATTTCATAATCATATATAGCTTAGAGAAATATTTAAATGTACGCGGTTAAAATATATACATATATATTCATATATTTTTATTAGCATATTAAAAAATTAATAGTTGGAATATAATCGCATGGAAAATTTATAACTGTAATAATTTTAATGCTTTTGTTAAAAACTTTTGTAATGTTAAATTTTATTTTTAAAAAAATAAAATGAAAATAAGTATATTTATATCCAGTGACATAAGATATTTACAATTTTTAACGATAAATATTTACAGTATTGATAAAATATTCATGAATGTTATTTTATAAATTTTAAATTTTAATACTTTAGCGGTCTTTATTTACAGTATTAATTTAAAAAAAAAAAAAAAAAAGATGTTTTGCTAATTAAATAAAAGTAGTTTTGTTATTTTTGCATATAAAAAATTTGAATTTTGATTTTATTGAAAATAATTAAAAATCGATCGGAAGAATAATAATTAATTTTTGTATTAAAATAATTGATAACTGATTGCAATATTTTAAAAATGAATATTTTTTTATGCAGATAAATTGTTATTTAAAATTGAAAGGTCAACTTAATCATAAAGACATAATTTATGTAATATAAACAAAAAGTATTAAGGAGAATAATTATTTTTAAACCGTGACGTTAAGAAAAAAATCCTCGAATCAGAGTAATTTTAAAAATTATTATGAGTATTTTGATAGTTGGATTGTAATGTAAGGCTTGAGTTTAAATTCACAAAGATAACTCTAAAATAATGGTTTATTTTTTTGTTTAAAAACAAGAATGTTTTCTCAAGATTACACACGAAGCGCCAGACGTGTGGATGAAAAGAGAAAAAGTAACTGACGTCACGGTTTATATTTAAACTGAGAGCTTGGTACAGAACACATTGCGCGTGCTACGAAATCGTTTCTCTGGTATTATATATGTATGTGTATATGTATATTAAAACTATATACCGCAGCTGCAGAAAAGACTTGAAGTTTAGTTTGGTTGGAGAGTTTGCAAAGAAACATAAAGTTAAGGCACGCCATCAAAAACGGATGCTTCTATGTGACCACATCAGCTTTACACTCTACTCTCATCCACTCTGTCGTATGATATATATACATATATACGTATGGCGTGGATGGTATATATATATATAGATATATTCATATACAGACTGTAGGAAGTTCACACAATGTACCATTGTCCTCATATTCTCGTTTAACTTTAACATATATCAGCTATATACAACTTTGTACTGTGTTGTATTACTGCCGGGTGTGTGCATTGCGAGAAAAAAATCGCGAGGCTCCTGTATGGATGAACATCCTGCTGCTGTTTATATGCTTTCAAACTGAATCACATCCGACTGATTCACTTCCCAACTTGATTCCGTGTTCTATTATTATTTTATGATAATACCAAAATTATCCATATAATTTAAATAATTCTCATTATTCTCGACATATTATTTCATTAAATAGAAACACTTTATTTTATTATCATTAAATGCAAAGTCAATTTGTCTATGACAAATGACAATATTTATGTTTAATTTGCACGGAGAAAAAAATTAAGTAATTTTAACTAAATTTGAAAAAAAAAATTACAATCTGAGAAGTAATCTCGAAACGTCAAAAAAATCAAAAATTGTACAAAACTCAAAGTAAAAATTACAACATAATAACTTCTGTTGATTATAAAAATTACTGAATTCAAAATAAAATTTACTAGCGACAAATAAAAATTATAATGTACCAATAATTTTGACTATTGTATTTAGTAAATATTAGTTAACGGTTTGTGAAAGATGTATGGCGAGTAATTTTTACAATCAGATAGTAATTTTTACAATGTCAAATAGTAATTTTATCTCCCGGAGTAGCAATTTGTCTTACCGACCTTCTAAAATGTATAGTACCTACGTAGAATTACATTGGAGATGTGCTATTTACCAACTACGAAACAAAAATTGCGACTAATGTACTAACTTTTAATAATTCTAATAAAAATTTCTACTTTTTGTAAGATTGAACTATTTTAATGTGAATAAATAAATATTGACTTTTTCCAAACGAAAATTTAACGAAGCTTTATTGTAATTATTATGATAAGTGAACATTACAATCTAGATAGTAATAATTGAAATAAAATATTAATTTTCTACAAATCATCGTAATTTTTTTTATGGATTGAATTTTTTATTTGAGATAGCAAATTTTTCATTGTGATTGTAATTATTATTTAATTTTGACCTGCGTTTTTCTCCGTGTACTATTCTTGATAATTGATATGATTTACTTTATTGTTGTACACCTCAATTGCGAAGCGTTGATGGTGTGCTCCCTAATTTTTTTCCGAAGCCTCTACTCAAAACTCAAAAACAAAAAATACTGACAATTATATATTCTAATCTACTAAATGGATATATATATATACCGAAATTTCCACACCCCATGGAAATATATGACAATAATTTTCACATTAAAGGTATAAGTTTCTAAGATAAAAAATGTCTATTGTAACCACATAGTTTGATTACAATTCAAATTTAATTTTCTTATGTTTCAACCTCAATAGCCCATAAATGGTAACTTTCCTAGTTTGTCTCTTTTACTGTTTTTCCGCAAACTCTCTAATTTATTTAATTATTCCTCATTCATTAATAATCTAAACCAGTTTATATTGTAATCTAAAAACGAAACACTTTTAAAAACTATTCAATAGAATTGATAAGACAATCATTGCCATAAGAAAAGTAATGATTTCATGGCCACTTTAAGAAATAATCAACTTTTCTGGCTTTTTTTGATCAATGTGTTTTTTTTTGCACATATTTCGAGTAGTTGGACTCAATGTAAAGTTTGATGAGAGTTTAATATATTATTTACAGTGACCCGATCAGTTTTTAAAAGCATATTACAGTAAATTAATTTATTATCCTGGCAACTTATTTTCAATCCTCATTAAACTGATAAAATAATGAATTTTATGAACGAACTTTTTAATATTTATAAATCCTGAAACATGTTAGATACAGACACCCACGTTAAATTGAAAAAAATTAAAGAATTTTCAGACCTTTAGCATCAACAACTTAATTTTTTTTTAAACCACAATAATTTCGAATTACGCATATTCGTTCTCATATGTGTAGTAAAATTCAATTGAAACTTTAATTAAAATGTTGTTTGTTAGCCTGTAGATGCACATTAATAAATTAAAGACAATTCAAAATTAATTTAACCTATTTCTTTCATATTATCTTTATACGCCTCTTTATAAACATCCTATTCAATTTCTGTAAAAATCATTGTAAATTTTTTATTTATGACAATAACTCAACAGTCGATACTAAAAGTGGAAAAGAAATAATCAAAAACACAGTTAAAATTATAATTATAATACATAATTTTTTTTTTTAACCAAATTACATACAGAATTTAATATAGGATAGAGGTACCGTTTTTGCCCACTTGAGTGCCAGTTTTGGACACTTTAAAAATTCGAATAAAATAATTTGTAAGACGCAATGACAAAATTAATTTTTATAATGTGTTCAAAGATACCTTTAAGTCATTATTAAAATAGTAATTTTATTTTACACTTTTTAATTAATTATAATAAAGTATCAAATGTCCAAAAAATGGAGCAGTGACCACAAATGGTACCTCTACTCTATAGATAGATATTCATATCAATATTTGAGATGTACACTTGAGTATTTTTAAAAAATTTTTACGGTCAAGACATTTAACGTTTATTTTTTTTAAACAAAAAGCTTTCAAATAAATTAACTATTCAAAAATTAGATTGAAATATATATACATCAATAGATATATATATGTTCCCTTAAATATATTCAAGAGTAAAAATAAAAAAAAGTTAATGGAAGTCTTATAAGATGAGAATTGATGAGTCTACTGAACTGTCTAGCAGAAAAAATTATCAGTTTGTTTTTTCTATTACTAAGCGTGAACATTTGGTTCTCATATCCATTACTTTACGAAGAATTACTATCTTTCGTTAGAATCAATACTTGACATAATATAAATTTTTTATTTATCGCATAGCAAGGTAACATTTTATCAAATTCAGTTATTTTTTTATCACTGTTCTCGATAAGTATTAGCAAACATGCTGCGTAATAAATAAAATATATATATAACAATATTTGTATAGAGAAAGCTTTATGTTATATGATATGGCAGTGGGTGTATACTATATAGTTGTTATATTAGTATATATGTATACATATATAGGACTACTGATTTTCTATCGTATCGTAGCGAATTGAATGGCCAGACATATTTAATTTTAACGGACGAAACAAGTACATCAGTAGAGGGAGAGAATGATGAATGGGATGTAGCTAGTTATTTAATCAAATGGAATACCTTCATTCAATTAACTTTTTTTTCATACAAATTTACCTTAAATAATTTAAATTATATTTTAATGTTAGTATTGACATCTATCTACTCTGAAAAAAAAATAAATTGCAAAAACAACATTTTATCTAGTAATAAATCGATATAAATTCTTACATTATTAATTTCATATGTAGCGCGAAAAATCATTTTCTTGACAGAAGAAAATTTAAATTTATTTACACTATTACAACAAAAAAGGTTATAATAAACTTGGGTTTCTTCGATTAACAAAATGATTTTGGATCTTCAAATTTTTGAACCAAAAATATATTAAATTGAGAACTTTTAATAGCATAAATTCTTGTAGTAAGAATATAGACAGCAAAAAAATTATCGACTAGAGGGAAATATTCTTGATTCAAAAAAATTTTTTTGAAAACCTCAATTTTCTCGGTTAAAGTAGAAATCCTCTGACTAAGACGAATTTTCTTGATTAAGAGAGTGAAATAGGTGATTTTCAAACGAGTGTGAATATAGCATACATCAGACAAATTCAAAATTATAAACAAATAGAGGAAACAATTAAAAAAATAATATTTATAAAAAATGCACTTATTAATTTCAAATTTTTTGAAATGCGCATTTTTTAAAAATTTAATTTTATTAATTATTTAATCTATTTATTTTTAATTTTAAATTTATCTGATGTATGCTACATTCACACTCATGATTTTTAAATGAACCGTTTTCATAGATAAAAGACAAATTATTAAATAAAATGTTTTATTTGATGCGTAAAGTTATTATTTATCGAATAAAATGCTTCTCGTTCGAAAATTTCAGTTTATCTTTGAGAATGGCTTACTTGAAATACTGCTTATTTGAAATTTCCATTTGCTAATGTAAGTGCAACAAAGACCGTTTCGTTTGTTCACATGTGTGTGAAAGAGAATATATGACAAATCCTCTTGGCTCAAGAAAATCTTGACTTGGTTTCCAAAAATGTTTGTTTTCAAAAATATTTTCCTGACTCAAGATAACTTTTTTTTCTGTTTACATATTCTAAAAATGTTTTTTTCTCTCAATTAAAAAAGTTGTAAAAAATGATATATTTCAGGTAAGTATTATAGAATATTGAGTAAATAAAGTGAAGAAGAACATTATTTAATTAAATAATAATTTAATATTGGATAATTTGCGATATCTGGAGGTGAAAGCTCGCCTTATAAGTACTTGAAAGTCGCTCAATACGTACTTGAAAAGAGAAGGAACTCAAAGACTCAACGAACGTGACATACCTCTCTTGGGAACTCGACTTTTCTACCCACGCTCAACATTTTTTTTTTATTTTATATCGTACTCACTGACAGTTAAGTAAGTGGCACCAATATAATTATGTCAATTTGTTTTTTTAAACTATTGCTATTGCATTTTTATATTAATTGTATTTGTTATACTTTCATAATGGCAATTGTCACTCTTAATTTCAATTCAATGTGATATGTTTGAAGGTGTAATCAATGATACGCCGGATAAAATAGTATTATTCAATGCTTATTCACATCAATGATACATTTAGTATTGCTTTTAATTATTGTTGACGCAAATGAGAAATGTTAGAACAATATTAACAACTTTAAGTCCATGCGAATGAAATACATTTATGCACCTGTTACAATATTATAACCTATAATTAGTTATAAAAATATTTAGATTAATTTAACTTGAGGATAACATCTCGATGAGTTAAAAGTATACAGGGAATACGATGTCAGGTCGTAATTTTTCGGGAACAATTTCATTCGGAATTAGTTAAGAGTAGCGGAAATTGGGGTAAAATAGCTGATGTGTAATTTATGAGGGGTGAAATGAGTTTTTTAAAATACTTTCAAAAACTCAACGAAATGAAAAATGGGAATTAAGGGGCAAATTGGATCAGTTAAAATATTTAAGTGCAAAATTAACTTAAATATTTTTTATTACATTGCAATTTAATACTAATTTTGTTAAATTAATTTTGGATAAGTACACTGTCAAAAATTTGCGAAGTAAATGCGGATTAAATTCGGAGTGAGCAGAATGGATGACTGCTTATTTATTTAGGCCCTTAGGAGGAAAATTTACTCCAAAGGGAAGTTTGTTTTAATATTAAAACTCCAAATCCGGAAATAAAATCCAGACTACTTCAAAATCACTCTACGAAAAAAATAAACTCCTTATTTACTCCGTATGCCGAGTGATTTTTTGTAAAAACTCCGCATTCACTCCCGATTTTTTACAGTGTAAATGTAATTTCAGTAGACAGTTACTTTATTTATACTTTAAATATATATCGAAGATAAAAAACTTGGTTTACTTTTCTTCATTTTTTTTTTTTTTACGCAAATTAAAAACTGATAAGCAAAAAAATTTTGTAATTTTTTTTGCGGCCCATTTGGCCCTTTTACACTTATGGTTTTTTTTTTATATAAAAATCTATGCAATTATGTGGAAATTAAACATTTAATTAAATTTGAATAATTTCAAATGAAGGTTTTCATTTTTAGCGAAGAATAAATTTTTTTTAATGATTATCTTCAATTTTACTTAATAAAAAAAATAAAAAAATAAATACTCATTTCATGTATGAGAAAAATTGATTATTGTTTATAAATTACAATATTAAAAAAATTTTAAATTGTATAATAATAAAATGAAATAAAAAATTCAAAGAATATATAGCAGCTTACTATGATATCCTATCTAACAATTGCTTGTTTTATAAACTAACTGGTAATAATGCGTAGTAAGCATATAATAGGCATAATACAAGGAAATGAGATATTATGTGTACTGAGTAAGTTGATTTTTATGTATCATCTTTCCAGTCTTTATATCCTACACACATTCTCTTTTTTTCACGCTTGTATTAACATATAAGGACAATTTATGGACAGTAAAATTTTTTTAACTCATTAAATTATTTAAATTTGAATAGAAACTTATTAAATTTTTATTATTATTTAATATTTTGTATATACTTTTATTATGCAGCTTGATGCTTAGGCGTCAGTATATCTGAATAAATATTTATTTATAGTTTCCATTATTTTTGTAATATGGAACCTTACTCATGTTGTCCTTGACGTAATTTAACCAACCACGCACGTAATTGAGTCACTTTTGCCAAGGTTTAAGGCAATATATTTGCCAGACATTGTCAACAATGCTTTCGCCTTTAAATATTTTCAATAAAATAAACTATCTACCTAATAATTGTTACTATTAATCCTCCACTTTTATTTGAATTGTCATCTTTAAAAGGAAGAATTTACTCTACAGTCTTAGTCATACTACCAATTATCGTATTTCTGTATGAGATAACTATTAAATCACTGCTACTGATTCTTCGTAATGGAAATAAATATGTAATTGATAATCGTAGATAGTTATCGGCTTGAAGGAAAAAAAATAATAAAAGTTACTGGAATATGAACTCTATTGCAAATGAATGCCCAGGTAAATCTATCAATCAAAATGTAAATTAAATAATTAATATCTGCGGTCAATACACGCGGAGATAATTACATATTATTGGTAATCGCAATTATATCGTATTTCAATGTAACTTTACTAGACCTACTTGAATATGCATAAAGCATAATTCTAAGTATATGTATGAATTGTTATTAGTTTTATATTATTTATGTATAACTAAATAGCAAAACAAAGATTTATGTGTTATTTTTTTTTTTTTTATAAGGTAAGAGCCCCTATATCCGCTCAGTACCATTAGTCGCTCACTTTAAATGTTTAAGGAGTTTTTTTATAAAAAAAAATTATTATTGATAAATGATTAGTTTTAAATCTAAATATATTAAAATATGATGTATCAAATTATTTTATAATAGATTATAAATTTAAATTAAGTGACTGTTTTCAAAATCGCGCTCAGCCGGGCATTTTTTACTTTAACGTTCGTTCGTTAGATTAAATTTAGGTTACGTCAAATTTTTAAGAATTGTTGTAATTATATCTTATTAAATATATTTTTAAAATTCATGAAATTTTATATTATGAAAGAATAAAGTAGTATAATTCATAAATTATTTTCCAAATCAATAAACATCATACACGGAAAGAAAATTATGGGAATGGTTCCTATAATTTTGTGAAATTTTATCCTATACCAGTATAGGAATGACGACTCTAAATTATGGGAACACGTCCTATAGATATAGGAATATTACCCATAATTATAGGAATAGTTCCTATAATTATGGGAATGATACCTATACCATTGTGGGAATAGTTCCTATAATTATAGGAATGGTTCCTACAATATTATAGAATGGTTCCTATAATATATAGGAACGATTCCTATAAATTATAGGAACCATTCCTATAATTATAGGAACTATTCCCATTTTCATAATATTATAGAAATGGTTCCTATACTATTATAGGAATAGTTCCCATAATATTATAGGAATAGTTACTATAATATTATAGGAATGGTTCCTATAATAATATAGGAATGGTTCCTATAATAGTATAGGAATGGTTTCCAGAATGGTATAGGGGTGGTTCCTATAATATATAGGAACCATTCCTATAATAGTATGGGTACAATTCCTATACTATTATAGGAACCATTCCTATAATGCATAGGAATACTCCCTATAATTTTCTTTCCGTGTAGTTTAATTGATATTGTCTTTGAGCGACTAGAGGGCCATGTGTTGATCGAGTAATGGTACATGACAACTTTTAGTGAGCGACTATGGGTACACTCAAGACCTTATTTAAACAATTAATAATAATTAATTATCAACATTATTCTTCAAACTAAAATTTTGTTCTAATACTCGAAACTTCAAAAAATAACTATAAAAAAAAGTATGATTTTTCATTTTATTTATTAATTTATATTGAGTGATTTAATCTCACTCTACTGAAAAGTGAGCGGGTATAGTGGCTTTTACCTTACATGGAGATAATTTTCTTATAAATTTTACCCTACAATTTAGAGTAAACCCGAACCAAAAACAAAATAAATATGGAAAGAATAAAACTGATTCCTTTTGTTTCATTTTTTACTCTTTTCTATTTAAAAGTTACTCGAAATTATGACTTTTTACCCCATAATAGAACACTATCTAGAAACGGAAGAGTAATCATTCATCTATGCCTAGTTTTACTCACAATTAACGAGTAAAATTTATTAAATAATTCTTTCCGAGTATGTAATACTATGAAAATGTTATTAAATAATATTTTGCAAAATATAAATGTGAGCAATCTGTGAATCAACAGCTGTATGATGAGTCAGCGACAAAAGGACTAAACATTTTTTTTTTCCTTGAACATCCCAAGGCACGTCGCTGAAAGTTGGCCAGCCAACCCAACCGTAAAACATAAACTTGCTGATGAGTACTTTTTGTTCTTGTATTAAAAGAATAACTTGTTTAAAAGTTACTTACATACTGTAGAAATAGTACTATCAGTTTTTTGATAAATAAAAAATAAACAAATATTTATAAAGTGATTAAATTTCCTAAGAAAATTTTTTATAAATTTAATTTTTGAATCTAATTAAGAAATAATTAATTTTATTTAAAAAACTTCTCAAGAATTTAAATTTTTAAATTCGTAAAAAATAATTTTATAAATTTAATTTCAAAAGGATTTCAATGAATATATAAAAAAATAAATATTTATCAACTTTATTTTGAAAATTAAACCAGTTTTAGAGAATTTTAATTTTTAAATAACCGCAATTTTAATTTATAATTAAGTTTATTATTTTTATTTAAACAAAGTAATAAATTATCAAGTTAATTTTAAAATAAAACTAATTTAAATGAATGTAAATTAAAGATTAAAAAATAATTATGAATAAATTAGACAATAAGAAAAAAATGAATCATCTGAATAATAAACTTATTAAACATATAATCATATATGAATGATTAATTATTTTTTATTCTCTTTCTTCTCATTAATATATACATGTATTGAACACTACACACATCAACACATTAACTACATATCTCTTCAATAAGTGTTGTATTGTCAATTACATATAACAATAAACGCACATGCATAAGTAAATTTATTAAACAGTTTCGAAATTAAATAAATTGAATTAACTTTCCAGCGTTTTATTTATAATCTCTTTTTGAATGCGACATTTAAATGAAATGGGTTTAATATGAATATGAATGAATGGATTAAATTGGTTGATAAGTACAGTTATGATATAGACAAGTTGTTGAAATATGTAATAATTGCTAGAAAGTGATATGTTTGTTTTATAGAAAAGGTGTTGTATAGTTCCCATAATCACGACCTGTCATGGTATTTCCAGGTGAAGTGCAATGGCCTCGATCTGGGAATACGTGTACCGTAAGGACGACCTTGTCTCCAATAGTATAACGTAAACGTGCAAAGCATAATTTTTTGATAAATTTTCCATTAAAAAAATAGACTGCATTTTTAATTAAATGAAATTTTTTGAAAGTAAATGTCTGACTCCATAAAATACACCCTAATGATATTTTAATTTATTTTATTTAATATATAAAATCTGCACAGACTTGCAAATACTTATAGGTTGACCAAGCCTTCTCTTATATCAAGCGACTACACACGTCTTAGCATGGTGGCAAGTTACTCGTTTTACAGAAGGACCATAATAAGAGTGCTGTCTTGTCATCACATAAGCTTGGTGACATACGGTATCTTGAACTAAAATGCGTATACTTTAACTGATGCTACACTTAACTTAACAATTAAATTCTCGCCTCAATTTACTGTACATGTGTACTTATATTTATATTTTAGTATCATGTAATTAAATTATAACTTTAATGGTAATAATAGATATATCGCGTCAGTTATTTCAAAAGGACATATTTTTATACGCCCTTTTAGCTTTAGTCACTAAGTTTAAATACAAAAGGGCGTATAATTCATTTTTTTTAACTGCGAATCGTATTGTAAACTTGTTTTGAAGCTGAAAATTTTTTTTGAAATTTTTAGCTTATAAAATAAGTCTACAAGACGATTATCAAACAAAAATTGCAAGTCCTTTTCGCTTTAGAGTTTCCTAAAGCCAGAAAGGCGTATAAAAATATAGGTCCTTTTGGAAATAGTAACGCGATATGACTTTATAAAATAAGAAATGTTTATAAGTTTGTACACTGAGTGAAAAAAAATCTTTTTAAATCATTATACATTCTCACTACAAGAAATTATGATTTTAAAAATTTTCAATCTAATATATTAGATATTAGATATACTGTATATATTTTTTTGGTGCAAAAATTTGAAGATTTCATTGAAAATAATTTTTTTAATCGAAGAAACCCAAGCTTATTTCAAGATAATTTAATCTTTTTTTTTGCAGGTGTAAATAAATTTTGATTTTCTTCTGTCAAGAAAATGATTGCGCTAGATATGAAATTGATAACGCAAAAATTTATATCGATTTATTACTCGAAAACATTGCTTACACAAAAGTTATTTTTTTTTCAGTGTGAAAAATTTTACAAATTTATTTATAGTTTGACGTTTGACCTGTTTTCGATGCAGAATTTAAATTTTTGTATACAAAAATAAAAAAAAAATCAACAACAGAACTACTGTCAAATGTATTGAGTCGTTTATTTTTTAAAAATAAATATACGTATACAATTTATATTAAATGTCAGTTTAATATTATATAGTGATATTTTTCATCTTACGAGTCAACTTTTTTATGCATGAATAAATATCACAAAAAGGACACCTGTGATGCCTGTGATTTTGAGCTATGTTAAGTGCTGTATTTATGTGTGTGGGTATATATTTATATGTATACGCATATAAATATATGCATACATATATATTGAGTAAAACATGTAATGGTGAAGTCTCACAAAAGAACCACAAAATCCTTCCCCTACTTGACGACTGTTCAAGGTCGTATCCTGCCTAAATGTACAACCACTTGAGTGATTTTTAACAGATGGTATTTATTCATCGTATAATAAATGAAAATATACTGAGGAATGTCATTGATTTATAAAATCATTGTGCAACATTTGAAAATTTAAATGTGCACTAAAGATTTATTGTTTATTTTAATTTTTGTTTATCATTAAAATAAATACTTCAAGTATTTACAAGAGTATTCAAAAATTTTTTATCGTAAATAAATATTGTTGCAATACAAATTATATTGCAGTTTCCATTACGAATTGTCAAGCGGTAGAGGAAAAAAAATATTTTATGACTTTTTTTTGGAGTAAAAAATTTTTGTTGAGAAAATAAAAGTTGGGACACTGAAAATTTGAATAAAAACAGTCTCATTTCTATTACAGGATTTAAAAAAAACGTAATAGTGCATTACGTCATAATAAAACAAAGTTTAAAAAAATGCCAAAAAATTGTAAATGGGAAGTACTTTTTTTTTAACGTATGCTTCAGTATAAAGTGAAAAACAAGCGTGTGACACGCAATTTTATGCGCTTAATGTGCCTTGTAAAAAGTGAAAAGACACATACATATATTATACATTAAATATAAATATATGTGTGTGTACTGAATCAAATGAAATATGACTGGAAGTATTACATCTACTTGGTTATGACGATATAGTTTTTACCAGGAATACTACAGTTAATTTTAGAATATAATATCGCAATTGCCTAAAATAAAATATAATGGAAGCTGTTTCCTTTGATAAAGTTAACTCTAAATCATACAAGTAATGCGTCATTAACTTTGTTTTTTTTTTCCTATTAAAATGCAATAAAATGCACTCCGTTATTATGAAATTCCAAAGAAACTCATTTGAAATTATAATAACAAGCTATCATTATTATTATCATTTTTTACTTTATATACATGTATATTATAATTACACAATGTTTGATTTTTAAATTATTTTCAACCCATCAATAATGGAAATTATTTTTATTGTATGTTTGTATGATCGTGAATGTGCAGACATCAGACCAAATTTAAAATTATTAGTCGACTAAATAATTAATAAAATAGAATTTTAAAAAAATGCACATTTAATACATTTAAAAATTAATAAATGCATTTTTTAAAAACTTTATTTTATTAATTATTTATTTATTAATAATTTAAAATTTGGTCTGATGTCTACTACATTTAAACTCATATATTTGTACACAAAAAAAAAAAGAATTTCTTGGCGTAAAACATTTTTAATCGTCTCAAAAAAATTTTTACTTGCCCTAAGAAATTTTTTGCATTATGAATTGAAACCAAAAATGTTTTGGAGCGAGAAAAAATATTTTGCGCTAAGAAATTTTTTCTAGTCTTAAGTAAATTTTTGGTTTCATTTTAAAATGCGAAATTTTTCTTGCTCCAGTATACTTTTTTTTTTTTGTGTACATTTATATCAACAAAAAAAAAACTAAATCAAACAGTAACCAAAGAGGGGATTGCATCTGCTATGTAATAAACTCATATTTTACAACTTGTTGCATTCAAAGTTGGTTTTTATCGTCTGATAAACAGTTTCACGAAAATTCAACCGTAAACTATGTTTATATATATAAATATATATATGTTGAGGAAAGCCGAGTGAAATCGGGAACCCAGAAATTTTGATACTTTTTTTTTTTTTGACACTAAAAGATGTTTTATTTCTTTTAGAATATAAACCACGAGTAAAAAATTGTGTATTTAAATTTAAAAAAATAACTAATAGTATTTTTATTTTGCGCGGCTCTTTTCTATATATATAACACAACTTTTTGATTGTTAATAAGTCTTGACAATGTCATTATAGTGAGTTGTTAAAAAAACATACAATATAATTTTAAATCAAGAAGAATTTATCAGTATGAGTTTGCAGTGAAATGTAAAAAATTTTTAGGATTGGAATTTGTGCTATATCTAAAGTATGTGTACATATATATGTATATAGTTTCTTATATTAAACGAGTTGTTACAGTTAATGAGCGGTATTTAATTAAAAGGCATACGAGTTCCTAATTTTGACGGCAGTTTAATGATAATTATTTTAAAATTTATAATAATTCAAAAATGCAGTAGCTAAAGTGATAGCGTTTACTTCTAGTAAATTATTTGTTTATCCTATGAACCAGTATAGCAAATTTTACTTAAAAAATTTTGAATGAGTTTAAAAACATTAATAAAATTTCTATTTTAAATATTTTTTAAAATTTGGTTTCAAATAAAAAATTTTTTATTCATTTATTCAGACGCAGACATAAATATATGAGAATAAATTAGTATAAGTTTATTTAAAATTAAATTTAAGAGTGTATAAAAAAAAAATATCTTGAACTGATGACTTACCAAGATCTTCAACAAGACGAAGCATGACACCGCCAATATGAAGCTCTCCTTTGACGCGAAGATTTCTCTCGACCTGTAAATCCGTAACGTAGACGCGCAGTACCCAACTGCCGTCTACTTCGTGCCCGTCTGAATACATATTTCAAATAAAATAAACAAACAACTTATTAATGTCTTATTAATTGCAAAACTTATTAAAACTCGATTTAAAATCACTGAGTTTAAAAACCGCACTTAAAACTTTAATATTTGATTGACTATCATTTTTATTTTTTAGTTTAATATTAACTTGGATTGTAAATATAAATACACTTTATTTAAATGCCGAATGGCATCCAGAACATTTGTATTAGAACAGTACATACACCGTAAATAGTTTATAATACGACACTATTTATCTTTACTCGGCGCTATTCGGGCGCAATGTGGCAACTGACCGCGGCAGGAAAACCAAAACTCGGTACATAAAATTTTTAAAGTTCATTGTTGCCGGTAGAGGCGCTAAAACTCGCCCTATACATGTTTACGCATCCATTATTGTGTTAAATATGAATTTTATGTGTGGACACACATGTGCATGCTGACGTATATGTACATATATACGGTGTTTTACACATAGATTACTTATGGTTATGATGTGAACACAATGGCAACAATAATGTGTACATTAAGCTTCGTACACAATGAGAGACAAATATTTTATCACGTTTACTTTTTGATAATAGATATGATTGGTTTGTTCTGTTGGATCTTAAAGATGATTCGTTTTTTAAAAGGTCTAGGAGAAATTTTTTTGAAATGGTTACAATGGCGCGCTTTTTATAGCAGATGGCGCTTTTTTCAACATTTAGAGATGTACTTTCTTACTATTTATCGATAAAATTGTGTTTAGCGGATAAATAAAATAAAAATATAAAATATTAAAAATGATGATTGTTTGAAAAATTTTACTTCATATAAATTTATTATCAATAGAGTGATGAATTTAAAAACAAGATTGCAAGTTTGTTATTTTAAATATTTTATTAAATTAAAAGGAACTAGAAAAAAATAGACTAAAATAATTTAAATGTCTTTGCAATAAATAGATTTAAATCTATTTAAATCTATATATAAATTATATACGCAAATCGGCCAAAAGATAGCTATTAAAATATATTTTTTGTACGTATTTTATATATTTTTTATGTATTTTTAATATACTTCCCTCGCGGTTTTGGAAATACCGACATAATACCAGAATTATACGGTATAAATACTGCATAAATATGGTATTACTCGAGTTATTTTAACCAGATTTTTTGCCGTATTATTACCAAAAATTTACGAAATAAATTCAGAATATTTACGGTAATAAATCAGAAAAAATACGGTATTTTCACAGCATTAAAACCGTAATTGTACAGCATATTTATAGTATATTTTCGGCATTTTTGCAGCATCTAACCGTTCTACCCGGAAAAAAATTTATATATAATTATATTAAATTTTATTTAGTTATATCTAATTTTATATAATTATATATAATCTTATAAAGTTACATGCAATAACTGTCATGAAAAAAAATAAAAAAAAAAAATCCGTCAACTCGTGGACTCGATCCCGAGACCTATTGATTTAAAGTCTGATCTTTTTTTTTTTTTTTTTTTATAAATTATTTATTAATCATATAATTTTTTATATACATATATACATTTGCTTAAACATATATACCTTACTTTAGCTTTGACATATATTGTAGTTCCTTCTAAAGAGCAGATTCACCTACAGATATGGAGTTGGTTACATTAAATTAATTATTTTCTTTTAATTTGTACGTTTGTGGTCATGTATTCGTATGCAATTTTTTCAAGAACATTATAATATTTTATAGGAAAATAAGTATAAAAAACCTATCTATGAAAATTAAAGTCTGATCTGATAGCCATTATGCCAAATCACTTACTTGAAAGATTGTACTAATTGTATTCACATGGATACAAACAAACTTTAGAAAATTGAAAACATCAATTTTCACAGATAGTTATTTTCGCTTACATTTTTTTGTTTGAGTAAGAATTGTGTAAAACAATAAAATAAAATAAAAAATATTACATTTTGCACATTTTCGATGATTTTAAATGCAGAAGTGAACAAAAAATAAAACCATATTTTTTACAATTTTCTATTTCATCAGCATAAATCCGGCAAAATTGCAGGATACTGACGGTATTATTATCACAAAAACAACGATTTTATTATTATAACATTATCGTATAATAGTTTTTATTCAGCATTTTATTGGTAAAAATTCGGCATTTTTACAATTTTTTTACAGCATTTTTTCGGTAAAGGTTCGGTATTATTATAGTTTTTTTATAGCATTTTTTCGGTAAAAGTTCGGCATTTTTATAGTAATATTACTGTAGTAATCTGGTAAATCTTCAGCATAAGTACAGTAAGTATGTGGCATAACTACAGGAAAAAAACTGGCCAATATAACCATATTAATACCAAATTATTACGGTAAATTTACGGCATGTGCATAAATGCCGAAAATTTACGGCATTCTCAAAACCGCGAGGGTTTTTTTACAAATTTTTTTCATGGGATTATTAATAAAAATAATTATAAAACTTTATGTATAACAAATTAATAAATATTTGAATTGTTTAGTTCAAAAATAATATGACAGATATTATATATATGGAAAGTGGAGAAGCAGAAAAAGTAACATAAAATTGGATTATTTATAATTATACTCCCAGATAGCAAAATGACGTCTTAATGAGTTCTGAATAAGTTCCTATTTATGGTTTGGACGTCTCATCAACATCTTAAAGAAGTCTTTAAAAAGTTCTCAAGATGTCGAATGAGCCACCTAGCGAACTCAGTAGGACGTCTTTAAAAAGAGTTCTCAAAGAATTATTTTTTCTGACTTCGCAAATAAGACTTCAGTATGAATTTACCATGACGTCTTTAAAGAGCTCCTAATTTTGACTTCATAAAAGAGTCTTCAAGAACTCTTAATTAAGAGTTCTTAAAAATGACATCTTTAAGAAGTCATCATAAGACTTCTTGAGGACTCCTTCAAAAAGATGTCGTAAAGCAGTCATTCCGACTTGAATGCTGTCTGGGCTACTTGAAAGTTAAATAATAATAATTAAAAAGTACACGGAAAAAACGTATCTCAAAATTTGGTAATACTCTGTGGAAAATAACCCGAAACCATTAATAATTCCGACAATTTTTACTTTTGGCATAAACAAGAAATTACTATTCCATTAATGAAAGATACAAACGCTTAGCAAGAGTGTATTGACATTTATCCAAAAAACTTGGATAACATAAAGCTGAAAAAAATGGCACCAAAACAAAGTCCGTATCTCAAATACTTTTTTTTTTATCGCAAAAAATGTAGGCAACCCCACTTCTATATAATCAGACAATTACCAAGTAATTGCTTGTCACTATTTAATTAACTAATATTCTTAACTGCAAGCATTTTTTTTTCATAATAATTTTAGCTTTTTTAATTTTTTTCGCTGAGTGTATAATATGTATTATCAGCGATGTGACATATTTATGAATATTGTCTATTATCGTGTTTACGAATTTCAACAAATTAATAAGTCTAAAACTCTTTCTAGGTAGTATTTAATTTTTATTTTATAGTTAACTACGAAACAAATTATGCTGTTATACTGGTATTCTGCATAAATAATATAAAGTTGCTTAAATAAAACGTGACCTTTCAGAAGATATCTTTCAGCAGACCAATGGCACTTTATATTTTCTCTTAAGTGGGAATCTTGAATAAGATGATTGGACTAGACATGTTTGATAACAACTAGAACTTATGACATCCATGGCGAAATCTGTACAATAAAAGTGAACAACTATTGCACTTTTGACAAGATTAGCGTGAGACTATACATATTATTGAGTTTTAGTGAGTGAATTTTCTTAGTTATACACTGTAAAAAAAATCCAAGGTAAGTCCATGATGTAGGTGTTAAAATTTTTTATAGCGATTTCAACACTGAAAGTGGTGTTAAAATGACACCACCGCCAGTGTAAATTTTCTTTTTATTAATTTTTATAAAAACTGACATTTTTGTGTTTTATATATAAGCTTTCCCTTCTTTGAACGGATGCAGCTTATTTCGCCTTTACACTGATTTAACACCAGTATTTTAATCGCCAAATTATATCGACTAAACCAGTGTTTTTTAATTTTAACACCTCGTGGTGTTAAATTGATTCCATTTTTTACACTGCTAATTTTAAAGTTTACGATAACTGATTAAATCATGGAAGCTAAAAATAAATATATTATACAAGAGAGGTATCTTTTACGGGCTATGGATGAAATTGGCCAAGGCTCTAAAATGCTTTGGATTGTTTTTTTCGTATGTATTATAGTATCTTTGATAAATGGAATAAATTCAATCTCTTACGTTTTTATTGCTGAGGTATGTATAATTTTTTTTTAAACTAAATAAATTATACTCAACAAACTGTATATTCAAAAAGATACCCGACTATTGGTGCTCCATATTGGAACTTGATAATGCTAATTGGACTGTAAATCAAATTAAAAATATTTCTATAATTAATAAATGCCAAAAGTATGATTACAATTACACGTATCTCGGGAATTTGGGGTATGAAGCAGCCACAAAATATATCAAAGATATTAAATTCAATACCAGTGTTGTTTCTTGTTCATCAGTTGTATTTAATACGAGTGGAAGGTCAACAATTGTCAATGATGTATGTATTCAACAATGTGAACTGATAATAATAATTATTAATAATAATGAGTTTCTATTCCTTGTTAAAAAAAAATTTCAGTGGCAGTTAGTGTGCGATAAAGAACTGTATCGAGCAAATTCATTTTTAGTATATGCACTGGGAAAAATTTGTGGTACAGGATTTTTAGGAATATTTGCAGATAAATATGGACGAAAAAAGTCATTGATAATTGGTTTAATATTACAAATTATTGCTAGTCCTTCAAGTGCAGTAGTTCCATGGTTTTGGTGTTATCTTATCTTTAAATACATTACCGGAATAAGTGTGGGTGCTATGTATTCATCAGCATACACTATTTGTAGGATATTATCATAATTTTATTGAATGTTTCTAATTTCAATAATATGCAATTGTAATTTAGTAAAACTATCTAAAATTATAGTATCAGAAATTGCAAAAGATAATAAACGGAAGTTATTAGGAGCCATCATCGATTCAATGTATCCGGTGGGAACATTTACTTTGATAATTATTGCCTTATTTTTTCAAAATTGGCGACATTTACAACTAGGAATATCATTTCTTGCCTTTTTGCTGGTTATCGTTATTTGGTATTTTTTTTTTTTTTTTTACTAGGGTAGATACACCAATAGTTAGACATCCCCCAATAAATGGACGAATCTTATTTTAATAACTGATTACATAAAATCTAGGAATCAAAATGTCAAATAATTAATTTTTTTTTAACTATATATATTTCTGATGCTAGAAAATCTTTTTTTTTTCAATTTAATATATGTTATAATCGTAAAAAAAATTGTTTTTATTTGATGACGACGTTTTGACGTTTTGCTTCAGAAGCGCCACCACTACTATAAGCATGTGATAGATAACCGGTTGTTATAACTAATGTAAATAAGTAATACATTAAGATATGTTCATATGATTATTTTCGTATTTCATTAACAATTTTATTAATTTAATAATCAACTAATAAAATCAAAAATATTAAAGAAAATTTGCCGTTCATCTACTGGAGATTTGGACTTTTTCTTAAATTTTCCTTTTTCGTAATCAACCACTACGTTGTACAAAGTTTTAATTATTTTCTTCTAATTAATTAAACATTTTTGCATAAGTATAATTCATTTTATTATAACTTATTTATGTTTTATTACTTTATTTTGATTAGAAAATATGAGAGTCTGCTTAACCATCAATCTATTGGTGCGTTTACCCTATACGATCTATTTACTTAACAGAAATATTTTTTATAAAAATTCAGAAAATTTTTGAGTATTATAATCATTTTGATTCCTTGCGTTAATTCAAGCTCTGCATCTTTCAATACTTTATCTTTTTCAGGTTTGTACCTGAATCTCCACGATGGTTGATATCACGAGGTCATCTCGATGAAGCTCAAAATATTATTGAAAAATATAATAAATTATTTTCTATCTCACCTACTCTTGACGCAGAAAATTTAACGTCTCCATTTACATTACCTGAAAGTCCAATAATATTGAAAACAAATAAAGGCTTTTTGCATCGTAATTTCGAAAGTTTAAAAATCTTATTTTTACATTCAAATTTTCGAAAAAAAATTTTGATCATGTATTTCATTCATTATGTTACCACAGCCGTCAGTTATTCATTGGGTATGGAATTTCATTGATCTAAAATTTGTAATTGCTTATAATTTAATTAGTTTATGAATCTTTTTTCAGTATTTTCAGTTGACAATTTCAAATTAGACCGTTATATTTATATGTCAATAGTTGCCATTAATGAAATATTAGCACACATGACAGCTTCAGTTTTGGTAATATTTTTAGGTAGTAAAAAAACAAATATTATGGTTTATGGAATTGGATCTGTCTGTATGCTATCAATCATCGCTATTCCTAAAGTAAATAAAATTACAATAATGGGAGTGGCATTAATGTCAAAATTTTGTTTATCAGCAACTTATACTGTCAACATGTTACTTAATTCGGAATTATTTCCAACCATTGCGAGGAACACAGCTTTAGGAACAAGTTTAGTATTGGCACAAGTTGGTTCCATGTCAGCACCATATATTGTTGATATACTGGGAAAAGTTGCTTGGTGGGCACCTACTACACTTTGTAGTATTTTTGCTTTTATAGCTGGTCTCATTTGTATTATGATACCTTACAATAAGTAGTTGTAGTAAAATTTTCATTGAACAAGAGCTAATACTTCAGACGAAGTTTTTGTTATGGGAAATGGAGAAAGAGAAACAACCAACTACTAATCTATAACCAACTACTAATCTATACATAAAAATATAACATAATATAGTCTGTTATCTTTGTCTGAAGATTTTTGTTGTGCCAGTATTCGATCGTTTCTTATGAACTTTACCCATGTCAGGATGTGGTGGGATCATCTTCATTGAACAATAAGAATTTCCCTACTGGTATAGCGGCATCAAGTGCTTATTGAATGCAGTTAGTGGTGGTTTAAAATAGTACTCTAAAACCGAGTGTGTTACAAGTGAATTAATTTAACACACATTAAATGTGTTCTATGTTTAACCGTTCGTCCATCGCGTATCGTTTGCCGAACATCGTCAGTCACACAGTGAACCCGTGTAAAAAAAAAAGTTCGAAAAAGTTCGACAAAGTTCGAAAAAGTTCGACAAAGTTCGAAATTTGTTACAAAACCGAACTTTTTTGCGAACTTTTTCGAACTTTTGTGAGACCATACAAATAGCATAACAAACTAATATCTTGGATGCCTTTGAACCTTTGAGGGTAAAATGGACAGCCAAAATTTTTTGGATGAAAAGTGGAGAAGGAGGGGGTGGGGGGCAAAATGACCCCATTGGGTAAAATAGACCCGCGAAGGCAAAATGATGCCCCCAAGTTTTTAACATTAAAAAAGTTGAGGGGTCGGGGGGGGGGGGGCATTAGGGCAAAAATGTCCCCGAGGAACAAAAAGTATCTCTAAAATTCGTGACATGAAAAGTGGGTGGAGGGGTGGGTTCGGGGGGAGGAGGGTTAATGGGTCAAAATGTTCAACTTTATTTTTTCCGATTATTTTTATCACCGAAGTTCGACAATTTCAGAACTTTTTCGATACTTTATATCACCGAAGTTCGAAAATTTCAGAATTTTATCGATAATTTTCAAGAGTAAAAATTCTAAAAAAGTTCTGAAATTCTCGAACTTCAGTGATGAAAAATTTCAAAAAAGTTCTGAAATTATCGAACTTTGTTAGAATTTCACTCTTAAAAATTATCGAAAAAGTTCTGAAATTATCGAACTTTTTTAGAACTTTTACTCTTGAAAATTATCGAAAAAGTTCTGAAATTTCCGAACTTCGGTGATATAAAGTATCGGAAAGGTTCTAAAATTATCGAACTTTTTTAGAATTTTACTCTTAAAAATTATCGAAAAAGTTCTGAAATTTTCGAACTTCAGTGAAAAAAAATATCGAAAAAGTTCTGAAATTTCCGAACTTCGGTGATATAAAGTATCGGAAAGGTTCTGAAATTATCGAACTTTTTTAGAATTTTACTCTTAAAAATTATCGAAAAAGTTCTGAAATTTTCGAACTTCAGTGAAAAAAAATATCGAAAAAGTTCTGAAATTTCCGAATTTCGGTGATATAAAGTATCGAAAAAGTTCTGAAATTTCCGAACTTCGGTGATAAAAAATATCGAAAAAGTTCTAAAATTTTCGAACTTCGCTGATATAAAATATCGAAAAAGTTCTGAAATTTTCGAACTTCGGTGATACAAAATATCGAAAAAGTTTTGAAATTATCGAACTTTTTTAGAATTTTTACTCTTGAAAGTTATCGATAACGTTCTGAAATTTTCGAACTTCGGTGATATAAAGTATCGAAAAAGTTTTGAAGTCGAACTTCGGTGATAAAAATAATCGGAAAAAATAAAGTTGAACATTTTGACCCATTAACCCCCCTCCCCCCGAACCCACCCCTCCTCCCACTTTTCATGTCACGAATTTTAGAGATACTTTTTTGTCCCTCGGGGACATTTTTGCCCTAATGCCCCCCCCCCGCCCCTCAACTTTTTTAATGTTAAAAACTTGGGGGCATCATTTTGCCTTCGCGGGTCTATTTTACCCTATGGGGTCATTTTGCCCCCCACCCCCTCCTTCTCCACTTTTCATCCAAAAAATTTTGGCGGTCCATTTTACCCTCAAAGGTTCAAAGGCATCCAAGATATTAGTTTGTTATGCTATTTGTATGGTCTTACAAAAGTTCGAAAAAGTTCGCAAAAAAGTTCGGTTTTGTAACAAATTTCGAACTTTGTCGAACTTTTTCGAACTTTGTCGAACTTTTTCGAACTTTTTTTTTTACACGGGAAGGAATCGCCGCAATGTTAATTTCAGTGCAATGTTGCTATGTCGATTTCGAGGTTTCACTGAATGGCATCAGATTATTTATTTTTTATTTACATTTATTATTAGCTATAGTAAATAACATATTTTTTATTTGAAACTATAGTTTTTTGTACCCACTTGGAACACATTTCGCGGTGTGTTAAATATCTATAGATTGCTTATGGTGTTTCAATGTTATTTGGCAAAGGTGTTAATTTTGACTACAAGCTTGATTTTCAAGTGCGTACTTTTGATTGTCTTCTTCCGTATTTGGACTTGTTATAGATAAAATTGGTACTTATAGACAGAAATTAAATATTGTTACCCTTAAAAAATGTATCTCTGCAATATAATCACGAAAAGTCTAAAAAATTTTAATAGTATATTGTCAGAATAATAATTTATTTTCTAAATATGAAACACGGATTGTTGGTTTTGTTATTTTTTTAACACTCTACATTCTTTTCTGAACGCCTATTGAATAGTACAATATATTTGAAATTTAGTTTTTAATAAATATAAAAGAAGTTGTTATGTATCTACACAGAAAAAAATAATTTCTTGGCGCAAGAAAAATTTTGCATTGTAAATTGAAGACAAAAATTTTCTTAGAACTAGAAAAAAATTTCTTAGCACAAGAATTTTTTTCTCTTTTAAAAAAATTTTTTTTCCCTCCAAGAAATCCCTTTTTTCTGTGTATAGGTTGACAATTAATTATATGACTAAAACCCATAGAAGTCGATTAGTGATAAGAAAGTAGCTTTTACTGAGATAAATCTAAAAAGAAATACCGAAAAATCATTAAAATAAAATTTTAGAATAATAGATACATACATTGCTATTTAAACACGTCAATAGATGATGTCATGATGTGCAGAAATGAATGTTATAAAAAGGTGAAGTAATAGTGTGTGAGCACAAATTTTCCTACAACAGCATTACATAATTAATTAGAAATCCTATACCGCCTGATGAACGGTGTGGCTTATCGTAACTTAATTGAATAATAATTGTTAAGCAGAAAAGTATGTGTTCATGCGCACACACATACGGGAATATATATAGGTAAAGCGTTTCACACTTTCGTATAATGAGGATGGAAAAACACCAATATAATATTAATATACACAGCTGAAATTTTTTGTTCTTATGTATAAAAATTAAATGGTTAAATAAATATTTTGTCAATTATTTGACACCATCAAGTGTAAATTTAACTAAAGTTAAATGTGTTACTTGATCTTAACAAGTTTTAAGCCTGTATTATTGTTTGACACAAGTATAATGCGTTAAATTAACACAAAAAATTGAGTGGACCGTTTGGGACATGTGCTTTGTGTTAAATTTAACCCAAATTTTTCAACTGTGTATTAATTTATGGCGTCACTATAAGATAAAACAGCTAAAGTTTTAAAGTGAAATTGCAATTTTGGCACGTGCACACACCAAGTCACATTTGTATTAAAAAAAATAAATTAATTCATTTATTATATGATGATCCTTATCTATGCACAGCGGATCTGAAAAATAAATTAACGAGCCATATCTTAATTACATTACATTATCACTGTAGACAAGACTGTGGTTTTAAATCAGTACATGTATTCTTGTAAAATTGTGTCAAATTTATAAATGAACGATTACTTGCAATATATTTATAATCTATATTGTATTTTTCTATTGTGTATGTGTGACATATTATAATTGATTAACTAAACAATGGAAAATGAAAAAAATAAAGAAAAATGTCTTCTACAAACTTTGGATGAACTTGGGCGTAGTTCTAAGCTTCTATGGGTCGTTTTTATCATTACTGCTTTAGCGTCATTAACAAATGGATTACATTCAATGTCTTACGTTTTCATTGCTGAGGTACTTATTATTTTTTAACCATGAACCGAATCATTTATTTTTGATAAACGATATATCTATGAAGGTACCCGATTATCGGTGCTCGATTCCCGAGTTAAAAAATGCTAATTGGACAGATGAACAAATAAAAAATATCTCAATAATTGACGGCTGCCAAAAATATGATTATAATTATACATATCTCGGGAGTTTGATGCATGAAGAAGCGATAGAATATGTCAAAGATATTGAATTAAATACTAGTATTGTTTCTTGTTCATCAATTGTGTATGAAAACAGCGGAAGATCAACGATTGTTAATGAGGTATGCATTCAACAGTGAGTAGTGATTATAATAAATAATAACATATTTTAAAATTATTTTTATTATTAGTGGCAATTGGTCTGTGACAGAAAATTATATCGAGCAACCACATTTTTTGTGTTTGCATTTGGAAGGCTTTTAGGTTATGGAGTTTTGGGAATATATGCAGACAAATATGGAAGAAAAAAGTCATTAGTAATTGGCTTAATATTACAAATAATTGCTGTACCTTCAAGTGCAGTAATACCATGGTTTTTGGGTTATATTTTTCTAAAATTAGTAACAGGAATAAGTGTGGGTGCTTTGTATTCGTCTGGATATACAATTAGTAAGAAATGTGTAACGACATAATATAACACAGAAAGAAAATTATGGGAAGTGTTCCAATGTATTATGGGAATAGTTCCTACAATGGTACAGAAACTGTAGCCATACTATTATAGGGATGGCTCCTATTTATTATGGGAATCATCCCTATAATAGTGTGGGTACAATTTCCATACCATTATGGGAACCATTCCCACAATGGTATGGAAACTATTCTCATATCATTATGGGAACTATTCCTACAATGATATAGGAAGTATTCCTATAATATTATGGGAACTATTCCCATAATGTTATAGGAACCATCCCTATAATATGATAAAAATTTTTTTTTGCAAAATAGTGTAGAAATTTTTTCAAAATTTGAGATTTTATCGAAATTAAAATTTTTATTTCTAAAAATTGAATTTTCTTGAATGTTCTGCGCTGACAAAAAATTTTTGTTAAAAATTTTAATGTTTTTTGCCAAATACGAATTTTTTTTTCAATGTTTGAATTTCGTTTTTATGTTCAATAATATTTCTGTGTATTGTAGAAGTGATTTCTACACTTTTCTTCGAATTAATATTTTCATGATATTATGGGAACCATTCCCATAATATTTTAGGAATGGTTTCTATAATTTATAGGAATAGCTCCTATATATTATGAGAATGATTCCCATAATATTATAGGAAGTCTTCTTATAAATTATAGGAACCATTCCTATAATGATATGGGTAGCATTCCCATAATTATATGAACTATTCTTATAATTATGGGAAAGATTCCTATAATTATAGGAACTATTCTTATAATTATTTATTTATTTATTTATTGTACAAACGCCTATCGGCAATATACATCATATATCAGTAAGATATGTTCATCAAGAGAGAGATATAAGTAATAAAATTATGGGAAACATTCCTATACTGGTATAGGAAAGAATTTCACAAAATTATGGGAACCATTCCCATAATTTTCTTTCCGTGAAGTTATTCTATTGTTAACGAAAAAATACAATTAAATATTATTATTCATAACTGTAGTGTCAGAAGTGGCGAATGATAGCAGAAGAAAGATATTGGGTGTTTTTGCTGATGTTATGTATCCTGTTGGAACTTGTATTATTGTAACTCTTGCTTATTTTATAACAAACTGGCGATATCTACAAATGTCATTAGCAGTATTTACTATTCCGACGATGATCCTTATTTGGTAAACTTATTTAATTTAGAGTTTTTGTTTTTGTTATTGACATTTTATAACTAATAATGCATGCACATTATGATATTCCTCAGGTTCATTCCCGAATCACCGCAGTGGTTGATATCACAAAATCATCATGATAAAGCAGAGAAAATAATCGAAAAATATCGTAAAGTTATAATTGCACCATCTCTAGTTCCAGATAATCTAATGCCTAAATCGATATCAACAGAATGCCCGAAAAAAAGCCAATTCAAAATGTTAATTCATCGCTATTTCGAAAGTATGAGAATTCTTTTTACAAATCCTAACTTACGAAAAAATATAATAATTATGTATTTTTCATTCTTCGTTTCTATATCGGTCGGCTATTGTCTCAGTAAGATAAAATATTAACATTTTATTATTCAATAACTAAATATATATACATATATAACTCTGTTTCTTCTTTCAGTATTTTCAGTCGACACATTCAATATTAATCGTTATATTTATATGGCAACAGCAGCAAGTTCTGAAATACTAGCACTCATGACAGTTCCAGTGATTTTGATATTTTTGAGTTGCCAGAATACAACCGTTGTTCTATATATAACTGCGTCTATTTGTATGATTTCGATAGTAGTAATTCCTAGAGATGAAATATATATAGTTTTAGGAATGACAATGTTATCAAAATTTTGCTTGACAGCATGTTTTACTACCAACATGTTATTTTCCTCGGAATTGTTTCCCCCAAGTGTTAGAAATTCCTCCTTTGGAACAAGTTTACTTATGGGACAAGTTGGTTGTATGACTGCACCATATATTGTTGATTTACTGGGCAAAATCGCCTGGTGGGCTCCAAATACTCTTTGTGGTACTTTAGCACTCATAGCAGGATTTCTAACTCTTGTAATATCTAAAAAAGGACTGAATAATAATGACAGCAATTCTCATTCTGAAGAAGAAATAAAAATATAGAATAAAATTTGAATTTAATTGAAAACAAGTTTTCTCTCCTATTGATGATAATACTTATCAACATGACGAAGTCCTCATGAAATATCTTACATGTTTAAAATAAAATTTAAAAGTAGTAAAATTTATAAGATCACGCAGTCAAATTTATGAGGTCATAAGTCAAATTTGAAAAATATAATATAATATTGTATGCTTGTCATTAAGACAATTCGTGTTAGATTTTTTGTGAAACATCAATATATTTCACTGTGATACTTTAAAATTTTAAATCAATGTTATGTCCGCCGTTGTAATTTAAGTTTATTATCTGGGATTTCTCCCTTTGGTAGCGATAGGAAAATTTTGACGAGCGATTTGGAGGATGTGGACAGCTATAAAGAATACGAGGAAGATTTTCACTTCCTGTATTTATTATTTATTGTGGGTTTTTCTAAGAGCACGAATCCAAACGCCTTCGAGCTTGGTCACGTTGCATTTAAAAATCGATCAACAGAGAGAAAAGATAATGAAATTGTCTCTCACTTACCTTTAGATTTTCCTTTCTTTTAACACAGAATGCTTTTATCCCTCCAGGACTTTGCAGCTTACTTGGCCTCCTCCTACAGGATTTGGTTAAATGGGCGCAGCTGGGATTGTAGAAAAAGTCTTCTGTGCTACTTTCGAATGAAACTCGTAAGGTTGAAATTATGATCTCTAGTCCTTTTATTAAGCGTTTCAATTACAATATTTTTGATAATTGTCCAGAATCAAGGTATCCCATGTTTATATCAAGCGAAAATCCAAAAGTATATAGAAGATGCATGTTCTTAATTAGGTGTTATTTAAGCCACAATACGTACATACATACATACATACACTCACTCGCAAATCATCTTGAAATTAGTCAGAATAGCTTCCTAATACCATAAAACATCAAGATCTGATAGAAATTCGATTTTTGAAAATTAGATCGAAACCAATAACTTCCCGAATTTTCAAAAATTTTCAATTTTCTTAGCGGGAAGTTAAAAATACCTATTTACTAGAGTAAAAAATATATACGATTCTAAATTTTAGACTCTTTCGCGAAATAAATTAAAAAATTTATAAAATAACATTTTAAGTATTGTCTAGCTATATTAATTATAAGTTCAGAAAAATAAATTGTGCTGTAACGGTGATACTTAAACGAGTGTCTGGAATTTGTCTAGTCTATGACTGGTACATACCATGTACAACTACGTAAAGCTTTACAGTAACGGTAGAGTATATGTGTAGATCCCTCCATCATTTGGGACAATAGTTGGTTGAAATAATTAAATTATCGTAATCATTTTCTTTGAGATAGTTGATCACTTAGCTTATCATCAAGTTATCTTTTTAGTAATAAAGGCCGGACTTTTGACAGTTCGTTAATCTAGCTGGGACGTTATACTGCACATTTTGCGTGTAGTAGTTTTTTTGAAAAATTTGAATTAAAAAAGAAATATTTATAATATCGTAAAAACTAATCAGCAATTTTACTATTGGTAATAAAATACATCAATTTAAAAAAAGAGAGTATGATTTAATAAAAATAATTTATATAAGTATGCTAACAACAGTTTCGCGTATTATCCATATCTACGTATCATAAAAAGAGTATAAAAAAAATAATTATTATTCGTTTTATCATTTTAGGAAAGATAACCGGCAAAATCAGACTCATGATATTATCTTGTAAAATTACTTTAAATAATTTACATTGCAGAATTTCTAAAACACAAGTTTAATTTTCATAGAATGCATCTCTGATACACTGTAAAAAATCGGGAGTGAATTAGCAATGATTACGAATTGTATTAAAATCCAAATTCACGCCTTCAATCGGAGTTCTGGAGTTTTTTAAAAGATTACTCCAAATACGGAGTAAATAGGGAGCTCGTTTCAATTCACAATCAGTCATTAGTTTAATAATGGTAACTCAAGAAGACAATGAAATTCAAGAGAAGTTGATTTTACAAGCTCTAGATGAACTTGGACAAAGTTCACAACTTCTTTGGATTGTTTTATTCACTAGTATCTTGGTGTCATTGATAAACGGATTAAATACGATGTCTTATATATTCATTGCTGAGGTATTTATCACTTTTTATAATTTAATCTATTTATACGTGATGAACTAAAAATTTATAAAGGTACCCACTTATTGGTGCGCTATTCCGGAGCTTACTAAAGCAAATTGGACAGATGAACAAATTAAAAACCTTTCTATAACCAATGGATGTCAAAAGTATGATTATAATTACACGTATCTCGCGAGCTTGGGATATGAAGAAGCCACAGATTATGTCAAAGACAGTGAATTCAATACCAGTGTTGTTTCTTGTTCATCGTTTGTATTTGATAAAAGTGGAAGGTCGACGATTGTCAATGAAGTAGGTATTCAACGACGAATACTTATAATTATTGATAACAATAATAATATTGTTAATGTTTCTTCAATATTAGTGGCAATTGGTCTGCGATAGAAAAGTGCATCGAGCAAATACATTTCTTGCATACGCATTTGGGAAACTAGTAGGTGGTGGAATTCTGGGAATAGCCGCGGATAAATATGGAAGGAAAAAATCATTAATTATTAGCTTAGTGTTACAAACTGTTGCCATGCCTTTATCTGCATTAGTTCCATGGTTTTGGGCTTATATTATATTCAAATTTCTTGTAGGTGCAAGCGTTAGTTCTTTGTATTCAACAGCCTATACAATGTGTAAGAAATAACTCATTATACTTTAAAAAATCTGGAGTGAATCCAGAGTAAATACGGATTTTATTCCAAATCGAGTATACACAATTACCCGGGGTTCCGGAGGTTAAAAAACACAATCTTTCCATGCAAACTCCGGATTCACTCCGCATTTACTCCGCGTATTTTTTTCAGTGTATAGTTTTAATGAAAGTTGCTGATTAAATAATAATTATCGAAATTATATAGTGTCAGAAATTGCTACGAGCCACAGAAAAAAGGTATTCGGTGCCATTATTGACTCAATGTTTCAAATTGGAACTTTAGTTCTTATAGCGATAGCTTATTTTTTATCTGATTGGCGACATTTGCAATTAACACTGTCATTATTTACTTTGTTATTAGTAATTATTATTTGGTAATTTTTTTTCTTTATAATTCTAATATTATTCATCACAACATATTATTTTTTTATCGTGAAACGTATTTGTTATTCTACTTTTCAGGTTTGTGCCAGAGTCGCCAAGATGGTTGATATCACAAAATCGCCATGACGAAGCAAAAGAATTAATCAAAAAATATTATAAAACTATTAATCAACTGTCTCTTACCACAGAAGATCCAATGCGAACATTCTTACCGCTCGAAAAATGTGTATTGAAAAATAACCCAACAAAAGGCTTCAAACGATATTTTGGAAATTCGTCAATTTTATTCTCAGATCCAATTTTGAGAATAAATATAATTGTTATGTACTACACATTTTTTGCCACTTTTTCAGTCAGCTATTATCTCAGTAAGAAAAAAATTCATATTTTTTTTTAAAACACTTTTGTATCTAATAACTTTCCTTTTAATTTCAGTTCTCAATATTGATATTTTTGAAACAAATCGTTATATTTATTCATCAATAGGAGCAATTATTGAATTAATATCACTCATATCAGTGCCAGCGATTCTGATATTTTTCAGTTGCCAAAAAGCAAGTGCTCTACTTCACATAATTTTATCTATTTCTATGCTAACAATCGGAACTGTTTCAAAAAAATATGTATATATAGCTATGGTCATGACAATGATATCCAAATTTCTCGTAACAGCATGTTATACGACTATCGCGTTGCTTTGCTTAGAATTATTTCCCCCGGGTGTTAGAAATTCCGCTTTTGGAACAAGTTTGGTCATGGGACAAATTGGATCAATGACAGCACCATATATTGTCGATTTACTTGGTCAAGTTGCTCGTTGGGCACCTCCTGCACTTTGTGCAACTTTATCTTTCGCAACCGGACTTTTTATCCTTATAATACCTAAAAATGAACTGAATAATAAAAATAATATTAAGATCCAAGAGAAAATTCCACTTAAGAATAGAACTTGAATTAATTTAAAAATTATTTTTTTTGCTCCCCAACCAAAAGTAGAGTAATGTGGGGCAAATGTGCGCAAACCCATCGATTTCGGGCTTGCTTCACATGACCGTTCGGTTTTTCTGGTCATATTACACTCCAAAAAGTGCCACTTTTGTGGCCAGCTCACAATACAGAAAGCTGTCACTAGAGTACTCTTATTTTGTATGGCTTGGTTATGTAGCAAATATACAGAGATTGTTCAATTACAAACAAATAATTTAAGAATTCAAAAAGTCAAGGTTTAAAAAAATACCGTTACAGATTTTTAAATTTTTTACATATCTATTTATTTAGTAGATTCAAGTTAACTGGTTTTTCTGTGTGCGACTAAACAAATGTTTGGTATTCTTCTGATTTATCACTCAGGCAGACAAGTATCACTGTGTATAGTTCATTTTATATCTTAAAAGTCACTGAGAAATATTCATAAATTTCCCAACATTTAAAACAATGGAGGCCAAAAGTTATTTCTTATTGTCATAATCATTAATTTTGTGATAATAAATCACTTGTACATATCTCTAAGTTATCTTTTGAGTAACATAAGCCCGGCTTTTGACAGTTCGTTGATGTACCTGAGACTTAGTATAATTTATATTTGGTATGTAAGTGTTCCAATTTTCGTAAATAAACTTCTACTTCAAAATGAAATATTTTTCTTAAATACCATGAAATTAGGGAATTATAAAAAAAAAAAAAATCAATTATGACATTAAAGCCAAATAAAGAATTTTTACTTATATATACGTTTGATAACAGCTATTTCATTTATTATTATCCATATCTATGTGTAATACAAATTACATTTAAAAAAAGTAATAATAACAAAGTGTATTTTATTTATGCAATCTTATCATTCCAAAGAAGTCAACCGTCAGAAATTACTCTCGTAGTATTGTTCTGTCAAATTACTGTAAATAAATTATAAAGTATTTTATATATAATAGAACTACCTGTAATATATTAGAATTAATTGAATTAATCATGAAGACTCAAGAAGACAGAAAAATGCAAGAGAAATTTATTTTACAAGCTCTAGATGAACTTGGACAAAGTTCACAACTTCTTTGGATTGTTTTATTCACTAGTATCTTGGTGTCATTGATAAACGGATTAAATACTATGTCTTATATATTCATTGCTGAGGTATTTATCACTTTTTATAATTTAATCTATTTATACGTGACAAACTAAAAATTTATAAAGGTACCCACTTATTGGTGCGCTATTCCGGAGCTTACTAATGCAAATTGGACAGATGAACAAATTAAAAATATTTCTATAACCAATGGATGTCACAAGTATGATTATAATTACACGTATCTCGCGAGCTTGGGATATGAAGAAGCCACAGAATATGTCAAAGACAGTGAATTCAATACCAGTGTTGTTTCTTGTTCATCGTTTGTATTTGATAAAAGTGGAAGGTCGACGATTGTCAATGAAGTAGGTATTCAACGACGAATACTTATAATTATTGACAACAATAATAATATTGTTAATGTTCCATTAACAACAGTGGCAATTGGTCTGCGATAGAAAAGTGTATAGAGCAAATACATTTCTGGTATTTGCATTTGGAAAACTTGTCGGTGATGGAACTTTGGGAGCAGTTGCAGATAAATTTGGAAGAAAGAGAGCATTAATTATCGGATTATTGTTACAAACTATTGCGGTTCCATCATGTGCATTAGTTCCATGGTTTTGGGCTTATATTATTTCACGATTTATTTTAGGAATAAGCGTTAGCTCTATGTATTCATCAACGTACACAATTCGTAAGAAGTATTCATTATGCTTTTCAAAAAAGTATGACATTTGAATAATAATTTTAAAATTCGTAGTGTCGGAAATTACCAAAAGTCACAGAAAAAATGTCTTCGGCGCCATTATTGATTCAATGTTTACTATTGGTTCTTTAGTTCTTACAAGTATAGCTTTCTTTTTATTAGATTGGCGACATTTGCAACTAGTACTATCATCTTTTACTGTTCCATTAATAATTTTTATTTGGTTAATTATTTTCTTCTTCATAATTTTCATAGTAGTTAAGGGCTGTTCATAAAATACTTCACGCAAAATTCTACCTTTTTAGATCCCCACCCCCCTTCATCAGGATATGTCATAATTTCCGTCATCCCCCTATCAATATTACGTCACAAATGATTGACCCCCCTCCCATTATGACGGAATTACATACATATTTATATATATTCACAAAAATGAAACGAATGACTTTCTATCGTAATAAAAAAAATAAAATTTAAAAAAAACCAAATTTGCAAAATTATTTGATGAACTGCTGAAGTCACGTTTCTTTAGACTCCCGACCCCCCCCCCCTGCTCTATCTTGTCACAGTAAACTACACCCCCTCCCCCATAAGTGTTAACGTATTTTATAAACAGCCCCTATCAAAAAAACTTTCATCATTTTTATTTTACAACTTATGTTTTGATATCCTTTAGGTTTGTGCCAGAATCGCCACGGTGGTTAATTTCACAAAATCGTCATGATGAAGCCCAGAAAATAATCGAGAAATATTATAAAGCTATTAATCCACCTACTCTTATTACAGAAAGCCCAACACTTACATTATTACCATTAGAAAAATCTATAACGAAAAGAAATCCAAAGAAAGGGTTAAAAAGATATTTTGGAAACTTGACAATTTTATTTTCAGATCCAATATTAAGAAAAAAAATTTTTAGCATGTATTATGTATTCTCTGTTACTTTTTCACTTTATTACTACCTTGGTAGGTGAAAAATTTTTATATTTTTATCAATATATCTATAGATATGTATTTAATTATTTATTTTTTTTTTATTTCAGTTTTCAATATTGATCTTTTTGAAACTAATCGTTATATATATTCAGTAATAGGAGCAATTTTTGAACTAATGTCACTTTTGTCAGTTCCAATAATTTTGTCAAAATTAAGTTGCCAAAAAGCAAGTGCTGTACTTCTCATTATTGCGTCGATTTGTATACTATCATCCATAGTAATTCCGGAAGGCAAAATAAATATAATTATGGGAATGACAATGATATCAAAATTTTTTATAACAGCATGTTTTACTATCAACTTTTTATATTGCTTAGAATCATTCCCCCCAGCCGTTAGAAATTCGGCTTTTGGAACAAATTTACTCATGGGACAAATTGGATCAATGACAGCACCATACATTGTCGATTTACTTAGTCAAGTTTCCTGGTGGGCGCCCCCTGCACTTTGTGCTACTTTATCATTTACAACAGGACTTTTTATTTTTACAATACCCAAAAATGAACTAAATGATGAAAATAATATCAACACTGAAGAGGAAATACCACTAAAGAATAGAACTTAAATAAGTTTAAATATAAAATTTTTTTATTATAGTTTTATCATTAGATTATAATCATATTTAATTTTAATTTCGTTTCTTTCTGTTTCACCTACCACACTTTAATTCTGAAGAAATTATCTGAATCATTTCATTAATTTTGGTAACATTGAAAATATTATCTGTCATTATTAACTTTGAGATGACATTTCGATTGTACTCAAAATCATTTACGTCAGTTAATTTTTCGCGTGATTTCGGATTCAAATTTTGAAAACTCGTACCACGTCTGCTTCATTTTAATTTATTAGATCCTTAAATTTTAACATAAAAAGCCAACTATCAATTGGCATTGAAAATGAATACATTGTTCTGAATTATGTATTGTTTTGCGAATCAAAAAATTAGTAGATTACCACAGTACCAATTCAAGTATTTGATAACTGGATTCAATAAATGATGCAAATAAATACACTGTACATTTACAGTGAGACTAAATAAGTGCTAAGTGTTTTTCTTATCTACCATTAGCGCAGAGTACTACTGCGTATGATTAGCGTTATTTCCCAATAGTTACTGTAGATGGGTACACGTAAATCCCCCCAACATTTAGGACAGTAAGCGCTTGGAATAGATTATCGAAATCATTTCCTTTGCGATAATGGATCACTCAAACGAATCTTGATATTATCATTTCATAAACGTGAGTCTGGTTAACGGCAGTTTCTTATTTATTCTAGCCGGAACTTGATGTTCTGTATTTCGTACTAACGTGTTATTATATTCTCAAAAATTTTTTTTGTATAAAAAGTTATTTTCATTTTAATTATTTTTATAATACTCAGCAATTCTAATAATGATAATGATCATAAAACTTAGAGGGGTAATAAAATATAATAATGACAACGTTAAAGTAGAATAATGAGGCCTCTACGTGGGTTCAGCAATTTCTGTGATTAAAAATCGGACTATCGAATAAACAGTTTGTATTCAAATATAATATTATTACCCGAGACATTCTATTTTCCTAACTTAAATTTTACATATCTTTTATGTATATTTTTTATTTATACAAATGGTTCAATCATTTGTAGGTTTAATCAATATTAAAAAATAATATTAAAACAAAAAAATGATTAAGAGTTTCATTCAAGTCATATTATTTTATCAGTTTAAAGAAGACGGCTGTTAAAATTTGATACTTATGATATCATGTTGTCGGCTACTATTGTTAAGGTCGGTTCATTTCGACAAAAGGTACCCATCATATATTTGCATTAATTAAATAATTATGGAAAGTGAAGAAAGTAGACGAATTCAAGAGAAGTTTATTTTGCGAGCTTTGGATAAACTTGGAGAAGGTTCACAAATTGTTTGGATGGTTTTGGCTGTTAGTGTCTCAGTGACAATTATAAATGGATTACATACGATGGGTTATATATTCATGGCTGAGGTATTTATCACTTTTTATAAAATAATCTATTTATGTGTGATAAACTAAAAATTTATAAAGGTACCCACTTATTGGTGCGCTATTCCGGAGCTTACAAATGCAAATTGGACAGATGAACAAATTAAAAATATTTCTATAATCAATGGATGTCAAAAGTATGATTATAATTACACGTATCTCGCGAGCTTGGGATATGAAGAAGCCACAGATTATGTCAAAAACAATGAATTCAATACCAGTGTTGTTTCTTGTTCATCGTTTGTATTTGATAAAAGTGGAAGATCGACGATTGTCAATGAAGTAGGTATACAACGACGAATACTTATAATTATTGACAACAATAATAATATTGTTAATGTTCCATTAACACCAGTGGCAATTGGTCTGCGATAGAAAAGTGTATAGAGCAAATACATTTCTCGCACATGCAGTTGGAAAATTCTTAGGTGATTTTATTTTGGGAATATACTCAGATAAATATGGAAGAAAACCAACATTAATTATTGGCGTTGTATTACAAATTGTTTTTGCACCGATACCTGTAGTATTTCCATGGTTTTGGGCTTATATTATTTCCAAATTTTTTGTGGGAGCAAGCCTGAGCTCTATGTATTCAACAGGATATACTATATGTAAGAATAAATCCATCTCTCATACTTTTGACTGAAGTATGACTAATAAATAATCTTTTAAATTTTATAGTGTCGGAGGTTTCCAAAAGCCACAAAAAAAATTTATTTGGTACAATTATTGATATGATGTTCCCAATTGGCACTTTGATTCTTATAGTGATAGCTTATTTTTTATCCGATTGGCGACATTTGCAATTAGCAATGGCATCATTTACTTTGTTATTAGTAATTATCATTTGGTAATTTTTTTTATCTATAATTTATTTATATAGTACCCATCTAAACAAATTAATTTGTTATTATTACTTAAAACGTATTTATGTTATTCTACTTGTCAGGTTTGTGCCAGAGTCGCCAAGATGGTTGATGTCACAAAATCGTCATGATGAAGCAAAAAAAATAGTCCAAAAATATTATAAAGCTATTAACAAACCGACTCTTATTACAGAAAGTCCCACTCCATCATTACGATCAGAAAGTCCTGATATGAAAATTAACAAAAAAAAAGGATTCAAACGATATTTTGGGAAATCGAAAATGTTTATTTCAGATCCAGTTTTGAGAAAAAAACTTCTTATCATGTGTTTTGCATTCTTCGTCACCCTATCGGTCGGCTACTGTCTAAGTAAGAAAAAAATTAATATTCATTTTATAAATATACATTTTCAATTATTTATTTTTGTTTTTTTGTTTCAGTTTTCACTATAGATCTTTTTGAAACTAATCGTTATATATACTCATCGATAGCAGCATCTATTGAATTAATAGCACTCCTGTCAATTCCAGTGGTTTTGTTAAAATTAAGTTGCCAAAAAGCAAGTTGTTTAATTTATATGCTTGCGTCGATTTGTATGCTGTCTATCATAGCTGTACCAAAAGAAAACATAAATGTAATTATGGGACTGACAATGGTGGCAAAATTTTGCTTAATAACAAGTTTTACTGTCAACATGTTGCTTGCTTGTGAATTATTTCCAATAGCGGTTCGAAATACAGCTATAGGAATGGGCTTAGTTATGTCACAACTTGGGTCTATGACAGCTCCATACATTATCGACTTTCTTAGTCAAGTTGCTTGGTGGGCTCCTACTACACTTTGCGGTATTTCATCATTCATTGCTGGGCTTCTCTGTTTAATTATCCCTACTTGAATGATTTAATTTATTTTTATTTATTTTATGAAAACCCTAAAAAATTTTTATCAATTTTAAATGAATCAGTCCATTGATAATGAATATCTCATTTTTTAAATAAATGCTTAAGAAAAAAAAACCTATTTTTTTCTTTCAAATAGTTTACATTTTCATCAATTCAATTTGAAGTTGCAATCTTTTTCAACTACATGTAATTAAGTTATTGAAATGTCAAGATAAATTTAAGTCAATTAAGATTCCTTTTTTTATCTAAAAGCAGGTATTAGTGGCATTACCATAAAATCTAACTAGTTTTTTCGTAAAGGTAATTCTAGGAAATCAAAACTTTGAAGTCGTATATGTTAAGATTGAAAGTTCTTGAAAAAAATTATGTTTTTTATAAACCAAAGATTATTTTAAAACTCTCATAAGGCAATTATGATTTTTACAGAAATTCTATTTTTAAAGGTGTATATTTACCATAATAGCACAGTTTGCCTTAGCAAAAGTCTACTTACAAAAGTTTCGTTGAATTTTTTGTCAAATTTCCGTCAGCTTCGGACTTTTCCATTTTTCCCGACAATTCGTATGCAACTCACTATTGAATTCGACGTCAATTTATTGCCTAAATTAGAATGCAAATTCACTTCAAAAGTTGACTAGCAAAAAATTGTCGTTAATTTTCAGGTAAATTTTATGTCGATTTATTGTTAATTTGACTTGAAAAAATGTTAAGTATATTTTTACCCTCAAATTGTAGACAATTTTATGTATAAATTTGCTTACCTTCTGAAATGGTAAGAATGAACCTTACCGACTTTTTATCCGTGAAAAGTTACCTTCGAATTGAAAAAAAATTAACCTCAAATTCTTATTTTCAACTTTTGCTGTCAAATTGACGGCAAATTCAGACAGCAAATTTCAGGTAATTTCAACATCAAATTACCGTCAATTTTAAACTAAAGTGGCTAGTGGGGTATATATATGTGTGTAAATATAAATTTATGAAATATTAAAGTTGTTAATTATTCGATACTGCGGTTAAATAATCATAATATAATGTGAAGAACTAAAGACATATTAATATTCAATTTCCATAACATAATAATGATACTGTAAAAATTCATTATTATTAAATTTATTATTTATAATGTATTGTTGGAGTGAAGCTATTGTTTCCTTATTTTGTCGTCGGTTATTTTATTACGGAGCCAATTATTCACTTATCTCAACAGTGGATCATTATCAAATATCAGTTTCTTTTTTTTTTTTTTGTGTTCAATATGATTTATGATTAAAATTTAATCAATCTTTATTTTTAGGACCTATCTAGAAATATTATCTCTTAAAAAGTTTTTTAGACTAAATGAATTCAAAACTTGAACTGTTTCTTTTTTTTCGTTTAATCCTAAACGATAAATAAATAGATCCGCAAATTATAAAAAACTGAATTTGTTTTCTTTTTCGTTATAAGGCAAAAGACCTAATACCCGATAACTCCATGTATTTACATATTTGAATTTAGCAAATATTGATATGCAAATACATAAGTTATCGAGTACTGGGTCTCTTATCTTAATATATAATTGAATTAGTTTTATGTTTCATCTAAATTTTTGAAACTGAGTTTTTTATCATTTCATAATTTTTAGCTCATCGTTTCAATGAATAGTACAAAAAAATACACTGTAGCCAGACTAAACAATTACTCAGTATTTTTCTTATCGATCATTTGCGCAACGGCGTATATTACTGCGGATAATTAGAGTTATTTCTCAATAGTTACTGTAGATGGGTACACGTAAATCCCCCCAACATTTGGGACAGTAAGCGCTTGGAATAGATTATCGAAATCATTTCCTTTGCGATAATGGATCACTCAAACGAATCTTGATATTATCATTTCATAAACGCGAGTCTGGCTGACGGCAGTTTCTTATTTATTCTAGCCGGAACTTGATGTTCTGTATTTCGTACTAACGTGTTATTATATTCTCAAAAATTTTTTTTGTATAAAAAGTTATTTTCATTTTAATTATTTTTATAACACTCAGCAATTCTAATAATGATAATGATCATAAAACTTAGAGGGGTAATAAAATATAATAATGATAACGTTAAAGTAAAGTAATGAGGCCTCTATGTGGGTTCAGCAATTTCTGTGATTAAGAATCGGACTATCGAATAAACAGTTTGTATTCAAATATAACATTATTACACCCGAGACATTCTATTTGCCTAATTTAAATTTTACATATCTTTTATGTATATTTTTTATTTATACAAATGGTACAATGGTTTGTAGTTTTAATCAATATCAAAAGAAAAAAATGATTAAAAACTTTATTCAAGTCATATTATTTTATCAGTGTAAGGAAGACGGCTGTAAAAATTCAATACTTACGATATTATGTCGTTAAGTTTTTTTTATTTTTTTGTAACGTGGTTTTATTAAGACGAAACGTATCTATCATACATTAGCATTCATTAAATAAATTATGGAAAGTAAAGAAAGTAGCCGGATTCAAGAGAAGTTTATTTTGCGAGCTTTGGATAAACTTGGAGAAGGTTCACAACTTCTTTGGATTGTTTTGGCAGTTTGTGTCTCAGTATCACTGATAAATGCATTACATACGATGTCTTATATATTCATTGCTGAGGTATTTATCACTTTTTATAATTTAATCTATTTATACGTGATGAACTAAAAATTTATAAAGGTACCCAATTATTGGTGCGCTATTCCGGAGCTTACTAATGCAAATTGGACAGATGAACAAATTAAAAATATTTCTATAATCAATGGATGTCACAAGTATGATTATAATTACACGTATCTCGCGAGCTTGGGATATGAAGAAGCCACAGATTATGTCAAAGACAATGAATTCAATACCAGTGTTGCTTCTTGTTCATCGTTTGTATTTGATAAAAGTGGAAGATCGACGATTGTCAATGAAGTAGGTATTCAATGACGAATACTTATAATTATTGATAACAATAATAATATTATTTATGTTTCTTTAACACCAGTGGCAATTGGTCTGCGATAAAAAAGTGTACAGAGCAAATACATTTCTTGCGTATGCACTTGGAAAATTATTAGGTGATTTAATTTTGGGAATATACTCAGATAAATATGGGAGAAAACGAGCATTAATTATCGGCTTAGTGTTACAAATTGTTTTTGTATTTTCATCTGGATTAGTTCCATGGTTTTGGGCTTATGTTGTTTCCAAATTTTTTGTAGGAGCAAGCATTAGTTCTATGTATTCAACAGCATACACAATTTGTAAGCGGAAATGAATATACTTTCAACAAACGTATGGCATAGTGATAATTTTTTAAATTTTACAGTGTCGGAAGTTGCAAAAAATCATAAAAAAAATTTAATTGGCACAGTTATGGACACTATGTTTCCAATTGGCACTTTAGTTCTTATAGGCATTGCTTATTTTGTACTGGATTGGCGATACTTGCAATTATCACTGTCATTGTTTTCTTTTTTAGCAGTAATAGTTATTTGGTAATTTTTTTTTTTCCTATAATTTATATAGTATCCATCTAAACATATTAATTTTTTATTATTACTTAAAACGTATTTATGTTATTCTACTTGTCAGGTTTGTACCAGAGTCGCCAAGATGGTTGATGTCACAAAATCGTCATGACGAAACAAAAAAAATAGTCGAAAAATATTATAAAGCTATTAATAAACCGACTCTTATCACAGAAAGCCCCACTCCATCGTTACGATTCGAAAGTCCTGATATGAAAACTAACAGAAAAAAAGGATTCAAACGATATTTTGGGAAATCGAAAATTCTTTTCTCAGATCCAGTTTTGAGAAACAAACTTCTTATCATGTATTTTGCATTCTTCGTCACCCTGTCGGTCGGCTACTGTCTAAGTAAAAAAAAAATTAATATTTATTTTATAAATACACATATTCAATTATTTATTTTTGTTTTTTTGTTTCAGTTTTCACTATAGATCTTTTTGAAACTGATCGTTATATTTACTCATTGATAGCAGCATCTATTGAATTAATAGCACTCCTGTCAATTCCAGTGGTTTTGTTAAAATTAAGTTGCCAAAAAGCAAGTTGTTTAATTTATATGCTTGCGTCGATTTGTATGCTGTCTATCATAGCTGTACCAAAAGAAAACATAAATGTAATTATGGGACTGACAATGGTGGCAAAGTTTTGCTTAATAACAAGTTTTACTGTCAACATGTTACTCGCTTCTGAATTATTTCCAATAGCCGTTAGAAATACAGCTCTGGGAACGATCTTAGTTATGGCACAACTTGGATCTATGACAGCTCCATACATTATCGACTTTCTTAGTCAAGTTGCTTGGTGGGCCCCTACTACACTTTGCGGTGCTTCATCATTAATTGCTGGGCTTCTCTGTTTAATTATCCCTACATAAATAACTTAATTCATTCGGAATTTATTTGATTAGAACCCTAACGAGTTTGGATAAATTTAATACTAAGTAGTCTATTTAAAAATTATCACGTAATTTTTAAAGTCCTATGAAAGTGTTGAATCAGAAGTTTATTCATAAATAACATCTATATTTTTCCAAAGTAATGGAGAAAACTTTCAATTTCTACCATCTACTTGTAGTTACGTTCTTAAAATCTCAAGATAAATTTACGCTGATTAATATTACTTTCATTATGTCAAATGAGATATAGCAACACTTTTGAAGTTGTGTATAGTCCGCACTGGGATATTGGAATAGTATTATAACATACTTAAATATAAATTACCCTATCAAAAGAATCCATGTGGGATTGCATGGGAACCCATTGGAATCCATATAGGAAAGTATGGAATTATGTAAGAATCTATAGGAATTAATATAGGAATGTATGAATTTACACTAGAATTCATGTTGGAAACTGCGGGTACTTTAATCCCCATAGAATCTGAGTTTCTATAAAAGTATTTTCTATAGAATGTATATGAATAAAGGAACAAATTAATATTCCTATAGGGAACCATATGAGAATTCATCCGAAAAAGCCATGTGGGAACCCATCATATGGATTTTTTTATAGGGTATGTTATTTTTAAATTAAATATTTTTTATGCCTTAGTATAAAATTGTATTATGCTTTTTATAACAATTATATAATTTATAACAATTCTAAGGGTGGCGTGAAAAACGAAAAAAATATTTTCTTTGTCCTAGGGTTTTATAGGGTATAAAATAACAAATATTTTTTTAAATTCAATACCTTGAGGTATCCCAGTAGTTTAAAAAATTAGCAATCGTTTTCTACCTCAAAATAAGGGAAATATTACTGTTAACATATGAAGTAAAGGAAGTTTATTAAATATTTATTAATATATATTGTACTTATCATAGACGTCAATAGAGAATTTTTAAATTTCAAAATTAGCAATCTTAAAAGATCTATTGAGATAAAAAAATTTTTTTTTGTTTTTCACTCTACTTCAATCATTACATACGTAAACATATAGAGATGAAATCTCAACCTGTGCTATAAAGATATAGAGATAAATAATAATAATAATAAATATGAAGATATATTCTTTTTCTAAAAAACGAAAGTATCGACAAGATTGTTATCAAAAATACAAAAATATATATTGGTGTTTAAAATGTTAATTAATTTAAAAAGCAATCAAATAATTTTTTCAGACCTTTCTTTATATTAGTTAAGATTAAATAATTTTATTATATAAAATATTTATCAAAGATATAAAAGTATAAAGATAAATAACTTTTTTGTATTTAATTATTTGGTTATCTCAACATTACATCATCATATATCATTATGAAATATCAAAATACTTTTTTCTCATATAAAAAATATAGTATTCATAATAATTTTTATCATACAAATTTAATCTGTTTTAGTTTTAAAGCCTATCAAGAAACATCTTTAAAAATATGTTTTGAGCAAATTTAATTTTTCATTTGACTTTTTTTTATAAAATAAATAAAACTAAAAATTATAAAAAAATGAAAATTTATTTTTAAATTATAAAATATCATTAACTTGTTATATCATATTTACATTTTTAAACCTGAGTTTTATCTATGTTTTTTTTTTTTTTTACAATATTTAACAGGCAGCGACAAATATAAAAATTGTATAATTTTTCAACTTACTGTACACTGCATAGTGCTATACACCACAGTAAGATATTTCATAAACATGGAATGTAATAAAAAAATTCAAGTTAATTAAAACAATAATTAATCTTAGTTTAAAAAAAAAATAATAATCGTAAACAATAAATTTATCATTGGTAGAAATAAACGTAACAAATCCAATCATTCCACATGAATAAAACACCTGAGTAAAAAATTAATTAGTCAGAGGAAAAAAAAATAAAATAAACAAACACTATAAACAATTGTCGCTCCTCATCTATCACTAGGTCTCACCAAATCACTATTACTTGCCTGCAATCTTTTTTTCCTTGCCTCCAATTTCATTTTAGCTTCAATCCTTTTTCTTTCGATCTCCTCGGGCGTACACAGTTGCAGTGATTGCATGCCAATGGAAACATCTCTTGACGATGATGGTAATGATGCTGCTGCTACTGCTGCTGATGATAACTGCCTAGCAGTATCATTATTCTTAGCCATACTACCTTCGTTTCTTCTTCCCCCAAATCTGTCAACATTATTGTACAACTGAGTATTATCCTTAACAATATTTTTCCTTGCGCTACTGGAATCCAGACAAGTTGTAGTCCGACGAACAGCCAGATGTTCAGTACTTACGGATGCCCCAGTAAACGCTCTGCAACTACTTTTTGAATTTACACTAGTATTGACTTTAAAATTATTTCGTAAATTTGAATTTGATTTTTTATCTTGAGCTAAAAATTTATTGTTTGTTTTGTGTTCAAAACTTGAGTCTGAATTGCTTTTAGATTTAAAAAATTTCCAGTCTTGTGGTTTTGTTGGTGTACTAGCGTTAATTGGTACACTTGTTTTTAAATTTGTTGAACTTTCTGTACGTTTAAATGTACGATTATTACTACTATAATTATTATTATTATTACTACTATTATTATAATTATTATTATTATTACTATTATTATTATTATTATTATACATCGATGGATTTTTAGGTATCGTACCGGTTGGTTTCATTATTGGAACACTAGCATTACGATTAACACTAGGTTGTACCGATGAACATGAAGACGATGATGATTTATGAGGAACTTTTGGTAAAAATGTATGTGATTTTTTCGATGTCATCAATGATTCTCCATGTGGACTATAAACTTTACCATAACGATTGTCTGTTGGTTTTAAAACCAAATCAGTATTTTCAGTTTTAGTTAAATCTGTTTCACAGGATGCCAAGAAATCATCAAATGAATCATCTAAAAAATTATCATCGTCCAAACTCGCGGTATTTTCATTTGAATTATCACTTTTTAAACCCGATGTACTTTGCTGTCCGTTTAAATTCACAGGCTTGTTGATTGGATCTGACTTATGTTTGGTAAATTTTGTTAGACTTTCCTCTGACATTAATTTACTAGTTGATTTTTTTGCGTGTAAAGGATTTTGAGGTTTAAAATTCGAGGCGGGTAAATTTTTAAAATCATTCGATGATTTTGATCTACTAAAACTATTTAATCGATTCATGTTATTATTATTACTATTACTATTACTATTTTTATTGGACTTAGAATCAGGGGTAATTTTTAATCTCTCTTCTATTTCTTGACTACACCTTATCATCGTATCATTCATTGAATCATCAAACATATCATCAATATCATTATTTCTACCAACATCACTGTCCCTTACTGCTACAGTATCAGGAAGCGAAACAACAAGAACTGATTCGTCATTGAAATCATCATCGAATTTAAATTCTTCCGGAATGTCAACGTCTTTATCACCATCACCATCATTACTGACGTTATTTGACTGACCAGCACTAGACTCATCAGCTGAATTAGAAACATGTGTTTCCAGTGCGATAGTCGCTTGCAACGCGATCATGTCAGCTTTCAATTTATCAAGATCATTTGAATTATCTTTTCTTATTATTTTTCTTTTAGTAGGATTGTATAACAACGGTGAATTAGACGTCCGTTTCTTGTGTATCAGCGTAGATCTCTTAGGTGTACGGTCATTATTTTTTTTTCTACTCGGTGTACTATTCCAATCCCACGTAACATCTATACTCTTATCTTGAGTTAATGAAAATACATCATGATAATCACTGTAATTACTGTCTGGTGTTTCACTGCTACTATCTGGTGGTTTTGATTTTTTTGGTGTACTTGGTGTTGAATTAACCTTCTCTTTCGTCGTTTCATCCTCTTTGTTGTTGTCATCATTTGAAACTTATATAGAAAAATAAATTTAAAAAATTATTAATTATTAATTATTAATAAACACTACAATAATTAAAAATAAAATTATCATTAGCTGTCAAATAAATTTTAATATTTAAATAATTACCTAAAGTATTACTTGTAGATTTTTTTTTATCACTTGATTCACTACCTTTTTTATATTTTTTCATTATTCAAATATTGTTTTATTATCAGTACATTTAGTTTTCTTTTAATTAAAGAAAATTACTTTATTTATTTATAATCACATGTAATAGTTAACACAAATATTAATTACACTAATTATTATCAATAATTCATTTTAATTTGAATTATTATTAATTGATAATAATAATAAAATTTAATTTTGAATACAATACAATGACAAGAGAAAATACACAAAACTAATCAGCCGGTAATATATATGTATATATTTATATATATGTTTTTTTTTCTTTAAATTTTCTGTTAGTTCTTAAATTTTATTGGATGACAGCCTCCAATCTTTTGATGATTCTAAAGATATTTTCAACATGTGACTGAAGGTTGCAGCAGCTGTCATTTAAAACAGAAAATAATCAACATAACCTTAATAAGTAAACAAGTATCATTTTTTTTTATGTGTAATTTATTATTATTATTGTAATTACAAAATAAATAAATTATTTAAAAATATTTTTGAAAATGAAGATTGAATTGTATAAAGGAATTGTTAGTGATATTGGTAAGTTTAAAGGATTGACACGTGATTGTGCTGACATGTTGATTAAAAAGTATCCTGAGTAAGTTATTTTTTTTTATATTCAAAAAGATGTGATCCTGAAATTAGCAGACAATTTAAAATTTTTGAATTTTTTTTTCAACTAGACAAAAAAAAAAATAAAAATATGCACATGTAGAAAATTAAAAAAACTACATGCGCAATTTTTTCAAATATTTTTATTTTTATAATTTATCATTTTTTTTTTAAATTCAAAAATTATTGGACGTCTGCTAAATTCAGTATCATAAAAAAAATGATGATTCTGAAGTTAGCAAACAATTAGTAGTTTTTGGATTTTTTTTCTCTAAATCAATTACAAAAAAACAAAAACTAAAAATATGCACATTTAGAAAATTTTAAAAACTACAGGTGCAATTATTTCAAATGTTTTTTTTTTTATAATTCATTGGTAAAGAAAAATCCAAAAATTATTAGCTGTCAGCTAAGTAGGATAGTAAAGTTAGCAGACATTTGAAATTAAAAAAAAATTTTTTTAACAGATAAATAATTAAAAAAATATTTCTAAAAAAATGCACATGTCGAAAATTTTATAAACTATACATGCAATTTTTCAAAATATGTTTTTAATATTTATTTTTTTTTTAAATCCAAAAATTTTTAAATGTCTGCTAACTTTATTGTCATCAGTTAACTTCAGTATCATAAAAAAATGTAATATGGTATATATTTTTATTAATTTAATTGTTTTTAAGTGTTTCGTCTAATGCTATTCATAGTATTTTATCTGCTGAGACGATGCAGAGAATGAAAACATGTAGAAATAAATTGCATGGCATTCGATATGACCATTATGGACAGTAAGTTTTTCATTTGTTTATAAAAAAAATATTTGATTAATTCTATAATTTTTTAAATCATCAGATAACATTCAACTTTGATATCGGGAAGCCTGGGGCAAAACGGGAATCCCCGAAATTTTATAAAAAAATTTTTTAAACATTCAAAAATCACGATCCTGAAGTTGGCAGACTGTTGATCCTTTTTGAATTCTTTTTTGAACACTTAAATTTGAAGAAAAAAAAAACTAAAAATATGCACATGTAGAAGATTTAAAAGATTACAAGTGCAATTTTTTTGAATATTTTTTTGTTATAATTTATCATTTTTTTCAAAATCCTAAAATTAGACATTGGTTAATTTCAGTATCAAAAATCACTTGTAAATATAATTGAGCATTATTTTGAACGTTTTTTTTCACCGATTTTGAAAAATTTTGTTTATATATTAACTACTTCACCGCCCGCTCATAACTACCTATCCCCACCAGGTACCCTGTTCGTACATCCTTAAACGTATTTAAATTAACTGGTTAATAATTAATTCTTTAAATCATTAAGGATTATTTATTTCAATGTCATTTCATTTTTGCATATATTTAGAGGATTAATACTGACAGCTAGCAATCGATTACTTTACCAAGTTGAACTTTAAAAGTTTATTGACGAATATTTATATGTAAACTTTATTTTAAACTATAATAGTCAAAACAAACTAATTATTGAAGATATCGATTCCGACAGTTAAGATTTTTTTACATAAATAAATTATAATTTATCTAATAAATTTTTTTCTAGATACATAAAAGCTAGAAAAAGCGGACAACGACCTGGAATAATTGTTCGACTAGCTGCTGCGGCAAATTTACCCCCAGCCTTATTAGCTCGTGTTATTTTAGAACGTCATTTTTTAAATAATAACAAAAAATGTAATATATTTTATTTTCATTTTAAATTAATTTGAATGTTCAAATATAATATGCAAATACTTTTATTTCCACAGTTTCTCGTACATTTATATCACAATATATGAAAGATACAACGCTGATCGAAGATCCAGATTTAGCCTATGAAGTATATTTGGTAATTATTAATATATATTTGTACATAAATGTCGCGTTACTACTTTAAAAACGACATAATTTTATACGCTGTTTCGGTTTTAAGAAACTTCTTAAAATCAAAAGGGTGACTTCCTGCTGTGAAAATTTAAAATTTTAAAAAAAAGGGAAATAGGCTTCGGTCCGATTTCAAGCAAATATGGGATTTATTTGTCTGAAACAAATCTTATTTGACTTAAATAAATTATTCTTTCAGTGTAAAAATTAAAAAAAAAAGTTTGAAAGCCAAAAGGGGGCGTTTCACTTGAATTATACTTTGCTTTAGCTTTCAAAAATGTTTTTATATTTTTAGCTTTGAAATCGAAATCAGTAACGCAATATTTCATTAACTACTTAACACAATATGAAGTTATTTTTTTTTTATTTTTAGTGTGTATTATATGATGATCGAAATGGATTTATATCTGATTCCCTATGCTTGTAAGTTATAATTTACAATAATTAATTGATTTATTAAATCTTTTATTATTTATAAATGTCTGTTTGATATATTTTAGAGCAATTGGTAATGAATATGAGCTAAAACTTCAGCATTACTTGAACGAATGCAATGCCGCATATTCAACGGAAGATGATTTAAGAGAACGAGGATATGACAAAACTCCAGATGTAAAACTTGAAATTCCTTTAGCTGTTAATGGTTTTATAATAAATTGGATTGAGTCCAAAGGACGTTTTGGGTCGCCTGATATCCATAAAACTCATGTTAAAGAACAATTTCTCAGCTACTGGAATCGTTTTGGCCCAGGTCTTGTTATTTATTGGTTTGGATTCGTTGATAATATTGTTGAACCAAGTGAAGAAAAATTTATCATTATGGATCATTTTCCTGAAAATATTGTTCATATGAATCCAACTATACCAGAACTATAATTTTTACTTATAACTTATTAATTTTAGTTGTGTCGTAATTTAAATTATTTTTTTTAAATTTTCATACTGTAAATAATTATCCATTATTTTAAATCTCAATCGTTAGTAATCGATAAGTATTACTTATTTATTTATTAAATACTTCAAATAATTTTAACATATCGGTAATTTCATATATTGTAAATACTGCAGATATAAATTCTGATTATATAAAGAAATATTTTAATGTGTCATGACTACGATGAAATTAAATAAATATAAATAAAAAACTTTTAAGCATGTTTGTTTTTTTTTTAATTCATTTATTTAATTAATTTTTATTAATTGAGTGATATTTTTTTAGTTACAGATGAATAATTTGATGAAAAATAAAAAATATATTAATGTTGTGTTAAAAAATATTAACATGCAATCAAGTATATATACAAGAATGAGTAAATCTGAATATGAAAATGGATTTTTTAAACTAAGGCGAGCTGGTAGTTATTTTTTTATAAATATTTCTCTTAAACAAAAACTTTAAATGCAGAATGTAGAGTGCAAATCGATATATTAGTCTATCACCTATCAGTTTACGTTTTAGTTATAAAAAATATCAACTCATTTAAAAGATAATATTAATTTATTTAGACGTGGGCAAAGTTTTTATTTACTGAACGAGCACAACAAAGATAGTAACGTTCGTTTACTTGAGAATGATAGAGAAAACAATGACCTGAGTATTTATCATAAATTTCCTACACATCGACAAAATATAAGTGAAATTATATTTAGTTTCTATGCGTTCTTCAAAGAGAATAACATTATTAGTTATACAATAAGAATAGTTGAACAAGAAATCAATAAAAAAGAAGAAAAGTGTCAATTGTTGTTATAACTCAAACAAAATCAGAGGAAAAAGAAGTAGTGACAGTACAGTATCAAAATTATTAGAAACAATTAATTGATAGAAAATAATAAGCATAGCCCCGGTGATAAGATCTGTAGCTATTCAGGGTCAATAGCAAAAGTAATATTTTTTTTATGTATTTTGAGCTGCTGAATACAAATATTCTTTCAGGTGGCCAACATGATCCGACTTTACTATGACACCATAGTATTTCAAACGAGAAAAATTTCGCAGTGTAATAACACTTTTTCAGCGACTTTATTTTACATGGCTTAAATCACATTTTTTTTCTATTTCAGTTCAAAGTATTGATAACTTTAAATCAAAACGCTACATATATATATATATATATATATATATATATATATATTAGGGTGGCCCAAAAAAACCGACTATTTTTTTTTTTTTCGATCTCGTATAAAAATTTGTTGGTTTACGATGTTTTAAGAAGCCTCTCCAAAAATCAGCTCAATAAAAAATTTTTAAGAGGTCGCTCACGAATTTTGAAAATTTCAAAAATGATTGAAATTCGGATTTTTTTTTCAAAATTTTTTTTTTTCTCGTGGCAGGATTAGTTTATATTCGTAAAATCATGACTACGCTGAAAATTTTACCCAAAAATTTAAATATTTAAACCTCGCTCAAGAATTTTGAATGTTTCCGAGTGCTGTCGTTTGAACGTTTTCGAGCGACCCTTGAATATTGATAATAAAGCTTCTCGATTTTTTCACCATTAATTTGCATCACAATGAATGAAAATATAACCCGAGAAATGAAAATAATAAGTTATTTATACACTTTTTTATTTTTTAATTCAATTTTCAGGTTTTTTCGCTTATTTAAAACTTACCAAATTTTATTGTTTAAGACTGTCCTGTATATTTTTGGTTATGCAAAAGTTATATTTTAGTGGAATGACGATAATTGAGTTATAAAAAAATACAAAAACTAATTAAAAGCATTAATCACATATTATCAGTTAATATTCAAAATTCTTGAGCACCGTTTAAATATTTAAATTTTGGGCTGAAATTTTCAGGATTGTCATAATTTTACAAATGTAAACTTATGCTGCCACGAGAAAGAAAAAATTTAGAAGTAAAAAATCCGAATTTTAATCATTTTTGATATTTTCAAAATTTGTGAGCGACCTTTTAAAAATTTTTTATCGAGCTGGTTTTTGGAGAGGCTTCTTAAAACATCTTAAACCAACAAATTTTCATGCGAGATCGAAAAAAAAAAAATAGTCGGTTTTTTTGGGCCACCCTAATATATATATCAATAGTAGCCCCTGATTAAAAATACTCATTGGGAGGGATTGAAAATTTTTTCAATCCTTTTCAATCCCTACAGAGGTGTTGAAAAGTATTGAATGGAATTGAAATTTGATTCATTTGAATACTTTGTAATTCTTAAAATGGAATTCAAAAGTATTGAAAAGAATTCAATTTTTTATCATTTCAATACCTTCCAATATGGAATTATTTTGGTATTGAGAAGGATTGAAAAAGATTAAAAAATTTCAATTCATTCGAATTCTTTTCAATCCCACACGTGACCCGAAATGTGATATTATTTTGGTATTGAGAAGGATTCAGAAAGATTCAAAAATTTCAATTCATTTGAATTCTTTTTAATCCTACACTCGATCCGAAATATCGGACTATTTTGGTATTGAAAAGTATTCAGAAAGATTAAAAATATCAATTCTTTTGAATTCTTTTCAATCCTACACTCGATCCGAAATATCGAACTATTTAGGTATTGAGAAGGATTCAGAAAGATTCAAAAATTTCAATTCATGTGAATTCTTTTCAATCCTACACTCGATCCGAAATATCGGACTATTTAGGTATTGAGAAGGATTGGAAAAGATTCAAAAACTTCAATTCATTTGAATTCCTTTCAATCCCGCACATGACCCGAAATGTGATATTATTTTGGTATTGAAAAGTATTCAGAAAGATTAAAAATATCAATTCTTTTGAATCTTTTTCAATTCCTCGGAAGTTTAAAAATTCTCATATTATTTTGGGATTGAAAAGTATTAATTTTATGTCCAGATGAAAATGTTGGGGTATAGAAAGTATTCAAAAGTATTCAATTTTCATCTTTTTCAATCCCTCCCAATGAGTATTTTTAATCAGGGAGGAGTTAATCGTTTTTTTTTTTACGTATTTGTAGCTGCCGAATACGAATTTTCTAGTTAAAATTTTACAAAATGGCGCGTCTTGTTTAAACAACCATTTTTTGAAAAAATTTGTTAAATCAATTATAAAACTATTTTTTTCTGATGAAATGAATTATTTTCAAGAAATTATAATCAATAAATTTTTTTTGTATTTCTTTGTTTTCGAGATGAATTTTTTTTTCGATTATTGCTACTCGAACAGATATATATAATAATAGGAAAAAAAATTCGTAACACGAAAACTAAGAGATACAAGAAATAGTATATTACACATCAAAGAAGGAAAGTAGGTAATTCTAAACCTAGTGTATAATTGCCTACTCGAGCCGAAAACAAGGAAAAGAACGACTTTCTTCCCTTTAAACTGCAGGAATTTAAACTTTCGGTCCAGGTATGGTAACAAAGCTATAATGAACAAATTTTTCAGAATAACGATTCGCCCATTTTGCCCCCCCCCCTCCCACCTCTACTTATACCTTATGAGTAAAAAAAAATAAGTTTTTTTTAAACTTAGATTAATATTCCACCAAAGAGTGCAACTGTCGGGACAGGTTTAGAATAAGTCTTATCAAATTATGCTTTCTTACCTATTAATCAGTTTTTTTATCACAAGCTGTCATAATATTTCTATAGGTGAATTTCAATGTTATCCATTGTTACTTTCTTGACATTTCCAATAAAAAAAAACCCATATCATTTATAATGAAGTAAATTAAAAAAGCTGTCTTTAATTTAATGCGTAAAATGTATACACGAGTACATATTTTTTTGAATTTATGAGAAACCTAAACGGCCAAAAAGAGTTCTTCATTATCATTTATTGTTTAATTATTTCGTATATTGGTGGGATATTTTTTGATTATTAAGTTCCTAAAATTTATTTGAAAGTATAAAATGGTCTACAGCTATTAATATCATTTCTTGTTATCTTTCGAAATAAAAATTGTTTTTACAGTATGGCTGTATGTTTATGTCAATAAAAAAATTAACTAAATCAACAGTAACAAAAGTGGGGATCATCGATGACCATGTCTTTTATGACAGTGGAAAAGTTAATAAAAAAAATTTTTCTCGATTAAATTTTATTGGAATAAATTATAATTAGTGTTTGTGAATGGACGATGTTACAAGTATGGATATATTTTTTTAATGTTGAATAAAATGTGACAATTAAATGCAGGTGTAGGTAACATGACAGTCATTTTTTTTTTGTACGACCATTATTTCAGAGTTTGCAATGATTTTAAATGCGCTATTTAAATTTTACGAAATCGATAATTGCATTTATTTCTAGTATAAAATATCATTTTTTGAAATTATTAATTGTTTTATCAAAATTAAATTTTTTCTAGAAATTATTCTTATTTTATGTCGTACTGGAAAATAACAAAATACATATGATTTTAAAATTCATATTGGAAAATTAAATTTTTACTTTGGATTAACAGCACCAGCGGAACAAATCGTTAAGTTCATATAAATCCAAATTTAATCGAAACAGTTTATAATTATTTTTATTTTGTGGAATTTTGAGATCAATCAGTTGTTGCTTCACTCAGTTAAATTTATTTGTGACGGAGTATAAGTAATGGAAAAAGGAAACAAATTAATTCAAGAAAATTGTCTCTTACAAGCTATCGATAAATTAGGAGAAGGATCAAAACTTCTTTGGATTATTTTTATCATGAATATTTTTGCGTCAATATTATGGGGAATAAATGGTTTATCTTATATTTTTATTGCTGAGGTTTGTATTTAATTTTAAATTAAAATAAAGAAGGACAGAAGGGAAATGGTGACTTGAAAGTTTTTAGTTTTCTTTTTTTTTCATTTAAGAGTATACATTATTACCGATTTTATTAACCATCAAATTTGTCATTAATTTATTAGAAGGCATAAATTTTATTATTTAAATTATTAATTATTTTACTAGTAAATGAAATTGTATAAAAAAATATTATCTAAAATTTTTTGATGGCCACTTTGTTCCCGGGGTCTTCTTTCACAATTAATTCAATAAATATATACAATAATAATGAGTATATTTAATTAAAAAGGTACCCGAATATTGTTGCTCTACTCCAGAGCTTGAAAATGCTAATTGGACTATGGCACAAATCAACAACGTGTCCATGGTTGACGACTGTCAAAAATATGATCATAATTATACGCATCTCGTGGAATTGGGATACGAAAATGCCACAAAATATGTCAATGATCTTGAAATTAAGCCAAAGATAGTTTCCTGTACATCATTTACCTTCAATACCAGTAAAATGTCGACGATTGTCAACGAAGTATGAAATGATCGTCACAGGATATTATAAATTTCAATTAATAGTTGTATTAAAAAGGTGTATTCTTTTGATCGGTTCCAGTGGGAATTAGTGTGTGACAAAAAATTACATCGAGCAACCACATTTTTGGTATATGCAGTGGGAATGACTTGTGGTTCAGGAATTTTAGGAACATATGCAGATAAATATGGCCGGAAAAACTCATTGATGATTGGCATAGTGTTGCAAATTATTGCTGGACTTGCAAGTGCATTTGTACCATGGTTTTGGGCTTATATTATTTTGAAATTTCTCACAGGAATGAGTATGGGGGCTGTTTATTCCTCGGCGTTTACTATTTGTAAGAAATAATTACAATAATGACGTAAGATTACCCGGGTCATAATATCTAGCCTTAATCAAGCCTCACTTAGCTAAAAAAGTATTTTTAGCCTCAAATAATGCTCATATAGCCTCAATGAGCCTCAAATGATGCTCACAGATCCTCAATAAGACACGATTAGCCTGAAATGAACCTAGTCTCGACTCAATGAATTTATAATAATAATAATAATTTTACGAGTTCAATCAAATGTAATTTAAATTCGATGAGTATTATTTGAGGCTCATTGAGGCCCTTTGAGCATCATTTGGGGCTCATTAAGGCTCTATGAGCATTATTTGAGGCTCAAAATGCTTTTTTAGCTAAGTGAGGCTTGATTGAGGCTTACTTGGGTTTGATGAGGCTAGATATTATGGCCCGGGTACACATTTCAAAAAAATGATCATAATTGGTTAATGGAAATATTCAAATTTATAGTGTCTGAAGTCTCAAAAGATAACCTGAGAAAAATATTAGCAGCTGTTCTTGACTGTATGTCTGCTGTTGGAACTTTTTGTCTAGTAGGAATGGCTTATTTTATACCTGATTGGAGACATTTACAAATGGCCATATCATGTTTTATTCTTCCGATCGCTATTTTGATTTGGTAATTAAATTATATTATAAAAATACATTTTATTCAGGAATTCATAAATTTTTATAAAAATTAATTTTTATTTTTATTATTAGGTTTATACCGGAATCACCGCGATGGTTAATATCACAAAATCGTCATGACGAAGCACAAAAAATAATTGAAAGATATTATAAATCATTTGTCATGACACTGGATGGTATCGTAGAGGGCCCATCAAATGAACCCAGATTGTCATTATCAGAAAATCCTGAAATATTGAATAAAGACCATAAAAATTGTTTTTATCGTAATTCTGTAAGCTTGAGGATTCTATTTAAAAATTCAGATCTGAGAAAGAAACTTTTGATTATGTATGTTACAAATTATGTCACAGCAGTTGTAGGTTTTTCACTTGGTAAGTATTTTAATGATTATTTAAAATTTTCAATTGTAGTTACCTGTGTAAAATGAAAAATTGTTAAAAAAACGTTTGCTATTTCAAGCGTCAAAATGTACCCGGAGAAAAAAATAGTTCTAATCTCTATGTAGAATGGTAATCATTACTATGTTACATATATATGTTACATTAATATGTTATATAATAAAAACGAGGATTTTTTAGCGTCGAGAGTCACCGGGCAGAGTAATCCTCCCGATTCTACATAATAACGGTGGCTATGCTAGCATAGGACTGATTATCATTCTACATTGACGAGAGAACTATGTAAAATTTACATTGTAAATAGACATTACTACAATGTTATCTCCTAGTAATGTTTACGATGTTTGATTTATTTCATTTTTAGTAAATAAGGTTATGACAAAACAAATAACTCAGATTACTATAAATTGATATATGTAGAAATTGAATTAACCCTTTAGAGTCAGAGGATCTTGAAACGTCTCCCTTCCACTCGTTTGAATCTCACGCTGCATTCATCGACAGTACCGTAGTTAGTATTGTTGACGTGAGTCAATAGTCTCCAAAAGTAAGGTTAGAAAAATTAAAAAAATTGTATACATTGCTATGTAATTGCAATGTTACTTAACTATATTTGTAATATAACCAACTGTTGTTCTTACTTTGAATTTAAGTCGTTTGATATTTATTATTTAATAAATTAGAAATAAAAAATAAAATTATTTTCTACTTCCCGCCCAGGTGAAATTTTTTCTCTTATAATACGACCCTGTCACGGTTGCTTCGCGCTCTTTCTAATTCTATCGGGATCTGCCAGGCTTAAGAGTGGGGTTTCAAGGTCAGACTCTAAAAGATTAATCTATTGAAATAACTAAGATATTGTTCACAAAGAAATATCATTTTTTGATAACAGATAAATAATAATTTGCCCTACGATAGTCTATTTTACTATGGCCATATTCTTTCTGTGTTTATTTCAATTTTTGTCAGGTGGCCAACATGGTCCACCTTTACAATGACACCATAGAATTTCAAACAAGGATAATTTCTCCGTGTAGTTAAAACTTTTTCAACGACTTTTTTTACACGCTTAAATTGCATTTTTTTTTCTATTTCAGTTCTGAGTATTGATAACTTTAAATCAGACCGCTACGTATACATGTCAATAGTAGGAGTTAATGAAATGTTGGCCCATACAACAGCTTCGGTGGTTCTCATATATTTCAGCTGTCGATATGCAAATATTTTGGCTTACACGGTTGCATTTATTTTGATGATAACAATATTAGCTGTCCAGAATTATAAAAATATAGTTATAGGATTAGCATTGGCAGCTAAATTTTGTTTTTCAGCAAGTTACACCGCTAACTTGGTACTTAATTCCGAATTGTTCCCTAGCATTGTTAGAAATACAGCTTTTGGAACAAGTTTAGTAATGGCCCAAATTGGAACGATGACAGCGCCATATATTGTTGATTTGCTTGGTAATGTTGCATGGTGGGCTCCTACTACACTTTGTAGTATTTTAGCACTCATTGCTGGTTTTTTATGTCTTATCATACCTCAAAACAAACAAATTAAAAAGAGCGATACAAAAGCAGACAAACAAACAACGGTAGTTGGTTCAAATTCATAGTGAAAAGTAGCAGGTATCAAAGCAGTTTATTAAAAATTAACTATCGGTAAGGGGTTAAGTGATGGAGATAATCGTATATATGTATATGTCGCGCTTCTTGAGTAAATCTGGTATTTGTAATTTTATCAATGAACCATGTGACTGATATTTTTACGCACATCATGTGCGTCATACAAAAATATTGACGTTGAATCTTGCATTACCATCTTGTGACAGATTTTAATTTATATAATGACGTATAGACCGTAGTAGTTTTCCACAAAATTAATGAAAAAATTTAAAATCCAAATTCTCGTGATTTTACTTCTGACACAAAATTGTTTTTTGTATCGCATTTTGTACAAGTTACGCAGTTATCTATAAAAATATTATAGCAACATAATGAAAATTGTTTTACATGGAAAGCTTCTATAATTATTAAACATTCAATGATTAATTTTTTTGTGCAACATTAAATTTAAATGGATAAGTATTTCAAAATAACAATTTGATTATTTTATAAATAAAAAAAGTATTGACGTAGCTATAATAACATTAAAGTGATACAATTAGAAAAAAAATTCTTAATCGAAATTGCTTTATTGACAATAAATAATTATGTAAAACAAACAAGGAATTGCGGCGATAAAAAAAAGTAGAGTAAAACTTGAAATTGGTTAAGGCATTGAGAAAAAGAAATGCTGCTAATGAGGCCATCAATTGTAAAAAAAAAATTAACTTGAAGAATCTATACTCAAAATCAATTCTATTTAATCTATTATTGAAATAAATTAAAATTTTCCGCTTAAAAATACTTTGTCAGCAAAGTTGCAGGCTTATTAATTAATAGCATCTTATTATCAAACAATTCGTTAAATTATATAATAATGAGATCAAAAAATATATACGACACTTAATTAAATAAAGAAAAAAATTATGTTCGTTTTAAAATAAATATTAATATATATTTTTTGTTAATGTATTAAATACACATTATATATTTGCATATATTTAAAAAAAAATGGCTCGATTTTTTTTTATGTATTTTTCAACTTCAAAGATAAACGGAAACGTGTGACATACATTTTTATGTAGGTAATGTAAAAAAAATTAAAGACTTATTTATACATACATATATAGATACGCAATGATTTATTTACATATAAATATATATAAGCGTAATTGCCTAAAATAAAACATGAAGGAAGCTATTCTGTCTGATAAGTATACTCTAAGTCACTTAAGTCGTAAGCCAACATATTACGTAGACGTCAGATCCTTTTCTTTTGTGGGAAATAAATAATCCTGATAACTTATGTCTATAAAACTGAACTTGTATGATTTAATTTAATTCATATCTTAGTTTGTTTCCGCGTCATGTGTATAATTATGTAATTAAAGGAATGAAAATAGAATAACTGATCGGAAAAAACGATTTTTAAAAAGTAAATTTTATCGATAATCATCTGTCATATTTTTGTTTCAGGAATTTTTTGTTATTATTAAAAAAAATTTATTTCATCATTTGAAGTTGTTGTACTTCTAATCTAATCTAGTTAATTTAAAAATAACATTAAAATAATTAATTAGTAAGAAAAATATTTACTTTCTGATATTTAGTCTTTGGTCGATAAAGTATTGTTATATTGTAGTTGGTAAAGACTTAGAAGTTGATACAACTCTAAATGGATATTAAATAAAAATTATAAAAGCTATTTCGAAAAGTTATTAATGTCATTTTTTTTATCTTCATTACTTTTATTATCACCGTGTTTCAAATAAAAATTGTTTTTATTTTATATTTAAAACATTCGTATCAGGGAAAAAAAAGTATTCAAACAGAATCAAAAGTGGGGATTACTATCTTTCTTCTATTGTTATAAATTTGGTCTTTTCAAGCTGTCTCATTTAAAGTTAATTTTACATTATCTGATAAATAGCGTAACGGAAATTAAAACGTCATTTATATACATTCATATAAATTTAAAAGTTCATTTGTGATACAACAGAAATAGTTTAATAAGAAATGAATAAAAAAGAAATAAAATTTATGGAAGAAAAGTGTCTGTTACAAGCTATCGAGGATCTAGGAAGCGGATCAAAACTTCTTTGGATTATTTTTAGTATTAATTTTTGTATATCAATAATTTTTGGACTCAATGCTATATCCTATGTTTTTATCGCTGAGGTTTGTATAAATTTTTTATAAATACTAGTACGGAAAAAAAAAAAAACAAAATTATGATGGACAAAAAAAATTAAACACCAAATTTTTTTATTTTTTTTTTTACTTTATTGTAATTAAAAATTAGTCCTGTCGATATTTTGAGGTCCTAGAAAGCTATTCTGACTATTTTCGGAAGGATGTCCGAGTATCTGTGTGTGTGTATGCATGTGTATGTAAACTCATTGTATCTTTTCAATTAATGAACCAATTTGGATGGTTAAGGTGGCAATCGAAAGAGCTTGTTGACCATCAACTTTCCTGGAAATTTCAGATCGTTTGATCAAGTAGAGTTAAAAACATTGGTGAATCTCGAAAAAAATTTTTTTTATAAAAGATAGTCCCTTACTGAGTGATAGAAATTTGTCAATCGATAAAGAATAAAACTTTTACTAATTAACGATATTGAAATTATAAAATTGTTTCAGTGAAGGATACATTTTAATTTTAGACGCGTTAATTGTTACTCAGCCTTCCTTTATAAATCATCCGTATAAAAAAAAAAATTTCGTTTAAAATTCATAAAGTTATCTGGATTATGAGCGTTCTGCTTGCAAGCCACTCAGAAACTCGGATTCGAAATTCGAATTTCCGAATTATTTGAAAATTTTCGAATTAGGATTAAAAAACTATTAGGATTATGACGATTAATGATGATTAAATTTGTAATCGTTTCTAATCCTAACGAATCGTTTTATTAAATCAGCAATTGTTTCTCTGAAATAAACTTATTTTTAAAAAATACCGATTACTGTTTCGGAGTTGCTTACTAGCGGTATGTTCATGATCCAAAACACCTTATGGCTTTCGTAGAAAAATTTTTTTACACGGCAACATAATAAATATTTTACATTCTCTGTACCTCGAAAGATACCGGACTACTGGTGCCATACACCAGAACTTATAGATTGGACTACAGACCAGGTCAATAACATTTCCATAGTTGATAAATGTCTGAAATATGATCATAATTACACACATCTTGCTAATTTGGGATATGAAGAAGCTACAAAATATGTAAATAATTTTGAACTAATGCCCAATACAGTGTCTTGCTCGATGTTTATGTTTAATGACAGCGAAAGATCGACGATTGTTAGTGAAGTATGTAATTATAAATATATATAAGATATTTAAGTTTACATTTATAATAAATAGTAATATTAAAAATGTATTTTATCTTATTGATTTCAGTGGGAATTAGTGTGCAACCAAAAATTACATCGAGCGAATACATTTTTGATGTATTCATTGGGAATGACGTGTGGTTCGTCCCTTCTAGGAGTATATGCAGATAAATATGGCCGAAAAAAATCATTAATCATTAGTATAATAATGCACACTATTGCTGGGCCTTTGAGTGCATTGGTACCATGGTTTTGGGCTTATCTTATCTTGAAATTTTTCACAGGAATAAGTACGAGTGCTATGTATACTTCAGGATATACTGTTTGTAAGAAATTATTATTATTACTGAGGAGTTTATGAAATAACTACTACTGATTAATAAAAATATTTGAATTTTCAGTGTCAGAAATTGCGACAAGCAACAGAATAAAAGTGTTTGCTGGTATGATTGATATTACATTTTCAATCGGAACTTTTTTTCTCATAGGTATGGCTTACTTTTTGCAAGATTGGAGACAGTTACAAATGGCTATATCATGTTTTATTTTGCCAATAATTGTATTTATTTGGTAAGAAAATTTTATAAAACAAAGTATGCATTTTACTAAGCAGAAAATAGATGTTTACGTCATAAGATCGCAAAGTGGCGATTTGCGGACAATGTCGATGTTGCGATATGAACCTGAAGTTTGTGGCGCGAATAGGGTGGTTATCAGGGTAATAACTGTCCTCGGCTTCACCTCAGACATTATATTTACACTCGTTTACGTAAATTCGCGCCAAAAACCTTCGGCTCATATTACAACATCGCGATTGTTCCACTGTTCGAGTTCGGAGAGTTTGAAAACACTATTGTTCATAAACTTTTGAACTTAGAGCTCACGAAACAGTAGGATCGAAAAAATATGCATTTCGATGAAAAAGAGTAATTTTTGTCCGGCGATACTTATGGAACAAATCAAACGATTTGCACGTGCTTTGCGGCAGTCGAAAGAGCTTATTGAGTCTTAGTGTTTCAATCAAACTTAAAAACAAATCAGTCGAGTGGTTTACGAGTTATGCAATAAAAGCTTAAAAATAAATTTTATTTTTTTATTTTTCGTATAACTTGTTAACTACTCGACCGAACGACTAAAATCTAATCAGTTTTAAATCTTGGTGAGCCTTTTTGATTATTGCAAAGCACGTTTAAATTGGTTGATTCGTTTCAAAGATTTTGCCGAACAAAAAAAGCTTGCATGGACTTGCACACACGCGACCGGATGTCCATTTGGAGGTAGTAAGAGTAGCTTCTGATGAAAACTCGATTTTCGAAAATCGGACCAAAACCAATAACTTCCTTTTAAATTATAATAATAAAGATAAATAATAATGTTAATAAATTATATTTTTTATCAGGTTTATACCAGAATCACCGCGGTGGTTGATATCACAAAATCGTCATGATGAAGCTCAAAAAATAGTTGATAAATATCATAAATCGTTTGTTATGTCATCGGTTAGTGTCATTGAAAGCCCAGCAAATGAACCGAGAATATCATCAGTAGAATGTAACGAAAAGCTAGAGGATAATAAAGGTTTTTTTCATCGTAACTTCGAAAGCTTAAAAATTCTGTTCACAGATTCAGAGTTGAGGAAAAAAACTTTCATAGTAGATTTTTCATATTACGTTACTGCGACGGGAAGTTATATACTAGGTAACATTTTTAATAAAAATTTTTTCGACTTTTAATTATATAAATTAAATTCATTTTATTTATTTCAGTCTTCAGTGTTGATAATTTCAAATCAAGCCGTTATTTATATATGTCGATATTGGCAATCAACGAAATACTAGGAGTGTTAGTGATTTCAGTGATACTTAAATTTTTCACCACTCGAAAATCACTTATCTTAACTTACACAGCTGCATTTATTTTAATGATAACAATTTCAGCTATCCCTGAAGACAATAAAAATATAATTATGGGATTAGCATTAGCTGGTAAATTTTGTTATTCCGCAAGTTTTACTGTCAACTTGGTATTTCTTTCGGAACTGTTTCCTAGTAATGTTAGAAATACAGCGTTCGGAACCTGCATAGTATTGTTACAAATTGGAAGCATGACAGCGCCATATATTATCGATTTGCTTGGCAATGTTGCTTGGTGGGCTCCTACTACACTTTGTGGTATTTTATCTTTTATGGCTGGACTTTTCTGTTTTGCTATACCTCAATCAAAACTAAATAACGAAAAAGATACTCATGCAGACGAAGAAGTTACTGAATCGAGTCACAATACCAAATAAGAAGTAATCAGTGACAGAAGTAACATATATTACCAAAGAGGACTTTCTGCCCCAATTATGTAAGATTAACCATTAAGGAATAAATTGTTCTCCCATTTGTTAAACGGAAAATAATTTGTCTCAAAATTTATGGAGTTTGAAATACCTGCTAATTAAGTTACAATATATTAATAGTCAAAGTTCAATTACAAACGTAACTATTGATATATTTATTTATATGATAATGTACATATACTATTTTAAGAAAAATAAATAAATAATTGCCAGCAGGATTCTTCACACCTTCGAAATGATAATTTTTTAAGGTAAACCGTTTATGTGACGCGTTTTACTTCCGTAACTTGTTGGAAAGTGGACACAATGTTTTGTTTTTTAGCTATTTTCAGAAAAACAATTTCTAGAAAATTTATAAAAGTATTATTGTCTTGATTTTAAAATTTGTATAATTTTTTTTAAACAGAGTGTATTTTTTTAATAAAATAAGAATAAATGTATATTTACTGCTACTATTACATAACCTATTAAAAAAGTCTATATGGAAATCTAGTATAGATTTCAATGAGGATTCCCACATGGCGTTTTCGTATGGTTTCCTATAGGAATATTAATCTGTTCTCGTATTCAGGTATTCTATAGAAATTACTTATATAGAAACCCACCCTGATTAAACAACTGAATTCAACCGTATTCAAAATTTTAATTCCGTTGTATTCTGTCGAATTCTGCAAAACACAATTCAACTGAATTGAAAATTTGAATTTGAATTAAACAGAATAAAACCGATTTAAAAATTTCAAATTCGTTTAACTCAGTTCAATTCGGATTCAGAACCAAAAATTGAAGAATTATTTTCGAATTAATCAGAATTAAACCGAATAGAATTATTCGTTTTAATTTGGACGAATTCTGGTTTTCCTGCCGAATTAGACAGAATTCATTTTTAAGTTAGGTACTGAATTAACAGAATTCATCTGAATTAAATAGAATTAAAAATTTAATTCTGTTTAATTCGATCGAATTCAGTTGTTTAATCAGGGCAGATTCCTATATGAATTTCCCACCAAGAAATCCGTATATCCAAATTCCTATATGGGAATCCAGATACCCATGGTATCTTACATGGATTCTTATATAAATCCATACATTTCTATATTCATTCTTATGGATTCTTACATAAGTCCATACTTTTCTACATGAATTTCTATGGGTTCCCATGTAATCCCGCATTAATTTTTTTATAGGGTATAAACATTTTTTATGATTAAAAACTCGGTTATTATTAAGTCTCGAAAAAACGTATTTAAAAACGAAGTAACCCACAATTATTAACCCTGATTAAACAAAACGATTTGTGACGATTAAAAACGATTAAAAATTAAATCATCATTAATCGTCTTTAATCGTCATAATCGTCATGGATTTTTAGATTTAATCGTCCCAAATCATCAAAAGACGATTTATTATGTTACGATTAAAAACGATTAATGACGATTAAAATTTCAAATCGTCATGAATCGTCTTTAATCTTTATTCGAAAAATTTAATCGTTATTAATCGTTTTTAATCATCAATTGACGATTTATGACGATTTAAAACAGTTTTAATCGTCACAAATCGTTTTGTTTAATCAGGGAATTTCAGTTATTTTTATCTTCTTTTCCTTACACTTCACACACTTTAAATAAAAATTGTTTTTACAGTGAATTTGTGTATTCATTATATTAAAGAAAAAAATGTAATCGAACAGTTGAGAAAGTGGGGGTTATCAATGGCCATGTAATAAAATTATGATTAACAACCAGTTGCACTTTAAAATTATATTTTTTTGTCTGATAATCAGCGTTACGAAAATACAAAAGTATTTAATATATCTAAGAAAAATTTTAAAAATATATATTAATAATAGTTAAATAAATAATGGAAAGTAAGGAAAAAAAATTAGTAGAAGAAAAATATTTTTTGCAAGCTATAGATGATCTAGGAAAAGGATCAAAACTGCTTTGGATTATTTTTATCATTAACGTTTCAACAACACTATTGTTCGGAATTAATTCAATGTCGTATGTCTTTATCGGTGAGGTTTGTATTAATTTTTTATGAATACTTATAAAGAGAAGAAAATGAAATCGCGATGCTTAAATATTTGTTTTTAATTTTTGTGCGGGGAAATAATTGTCATATTAGCATGGTCGTATATTATAGTTTGAAGTGTTAACTTTACTTAATCGAGTATAAATTGTTATAACAAGTTTATTTTTTAGAAAAAATAAATTAACTTTGTGAGATTAACGATTAAATTTCATAGTGAAATACAACTTTTCTTGATATCAGCTGTAAGCTCTACTAAATTGTACAAAATTATCACTCAACAAAAAGCGTGACTCAACGAGGAACTTTTTTAAGATAGTTTTTAAACTTCTGTAAAAACTCAAAAGAAAAATCGTCGTTACTATGTAACATAGTAATTGTTACTATTCTAACATAGGAATCGGAACTATTCTTTTCTCTCCGTGAACAATTGACTTGATAGTATTAGTACTATTAAATGATACTAAACAAAACAGTTTGAATTATATACCCACTCTCTGAGCTAAACAGAATTTAAAATTAAAGTTTGTGCGCATGAAAGTTGATTATACAGCCTTCCATTATAAATAACTGATTAAATGTACATTTGAAAAAGATACCTGAGCATTGGTGCTCTACTCCAGAGCTTACGTCTACAAATTGGACTACAAACCAAATAAATAATATTTCTATTGTTGATGAATGTCAACGATATGATTATAACTACACACAACTTGTGGAATTGGGATACGAAAAAGCCGTACAACATGTCGAGAATTCGAAATCTAAGCCAAAGATAGTTCCCTGTTCATCATTTATATTCGATGATAAAGGGAGATCAACAATCGTTAGTGAAGTATGTAATCGTCACAAAATATTATAGTTTGTAAATAACAATAATATTGAATATTATTATGATTTTTTCATAAATTTCAGTGGCAATTAGTGTGCGACAAAAAATTACATCGAGCAAATACATTTTTAGTGTATTCATTCGGAATAATGAGTGGTTCAGCAATTCTAGGAGTATATGCAGATAAATATGGCCGAAAAAATTCATTGATCATTAGTATAATACTACACACTATTGCTGGGCCTTTGAGTGCATTAGTACCATGGTTTTGGGCTTATCTTATTTTGAAATTTTTTACAGGGATGAGTCTGGGTGCTATGTATTCTTCAGCGTTTACTCTTTGTAAGAAATTATTATTATTATGAATTTTCAATAAAATAATTTCTGCTGTTTCAAGAAAAAAATTCAAAATTATAGTTTCGGAAGTCGTGAAAAGCAAGAGAAGAAAGCTTTTTGTGGGTGTGCTTGATAGTGCATTTTCAGTTGGAACGTTTTTTCTTGTAGGCATGGCTTATTTTTTACCTAATTGGAGACAGTTACAAATGGCCATATCATGTTTTGTTCTACCAATAGTTATACTCATTTGGTAATTCATTTATATCATTGATATGTATTTCAGACTGTATTTAAATTAATAACTAATATGTAATTTTTAATTCAATCAGGTTCATGCCAGAATCACCACGATGGTTGATATCACAAAATCGTCATGACGAAGCTCAAAAAATAATTGAAAAATACCATAAATCATTTGTTATGACACCAATTAGTATTGTGGGAAACTCAACAAATGAACCCACAATGTCATCGGGAGAATGCCATCAAACACCAAACGAAAACAAAAGTTTTTTTCATCGTAATTTTGAAAGCTTGAAAATTCTGTTTACACATCCAGATTTGAGGAGAAAAATTATCATCATGAATTTTTCGTATTACGTCACCGCGGTGGCAGGTTATTCACTAGGTAACATTTTGAATCTAACCCGCTAAGCTTCTGATTGTCTATAATAAATTAATTTTATATATTTATTCCAGCGTTTAACGTCGAAAATTTGAAATCAAACCGGTATGTTTACATGTCAATATTGTCAGTTATTGAAGTACTAGGGAATTCCATAATTTCAGTTGTCCTGCTGTTTTTTAAATGTCGAAAATTACTTGTTACATCTTACACAATTGCATTTATTTTAATGATAACCATTTTAGCTATCCCCGAAGAAAATAAAATTCCAATTATAGGGTTAACATTAGCAGCTAAATTTTGTTTTTCCGCAAATTTCACTGCCAACTTAGTGCTATTTTCAAAACTGTTTCCTAGCAATGTTAGAAATACCGCATTTGGAACGTGCGTATTAATGGCACAAACTGGAAGCATGACTGCACCATATATTGTTGATTTGCTTGGCAATGTTGCTTGGTGGGCTCCTACTACACTTTGTGGTATTTTATCTCTGATGGCTGGAATTTCCTGTTTTGCTATACCTCGAACAAAAATAGATAATTGATATTATACTACGATAGTTAAGGATGTTCCCACGGAGCAGTCGTGCTCAATTTTAAAGACGATTCTTCCTATGTTAAGAACTATTAGTAAAATGAAAACTAGTTGAGGTACAGTGCACTTTCTCACTTGCTCTCTTATGCGCAAAAATCCAAAAATATTCTCATTGCTTTGTTTTTCCAATCTGGCAACATGGTTTTCTATTCTCTGTATATTCCTATGCTGAAGACATGTGTGAAGAATTAAAATGTTTTGAAAAATTTGTAGAAGTCACTGTTAGATCAACACCGCTTGTTTTTCTTATTTTTACAGAAACATATTCGTTATATATTCAATTAATGATTTTCCGTTTTTTAAATCAATCGTAAGAAAATTACTATTGTTATCCAAGAAAACACGTGCTACAACGCTGTTCGGAGTAGGGTTCACATGTTAAATATGCAAATTTTAATAGTGAATAATTACAAATTTAGTACCGCAAGGACTGTTTAGAAAAATTTCTACGTATAAAGGATACTTGAAAGTATGTGTTTTCAAAATTTCAGGGAAATTGTAAGAAAAGTTATTTCCATAAGAACGTCTTTAATTCTTAGTCCTTGAAGAAACCATACGTCAATGTTTATTTAATATATACAAATAGATAAGTAAATGATTACACGGAAAAGAAAATTATAGGGAGTATTCCTATGCATTATAGGAATGTTTCCTATGCATTATAGGAATGGTTCCTATACTATTATAGGGATGGTTCCTATATATTATAGGAACCACCCCTATACCATTATGGGAACCATTCCTATATTATTATAGGAACTATTCCTATAATAGTATAGTAACCATTCCTATACTATTATAGGAACTATTCCTATAATAGTATAGTAACCATTCCTATACTATTATAGGAACTATTCCTATAATAGTATAGTAACTATTCCTATACTATTATAGGAACTTTTTTTATAATAGTATAGGAGCTTTTCTTATAATAGTATAAGAACCATTCCTATAATATTATAGGAACTATTCCTATAATAGTATAGGAACCATTCCTATAATATTATAGGAACTATTCCTATAATATTATAGGAACTATTCCTATAATAGTATAGGAACCATTCCTATAATATTATAGGAACTATTCCTATAATATTATAGGAACTATTCCTATAATTATAGGAACTATTCCCATAATGGTATAGGTATCATTCCCATAATTATAGGAACTATTCCTATATCTATAGGACGTGTTTCCATAATTTATGGTCGTCATTCCTATACTGGTATAGGATGAAATTTCACAACATTATAGGAACCATTTCGATAATTTTCTTTCCGTGTAGGTACCATGGCAGACAATAAAAAAATAGAAGAAATGCATTTTCAAAAATACACTAAAGTAATAAGTAGGGTAGTTTAATTTATTATGATTTTATAAAAATATGACTGAATAAAATATATTTTGTTAATACAATTTTATCTATGTATATTTCTTTCACAGTTTTCTTTAAAGTTCACAGTTTACACACTGAAATGACTTTTTATGGTTTTTTTAATCAATCAACCGCTATATTACAAATATTGATGGAAAGTTTGATATTGCCAGGTGATTTTACAACTTAATGTACCCCCAGAAGCTTTGTAAATTTTTAAATCGGTCCATTGAACCGTTTGACTGGACCAATTGATCAAAGTTTCATAAAACAATTAAAGGAACAAGTTTGTTCCTTTAACTGTGTAATCATTATCAAAAAGAAAAAACGATTTTTTTCAACTTTTCTTACATTCTTGGGTTACTGACTTAGTAAATGTAAGGTAAAGAGAAAAAAAAAGAAAATTTTTTAAAATTAAAAAAAAAACTCGTTAAGTTTTCTTTAATAAAAGCCTAAAATTTGTTTTCTTTTTAAGTTTTCAAAAAAAGAAATGATCTGGACATCTTATGTTTATTGATCATCTCTTTACTTGTGGCTTTTAAGACAATATCATATAGTTAACTCAGTAAATAGAAGTAAATATGTATTATAACATAAACACAGTAATTTTTACTAAGGACTAGGAAGTTTATGCGACTCTAAATGAATAATTTAGCAGGCGTTCTTATTTTTTTCTTTCTTACATCCAAATGGGTGGACGGTATCATATTTGTTGCACTAATACAGTAATCAGGAATTTTGGCTGAGTTTTTCTCTTAAGCAAACGAATATTATCGAAAAATTAAAGCGCACTTCGGTAGATTAGACAGCAGTGCATCAATGTGCGGTCAGTAGTTTGTATTTAAACTCTCTTAAAATGAATCAGTGAAAAGTGCTGCAAATCAGTGAATATTCACTGTATAAACAGTTATAAGTATACCACTGTTTGAATAAGTGGTATACTTATAACTGTTTATACAGTGAATATTCACTGATTTGCAGCACTTTTCACTGATTCATTTTAAGAGAGAAGATTTTGTCTTCGAAAAAAAACTCAGCCATGTGTCAATTGAATTAATACTCTATTTATCATGAGATGTTAACTATTAAAAGTCGATTACTATCAAGTTTTAAAAAAAATTTACTTGAAAATAAAACGACCCACAATTATTAATCTCATTTTTCGTTATCTTCTTTACGCTAATGATCTCACTGTTGTGAATAAAAATTGTTTTTACAGTAAATGTTATGTATTTATATTGTTAAAAAAACCAAGTTGAATAATTTCAAAAGCGGGGGTAGTCATCGATCGTTTTATCAAGTATAATAATACTTAACAACCTGCTGCACTTTAAATTGATTTTGTATTGTCTGATAAGCAGCGTCAAGAAAATTAAAAATGTGTGTTGATAAATAAGAAAAATTTGATAGTGATTCAATAAAAATAGTTAAATAAATAATGGACATCAAACGTACAAAATTAGCAGAAGAAGAATGTTTTTTGCGAGCTATAGATGATCTAGGAAAAGGATCAAAACTTCTTTGGATTATTTTTATCATAAATATTTTAACGTCATTATTGTTTGGACTAAATATCATGAGTTATATTTTTACTGCTGAGGTTCGTATCAACTTTTTAAAAATATTTGTAGGGAGGAGGGTATAAAATAGCGACCAAAATATTTATTTTACATTTTTCGTCGTAAAAATTATTGCCATCTTAATATAATACGAAACTTTACCATTTAAATTTTGAATTTAATTTGCTAAGCTAAAAATTCGATGACTATTTATTGATTTAATAAATACTCAATGTTAACCAGCTGTAACGATACTACTGATTAAATTGGTGATATACTTATAGCTGAAGAAACATTGGGTATCCACTAATTTACAGCGGATTTTACTAATTCGTTTTTAAAGAGAGTATCAATTTCGCTAATGCAGACGTGTCTTGTAAATAATTAATAAAATAAATATTTCTTCAAATGTACATCTAAAAAGATACCTGAGTATCGGTGCTCTACTCCAGAGCTTACGTCTACAAATTGGACTACAAATCAAATGAATAATATTTCTATTGTTGATGAATGTCAACGATATGATTATAACTACACACAACTTGTGGAATTGGGATACGAAAAAGCCGTACAACATGTCGAGAATTCGAAATCTAAGCCAAAGATAGTTCCCTGTTCATCATTTATATTCGATGATAAAGGGAGATCAACAATCGTTAGTGAAGTATGTAATCGTCACAAAATATTGTAGTTTGTAAATAACAATAATATTGAATATTATTATTATTATTCCGTAAATTTCAGTGGCAATTAGTGTGCGACAAAAAATTACATCGAGCAAACACATTTTTAGTGTATTCATTAGGAGTAATGAGTGGTTCAGCGATTCTAGGAGTATATGCAGATAAATATGGCCGAAAAAATTCATTGATCATTAGTATAGTACTGCAAATTATTTCTGGACCTTTGAGTGCATTGGTACCATGGTTTTGGGCTTATGTTGTTTTAAAATTCTTCAATGGAATAAGTTCGGGTGCTATGTATTCCTCAGGGTATACTATTCGTAAGAAATTATTTTCATTATGAAGTTTTAATAAAATAATGGCTACTGTTTCATGGAAATATTTAAATTTATAGTGTCGGAAGTCGCGAAAAGTAACAGGATAAAGCTGTTTGCAGGTATTCTTGATGTTACATTTTCAGTTGGAACTTTTTTTCTTATAGGCTTGGCTTATTTTTTACCTCATTGGAGGCAATTACAAATGGCCATATCATGTTTTGTTCTTCCGATAGTTATACTCATTTGGTAATTTAAATATATCATTGATATGTATTTCAGACTGTATTTAAATTAATAACTAGTATGTAGTTTTTAAATTTAATCAGGTTCATGCCAGAATCACCACGATGGTTGATATCACAAAATCGTCATGACGAAGCTCAAAAAATAATTGAAAAATACCATAAATCATTTGTCATGCCACCAATTAGTATTGTGAGAGACTCAACAAATGAACCCACAATGTCATTGGGAAAATGTCATGAAACACCAAAGGAAAATAAAAGCTATTTTCATCGTAATTTCGAAAGTTTAAAAATTTTGTTTACGCATCCAGATTTGAGAAAAAAAATGATAATCATGAACTTTTCATATTATTCTGCCTGTGCTGCAAGTTTTGCACTTAGTAAGATTTCAATTTACTTTTTTAATTTCTAATTATATAAAATAAATAAGCTACATTACATTTTTTTTTCTTCAGTCTTAAGTGTCGATAATTTTAAATCAAGCCGTTATGTATATATGGCTATATTGGCAGCTAATGAAATACTAGGAATCATATCTATTTCAGTGATACTGATGTTTTTCAGTGTTCGAAAACCACTTATTATGACCTATGTAGTTTCATTTATTTTAATGATAGCAATTTTAGCTGTCCCTGAAGAAAATAAAAATACTATTATGGGATTATCATTAGCAGGTAAACTTTGTTTTTCCGCATGTTTGACTGGCAGTTTAGTATTTTTTTCGGAACTGTTTCCTAGTAATGTGCGAAATACCGCATTTGGAACCTGCATAGTAATGGCGCAAACTGGAGCTATGACTGCGCCATATATTGTTGATTCGCTTGGTGACGTTGCTTGGTGGGCACCTACTACAGTTTGTAGTATTCTAGCTTTTATAGCTGGTATTCTTTTTCTTTTTATACCTCAAACAGAAGTTAATAATAAAAATAATTATGAAGGCGAAGAAGAAGTCACACCATCCGGTGTCAATTGCGAGTGAGAAGAAATCAGTACGAAATTGATCGATCGGAAATGAAAAGTGTCAAGAATTACTAGTGACAAGAATAACATCGATTACTCAAAAATACTTTCTGTCAAATACGCAATAAATTGTAGTAATAAATTATTTTTTTATTTTTTTAAATAAAAAATTTAATTAGGATGATTTTTTAAGTGTGCTGTTAACTGATCCCAACAACTTAATACTACGACAGTCAGTGATCCCTAAAAATTGATTCCACTGACGTCTGATCCCATCGACATTCGGTTGAAAATGATGAAGATGAAGATTTTGGAGATGATGATAAATTATCATTGATAATGAAAGTTATGAAAATCTTGATGAAACTGATGAATTAGATCAGTTGTCAGTTGGATCTGCTCTGTGTGATCAATTGTCATGTGATCACTTGATTGGGATCAGTTTTCGTGCTACCGATTTTTTAATTCTTTCGAAATATTTATAATATAAAAATAATCTTCAATAAAAAATCAAAATTTCAACGAAAGTATGACTATTTATATGATTCCAAATAAATATATAGCTCTAAAAATGTTAAAATACGATTGCAATCATGATTTTTTGCATCTTATTAACGATAAATACCAAAGCATGAAAATGTTTCTGTCGATAGTTACTTTAGTTATCAATAAAAATGGATAATTTTTATGGAAAAATACATATATATATATATATATATATATATATATATATTTGTATCGAATCAAATAAAATAACTGAAAATATTACATAGACACACGATATCGGTTTTTAAAAAAATACTGCGATAAATAACAAAATATATAATCAAAAATATATGATAAAATGAAACGTAATTAAATCTTGTTTATTTCATAAATTACCTTCAGTTTGTTGTTGTTATTAGTATTTAATAAAATAATTTAAAAATACAAATCATTAAAAACATTATTATTTGTTTTTTTTTTTTTAAGTGATTTATATATTCTAAATGATTTATATGTTTTCAATAAAAATTGTTATTATAATAAATTAGTGTATTCACATCAATAAGAAAAGTAATTCAAACAGTAATGAAAGTAGCGCTCGGCATCTGCTATGTACGAAATCGTAATTTATAGCATCTGCCTCCCACTTTTTTAAAAGACCCAACGACCTTGAACTGTCGTAACAGTATTAATTCTGTTAATTAATTTCAGAAAAATTAAAGCACTCATTGAAAAAAAGATAACGCGGTTACAATGTCACCGAGATATAGATTTTTAAGAAAATTATTTGCAGTTGATATCGATCAGGAGTTAAATGAAATTTTGAAAATAAATTTCAGTAAAATCTTCATGTCAGCATTATAATTTGGAATATCATATTTTTTAGGCTAAAATTTATTTACCAAATTTTGCTCAACTCTTAATTGATAGCAACTATGAATAATTTTTTTTTTTAATCTATATCTCGATGAAATTATAACTGCGTTGCTCTTTTTTCAATTAATGCTTCAACTTTTTTTAAATTAATTAATAAAATTTCAATACTTCTATGACAACTCAGCCAATGAGTATTTTTAAAAAGTGGGGGGCTGTCTAAGAATGTCTTTAATGATTTGATTGCCATAGTAACGTATAAACATATCAAAGTTACCAGAGAATATTTTTTATTAAATGTGTGTATACACTTGAGAAAGATTTTTATTAAATATCAGTTCTATAAAAATTAACTAAACTAAATTTCAACAAATCATGACTCATGACTTGTCAAATTCTTATCAAGATATAAGTAAAGTTAATGAAGATGATATCGAAAATGAAATGAAACGTATTGAACAACTTGATGAGTCAATAAACGATTTAGATATTGAATTGAAGGCAAGTTAAAATTAACTACCAAGTTAAATTATTTTATATAAATTAATATGTTCTAGGAGGTATCCAATGAATTATCAAACTTACAATTAAAAAATCGTCAGATTTTAAAAGAATCACTAATGTCGAATTTTGAAATTGCTGGGCTAGCTAAGAATACACAAAAATATTTAAATTTATATTCAATACAAGTGTCATCGGATGATAATTCTGATCATACAGATCCTCAACTCGCAACAGATCAATTTAATAATTTATCAATTGAACCCTGTGAAGATTCATTGCATGAAATTAAAAATGTAAAAATATTTTATTTACATTTCGTCCTTTTTTTGGGTAAAACTCGTAACTGCAAAATTATAATTTTTTCAGAAATCGGTCAAAACATTTATTCTGTTTCACGTGCGTTAATGGAAATATTAAAATTCAAAAGTCTCTCGAACATTTTGTTACAATTATTAAAATTTGAAGCTTTTTTTATGCAATAGCAGTACTAATGAATGTTTTTCACTCATTATCTATTCTACATTATTAAGAGAATAAGGAAAATTTTGTTCCCAACATATCTCTTTGATAGAATTGGTTAATGTTATTAAATTTGGTATCGTTAGAAAGATCTTGACTTGAACTCGTGCTTTTTCATAGTTTAAACTCTTTTTTTTTGCCAAGCTTTGAGATAAATCGATTTATCTGTCATTCGAATTACATTTAAATTACGCGGGAAAAAAGACAATCTTATTCATTTTCTTTAAACAAATTAATATTTTAATTATTCTGTCACTAAATATGACTAAATGTCACTGAATATATACCTTAGGGTGGCGCAAAAAAACCGACTATTTTTTTTTTCGAGTCTCTTATGAAAATTTGTTGATTTACGATGTTTTAAGAAGCTTCTCCAAAAATCAGCTCGATAAAAAATTTTCCAGAGGTCGCTCACGAATTTTGAAAATATCAAAAATGATCGAAATTCGACTTTTTTATTTCAAATTTTTTTCTTTCTCATGGCATCAATAGTTTATATTTGTGAAATCACGACTACGCTGAAAATTTAAGCCCAAAATTTAAATTTTTAAACCTCGCTCAAGAATTTTGAATGTTTCCGAGTGCTGTCTTTTAAACGTTTTTGAGCGACCCTTAAATATTAATAATAAAGCTTCTCGATTTTTTCACCATCAATTGGCATCACAGTGAACAAAAATATAATCCGAGAAATAGAAATAATAAGTTATTTACATACTTTTTTATTTTTTAATTCAATTTGTAGGTTTTTTCGCTTATTCAAAACTTATCAAATTTTATTGTTTAAGACTGTCCTGTATATTTTTGGTTATGAAAAAGTTATATTTTACTGAAATGAAAATAATTGAGTCATAAAAAAAATACAACAACTAATTCAAAGTATTATTCACATATTATCAATTAATATTCAAAATTCTTGAGCGCCGTTTAAATATTTAAACTTTGGGCTTAAATTTTTAGCGTAGACATGATTTCACAAATATAAACTATTGCTGCCACGAGAAAGAAAAAATTTAGAAATCAAAAATCCAAATTTCAATCATTTTTAATATTTTCAAAATTCGTGAGTGACCTCTTAAAAATTTTTTATCGAACTAATTTTTGGAGAAGCTTCTTAAAACATCGTAAACCAACAAATTTTCATGCAAGATCGATAAAAAAAAAAATAGTCGGTTTTTTTGCACCACCCTAATATACCTATATTATTTATATCGCGTTACTGATTTCAAAACTACATATTTTTATACTCCCTTTTGATTTTGGGGAGCTTCTCAAAACTAAAAGAGCGCGCACTCAAAAAAAGTATTCATTCACGCAAAAAATCTTTACTCGCCTAAAGAAAATTTTACTTACCCCAAGCAATCTTTAGCATTGTGAATTGAAAACAAAAATTTATTTAAAACTAGAAAAAATTACTTGGTGTAAAAAATTACGTATTGACTGCAGGTTGATAGTTTTAACTATGAAAAAAATGTAGTTGCGAGGTTAACCCAGAAAAGGGACGATTTTATACTTTTTTGATCATCTTAAATTACAATATTTTATTTTTAATCATTAGAGCGCTGTCTTTAATGACAAAATATTTTCTATAACGGACGAAGAAAAATTACAACTAAAATCATTGTTACGGAATGATTCACCAGTTAATAAATCTATTGAAGCGATATTAGAAAATAATTATAATCAACCTAATCCTTATAAATTAGATGAAAATTCAGTAAAATCACTAAAAGAATTGGATGAGAAACTAGAGGTATACAAATGTGATCATCTAAATGATGACATACTCGGAAATAATTATAATAATTTGAATAATTAATTTGATTTTATTTTATTTATATTTGATCCCTTAACTGTTAATTTTTTTTAATTTTATTCTAGTCCATAGTGAATTGCAAAAAAAAAACTTCACATAAATTTCGATTGGCTAAGAAGTCTTTCATATAAGAAGTATTGCATGAAAATGAATAATTTCATTATTAATCTAATAAATTCTTACAACTATTGAACCAGAAAATATCAAATACTCACTCAAATTTTATGTACAAAATAAAAATGTAAATCTTAAAAATCTTCAAGATAAATTATAATTTATCTTTCTTTTTATTTTTATCAGAGATCGTGTACTTGTCATAACTCTTTGTCGGGTCAAACGGTTCCCATCTGCTTGCCGGGAAAATATGTTTATTTCTTTCATACCAAGATCTACAATCAGTAATAAATATTAAATATTTTTCGCCATATTTATTTGTAATCTTATAAATAAAAATCAATGAGAAAATAACAGTTACCTCAATAAAACTTTTCCAGCGTGTGACTCTTCTGTTTCCACAGATGCGTCATGCAGCATACGAATGTCATCATGGACATCAAATGTGAATAAAGGTCCACTTTTTCCTCGTGCCTGTCCACAAAAAAAAACATTACACATTAAATAAATCTTTCTTTGATGTAAAATAATAGTTGAACATTTAACTGGTAAATTTATAAATTTACCTTCGTAACAATAAAATCATAAAACGTGTAATGATGAGGAAGAATCAAATCTTCTTTCACATACATCAATTGATCTGCCATCACAGTTTTTAATTCGCTGAACTCACGTCTCAATACCTCCAGACAACGTTGTAATAATTGATATATTGAATTCCCTGTATAAAATACAAAACTAATACCAGTTAAAACATGTGACTTAATTTTTTTAAATTTAGTTATTGTTATTTATTGAGTCGTATAAATTAAATATATGATACACTGATACAGATTCGGGGCTCGGTGTTGGCAAAAAAATGATTTTTCTTCATTTCTATATGCTAGAGTTAAGTATCATTAAGAGCGATCTGAAATTTCTTCTCTATCTCACTCAAATTGATAAACGGTATTATATTATGATATGATATTTAAGTTAGACGTCCAATAATCTTTGGATGTATTGAAAAACAATAAATTAAAAAAAAAAAAAATATATATATATATATATATATATACACATATATACTTCAGAAAATTGCACCTATAGATTTTTTAATTTTCTGCATGTCCATATTTTTAGTTTTTTTTTTTTTTTTAATTAAATTCTTGAAAAAAAAAATCCAATAGTTCATTGTTTGCTAACATCAGGATCATACTATCTTTGTTTTATTTGCGCAGTAAATGGAAACTTTGTCCACGTTTTTCTCTTTAACAAATGAACATTTTGGAAAAATGAAAACGTAGATTACTGGATTATAGAGTAACGCATCGAGCCTCGTTCTTAATTTTGCGAGTAGAGTTTTTGTTTGAAAGAAAAGCTTGGACAAAAACTACTATAGACCCTTCTCAAAAAAATTTAATCAAGTTTTCCTAATTTTTTAGCTCAAGTTAAACAAATAAATATATGAAATTAATCAGATAAATTGACACATTAATTAAAACAAACAATTAGAGTAATTAATTACCTTTTTTCATGATAACACTTCTCCGATGTCCAGATCCATCCCAATAACTGAAAGTAATTTCAATCTCCTCTTCTTTTAAAGCATTTTGTTTCGTAGCCCATTCCTGTCTCAGTTCTTCTCGTAACCGATTTTCCTCTTCTTCTCTTTCTCTATCTGGCAAAAAACTCGTATCAACATCTGGATTCTTTTTGATCTTCTTGACAGGCTGAAAAGAATCTTTAGAATCATCATCTGACTTCTCAACCGTCTTAACATCAGAGTCATTGCGATCATCATCAACATCAGACACTTGGGCTTCATCTTCATCCTCCTCCAAATTAAATGACAGCGCCTGTATCTGTCGTTTCTGTTTATTTTTTTCTGCTTGTTTAGCAGCCAGAGCTCGCTCTTTTTCTTGTTCCTTCTCGCGTTCTTTTTGCGCTAATTTCCTTTCACGCTCACGTACAATATTTTCCTGCTTAGCTTTCATCTCATTGAGCGTAACCAAACCAATTGTTGATGTTTTGAGCTGCTGCTCAACAGCATTGTAGTGAGTAGCAAATTTATTTTCAATATTATGAATTTTTAAATCATCTTCTATTTTTTTCTTGCGTAATTCAATCTCTTGTTGAGCTATCTCACGTTTCTTCATCAGCTGCATTGCTCTTCCAGCTTCACTGGCTGCTCCTTTGTAGTGTGCCATTTTTTAAAAATTATCTTTCACCAACACTACAATTAATAAGTTATTTATTACTAGAAAAATTTACATTACCTAATAAGCTAATTTTTGTAAAAGTTATAGTCTATTGAAAAAAAGTATTTTTTATTTATTTTATCTTCTTTTCGATCGGGTTTAAAAATTGAGAAAAATTCTAAGAACCGTTTTTGATGGAGTAAAAAATGATAAAAAATTTTTAGCCAAATCAAAAGGGTTGAGTTCCAAAGTAGCCACTTTAGCGTGGAATGCCCCATATATAATGTTCTTTTCTATTATTTGAAAAAAAAAGAAAGATCAATAATCGATCAAATTAATGAGTGAAATGTAGCAGATTAAACGAATTTAAAATTATTATTAAATAGAGTAAATAATTAATAAAATAAAATTTTTAAAAAATGCGCGTTTAGAGAATCTAGAAAATAATAAGTGCACTTTTTATAATTGTTGTTTTTTTAATTATTGACTGTATTTATTTATAGTTTTAAATTTGTCTGATGTCTGCTACATTCACACTCATTAATATTTATTAAAATAAAATTTGAAATAAGTATAGTTCTTATCATCAAAATGATAATAATATATGGCTAAAAACATTCTTTGAAATACGTATAATTTTATGGTGCAACTTAAATGTCAAATTGTTCAGTAGTTTTTGCATGATCCGTTCAAAAACATTACCTATTAATTTATAGATATAGATAGATTACTTAATTAAATTAGTAATAAACTAAAATGATAATTTACGCTGATTTCTCATGATCGTTAAACTTGTTATGAAGAACATGATCAACAATTAGAAAGCAAACATATTTAATTAAAAAAAAAATCAAGTAAATTAACGTTACTTACGTTTCCAATTAAAAATCTTTAAAAGTTAATTACTATAACTCAATTAGTAATATCGTGATAATAATAAACTTATTTTAATTTATCAATTGTGCCTGACAAAATGTCAACAACTTTTTCTAACCTTTCCAAATCGAAAGGTTTTTTTTTTGTTCTAGATTACGGACATTCGGCTGGTAAAATAGTGATTTTATTGTCCATCATATGATAATGAAGTCTACATTAGTCTACAATCGTAACTTCTAGAAGTAGACGTTCCTGATAGTTGACAGAATCCAGGATCTATAATAAATTACAATAGTAATATAATAAATAATGAATAGGAATGTAACTGGTAATTGACGATTTTTAAAATTTTATAATAAATAAATAAAATTTAAAGAGAGTAAAAATTAAAAAATGCGTAATACAAAAAATAAAAGATCTGTACGCGCATTTTTAAAAATTTTATTATTTTAATAAATTTATTTATTTATTTAAAATTTATGAATTGTCTCATGCCTGCGACATTCACACTCATTAATATTCAATCGACTAATTACGAACACTCAAATAAATTAATAATTGATAATTAATTTTTGATGGAATTTTAAAATAGTTATCAGTGTAAAAATAAACTTCTTTTGTTGGTAATATAACAGTAGCCATATAACGTTAAAGTATAATTCTCAAGTGCAACGTCATTATTCTCGCAGTATTCGAATTTTAATTTAATTAGCAGTTGTTTAATTTAAAAAATTATCTTAGTAATTTGATAAAAGTCATAATTAATTGCATCAAAAGTAAATTTATAAGTATTGATGGATAAAAAATTACGTAGTCATAGTTTGAAAAAATACAAATGGAGGATTGTCTTTTTAAAAAAGCGGGAACATAAGAGATGCCTCCATCTTGAGCATCGAGTCGTTGGGAAATTTTTTTAAAAATTCATTTTATATTTTATTAAGTGTGATGAGTGTTTTAGTGGTTTAGTTTAATGTCTTCATAATAAGATAATTTATATCTAATGTATGAAGATATATGGTGATAGAAATTTAAATAAAATTGAATAAATTTTAGAAAAATTAAATAACTTCAGGTTAGGCTTCATTGTTTCTGCATGTTTTGGTAATTAACTATCGTAATTAACATTGTCATTGTTAATTATTTAAACGATTTCACTAATAATAATCATAATGAGCATACAATAATATTAAAATTCATTTACTTTTCAACTATAGAATATTACATTTTTTTTACAGTTTCGTTGAAAATCTCCATCAGTATCAAGACTCGTTTGAACGAGAAAAAGAGAGAAAAGAAAATGATTATTTATAAACTTAAACATTCACAGCGACTGGTGAGTCTTTTAATATTTTTATTAAAATGTTTGTCAAATCAAAAATAACTCATGAATAATCGAATAATTTTAATTACGATCATCATGATCCTGAGTATGAAGTTATCAGACAGTTAACAGGTTTTGATTTTGTTTTTTCAATAATTTAATTTTAAAAATAAAAAGGAAAAAAGAACAAACATATGCACAAGTAGTAAATAAAAAAATTGATCTTTTAGTCTGGACTCAAGTCATAAGTAGAAATGTTAGGAATCAGTATACGGCTTAGGAAATTATCCCAGGAAACCAGAGTTTCAACTCAGAAATTGAAATGATACTCCTAACATCTCAATGACGTACAGTATATATGTATAAAAAATTTCAGTTCAACTTTTTAGCTCTTATATACGTAAAATAACGTAAATTTGACGTTAAATTAAAGCTGCTATTTTACATAAAATTTATATGTAATTTTACGGGTGGGCAAAAAATTTAAATTAAATTTTTTATGTGTACTAGACGTCATTGAGATGTCAAATTTTTCATATTAATTTTTGAGTTAAAGCATTAATCATTTAGAGAGTTCTCATCGAAGTCAATTTTTGCTACCTTGATTTTTGATCTCACGTATTCATAAAGTATTTGCTTTTATTTGACTGTTGATTGAACACTACTTTTTTATCGACAGACTTTCAGGACATAAATAGTATGATTGCATCACAGATGGTGCTTATGCTCTTAAAATTTTCTATAAACCAATGTTTAAATAAACGTCAATATCAAAATATTTATGTCTGAACATCAGGAACAAATTCTCGAAGCGTAGTCATGTACTTATAATACTTCAATTTGAATAAATTTTTAACTTCGTCCCCCGTATCTGTAGTGAAGCAAAAAAATTTTTGGATTTTCGAAGTAACATTGTCGTATTTTTGTTACGAAGTAAGAAATTTTATATTTTTATATAAAGATGGAAAAAATGAATCACAATCACATGATAATCGTGTTTTCAAAAGAAACTAGTGCAAGTAAATTAGCCAAAGCAAAAGATTTCTGGAAATTTATTGATGCCCAATCGGATCTTCAGCCTTATAAAGTAAAAGGTCCATATCTTTTCTTTTGACGTTATACTCAGTTACAAATTTATTTATTTTAATATAAAAAATTAATTACATAATTTTAAAATAGGAAAAGTATCTAATGAAAAATATCAGAAGATTAATGATGGTAGCTTAAAAACGTCAATTAATAATAATAATAATACGGAAAATGAAAAATCTAACGATGAAATTCGGACCGATACTCTAAATATTCATCAGCAATTAAAACTAAACTAGATAATCTACCTGATATTAAATTACTTGATTAATTTAATATTAAATTGATCCCTTTTATTATTAGTAAAAATTATCTATACTTTCAAAAGATGAATTAAAATTTTTTTAATAAAAACACTATTATACATATTGACCTTTGGTGATTTATATTTATAAAATATATATTGCTGTTATTACTTTTAAAAAGAAATTTTAAAAAAATTTGGACATGTGTCTAGAAGTTAAGCCACAAATTGACCACTGCATTGATTACGCAATAGATTGGTGGTTCGCCAAGTCATCTGACTCGTGAATCGTGATATCGTGAGGGCGTACGTACTTAAACTTTATAAAAAATAATTCCATGATTGCGGTTTATCATTTATAACGAGGTTAGGGTTAACACGTGTATTACCAAGCGTATCAAATGTCTATGACATCCGTCATAAACAAAAATATTTTTATTATTTAAACTGGTAAAACCGCTTTTTTATTTGTCTACTCGTAACTCTCATTTTTATCTACACAAATTATATATTTCATAATACATTGCAATTACAATTCCATTAACTCAGAACTTCTCCTCAATCTTGACTCCCACTACGAGATATGTTGTCTCTCACTTGATGCTATACATTTGTATATGTTGCGTATATTTATATATGCATCATTAATGCAGATGTAAGAGCGCATGTATTGTAGATTATACTTTAAAAAAGAAGGGGCATTCGAAAAGTCGGAATTTCTAGGAAATTTCCGCTCCTTCATAGACTAACTCTCCGAGTCAATGAACGTTGACTGCAAATGAATAAAAAACAAAAAGTTTTCTGTTATAAACATATTGATTATCCTTAACAACAAAGACAACACTGTAAAAAGAGCGGTGTTAGAGTGAAATAAAACCGGTATAGGTGGTGTAATTTAGAGGTGTTAAAATATCAGTGTTAACTGTAGTGATCAGGTAAGTAAAAATGTTCATAAAGTAAAATATTTTAACATGGAGAAATTTTTCAACACCGGTAAAGAATATTTTAACCGGCGGTGATGTTATTTTAACACTTACACCGCCTGGACTTACCCTTTTTTTTACAGTGCACGGATTTGCTTAAGAAAATTAACTTGAACAATAAAAGTACTTGTGTTTAAAATTAAAAATAATAAATACAATGAAGCATTGAAATCGAATGGCCCGCATCAGGTTGATTGGAGAACCCCCACATTGATGATAGGACTCACTCAGTTAGTATATCAGAATAGGAAGACCAAAGAAGATTCACAATACATTGAAGAACCACAAGAGCCAGGATCCAGGACTATACATAAACATACTGTGTATGTAATAACTAGTACAGTAGATAGATTCCAAGTGATGGAAGTAAAGCATAGCATCTGATCTGAAGCACGTTCTTGCCGTGCCGATGGAACGAACAATAGAGGTGGGATGCTCATTTGTCTGCAGATATTGTTGTCTGTTCGGGTGGAAACATGATCTGCGTACTCTTCACCCCTCCTTTACTCTGCCACACATGCCCTTTTTTTATTTCTCGTTTTAACATTATTCTTAAATGGCCGAACTACGAATTTAAATTATTATTATTTTTTTCATCCAACCAATACAATGCAGCCCATAAAAGTGCAATAAACATCTTTAATGCACATCAACAAATCGTTATAGTTTTCGAAACCATTGCAATTAAATTTTACTTACTATTGCTGGAGCTGTAATAAATATAATAGTTTATGAGAGTTTAAGCTCAGTGGAGTATTTACAATTTAACAAAAATCGGTCAAGTATTATTAAATAAATAAAAATAAAATTAGGCTGCTTCTTCTTCTCCTTCTTCATCTTCTTCGGAGAATCTGGAGAAGAGAAAGTGATGTGGGGTAAAGTTTTTAGTTCATTGGGCAAATTAACAAATTCGTGACGACATATTCGACGTCCCCATAGATTATGTAGGGCCTTCGCGAGTTGAGGAATATACGTGTATATGTAAGGCAAAAAGGGAGACGTGGACAGTGGACCTGATGTTTCGGTATACCTCGAGGACCACCAGGTATAAAGTATGTAGATTTACCATCAGGGAGACGAATACGATCGCTTATCTTGGCCATCGCAGTTCAGCTTCCTTATTAACAGATGATCGGGCACTTATTATGTAGACATATCGGTTATATTATAATTTTATTTCATGTATATATTATTTATATATATTTATTTTTTATATATTTGTACACAATATGAAACAGTTCATAAAAACATTAGGACACTTTTTTCTTATAATTCTATCAACAAATCCAATTGATGTTTTATTACTTCCTACTTAAATAAATTACGATAAACGATAATAGACTTGGTTATATATGTGTAGTTGAGTTAAACGTTTAAAATTAAAACGATTAAATAGTAATGTTAAAGTGAAATAGAGCTAACTGATTGAAATGATTCCATAGATGGATAGGAAGTTATCATACCCAAGGTGAGTTAGAAAGCATCACGCAAGAACATTATATTAGCACATACATATATATGTATATATACTGTTCTATATAGCTTTCTCTTTATCTTTCCCTTTATTTCATCTCTCTCACTCTATTTCTCCTTAAGTAAAACCCGGATCGGATCGTTTAGTTGCTGTGGCAGGTAATTTGACGGGCGCGTATAATACGACGTTAATAGAATGGAATATAGGTCCCGCAGGCGTGCCCATAAATCTTTGTTAATTTGGCAGAGTCATTGAATACGCTCCCGAAACTGCTGCACCGTCATCGTTTTATGTCTTTTTTTCTATCTTTCTGCTCATCACTATCTCCATTATATTTATGCTAAAGTGTTGCTAGATGCAATCATTTTCCGGTGATGAGATATTCACTACACCTAATAATAATCACCGAACAAAATTGCCATCTTGTGATTGAAAATTATTTGTAATTCAATATATATGTATGTTGATATTATTTTCTGAGCCATAGTAAAGACACTTAATTTAATGTTTATAGTTTTTTAGTATTTTGCACACCTCAAGCTGCTGAAGGTACTTTTACTCTACTCTTTTAATTGCACCAAAATAGGTCAAATTGTATACTAGCATACAGAGAATTTATTAAGGAACAATTTGAACCTAATATAAAGTCTATTCGTTATTTTATTAGTTTGAAATAAATTATTTTAACTCACAAAACCAGCAGCACTAGCGTACTCAGAGAAAAAAAGTTAGTAAAATCAACTAGTTTGAAGACAAGTCAGTTTGATACTCAGGACTTGGTTCAGGTAGTTGTTTCAACTATTTACAAGTAACTATTAACAAGAAACTGTTATAACAGTTTAAATTTGAAAAAAAACTATATCTAAAACAAAAAGACGGGATATTTAAAAAAAAATATTAAACTGAAAATAAGAAATAAAAAACTCAAATTAATAATTTATAAGTTGAATAAAAATTCATAATAAAAAAAAATAAATGAATATCATAATTAAAAAGAAAATGAATGATTAAGATGTGCACTTTTGGATTTTTCAACATTCTATTTTTTTTTACATTCATACATCGAGAGATTAAATTCGACAAACCAAATTGTCTAAAGTATATAAGCCTACATAAGTTTGTTATACAAACATCTACGTCAATGATGATAATTTTATAGCGTAGCTTTATTATTATACATTTTGATTAGCCTTTTTGCGTCTTCGCTTTGTGACCTGCGTCGTGCCACAAGCCACAACAAAAATCCGCTGTTGAATAAACTATGACGTCATGTTTCTCGGCAAGAGTTTATTTAACACCGGATATATCATGTATATTAAACAAAGGCGATATTGGTTATCTTTGGCTTTTATTTTATTGTATATATACATATTTATATCGACTCGCGAGTGGAGATAAATAAATATACATAATAGGTATACATATACATGTTGATTTTAATCAAATGCTTGAAAGCTTTATTAAAATATTCGTTGGGATTCTTGTTTTCGGGTGAATTTCTAGGGGTGGTGAAGACTACTTGAGAAATAATAAACTCCCCTTATATTTTTTATATCTTCCACTAAAGAAGCCTCCATTTATCAAATATGTTTTTCATACACAGCAGTTCAATTTAAAAATAGATGTTTGCTTTCTTAATTAATATTTACTAAAGAGCTGTCATAAAATATTTTCAAGTGCTTCAGTATTGACTTGTCTGAAAATAAATTTAAATTTCATAAATTTTTTATAAAAATTAAAAAATTCTAATGAGGATTCAATTTAAAATTATAGATTTTATAAAATAAATTCTAAAAATTATGTATATAAGTGACATTTTGGGATAGTTAATATATATATTTATTTATCATATTTATATAATACGGCGTATCCTTTAATTTTGTAGTTAATTTATTATTTTCGGCTAGATAATAATAAGTAAAAGTTACTAAGAATAGAAACGTTGAGGAGGTCTTTTTAAAAGAGAATTTATAATGTATAAAATTATAATGAAAATTAAGCAAATTACATGTTTGAAGAGTGAATAGCACTTGGTATTCGTTATACTTTTATGATGTTGAGGGATCGATCTCGATCGGTTCCGATCGATTGCTCAGATCGCCGAAGATGGTGCCAGATGGTCTACGGAATAAACACGTTCAGAAAGGGAACCCAAGCCATTACGGTGCGTTGGCTTTTTCGAGCAACCGTAATGAAATTATAAAGTCACTAGACCGTCCTTCATATATTTACTTTTTTTAACCCCATTCACTGAAAACTAAAACTTTGGATCTACAGTTAGCGAACAAAAAATTTAAGCTTATTAGCAAGAAATCAAACAGCGTTGCCCTTTATATTAGTATTGCGGATTTGTTGCTACACGGAGAAATTATTCTCCTTCGAAATGCTGTGGTATCATAGTAAAGCCAGACCATGTTGGCCACTTGCAGAAATGAAAATAATACATGCGAAAATTGCTATAGTCATAGTAATTTTCGCTTACATATATTTATCTTTTAATTTCCATCAGGTGACTAAGATAGTCCAGCTTTATTATAACACCATAGCATTTTAAATAAGAATAAATTTTCCGTGTATAGAATAGAAGTACCATTTGTGGTCACTGCTCCATTTTTGGACACTTAATACTTTTTTTTAAATCATGATAAATTATTTAAAAAATTTACATTGTAATAGTGGGATAGAAGCATAGTTGTAAAATTCCTAATGAAAAAATGTTACGTTAAACATAAGTTATTTATTTTTCAATGTAAATTGTTCCTGTTAAAAAATTTGATTTAATGAGTAATGGAATTTTTTGCTTTTACAAAATTAAATTTAATGACTAATGGAAAGTTTCGTCATTCAAAAATTGAATTTAATGGCTAATGGAATTGCTAATGCATTAAAAAAAGTAATGCATTATTTAGAACCCTGAATAAAAGTACATTCAAACATATTTAAAATTGATTATGTTATTGGATCTTTTACAAATTATTTTATTTAAATTTTTCAAGTGTTAAAAAATGATCCTAAAGTGGTCAAAAACAGTACTCCAGTAGGTCTCTACCCTATTTAGACATTTGTTAGTATAAAGTATTTTTGATAATGAGAAACTTGGAATAAAGATGATATATATTATATATGTAGGTATATGTATAAAACAGAATTTGATCTCAACTTGTATACACTCAACGGAGGAAGTGAATGTCGCCCAAGGGAGGGATTGAAACAAGTTTAAGTATTAAGTAGCCGTTCCGTCCGCTGTCAGTCTACGCTCTAATTAATCATAATTGACGTCCGCGCGAAGCTTGACGCGCATTTGTCGCATAAGCAGTCATTCAACGTCTTTCTTTTACCTCAAATATGTTCTTGCTTTAGGACACTCATGTTAGTATTAATTATTGAGTTTAAATTATGTCAATATAAATTTGTCTCAGAATATCATAAATTCATATTCACACATATAATAATCAATACAGGCTTAAATTATGTTAATTATTATTATTATTATATTGAAAGATTACATTTATCAAATATTTAATAGAAATTCCGGTCATTATTTGCCGATTCAAATCTTTTGTAGTGTCCCTGATAAGCAACTTATTTCAGATTTATTATATTCCCAACTTCAAGCATTCATAGGACGGGTTAATATTCTTTAGCTTCTAATAATTTGTTTTGTAGGTGGATTATAAAATATTTCGTTAAAAAAACCAAATATATGATTCGGCAATGGGCAATCAAATCATTTTGTTGTCACAACTAAAATTTAGTTGTCAGAATAAAATTTTTTGTGTAGATAGTAATCTATTTGAATAATAAATTGATTTATGCAGCGACATATTTTTTAAACGAAAAATAAAAAACTATTGAAGAATAGTTTATTAGTTATAAAGGTTCGTAAAGACAAATTAAGCATCAAGATGAGTTTAATTGCAGCTGCATAATCGCTCGATGACATTACCGAGCATCAGCCTGCCGTCGGATAAATATGATGGCTGGGTAGCTCGTCAGGATAGAGTATTTAGATGAGTTGACTCCAATTGGCGTGGTACCGTGAGAATTCCATATCAGTCATTCTCGCAATAATATTTAACGTGTGTGAACATCATCATTATTCATATGATGTTTATCACTTTGGACAAATGTTAAGCTCTATCATCGACGTCCGTTGTTTTAATCATGCAAATTGAAGCTATAAGGACTGTTCAGTCTTTTCGAATTGTCAATTGCGTAACATTTTAACTGCATAATTTTTTTTACTTCTACTCTACTTTAATTTAAATTGTATTATGCGCTTTTTAATATTACATTTATTATTTTATTTTTGTAAAGATTTATTTATGCATTTAAAAAGTGCGTACGTAAGTATACTTTTTTTTTCAACTACATAATTCGATAAATAAGTCATTAAAATAAACAACCCTGAATACGTATAACAACGAGAAAGAAAACGATCAGATGTACAAGTGTCAAACCGGAGTTTGTTTCGTCATAATGATATGGTTTTCGGTTTCTGCATTGAAACACGATTCTCAGTTGGGATAGGTCGTGCCTTATATACCTTTGACTCTGGTTTTTCTGGCCATCTGAGTTAAATTCAAAGTTAAGACAAATATACATCCTACTTATATTTAAACTGTCATATACATAGTAAACAAATGTGATGTTTTTAAAAAAATGAATTTTTTTATAAACTAATTTTTTAACTGATTTGAAATTTTCGCAATTAATATAAAAATTATAAATATTAATTATTTATAAAAAATTGAACAAACTGTTGCAAGTAAAGCATTATTTAAAATTTTTATTCAGAGACGATCATTAAATTTAAACTGTCTAATATTTAAAATCAAGATTGTGTTTCAAATTGGATTATAAATTGCATTATAAAGTCTATTATTGACAGAATATACTCGATATATAACATCAATTTGTACTAGCACAGCATATATATATACATACATAAATATATATATAATAGCTTTTATTCAATGTCTTTCGTACCTTAGAAATAGCAATCATTTGTCTTGAGACCCGTAAATTTAACGTTAACTCAAAAAATCTAAATAAAATAATATAAATCCCTCTGTACACTTTGGATTCCAATTGCAGTATGTTGTTATAACGAGGAGGTAACTTTAACTCGGATTGGGTTATATTCCAGCCAATCGTGTGTCGTGGAGTCTGTCTCCACGCGGTGAGCCAGGTGAAAAAGGAAAAAGAGGTGGGTTTTTTTTACTATACTCTATCTCTTTTCTGCTTCACATTTTGTCCATTTTTTTTCTCTGTACACCGCGTCCCTTTTATTTGCTCACTCGCTGTTCCCTCTTTACTATCTTTGTTTCATTTTTGTCCATCATGTACGGACACACTCATACATATGTTCAATGCTTACGTTTTATAAATTTAAACATTTTATTTCGATAAATTCATAGACAAAATATTTTTATTTTTATATATGAATTAAATCATTGGAGATATTTTACAAAAAAATTTTTTTTTTTACAAATCAACTGATAAAATTTACAGGTAGACATTAAATTATATATGTGTTTGTGTAATTGTATTTATATTATGATATATCCATAATAAATCTTACAAAATATATATATACGTAAAGAAATGAAAAATAAATAAAAGTGTTAGTATATTATACGAAGTATATGTATATATATGTATATACGCATATATACTGTTCAGTATTCTTGATATCTCGAATGCAATCGGTAGTTACTTAGCGCCTCTACCGCGTGCCCGTTCGATTGCTATCGGCACAACCGAACCGGTGAGCCGGCTCTTCAAAATCCCCTACTCTAGCTCGGAGCGACGTATGGGGAGAGACCACCTCATTACCCCATCAATTTATTGTTTCCCCTTCCTGTTTCTATGGTTGAATGATAAAACATCTAGATTGTAAACTGAAGCAAGCGCAAATGGTATTTTATTATGACGGATTTACGTTCAAAAATAATAAGAATCATGTTTTTGATAGTGTCGGATTATTTAGATTTCGTAAGAAATAATTATTTTTTATGTCTAGTACTTTTTTTTTTTATTATAAATATGCTTCTACTAAATTTTATCATGCATATTCATTTTATATCATTTTTCATTTTATTTATTTCAGTGCAATATATAATTTAAAAAATATTTATTGTATAATTTATTATCATTGATGTACATATTTAAATGTAATCACTTTTGTTACTCCAGTATAAATATTTTGATTTATCTCTCAATTAGTCGATTAAATAAATAAAATAATAAAAATAAAATATAAAATAAGTAGAATTGATCAATTTTGTTCCGGCATTCGGTTAAATGTTTTCAGTAAAAAAATAAAAAAAAAACTTGAGATTTTTTATTATGAGTTGATATGCTCTTGAATGATTTTGATGTAAACGCGAAGCGATTCACTCACAACGAGACAAACGAATGAAACGAGGGGAGGGACGAGGGCGTACAGAGACGTGTGGATGGGCCTGAGGGGCCCTAGCATGTAACTCGATACCAGAGTCCTTGTCGGGTAGTACCTCCCGTCTTCCTTCTACCACGACTATATGTCAGGATGCCCCCTATTCACGTTTCTCCCGTCGTATTCGGTCTACTCACCACTCGTATCCTCGCGACCTAAACTAAATCATAACCGTATTATGCTAGCAACAATAGGCTTACCAGTGAAAAGCCGGCTCTAGTCCGCCAGTTCATAAACATCTTGCTCGCTATATGTCTACTGTTCTCTCAATTTCTTCTCAAGTTCAACCGAGTCTATGATCAACTATTGTAATGCTTATTCTACGCTTATATACTTAATCCATGTAATGTCTTTATAGATTAAATACTTATTGATTTATTACAAAAGTCAAGTTTATTTTTAATATGTATACATTGTATAAAAAAAACAGTGTTAAAAATTGACTTAATTTAAACCTTGTGGTGTTAAAATGAAATAACATCGGTGTAAACGGTATTAAATCTTGATACTAAAAGCAGTAGACATTGAAAAATTATTTTCTTTTAAATAAACAAATAAAATACTTACAGGAAAAACTTTTAAAATTTACACATTAAAAAATTTTTTAAATCTTTTTGGGCATCTTTTAAAAATAGTATTATACTTACAAGTAATTTGTTTATAAAAATTACAAAATTTTCTGATGACTGCTACTTTTTGTGTCATATTAAATCGGTGTAAAAAAAAAAAATTCTGCGAATAGAAATTAGACAAAAAAAAATGTATCATATAAAGGAAGGGGAGGGGGGCAAGGGGGGGGGGGGGGGTAGTAAAAACCAGTAAAAAATTTTTTTTTCTTCTTTTGCATCCAATAATTGTGTAAAATGTAATGTTTCTTTATGCAAATTGCTTACAAAAAAATTTAATTTGCTCAATTTTATTTAAAATACAGAAATTTTTTCTTTTTGCCTTTTTTAGGGGATACCCTAAACTCCCATTTTGCCCACCAAAGTGAAAATTTTTTTGTTTCAACGGCAACTAAAATGTTTGTTCATTTACTTCGCATATTATTAAAAACAAAAAGATTTAGCGTATGTGAGTCCTCGGAACCATACACGCTAAGAATTTTATGGTAATGATTCTCATCGAGGATTTTTAATAGTTACCATACTGTATAGTAATTTTAGAATTTTATACAATAATGCTATTAAAAACCATCATATGATGCTAACTATTAATATCCCCGAATAATAATCACTCTCACCAATAATAGTAATCACTCACATCACAGATAGCAACATTTATAATTTTCGGTAACAATGTTTACTATACCGCGATGGTAATAGTTACTATCGCGTATGTAAAAGTCACTTAGCAGCTTTTTAGTTATATACTTAATTATATATATTATTATAAGCGATTATATATATATAAATATATATATATATATATACATATATATATACATATATATACATGTATACATATATAGATTTTTATATATACATATAATTTCTAACCATTAAAATGTAGAAAATTTTTTTTTTATCTTTTTTTTTTTTTTTGTCAAATTCTGAATTTTATAACAATCATTCTCATCGAGGATGATAATACTTGCCATACAAAGTTGTAATGATTACGATCACGAGATAGCAGCTACTACCATCACTCTATTGTGAACAATATCATCGAGTGATTGTAATATTTGTCATGGGATATGTTAATAGCTACTATTTTTGTGATAATGATTATTATACTAATTTAACACCCATGATGGTAACTATTGCCATCGTGTATTTTAATTAATAACATATTATATTGTGAATCTTACAATAATTATGAGATTAACCGATGTCACAAGAAAAAAATTAATTTTACCACCATGAGATAGTAATCATTACCATAAAATTCTTAGCGTGTAGTATTTCTTTAATTACCCTGCTTTGCCCTCCCCCTCCCCTATAAGAAATTGTAATTTATTTTAATAGAAAGAGTGACGTTTTGTTTTATTATTAATTCCATCATTTTAAATTTATTAATAGTTAAATATTGAATATTTGCATAGTAGTATTTAAATAAATATCTTCATACATTTTATCTTAAAAAAAAATATCTTGTAAAAATGAAATTAATGAACAGATATCATCATAATGATGCTCGAAAAAAATTAGTCACTGAATGCTTTTCTTCGAAAAAGACAAACAATAGAATAGAATTTTAAAAAAAAAGGAATAAAAGCGAATAGAATAAGGGCACGTTGAAAAATAAGAGAGTGAGTGAGAGAGAATAAGTAAGGTAGAATAATACGCGGTTAAAACGTCGAGGTCGGAATTTAAATTTCACAAATTAGTCCTTCCATTACACCCCTTCTCCTTTTCTGTGTACAATCGCGTTGTCTGATCTGCCCGGCGGCCGGCACTCACTTTTACCTCTCATCCTCATCCTCATCCTCATCCTATTCCAGTTATCATCCATACGAGGGCATGAGCAGAAAGAAAACGAATGAACGAACGACCATCGGGAAGTTCCTGGAAAGCGTAGGTGCCCGCTCGACGCAGACAGGATCCAGGATCTAAACCCTCACAAATCATAACGCTCCCGCAAGCTACGTCAGGATCTCAGATGCGAGACAGAGATCATCTCGAGATCCTCTTCCATCCTCTCCTCCACTATCATCCAACTCGACAAATTGTCTCCACGTTATTATAACGTTCGCGTGAGCTCTAGACATACTGATTACGTGGAAAAACGCGTCTTTATTTGTGCCCACAACTATAATGCTATAGAACTTTAAAACTTTTTTTTTTAAACTCATCTTTTACTTTGTAACCTAACAAAAGTATACATTACATTTTTTTTTATCTTTCATAAAATATAAATGTCCTCATAAATCATGTCTTCGTTACATTTTCTTTATCATTCATATAATACACTCATTATTTATTTCAAATTTTTAATTCTCCCAAATTACATATCATTTTTTATTTTTCATTCCATATCAAAAATTGTTTATCCTATTTTTTAATTATTTAAAATGAAGTCAACTCACATTTTACTGAAAAAAAAAATCAAATATAAGATCATATGAATAAAATGACTGATTATGCGTATCATAAATAAATTACTTGGCAACCTATGCACCAGCAAAAATGAATTTCAGATGGTAGGTTCATAAATATTCCTTCTCGAAATCACTCGGGGAGGTCGTATACATAACCAACACTACTACTACTACTACTACTACTTACTACACCAAGCCATCACACTTACAACTTTCTTTTTTCCCACTACACCATCATCTTTTTATTTCTTCTTACCTTGTATACAGCTCCCTCTCAATAATTCTTTTTCAAACCAAACTCTATCCTCGTAACTTACGTCGACAACCCAGTAAACAATACGAGACGTCAAGATTAACGCTTGCTCATCGAGATCCCCAACTGCGATACATCGATAACAAGCTATTTGATCGAGATACCGCTGATGGGAATCGAACCGGGTGCCATTTGTCACCTGTATTTTTAAAATCACTATCAATAATCGTTTCTTACAAACCGATTTTTTTCAAAATTTAACTTCCAATAGATACATTTTTTTACTGCACTTTTTTTTTGTAAAAATTTAACAATGAGTATGTTCTGTACACATAATTCGATGAAAAATTTAAAGTTAGGGATATTTTTTTATTGGTGTGATCTAATGCAATGAAAGTAAGCTTATTATTATGATCGTGTTGAAGGGTCTAGTTTTGTAGATACCATAATTATTTTCGACAGGCTGAGAAGGGCGTTAGTCTCACGTAGTAACTTATATTCCACTCGGGATACTATTGTTGTGGATATTCGATCTACACTGTTATGGTGTACATATATAGTATATGTAGCATATAGCAGAGAAAAAGATGATGAAGAAGAGCAAGGGACAGATGCAATCCATAGGTATACATACTTATATGCGGAACGGCACGAGGCTATTACTTGGACATCATGCCTCAGTGCACACTCATTACTCTACTGTATAATATACGCGATGCTCACATTGTACTTACACATATTATTTTATTTATTTATCTCTTTCTCTTTATTCCATTCAGTAGTAAAATATATTGATAACAATCTCGAATAATATACTCTATTATCTTAGATAAACTAGATAACCCTTAACGATATTTCACAGCTGTTTTATTTATCCATTAAAATTTTTCAATGAAAAATTACTTGGATTATTTATTTATGGCATTAAAGTAACGACATTTAATTAACGAGTAGTATTAATATTCAGTTTCTGCTCAATAAAGAAACCTGATAAAGTTAAATTTTAAAATTTTAAATAAAATACTTGGTTAATATTAAAATAAAATTTAAACGATTATAAAATAATAATTGTAATCCCCTGACGTATTATACAATGCTAAAGAATATAATCGGCAGGGTGTTATTAGAGCTCTTGGAAGCTTCTTTTAAAAGTAATCCAGCTGATGATAATCCTTAAGAAATTTTTCTGGTCTTTCGCGTCCATGTAAAGAGTATTTGCTCATTTATTATTATTTTTTTTTTATATATCCTCTTATACTTTTATTATATTCACTCTTTGCTGCTTTCTTTGGGTTGAAGTGTATAACAGTGAGTTTTGGCGCAGTGCGCCAACAAGTAGCCTTTGTGAGTGCTTCGTGTCAAGGATGGTATACTTGACAGCGAGGTCTATTCTCCTTTAAGAGGAAAAAAATGTAAAAAAATAGGGAAGCCTGCCGTAAGTTCTTCTTCATCTCTGATTTTACTTCACTCTTCTCTTTATTCTCTTCATATCTTTTTCCACTCGACTCTGTCATACAACTAACGCAGGATCTCGTGAAAGGAAAGGAGTCTGTGGGGTCCGGGGCGGCTTAACTTTACGATCTCTCGAAATCCCGCCTGATATTATGTATATATATATAGAAAGATAGAGATATGTATATATAACTGTATAAAGAAGGCCCACCCGACCAAATGGAAACGAAATTATAACACGCCGATGAGCATGCGTCGACTGCTCTTATTCCGCCTCGTTGACAGGAAAAAGAATTTAAAACTCAAAGGTGCGTTAAAATTTTTTTTAAGACGGTATTGATACATCGAAGATTCAAGGAAAAGTAAATTATTTTATAACAACTTGTTGATCATAAAGATAATTTGGGCTTGAGAAAAATATATTTTAATTGTAAATTAACTGTTCAGATAAAGTCTGCACGTTGTTTAAACTTGCTGGCATACTTCTGTCTGCAGTTAAATGTACAGAAAATATTTCGTGTGCCGAAATCCCGGACGATCTCCAACTGGATAAGATACGAATTCGACTAGGTACAAAAGAACCGTCTGCTCATAAGAGAGAAAACGAGCCAGATGCGCTTTTTCAGTGCTCATTCAATCGAAGGGAATTCTGTTTAAAATATAGTAAAGAGCAATCTTTATGAGATACATATATACATGTATAGCAATGAACTGGTATCATTAAAGATCGGTAATAGATGACAGGTAGGCTCATTCTTCACCTGGAAATTCTAAAAGAACGTTTTTTTGATTTTATCTTGTCATAGTTGCTCTATTTCATTGAATAAACCAACAGATTTGAATTGAATTATTACACATTGCTACTATAAAAGAAATATTTTATCGCTTTTAATATTTTTTAAATTATTGAAATATTTCTAAAAATAATTTTTTTCAAAAATAAAATGCATGATTAAATTTATTTATTTTTTTTCATATATAAGGTAAAAACCTAGTGCCCGATCACTCCATGAATTTGTACATTTAAGTTTACTAAATTTTAATAAATATATATACAAATATATAAGTAATCGGGCACTAGTTCCCTGATTGGGAATTAGGTCTCTTACCTTAGTGAAGTTAATTTAAAAATATAAAAAGTCCTGATTACATCAATAGGATATTGCATTCAAAAATTAAACCATGAATTTTTTCTGAAAGCTGTTAATAGAAATTAATAAATTATATTTAGTTTTGACATGATAATAATAATAAATGAAAACTACATCAATAATCTTATGATTTTAAATAACATCAACTTTATTTGATAGTTTAATCATTACATTTTAATACTTTTATTCTCGACAATACACAAGTATTGTTTATTTATTTTATTTTAAATATATTTTTATTAATGTGTGCTTCATGGGATGTCTGTAGTCTATTTAAAGAACACGCTTGTTATTTTTATTTATTTTTTGTTTCTGTTATAAGTATACAACAGTTATACATATATATAAATATAGTTGACAAAAACGTAAAAACGAAAAATATCAGAATTACATATATATATACATACATATATATAATAATAATTTTAATGTTGTCTTTATTTGTAAAACATTTATTTATTATTTGGCAACTATTTTATCCCTTTTGTGCGAAAAAAAATATTTAACCACAAGGGATCATTAACATAATTATTTATTTATTATTTTGGGTGAATAAATATATTATGGTATAAGAAATGACATATATGCTGTTTATATCCTGTAGATTTGTTAATTTCACTAAAAAATATTCATTCTGCGGAATGTTGCGTGTAGTTTTAATAAATTGTGCCAAAGAGGGCCGTGTAAAAAATTGTTGCGCGTTAATTTTATTAAAAAGAAAAAAAAATTTGAATTTAAATAAATAAATGATTAAAAAAAACTTCAAGTTTTACTTTTCATGTTTTATCGTAGTATTAAAACATTTTTAAAATGTTATTTTTTTATTTTCATTTAATCGTAATATGCGTGTCCCCCTATAAGATAATATATATTTATTTATTTATATATATATATTTATAATCATAAAACTCTGGCTTTCTACCCTGTTTTGTCCCATGGACCATTATCCTGTTTGTAATCTTCTAATTCGCTAACTCGTATAGAAAAGTCCGGGACACGATCAAAATTAAATTTATAATTAAACAAAATGTTAAAAGACTTACTAGGATCTTGCAAAACTAACTAGTCAAAAAAATCAAATTTCCTAGGAAAACTTACATAAGTATATCTAAGGATATTTAAATTATGTACCGTTCAAAATTAAATAAATAAATCGGTTCAAAAGTATCACATTCAATCTTACAGTAGAGAACTTCTTAATTTAAATTTGAAAAAAATTTTTTTTGTTTCTAATAAATATTCATTTACATCTATAATTATTTTATCTAGCTCCGAACTTCTCTATTAAACGAATTTATCCGAATGTTTGATTATTTACACTTTAGATAATTTTTCATAGAGTATTACTTACTACATAAATTTATTTTTTTATTAACTACTTATCCGCTAATTACTGGGAGATCTAAGTAGAACGAAAAAAAAATTATAATATTAATAATCATAATAATAATAATTATAAATTGACGCGTCTAATCCAGAGACCATAAAACCTAATATCTACATATATACAGAAAAACTCAAAAGCTCAAAAATTTAGACAATGTCTTGACAGAGAATGTGAAATTATTTAAATATAAATTATATGTTCTTATACTTATTTTCTTTTTTTTTTTTTAATTCAAAAATTTATACATCAGAGTAAAATAAATGAATGATTTGAACTCGGTACAGTATTATTTAAAATGGACGTTAGTATGTACTAATTATTTTGAGGAATATAGTGCGTTAGTTGTGTAAACAAGTATACAATCATTGTATATACATATTGAATGTACTTGTAATAAGCTTGTATTCGGTACAATAATAATCCAAAACGGAAATGCTATTTTGTCTTTTTCTATAACTGTTCATCTATTTATAACTTTTTTGTTTTTGAAATTGTAAATAATTACCATCTAAAAATTGAACGATTTGATCGCCCGTTTAACGTAACAAATTTATAATTAAATCTGATTTTTATTTTATTTTTTTTTAACTTTTTGGTATATTTGTTCTACTAAACTAAATGCCGCGATAATTTAAAAACGCAAATGCTTATAGTAGTACATATTTTTAAAAAAAAGCCAATTATTTATAAATGACCTAAGTCTTTTCTTGATTGTGCTTGCCTTGATTGCCTGGAACCCAGGGTCACAATGAGTGGTAATCACCCAATACAAGACCACTGTGATAACCAGCATGAGAGGATGCCATACCCATTGAACTCATGCCTTGATAAGCTCCCATGCCCATATTCATTGACATCGCATTCATACCGTTAACGCTTTGCATTGAATTTGGTAACATTGTTGATGGCCCCATGGGACTCAAACTGCCCATCGATGGCGCTATTGCTCCCATTTGCATCGATGTTGCTGTATGAGGCAATGATTTTTGAATGTCTGCTGATGTTGGTGTCCCTATCAGATAATCCTATCACATAAATTTTATTTTTTTTATTTTTCAATTGAACCTTTCATTAATACACTGTAAAAAATCGGGAGTGATTATGAATTTTATTTCAATCCGAATTCACTCTATCACTAGGAGTTTTTACAGAAAATCATTCTGCATATGGAGTAAATAAGGAATGTTTGTTTTTCAGCAGAGTGATTTTGATTTTATTTAAAGTAAATTTTACTCCCAGAGTCCGCGTTTACTCCGCAATTTTTTTCCAGTATAAAAAAATATTATGAAACCAAATCTACATAGGGTGAAGGTACCATTTTTGGCCACGTTAGGGCCAATTTTGGACACTTAAAAAATTTAAATAAAATAATTTTTAAAAGACGCAATGCCACAATTAATAATTCCTCTAATGTATATAAAGATACTTTTGTCTCAGTGTTGCAATGGAAATTTTACTATATATATTTTCATTATTTAAAATAAAGTCTTATATGTCCAAAAAGGGCGCGTTGGCGACAAATGCTACTTCTACCCTATATATTCTTTTTAAATAATACTACATAAATTTTCTTTTTAATATTTGACAATTTGTAAAAATGAAAGCTAATAATCTGAAGCTTACTTTCCATCTTACGGAAATAAAAATAATCAAAAGATATTTTGAACAATACTGTAAATATGTTGATTACTGATTAATTACCTGTGGACTGTAGTATTGCATATAATCCAGTTGGCTTTTTTGTTGAGCACAACTAGGCGGAGGTGGTGGTAAAGTAGCAGTAGGATGGACTAAACTGTGACTGGTATTGTGGCCAGGTTGTAAATGATGTTGGAGCTGATGATGAATATTCCTTTTATCATCGCCACTATCACTGCTAGTATCGTGCTGCATATGATGAGTGGGCGTATGAGAGTGACTCAAACTCGTGCTCCCGTGGTTTGGATGATAAGAGAGTGGACTAGGAACAGAAACAGGCGCGGGAAGCTGGTACATGTTTGATGATTGTTGATGATCAACCATTCGCGGTTGCTGTTGCTGCTGTTGTTGCTGTTGTACTACACATGGGGACGGTTGCTGTGGTTGTTGCGTCGAATTTATGGATTGACGTTTTGTATCATCTCCACTTTCGCTACTAGAGTCAACTAAACCTCCACCATGGCCTTTATCTTCTCGCTGGCCACTGGAACATTCAAAATATTGCTCGTTAATTTTCAAAATGTTTATATACATTTGATAAATATAATATTTATATATAATTCTCGTAGTTAAATGTTGGAATTGCTGTAGAAATAATTTAAAATTATATTGATAAAGTAATGTCATCTATATATTTTGTTGTGAAGATATATAGAAGTAATGGCTAAAGAAGCAACAGTCTTGAACAACTTTAACGCACATGGACGGTGATTTATAACAAGGATATACAGTATGGGCGTGAGAATTACGTGCCGGTTGTGAAATACAAAAATAAATAAATTGAATGGAATAAAAGAAGATAAAAAAGGAAAAGAAGAAAAAAATAAGTTGAATAAAAGTGAGCAAAAGTGAGACCATACCACAACTCCCTCTCGCGGTGACGTCTCGTAAACTCAATTTAGCAGAGCAGACCTCCGGGGAGGACCTGCGGTGCTGCACGCGCAGCTATTTCCAGCCTGACAACGGGCTATCGTTAACCGCTTGTTTTACAAGTCGTTCTGACCCACGGGGCTCTGACACCCCGCGAATTTAATACGTGTACAGGGTGTTTTTTTTAACGATGAATTTGCACGAAACGAACATACTTTACAGTCATAAAAATTATAACCGATAAAAATTTTTAAATATATTACCGTAAATATCTTGACGAACTACTTTTTTTTTTTATATTTCTTTGAATAAAATGAAATTCCTATCTGATTTTTATAAACACCAATGAAATGAAAAAGAAACGGCCGTGTCGAAAATCACGTGGGAATCAAAAGTGAGATCAATAATGTTACTAGACAGATATCCGAAAAAATAATAAAAAAATAAAAAGAAGAAATAAAGAAATGACTCCCGTTATAGACACGATGGAATATAAGAATTATTTTCGTGAGACACGATCAAGATACAGAGTCTTCTTTATTCTGTTATATTCTTGGTGCCTTATTGAGAAGAGAGAATGACTTAAAAGCAGAAAAACAGTACATGAAAGAGGTATTTTGGTGCCACCCGTTGCATCCGGGGGGCCTATATAACCCGAATGAGGTGTCCACCAGGTATGTCTTATCCAAACATCTTAGTAGTAAATTTGTCCAGGCTCCTCCGCGACGGGACATCCCAAGAACCGCGACACGAGACTTCTCCCTCTCTTTTCCTTATTCTTCTTCTCCTGTATCTTATGTTTCTACCGTTTTGATTAGAATTCTTGACACGTACCATCGAGATATGTTTATCGTTTTATTCATGTACCGTGCCACTTTTTTTTCGTCAACTTGACCATTTGCTATTTATTTTTATTATATCTAATCTGCTTGTGTTTATTAGAATTAATTAATTAATTTTGCTTCATTTTATTTTGTTTCTTATTTTGACCGTTCATTTTTTTGTTTTTTTTTTTTTGTTGAACTTGTCTTTTAATGGTTCAGTATAGACCACCATCTTTATATGCATATGCGCGTGCGACCATTGAAGCTGAGATTTCGATCGGGTTAGCGTTGTGAATTTTATTAATCGCCTGGGACATAAATTAACCACCCGGACCTATACAAAATTCTTGGGCCAGCAGTCGGTCGTTGGAAACTTCGATTTACTGAACGATAAGTTCCTGTGACTCGTCTTTGGCTTATACATGAACACGCGTGAGATGTATAAGACAAATAATAGATGTGAAAAATTTCATTACATTGTTTTATGGTTTTTAATTTTTTCATTACAAATACGACAGTTTTGTTTGGACATAATAAAACAAGATATTCATCAGACAATAAAACAATATGAAATAGATAAATTGTTCATAACATTTTTTAAATATTCAAAATAATTTCATTTTTTATAACCGTACGATAAATTTAACTTTCAAACTATACCTTTTAAAATTAATCATACATATAGAGATAGTAACGATAAAATTTCAATTAAATTTGAAAACTTTATAGAATTTTTTTTTTTTTTTTCAAAATTGATTCTTATATAAAACTTATATTGTTATTATAAGTGATAATATAATTTTGTATGCAAATTAAAAATGCTTAATACTTTTTCTAAATATATATGCTCCGCGTATTTAAATAATATTGACGATATTATTTTAAATTGCAAAGAGTAAACATAACTGATGCATAATCGTCATGAATAATTAATGAAGTTAAATTGAATATTTAAACCATAGTTTTATCATAATTTTTTATCAACCATATACATAAATTTGGTAAATTATTATAAATATATAATTAGTAATGTTTAGGTTTAAAACTAAAAATAACTGTAGTATGATCTTATAATATAAAAAATATATATAATGTAATTAAAAAAAAAAAGTTTGATTATGCACGAAAGTTTAATTAAAATTTCAAATTAAATCTTTACTTTATATATGCCACTGAGCTAATATGAGAAATCCGGTACGATATTTGATTGCACTTCAAAAGTTGGTCACAGTGGTGTGAAATTAATAGCAGTGCATGACGATGTAGAAACTGAAATATGATATTACATCTATGAATACGGTAATTCTGGAATAAATTTTTATATGATTGAATATCATAATATTTATTTGATACATTTAAATACGGAGAAGAATCGAAGGTTAAACTTTATTTGAATTTAGAAAGAAACCGATAGTATGCGTCGGATTTTCAACTTAACATCTTTTTTTTATTTGAACAATGCTATTTTCGTAATTTTATAATTATTGAAGGGAATTTTTCGTAAGAGCACTATTAATTGAACAAAAGACTAATAATTCAAATATACAAACATGAAATTTGACTATTGGTTAACTATTATAGCTATTACTGAAATTATCAAATAAATTTATAACCAAATAAATTATATTTGCGCATTAAAATTTGATTACTTCTAATTCGTATCTCGGGCGTATATTTATTTTTTTTTTTAATATATTTATTTCAATGTGTAAATTTGATGTATTTTTTATGATATACAGAATCAATCGGAAGTCGAAAAATCTCAGCTTCATTATACTTTTCTTATATCTTTCTTAAATCATATTAGTGAAAATCATGTGATAATCACTATTTGGCAGTGAATAGTCACTTATCGTCAGTGAAAAGTATACCACTGTTTGAATTAGTGACATACTTTTCACTAGTAAACAGTGGATAGTCACTATTTTCACTATTTCAAATTTAAGAGTACACGAAGAGATAAAAATGATTATATTCACTATATCGTAGCATAATATCTACTATTATATTAATAATATCTACTATTATATTGTATAATAAAAACTATTATATGATTACAGTAGGCTCTTATATGCTATCTAGTAATTTTTACTATTAGGATCGTAATTTCTACTATCTTAGTTGGTATTAAAAACGACTAGTCGCAGCTGCGTCAGATTGTAAATGTTACAAACGCAATATATGGTAGCTGGTAACATGTTAACATCTCGCATAGGAGAAATAACTATACGTATTGTCATTGTTAATATATTAAGATAGTGACAGCTACAAATTTTGCGATTGTAATAGTTACGATTCGGCCATAGTAGAAACCATAATGTTTTTCTCTCTGTGTATTATAAAAAAAAAAAGTATACCCACACTGTGAAAAATTTCCAACAAATTTTACTATGGGTGCATTGTAACACCGGACCATAAGAAAACTGGTACAAAATTTACAAGTGTTCCACAGTAAACCGTATGCGCAGACGACACGATTGGGACCTATGCGCATACGTTTACTATGTTACACTTGTGAATTTTGTACCAGTTTTCTTAGGGTCCGGGGTTACAATGCACCCATAGTAAAATTTGTTGTGAATTTTTCACAGTGCACCAAATATGAATCAGTGAAATTAACAGCGAAAATAATTAGTAATTATGCACTGGGAGCCAGCTGTAAGTTCACCACTAGTTGAATTAGTAGTATACTTATATCTGGACAAATAGTGACTATTCACTAATTCGCATTGATTTTGACTAATTCATTTGTAGAGAGTAACTTCCTTTTTCTCGAAAATTTTCAATTGTTTTAGCAGTGAATTGGAAAAAAAAATTAATCAAGGTATATTTTTGATGGCCTAAAAACGAATTAATGAAAATCACGTGACAATCACTATTTGGCAGTGAAGAGTCATTTCTTGCCAGTGAAAAGTATATACCACTATTTGAATTAGTGACATCCTTTTCATTAGTAAACAGTGAATAGTCACTATTTTCACTACTTCAAATTCAATAGAGTACCCGATATTAAGAAATGTATTTACATATATTCTAATATTGCCACTTTTTCTGTTACTTTATTAATGTATTTAAAAACTTCAAAGTTACTGTGGGTAAACAGCAGGTGAGCCGTCAACACTTCTATTCGCGTTGGGTTTTTAAACTCAACCATAAGCAAAGATACCAAAAAGCAATCTCATGGGGTTCGACAGCTGGTTCTATAAGTAGACGGTAATGAAAACACTATTATTTGACTTTAAACAATATCCACATTAGTTTACTCAGGTAAATAAAAATAGGGTTTATTTACCAATTTCAATAGGTTGCAATGGCTCCAATATATTTTTATTTCACATGATTTATTTTTATTTATCTAAAATTCTTTTAAGAACTGTTAGACATATAATAATAATAATAATAACATGCTACAAAGATAGAATATTTTAGCTACTACTGAAATAAGATAAAAAAATGAATTTAAGTACAAAGATGCGCCGGATCATACTAAAACACTTTTGGTGTTACAAAATTTTATTTAATCCGGATTACGTTGAACCTGCCAATGTACTCAATAGTCCATATCCTTCTATCTTTTTAGCTTACCCAAAAAGATATACATTACAAAACTATAAAAATAAATGTTATATACAAGTCGTCTGACAATGATAGAGAGATAAAAAAAAAATTTTTTTATGAGTGTATGTAAACGTTATGTGTTTATGTGTAGGTGTAGAACCACTGATTATCGTACTTGTTGCTGATCCAAGATTAGGGAACACCCACTGTGACTTGACGAACTGTATAATATATATATATATATATATATAAATATATATTCATATATGTATATATTTACAGTCGAATATATATTGAAATCACTGATAGTGATAATTAATAATTTGAATATTTTTTTAAAAATTTTTATCATTTTAACGTCTTTATTTTTTTTCCTAAAGTTTAACTCATGTGTCGTTTTTGGCCATTTTAGGGCCAGTTTTGGACACTTGAAAAATTTATATAAAATTATTTGTAAAATACATTATGACATAATTTATTTCTGAAAATGTGTTCAAAGATACTTTTATCCGACTATTATAAAGAAAATTTTATTTCATACTTTTTAATTAATTGAAATAAAATATTAAATGTCCAAAAATGGAGCAGTGGCTATAAATGGTACTTCTACCCTATACTATTAATAAGTTTGAATGCATACAATATTTAAAAAAAAAGCTATTCATCATCTTATTTACTATTTTAAAGTTTATAAATATGCTTGACTTAAATTTTTGAGCCTTCCAAATAATCAAAAATAATCTTGTTATTTAATCTTTAAGTGACATAATTCTTTAAATAAATAAACATTGCGTGTAAAATGTATTTACTACTTGTCATACACATAAATTACAATTATATAAATTAACGTCTGAGAAATATGTTGACTAAAAACAAAATGCATATAATTTTTTATCAAAAGTTTAAATCCACATAATTGCTGTCACACTTGTTCCAAGGATCATAATTATTTAATACATTATTTAATGTAGTTATCGCGCATTTAGTTTTGTGTTTTTATAAAGACATATACAAGTAACATAAATATAAAATGTGACCGTGAGACATAAATTGTTGGTCAAGTTATTAGAACGTTTAGATGAGCCAGACGAGACAACCTCGTAAGAGTCTTAATCGTCGGCTATGAGCCATACAATCTACCTCATTACATAATGACTAGAGACTAGACACTGTAGATTAACAAATTTCTATGTATAATATATATATATATATAATATAATATAATATACAACTGAATAAACTTAAAGTTCACTAAACTTTTATTATGTTTACTTGTAAAATATAATTATAATTTTTATCAAATAATTAATCTGCAACATTATTATCATTCAAATTAATTATGATAAATAATAAAGCTGATGTTGCTAAATGATTTTAATGGATACAAAATAATGATCAATACATTATTGTCTCTCTCTCTCGTATACACCCAAAAAATGTTTTATAAACTCATATGTATATTTATATCTATACATATGTAGATATAAATACATGTGAGTTTGTATAAATACATATAACGTAACATAAAACTCAGACTTCGTTAAACGAAATAATAGGATCATTATCCTTGCCAATGGCCGTAATCGCAAATTGGATGCGTCTGCACGTGGAGGGGTGTACCCGGTCTCTGTATATACATATTGAAACGTTTTTTTTATTTTACGATGTTTTAACACACATGTACATCACACATGCTCATATTATACATACTGACTGACATGACACATCGTAAAAAAAGAAAGATGCTACTGAGAACGCGTGCATGAATGAATGCCCCCTCTGTCCCCGTTTGCATGTAGCTTCCATAAGTTAATGTAAAAACGATATTTTTTAAAAATAAAAAAATGGACTGATGGAGAAAAAACTTTGATTTTTAAATTTATCAGTATAAAATATATATTTACATGACGTTAATTGATTTATCAGTTGGTAGGCTTATAATAACTCATTTAAATGCATATGCTTGTTTTTAAAATTTTATAAGGTTGAATCGGTTGACCTTTTTCGAGTTTAAAAATTCGTGACTTGAGTCGTTTAGATATAATCAATTTTTTATCTTAAAGATATGCTTAAATTATTTATTATTTTTAAAATATTATATTTTTGATAAAATAAATTAATCTTTAAATTTTTAAATTCATTTTTACTTTCAAAATTTTTTTTTTTTTTTTATTGATGTTTTTTTAGTTTATTGGCTTTACATACCGACGTCACACGACCAATTACGAAATTTTTTTTACTTCATTTAAATTTAAATTCATATATTATAACTGTAATTGTGAAAATGTGAGCAAAATGCGTTTAACGTCATCCTCGTTTATACTGTTATTGCAACTAAATTTTTAATTCAAACTATTAATAATATTATTCATGTTGTTTTCCGTGTCTGTGAATAAAATTTTTTATAATGATGTTTTTTAAATGAAAAAATATTTTTAATTATTTACAATAGTTAAACATGAATTTATTTATAAAAATTTTCCTGCATGTCAGTTTGTTAATGCATAAAAGACTAGCTTATAAATTTTTTCATGGTATTAAAGGTCAAGATCATCTGAAATATATTTTAAAACAGTATACTGCAACTTCTCGGATTGCCAAAAGATTATACATCCAACTTGTACGCCCGCGAGCTGTAGTTATAACGTGAATTACTCTGAAAACAACTGCAAAGCTGTTTTTTTTTTTTTTTTTTTTTTTATGTATAAAAGTTCTTCCTGATGGTCCCTCATTCACATTTTACGAGTTTTTATGCAATGCCTTAAACAATTGGTGTAATAGCTCTCCGGTTTCAGTTAATCTTCCGTTTGTTGTTTTAGAATGAACAAAGTAACATTATTCTCTTACACTCTTGAATTTGAAGTAGTGAAAATAGTTACTATTCACTGTTTACACTGTAAAAAATTAGTGGAGGTACGTGGAGTAAATCTGGAGTGGATGACTATTTATTCAACCCCCTCGGAGTAAAATTCACTCCTAAAAAGAGTTCAGTTCATTTTTAAAACTCCGAATCGGAGTGAATGTGGATTTAAATAAAATCCGCTCAAAAAAAATTCCTATTTACTCTATATGCGGAGTAATTTTTTATGAAACTTCGAGTGACAGAGTGAATAATTCCGATTGAATTAAAATCCGTAATTACTCCAAATTCACTCGCAATCTTTTACAGTGTAATAGTGAAAAGTATGTCATTAATTCAAATAGTAGTGTACTATTCACTGCCAAATAGTGATTGCCACATAATTTTCACTAATTCGTTTTTAGAGAGTAGATGCATTTAACTTGATTACTATATATTTGTTTACTGAGAGAAAAAAAAATTAAATTCTAGTAAACATGTTTACTTGGCTCATAATACTAAAAAACAAGAAAAAATTTACTACATCGAAGTATAATATTTCTTATCTTCATAACAATTGTTTAAATCTACAGTTAGAAATTTTGTATGAAATTCAACACAAATCGTGTGTTGCAAACGGTCTACACAAATTTTAGTGTTAATCCAACACATTGCGTTTGAGTTGATCTTTAACACAAATTTTATGTTAAATAAAATTGAACACATATAAATCTGTTCTTTTGACAGAAAATTTGTGTACATTTAACAGAACATTTGTGTAAATTTAACACATTTTTCGTGTTAAAATCAACTAATAAGCAAAAGCACATAACCTAACCAAAAGTATACTGATCTACCCTTAGTAGAGCTTATATCAATTTAGCGAACAATTGAACCGGTTCAAAAAGATATGGAAGTTATCTAGATTTAATTGTAAATAAATTAGAATCCAAATTTCTCTGCAGACAATGCTGCTACAATGCTTTGCTTGGTTATAGTAATGAAGAATTGCGTGTGAACGTTTAGTCAAACACCACAAATTTTGTGTCAATTTTCGAATAACAAGAAATGTGTTACATTCTAAATTTTCTAATCAATTAACATAAAAAATATGTTAAAGTAAAATAACACAAACGGTTTGTGTTGAATTAACAGATTTCTGTGTTAAAAATCAACACAAAAAATTTAACCACATAATTTTTTAACACAAATACACAAAATTTCTAACTGTGTACTCATAAATTTCTGCAGACAGTACACTTTTACTAAAATTAAGAAAATATTTTCTTGGCACTATTTAAGTAAACTAATACTTAAATTAAGAAATTGTTTTTGGAAATATACTTTATTCTCTCAGTGTTTTAATGTTTAATTTAATACTTCGGTTAAATGTGAAATTCTCTGTATAGTTACCACAGAGTTTCAAAATGGTGGTCTGTAGTCTCGATATACCGAGCATATTAGAGATGAGCAACAAAAAGCGAGGGCGGCGTAACGAGGGATGAAGCCGGATGGTAGTTGGTCGCTAAAAGCCAAGGGAGATTTCTCCTAGGGGTGGCTGCGCCAATATTTACTCTCCTGGAAGGTCGTAAGAGCTCCAAGAGAATAACGAAAGCGGTTCCTCTTCTCTCTCAGTATTTTTTGACTCATATATTTATATACCGCAGATATAACAAGCGTCCCTTTATTGTTCAACAAAATTAAATACACTTTTTTTTATGGAAAAAAGTATTTTAAAAAAAGTAACTGTCATAGACTTTTCAAGATCTCATTACATTAAAAAATGAAATTATTATTTTTTAAATAAAAATTCTATAATTTTTCAATGAATTATATTTTCATGAATGTTAAAACTTTTTTTTATAATTTGATTTAAATGTGGACAATGAGTTGCAAGAATAATTTATACGAAATGTAGAGCAATTATATCTGAAGGAATGTTTGTAGAAAAAAATTCAATTGTTCTTTATAAAAAAAGAGAGATCAAATCTTTTGAAATAGGCATATAAAAGGGTCATATCCTCCTCTTTGAGCCCTCATCTTTAGCCTCGACATTCGTCCTATCCGTACTTTACGATGCTATACAGTGCTCTTCACATTCAAAAGGGGAGTCAGTACACCAAGATAAAGCGGGACATGTATGTGCACATATACAGAGACAAAATGACGGGAAAACAAATACGTTTTCATATACTCACACGTGTCCATGAAATTAGTGCACGCCCACGCGTAGAGAGTATGGTGGTCTTTGGGGTTGGTATATACGCCATCAGTAATGTTTTGTTGACATACTACGCTACGAAGAGGCCATTACTGCCACCGCATTCACCCTCTTTTGTTATCCCATTCAGAGGAAGTGAAGTGATGTTTGAGGTTTTATCGTTATGAACATGAATCAATACTACTTAGGAGTTAAAAGTTTTTTCACTTTTCTCATTTTATAAAAATAAGCAACTATTTCATTTTGTAATAGTCTACGCTCAAATTTTTAAAATAGTCCTAGTACTATTATACCATTGGAAGTATTCATTTATTTCGACTCCAAATTTCACGTTCAGAGTCATGACTACTTGAAACTACTATATTATTATATAGTGTGTAGTAGGGCTGTAACTACTTACAGTAACAAAGATGTCAGAACGCATCTAGTAGTTATAGTCAATAAATATATATTTGAAGTAATCATGAATTTACTACTTATTTGTAGTATAATTATTCATCGATTCAAACTCCTTGATTGTGGTAATTTTTGAAACTATTATAAAGTTTTAGTAATAATATGTAATTAGTCAGAAAATTGTTAAAGTTACGGACAGCAACGTAGGATTCAATATTTTTGAAAAAGTACTCTAAGTGCTTTAAGCATTGTTGGTCCGGTTTGAATTCGGATTAGACATGGAATGCCTATTTGTCTACAAAGAACTAGGTCGCGGAAATGTATAACGTATATGAGAAACTACTTGAATTTCAAATTACAAGTACATCAATTTATAAGTAATTAGAACAGTTCAAATTTTTATCTTTATAATTAGATCTCTTTAGATATAAACAATGTTTTCTTCTCTTGAAATTGAAGTAGTGAAATTCACTAGCAAATAATCACTATTAATTAATTCAGAGCGATATAGTCGTTACCGGTTTTTGGAATAAGTGGAACGACTGTCACTCTGAATACTCACTAATTAAGTTTTATGGAGCTGATATGAATATTTTAATTTTTATTGAATTTATTTTATTTAATTAAACCATTCTCACATGTCTTCTAGAATTTGTTTTTTGACTCGGGAACTCAAGATTTATTTGACCCAAGAGAATTTGGTCAGAGGAGATTTCTACTTTATCCGGGAAAATTAAGGAGAATATAATTTCATCAGTTCCTCTCCTATATGAATCTAAACCTTATTTATCTAGTCCTTGAGATTATACTTTTTATAATTATATATTTTATTTAGATAAGATTCCTCTATAAATTCTATAATTTTTTACGAATAGTTAAATTTAGAGTACAATATGTATTGTAATATAAAAAGATTACAAAATCTATCACAAATTTGTCCGAGAGTACAACTGAATAAATGAATTTCCTACACTGAGAAAATTAAATGATTGTGTTTATTATCCTAAATTTTTAGCCCCAATCATCTAGGATGATAAGAACGATTTTGAATGCAAAGATAGTTAGAGTTATAATTTTTGTTAATAGGATTAACAATCATTGGATGATAACAGTTACCATCAGAATGATTACAGTTACCATCAGGATGATTACAGTTACTATCAGGGATGGTAATTATTATTATGAAAAAATTGATCGAAAATTCAATAAATTTAAAGTAGGGGAAGGGAGGGCAAAATGGGCCCCCTGAAATTTTGGATGCCTCGAAATATTTGGGGGCAAAATGGGCCGCCCAAAATTTTTAACGTGAAAAGTGTTTGAGGCGGAGGGGTGGGGCAAAATGGGCCACTCAAAAAAAAATGTAACGAAAAAATTAACTAGGCGGAAAATAAAAAAAAAATAATTTTTTCGTTACAATTTTGTTTTTCGAGAGGTTCATTTTGCCCCACATATCAAATATTGAGCTGAAATATAATAGAAACATTATAGAGATCAGAATTTGACGGAAAACGAAAAAAAAAAATTTATTTTAGAGTGATCCATTTTACGCCACATATCACATATTGGCCTAAAAATATGATAAAAACAATATAGAGGTCATTACTTAACGGAAAATGAAAATAAAACTTTTTTACTTAATTTTTAAAAGGGTCCTTCGTACCCCAGGCTCCCCTATTAACATTTAGTATTTTTTTACCCTTGTAAAATGATGGTTTCATTGTAATCGAATTAATTGTTATTCTAATTATCTTTGATGGTAACTATTATAATTTCTGATGGTACCAGTTACCATCAAAAATTATAAATATAACTATTTAGGATAATAATCCTAATTAACTCGAGTTAACATCCATGATCGTAATACTTATCATCCAGATGGTAACCATTACAATCTAAATGATTTACACAATCATCTAGATGATATTCATTACTATCAGATTGATAGTAAAAATTTTACCATCACTAGATGATAACTCCAATCATTTAATTTTCTCAGTGTATGTTGATAAATATGATAATTCAAAAAATTATTATTTTAATTATTTGATGTAGCGGGTACACGAATTATTGATAAAAATTTGTCAGCAGTAGTAGTAATTTCTTATCTATATTGGAAAAATGAGAAGCATAACACAAATAATCATAGTCTACATAATAATAAAACGTGGAATTTCTTAGTAAAGCTATCATATAACTGATATACTGATGTAATACTTAGCTACTTCAGGTCTTGTCAACTTGATAAAAAAATGCTGAGATATTCAATTGAGTTTCTCGTGAAACCGTGACAGTCTCACTGCGCCAACGTAATAAAAACTTGGCTTGTACGTATTGTCTCGTGGGGGAAACAAGGTGTTATATAAAAGGGTACATATCTATGCTTGTTTTATTTCTCATGGGGACAAACGCCCACGAGACACTTATTCCCCCGTACTCTTTATCCCAAGAGAGCATTTGGCAGCCGCCCCCTGTAACATCCTACAACCGTTTATCTCTAAATTATATGATATGTATCGCGTGTCTGGTGTTTTCAGTCATTGAAAAATAGTTTTTCTTCATCATATCATTTTTTAACTATCAAAGAAATTATTGATTACAGACTAATTTTCAATAATGATTTACTTCAACAAATGTATATTTTTGGAGCTAGAGAATTTTTAAAAGAAAATGTCAAAATATATGTTATGTCTCAAAGAATTATATGTTACGATATCTTTCAAATCAATTTAATAAACAAATTCAATTTCAATTAGTTCAATTAATTTCAAAAAGTTATCGGATCTATCTTAGGATTGATGATTTAGAGTTTTAGAGCTGATTAGATTTTGGAATCAATCCATGGAGTAAATTAGAAACTATCCGAAAAAAACATATTTGAAAAAATTTTATTTCTGAAATATTTCTGAACATATGATACCGATTATGCTCAATTTTTCAAAAATTGTTGGCCTTAATAAGCTGCTTTAAATGCCATCTCAAAAAGCCGAATCAGTTAATCCGTTCAAAAGTTATAGAATATTATCATACAGACATACGTACACTGATAGAAGGATTTATTACAGAGTACTAAATGGATTTAGTAACCAAATTTTTAGTCACTTATTTGGGAGAAAAAAATATTTTGTACCCATTACCATAATTTATTATAATTTAATAAATTATTTTTTTATCTCAATTAAATCTTATTATGGTAAAATAAATATTTGTTTCCATCAAAAAAATATTTGGTAATCGGTACTAAATATTTTTTTGGTAAGTTTTGTCGGTAGATGGCTTGTTTAGGAATAAAAACTACGTATGTATTAGTGGGGAAATATCAGTGTGGCGTGTGTGTGTGAATATATTGCCGCTTTCACAGTATAGTGCGTTTCGTCTCAATCGGAGTTACTATTGTGATTTCCAAATCAATTTATTGATTTTAAAAACAATTATTTTCAATTGATTAAAATGAATTATTTCAAATTATGGAGGAGCTCTTAAAATCTTATTTAACTAAAAATTTGTTATTTATCTTAAATAAAAAATTATAATAAAATGAGGTTATTTTCTTTATAATAATACTATATATTTTTACTTAAAATTATTTATTATTCTTATTTTAATCTATTTTAATTTCAAAAATTCATTTGACGAAAGATTTGTTATTTATCTTAAATAAAAAATTATAATAAAATGAGGTTATTTTCTTTACAATGCTCTATATTTTTATTTAAAATTATTTAATGTTATCATTTCAATTTATTTTAATTTCAAAAATTTATTTGACGAAAAATTTTTTATTTATCTAAAATATAAAATTACAATAAAATGAGGCTATTTTCTTTATAATACTATATATTTTTACTTAAAATTATTTGTTATTATCATTTTAATTTATTTTAATTTCAAAAATTTATTTGACGAAACATTTGTTATTTATCTAAAATAAAAAATTATAATAAAATGAGGTTATTTTCTTTATAGTACTATATATTTTTACTTAAAATTATTTATTATTATTATTTTAATTTATTTTAAGTAGAACAATTAGGTTATGCGCTAAAATAAGTTAAAAAAATTAGTTCTTTAATCCTAATAAATGATTTATTGTGTCCCAATAAATCATTTCTTAAATACTACAAAATATTTATTTGGTGGAAATAAATGAGCTTTACTAAATGATTTGGTTCCTGTAACCAAATATTTAGTATTACAAATTCGTTACTAAATCATTTGGTACATACAACCAAATCTTGTTAAATACAACTAAATCCTTCTATCAGTGTATGCATATACACACTCATACATACATACACTCAGACATCATTTTGAAATTGGTCAGAATAGCCTCCTAGAACCTCAGACACATCAAGAACTGTTAGAAATTCGATTTTCGAAAAACTGATCGAAACCAATAACTTCCCTTTCTTGAAAATTTTCAATTTTCTTAGCGGAAAGTTGAAAAGTTTTCTGGAGCACAACTGTATAGTCAAAAAAATCTTGTTTTATGTTTTTTACCTTTTCAAACTTATTGAAGAATAATCTGATATAAATTGGCTATTAATTCAGGTGAAAACAATTTTATAGTCGATGATATCTCGATTCTCAATTATCAACTTCGCCAAAACATAGCGATCAGTCAATAGATTACTATTAATATAATGAACATATCACAACCAAAATTCTACTTAATATAGTAATATGTTGTAGGATTTCCTGTTATTAATATACCTATCTCTGGAAATATATTATTGTAGCACGTAAAATTTGTGGTTGAATATATATATATATATACAATACACATATATATATTTACAAATGTATACAAGAGAGAGGACGGCAGCCACACGCTACCATGGGAATACACAGAAGCCATAAGAAATCCGATATCGTTCCCGTCGACTTCGCGGCCGTTCCGCAGTGGTGGTGCTTCCCACTTCCTCTCTCTTCATTATAGTATATATACAAACCAATCTAGTAAAAACACCATGTCCAAGTGTAAGGATGCGATGTCTCATGACAACTTTTATATCTTTCAACAGTTGTGTCAGATTCGCACTAGGCATGATCACGTCTCGGAAGTACGATCAAGTATCATCAATTCATTCTATATATACACACACATACATTATCATACTGTGTGGTTAATCTTATTTTCCCATGCCAGAATATAAATGTTTCAAAAATTTACTCATCATTTTGATAAATAAAATAAATTATTTATTTTTTCAGCTCAAAACTTTCCATAATTATTTTCTAAATTAAAATTTAAATAGAATTAATAAAAAAAACCGAAACACCTTGATCTTGATTATAATTTAAAGTGAAATGACTTTTAATTTGAAGTTTAAATTATTTTTCCGTGAATTAAATTTGATAAAAAGTTACCCCTTAGAAATATGTTTCATAACATTGATTGCTGATTAAGCAAAACTTCCGAGAAACAAATTGTTTCTTGTTTATAAATTACTATAGTCATAACAATAATTAATGGAGAGAAAAAGTTTGGAACTAAAGAGAAAGATATCAAGCGATTGTATTATAAAAATTTTTACAACAACTTGATAAATTAATTAGAGAATAAAATATTATTTTCATTGAAATGTAAAATAATTTCATAAATATAATATTGACTAACGAATTTCGATAGTCTATTACTTGATGAATCATAGTAGTTTACTAGACTAAAGTTAGTTTATTGATGCCGTAGCATCATGGTTTCATGTTCTCAAAATATTAAACAACCGAATTCCTAATACATTAGTTTCTTATAAAAATGGAACAAGATATTACTCAAGAATCTCACCCAGTATACATGTATATATATTCTTAGTGCTTTTCCTGTGTCTTACAACGTTGTGGGAGAGATGGTAATGCATTACGTTGGGCTCGACTCGACGATCTAAAATCGGATGTGGAGCAACGACCTTCGGGACAACACGGATCATGAGTTGTATTTTTCATTCCGATATTTGAGTACCCGGGATATTTGATAATGCTTCCGACTCACTAATTTCATCAATGGTCAAGTGCTGACTGATATATTATAGCAAATAAATAATAATAATAGCTACAAATATATATCAATCAACAATCTCTTTCAAGTTAAATCATATTACTGATGAGCAACAGCATTCAAAATAAATTTAAACTCTTTCTTCACCACATTTATAAAACAAGACTTTTTTGAGAAAATATTCATTCTCAAGATTTTAATTTAAATATTTCCCGTCAAAAATAATTATTTATTTGCAGTAATAAACTAAGTGACATTTAAAGATCAAGATAATCAAGAAAATAATTACATAAATTATTCCATTAAATATATAATATATTCGTTTATTTAACGGAATAAAATGTATTTCTGGCATTTCACCTTCTTTTTTTAAAAATTTGATCTGTTAATTTACTGGAACAAGTACAAGATAAGATCTTTACTTTCAAAGGTTTGTTTGGTGTTATTTTCGATACGAAAAATTATCAAATTAGCTAAAAATTTATGCAAAGTTTATCTTTGGATTTAATAATTTATTGTCTGCATAAATCATTTTATTAATGATAATACTATCTAATAAAATATTAAATGCTGCAATAAAATTTTTGCTATACCGTAAAACCAATCGTAAAGAATACAAAAATAGCCACCAATTTTTCGACTTCTTTTGACAGATTAATAAAATAATGATAGCTGTCAAGAAACAATAAAAATCTGACGACAGACATTTAAATTAAACTTTGAAGAAAAAATTCAGTTGAATATCAAAAAAATCTCAGTATTAATCTACATGCGTTGGATATTTTATAAAAAAATTATCCATCTGATCGAACTGCTACACTGAGGCCATTTATTTTTATTTAGTTTGTTTTATTATTTTTTTTAACGTATGCTAATTCAAAGCCTGCGGTCCATGATCGTCGTATTCACTGGCTCGTGAAAAAACGTGTTATTTCAAAAGAGTTAGGTATACTGTATCCAGAGAATCCAAAGATTAAAAATACTAAAAACCATATCCTCACTTTAGTTTGTGTTTTTTTTTTTTACATTAATAACTGTTTTAATTTTTTCATACATATGTGATGTACATATTCATCACCCGCTCACACACGCATATAATATAACATAATACAACTGTTAATTTAAAAACTATCACTAACCTTTGTTCAGCAGCTCTATCACGTTGTCTTCTATTTTTGAACCAGTTGCTTACTTGTGTAGTAGTTAAGCCAGTACTTTCTGCCAGTTCTCGTTTCTCTCTCGGTGACGGATATGGATTTGAAGCATACCATTCTCTCAAAACACTTCTTGACTTTTCTTTGAAACAATAAGACGTTTCTTCGCCATCCCAAATCGTCCTTGGTAACGGAAACTTTCGTCTCACTCGATATTTACCTAAAAAAATAAACCCATTTCATAAAATATAAACCATTTTAAACCAACACACATGTCCACAAATTATATATCTATAAAAAATACAAACCAACAGCTCCAAGTGCTCTGCCACGAAGTCTTTCAGCTTCAATATAGTGAGCTTTGAGCCACAAGGCCTGTAGTTTTGGATGATTGTGTGGACTAAATGAGTTGCTTTCAAGAATTTGGTAAAGCTGCTTGAAATTACACCGATGAAAGGCAACAATTGCCTTTGCCTTGAGCACACTTTCATGCCGTTGAAGACGTGCACATTGTGGTAACGACCAGAGAAACCTGCCAAGACGTTCGATGGAACCAGCTTGCTGGAGTACCTGGACAGATGACACCATCGCCTTGAAGACGATAGACAGGAGGGGCACACTGTTAGTCGGCAGAACTCATCCCGATCTCCTCTTACTCTAGTATATCTTGTATATATTATCATTATCGTATCCCAATCATTATTATCTTTATCGATTTCCGATAGATCATCTCCCACAAACCCCTAATTAACCTACAGTTATTTATTAATTAACGGTTACCTAAATTATTCCTTTTAATTTTTTAAATATTTCATGACCTTTTTTCTCAAAACGGATTAACCCGAAATTGTTATTTCCTCGCGATACAAGACAACTAGCGCCCACGTCACACGGATAATTAACGAGACAATTGTTTTATGACTTTAAATATTGCATACATATATATGTGTTATTGCATACATATATTTCACAGTGTTATTGTTAATTTAAATTATTAAAAGTTCCGTGTGACGAAAGCAAGGAGCTAACGACGTACGGCCGTTATTCGCGCAAACAATTCATTTATTATTTCATTTATAACTTTGGGTATTCTAAATATTAATATTAGTTATTTTTTTGTAATATTATTGCTGTGTTATTTAAATTCATTGAAAATATTAAGTATTTAATATATAATAACGTATATTTATAATTTGACGTTACTGTAAATATTTAACTGAATAATAAAAATAATAAAAAAATATTTATAGTGTTAATTTAAATCCTATTGAGTGATATATTGTAAATGTTGTGTTAATATAATGAACATAAACATACTTTCAAATACGGCTATTAATTTTTAACGTCGGATCACGCGCTGACAAACTTTAGTGTGCGGTTCAAAAATATTTGTATATATGATGGTTCAAATGATATAATAAAAATATTTATTATTTCTCGTTTGTTGTCAGAGCAAGCTATCGACGAAGCATTAAACTGACATTAAAAATTATTGGACCAAGAAAATAAAATATATAATTTACGTAGTTATTTTATGTAACATAAATATTTGCAGTGTTTATGATTAAAAAATCAACATTGATAGTCTAACAAAAGAAATTATAAATAACAATGGATTATTATATCATTCGGTAATTCAATATTAACATAATGAGATAATTGTAAGTTAAAAAAAAATTTTTGAACCGAGCAACTACAGAATCTAAACTAAAATTTAGTTAGTTTTACTAAAAAAATATTAAACCCTAAAACTATTCATATATTTACTTGCGTTTAAAAAGTAACCCAACAATGAATTTTCTCTCAGCATAAAAACAAAATATATATGAACAAGAAAACAAACAATAAGCCAAAAAAAGGACTAACCTCACAAACACAAGCAACTTGCTCCTGAGTAAACCCAAAAGTGGGCAGCTTTTCATTAGTATTGGCACTAGCTCCAGCAGAGCTGGCAGGACTGTCTTGAGGGCTGTAAGTGGTAAGGGCTCCGGCACTACCAGTAATATTGTAAGTCCCAGCAGCATCGACGGACCCCGTGGCGTGACCACCCAGTGAGTTTGGGGTACCCTGGGGACTATAATCACCAGTTGAACCGAGTACATCAGCTCCTGAAGACGGTCCCATAGCGCCACTGGTCCCCACGGCACCACCGTAGCCCATCATCACCTCATTGGGGCCAACAACGCCCCCAGGTACACCGTTACCTCCACCCTCCACTGTGAACTTGACACCTTCTCCACACACTGTCTCACCAACACTTGAGTTGTTACTTTATCTACTTAAATTATTCTTATTCCTCTTTATCAATTTATTACTCCAAAACCAACTTACTATGCCTACTTATGTTTCTTATGTCTGCGCTCACAATTTACTACCCAAAATCTTTATTTTCCATCAGGGGGAAAGCAAAATTGTTTGATCATCATATCTTCCGACAAGAATTTGCATAATTAACAAACAAAAAAAAAATAATAATAAAAATGATAATGAAAGTGTGTAGTTTTGATCACTTGAACGACATTCGACAGATAGAAATGAAAAACTAAATACAAGTAGATTTAATACATAGAGTAAAGTATACACGGACTTCTTGAAGCAAGATATTTTTAGTCGAGCCACTGGTGCTGCTGCTACTGCTGCTGCCTCTGCCTACTCTGTGTACACTCTCTACACCACTCTAACACCAGGGATATTTCTCGAATTACCAAGCTACCGCGAGGTCAACTACAATTATTCTCTAATCCGTTGGCCTCTTTTACATTAAAAATACATGGATTTTTTTTAAATTCATACACACTTTAATTGTCTTGAATTACTTGATCACATGCTACCCAATATCTGATTAATGGCAAAACGGATTTTATGTTCCTGGATGATATCGAGGATTTATACCTTGTTTTTTTATTTTTGTTACACGTTTATATATTTTACAGGTTGTACAATAAGTATATATATGAACACACAGTCTGAGATGTGAATATACGGTATTTATAGACTCATATTCTCGTCTCTCTACTTCCTAAATATATTTTTCTCAAGCGAACCAGCACTCTATTATTAGTTCAGCCACTAGTGAGAATGTGATATCCCAACTTAAATATCAGATTAAACATTTTTTTTTAATTTGTCAAGTTATATTATATTCACATATAACACACTTTTCATAGCGTCCATTAAATATGTATGTATAAAACATATAATAATTTAAAATATATATAAATTAAATTATCGCATTAAATGATATGCAACACTAGACAATTGACACAGAATTCACTAGATTAAAAACACTATTTGAATGTTCAAAATAGCATTCTTCAATAAATAACATAAATATTTAGTGTCTGTATCCTAATAATCATCATCGTTATTATTATCCCTGACTAATCCACTTTAGGTCATAAGAAAAACAACACTTTAATGAGTTTACTAGGTGTTACAACACACAGCTTCACCACTATGATGACGTTCGCTAACGCACGCATGTGAGACGACTGGTTCGCGCACAACATCTTAACTGTTCCGTTTCAGCATCCTCGTGCCTCCACCAAATCACACATTGGTAGGGGCGTGACCTTTCAGTGTGTTCAGGGCCCAGGAATATGAACCTCTATTGGACAGCAGGCGTGGTCAGCTTTGTAACGCCTCTGTACTATTGGTTGCTGAATATGTTACCAACTAACTAGTTACGCGATAGTTGAACCCACTTTTTTTACCCCTTCGAAACAACTAAATCGAGCAAAAAACTCAGGGGTATGAGCATGTGACTCAGAACTTTTATGTGCCCCCGCCTTTTATTCATTTGCACTCAGGATGTTTTGTTGTTATTGTATCAAACTTTTTCAATGTTCAATCTCTTTGTGTTATATTCAAACCTAACATTTTTTTTAATATTCATAAACCTACTTTTTTTAAAATAACATTTTTTGTGTTTGTCGAAAGGCGGTGTTTGTTTACATACAAAAAAATAAAGTTTTGGAATAAATTTTTAAAAAAACCAGTTGTATAAATTTTTATGAAAACTTTTTAATTGAAGATTATAAACAAATCATATGACAGTTAAGAAAGTTTATGGGACTTGGACATTATTTGAAGAAACAGAAACAAGTAGTTACGGTCAATTTCCTTGCAAACAGTAATATAATTATTGTAATAGTTGTTTTTTAAATTATAGTATGCAATTTAAAATAAATAACGTTTTGTTAACTGAACAAATAACTGATCACATTTGTTTATATATAATTTAGAATAGAAAACCATATTTTTAAGTGATATGTATACCATCTTGCGACTTTTCTGCTCGAAAAACAATATATGTTTTTTCAGACTAAAAAGCTAAATTTATCTAGAAAATATGTGCTGTGTCGGAAGTTATAAAAATAAATGTTTAACTAAATTTTTGGGTACACGGTTGATGGGTTAAAAACCACATTTCTGGGACTGGAGTCCTTTCCGCCGGCAAAGGAGAGAAAGAAGGAAAAACATCGGGCCCTGACAGAAGAACAGTTGAGCCGTTTGTTTTACGTATGCAACCTTCTTCCCGGCATTGAGCCAGTTTGATTGACACGGGACGACGTGGATGTCTGGTGTCACTGATGGAACTTCTTCCACGTGTTGAAGATTCTGCCTCTACTCTCTCCGTTTTTTTTTTTTTAATTTCAAGAATTCTCCAAAGATTCTTAACGAATATATCAAAGCTCAATTTAACCGTATTATAAATATGTAATTAATATTAAAATTAATTTACGATTATGCAGCTCAAAAAATATAAAATTTGATTCTGCATCAAAATTATAGTTGTAATTTAAAAGCGGGTTATAATGTCTTTCAATAATAAAAACTCAGTTTATTTTATCAAAACTGATTTTAAAAAATTATGAGGTCAAAGCAGTAGCATTTATTTATATATTTTTATTCTACAAATCACACCTGAATAACTGACATTTTATATCCAATTTGTGTTCAAAAAACCAAGACTACTGCATTGGGATATCCTGCTGTGACCTCTTTCAACAGAGCCGTCAGAAAGAGTGCTTCTGAAATCTCTTTCGCTTTCTTTCATATTATTTCTTTACACATAATATATATCTATGTAAAACACTACATCATAATCTTTCAAAATTTAAATTTCGACTATTCTGACCCGCGAGTGTTTGGCAAAGTAGCATGTGTCAGCGGATAATAAAAATGATATATGATTTACAATCGAATTCAAATATTAATTCATCCAGGTAGAACAATATTAAAGAGTGTCAAATTTTTGCTACAGGACAATGATCCATTACCACTGGATATGGTGATGAATAAAGAATAAAATAAAAATAATAAATTCAAAAACACAGCATATATTAAATGTAAATAATAAAGGCAATAAATGATGAACATATGGACATTAATTCCCGTGTTGTTCTGATGACCAACGGAAGAAAAATTCCATGTTATTGCACAACAATGAGAGTTGGGGAACAACATCCCTTTTTAGAAAAAGACAGAAGGGCATAAAAGAATAAAATAAAAGTAAAAACGGCCGTATAACAGATAGAAAAACCGTAAAAGAGAGCATCTAATCAAGTAAAAGTAAAAAGTACAATATGCTTATATATATATTGGTTTCCCATATAAGAAACGACAGCGCACATTTACGAAGAAATATTTTAGGGAGAAACTCATCACTACAGAAGCAGTATACCAGTGTATACATGTTATTTCGCTTGTCAACTGCTATCGTTTGTCTACAAAAGCTTTACAGAGGCGCCAGGTATACGGTCCGGTTTTGACGGGGCCTCATGGCGAGTTTGAATACCCACGTAATTGCGCCACGTCCTGGGACCTATTCACGTCATTGCATTTTCGACTAGCTTAAATATATAAAGCAATCCTAGCATTTACGTGTGCGGTGTATACCCCGGTATAAAAAAACCGATGAACAACCACCAATCTTCATTGTTAATCTCAAAAGTGTTGAGGTTAACTATATTGTTGATGCTTGTCAAAGATTAAATCACTATAAAAAGTCTGAATCATTGCTAAATTATGATCGACGAGCTTACATTTAGTGGCATTCGATTTTACTAGTCAATGTATAATTTATTAATGACATATTGATGCTACAAACTTTGAATAGTTTACTTACTGTAATTTGTTCCGAAAATTTTTAAATCAGTTTGTGTCGAACTGTAGTTTTACTTGAATCTGTTTAGGATCATCCTTAACGGTTAGAAATAAAAAAGGATAAAGTAAACTTATCGCGGTTATACTATTTCAACGACATGCTACACTGCTGTATTATTTAATGAATAGTACTTTCTACGATTGAAATGTGAGCAATGAAATTTATATAAAAAATTTTTTGTGTTAATAAAATGTTAAAAATTTATTATGACAAACCTGAATGAGCTTTCTTTATGAAAGGAATAAAGTTAACTAAAATTCTAGCCATATTAAACTGAAAAATACGAAACAAAATAGATTTTCCGACCATTATTTTGCTTCAATCAAAAATTTTAATATCATATGCGATATTAATTATTCAGACAATGTAAATTGCTATTATGAAAAATAGTAGATTTATTATAAAAATTCAAATCTAGGTTCTCATTAATATATGTAATTATTTGGGCGTTTCGTCATATTTATTGATGTGAATTCTCCCAGCATCTCTTAATTATCGGTAATAAACTGATCCTCACCTTTGAAATATTTATATTTACTATCTGAAAATGAAAACCATCACTAAATTTGAAAAGGAAATGCTTTCCTGCATTTTTTCCCCCTAAAAAAATATCCTGATACCGTCAGTTTTCCAAAAATCATTACAAATTTATCATCTTGTCATCCATTTATAAAATCTCGATGTTTTTCATCTTCCAAACCATGATAAATATCATTTTTAAATACATATATATATAAAAACAAAATGGAAGTCACTACAAAACAGTGTCTGCATTCCGCATGCTCCGTAATACTCACAGAAGTCGTGCGACGAGCAGATCGATTTTCACTCCGTGGTAGAGGCATCCATGGAAACCAGGGACCAATGCGAAACGAACTTGCCATTATTTTTTTGTCTCTATTTTGCAAGTTTAACGATTTTTCAATATTGAATGCTACTGGAGAATTCAGTTATTATACTGTATAATTTTGTATACATGATGGGAAGGTTATATCCATTTATTGTCGCACCCTTCTGTAATGAGATCATCTCGGTCCCTATGAGTGCAGATACGGCATTCGTTGAAAATCGAAACCTCAAGAAGTAAGTGACTTCCGTGTTTTCTGCACCATACAGCCACAGGGGATGTCCTATCGCGATTGTTTTATTCTATGCCCTTTCCCTCTGTTTGGTATAAGTAATACTTTATCGCCTTGACGCTAAATTATATCATACAAGCTGTCAATTCAATTTCTATTTAAAATTTAATTGCTCAATAATCATGAGATATACATATTTTTACATATATTTGTGTCTAACATATGCATTAAACTTTTTTTGAACTAAAACTACTCTGAATAAATTTATTTTAATTAGAAGTCGCAATGTAAGCTTAATAATTATATGTATAAACGCAAATGTTATATATCTTCACACTTATCCATATATATATTTATAGTAAGTCGAACTCCTGATATAAATTTAGTCTGGCATAAAGTTTTTATCTTGAACTATTGATAAATTATTTACTAGCAGAAACTCATACAGAAAACTTCGTTTCGTAATAAAACGCTTTATTCGGAATATAGTTATTAATATAGTTAAAAAGTACTAAACGATAACCAAAAACATAATATACTGAACTCAACGTGAAAATCAATCATGCTAGGCTAGACAGCTGTATGCTTCCGAAACGTCAATACGTGCCAGGTACATATCAACTTCACTTCCAACACTGCAAATATATTACAAACTTATTATACATATACGTATACGTATCCGATATAATTATTTTTGTATAATTACTAATAGTTCATTTATATATTTATTAATTATAGTTTTATTCTTTTAATACATTAAATTAAAGGCATATTTTTTGAACTTCTTTAATATAATTTTCAAAAAAACACGAAAATTGAATATTTCAATTTTTTAAAAAGGTTTTCAACCCTCTACTTACGTGTTGTATTCAATATTGAAGCACTTTGATGCTTATTGATTCTATAGAATCAGAATTGTAATATGATAGATTTACGTATAGATAAACTAACAATTTTTTTATTTATATACAGAATCCAAATTTATTGATAATAATAATTGCAAACAGCTATTTTATTACGAATTTCAGCTAAATCAACTTGAATTCATTGTGTAATAAATACGAATGTAATTATAAATAATGATTCAAAAATTTGATATGGAATTTTTTGTTTTCAATATTGTTATATTGAACTAAGTCCAGTAACGTGATTTTCAATGCAATGTTAGTTAAAATGCAAAATCGGTAAACTGTATTCATTCATAATGGTCTCTTATGATTTATAGTTTTGCAATGTTGATGATAATATATACTTTTAGTCTCAAAAAGGCATGGATCAATTTTCACCATCATTATTTTTTATATTTTTCATATAATAGTGTATATCAAATTCCTTTTGAATGAATTTTGTGTACATATATGTACATGTTTCTAAAAATATATTACCTAATTTATAACATTTATTAAAAGGCTTATATTATAACAAACTTAAATATTGAATTTTAAGAGTTTGTAATGAATGAAAAATTTATCTACATTAGTTTTTCTTTACAGGATTAAAAGTTTGAAAAATAGTTCATAAATAAATTTTCCTATGGTATTAACTATATTATCTTTAAAAAAAAATGAAAAAATGCCACCCGTACCCGAAATGAAAAGGTATAATATATATTATTTGAATTAATATAAATTAGAGTCCTAAAATAATTAATTAAAGCTAATTTCATAATTTATTGAATCTCATGATATCGATTCTGGTACCTTTGAAATGCCACAAAAAATGAACTAATAAATTTATAATAGTCAATTATTGCTTATTTCATGAGCTACTCTATAAAATTTACGAATCTCAGTTGTCTTATCATTTAGAAGTCATGAGAAGATGAAGCTGCGAAAGTAAATTATTAAAATTTTTCTAAAATATTCGAGATCATCAATTTGTTGGAAGAAATTGTTATAAAACCCAAGTTATGTAGTGAAAATTGAAGCTAATTTCACTATCTTTAAGATGTACTTTACGAAATTGAATTATTGCTTTTGGTTACAAAGTTATTTGAGGATAAAGCAAACAATGCTATTTTTACGAAAATCATATAAAATTTCAAACACCCACATCTTTTAAACTATCCGACTGATTTTTTTTGGTTAAAATTTTGAAATGGTCGTGTTATTTTGGGCGATCAACTTACCTCATATTTTTTCCAGACACTATGAATAAGGATTAAAAAAAAAAATTTGATTTTGCTAGAAAGTGTCATGTAATTTTTCCCCACTCTCCTCTCCATACACATATATTATGATAAAATAGCTGTATATGAGTATTGTGTATGATCGAAGTTGCGTTCTCTATTTTCCCTTTGGGATGTCTATATGGAAGCCGTCTGCGGGACATGAATGCTAACGTTGCTGTTGTATCAGATTACCGACATCATCGATTCTGTCGCACACGAAGATAGTATGATCGTATTCGACACATTTTTTTCGATATTCGACCACTCGATAGTCACCTTTATATATTTTTTCTATATGCAGCTTCCAATATTGTTTTATTTTTATACTCGGATACATCATAAAATCAATTTTTATTTTTTTTTTAAATCTCTAACATAAAACATACGTATACACCATTACAATTATTTAAATTTACAGTAGCATGCAATTTTTTTTCCAACAATTTACTGTGAAATCGCGATTTCATCTAAAAAGATATGATTAAATTAATTAAACAACAGAGTATGTTTATTCTATTGTAATTCTAATCACGGATCAAATATCGTACGTTATTAAAAGATGACGTGAACTTATGGTGATAAAATCAGAAAGGGGTGGAGGTGTTTGAAGAACTGTTGTCAAGAGTTCTCAGTACTTAACTGCAATATAAGTGCATACATAATATATTTATTGTTATTATCTATATATTACACTTGATACAAGAAAAAATTGTTATTTAGTCAATTAACAAATGTATAATATGAAAACACAAGATTTAATCGTTACTTCACATTCAGCAATTTAAAAATTTTTATCAAAAATAAAAATTAAGGAAATTTATTCATTATGATAATAAAAAAAAAGTTTTATGAACTATTTATCTATTAAGTTCATCCAAAAAAAAATCTTTAAGTAGATAAATATTTATCTGCTCCTTGAAAACGAATCAGTAAAAATTACTATTTTGCAGTGGACTCACTCATTAGTGAAAAGTGAATCGGTATCGAAATTAGTGAGTTTTCACTAATGAATAGTCAATAGTCACTATATTTTCACTATTTCAAATTTAAAAGAGTGACGTTATTAATAACACGTTATTAAATTACCCAAAAAGTATGATACTGTAAGGACTTGTGGTAAATATCTAAATGTTTCCTATGCTGTAAAATATATTACACGGAAAAAAAACTCTAAAAATTACTATTTGAAATTATAACTCGGAACCCGGTTGTCCATATGGGGAATTTTAACATTCAAATAGTAAATTTTATAATACGTGTCGTCTATTTTTTAAGTTTCAGTTACAATTTTTAAAGTTCAAATAGTAATTTTTCTTGCATAGACAATAAATTTTTATACTTATTCTGTAATTATTCACGTTTATATCGTAAATGAAAAAATTACTATTTAGAATAATAATATTTAGTGATCACTTTATCATTATATTACTTGTCATTCTCAATTTTTATAGTTCTTTTTTTCCGTGTACCAAATTTAGCAATATTAGAAACTTACCAATTTTTATTATGCTGTAGACCAAACTTGAAACAGGAAGTGAAGCATCCAAAAAGTTATTATGCTCATATGAAAAATAATTATGCTCTGTCACAATACTTACTACGTGCGAGAAACTTTACGAAAAAAAAAGAGGTGCTACAACAGGATTTTCATACTACAGCAACAGGACACATGGAATAAAATCCTGTTGCAGCAATTTTTTTCATACTTTGAATTTTTTTTCAAATTTTGAAATTTTACTATACTGACAAAAAAAAATTGGTACACGAAACTTGTTCCTTATTTTATTGATCCCACAGAAAAAATCCTATTGCTCCCACAGGATGTGTCCTGTTGCTGTAACATGAAAATCCTGTTGCTACAACAGGATTTTGTCCTTTTGCAGCACTTATTTTTTTCCGTGTTACCGCAATAAGTTTTAATAACAATTACTTTCACGCATTATGAGAATTTCGATGCGGCAGAATAACTTTTTGGATGCTTCACTTCCTGTTTTAAGTTTGGTCGACAGCATAATAAAAATTGTTAGGTTTCGAGCCAACATTTTTCTCCATAAATGAAGTCCGATTTCTACTTTATATACAACATAGTAAAAATTTAGTTACTGGCTAGATGCCCTTACAGTACCAATCTTTATAGGTAATTTTTACTCAAAAATTCTCTGCGTGCAGTCTAACGGATTAAAAATTTTTTTAAATAATCAGTAAAAAAGTTTATTTATTTTATTTGAAATATGAATCCATAATAATTGAATATTATTTATAATTACACATGCAGTAATTACATTAACTTCTTTTTTTTTAATTTCAAATTTTCCAAGTTATGATTTGAAAATATGTTCTCAACTTAGATATTTTTAGATTTTATAATATTTAAGTATGGTGGCAATATTACTTTATGGTATAATTTGATAATAAAAAAAACGCTCGTCATTAATTTCTAAAAATATGTGTATCCTCATTTAAAACAATTTATTGTATAAAATATAAAAACAAATATATATTCATATATAAATGATATCCATTATTATTTAAATCAAGTCGATAATATTTATTCGTATATTTTAATAAAAATAAATAAAATTATCAGAATCAGCAAATTTTATATTTAAGATGTTTATCACTGATATCAGCAAACATTTGTACAGCTCTCACTATATAATCTGATAATGAAACAAATTCCTTTTCTAAAAAAATAATAATAAAAAGTCATTGAAATTACTTGTTCATAAATAAATATTGGCAAAAAAAAATGAAGAAAACCAAAGACTTGGTATAAAATTCATTTCGATGGATATTACGTACATTCCCATGTGTAAAAGTCAAAGCAAAACAGAAAGATAAAATCGCGAGTGTGAGTGAGAAGGCAGTCTGAAAGTTACGACCTCGAGGACTTGAGTAAGAGAAAGAAAGAGACAAAAGTATCTAGTGTGAGGGGTCGAGAGACTCGAGTCGTCGTGTCAGACCGGTCTATAATTTGTCGGGGTGAGTTACCGCCCTTGTCTTTGCTTAGTGTTGGGCGTTCGTTCCGTTTGGCTCTGCTTCGATGCTATCGGTGCATACCACACTTGGACAGGTGGCCATCTCGTGACTCCCACACTCGCAAACCGGGAAAACACGCTCGATCTTCTCTTTTTATTTTTAATTTTTATTATTATTATTTTTTTTTTCTCATTATTTTTATTACTAACTTATACTAGGTGCGTGAGACACGCGTGTTTAATCTCAGCGTTAACCATGTTTCAAAAATCAAATTTAGTTCATAAACGGTCAGGATGCATCCTTATATTTTATTACTACTACCCACGCATTTATACGAATATAAAATTAAATTGACATTAATATGAAATTTGTAAACGCGCGTTTTTTTAAAAATTTAAATTGTCGGGCTTTTTTATTATTTATTTTTTATTTAATTAACTTGGCAATAAAAAATTGTTCTAATGGATATTTAAATAATAATAAATGTGTATGTACTTTGATAACACGAAGTTTGTGGAAAAAAAAAATTGTTAAGAGTTATCATTTGAATGATAAGAAGACGGAAATGGGAAGGAATGATTTTTATGGTAAACATAACAGCAAATAAAAATAAACAAGCGGAACAAATGATGGGGCATATAGCAGCAGGTTTAGTTTAGGTAGTACATGCGTTGGACATTGGGCACCACGTTGAGTTTATGTGGCCTTGGTGTTCATCGCCCGCCCACATCGCCGAACCTCCCGATTCTCCAGACACGATAAAGGCCCCGCGTGCTGCTGCAAATTTATCGTTAATAATTTACAGAGTGAGAGCTGGCTCGTTAGTCGGCTCTACTCATTTTTCTTACATTACTAAACAAAACGATCAAACGGTCTTTTGTTTACATGAAAACAAATTTTTAAATCTTCGCGCGATAAGCATCTTCAGCTTAATTTAATGATGCGCATGGTAATTAAAATAATAGAGAATGCAGAATAAAAAATTAAACAGAGTAAATTTTAAATATTTTTTTTATGCAAATATATGAGAGATGATTTTTAAAATGTCACTGTCATTTAAATATTTTAAAAATAATAATAATGCAAACTCTTTTCTCTGATGATCATCTTCCCTGGATTACCATCGCATATACACACGATGTAAAAATTTTATATTTCTTTTTTCGTCCACTGGCTCCTTTCCATATCACGTCGTCGTCGTCGTCGTCGTCAGTATAACCACTATGTCCACTACTACTAGAAGACAGGACAAGTAAAGAGCAAATTTCGGAGGGAGAAATACTCGACGTAATACAACACCGGAAGCGTCTCGAGCATGACGCCACCCTGAAGTTGCAGAACACACGGAAGAGCAGAGGGCGTACAAAAGAGAGACAGAAAAAACATACAAGTCAAACTTTTACAACTCGGTGCTCTGCATTTTGTTCAATGTCCTTTCCTTATTTCTATTTAGCTGCATTATAATATACATACATGTATATACATATATTATAATTGTATTGTATGTGCGTCGATGTGGCTGGCGCGTGGATGTGACGATCAGACGCATACCCACTCGACATACGGATTGAATTACCTGTATAGCATTGCGAATATATGCCAACTCTATTTCTCTCTTATTTATAACCAACATACACACTCATATATAAATATATATGCATACATGGATATATATATCATTATATAATTTAATTTATTTTATTTGAGTAAATAATTTTATTCTTCAACAAAAAATATATTTTAATCGATAGACTAAAAAACTGGATATCAACTTGAGTGTAAGAAAATTGAAGTACAAAAAAAAATTATTTTAAAAATTCGTGGGTGGTAAAAAGCACAAAGGTGAGTAAAACGAGTCAATGGATACTTTGAAGAATAGAAAAAATGTAAAAAAAAAAAATTAGCAGTCAATTCTAGACGATCCATCGAAGGACTAAAGGCTCTTCAGGAAAAAGAACCAAAGGACGATACGAAGAAAGAAAAAATAAGAGTACTATACCGCGTGGACATTGCGCGATGGTGGCAAACTCGCGGAGGCACCGAGAGGAAGATGAGGTCGGGGTAACCGGACACCTGGCCACACCAAAGGTAACGTGAGCCCTTACCACTCGCCAGGCCACCACCATGCACTTTTTCTTTCTTTCTCTCACTTTTTATCTTCCTTCTCTCTATACTGATCGAGCTCCCTCATTCTCGCTGTAAATATATATGTGTAGTTATATACAATATATATATATATGTATACAGAATACTACTGTCTGTGATGTGGCCCATCGAAATATCTTGGGCCACAAATGAGGCTGTGAAATCTCTAAAGGCCTCTCCATCAGTGCAGACGATGGGCAAACGAAAAATAAAACAACGTGCGATAAATAAAGAGGACACAGGCCTACTACTGAAATGAAAATGTCCAGGTGATGAGACAAATGTGTGAAAGGAATGAATAAAAATAATGAATAAAAAGATAAAAATAAACCAAATGAAAATCTTAATCAACTTGTTTTTTTTATTATAAAATTTTATAAATATAAAACTTTAATTGTGATTACAATTTTATAATAAACAATTAAAATCATCTCTGTTATCTCAATAATTTTATAAATTTTTCACTCGAAAAAAACAATAATATATTTTTAAAAGAAAATGCAGCAAACTGACTACAAAGTTTTCAATAATAAACAAACTCATATATACTGATAAATATATATTTCTTTTAAATCAACTAACAAATAAGGCTGAAGAAGAAGCTGTCCTCACACTGACGAAAAATTTTATATTATGAAATAAAACAAAAATTTTCTTAATAAGACTAGAAACTTTTTGTCGCCTTAAGAAAATTTTCTTAATTAATTCATAATGTTAAAAATTCCTTAGGGTAAGTAAAAATTTTTTTAGGGTGAGTATTTTTGCACCAAAAAATATCCTTTTTTTCTGTGTGCGTAAGAAGTCTCAAAAAAAAAAAATTATTTCTGTACACGGAAAGAAAATTATAGGGAGTATTCCTATGCATTATAGGAATGGTTCCTATAATAGTATAGGAATTGTACCCATACTATTATAGGAATGGTTCCTATATATTATAGGAACCATTCCCATAAATTATAGGAACCATTCCTATAATATTATAGTAACTATTCCTATAATATTACAGAATCTATTCCTATAAGATTATAGGAACTATTCCTATAATAGTATAGGAACCATTCCTATAATATTATGAAAATGGGAATAGTTCCTATAATTATAGGAATGGTCCCTATAATATTATAGGAACTATTCCTATAATTTATAGGAATGGTTCCTATAATTTATAGGAATCGTTCCTCTATATTATAGGAACAATTCCTATAATATTGTAGGAACCATTCCCATAAATTATAGGAACCATTCCTATAATGGTATAGGTATCATTCTCATAATTATAGGAACTATTCCTAAAATTATGGGTAATATTCCTATATCTATAGGACGTGTTCCCATAATTTATGGTCGTCATTCCTATACTGGTATAGGATGAAATTTCACAAAATTATAGGAACCATTCCCATAATTTTCTTTCCGTGTAACTCGCATTTTTTATAATTGTAAAATTAAGAGAAAACTTAGAGAAACCTAGAGAAATCCTAGAAAAATCCTACAGAAATCCTAGAGAAATCTAGAGAAATCCTAGAGAAAATTGTATCGGTGTTTAAAAACGGCCCGTGTTAAATTTTTTGTGTTGATTATTTTTTGTCAAATCAACACAATTCTCTATGTAACTTTACAAATTTTTATCGATCTAATATTCAACACTTCAAAAGTATTACCTAGTAAAAAAATCGAAATTATCAACATTTATTGAGTGTTACTTTAAAATCAACATAAAAAAAGTGTTGAAGCGACAGGAGAATTGTTAAATGTCTGCTAATTTTAAGATCATGTTTACTATCACAAAACAGTTCAATGTTAAATAATAATTGTCGAAACTTGATAACCTAAAAATTAAATGTAAAAGTTAGCATGTTTTTTGTTCTTCTATTAATATTTAAAAAATGTTAAAGTTACCTCTCATATTTTTCGAATAGCGTTAAAATTTAACACAAATATAATCTGGGTTGAAAAATAAGACAAATATTGTGTGGACCGTTTCTAACACACAGATTGTGTTGATTTCAACCCAATATTTTGTACTATGAAGTTAAATTCATTAACTTTGATAATTTTTCTTTACTTCATTTTTTTCAGAGATAACACAAAAAATGTTAATTAATTTATTAGTTAAATACCTGAAATTTACTGTATGCATTGTATTCTTAATGTTAACAACAGCTCACATTAAAGATAGAACATGAAGACTAAAACCCATAAGAGTAAATTTAAAATACAGCTCCATGACACTTTTTATAGAAACGTGAGATCGCACGTGGCGTTGTTTCGCATTAGACATTTAGATATTTTGTTTTCTCGCGTGGTTACAGTAACAATGTGTAATGGAGCCAGTATAAAAGGCACTGAAGGGGATGATGACGCGTGAGAGCATTACCGTATAGTACGACACGTGGACTCCCCTCATACGTATTACTGTAACGACTATCTCATTATCCTGTCCAATCAAATTACCGCTTGCAATACTAATTTTTCATGCTTTTAATATACTCTTCTTAATTTGTATCAACATAATCCTCACATCACAAGCTTCATAACATCACTGAATTCAAAAACATATTTTTAATTATTTAAAAACAAATAAATAAGTGCAATAATTTATTTAATCTTGAAATCATAAAATAAACAATTTTATTACTCGCCTTAAAAAATATTTCATCAAATAAATTAACGCAAAAAATAAACCTCATAAATATATTTAAGGATATATATATACATACATATAATATATTTAGCATATCTTGTTTTTAACATGAAACAATTGTAATGAAAGTTGTTCTTGATACCGAATTTTGATTACCGATGCTTCTTCTCTTACACTTTAAGGATCATACATAAACATAAGTATAAAATAATAATCTTTCTCTGTTATTCCGAGTTGAGTAAAGGCAATATGTACAAGGAGAGACAGTGAGTGCGTGCTTGGCAAGGGAGGTAAAAGGCGTAGTTCATAAATACGTGTAGGTTCGGCAGTAAATCTTGCCACCTAACCGCGAGCGAGTGCCTGAGAAGGTGGTCCCCGTCGTTCTCGTCCCTCTCTGCAGTCATTCTTGTTGTTAATTGCCGTGTTTTAACACCTATCTCTCTTCTATCGACTTTTTTTTTATATGCCTTAGGTATGTTCTTAGCATTTTTTATTTGTTTATTCTCTTTCAATTTATATACTATTCTTACGATTATTTTTATTATCATTCTCTTATTTATATTTATCGTCTATCATTCAATTTATTTAAATAAAATTATTCCTATTAAAAATATATTTTTCATTTTATTTAAAGTTTTTAAATATTTTGCAACATAAATTTATTTATAAATAAATAAATAATTTAAATTTATTTTAATGGAAAAATTTTTAAACGGTCGTAAACTTAAAAAAAAAAACGTGAAATGCGGATGTACTTAGGATTAAATAAAAAAAAAAAATAAAATTGAGAAGAATGAAATGTGAAGAGCAGAGTTAAGGCACGAAACTAACCATAATACATCATCATGAAAATATGATTTAACAAAATGTTAATGGTAAAAAATAAAAACAAGTCAGGAGGAGAGGAGATCGTTAAAACGTTCGTCTTGGAACGACAGTAGATATCGATGTGAGGAGATGAGAGAAGTGCCAAGAAATGCCTCGGGGTCATCATAAACAATAGGAACGAGTAATTGATTCTCTAATAACTTAACGCGCTTGCGCGAGTTAATATACGCCAACACTAACTGCTTAGCTGTTAACTTTAAATTTATATGTACTGCACCCTCATACCATTTGTGAATGTAATGCATATATTCTATGTACCACAAAATAATGTTACAGCATTAAAAATAATACGGTTATATATTTTTAATGGTTTTATTAATTTTTTATTAATAAATTACATATTTACAAATGTTTACAATTACTAATTGCTTATTGATGTAATGTTTATTATTCATTTGAATGATAATATTTCAATTTAGTTGTTTATATATTTGCATAAATAAATTAAAAATATAATTATTTATAATAGTATATTGTGTAGCAGGGGATGAAGCAAGATGATTTGTCGTGGGTGAGATTGACTAGGCGAGCCGAGGGTGAGTGCTGCCATCACACGAGCTCTGAAATCGTGTTTTACTTTGGGATATACTCTATATTTTTAATAATAATTTGCATTTAAGGAGAAATGAGACTGGAACACTTTCTCACACAGAGAAATAAACGGAACTATTTTTGCTGCACTTGTACACTCAATGGGAATTTAAAAAAATTTTCAAAAATCGAAAGTGTCAGTCGAAAAATGTCAATGACTTGTTTTATGGTAACTACTCTGTAAACATGAATAAGTGAAATCGGTGAATATTCACTAGTTTTAAGTGCAAACCGAACCACTTATTTTAAAAAGTTCGATTGGCACTTAGAATCAGTGAATATTCACCTATTTCACTTATTCATGTTTACAGAGTATTCAAGATTTTTTTTTTTCCTTTAGATCTAATATTTATCTGGAATGTAATTTTTGTTATGTAAATTACTTACAAGAAAGTTAAATTTAATCAAGTTTATTTACTTTCCAGAAATTTTCTTTTTTCGCCTTTTTTCGGGGATACTCTGTAAACATGAATAAGTGAAATTGGTGAAAATTTACTAATTTTAAGTTCAAACTGAACCACTTTTTAAAATAAGTGGTTCGGTTTACACTCAGAATTAGTTAATATTCACTTATTCATTTTTATTTCACTTATTCATGTTTAGAGAGTACACCATTTTGCCCACAAAAAATGAAAATTTTTTTTTAACGGCATCTAATAATTTTCTCTATTCACTTTAAATACCATAAAAAAAAGATTTAACGTATTTGAATTCCCGAAAATTTAGTACTTCCTCAAGTACCCTGTTTTGCCCCTCCTCCCTCCCCTACATATATAAATATATAAATATATGAATAAACAAATTATTTTATTTAATCAAGGGAATAATCTTCCCTGATTAAGAAGATTTACTCGATGAAATGGATATACATTTGATTTAGCAAAATTTTGCTTAATTCAAAAAATAATCGATCAAGAAAATGCATTGACTTGAACTCGTAAATTATTTTTCTCAATGTAGATCTAAGACGAAGCCAAAAATAAATTTAGCAGACAAAAGCTAAAGCAAAACATGAAACCCTGATTGATCTGAGATTGGCTTGTTTGATAAAATTAGCTTATAATTTATTGGAAATAGTAAAAGATGTTTTTATTTATAAATGAGTAAAAAGATAATGTAGAGAATGATGATCATTGTGTATTAAGACCAAAGAGGAAGCACGTGTCTGATGACCGCACTTGATCTGTTCTCTACTGCACTCAGAGTGTTAAAAGTCCGTAAAACGTTGAACGTGACTAAAAAGGACCTCGTTACAATAATAGTTCAGTAATGTGCCAGAACCACGATTCATTCTCCGTGGTATATTCTTAAAACAGGCAAGCCAACACCTAAAGACGGTTATTACGGACGAGCGTCATAATAAGATCTCATCCAGCCGGACTCGAGTTTATATCAAGGAGCCCTTATGACCCTAACTCTCTACCTTTTGTGAAAGAGCCCTCATCATATATTGTACACTAATGTAATGTAATGTTGTACTGAAAAATTCTTCAGTTAACGCACGCAAAAAGTAATATAACTCCTGATTCATCAAATCTTAAGATAACATTGTTGTTAAATTTATAACATAACTTTACTTTATTTCATTTTTTATGGTTTAATCTTTGAGAATAAATAACTGATATTAAAAAAATTATTATTTTATCAAACACTGTAAAGGGGATTCATACTGCAGTATTGAAAAAAATTTTTCAAGTATACATATAAGAAGAATTAATATTTTGAAAATAATGAACAGTATAATTATTTATGAAGTATTCAAATATTGAAGAGGATGATTTTAAATTTACCTAATTAGAAGAAAAAAATAAAATATAACTGAGCTGTTTAGTCTTTTGCAAAATTTTACTTATTTGGAAGTTTATCAAATAAATTACTTTTGAATAATTCAAAAATAAGGTCAAATATTTAGAAATACATCTGGACGGGAGATTGACATAGGCTAAACACATTGAATCCAAAAGAAAAAAACTGGAATTCAAAATGAGAAATATATCGGCTGCCCAATTTCAAAACACAAGGGACAAATTTTCTAAAATCGATTTTTCAGTATTTTTAGTTTCAGTGAAGTCTTATGAACATGATTTATTTCACAATTCAAAAATTTTGTTTCATCAGTTACTGTGTTTGGAAATTGGGTAGCTGATATACTGGCTCGTTGGCAAGAAATTCCAACTGTCTCTTAAGAACAAAGTAAACATATACAAGGTAATCATAAAACTGATCTGGACTTATGGCGTAGAGCTATGGTGAACTGCCAGCAATTCCAATACTGAAATACTCCAACGATTCCAATCCAAAACACTTAGAACTATAGTCAACGCACCATGGTTTGTATCAAACAAGACCATACACAGAGATCTCGGAATACAAACAATATAATCTGAAATAAAACAACTCAGCACCAACTATGAAACAAGATTACTGATTCACCCTAACACTCTAGCCACAAACCTACTGAACAACAAGCAAATTAACAGAAGATTGAAAAGATTTAAACCATCAAATTTGAAAAACCAAATTTGTTTATACCGAAAATTTAAGTTTCTTTTGAGTTCATTTCCGGTATAGTAGAAATTGAATAATATTTCGGTATGTTTTAAGAATTATACCCAATTTATACCCAGATTATACTCAAGTTGCCTCATGTTTTAGGCATATTTTTAAATTTTTCATACTTAGATGATACTGAAAAAATATCTATTTCAAGTACGATTTATATTCACATTATACTGAAATAAAAAAAAATGACGATAGTGTCTCTCTATATAAGTATGCCAGTATGGATGAGTATAATTTGAGTATACTTTTAGAATTCTACTAAAAAAACATACTTGAATACTAGGTATGTTTTACATATATTTCCAGTATCACCGAATTCACTGGGGTATCTCTTACTCCTGTAATATATGTACTATAAAAATTACTCATTGCTACTTAGCAGATTGTAGTTTAAATTATTAATAAAAATTCAAAATAAGCCGACTTATTCCTATCTTTCCTGCATGTAAAAAAAAGGCAATACCTAGTGGGTTACAATTACTCCGTTTAAAAAATTTTATTCAATGAGCTTAAATAAATCCTTTGTAAGACATAAATAAAACCGTCTGCTAGATATCAAATAGCAGTTAACTTAATTTATATATCCATTTAAAAATTGCTTTTCTACTATAGAGTGTGTATCAAGTAATAAATTTGAATTATTTAAAAGAAATTTGGCAAAGCAGTTTTAGCATACCTGTCAATAAAATTAATAAAACATGACAAGTGACATAATTGTGTAGAACGAGTTGAAGCCACAAAATAACTAACGCTCGTTCAACGAAGCAATAAAAACAGAGGCTTCGCCTAACAACACTTAATTGTTGGCAAGTGGGGGATATAGGAGTTTTTTATATGCACAGTTCCGATAATTAAAAGCTACAACCCGGATCGTTGATATATTAAAGTAGCTAAGGCCACACAGGGGTGAATCAGATGGGGCTACCAGCAACGTATAAAGGCCAGGTGCCTCTTTTATAAATTAATTGATGTATCGATCGTAGGCGATATGCCCAGAGCATCTAGAATTTGATTACTCCCTTATCGCTCATACTTGTAACCACTGCCGATCAGTACTTTGAAATATATAGGATGTAATACAATCATTTTTATTATTTCAAATAATAATATCATATCATATATTTAATATACAATTGATCTGAAAAAAAAATAAATATTATTTACTTAAAATTTCAAAATAAAAAATTATTTTAGTATTTAAAAGTCAAAAATATTTCTTGAAAAAATAATGATTAATTTTTAGTGTAATTATATTTATTAAACAAATAAAATTTTTTTAAATTAATTAATTAATTAAGTTAAATATAATTATTCTTAAAATATTATTATATAAAGTTTTTATAACAAATAGTATTTTTAAAAATATATTATATTAATAATAATCATCAAGCTAAATAAATTTTTATCTAAGTGTACATTTAAGTTATGGTGATATATTTTCTAAAATCCAAAATAAATAGCGAGTAATTCTAGTGTAAACAGCAGGCATTGCTGTTTGACCACAATGTTTAGCTCCGAACGATACAATACCAATTAAATAGTATTTAGGAATATCATTTAAAGCTTCGACTTTCATCAATGGACCACCGCTGTCACCAGTACAGGAATCTTTACCAATTGTACCACCGACGCACAGCTGCATGTCATCGATCTGAGCCTGATTTTTAAATGACTTCACACACATATAAGTTTCCAGAATAGGCAATTTTATTGTTTGGAGAACTATACTCGATTTTGGATGATCTGTTAATTATTTAATATAAATTAATCAATATAATTTACTGTAATTAATATATCATATGATTTTTAAATAAAAATTATAATTTTAAATTCACTTGATTAAAATATATATATAATTTACTTCCTATAATATGTAAAAAAAAACTTTTTGGGTGAAAATAAATTCAGAATAAAATTAATAAATGTATGTTTTTTTGAAGAAGACAATAAGTTAAGATAAACTTTAATTAACGTGTCCTAAAATCTAGACTTTCTGTTAAATTTATTTTAAATTAAATAAAATATTTTTATTACAGTAAAGTTAATCATCGTTAAAATTAAAACGAATTTAAGCTTATAAAATTCAAAATGAATAATTTCATTGTATGGAAAAAGATATTAATTAATAAATAAATTTAATATTTATGCAAACTGTATATTTGAACTAACAGATATTAATATCATGAAAGTTGTATGTTCCGGGCAATTATTTTAACAAAATGAAATTTAATAATTTTGTTTAAAAATAAAATATAAAAAAAAAAAAAACAATTTTCAAATATTACATAAAAATAAATGTATACAATAAAATTTTTTTGCCAATTAAAGCCAATGCATTTGTTCTAAATATTTACCTATATCAAAAATACCCCACCCTGCAGTTTCAGCTATTCCTCCTGTCAGATTTTTTTTTAATAAATCTCCAGCGGGCATGCATATAGGCATTACAAATCCTGTATCAAATGAAAACAATATATTACATATATATAGGGCAGAAGTACCATTTTGGCCACTTTAGGGTAGTTTTGGATACTTGAAAAATTTAAATGATATAACTTGTAAAAGACACAATGACATAATTAATTTTTAAAATGTGTTCGAAGATACTTTTATCCACTATAAAAATGGAAATTTTATTTCATATTTTTTCATTGATTAATATAAAGTATTAAATTTCAAAAAATGAAGCAGTGACCATAAATGCTTCTACTCTATATATATATTTATTCATATTAGTATACTTTACATCAACATTCATCAATACACAAGTGAACGTTTTTTTATTCTTCATAATTTTCTCCAAAAAAATTAACAAATAATTTACAATTAAAATATTCATTCCAACGAATCGGATTTTATTTTATTTTTTCATTTTGCACAGCTCATTTTTTTGTTTTATGCACAGGAAAAAATTTAATCAAGGCATAAAAAATGAATAGAATTGATAACAATATTGAAGGAAATTTAATTTTTATCAAAATTTATCTAATTTTAAATTTAAATTTAAATTTGAATTAGTAACTATCAAAAACTTTTTATTACGTTTACTATATTGCAACATAATATATTTATTTATCATAAACTCAAGAGACTAATGTACTAATGAAGATTAATATAATATTATAATAATAAAATAAAAAAAGTAATAATAATAATACTGACCATTATAAACTACAGGTCGATCTAATCTGATTAAAGCAATATCATTTTTAAAATGCGGTGTATTGTATCGCTTGTGAACTAACATTTGTATAGGTTTAAAGTCTTGAACAGGATCCGCACAGTAACCATTTTCACAATCAGGATTAGTCTCAGAATTATGTTCACCTAATCTTATTCCCGTTACTTTGAAACTAATTTTATAAAAATAATAAATTAATATATACATGGTATTAATAATTTATCTCAGTCTTTAAATTACACACTGCAAAAAATCGTGAGTGAATTAGAAGTGATTACAGATTTTATTTAAATGCAAATTCACTCCGTCACTAAGTTTCGGAGTTTTGAAGTAAATATAGAGTTTGTCTTTTCTGCAAAGTGATTTTGGAGTGGTCTGGATTTAATTTCAATTCGCATTCACTCCGATTATGAGTTTTAGTATTAAAATAAACTCCTCTTCGGAGTAAATCTTCGAATTTAATCTGCTAACTTTTTATAGTGCATATACTTGAAGATCGAAACGATTTTCGCGGAACGAAAATGAAAAAAAGTTATGTAACTTTACTGCTCAAAGATGACTTAAGAGGTAATTAGGGGTTGCAATTTTTGTCTGCCATACTGCACTATACAAAATTTTTTGGACCCGGTGTAGTGTAAAAATTTTAGTGTGAAAATTATATTAAATTCGGTGTAAGAATTTAGGTGTGAATTTAAAATTTTTACACCACCAAACGTGTAAATATATAATTCATGATAATTTTGCGTTAAGAAAATTAATCATAAAAATATTGAAATGTTCAGAGTACTATTTAATATCTAATTAAAATTAGTGTCGTTATTGATTAAGTATAGTTAAAAATATTCAATGATCGTTTGTTGTTCAATCAAAAGGGCAACGAGTAACAGAGAATGGTGTAAAAAAAGTAGCCCTTATTAAAAGAAACGATTCGAAACTATTTGCAATGTTAAACTTCCATAAGAATGACGATTCAAAAATATTCAACGTATTCAAAAGCATTAAAAAGTATTTGAAATTTTTTTTTTCGAATCGTTTCAAATCGTTTCTTCTAATAAGGGAGATTACACCGTATTTAAATTGCACGGATAGAAAATTTACACCGTTATTTCACATTATACGACCGTGTAAAGTTCTCCGGGTCCATTTTTACACCGAAATTTTTCACGGTGTAGTATCTATGCGAAACATTTCAGAAATCTAGATCCAGTAGATTTTTTACTTTTCATTCGAAAAATGTTCCGATCTTCAGGCCCATTAAATTACTCTAAAAAAAAAACTATTTTCAAAACGATATACCTGCCAGGTAAATTAGAGACACAATGTGCTGCAGTTACTACATAAAGTTTGTTAATTAAAGTACCACCACACCGATATGATATATCGGACCCAGTTACATCACTACTGTATCCAATTCTTGCAATCCAAGGATACATTCCCATTGAAGCATTTTTACCGCCAATTATTCGATCGGTATTTGATATTCCACATTTATTATGCTCTAAAAGCATCCAACTAGGGTGCTTTGTGATATCAGCTTTCAATTATTTATTTTTTTTTTTTTCCAATAAAATAAATTAAAACACAATATTATATTTTAAATTAATAAAATATTTTTTGTAATAAAAAATCAATACGAGGAAATTAATTCCTCAAAAATTGATAATTTATCTGTTACTATTAAAGTATTAAATAATTAAAATCTTCAATTTAATAAAATCAACTTACCGGATTTACAAAACAATATGAAATAAATAATATAATAAATAAAAAAATAAATTTGACTATAATCCATTTTATTTATAAGTAAAATATATAATAAACTTTGTTATTATTTTTATAAATAATAAATAATTGTTACAAATATGCTTATAGCCAAGTGAACACTACAATCAATCTGTAGCTCAATATCGACGTATTAACATCAAGGTCAGCTTATCTCCATTACAAGAACAATATAACTATGAAAGAGTAATATAAAAATCAAGTCAAATAATAATTGGCTCTGTTGCTACTAAAATGTCAAGATAACAACCTCGTTAATTTAAATCACAACTGAACCAATTTGTTATTAGAAAATATTTTATTTCATTTTATTACTCAACAAATAGTTGACGTAATGAATAAAAAAAATTTTTTACAGATCAAATTAATTGTGCTCTTAAATATTTTATTTTTTAAATTTCTTTGATTTCAAATTTATCGAAAAATATTTTTTAATTCAAAATTATTATAAATTTTTATTCATAAAAATATATCAACTTAAATTTCAATAAATAAAAAAGTATATAATAATAATAATACGATCAATTAAATTAAATTGCAGATATTTTTTTCAGTGACTCGAGGGTAGAATTTATAATTTCAACTTTGTTTTCTTGACCGATATCTGAAGAGTTATAGATTTATCGACTGATGATGAATCGCTGCTCTCTTCTGCTGCTGCTACTTTATCATTGTTATTATCAATAACATTTGATTCATTAGATTCATCTGAATTCTGTTTAGATTTTTCAAAATCATCATTGTCTGAAGAACTTGTCTGCTTATCATCAGCTGAAGAGTCATTACTCTCACTAGCAAACTTCTTCATCGGACTGGCCTGAGCCTCGTCATCAGAACTATCTAATTCATCAGAATCAATATCATCATCATCAAGAATAGTCTTCCTCTTAACGCCTTTAGCAACTTTAACTTCTTTCTCCCGTAATTCTAAACTATCAGTAACAGCAACTTTGAAACCTTGTTCAATAGCATCATCTATTTTCTCAGTGAGTACTGATCTCTCGTGCTCATAATGTTGATCTTTAAATTCGTGTTTAGGTTCTGCACAAAGTCGTTCTAATTTTTTCTTCTTACGTTCAGCAGCTTCTTCTTCTCTCAAGGCTTGCTTCTCGATCCATGTCTTTAAACGTTTTTCTTCATTTATATCTCGCAGTCTACGGCCGCTTAAATCTCTGCATGCTTCCCGGTTTGTTGTTTTTTCAATTTGAGCACCGATTGCTCTTAACATTGAACCGAATCCACCCTTACCACCAACAAGGCGTGGAATTATTTTAACATTGCCTGAGATAATTTCATCCTCGTCATAAACAACTCGGCCATTATTTAAAATATAAAAATCTTTGCGCAATAAACCCTGAAAATAATTGATTTATTAAATTCAATATTAGCATACGTATGAAATACAACTAGATATTGAGGTTAGAAAAAATATACTTACTTTACTTTCAATATTATTCCATATTTCGTTAACTGAAATGTCTTCTTGACAATTCATTATTGTTAGGGAACAATTTCCACTTTCAAATTGTACACTAAACATTTTTTTAATATTTTATTTATCAAAATACACGACAAAATTTATTTATTTGTTATGATTTTTAACTGGATGTAAATATATGGATTTGATACAGAACTTATGGTCTGTTTGGATTCTCCGCTCGGCGCACTTGGGCGCTTGCAATATACCCGGGAAAATTTAAATTCATAATTAAATTTAATTAGTAGAAAAAAGTGAATTACCAAGTAAAAAAAAATGTATTAATTATCAGTGTATTGATTAAAGTGAAATTTAAGTGAAACAAATCTTAGTATTACAAATCGATCGTTAATTAATAGAAATTAATGTTAATTTCGTGTGCGGAAAAAGCGTCAAATTACCCTGGAGTGGCGGGTCCGAACACACCAATAAAAATAAAACAACAAAAAATATATAATTAATGAATTATTTAAAATATATGGGGCATTCCACGCCAAATCGGACGGTTTCAAAATTTATTTTTCCGATTTTCTTAATTTTTGGGTATTTTTTAGTACCCCTCAAAAGAGGCTTCCTGGTAAATTTTGAGATTTTTTTGATCAATGGTTTAAAAACTATCGAATTTTAGAAAAAACCGCTCTTTTTATGGTTTTTTGATCATAACTTTCGTAATAATGGTCGAAATTCAATGTTTTTTTTTTCAAAATTTTTGTTTTTAGATGGCCTTTAAAGAAAAAAATACAAAACAAATATACGAAATGATTTTAATCGCGATTTTTGAATTTTAAGTTTTCAACTGTGTTTTTAAAAAAAGATGCATCCTTCGATTTCCTTGAAAATTTTCTATTTTAAACTTCTATCCATTCTGCAACTTTTAAGCCCGGTCCGGTAGTGGGCCTTCCATAATTACTATTTTTTTCGATTTTTGAAAATTTGAAATAATTTTTTCGCTATAAATGATTATCAGTTCCGATTTTTGCCACTGTATACTTGTTTTTTTTGCATATTATAAATTGATTTCAATATTTTTTTATTTTTGAGTAGGGATTTAAAAGCAGTAAGTAAAAGTTAATGCTATTTATGAGCAGTTATAATAAATGTTTTTATTTATTAAGAAGCAACTATTTCGAAGCAAAAGAAACATTAGATTTGCTATAAATTACAGCTAAGACCATTACAGGAGCTCAAAAATTCAATATAATTATTCGAAAACGCGCAAAGCATGAAATAATCGTTAATATTAAATTTTCGAAAAAACCCGGAAATAATTAAAAACGTTTCATGCTTTACGCGTTTTCGAATAATTATATTGAATTTTTGAGCTCCTGTAATGGTCTTAGCTGTAATTTATAGCAAATCTAATGTTTCTTTTGCTTCGAAATAGTTGCTTCTTAATAAATAAAAACATTTATTATAACTGCTCATAAATAGCATTAACTTTTACTTACTGCTTTTGAATCCCTACTCAAAACCAAAAAATATTGAAATCAATTTATAATATGCAAAAAAAACAAGTATACAGTGTCAAAAATCGGAACTGATAATCATTCATAGCGAAAAAAAATTATTTCAAATTTTCAAAAATCGAAAAAAAATAGTAATTATGGAAGGCCCACTACCGGACCGGGCTTAAAAGTTGCAGAATGGATAGAAGTTTAAAATAGAAAATTTTCAAGGAAATCGAAGGATGCATCTTTTTTTAAAAACACAGTTGAAAACTTAAAATTCAAAAATCGCGATTAAAATCATTTCGTATATTTGTTTTGTATTTTTTTCTTTAAAGGCCATCTAAAAACAAAAATTTTGAAAAAAAAAACATTGAATTTCGACCATTATTACGAAAGTTATGATCAAAAAACCATAAAAAGAGCGGTTTTTTCTAAAATTCGATAGTTTTTAAACCATTGATCAAAAAAATCTCAAAATTTACCAGGAAGCCTCTTTTGAGGGGTACTAAAAAATACCCAAAAATTAAGAAAATCGGAAAAATAAATTTTGAAACCGTCCGATTTGACGTGGAATGCCCCATATATATACAGATGTATTTTAAATATATTTATACATATGTATATACGGGCCGTAGTCCCGTGTCTGCAACCTGTCTCGTAGTTTGTCTTGCAGTCACGGGCCGTAGCATGATTCGAAGATTGTCTTGCAGACAGGGGACTTTGCCCCATGACTGCAAGAGAAACTATGAGACAGGTTGCAGACAGGGGACTTCGCCCCATGACTGCAAGAGATGAAAATAAATTATTTAATCTACAATCTTTATGTCTGTACATTAAATCTCGATTTTAGTCGTACTGGTCGTTAGTCTTATAGCGAGGTTTCGGCGCAATACTTATATTGAGTGGTTGGTGGAGGAAGCGTTTAGAGCGAGTTTTAATGAATCGAAAGAAAAAGTCTTATAACGCATAGTCTTATAACGAGGTCCTACGGTATATCATTTTGGAAAAAATCCAAAAATTATTAGGCGGCTAACTTCAGTATCACAAGAAGTCTTAAATTTTTTGTAATAGTTTCTATGAAACCGTTGAAGTATTTGAAATTTTTAAATTTTGCATTTACTTTTGATCATTTGAAGAATTGATAGAATCACTAAATTGAATTCTATATAATTTACTAAAAGAAATAGATGATTAAAAATATCATTGCCGTAACTCAAGTACTCTAAAATGTTGGGATCAATAGAGCACTAGCTAAGAATTGACAATAAAAAAAAAAAAGTAGTCTTTATAATTCCATTGGAATAAAAACAAGAAAGCTTTTTTCCGATTACAAGTTCTTGAAAATCAAATCTTTATGAAAATTAGTGTTTAGTTTTTAAATTAAAACTATTTGGAGTTTTGTAGTTTCTATCAAATAAATATAAATAATGCTTTAAATTATCAACTCTTTTATTAGCAGTGAGATATAAAAATAAATTTTCAATACAACTTTATGATCGTATCGAGTACATTAAAAAAAAATTTAATAGACAATTGATTTTAAATTAATATTATCCTGTCGCATGAATGTAAGTAGTTTACAAAATTAAATTACTGTACAATTAGAAAAAAATTTTTTTTCAATTAATCAAACTAAAAATTTCATGATTCAAACCCATTCCACCGAAATACATAAATTAGTAATAATTATAAATCACATTAAACATAATCATAACAATATCAATTATTCTAAAAAAAAATTATCAATATAACAGTTGATTAATTCCAATACTCAGTATTGATAAATAAACTTAAATTATTCTCATACGAAATGAAAAAAACTGACAATTAATTTATCGCCGAGTAATAAATAATTATATACATTTAATTTATATTTGATCGGAGTAACCTATTCAACGTCATATCATTTAAAATAATACCTTAATAACTATGATATGATTAAATAAATAAATAAATTAATCTCCCTGAGAAATAGGGGATACACGATCTCGTTTTCCACCTTTGCCTTTTCCTTTCGATTTCCCTTCGCGTTTTCTCGTGAACGAAGAGTTTGAAGTTGTCGAGGCCGAGTCTGCCGGACTTGACTGATTAGAGCCCTCGCACTCCCATCTCGAAAGTGTTTCACGTAACTGTTGCCCATCATTTTCATCGAACATATCAACGTCTATTTGAAAATTATCCTGATTAAGACGTCCACCTTCACTGACTTCCAAGTTAGCGCGCATTTCTTTACGCTGGTCGTCAGTGTGCTGAGGACAACGAACAGAACGTGTACAAAGTTTTTTAGTATGCTCCGAAATAACACCACATATTTGTCCTAACAATGTTCGCTTATCTTCTAAAGACATATTGTCGTAATTGGACGGAGAGTTTTCGTTACTCATTTGAAGCTCACCAGATTGTGCATCGCCATTTTTTTGTGAGTTTCGCTGTTGCTTCGATTTTTTCAAACCGTTACGATCTTTTCTACGCTTTCTTTTGTCATTAGCGACACTCCAATCGGCATCATCGTCATCATCACTAACAATACCACTAAAGTTACTCATGTCTTTTGAACTATTGGCTATTCTTCTTGACGCTATTCTTGAACTATTTCGTCCCATACCCATACATTTTTCAAGATGAGTTGCAAATCTACATGCCGCAACTCCTCTATCACAATTCGGACAATTACACTCTTGGGTTTTTTTAATTGGATGCTGGCCAAAAACATCGAGACCCGGTGAATCTAAATTATTTAAAATAAAACAAAATTTAATTTAACTCAAAATAAGTACAGAAGAAAAAATCCTTTGTATTTAATAAAAACATACCAACAATGACATAAGATTCATCATCTGGAATACCTTCTTCAACATCTGAACTACCAGTTTTTATAGTACGGTGAACATCAAATACAAACCCCATTAATACTTCATCTAGAAGATCTTCATAAATTTCCTTAGTCGCAAGATCAACATTGTCAGATTTAGTCATGAATTCTAAAAAACTCTTATCGAGTTCTTGCACTTTTTCTTCTGTCACTGACATTTTTGTTTAACTACTTTTCACTGTTATTGTTTCTACCACTAATTGTTTTTGTATATTCACTTTTTTTGAACTAATAAATAATGATAGAAAAATTTATCAGCTGATTCACGTGACTCGTTGTCTCCAATTATTTTTTAACCTCACTAATATGACAGTTTATAAACAACTAAATGGGTGTGTGTCTAGGTGTAAACTAGTTAGCCTGTCCAGGTGACCGTTACCCATTACCTCTCAATAATCATCTTCCTGGTGTTCTTCATTTGCTCAATAGATGTCATTATGTGCTTTTTTTATTTACAATAAAATCGATGCACTTTTTTTTTTTAATTCATTAGAGAATAATTATCAATTAATTTTATTTAAATTTTTGTGATTTTACGAAATCATTTTTTTACACGGCTTTAACTTTTCTCAAATAATTATTTACATATAAAACTGATATAAATAAAAAATTGTGTGCTATAGGTGTAAATAATAGGTGCTTATAAGGTGCCATAAGATAGTAAAATTCAAATTTATATAATTGATATAAGGATGCATTCCGAAACGCGCTGTGCGAATACACCCTTAAGGGTCATTATATAATTATTAAATATTCTTATTACTTGCGCGGTAAATTTAAATATTTCAAAAATGAATTACTAAAAATTAGAGAAAACTAAAAATCATACGTCAAAATAAAATGGCGGCAAAATATGATAGAAAAATATTTAAAAAATTAAAAAAAAAAACACTCAAGTGTTTGAACAAACCTTGGTAGGGAAATAATATGCAGAAGGGTATCCTAATACACTTGGAGATTTGATTTAAATTGCTCCAAGTGTATTGCAGCTAAACAAACGTCACTTAACTGCTATTTCCCACCAGACGATGCCAGATGATTTGGCTCAGGAACTTGGAAGTTATCAGCATCAGCAATTCGCAATACTTTACACTAGCACTGAACACTCAACACTTAACAACACCACAGACACTTTGCACAATTTAAATTTTACAAACACTGCACATTTTAATTAAATGACTATGAGCAATAAATTTTATGGATAATTCCGCGAATTAACTGCATTACTGTGTTTCAATTTAAACGTAAAGAGAATCTGGACTACTACTGCCGTTCTCGACGATACTGACTGCCGCTATTGGACCGCCAGTTGATACAAAGCAATCGATTTTGCAACTCATTCGACTACCCCCACTCTAGCACAAATTTAAACGTTTACTATAGTGGCGCCAACTTGGCGCGAAATTTCAAAATTGAAATTTAATTTTATTAAGATTTATTTGTCTATAATTATATTAATTGGACTAAAAAGATTTTCTACGACAAAGCAGCAATAATCAGTTAATTTTATTTAACGTAATCAGTATGATTGTTATTACGAATAATTTAAAAAAAAATTTTGAATTCTTCTAACAAATTAACTTCCTGCTGTTACGCTGCAGCAGAGCATTGGAAACGAATCCTACTCATTCAAATTCGCCTTTATATTTAAATATTTACCCGCCAAATTTGAATATCCACAAGTCACTCTAACCTTTGACTTTGCTTCAATTAAATAAAAATAAAAATGAATTTTGAAAAAATAAATCTTGAAATAAAAAGACTAATTAAAATTACAATACATATAATAGATTATTTATTATAATCATTTTAATAATAATATACCATTCAAAATAGACATAAATAAATTCTTCCTAGCATCCATGTTTTATTTTTAAAAAGCACAACCGCGTGATCACGCGATTGTCGGTCTCATAATTTTACCGAATTAAATAAAAAGTAAATTATCAAAAAAATGGTATGAGATATATAACAATTAATGGTATAAGTTAAAGATTTGATTAATCTTATTAACATAAACAATTAAAAAATAAACAAAAATCACTAGTCTTAATTTTATACATTAGTATCTTTGAGGTTATTTTTTATTACCCAGTTACTGAACACGAGTTATATATATTTAAAAAAAAAAAAACAGTTATAAAAATTTAAAAAATGGCAAACAGTGTAAATAATATTTTCAAAATGTCTATGACAGTAAGAAATTTATTAGGATCATCACGTTACACAACCGTAAGATTATTAGGAACATCTTATGCTAAATTTACGACAGAAGGTATTTTAAATGATTATTTTATTATAAGTGTTAATGTACCTGATAATTAGCGATTTAAAAATTTTGAAATAAATAAATAAAATGTTCGTGGAATAAAAATTTATAAATGCGCATTTAAATAATTGAAAAATCAGTACGCGCATTTTTTTAAATTTCATTTTAAATTTATAAATTGTTTAATATCTGCTACATTAACACTCATATTTTATTTGTTATAATAATAATCAGATGTTTGAATGATGATGATGTTTTTTCCTCTTCTCAATACTCTAGGTAGTAATATACTACAACCCCAAGTGTTGGATTATAAACAAACACCCGAAATGAATCAATATAAAAAATGTCAATTTAGATGGAAGAGTTGTAAAGACAGTTCAGAAGTTTTTAGTCTGTTTAATGGTAACATTAGAAGAATGAATGGTGTAGAAGCTGTTGAAGCTTTGTCAGCTTTATTTACAATTGATAAACAGAGCGATGTTCACGATGGATCTATAAGAAGGAGAAAAGAGTTTGCATCATTGTGTGAAATCGTTAAGAAAGATATCCGTAAATTACAACAGGGCGACATTATTGAAATACTTAAAACACTAACGTATTTTCAAGTACCAGCATCATCTATTCTTGTTCAATCACTGCTACAAATAATACGTCACTCAATAAATACTTTGTCATTAGAGCAGATAATATTTATAGACTTCTTATTGACGAGATCTAACGCTAATACACCACTGATTGAGGCTCTGAAAATGGCATTGCCAATTGTATTTCAAACTCACGTTAAATCAAAGCTCGATACTGAAAATGTTGACTCACTAGTAAACTCTCTTACGTATTTGAGTACTTTGAATTCTCGCAATGAAACTTTGCCATACATTATGAATGCTCTTAATAAATTTAATGAAAATGCTATTGATCATAGGAGAGCTGAAAAAATATTTATGGCTTTATTGATGATAAGAAATCAGGACATCAATATTGAGTTGATTCAAAAAGTTCAGAATATTATTACTCAGTATGTAGATAAAATTCATGCAAAGAGATTAGAACTTATCATTCGTAAAATTACATTAAAACTACAAAACTCGTAAGTACTTTCATTATTAAGTTTAGTATTTTAAATTAATTATTATTTATATTTTGAAAATATGGAGAAAAATTTCCCAGCTATATCTATGTAAAAAAATTGGTTACTTTGATTGAATTCGGTATCGTTGGGATTGTCTCAGCTTTACTTGAGTTTGTGCCTTTTTACGATTTTAAATGTTTTATGTAATAATTCGTTTTATACATTAATTTTTATAAATTTAATAATTATAAAAAAAAGTATGATAAGTTTCAATCAAATCCGTTTGGAATTGTAGACATTATCGTATCTACAAGTCGCGTTATATCCCATATATATATATATATATTTATATGTTACGATGCGTCATTTCGGAGCAACATTTTTTTTCTTAAGTGCATGTAGAAAAAATCATAGTTCAACTCAAAAAAAAAATTTTCACGCAAGAAAAAAAGCTCTATGTCAATTATAGACTTAGCTCTGAAAAATTAGATTTTCCCATTTAAATAACACGGGAAAATTTTTTTTAGCTTTAAGTACTTTTAATACCTTGAAAAATCAATGGATCGAATAAACTAATACTTATTTTTGTAAGAAATTGAACTCTCTACAAAAAAGGTCTCTTATAATTTTTTGATAAATCTATCTGTTCAAAAGTTATTAGAGTTCGAAGTAAAGTTGGAGATCTTTTTACTTTTCCGGTGAAACTATCAGATTTATCATAAAATGTTATAAGATCTTTTTTGTTGACAATTTTATTCTCTACAAATTATTATCAGTAAAGTATTTTCAAATTCCGCATTGTTTTCTAGTTATTTTCATTTTAATTTCAAGCTCTTAAGAAAGTGGTTCTGATCGATTTCAAGAGCTCGACATTCAAATGGGAATAACTCATGTTTTTAAGTATTTAGACAGTCCTAAAGGATTGCAGGCTGCAAATTTAAATATTCTATTTTTTTTGGAATGATAAAATTTTTTTAGTTGAATTAAAAAATAAATAAAGTTTATACTTACTCACTAATAAATATATTTATTATTACTTTCAGAGAGGATTATTTTTATAATGAAGGATTAGTAGAAGCAATTGTTCAAGCAGTAGTATCTAAAGATATGGGAGTTGGTATAGCATTGAGTATTTTATCAAATTTGAACGAAATGAAATTTGCTTCATCGGCAATTTTGGACTACATTGCAGCTAAATGTTTTGAAGATAAATCAATACTTAGCGAACTTAAAACAAACAAAGTATTAGATATAATATGTGGAATGTCATTAGCTGATTACAAACCAATATTTTGGGACTCACTGAAAGATTCATTTTTGAAAGAACAAATTTTAGAATCAAGACATCAGACATTGACCAAAACAGCGTTATTTTTAGCTTCATTAGATTGCTATTGGCCACAATTGTTAGAAAAAATATTTGAAGATAAAAAATTCGAGAGCAATAATTTGCTAGGAACATTCAGTTACAAAGAACAGAAAAATCTTTTATTATTACATTACGCTGTAATGAGTTTTTGTCCCGATTATTCTGGACCGCTATTATCTAAAGAAGTCATCGAATTATTTGAATCAAGTTTTCCGAAGAACAAATTGTCATCGCTACCATTAAAATCGGCTCTAGAATCGTCTCTCGGTGGCCCTCAATATGTCAAAAGTTACATCCTAACTCCCTTTGCATATTATATCGGTAAGTTTTAATTTATTAATTTTATTCCATAGATTTGTTTTAAGGCGAAACGGTGTCCGAATTCTTTTTCACATTCGCAGAAATGAACAGAACTATTTTTGTGTGCTCGTAGATTAAATATGAATTTTAAAATGATTTTTCTCGGAGACAAATTAAAATTTTTTACCCTTAGTTGAGGTTCTAGAAAATGCTGAAGACTTCATTGTAGGTTTTCAATGTTTATCTATGAAAAAAAGTCAATTGAAAATCGGTTACCGTTACACCTTACATTGATAAAGAGCTAAAAATAACACTTAATTATTCAAATTTTAGATCATCTTATAATTATGAGAAAGGGTGGTTTCCCAATCGCTATTAATAATGACGAAAGTCCTACTGTACAAAAACTCAGTGACATAAAACCTATACCAGATAGCCAAGTGTAAGTTGATAAACTTTTTTTTATCATAATTCAAATTTATCAAAAAAGATTTCAAGTTCAAAAAATGAATTAATTGAAAATTTAATTACAGCATTCTGATCATGTATATTCCAAAACATGCGTACTCACGTAACTCTCAACGTCTCACCGGCTTGTGGTCATTGATAATTAAAATATTAAAAACCGAGTCAAATTACACGGTTATCCCGATATTTTCAGATATGTGGACTAGTTTTACAGAGCCAGAGCAAGTACGATATGTCTCACAAGCAATAAGATTAAAAAGTGATGAATTATCAGCTAGTATTAATTCTTAAGTGAATTATTAAAATTTATCAGTTTATTGTACATCAAAATATAATGACTTTTATATTAATTGTTTATAATTTTTTTTATTTTAATCTTCCATACTATCATACTTATCAATTTGGAAATAAAGTTTTTTAAATTAATTGCGAAATTATAATTCAATTACTTTATTATACGAAAATAGTTGTTATATTTTTAACAATAAAATATATTGGGTATATAAATTTATTGGAACTAAATTTAAAAAATTTATAATTAAATACTTAATGTCGGTGACACTAACTACTGAGTATTTAGTTGAAAAGAAATAATAAATTTCACAATACAAAATACATAATATATTATAAAACAAGTTAGTTGTACATAATTAGTTCGTTTCTAAATAAAATGTTCGTAAAATTTAATTTAAAAAAAAAAATATAATTCGTACCATTATCGTGACGAATTATTTAATATTTTCATTAAAAAATAAAAAACATGTTGCGTTTTATAATTTTAAAATACATAACAATGATTAGTACCAAAAATATCCAATCATAATAACAATTAACAAATCCAAAACAAGTAATACTTGTTATAAATCATCTGTAATATAATTAATTTTTATAATTTTGTTCGATTAATTTGTTTTTTAAATTACCTGCACTTCAAAAGCTGCCTATAAATTTATTAAAAATTATTTTTTTCAGCACCGACGAGCACCACTATTATAATTTTAATAGTTTCTTAATTAAGGGGGACCACAAGTGTGAAATTTTGAAAAAATCAATTTTTTTTTTTCTTGCATATTTTGAGTCTAGCTTCAAAAATAACATACTAATATTTTGAATGCATATCAAATTGTTTTTTTGAGTTATAGCCATCTGAAGAGCAGCCATCGGTTCTCGAAAATACATTTTTCAAAATTGCTGCAGTTATAACTCGAATACAAACCATCCGATCAATTTGATTTGAATCGCAACTTCTTTTATGTTTCTACGTACTACGAACTTCCAGTTTTTTTTAATTTTTTGGTCCAAAAATTTTATCTTGTATTCGATATATATCCACAAATATATCATTGAAGCATCAAAACATTCCATGCAGTAGTTTTCTTTAAAAAAATTCCCAAAAATCGTCTTTGTTTCAGGTGATGACACTAGTGGTCTTCCTTAAAAATCAAGTTACATAATTTCTTATTCGACTGTAAATAAAAGTAAATAAAAAATCATTGGGTTAAACCAAATAATTTAAGAGCATTGAAAGCAGTTGCTAATGCTACTTCTTCAGGTGATTTATTCATAAAAGCAGCTATCATTTCGACAATTGCCGGCAAGGCACACGGTTCATTACGTTGAAAAGTACAATAACGATGTAGAAAAGTCATTGATCTTTCAGTTAATGCTTCTTTAACATGGCTCGGTAGCTTACTAGCTCTAGTATTAGGATACATGAATGGAGCATCAGTCTCAACTAATATTTTATCCAATGGCACATTGCCAGTCTCAAGTATTTGTCGTACACCGCTGTCCGATTTATCTTTACACAAATAACCAGTGATACCAAGATAAAATCCTTGATCGATATACAATTGTGCTTCATCAGCCATGCCAACGAACGAATGGATCATCACTGGTGGCAAACGATTTTTGTAATGACTCAGTACTTCTAAAACGTCTGCTTGTGCACCACGTTCATGAACAATCAGCGGTTTATTTAATCGGCACGCTAATTCTATTTGTTTATGAAAAACAGCACGCTGTGTTTCTGGATCTGAGAAGTCTCGATTGTAATCAAGACCACACTCGCCAATAGCAACGCACTCTGGGTTACTTGCGATGCTCTCGAGTTCACTCAACGTATCTGAATCCTCCCATGATTTAGCGTCATGAGGATGTACACCAGCTGTTGAATAGAGCACACCTGGATATATTCTTGTCAGCCGCAATGCTTCTTTACTCGAACGTACACTTGCTCCAATTACCATTATTTTCTGTACACCAGCATCTTTAGCTCGTTGGATAACACTGTCCAGATCACGGCTGTATTTTTTGTTCGTCATATTAGCACCCACGTCAACGAGAATATAATTTTCGTAGCATTGACTCATTGGTGACACTTCTGCTGGTTTTTCTTCTACACTAGAACTGCTTTTATTTTCTGCCATTTTTATTTATTTTCATAAATTATCTGTAAATATCAGTTGTATAAACATACAGATAGCAGGTTATTAATATTAAATGATATGATTATGTCAAATTTCATGCTTTTATAACCTACAAGTATTTATTGCTGACTTATTATATTTAAAAAATAGTGATGTGATTGTTAAATTTATTATCAGCTAATAATAATTTGAAAAATTGTAATAATAAATGATAAACTTACCTATCATTTGAAATTAATTAATAATGTAAAATAAAAAGGGTAATAAAATCTTGTTGGAGCTGATAATACGTCGGATATATTATGGCTGCTGTATCATCTGCGCACGCAGTTTAAAAGTTTAACTTTTTTTTTTAATTATATTCGCGCGAAAAAATTTTATGCTTGAAATTCTGAACAGTAATTAAAATATTTTGAATTTAACAAATTTAAATTATTTGATATTGAAAGTATAAGATTTATATACATAAGTTATTTACTTTTTAGACGGAATTTTATTTGAAATTGTGTGAGGTACAGTATTTTATTCAAATATAAAACAAGAATGCTTGGAAATTATTGATAATTTATATATTATATAAATAAAAAAGCATATCCAAGACTTTTCAAAATTTTATGCGCATATTCTTTGATATTTTTTTAGAATAAAACCAAAAACATTTTTTTCTAGATCAATTACACTCTCTTTAAAGTCTCCTAGATAGTCAGGATGCTCAGCAAAAGTTTGCTTTCATTTTGTTTGTCTAATACCGGCTGTAGATTTCGAACGAGTTGAATTCTAGTTGCTACTGAGTAGATTTCCTTCAAATTCAACGGCAAAGATATCTCTGATAGCCACCTTAACCACAAGTTAACTTCAAACTACTGCCGTATTCTGCCAATTTAAAAAAATTTAAAGGCAAGTGTTGGAGAGCAAGCAGTTACACGCAAAAAAGAGCAGTTGAAAAATTACAGTTTCTACTGTAAATCAGGCTTTCCGGGTAAAAATCTGTAAACATTAAAGTTCAAACTGTAATTTTAGAAATTTGTTGTAGCAATAAAATTAATACAATTTTAAGCAGCAAATTTTACAGTTTAAATCGACAATATCGAGTTTGAAACTGTAATATTTGTTATTTCTGTAAAATTTACTGATAAAAAATGTAATTTCTACAGTTTCAGACTCGGAGCGCTATAGTACTAATTAATACTATACGAAACTGTAATTTTTCAACTGCTCTTTTTTCCGTGTACCTTTAAGTTGACAGTAAATTGTTTGTAACTTTAATTCAATTTGACCACAAGTGTTACTGTCAGACAATGACGTTAAGTTGATTGAAAGTTTCACTTCAAATTGATGGCAAGTTTTTTTGTCAAATTACATTCAGATGACGGCAGTAGATTTGCATCAACTTGCACGCAAGTATTATCCAGCCAAGGCTTGCCAGAAACTTGTCGTTAAGTTAGCTGAAAATGTTTCACTGCAGAACTTGCTGAGGAATTATATTTAAAGTGTGGCTATCAGGAATGTCAACTATCGTCCAGTTTTCTATCTACAGTATAAGTACAACATACAGTACAAATTGATAGAAAAGCCCTGATGTTAGACTTTCTGATCAGAACGTACACTTGTTGTGACCGACTTGACGACAAGTTGTCGACAACTTTCAGCTTTCATAACTGTTGACTACAAGATGCTATCAATTTTCCCAGAAAGTTGGCGACAAATTACTGCCACAACCTGTCGCCTACTTTCTGAGAAAATTGAAGGCAATTTTCCATTGACTAATGTAATGCCAACTTTTGCCATCAATTTTCTCAGAAAGTTGCCATCAACTTATGGAAATGCTAATTTTTGCGGTCAATTTGGCAACAAACTACTGCAGAAAGTTTTCGCCAGCCTGCTGACAACTTGGCCATCAAGGAATGATCGCAAATCCTGCTCTTTAACTTTTGCTGGCACTTTGCCGATCGATACTAAGCATAGATTTCGGACAAACTCAATTTCCAAGTTGACGCTAACTTGCAGTCAAAGTGGCTATTGAAGTATAGTATGTTTGCAACTGGGACCTGAATTTGCTGAAGCGAGTATTGCTGCAATCTTTTTAACGTTGACATTTAGGTGCTCTGTGCTAACAATATGAAGGGAGAGGTACCTACCCTCCATAGTGTCAGCAGAATTCCAAGTAAAATTCACCGAATTTCATGAAATACAAATAAGTTGAGATGATCTGCATCGAAATTTTCAATCGAAGTAGAAAAGTCTTAAAGATCTGCCTTTAGATCTACAGAGATTGACGAAAAAATTAGATATCGATCTAAAATCAGAAAGTATCTTCCTGGAAACTTACCTTGCTATCTATCCTAGTGTTTTTAATAATTAACTATATCCAAAAATCGTTCGTTATGTATGCAGATAAATTGTCAATTCATTTATGCTGAGTCATTATGGTGGCCGTGCATTGGGTCCTACACTCAATCCTCATTGGTGGCACCATCATTGTCTCACGGATCATCGAGCAGAGCAGTAGTGCGTAGAACAAGTGTCTCTGTAAAGTAGATCGCTGTCAAATACAAATACAGTGCCCTACTGTACGTTACTTCCTACTATACCAAAGGGTAGATAAATACTTCTGTTAAATCAACAATAATAATACATAATTATATTACACAATTGGGAACTATTAATTATAATTGTAACAATCAAGCATCTACTTCCATCACAAACAGATTGTACCACTGGTACTGTTGCTACCCGGAAGTGCCGGGAAGCAGTTCATACTATAGCAATAAATGCTATGCTAAGTGACAGTGATCTATAATTTCTGTTCAAAGACGTTTGATATTGGTACCTGCCCAACTATATTTATTACACTGGTACCAAAATGCTTGACTCATTAATTCGTACCAATTGGCAAAACCAGTTGTTTGCCAATTTAAAATCTTTGTTTGTTATAATCAAAGAGCAATTATCAAAAAATGTTGTGTCGGAATCTTCAATGATCTATCCAGTCAATCCAGAAGCTTATGGAACACCTCAAGATCTCAAGTTCTCTTCGGATCATCAACAATCACCTCGCAGTTACGAAACTCCAGCTTATCAAGTACATCAAGAAGAAATGGAACCCTCTATTGCAGATCAAGAATTTTTGGATTCATCATCTACTTTGGACTCGCAAGAATTTGAACATGCTGCTCAAAATCAACAAATACGTGGAATTCGCAGTAGACAAATATGTTTCATAACCGACATATCCTCAAGTATACGAAATTGTCTATTTGTAACTGATGAAAATTCAGGGATTTCTTTTTTAGTTGATTCTGGTGCTGTATGCAGTATTATTCCTAGATCTTGTTTACCAGCTCGGATAAAACCAGATCGTGATTGGAATAGCAACTTTCAAGCTGCGAACAATACCGACATTGCAACTTATGGTAGTACTATTATGACTCTAGATCTTGGATTAGGACGAGAATTACCCTGGAATTTTACAATTGCTGATGTTTACCGGCCAATCCTTGGTGCCGATTTTTTAGCTTACAATGGAATCCTTCTAGATTTAAGAAACGGCAGACTTCTAGATTCAACTCCCTCATCCAACTGGCGCAACTATTTAGATAAATATTATAAGTTAATTTACGGAATCGTTCATATGATATTATGGAATTATTTATATGAATTAATTGTTTTAATAGTCTCTTTTGTTAGTGGTTTTCTAATCATTTTTATTATTTTTTAATGTATTTAGACATAAGCATTCATTCAACTTTAGATGAACTTTGCATTTAAAATGCATTTACCTCACGAGCCACATACCTGCCATGACAAACAAATCTACCTTCTTTTTTAAATAAGTCTGATTTTTCTTCCAATTATGCAGTAGAATCTGGTTATCAGCAATGTTTTGTCTTCTTCCAAATTAAAAATTAAATTTTACTTAAAAGGTAAGTACACTAGAGAAAAAATATTGCTGTAAGAACAATACAGGTAGGTTATAGTAACTATCTAAAGTTTATAAAATCGCAGATTGTTAATATAGCAATACTTTATTTGCGTAAAGTATAGGGGCATGTTCGAAAATTCACTTTGGAAAAGAAAGATGCAACTTCTGCGTTCATAAATATTATCTGGTTAAACCAGAGAAACAATTCGAGTACTATAGCACGTTCATAATCTCTGCGGAAAAGGTAAATACAGTATCTGGAACATCCCTGATTAAGAAATCTAATTTGAAATGATTTGAAAAATCTGATTATTTCACATTGTATCATATCATAAAATTATAATTTGAAATAATTCAAAATAATTGCAATATTATTCTCTCAATTAATTTAATTAAAAATGATTTGAAAGTTTAAATCATTTCAAATAATTTTGAATCATCCGAGAAACTGAAAATTGCGATATTATTCCCTCATTCAAACTAATTTAAAATGATTTTAAATTGCCCGAGGAACCAGGAATCTCAATATTATTTTATCATTCAATTTAATTTAAAATAATTCGATAACTTAAATCATTTAAATTCAAATCGTAAAATAAAATTTGGATATTTTTTTATTCAATATGATTCGTTTCAAAATTTATACTCGAAAGCAAAATAATTTAGATAATTTGGAACGATTCAAAATGATTAAGAGTTGTGTAATCTCAAATCATTCCAAATTAGATTTCTTAATCAGGGATTTTTTCGTTCCTTTAGTTTTAATTAAACCACGTGACTTTCCATTTAATAACCATATGGTTATAGTAGTCCCGACGAAAAAGTCGTCCTAAAATGGATAGTGGGGGTATAGGAAATACGTGCTAACTAATGGTAGCAGGACGACGACTTTTTGGTTGGGACGACTATAGATATTTATCAATCTCCAGAGTGTTTTTCTGAACACGCCCTAAATTGTTATATTACCCATCGAATATTTTATTAAACCAGCTATCTATATAGATGGTTACTACGGCCAGATGTATTGCAATATTAACTACACGTGTTGATATATTCACAATTTAGACTGCTGTATAACCATTTCGATTTCTAAAGAAACAATTTGGATTGCTATAATAGCAATCTGCAAGAGTCGTTGAAATAGCAAAATACCAAGTACGGGAAATATAACCACATGGTATAGTTAAATAAACAATACTTTTATTCAAAATTGAAGATAGTTACACAGAAAAAAAGGATTTCTTGGCACAAAAAATTTTTGTCTTTAATTCATAATTGAAAATATTTCTTGCGCTGACAAATCCTTTTTTTCTGTGTACCCTATAAAAAAAATCCACGTGAGAATTCACAGTAGATTTTCAAATAACGTTTTCGAATGGATTTCAGTGTAGCTTCCCATGGAAATTCAAACCATGTAAAAATTCATATGCGAATCTAGTTTAGAATCCTATGTGGACTTATACATGGTTTACCATGTATATCAAATTTTTACATAGAAATCCTGATACCCAGGTTTCTATATGGATTTTTTACATATGGGATTCTAGATACCCACAGTTTCCTATACGAATTTCTATGGATTCCCTTATATTCTTATCTGGATCTTTTTAAAGGGTAATAGACAATAGTTTGCAAATGGAAATTTATTTATAGTTAAAAACTATAAGAAAAATAAAAATTATTTTTGCGTAGTTAGAGCTGAAGTGTAGGAGTGGAGGATAGTGATGTAGCAAACTTTAATAAGTAATTAAAATGATATATTTATTAAAATAATTTTGTTACAAGGTTCAAATTGTATGACAAGTGCTTACGTACACATATTGTATACGCTAACATTTTTTATGACAATTTTAATGAATTTATTTATGAGGTATAACTACCAAGACATAAATAAGTCATTGTTTTTTTTTTTTTTTTTTTTTCCTTGATTGAAAGAAACGATTCAAAACGATTAGAAACGAATCAAAATGATTCAATTTTACTACTATACAGATATGTTATACATTCACCATTAAGTGAATCGTTTTGTTTCATCAGGGTTTTTATTTTTTTTTTAAATATATTTTATAATATACTTATTTATAATGAGATCAAAAAATGTCAAAGACAAAATATTAATGTTATTGAATGATAGTGTATTTATTATTAATTTTTAAATTTTGTATTGTACTATGTTAAAGTAAAAAGTATTGACAATCAGTGAATATCAACTGTTAAATGGTCCTGGTTGAATCAGTCTTTAAATTGAAAAATAAAAAATATTATTTATAAAAATGCAATAACTTTAGTTGATAATAGTATTAACGTATTAGAGTTTATTTATAATTATAAAATATTGTATGCATGCATTAATAGATTTAAGTTACAAGTTTATGAATATGGAAAGCTATAAGCAAATAAACTTTTTTGAAAAAAATTTTTTGTGTATTTATTCCTGATCAGTAGAACAAAATTTCGACAATATCACTCGTACATTTAATTTTCTAATTATTTTTGAGAATGGGTGATATAAAATTGCAACTATGCATAAATATAGCACAGATTTTAATAAAAAGTAATTATCTCCAAGTAACATTTAACAGAACATTCTTTGAAGTTAATTACATTAAATATAAATTTGTTTTTTAATTATGTATGGCAATAAAAGACGGCTTAAAAAGTATGTTTAAATCCGCTAAACATATAATAGCTTTAAAATAACTTATAAATAATACATATGTTGATAATAATGTGAGTGTTATCCATCGAGAAAAGTTATCTTCAGTGGAACTCCACTATAGATGACATAGTTTCAGACAGAATGCGCAACGGTTGTCTCCGTTTCGTTTAGTCTAATAATCTTGGTTTAGTCTTAGCCGCATGCGTATAGTTTCTGAAGACTTTTTGTACCTAGAATACTATTCTTACACAAGTGTGATATACTATTATCAAAGGAAGGGGGTAAATGAGCTTGTTTAACACGTGTATTAATTCGTGTGCGTTTCTTTATTTGAAATAAAAAAAAAAAATAATGAATAGTCTTAACTAAATTTGATTTTCCAGAGGCGACTCCATTTTTGTATTTTTTAATAAAAAAAAAATTCTGAATAGTTCAGTCGAATAATAATATAAGCTATAATTAGAAGGATATAAAAACGATACGTAAATAATATTTTCTTCACCACCATTCGACTCCTTATCAAATTAAAAAAATTTTACCATTTATCAGAAAAAGTAATTGCAATATACTGGTAGGAGAGAATTATTAAAGGATTCATAATTGTTTTTAACTCCTACGCTATTCCTATAATGACAAAAGATAAGATAGCACTACCACACTCATTACAGCAATAGCAGAGGTAACGTACGCGTATGCATTGGATCTCGAGCCTAATGAGTCAGGATTTGGGTGCTCGCTTACTCTTATGGCTGCTGAAAATAAGAAAAATTTGTATGCTTCAGAACTCACAGGCTGTAAGTAATTGTGGTAAAGCAACACCGACATCATAATTCACTCATTGACTATTTTACAATGTGGTCATATAGGATGGATCAACACGTTTCATACACGGAAAAAAGAAAACAGGAATAATCGACTTTCTATCGAGTATTTATTACATTTTCAAATAGTAACGCAGCGCTTCGCAAACGAAAGTGTAAAAATTACAATTTGGTGCTGTGCACTAAATTTTACATTTTAAATATGAAACATTACAGTCGCTCAAAGTATTAAAGTTACTATCTCACTCTGTAATTTTTCACACATTTTTTTGAAGTACTACTCGATACACATTAAAATTTACAGTTTTATCGAACAAATTTTACTCCAACTCTTTAAATACTTCGTCTGTTAATAATAGTATCAAAAGTATATAATAATGTAAATTTTACATTTTCATTTACTTAGTGATATTTATTTTTTCTGCAAATAATCTCACTTAAATAGCAACAAATCCTATTGTGGCATGTGAATCTTACAGCTCTGACCAGTGATATTTATTTTTTTAATTTATTAGACATAATGATTATTTGTTAATGTTCACTTTATAAATATACTATTTGTTTATTCTATACCGAATAATGTCAAACATCAGATACTTATTAATGCATGGCAACATTTTTATGAGAGAAATGTAAAAGGCTTCAGAAAAAAAACAAACCAAGACAAAACTTACTTGAAGAGCTTGAGGTAAGATTTCAGCGTCATAATTTTCATAGTCTGCATTGTAACGGATGTCGTTAATTGATGGCTAGTAAGATGTCATACGATTTAGTTCTTCGGAATTTATGTGACTATTCCTGGAATGCCTCAAGTTATTGGGATCAAGCACACGATTATTCATTTTAAAATGATTAAAGCATTCAAACAAATAATTACCAAAAACCACATAGGGTAGAATTACTGTTTTTGGCCACTTTGGAGCCAGTTTTGGCCGCTTAAAAATTAAAAATAAAATAATTTGTAAAATACGCAATGACATAATTAATTTTTTTAGTTTTTTTAAAAATGATTTTTTTACTGTAGAAGAATGAAATTTTTTTAAAATACTTTTTCATTAATTGAAATAAAATATTAAATGTCCAAAAATGAAGTCGTGGCCACAAATGGTATTCCACCCTACTTTTGTTTGCCTGAACTAACAAATATCTTGAACAATTTTATAATAGGAAAATGAACATCGATTAAATAAAATTTTATAAAATCATAATTTATGAACAAACATAAATGTGTGACGTAGTAATCGTAGTAGTAATAACCGTAGTGACTTCCACTCGTTTATTTGTCTGGTTATCCTCGCCCCCTCCTCCCTTCCCAACTTAAACCAAATACCGATGTAAAAGTGTTAAGGATGTTACAATACAACCAGTGAATAAAATACATATGCACGTAAACATGCATAACTATGTAAGATTCAAACAACAAAAGCCCGTAGCAGAGATGAGTGGGCGGAGTCTGTGAGAGAGAAGCGACTCAGGCGCGTGCCCAAGTCAACGTGGTCGGGATTCGCTTTGTGTCACCAGGCTCATTACAGTATTTAAATCAACAGGTAGCAGAGACTTAACAATAACGGTATGTATTAATTCACATTATAGTGATATGTTATGGGAGTAACCCCATGAAAAGAATTTTAAAAAAATATATAAATTTTTAGAATAAATGAATATAGATAAAAATTAAAAATTTATATGAACAATATATATTTTTTTTTATTATATTTTCATTTATGTATTTTTTATACTCTAAGATATATTTTTAATATATTTAAATATGACGAAATCGAATTTTCATTTTCAGGCAAGTGTAGAGCATAGCCTTCGCGCTTAAGGCATACAATTACATTTGAAATATATAAAATATATATAAAAATCAGCCAAAAGTAAGCGATTAAAATTATATTTTTTATACATATTTTATATACATTCATATATTTTTTATATTTTAACATACTTTTTGTTTCTTTTATACAGGTATAAAAATGGTTATTAAGTGGAAAAACTCAACATCAGAATTTTCATCAACCCAATCGACTCTGGTCAATGGTCTGGAGATGTCAAAGATCTCTGGTGTGAATGCGATCGTTTATACTTATTCAGACAATTGTTTATTTGTCCGTGACCACTTTTCGGGGATTAAATTTTTAATTGATACTGGTGCTACTTTCAGCATCTATCCTCGATCTTACGTACCAAGGCGTATCAAACCTCGTTGTGATTTTAGTTTCAATTTGCAAGCAGCAAATGGTGCTGTGATTCGGACATACGGAAGCACCACCATGCAAGTGGATCTAGGATTAGAACAAATTTTCGACTGGCAATTCATAATCGCTGACACTCTTCTACCAATCATTGGTTCTGATTTTATAGTTAATTATGGAATCATCATTGATCTTAGAAACAGAAGACTTATTAATCCAGCTGACTTGTAAGTTTACAACTTTTAAGTCGGCTGGATAGTTTTTAAAAACGAAATTTTTATAAAACTAAGTACAAATAAAGTCACAATTACAAAAAATTTCTTTTTTTACGTTTTTTAAAATTTTTCCAATCATGTACATTTCAATCATTTATTTAAACGAAAAAAATCACAAGATGTACATTCTTTTGTATCGTTCCATTTTTGACAATAAAAAAAATTACATCAAAATATTGTGTTTCAATGATTTTAACTTTATTTCATTTTATAAGTTTTTTCTCAAACCATTAAGGGGGATAGCCACTGTGAGGATCGAAAAAATAGGTGATTTTCGGGAATTTTTTTGACTGGGATAATAAAGGAATTTGGGGATCGGGTTATTTTTGTTTTATAAAGTATACATTGAAGATAATTCTCCCAAATTTTTATTAAAAAATATCATGCTATTATAAAGTTATAAACATTTTTGTGGAGCACCACAATCATTTCCCCCACCACTGTGGCATCTCTAACTCAAAAACGGATTATCTGAAACAAAAAAACCAAGTCGCGTTGTAATCTGTATGCATGTGGTTATCGTTGCACATAGGGGATTTTGAAAATTTGGATTTGAAAAAAAATGGCGACATATTAAAAATTTTTTCGTATTTTTTTGGATTCAAACAGCCTTAAAAAATCTTAAAAATCAAAATTTTCAAAATCCCCTATGTGCGACTTTAGTCACTGAATAGACGAATACGATAAAAAAAAAGTTGCGAATCGGTTCATATTTATGCAAATTACAGATGCCACCAGTTCAAAAAAAGTAGTTTCGAGAAAAACGCGTTTAAAGTTTTTAGTTAATGCAACGGTCAGTTGACGCGCTGTCACAAAAATGACTATAACTCGAAAAATATTCGGAATTTTCATATAACACTCTAGATACATATTTTTGAATATATATACTTTGATTTAATAAAAAAAAAAAAATTTTTTTTTTTTTGAAATTTCACAGTGGCTATCCCCCTTAATTTTAATTTTAAAATAATTACATTTAGTCCATTAGTTTTTTACATTATTAGATATAAGACCAAAACACAAATCATCAGATACCAGACAGTTTGACTCTATATACTGAGCGTTTAGTGCACCCGTTCTCAAACACATGTTTTGCGTGTGAGTGTGTGTATGTACTAGAAGGCGAGAGATGACGTGTCGCTATACTGAATTCATGTATCTACTAAACTGTCTTATTTTAATTTATTAATTTTATTTAAATATCATTTACTATATACCGTTACTTTTCTGCTAATTTATCATTATTTAATTATTTTTTAACAAATTTTATTAAAAATTTTTAAACTGAATAACTAATTCACAATTTAAAAATTTAAAAATTATCAGTTGCGCCTAATTTTATTTTATTTGACCATGAACGCCGATCGGCTATATACATTTATAATAATAATATATTTTAAGTACAAATATAATTTATAAATAATGACTAAAAACAAGAGTTGCATGGTAGAGAAAAAATAAAAAATAATAATAAGTAATTCATAGTTTTACAAATTCAATTGCTTTGAAATTTTGTTTATTTTAACCCTTTCCCGGTCGACCTTGAATCCCTACTCTTAATTTGAATCGTGCGTCTTATTCTTAAAATGAGAGAGCTATAGTCTGTTTTCGAGAGAGGGGGCCGGAAAAATGGTAGAAGGGGGCGCTTCTCTACACTACTACATCTAAACTTTCACTCATACAGCCTTATAACGGACTTTCATTGGCTCTATCCCCACATGATTCACACCTAGACTCACCGATACTCCGAGGCGGGAAAGGGTTAATATTTAACCAGAAAACTATATGCAAATATTATTAAATACACACGTCTATCGGAGCCTCATGTCACAGAAAATATGTATTTTTAGTGGATTTAATGAACTGAATGAAAGTATTTAAAAATTTTATGGCTCTGAATTCATCAAACAATAACACTGTTTATAAATATTTTAAGTTTCGATCAGATATACAGAAAAAACGAACAAGTCAGTTTGTTTGAATGTAATAAAAAAAGGAGACAAAACGGAAGACTGATACTATACGGCGTGGTAACTTTTTTTGTGAACGATTTTAACACTTGTAATATGAATTTACTATTAAATAAAAAATCAGCTACTATAGTAGCCATTTATATAATTTGTGAGTGAATGTAGCAGACAATAGGAAATTTTTTAAACTTTTGAATAAATGAATAAAATTTAATTAGACTAAAAACTAAAAAAAATGCGTATTTAGATAATTGAAAAACAAGTACACGCATTTTTTTAAATTTATTTATTTTCATTAATTTATTTAAAATTTATAAATTGTCTCATATCTTCACATTCACACTCATACGAATTTTTCATATTATTATTATTATTATGAATAGTATATAATATATTTTTAATTAAAATGAAAATTTATTTTTTATAAAACGATACCATCACTGACAGTTATGCGTTGCTATGTGCTTTATATTAACACTGAATCGTTCAGCAGCAAACTGGAGTTTCGCCTCTGAAGCTCGTTGTAAAGATTGTACATTGAATAAACGTGGTGAGATTCTTCCACAGAGGATATATTAAATTTATTTATTCTGAGTCATTGTATAATATCAACTTAACGTATAGATTCTGTAGTGTTAAATTTTTTTTTATTTAAAATTAATTTTAACTGTAAAGATATTTTCCTAAAACTTTTACTTGCACTAACAACTTCAAATAAAATTCGACAAATTTTTTTTCTTAATCTAAAGGAAAAGAATTAGTGCATAGCATTTGAATTACGGCGGGTCTATAGTAATTTTTGTCTATATGCTTTTCTCTCAAACAAATCCTCAAACTGCAAAATCAAGAACGAGGCTCAATGCATTACTCTATAATTTAGCAATCTACGTTTTTATTTTTAAAAAATGTTTATTTATTTAAGAGAAAACCGTGGACAAATTTTTTCACATTTTCCTATTATTTACTAAAACATTTATCAACAAGCTCTCATTATTACATAAAACATATATACACAGACTAATCCCCACTAATCTTCTAATCTTCCCGATTTATTTCCGACAGCCTCAAAGACTCGGTATATAATAACCAGTGATCCATCGAGATCAGTTACCTTGGAAAATATTTTTCTCTTTTATTGCGTTAAAAAGTAAGATGATAATTTAGAAGTTTATAATATACTACTACTTATTATCACATCAATGCAGTATATTCATTTATTTTTCGCTCGAGAAACACCAGGAAAGCAGAATATAATAGAAAGAATAGACGCGTCGTGGGCTTCACACAAGATCGAGTTTTTTTGTCACAGTCTTGTCTTGTAGAATATATATATATATGTATATATATATATATATATATATATATATATATATATATATATATATACATATATATAGAATTTAGTTTATTTTTATATACATTCGGAAAGTAGATAGAAATCTTACGATGTAGGCTCAACACACACATCATTAAAAGATGATGTTAATGTGCGAGCGTTATGGTGCTTAAATTCTTAGTCATCTTGTACGTTAAAGAGTAAAACTAAAGGTATTAAAGGGTAAATAAAAATAATTGAAGGCACATCTTATATACAACATGTACTTTTATTTATTTTTTCATGTCTTTATATATTTATCAGTTTTTATTTTGTGAACAGCTTAACACTATCTTTTAATTGTAAAAGTTGTTTTTGAATGAATCATATCATAAAATTGGTATTATCTTGTGGTTTGATGTTTTTACTTTCTTTTCTCAACATACTAGTAATAAACGGTATTAGACAAAACGAGACGAGACAAACAGCAGTGAGTCGATTGAGTCGTGACTGAGACCGAGACGGGTCTTTGATTTTTTGCTTATATTACGAGAACGAGACGAGCGTTTTTACAGTCCCGCCTCGTCTCGTGTAAAGCCACGACCGTAAAATTAACATCATCGATCATCGCCGCTGTATATAGTCGTCATACGTGTGAGTAGCAACAGGTCGCTGATTCTTATTTTAAATCTAAAGAACTGGGCAATTCGAATTTACTATATCGTACACTTAGTGCACAATATCAGTATTTATTCATTTGGATTTTAATTATATGTTATGAGATTATCGTATACATAATCTGAGGTAAAATAATTATTTTTTGTTTCTTTTGTAGTTATAAAAATGGTTATTAAGTGGAAAAACTCAACATCAGAATTTTCATCAACCCAATCGACTCTGGTCAATGGTCTGGAGATGTCAAACATCTCTGGTGTGAATGCGATCGTTTATACTTATTCAGACAATTGTTTATTTGTCCGTGACCACTTTTCGGGGATTAAATTTTTAATTGATACTGGTGCTACTTTCAGCATCTATCCTCGATCTTACGTACCAAGGCGTATCAAACCTCGTTGTGATTTTAGTTTCAATTTGCAAGCAGCGAATGGTGCTGTGATTCGGACATACGGAAGCACCATCATGCAATTGGATCTAGGATTAGAACAAATTTTCGACTGGCAATTTACAATTGCTGACACTCTTCTACCAATCATTGGTTCTGATTTTATAGTTAATTATGGAATCATCATTGATCTTAGAAACAGAAGACTTATTAATCCAGCTGACTTGTAAGTTTACAACTTTTAAGTGGGTTAGATAAATTTTTAAAAATTTATTTAACAAAAATTATCGTATTAGATGCTGTATTATATCATATTTTATTATTTCGAACGTGTCAATGCTTTCATATATATATTTTTGTTGAGAATTTGTATAGTGTGAATGGCCGCAAAAAGCTTAGACTTTATGACGAAATTAATAATAAATAAATAAAAAAAAATAAATAAAATTACATATCTGTAAGTATTATGAAAGTAATTACATACACTGCCAGTATCAGTGATGTATTGTTATTGATAATGTAATCATGTAATGTTTATACTTGTATAAAGGATATTAAATTTTAGATATTATATTTATTAGATTGAAATTATATATGAAAGATATTAAATATAAAATCATTTTTTTTTAATTTTAAATTTACAGTGAAAATGTATCAATATAAAATTTACTAAAATGAATAAATTTTTTTTTATTTTCAAAAAATTTATATTCTGGCTATTTTTTTTCAACCATCTTAAATTTATCTATTTTATAAAAACTTATTATTTCAATTATTATAAAAGAATACTTTTCTTATCGTATTTTTAAAGTCGAAAAAAAAAAAATTTGAATTTTAAATGTAGCAAAAAACGAGAAGTACAATGAAACCACATTATAATTTTATTTTCTTATGATCAACTTCTCACTAAAAGTAAAAGTATGATGCGAGAACCCGGCTACTCTTCCGCGTGGTCTTCTTATGCATGTTGTTGCCAAGGTGACGTGTCATTTGTAAGACCAATTCCAGAAATGTTGACCCCTGTGGAGATGATTATAAAAAACTATTATTATATTAAAAACATCTTCACATATAAGTACCTACATGTTAAATTAATCGCCAGTACCAAAAAAAATATTATCTCAACAAAAGTTTACTCATGTCATTCCTTACATTTGCATGCACATAGTCAAAATATTTACAATTTTAATTGTAATAAAAAATTTCATATTTTATAAAATAATTATATCTGCGCCTAATATAAATTAAAAGAAAAAAATATTTTGATAATATTCATAGTCGTTTATTAATTCCTCCATTTAATGAAAATTTAACACAAACAATAATTGAAATTTTTTTATAGCAGTCAAGTATAATAGCTGTTAATTAATTATTCATCCGCTCCAGTATTTTGTCAAAAACCTGTTTCTCGAATATCTGTCAAGGTCAATTACATCCGAAAATTCTTTTCTCTTTTACATGATCAAAAACTAAAGTGATACTATAGATGCTACTCTAATTTTTAATTTACATATCTTCAAATAGAATGCGCGACATCATTTAAATTCTGCTAAAAGAGAAGTAACTTATGTTCTGACCACAGAATGGGACGCAAAGATAAACGAAATAAGTCGTTCTCTCTCGGACCCGGCTTATATTACTATTTAATATAGTATTATAGCTGAAGTATATCAGTGTGGTACGTATATTACCTATTTAATATAGTATTATAGCCGAAGTATATCAGTGTGGTGCGTATACTAATTCACTGCTCACTCGAGAGAAAAGTGAGGCAGCAGAGTCGTCGAGTTTAGAGAAGGGATGAGCACGTGCCACGACCATCGAGGTAGCAGCGTCATTATGTATCTATTGTTCGCGTGAGCAGCAACAGGTCCCCGGTACTTACTCAACAAATCTTGATAACTAAGCGGTTTAAAGGTATTATCCATTATACTTCCTATACAAATAACTATATTGCATCCATTTTTAAATATTTCACTGTGATTTAACATTTCCATAGCTGAACTGGTCTACACCCAAATTTAATAACTCCAAAATTGCAGATAAGCGAAAAGAAATCTCTACATCAAAATTATCACCAGTTCATCTGAGGATCCAGCAACGTCAAATACACAGTAGCGAGCAGTCTGAGTCATCATTTCACCCATCACGTTCACAACAAGATACTGTTGAAAACAACGACATGGAAAGCAATCAACAACCTGACCAAATAACAAACTCTGATCAACGTGAACGTATTTTCGTTAATGATCGTGAATCACAGATAACGTATTTAATCAACCTCTATAAAAGTGGTAGTTTCTTTCCTCGATCTCTGCTACCAAAACGATTAGGATCTGACTGTGAAACTATTACCTTGACTATTGATCTGGGTCTCAAACGCAAATTTCTCTGGGAGTTCAGGGTTGACGACGTCGATCAACCAACTCTTGATAGCGATTTTATTGCTCACTACGGACTCTTTGTCAATCAGAAAAATCTCAAGCTCGAAGATCCAACCGCTAATTCATCCAGTGAACAACAAGTGGAGGAGTCAAATGAGAAACCAAGTCAACAAACTACTTCTGAAGTGGATGATAATTGTATAAATATTATTGACCAGACTTCAAATATGAAGTTTTTAGTTGATACTGGAGCTCAAGTTTCCGTGATACCTCGATCTCAATTACCGAATCGTGAATCGATTCGCGATCCAAACTTAATTCTTCGATCATTGAGTAACAGCGAGATTTCAACATATGGAACCCATGAAATGGCAGTAAATTTTGGCCCGAACTTAGAATTCAATTGGAGTTTCAGAGTTGCCGATGTACCTCAAGCAATTCTTGGTATGGATTTTTTACGTCACTTTAAACTACTTGTAGACCCCATTGATAACACTATCAGACATCGCGATTCCGAGGATCCATACAAACAAAAAATTAAACTATTTTGGAAAATTTTTTATCGGGTTCATATCTTTGCACTTGCCTTTTATATGTTTTTTTTTATTTTCTATGCAATTCAATTATATCATTTCTGTGGAAATAAACTGTCAGATTGCGCTTCATCACATGAATCGATATCTTTATGTCAATTAAATATCCATACGAAAAACTACAGCCAACTCCTAATATTTTTATCAACGCGAGGTGAAATATCGAATATTACATTATTTTGACTCACGGAACCATATTGAATATTGCCAGCATTAACATAAGCGAACACAAAACCGATGAAACTTCCAGAAACTCTTGAAAAAATTTAACATAATTTTGAAACTTTGAACAAATTGGAGGGATTAAAAAAATTTTACAATTTTTTAAAATTTTCACTTTATTATAAATTTTTTAATGAAATATTAAAAACAAAAATCAAAATTACATATTATAATAGTTTATGAACAAACACGAATGGTGGATTACAGTGACATGGGCGCGGTCATTACTTTTAAAATATTTTTAATAACAAAACTTTTATTATTTAAATTTTTAAACAGAACAAATATTTTCACTGTGCCAATATTTTTTAACTATTTAATGAAGAAATCACGAACTGAACACTGAAGTGTTCTGACTGCATTCAACAGGTGCTACGAGTTTATATATAAAGTCGTGCTGTGCTAAGTGAACGTGGTGGAACCGTCTATCCCCACTGATACTGAATTCATTAATTATCTTTATCCATTGGCTGACTCACATAATGTTATTTTAATCATATACTACGTATATATTCATTCATAAAATCATTTATATGAGTATTTACATATTAATTTATATATATATATATATATGTTGTTGAACAACATAAATTAATACAGAGACATAATAAATACTATATTATGTAATTCTTGTTTAAAAATCCGATAGATTCTGTATCTATAAAGGCCTATACTTAACTATAGCACTTCTCATAAAACTCATTGATTCTTACAAAATCTCTATGGGAATTTACGAGATTCTATGAGATTTTCTAAACAAGGATATTATATTAATAAATGTTATTTAATAATTTATATATTTATGCTTTACATTGTAATAATCGTTTTTTTACTTTTATAATTACAATTAATATTTATTTTAAATTAAAATATATTTCGGCTAATTGGGCAGTTGGACTTCTGACTTGTACTGAAATTAAATAATTATTTTTTAGATTTGAATACTGCATTTTAATAATTATCTTAACTTTCTTCGGCTAAATAATTTTTATAAAATTTTATGAACAAAAAGTATCACAATTATATATCTATAGCCAACAGAAATGTTTTTAAAACACTAAATACAAGTATATATAGTTTTAATTCTTTAAAATCACTTCTATTGTTTTACATTTCTCAAAATGTTTTCAATCATGTAAATTTCAAGCATATATATAAACAAAAAAATTCAAAAAATTTACATTATTTTGTATCGTTCTACTTTATATAAATAAAAAAAAATTGCATGAAAATATTATGTTTCAATGAATTTAATTTAATTTTATTTTATTTTTTAAGTATTTTCCCTAAACATTAATTTTATTTTAAAATAATTAAATTTAATCTATTAATTTTTTACTATTAAAAATAAGAAAAAAATTTTATAAAAAGATGATGCAACTTTCGGTAGCACCCTAGACTCCACACAATTTAATTAAGTTAAGTGAAAAAGGTATTAAACAATTTTTTCGAACTAAACACATCAAACATTAACACGATTTACTTATATTCATAAATATTTTCAGTTTTATCAGTTTATTTCTTTGTAAGAAGATGGAACAGCAACTTATGGGCGTGGCAACTTCTTTGTGCGCGATTTTAAAACTTGTAACGTGAATTTAACATTTAAAAAAAAACGAAATACTGAACCGCTTATTGTTAACATTATTATTATAAAAAGCGTATTAATTTTTTAAAATAAAATTAGAACTTTATATTTTATAAAACGATACCGCAACTGAGTATTGTGTATGTTACTAAGCGATCTTTTCTTAGCAACACGCAGAAACGAAACTTTCAAACTGTACAACTGCTTCGGAGTACAGACCAAGGTTTTGAATAAAATAAGTGGAGAACATGGACGTGGTGGGATTCAGATTAAACTCTAAGATAACTGTCCATTCTAAAGTAGTCATGTATACTGTCAGTAAATATGGCATATTGTTATTGATAATGTAATTATGTAATATTCACACTTTTATAAAGGATATTAAATAGATACTAAATATCAGATATTAAATTTAAATTAAATATTAAAGACATTAAATATAAAATCATTTTTTTTAATTTTAAATTTACAATGAGAATGTATTGAAATGAACAAACTTTTTTTTATTTTCAAAAATTTTTTATTCAGGCTGTTTTTTTTTAACCATCTTAAATTTATCTATTTCATAAAAAATAATTATTTCAATTTTTATACAAGAATAATTTCTTTATCGTATTTTTAAAGTTGAAAAAAAAATAAATTTGAATTTAAAATGTAACAAAGAACTAGAAGTACAATGGAACCACGTTATAATTTTATTTTCTTATGATAAACTTTTTACTAAAAGTAAAAGTATGGTGTAAAAACACGACTACTCTTACTGTCGTCTTCTTCTTATGCATGTTATATTGGTTTCAAGGCAACGTATCATATGTAAGATCAATTTCAGAAATGTTGACCCCTGTGGAATGTATATATAAAAAAGTATTACTATATTGAAAACATCATATCAGTACCTACATTCCAAAACTATTTGCCAGTACCAAAATAAAATTATCGCTGTTGGAGATAGGAATACTCACACGCACACACATACGCACAAATGCAACCGAAGCTACCGCGCACAGATCAACTGCACCGATATACCTACGCACATTCACCGATACGTATACATACATACCACTTGCTGTAAACAATACATTTGAATAAATGTGTAACACAAATTGATATTGAATTCTTTAATTAATTATATCGCCTAAACTGCATATCTCCCACAATCTCAACAAAAGTTTTTTTTTTTATTATTCTTAATACTAGTATGCACATAGTCGAAATATTTTCAATATTAATTGTAATCAACTATTTCATATTTTATAGAATAATTATATATGTGCCTAAAACGAATTAAAATATAAAAATATTAATAGTTTATTAATTCTTCTATTTAGTAAAAAATTAACACAAGCATTAATTATCATTATTTTTTTTTTAGCAGTTAATTATATAATAGCTGTTAATTCACTATTCATGAGCTCCAATATTTTGTCAAAAACCTGCTTATCGAATATCTGTCAAGGTCAATTATATCTGAAAATTTCTTTCTCTTTTACATGATCAAAAACTAAAGTAATGATCTAGATGCTACTCTAATTTTTAATTTACACAGTCTTTTGTCACAGTCTCGTCTCTTAGAATATATATACATATAAAGGATTTAGTTTGTTTTCCTATACATTCGAAAAGTAGATAGATGAGTAGTAGATAGAAATCTTACGATGTAGGCTCAACACACACATCATTAAAAGATGATGTTAATGTGCGAGTGTTATTGTGCTTAAATTCTTAGTCATCTTGTATGTTAAAGAGTAAAACTAAAGGCAGTAAAGGGTAAATTAAAATTATTGAAGGCACATTTTGTATACTCTCTAAACATGAATTAGAGAAAATGAATCAATATTCATTAATTCCAAGTGCAAACCGAACCACTAATTTCAAAAAATGGTTCGGTTGGCACTCAGAATTAATGAATATTCACCTATTTAATTTATTCATGTTTAGATGGTACGACATGTACTTTGATTTATTTTTTCATGTCTATATATTTATCAGTTTTTATTTTGTGAACAGCTTAACACTATCTTTTAGTTGTAAAAGTTGTTTTTGAATGAATGATATTATAAAATTGGTATTATATTGTGGTTTGACGTTTTTATTTTCGTTTCCGAACATAATGGTAATAAACGGAATTAGACAAAACGGGACGAGACAAACAGCAGTGAGCCGATCAAGTCGTGACCGAGACCGAGACGAGCCTCGCGACGGATTTTGCTTATATTAGGGAACGAGACGAGAGCTTTTACAGTCCCGCCTCGTCTCGCGTGAAGCCACGGCCGTATTAAAATTAACTTCATCGTTCATCGCCACTGCAAATTGTAGTCGTCATACGAGTGAGCAGCAACAGGTCCCCGGTACTTACTCAGCAAATCTTGATAACTAAGCGGTTTAAAGGTATTATCCATTATATTTCCGATACAAATAACCATATTGCACCCATTTTTAAATATTTTACTGTGATTTACCATTTCCATAGCTGAACTGGTTTATACCCAAATTTAATTACTGCAAAATCGAAGATAATCGAAAAGAAATCTCTACATCAAATTATCACCAGTTCATCTGAGGATCCAGCAACATCAAATATACAGTAGCGAGCAGTCTGAGTCATCATTTCACCCATCACGTTCACAACAAGATACTGTTAAAAACAACGAAATGGAAAGCATTCAACAACCTGCTAAAATAACAAACTCTAGCCTGAGTGAATGTATTTTCGTTACTGATCGTGAATCGCAGATAACGTTTTTAATCAGCCCCTATCAAAATGGTAATTTTTTTCCTCGATCTCTGCTACCGAAACGATTAGGACCTAGCTTTAAAACTATATCCATGACTCTTGATCTGGGTTTCGAACGGAATTTTCTCTGGGAGTTCACTGTCGCCGACGTCGATCAAGCGACTCTTGATATCGATTTTATTACTCACTATGGACTCATTGCAAGTCCAAAATATCTCGAGCTCGAAGATCCAACCGCTAATTCATCCAGTGAACAACAAGTGGAGGAGTCAAATGAGAAACCAAGTCAACAAACTACTTCTGAAGTGGATGATCATTGTATACATATTATTGACCAGACTTCAAATATGGAGTTTTTAGCTGATACTGGAGCTCGAGTTTCCGTGATACCTCGATCTCAATTACCGAATCGTGAATCGATTCGCGATCCAAACTTAATTCTTCGATCATTGAGTAACAGCGAGATTTCAACATATGGAACCCACGAAATGGTACTAAATTTTGGCCCGAACTTAAAATTCAACTGGAATTTCAGAGTTGCCGATGTACCTCGAGCAATTCTCGGTATCGATTTTTTACGTCATTTTAAACTAACTGTAGACCCTGTTGACGACACTATCAGACATCGTGATTCCGAGGATCCGTACAAACAAAAAATGAAACTATTTCGGAAAAGTTTCTATCGGGTTCATATCGTTGCACTTGCCATTTATATATTTTTTTTCATTTTATATGCAATTCAAATCTATTATTTCTGTGAAGATAAGCTATTGCGTTGCTCTTCATCCCATGAATAAGCATCTTTATGTCAATTGAATATCCATACAAAAGCTACAGCCGATTCCTAACAGCCCTGACGTTTTTACTAAAGCAAGGTGAATTATATCTATTATTACTTTATTTTAAATGATAAAATAATATTAATGTTGTCAGCATTAACATAAGCGAACACAAAACCGATGGAAACTTCCAGAAACTCTTGAAAAAATTCAACATAATTTTGAAACTTTGAACAAATTGGAGGGATTAAAAAAATTTTACAATTTTTTAAAATTTTAACTTTATTATAAATTTTTTAATGAAATATTAAAAACAAAAATCAAAATTACATATCATAATAGTTTATGAACAAACACGAATGGTGGATTACAGTGACATAGGCGCGGTCATTACTTTTAAAACATTTTTAATAACAAAACTTTTATTATTTAAATTTTAAAGAAAAATAAGTATTTTCACAGTGCCATTTTTTTTTAACTATATAATAAAGAAATCACAAACTGAACACTACAGTGTTCTGACTGCATTCAACAGGTGCTACGAGTTTATATATAAAGTCCGTGCTGTGTTGAATGAACGTGGTGGATCCGTTTATCCCCACTGGGACTGAATACTTTAATTATCGTTATCCATTGGTTGACTCACTTAATGTTATTTTAATCATATACTACGTATATATTCATTCATAAAATCATTTATATATGAATATTTACATATTAATTATGTATATATGTTGTTGAACAACATAAATTAATACAGAGACATAATAAATACTATATTATGTAATTTCTGTTTAAAAATCCGATAGATTCTTGTAGCTGTATTTATAAAGGCCTATACTTAACTATAGCACTTTTCATAGAACTCATTTATTCTTATAAAATCTCTATGGGAATTTACGAGATTCTATGAGATTTTCTAAACAAGGATATTATATTAATAAATGTTATTTAATAATTTATATATTTATATTTTACGTTGTAATAATCGTTTTTTTACTTTTATAATTGCAATTAATATTTATTTTAAATTAAAATATATTTCGGCATATTAGGCAGGTTGATTTCTGACTTGTACTGAACCATTTGTACTAAAGTTAAATAAAAATTTTTTAAATTTAAATATTGTATTTTAATTATTATCTTAACTTTCTTCGGCTGAATAATTTTTTAAATTCTATTAAAAGAAAGTATCAAAATTATATATCTACAGGCAAAAGATCCTTTTTTAAAACACTAAATAGAAGTAAAGTCTTAACTCTTTAAAATCACATTTATTTTTTTACATTTCATAAAATCTTTCCAATCCAATGTACATTTCAAGCATTTATTTAATCAAAAAAATTCACAAAATTTACATTAATTTGTTCCGTTCTATTTTATATAAAAAAAAAAAAAATAAAATGAAAATTTTATATTTTAATGAATTTAATTTTATTTTATTTTATTTTATAAGTATTTTCCCTGAACATTAATTTTATTTTTAAATAATTAAATTTAATCTATTAATTTTTTACTATTGAATATAAGAAAAAAATTTTATAAAAAGATGATGCAACCTCCGGTAGCACTCGAGACTCTACATAATTTAATTAAGTTAAGTGAAAAAGGTATTAAACAATTTTTTCGAACTAAACACATCAAACATTAACACGATTTACTTATATTCATAAATATTTTCAGTTTTATCAGTTTATTTCTTTGTAAGAAGATGGAACAGCAACTTATGGGCGTGGCAACTTCTTTGTGCACGATTTTAAAACTTGTACGTGAATTTAACATTTAAAAAAAAAACGAAATACTGAACCACTTATTGTTTACATTATTATTAAAAAAAAACGAATTAATTTTTTTAGAGAAATTAGAACTTTATATTTTATAAAACGATACCGCAACTGAGTATTGTGTATGTTACTAAGCGATCTTTTTTTAGCAGCACACAGAAACGAAACTTTCAAACTGTACAACTGCTTCGGAGTACAGACCAAGATTATGAATAAAATAAGTGGAGAACATGGACGTGGTGGGATTCAGATTAAACTCTAAGATAACTGTCCATTCTAAAGTAGTCATGTATACTGTCAGTAAATATGGCATATTGTTATTGATAATGTAATTATGTAATATTCACACTTTTATAAAGGATATTAAATAGATACTAAATATCAGATATTAAATTTAAATTAAATATTAAAGACATTAAATATAAAATCATTTTTTTTAATTTTAAATTTACAATGAGAATGTATCGAAATGAACAAACTTTTTTTTATTTTCAAAAATTTTTTATTCAGGCTGTTTTTTTTCAACCATCTTATATTTATCTATTTTATAAAAAATAATTATTTCAATTATTATACAAGAATAATTTCTTTATCGTATTTTTAAAGTTGAAAAAAAAATAAATTTGAATTTAAAATGTAACAAAGAACTAGAAGTACAATGGCACCACGTTATAATTTTATTTTCTTATGATAAACTTTTTACTAAAAGTAAAAGTATGGTGTAAAAACACGACTACTCTTACTGTCGTCCTCTTCTTATGCATGTTATGATGATTTCAAGGTGACGTATCATATGTAAGATCAATTCCAGAAATGTTGACCCCTGTGGAACGTATATATAAAAAAGTATTACTATATTAAAAACATCACATCAGTACCTGTATTCCAAAACTAATTGCCAGTACCAAAATAAAATTATCGCTGTTGGAGATAGGAATACTCACACGCACACACATACACACAAATGCAACCGAAGTCTACCGCGCACAGATCTACTGCGCCGATATACCTACACACATTCACCGATACATACACACTCACATCACTCGCTGTAAATAATTACATTTAAATAAATGTGTAACACAAATTGATATTGAATTCTTTAATTAATTATATCACCTTAATTGCATATCTCCCACAATCTCAACAAAAGTTTTTTTTTTATTATTCTTAATACTAGTATGCACATAGTCGAAATATTTTCAATATTAATTGTAATCAAATATTTCATATTTTATAAAATAATCATATATGTGCCTAAAACGAATTAAAATATAAAAATATTAATAGTTTATTAATTCTTCCATTTAGTAAAAAATTAACACAAGCATTAATTATTATTATTATTTTTTTAGCAGTTAACCCTTCAGTACCCACGTTATGAGAATTTTACTCACGCTCGGCTTCAATGTTAATTATTTTTTTAAATTCAAATGGAAAGACCACTTGAAATTTTTTTTACCTTCCCCAAATTTTATATTCATTTTAACTGTTTAATAAAAAATTACTTATTTTCATTATAAATAAAAAAAAAAATTTTTTTTTGAAAGTCTATGAGATTTTTTCTCATGGCGACAGTATTAATGGATGCAAAATTTTATTGGTCGTTTTTATTCGGAGTCGTTCGGATAATTCCGCTGTACGGCAGCGGCCATGTTTACTTAAATTTACAAACACACACACATATATTTACTTATTAGTGTAATGGATTGTTCATTTATTTATTTTATTTTATTTGATTAAGATGATAATCTTCTAATTATAATGACACTGAATCTAGCAGATATAATTTTTTGTTTATGGTCGAAAAAAAGGAAATAAACAAATAAGAAAATTGTTTATTTAAAAAATATGCGCTTGTAGATTTTTTTAGCTTTTTACAAGTACATTGCTTTATTTTTCAAAAATTATTTTGTTTTCTACTTGTTTTAATATTTTAAAAGTTCATTAAATTCTGCTAGATTCGCAGTCATTAATTATAAGCTGTAAAATTATTTTATAATTAAATAATAATTAAAATATGTAACGTTTCTTATGGAAAAAATACTTTTGAAACGGTGATGCGCATGCGCAGAAGCCGTGAGATTTTCTCTCATGGCGAGAGTAAAGAAGGTAAGTCGAATAACGTGGGTACTGAAGGGTTAAGTATAATAGCTGTTAATTCACTATTCATGAGCTCCAGTATTTTGTCAAAAACCTGCTTATCGAATATCTGTCAAGGTCAATTACATCTGAAGATTCGTTTCTCTTTTGCATGATCAAAAACTAAAGTAATAATCTAGATGCTACTCTAATTTTTAATTTACATATCTTCAAATAGAATGCGCGACAATCATCTTAATTCTGCTAAAAAAGAAGTAACTTATGTTCTGACCACAGAATGAGACGCAACGATAAACGAAAAAGTCTTTCTCGGACACGGCTTATATTAATATATAATATAGTATTACTTAGAGTATACCAATTGGTACATATACTAATTCACTGTTCACTCGAGAGGAAAGAGGGACAGCAGGTCGAGGAGTTTATAGAAGGGATAAGCGCGTGCCACGACCATCAAATTAGCATTGTCATTCCGTATCCATCATTCGTTAGAGCAGCAACAGGTGTCCGGTACTTACTCAACAAATCTTGAAAGCTTAGCGGTCAGTTAATATCCAGTATACTTAGTATACACATAACTATTACATCAGTCTTAAAATGTTTTTCTTTGGTTTAACAACACCTCCATGGCTGAACCGGTTAATAGCCAAATTAAATTACTTCGATCTCGAAGATCATCCGGAAGAAATTACTGTATCACAGTTACCACCAATTGGTCCACCGATAGAAGAAACTGAAAGATCAACTAGACCCTCACGGCAAAAAAGAAACTCAGCTGGTCTCCGCGGTTCTGAATCATCACTGCCCACACGTTTTCAAGAAAATACTATTCAAGATAGAGAAATGGAACGTAATCAACAGCTGAGTGAAATAACTTGCTTTAACGAAGAAAAGCATTCAGTTTTTACCAATCATCATCCACAGGTAACAACACTGCTAATCGATACTGCTGATATTCATAATGTTTATTCTCAATCTCAGCTACCTGAACAGATACAATCTAATAGTAATTCAACAGGATTCCCACAAGCAGCAAATAACACTAAAATTGAACTTTATAATACCTCTCCCATAATTCTTGATCTAGCCTTAGATTATAAGTTTAACTGGAGTATCAAGATCGCCAACAACATCCAACCAGCGCCTAGTGATGTTATTGCCAACTATAGATATATGATAGACCCGATGAATAGAATGGTCATAGATCCAGCTGATTCATTTAATTGTACTTGTCTCCGAAAAAGTAATTACAAGTCACCAATTCGCTTGCTCTCGTCAAATATTGTTCCAAAGGAACAAGAAAATGAATTAGATGAGCAACTGAGTCAGCAAACTACTTCTAGACTGGATAAGCGTGTATTTGTTATTGACCAGACTTCAAACACTGATTTTCTAGTCGATGGTGGCTCTCAAAGTTCCGTGTTTCCCCGATCTAAATTACGAAGTGGATTACATCAATTAACTAAGGATCCGACCTGCCATATTAAATTATCGAACGGCAACCGGGTTTCAACATATGGTATGGCATATATAGATCTAAATCTTGAATCAAACAGAATTCTAAGGTGGAAATTCAGAATTGCGGATGTAAAACAGGCGTTGCTCGGTGCGGATTTTTTAGATCACTACGAATTATTTGCAAATCACCGTGATAACTGTATAGACGATATACCTGCCAGACATACACATAAACAAATAGGCAGTCAACTTCATGCATATTTGAACCAGATATATGATATTGTAATCGCCCGAATTAATTTAGGTTTACAGGTAATTTTGCCCACGCCTTCCTCTCAAACAAGAACTCTTAACGCAACACACGCAACATAAAGATCCAGAGTCGATGCATCAGTCTATAATCCAGTAATCTACGCTGTTATTTTTTGAAAATGTTCACTTGTTTAAGAGAAAACCGTAAACAAAATTTTTATTTACTGTGTATGCACCAAGAAAAAAATTTTACAATTATTTAAAAATATTAGATTTATTATCAAAAACAAAAATCAAATCTACATATTACAATAGTTCACGAGCAATCAAAATGGCGCTTTATGACATGGGCGCGGTCGCTACTTTTAAAGTATTTTTTAATGATAACACTTATTATTTAAATTTTTAAAACACAAGTATTTTCACTGTGCAAAATTTTTTAAACTATATAATAAGAAAATCACGAACTGAACACTATAGTATTCTGACTGCATTCAACAGGTGCTACGAGTTTATATATAAAGTCGTGCTGTGCTAAGTGAACGTGGTGGAACCGTTTATCCCCACTGGGACGAATACATTAATTATCTTTATCCATTGGTTGACTCACATAATGTTATTTTAATCATATACTACGTATATATTCATTCATAAAATTATTTAAATAAATATTTACATATTACATATGTTAGTTGTTAAACGTAAGTTAATGCAAAGAGACAATAAGTATCATATAATATATTATTATATATTAATAATCGTTATTTAATAATTGCTATGTATTTTATTTATATATTTATACTTTACATTGTGATAATCGTTTTTTCATTTTTATAATTCTAATTAATTTGTAGTTTAAATTAAAATATATTTCGGCATATTGGACAGGTAGATTTCTGACTTGTACTGAACCATTTGTACTGAAATTAAATAAAATTTTTTTATATTTAAATATAGTATTTTAATTATTAACTTAACTTCCTTTAACTCTTGACAGGCGATAACGTAATTACCTCCACTTCTTCTTACTTTAAATCAATTACTTTTATAAATTTACGCAAAATCATTTGAAATTTAATTTAAAAAAAAAAATTCTCGCTAGCTCTTTTAAGAGCCATACTATTTGAGGTTAAATATATTTTTATACAATTAAATATTCTTATGAATGTGAATGTAGCAGACAAATTTAAAATTATAAATAAATAGAGTAAATAATTAAAAAAATGATATTTGTAAAAAATGCACTCATTAATTTCAAAAGTTTTTAAATGCGCATTTTTTAAAAATTTTATTTAATTAATTATTTACTCTATTTATTAATAATTTTAAATTTGTCTGATGTCTGCTACATTCACACTCATATATTTTTTCCCTCATTGCCATGAGAGGATTACGTTCTCCCTGTCAGAAGTTAATTTATTTGGTAGAATATAAACGATTCGCTTACCAGGCAAGGAGCATGGAATTTTTTGCGACAGGTATGACATGAAAGCTTTGGTATTTGGTAAGTATTGATATGAAATATACTGAAACAAATATAACATTCTTCCACTCCGGAAAATTTCTTATCAAGATTGTTTTTCCACATCATTAGTCCATCCCAAATTGATCCATTCTACAAAAAAAAAAGTAGCATGACTTTAATTAAATCATTATTAAATATAAACTAAGGAGTCTGTAATAATTTTCGTCCAAGCTTTTCTCTCAAAGAAATCCTCTAAATACAAAATTAAGAACGAGACTCGACGCATTACACTAATCTAACAATCTACATTTTCATACTGATAGCAAACATCTCTAGATTCATAAAAAGATGGTAAATTCGTACAATTAGGTGGCAGTGAATTCCAAACCCATGTAACAGATACTATAAATGATCTTTCATATTTAACTAGATGACACAGGTAACCTAAGATAATCCTGCCTTATATCACCTCTACGCAGCCTTGGCTCCAAAAAAACTATTTTATCTCCAAATAATTATACTTGGCCAAGATAGATTGATATTCATAATACACGACATGGAAAATTCCCAGCGAACACTTAAAGTTAACAAGCCAAGCTTGTAACACTGTGTAATATGTTCAAATCTACAGACTTTGTAAATAAAACGGACACATGCATGAATTTTTCTGTTTTCAGCTGTAATCTAATTGTAATATGCTGGACCATTGTGATGTGGAGAAAAGGGTGACGTAAATATTATTATATTGACTATACCATATGTACATTGTTCTTCTAATATATTGCATACCTTGTGATTGAGTCACTGCGGGTATTATTTTATTTATATGACTATATTAATTATTGACTGCAATTGCTAACTATTTTTTTAATATCGTATGTGACTCCCGCCACACGAATATTATTTATCTATTATTTTTTAAGTATTTCATATTCTATTTATTATTAGTTATATAAGAAAAATACTTGCTATATACCCAGTGAGGACTTGTCCTCATCGGGCAGATCATGACTTTCAATAAAGTGACTTTAATCTGTATACATCACTGTACTGCACAATGATCAAAAAACAGAAAAATTAGGGTAGTAATAAGTTTTGTTTTAATTTCAGTATTAAAAATATTAATGCATTTTTAACTGTGCTAGAATACGCATACAGCGTTTGCAAACATCTAATATTTGTTTTTCCCACGAAAGCGTATTATTTAAGATTACTCCTAAATATTTCACCGTTGTTGAATAATCAAGACTAACTGTATCAACTACAATTTTATGTATTGACGTTTATAGATCACTATTTATTTTTCGCGTACTAGAGATAAAAGTTCAGACTCCTCTTAATAAAATAATATTAAATATACCTGGTGATTAAGAAATATTGAAAGCTGCATATGACTATTTTTCCAGTTACCAGCACCACCAACATGCTGTCGAGGTTCAACAGTAACAGTACCCAGAGGATAATTTATTGGCAAAATAATTTTCAATTCTAATTTAGAATCGTCCATTCGATAAACGGCATTCAATTCTCTCACCGTTGGATAAACAATTATCTGTAATTGATTATTAAATATTAATTTTATAATTCAACAATTTTTTTTTAATACTCAAAATTACTTAGTACTATGAATATAACTACCGTCAAGTTTGGTACATCATTAAGTTTATTAACTGTTAATTCTTCTCGACACAAAACCGGACTGACGTAAAGGGTCGTAATTTTTTCCATGATACTTCCGACACGAGTTTCAGCTGCACTCCACCATTGTCTCGCCAACACTGGCATGTATCTCAAACAATTAATATAAACCCAGCAAACAATGTGGTCTAAAGTACAGCTAGTCAAATTTTCATTTAAATTTAGTAAAGGTTGATCTTTAAATAAATTTACAAATTCAAATAACGGAGTGCGCCTGTCTGTTGATTCAAGAATCTTTGCTGGCATCAATCGGAATATATTATTCATTAGTGATGAAAAATAGTCATTTCTGTAACATAAAGTATAATAAAGTAAGTGACCTCTCTATCGAAAAGTTAAACGTATTTCTGTTTCTAATTAAGAATTAAAATATGAAAAACCAATTCATATATAAAACAGTGATCGAACCTTGAAGCTTATAGACAACTTAAAATTAAAAAAAAAATATATGTAAAAATATTTATTAGAAATTAAATAATAAATGAAAATAACTTCAATTCCTGATGTCCCCTCTATCGGCCTAGCTGTCCCCTTTATCGGCTACCTTTTAAATAAAATTTTAGCTGATAGGATGTATATAATTTATTTACATCTATTCTAAATATTTATATTTATTTTGAAATATACCTCAATTAATTTGTTTATTTATTTTGACATTAACAAATTAAATTAAATATTTTCCATATCAATACTGATAACTTTAAAATAAATAAAAACTAAGGTGGCCGATAATGCATACAGAAGTAACTCTTTTGTATCTATATTCGGTCACCCTATATTTAATATAAATTAGGTAAAAATCATTAGATTATTAGCTTTTAAAATTACCATGAACTGAACTAATAAGATTATAAAAAAAAATCTGTGTTATTGTTATTATTAATTAGAAATAAGTTTTTGAAAAAACAAGAAACCTTAATTGACCTGGTAAAAAATCACATCTGAAGCACTGCTATTTTTTTTTTTTTTATAAAATGAATTTTTACAATAATCAAAGTATGTTTAATCTCAACTAGATTAATTTTACTTTTTTGAGAAACTATTTACGCATGAATACGTACTTATGATAGAAATATATCAATTTTTCGACTATGTGGTCGATAAAAGGGTCATTTACTTTAATTAATTTAAAGTCTATTAGTTACTAATATTTAATACTTACTTGAGTATTTCTCCATATTGATAACGCAAATCAGCATGAGCATGACTGCACATTTCCAAAACATTAATCCAAGTTAAAATATAACCAAATGTATAAGTATAAGAGTCTGTATAAGGTTTAACTGTACAACTGACTGAATCACTTAATTTAAAATCTGATAACATTGTATCAACTATTTTTTGTGTTTGTAAAATAGTATCTTCAAATTTGTGAATATTCAGTGTCGTAGTGTCAAAGTTTTCTTGTTCAATAGTATTTTTATCCTGATCAACAAGTGTTGGAATCAAACGATTCAATGCATGATGAGCAGACAGCTGGAGATTTGGAATCGGTGACAATATAAGTTTCAAAGAAAATTTAATTAAATCGTCAGACGTAACCGTTATCAAAGCATCATTAGGCTCTTTAAAGAAGACATTGCCATCAAGTAATTTAATAGCATTACCCAGATAATTTAACATAAGTATCGGTGTTAAAAATTCAGTTTTTTTGTTAAACAAATCCGCGTAATACATCCATGTGTTTGCGATCTCACGATTTATGTCATCAGCAAATATATTATTCCACTCGTCCGAAAATCCTGTGAGTATTTCTTCGATGTCTTTTTCCGTAACTCGAGTTAATAAATTTTTTATAGCACAAAATAATTGACTGAGTGCTACAACAAAACATTGTAATTTTAAATCATTATGATGAGCTATAGATTTATTTAATGACACAAGCCACGATGATAAATAAATCACTGCAGCATCACGCATTTCCGTGGTCATTTTTGTCGGAATTTTTTCTAATAATTTTGTTAGTAATCGTATTAATTCAAGTGGTAAAACAAATTCGGACCATGAACTAGAACTAATATCTCCATTAAATAACAAAAATTCTTTATCTACTTGATTACGTTTTATTATTTTCTTCAAAACATCCAAAGATAGATTATCATTTTCATCATCATCCAGAATAATTTGTGCTAAAATTACCGCATTTATATTTTGTATCAAACTCACTGAATTCTCACTGTCTTCTGATGCAGTATACTCTCGTAGTATATCTTTTGCTTGTGATTTAATTTCTGATAAATAAAGTTTATCGTTGTTACTATACTGCAAAAATAGCGAAAAAATACTTCCATACTCAGCCCAATACTTATCAACGTCCAATGAATCAATAACTATTTCTTTCCAAGTCTTAGGCGGCATTTTTTCACGCAAACTTTTACATTCAAAATGCAGCGATACGTAAATTTGTTTTATTAAATCACCGTTGGTTGAAAATTTATAGTGATCATTGTATAATTTACCTAGACTTGTAATCATTATGATATTATTGAACTGCTGTGAAGAATTATCCAGACTATTTTTGACGACTGATTCAAATTCATCGTCTTCATACTCATCGTTTAATTTCATCAATAATCTATTGATGAGTTTTGCAGTAAATAGAGACCATTTTAAACAACGCGCCATTTTATCTGGTATTTCTTTTTCCTCTTCTTCAGGATCACTTGTCATTCCGATCGGGCAATCTAATGACACACTTTTAATCGGATTTATTGAATAAAAATTACCGGAAACTATCTCTGTATGCAAAATAATATTCTTCACTTGTGTAATCCATTCATCCAACAAAATTTTTTCCACATTATTATTAAATCTAATTAAGGATACGAGAGCTTCATCATAATTGTAATCATTTGAAGCTTCTAAGAAATTAAATACCAGGTCAGTTTCATCGTTAGATCTAAAGTCACTTGAATACATTTTTTCATAAATTATTCTCATGCATTCATCCTGCAATTCAAATAATTCATCAGCTGGTATTTTGTGGTAAATTGAAGTTAATCCAGTTACCCAGCTATTTTGAATTAATTCTTTTAAATTGAATGACAGAGAATCTTTACTGCTTATTTTAAACAATGCCTTGAACATTTTCAATGATACTGACGTTAACTTTTTGTAATTCCAAATAAGTAACGATAATTGAGATATAAAAGTGACCAATGATTCAGTTATCTCTTCAGATTCTGTTAAATAATCACACAAAATATTTAATACTCCATTGACGGCTTCTTCGCTGATACAAAAATCATTATCACATGATTTAAAAGCTTGCAGTAGTATAATTTTATTTTCTTCACAATTATCATCATTTATTTTCCGTGCAAGTTGACACAAATATTCAGAAGTGTAGTCCGTTTTACACCAAGATTTTATAACTTTATCGTTCATATTTTTATCATTCAGTGCATAAGTTATAGCGCAGTTTAATATTTTACTATTGTTAATATTTGTCAATGAATTTAACACACGATTTTTATCTTCATCTTTCATATACTGCATTAAAACAAATATTATTTTAATAATATCATTGACTTTAGTATCATCTGTCAACCAAACCTTGAATATTTTATCATAAAGTTCAAATAAATTATTATCACTTGTACAAACTTTTGAAATTTCTTCAAACAAAAGCTTGCTTTCAAACTGACAAATTAATTTATTCAAATGTTCAATATTATTCGATGGATTTTTATCATAATTATTTATTAATTTAACGCATAATTTAGAGACAAAATTATTTATTTCATTCAATAAAACATCGTCTGTACTTTGTGGAGTTTTAAGCTGCTCCTTAGATTCAGCAGGATCCGTATCTTTAAATTTAATACGCAAACTCTTACGAGTCGCGCCAGGTGGACATTTCAAAGCCGTTAATAATTTTATTTGAGCATCATAAATATTATTAATTGTTAATTTTTCAAATGTATCACTCTCGCTCTCCATAAAACGATTAAACATTGACTCAAGTTCACACCAAAAAATACTCAACAACTCGCCGTAAGATTTATAATCATCAGTATCACGATTTTTACTCCAATATCTTATCAATTCAGCAGCTTCGTTAAATAAAATTAATTTTACTGGCGTATAGTCTTTAAGGCAGCCTTCAATAGCTGGTATTAATTGTTCTCTAACTAGTTTCCCGCATAAATCAATATCACTATTATTTAATAGAATAGTGTAACGCATACATTCGATGAATGATTTAGTTATTGCTGATAATTCAGACCGACTGATTAGCACGTTTTTAGCTGAAAATCCTTGACTCATGTTGTCAAAAAAATTAACAAACAAAATTTTTTTATCTAAATTGAACTTAGGGAACTGGCTTATCAGTGGTAATAGATTAGGATAAATAATGCTAGCGCATCCTTGTCCGCCACTACGTAGCACTCGCCATAATTTAGGCAACACTAATTTTTCAATGCTGACATAAGTATACCAATCATCTATTTTATCAATAGCTACTAACATACATTCCCATACTGCTGAAATAACACCAGGTTCATTTTCATCAAGACTATTCATTATTGATGTTATTGTTTTTTTTTCGGTATCTTTTAATATTTCTTTGCAATTTTCAATAAGCGATGTAATAATATTAAAAAATGATATTTTTATTAATGGAATTTCGTGTTTTGCTAGTTTCCAAAATTTACTACCGTTTATTATCTGATGATGGATATTTGCAGTCTTCTCAATTTGCTGTGATGACACTTGTTTTAAATAGGAACAATAACCTTGTAAACTGCAAATTAATATTCGTTGATACTTAGCTTCAAGTATTTCGGGACTAAGATTCATTGATTTATATGTTATATTCAATAATTGTGGCGTTTGAACATTTATATTATGACAAATGTATGACAATATTTCGTCTTGACAGTAGACTATCGCATCGGCATATTTTTTATCTGGAAAAGTTTCATGGAGAGAGTTACTTGCTGCCGATGCTGCTGGTGGAAATGGATCGAACTGAGATGTAAACCAAGGTCCAGCTAGTTGTTTAAGATAAGTAGCAATACTTTTTCCAACTTTTTTAACCAAGACACCGTGAGTTGTTTGAGCAGCATCGCGTACTCTATGTTCAGCATCGACTGCTAATGTGCTATAGAGCTTTGGCCAAAATGGTAGGACAGCTTCCACAGTTGACAGTGGAGATTCTCTGACTAAATCAGCAAATTCTTGTAAGGCCTATAAATATTAAATCAATAAACATTCAGCTCTGAAATTTTATTTTAAAACTAATGATAATACAGTCGGACCTCGTTGTAAGACTAAGGGGAAAAAGTTCTTAGAATTGAGGATTTCCCACTGTTGTGCTCAACAGTGTTTGCGCCCAAGCCTCACTATAAGACTATCGCCGTTTTGTGTTTTATTTATGTATTTGGTTAAACTCTGCTGTATTATACAGTGAATCTATTTTATGTATAATTATAAATAAACAAACTTTTCTCATTCTTTTCCCTTAATTAATTATATGAAACTACGAAATTGTAAGTATTCTTTATGATAATAAATTACTTAATCTACAATCTATAAGTATGTATATTTTATCTTGATTTTAGTCGTACTGTTCGTTAGTCTTGTAGTAAAATTTTCATTTGTTGGTGGTGGAGGCAGCGAATTTTAACATCCCTAATTAAACGGTAGTGTGACATCTCTACTCAAGGGAAATGGTTATAACTTGGTTATAAATGGTTATAACTTATAACTCATTTATTTCTTCACTCAGTCTCAACTCTACCCAAATATATTTTAACTCAGCTTCAACTAGACTTAACGGCAACGTTACTCAGCTACAACTCTAATCACAAAGAAATGCTATTTTATCGATAGGCTGAAATACGTAAGTAGAGTTGTAGCTGAGTAAAGTTGTCTATGAGTCTACTTGAAGTTGAGTAAAGATACAACTGAGTAAAAATATATTTGTGTAGAATTAAGGCTGAGTAAAGAAGTAAATGAGTAGAGTTATAACCATTTCCCTTTAGAGATGTTGTCAGTAGACACGTAACACTGCCGCTTAAACAAAATGATTTACTCAATGATGAATGATCTATATAGTATTAAAATTGAATCGTTTTTTTAAGGGAAATTGAAGTGAAGTCTTAGAACGCGTAGTTTTATAATGAGGTCCAACTGTAATTTATAATTAAAGTCTAATACTTTAAATTTAGTCGTAGCATCTTTTTTATTCATCTTTTTAAAGACGACCTGGAAATTCGAGTCAATAGCACTTATTTCAACTTCATTTAATTGACTCAATGACAAACCAGGTAAAACTGGTACATATCCTCCATCTTTTACTGCTGAAAATCCAACAAAATTTGGCATCGCAGAACCCAGGAACTCGGCACTCCGAGCACTATTCGAAGGCTGCAATTAGAAAAAACATTTAAAGTGATTACTCATAAACTTATCTACTGAAACAATATGGTGTAACCTACAAACTAACTTATGTTTATTTATTTATTAATGAAATATAATAAATACCTTAGCATTATTTTTCGTACGCTGCGCTTTATTTTTACCCATTTTTAAAAAACAATTAACAATCCCAAATAATCATGAAAATTTATGTTCATTTATATTTTTAATTTTCATACAAATAACAATTGGTTATGTTCAGTATTCAAGTATAATTTTAGAAAACTATTTATATATATGAAAAAAAAAATTTATACATGTATAGATAATAAAGTCAATTTTTTTAATTGACCTTAACAATTATTTATCAGTTTAATTATATAAATTACGTATCAATCACATTGATTTCGTAGGTTATTTTTTTTTAATAAAATTTGACATATACTATTGTAGTTTTTTTTTTTTTTTTGTAAACAAAATTTTATCATCTGTCGATAAATTTATTCAAGAGAATTCAGTAGCGCCATTTTTTGATACTTTTTTTTTATATTCATATATTTTAATAATAATTTAAATAAATTATCAATACAATAATAAATAATATCCAATAATTGATTTGAATTTTTGAAATAAATTTGAAAATTTTAAATAATTTATTTTAAAAATAATTGTTGCAATAAAAGAAACGTAAAAATGGCGGTTAAAAAATTTTGGCGGGCTTGTATATTTTGAAATATAGCCAATTATTTTTGTAAGCGTCTAAAACACTGTTGCCACGTTTTTATTAGAAATCAAAATCCAATATGTCTGAAAGCTTGATGCATAAGAAGGGTTGTAACGATCTAATGTTAATTTTAAATATATTTAATAATTAGATATGTATTATTGTTAGTGATAGTTATTTAAAATAACAATATGGAAGTAACGGAACCAGTAATTAGTGATAATGTGGATACTTTAATTGAAGGAGAAACGAATAAAAGTAATGATGCAGAACCAAACAATCTCGTTATTACAAACACTGTCGAGTTAAAGGTGAGTTGCGTTTACATTTCAACAGGTATCATAAATAAAATTTTTCATTTTATTTTAATATGAAACATTATTATTTTAATTATTTATCAGTGATTTAATAAATATTTAAATACTACTCATTTTTATTTCAAAAATTTTTAATTATTTGTTGAGTTTTATTGATTGCGGTTTCAATAATAATTAAATATATGTTTATTGCTCCAGGATCCGTTAGAATTGTCACTGGAGATAGAAGCGACATACGGATTGAAACCGTGTTTTGTTGAACTGGAGAGATGTGACAAAATATGGGAAACAATTCAGCTGATACGAGACTTGCAGGAAGATCCTAATTCGGAGATAAGTGATGATGACAATGGATCCGATGTTGATGCTGATGATGATGACAATTATGACAATGATACTGTCAACAATGATGATGCGGAGACAATTGTTGGTGAAGAAGATAATTCAAATGCGATCTATGATGACGAACCTAGTTCATCACACAATGACACTGAATCGTGTTCGTCGACCCAAAATAATCCAATCGCTCCTTACATTAAATACCAACCGGTTTTGGATAATGGAAACGCAGCTCTACCGAATTTTCAATTTTCCGTTCATCGAACACGTGTTTTGTATCCATGTGTGACATGTGGTAAGCAGTACAGTCATATAAGATCACTTAGAGAACACGAAGAACGTATTCATCATATCATCCAGCCGCCAGTTCGTAAGAGATCTGATCACAATAACAAACCTAATGATACGAATTTATTAAACAATCAAGAAAATCAAGTCGCTAATAAGAATAAATTAATTGAGTTCATTCATTCAGATAAAAATACTTCAAATGATGATATGCTTATTGTCAACTCAACAGAGTTTATTAAATCTGTGTTGGCTACTGAACCGGGTAAAAAATCCTCATGCTGTTACTGCGATAAATCTTATGCTGATAAATATTCATTGAAGAAACATTTAGTTGCTGTACACGGTGGTGATCCAGGAATAGTTAGAACTTACAAACGTAAAGAACCTCCACAAAGTCTTCCTGAACCTGCGGCAGCACCAGTTGCTGTTAAATGTGAAGAAGAAGTTCCCCAGAAAAAACGACGTGTAGAAAGATCGCGGAATTTAAATGTCTATCGTTGTGAAACTTGTGGTAAACATTTTTACTCGCAGAAAAATATGCGGCAACATGGTCGTAAGGTTCATGGGGTCTATGTAAGACCACCACAAAAAATTATAGATTCTAGAAAACATATAGGAAATAATAACAACAATAATAATAGTAATAATAATAATAATAATAAAAAAGGAAACGAAAAAACACAAGTTCAAACGACATTGTCTATATCATCGAATTCGCTGACATATGAATCACCAACTAAAAGTAAAAATTCATTAAAAAGAAAAAATGCTACGGTTAGAACTTGTCCGATTTGTCAAGTAAAGTTAAAAGACTTGGGCGGGTTTCGAACTCATTGTAAAAAACATGGCATTACACTTAAATTTGAAAGTTTATATCCACGTGAGCAAGACAAAAATGATCTTGATTGTAACGTGTGTAATAAAACATTCATGACATTTAATCACGTTCTTGAACATTACTGGAATATTCATCAACGAAATTTGCGTTACAAATGTTATATTTGTGGGTCATTATCTAATAACTCGGAAGATTTGGTTACACATTTAATAAAATCACATAAAATTTATTTATTGTTACGAAAAGTTAATCATGCTTTCAAATGTCACGTGTGTAAGAATAGTTTTACCAATAAAGATGTTTATCGCATGCATATGACACAAGGACATGGGTTGGATGTAAAGACAAAACAAATCGAAAGAGTATTGAAAAGTCGAGCAAGAATACTTAGTAATCCGCCGCGTCAAACCCCAACTCCAACTACGCGTAGCTTGAAGAATCCGAGGCAAATAAAGCGACGAATAGTAAATGAGAAGACAAGACCATCACCCAGCAGAAGTGGATTGCGTGAAAAAACAAAATTCAATTATGACGAAACTGTTTTATTGCTGGATACTGCTTTGAGCTCAGGTGGTTCTTCATCAGATGAATTGTCTACTGGTAATAAAAGAGCAAGAAGAAGCAGCAATTTGTCGAGTGAAAAAATTAATACTTCAGTTAATAATGATGGGCCGACTGAACTGAATCCAACAGAACCAACTTTCTGTATATTATGTTCGAAAAAAGGTTATAGAAATATAAGAAAACATTTTATTGAGTATCATAAAGTACGTAGTCCAGACAAATTGATTGAGCAGTGCATACAATTAACACCCGCTAGCTCAAAAGATGAAAAGAAAGAAATTGTTACTCCGGTTAAAACTTCGGGTAACAATCGCCGGAGTACTGTTGTAAGAAAACGAATTTTTGTTCCGAAATTAAGAGCACAATCTATACCAGGACCGCTTCGTACATTTGTAGGAGTCCAAGGCAAAAATGGTATTATTAAATATATATGTAAATACTGTCCATTGACATCTATCAATTATGAAGCGATGCGCAGAAATGAACGTGATCATAGATTAAAAGATAACATTGATAGTCTGACAAAACCAACAAACCCAGGTTTTTTGAATTTAAATCCAGATTTAATATTAAAGCCTCGAAAACAAAGAAGATCAGATCAAGTTTTTAAAAATGATGATCGAACAGTTGAAGTTAATCGTAAATCATCAACAGGAATCACGCAATCATCTAATAACAAAGCACCAGCACGTCGAGCATCATTTCCACTAGAACAGTACCAACAACACAATCGTTTAACGCGAGGAATTGTTAAGCTTCAAGAACAAATTGAACACAGATGTCCAATATGTTCCCGCGTTTTTCGAAATAGTGATATATTGGCTTCCCATAAAATTTCATGTAACGTACGTGTCGATAATCATCAGACAATAACAAATGAGACTAGCGATACACGTGAAAGTAGTGATCGTGATTCAGGGATAAGTATTACAATAAAGAAGAAAAACGATTCATATGAAATAGTCAGTCGTGATAACAGTAACGATACTAAATCACAAGACTCGGAAAATCGTCAAAATGATTTATTATTGTCTGATATTCCGACTGATAATTATCTTAATCAAAATGATGATGACAAGAGTGATAAGGCTAATAATATAATTGGTAGTAAAAATGTTCCCGAGTACAGTAAAACTCACGAGACTATTAAAATACAAAAAGACGACGACAACGATGAAGAAATTGTTATAGATGCTGATGACCAAAATATTAATGTTCCAGTTATTATTAATAAACCACGAGTATCAAAGAAAAGAAGTACAATTAAAAGAAAACCAATTAAAATACCGAGTTTGGTGGTATTGTGCACACGTGAGCTGGATAAGAAATACGTCAGCGATTGTTTCATACGAAAATGTTATATTTGTGGAACAGATTGGCCATCACCACTCTCTCGAGGTTCTCATATTACCTCTTTCCACTCATCATCGCGCTGGCCATCAAACATTGATAGTAATATACATTTTAAAAAAATAAATTGTGCAGAAAACATAAAACAAAATATTTAATTAAATTCATTGGATACTTGTGGTTTTAATTTTTACAAATATTGCAAATTATAATTACTACTGAACTCCATTTGATTTTTTATATAAACTTATATGTATAGACTAATAATGCCCAATTATTTACAATTTATAATACGAAATATTTTATTAAAACGTTATTTAAATCATTATCATTTAATAATCAATATGATAAATTGTAATTTTAACTATATATTGATAATTACCGTGTGACACTGATTAATATTTAAAACATATATATTTAAATATATTAGTTTATATGAATATCAAGCATAATAAAATTTGTGATTTGTCGTTTAAAGAAATTTTTAAATATTTAAAAAAAAAATTAAGTATAGTAGAAATTGATAAGAACAAAAAAGTATAATAATAGTAATGATAATAATAATAATAATAATGATAATAAATATTTCATTTTTACAATATGTATGAGTTTTTGAAAATGATACTGTTGAAATGATGATTTTTGTTAATTGTAAATAATATGGATGGGTATAAATAGTATTCCAAAACATAGTTTACTTTGTACTATCACTAACATATTAGAAAAACGTTAATTAATAATGTAATTGTATTTTTTTATTCTCAATGAAACGAATTACTATTCGATTTCTTTTTTTTTTCTTTTAGAGCTAAAAATTATCTTGTCTGTTTAAACAATGATAGTAATTTTTTTTATTTTTAAAACGGAATTTAACTTTTTTATAACTATTTTTATTATTTTATAATTTGGTTGGTTTAGATAGAATCAAAAAATTTGCTAGACAATAATTTAGTTTATGAAGAATGTCAATTGTCATTTTTTCTTTTTTATAATTAATAATCATCACATTCATTTTTCTCATATTTATTTTTTTTTATGTATGATAATTTAAACATCAATTATATCATTGAATGTATAATTGCTGGAGTTGTAAATAAAGGGAATTCTTAAAATAAAATTTTGTCAAGTTCATTTATTTTTTAGTAGATTTTATTTGTAGATTTTATAAAAATCTAACTGTTGTATTTGTCCTCATGACGCAACTTTTCAAAAATTTTAACATTTTCTATCTATTTGAGTCAAGTAGGTTCCAAAAATACTATTGGTGAAAAAGTTTATATATATATATATATATACGATATAACGCGCGGTTCTCCCACGATAGCGTCCGCAATTCTGTACCGATCTTAATGAAATTTTTTTTTGCATATTCTTTAGCTAAAAAGCTCGGTTCAGTTCGAAGATAAGCTCAATCGGCCAATAAGTTTGAAAGTTATAGTCGTTTAAAGATTTTTTTATTTTTTAAAAAAATTAAACTTTTCTTGATTTATCTTTAAATAACTTTTGATCCTAAAGAGATAATCTATTTCTGGTGATTTAATCTTTATGTTCATTCGATTTGCTTTAATTTGGGCTATGTTGCTTACTCTTTTGATAATTTTTTCTACTTCTTTGATGAATCTCAAAATTTTCAGAAAAATCGAAAAAACTATTTTTTTTTACTTTCTCATTTAATAACTTTCAAGTAATTCATAATAGTTAAATTTTGTTAATATTTTTATGTAGCTTATCTAATGAGCTTTATATTTCAGTACTATTTTTTTATATTCAACGAAAATTACCTCTTTATTTATTGAAATTTAGCTGTTGCATTCGTTCTTCCACTTTTCAATAAATTCATGTAACTGTTCCAATTCTGATTACTACCGTGTAACACTTTTAAAATCTCAACATTAAAGTATGCATAAAGTATTTTTTTAAAATTGACAAGCATAAATATAATTGATCTTATAAGCTTCAGATGAACCTTTAAACGCTACCGTCTACCTTACAGATTTAAATATATAAATAAATAATGAAAAATCTACTCCCATTTCGGCTGCCGAATGGCCTTTTTTTTATTGCATATATGTTTAAATTAATTTAAGTATAACTCGGTCATTTGGGAACCCCATACTGATTACTAGGCTCCAAAAAACCCAACGCAGGTTTGCAAGTTTTTATCCGATTTGTTACGACAGAAAGACCTCTATTTGGACACTAACGCAGTATATAACTTCCTCCAAATCAATTATTTATCAAAAATAAGACAAGTTAACGACATTTCATTCTTTTATAAAGTGATCAATGGTCACATTGACTTACCAGTCATACTCAAATGCTTTGAATTTGTCTGTCCCAAACCGGGCCTACGACATCCTAAAAAAACTATGTCCGCTCTGGCCTTATAAACAGAATACCCAATTCAATTAATGTGATTTTTTCAGACGTAAACTTCTTCGGTTGTCTCTCGTGTAAAAAAAAAATCGTTGAAAACGTGCTGACTATTTTAAACTTCAAAACGTGACACAATGACTAACTTTTTGAAAACGATTTTTAACCTTTTGAATTTTGACCCATTTGTAAACTTTTTTTTACGCTCGATTAAAAGTGCTAGGTTTCGTAATTTTTTTCAGTGCAAAAAATCTTCAGAAAAAACTGATTTTGAACTATCTCTGAACGTTTTTTGTTTTAGTATATCTTAATAATATCAAGATATTTTTTTCTCTTGAATTTTCAAATTTAAAAAGAGTTCATCGTTGTATCAATACTTAGAACCTGTTTTCAACAATTTTTTTTTACACGGGCTACTCATCTTTTCGTACAATAGTTAAAAAAGTAGTACTGGGTTACAACTATTGGAGTACAATCTATTGTTATTAAGTATTTTATCTTACAATTCACCGCTTAGAGTATAAATTTTATATATTACTTTTTCTTTTCCCTCTTTTTTTAATCCTTGATAAAATGTAAAGTGCCGATTGGCGTAAATGAATAAATGTTAAATTAAAATACTTTTTTATTTAATAATTTTAATATTTATTGTGTAATGAATTATAAAGAAATAGACGTAGTTTGACATTAATTATCAATTGTATATTTGAGAACATGAAAATACTTTGAACAAAAAATAATAATGATAATGCAATAGTAAAAAATATTTTTGATTTAAACAAAACATCAAAATTTTTAGTTTTCTCGTTGTACATAGCAGTAAATTTATAAATATTTTATGCGCGCATTTTTATTGGCAGATTTATTCCACATAGTTCAACCGAACCGGCCTCAACCGCTCTCTGAGCAGAACGTGCTTCTACAAAATTTATGAAACCATATCGTTCACCCGGCACAACAGCTACACTATTGATTTTACCAAATCTAAAAATAAAAACGATACATTCAATAAAAATAAATATTTATATTGTTAGCCATATATATGTATATATAACATAAATTCATGACTCACTCTGAGAATTTTTTGTGCAGCATACTATCTTTTATTTTGGGATTCAAACTCCCAACCCACACAGCTTTTGCATCAACAGTGTTATTTTTTTGTGGAGTTTTTACAGCATCAGTTACTTCAGTTGCTTTTCCTTTACTTCCGTTAACTTTAGATTCAGCTTTTTTTGTATTTTTAACCGCTTTCATTTTTCTAATAAATAAATTAATTAATTAAATAAAATTATTTAAACATTCTAATAATTTAAAATTGAAATAGTATATTACACACCTAGGGAAGTAAAGAAATATCTCAGATCACATGTAATTGCAACAAACATGTGATCTAAGGCTTTCTTATTTACTTCCCGAGGTGTGTATACTATTTTCCTCCTCGACGGAAGCGGAAAGCGGCAACTTCGCTTTGCACAGCGGGACGAAAGTTGACGCTTCCCGCCCGGAGGTGAAAAAAACATATACTCACGTCGATGCAGATTGTTCTTCAATCTTTATTGAAGCTTGCCACGAATTACTATGATCATTATAATCAAATATTTCCATAAATATACTTGTATTACTTGGATTATCTTCGCTATCTGATTGAAAAATTTCACTTTCAATGTCATTGTTTATATTATTATCGTAAAATTGTTTATCATAATCACTATTTAATTCACATAAAATAGCAATAGCGTCCTAAAAAAAATTTACCAATTAGTAAACATAAATAAATTCTCTCCTACATTTATATCTCATATCAAACATCTAAATAAAACATACTTTCATTTTTATTAAAGGCGTTTCTCGAAATATTTCTAAAATATATCTTTCAGAAAAACCCATATTAATAAGTTGTATTATTTTCATCCTGTAAAGTTCAAATTTCACAGGCAAGCAATCTGGAAGAACATTTAATGCTTCTTGAAAACATATTTCAGCTTCATTATAATGCTACAAATCAATTGTTTATTAATTAATTAATTACAATAAAAAAAATAAATAAATAAATGTTCATAATTATTTACCTCTAAGCCCATCAATGCTTGTGCTTGTCTACATTTCATTATACTTATTAATACTGGATCATCCGTACGAGAAATAACAAATTTTATATCACTCAATGCTCTGAAATAATTACAGTTAATTAAATAAATAAATACAACGAGCAACTGACAGTCACTAGGTGACTGCCCGAGTATTGCTGCAAAATTTATAAAATATTTGAATTTAACTGTTTATTAAAATCTCTACAGTAAAATAAACTCTAAAATCTTTTTTTTTATTTCTATTATCATTTAAATTTAATAAGGAAAATATAATCATTAACTCGCAAACTTATTGATTTCGGATCATAGAATTCTTTAAAAAAAATCTATACACGGTCAAATTTTTTTTTACTAGTCTAATATGATCCTGAAGCTAGCAGACAATTAAAAATTTCCGGATTTTGTTTCAAGAAATTACAAGAAAAAAAAAATATGCATTTATAGAAAATTAAAGAAACTACAGATGCAATTTTTTAATTTTTTAAAATTTATCGTTTTAAAAAAAATTCAAAAATTATGAGACATCAGCTAACTTAAGTATCATCGTCTAATATATATTTTTTCACTGATAAGAAATTAAATTTTTATTATCATAGAAGACATCATATAGACTAAAGTTTTTCTCTTTTCTCTTAATTATATATATAATAGTTTATATATATTCAGTGACACAATTATTAAAATATTAATTTATGTAAAGAAAATAAATAGGATCGTCTTTCTGTCCCGCGCGATTTAAATGTGATTCGAATGATATAGATAAATTGATTCATCTTGAAACTTGGTAATAAAAAAGAGTTTAGGCCATGAAAAGGCACAAATTAAAGTCAATATCAATTTTAATAACATTAACTGACTATCATATAGATATGGCCGGAACAAAATTTTTCTTGTCTTAATAATATAGATATTAAAATTAATTATTTAAAGAATATACTTACTCAATATAACTACCAACATTCAAATAACAATAACTTCTATTAATATAATGACGTATATCTAATTTATTTAATTTAATGGCTTTCGTAAAATAATATATAGCATCAGCCTTTTGACCTTTCATTATTAATCTAAATCCTTCTTTCCCATACCCCTCTGGAGTTTTATTACAATTAATATCTCTATTATTTTTGTCCTACAAAAATAAAAAAATTATAATTAATCAATAAAAATAATTAATCAATAAGTAATAAACTATTACCTTTTTAACGACAGTAAATCCTTGTAAATCATCTGATGCATCAATACTATTAACATTATTACTATCCGCTATATTATCTATAGAATTTTTATTATTTTTAACAATTGAATTATTCTTAAATTTATTTTTTTGTTTAACAATTGACTGAACAAACGCTGAATGCTCTAACGACAACTCATCTACATCATTGTCTAAATTTGAATTATTACTATTATTATCAATATCTATATCATCTATTTTATCGTCAACATCATTGCTGATATTTTTTTTCGAATTTGATATTTGTTGTGAATTTTTTTGATTTCCTGAACTATGTGATGGTTTTTTAGCAGCTTCAAGTTTCTTAGCACGTTGCCGTTCTTTCTTTAATTTTTTTTTCGAAATATGTACAGTCATATCATCTATATCAATATCTTCTTGTTTTATTGAATTTGTATCAATTTTATTATCGTATATGTTCATTACTTTCAATATATTTTCACAATCTCTTACACTATTTTTATCACAATGTTTGTTATCCATTTTAATGTCGCTGTTCTTCTTAATAAACAACGTGCTATCAAATCTTTCTTTTTTAAATATTTTATTGATTGATAGTAATTTTATGTATATTGATGATTATTAACACAATCAACAAAAATAATATTGCTGGAAAAAATATAAACAATATTAGTGTCCACGTAATAGCTCAGTTACTAGGTATGCAATAGACGACGTAGGTTATATTTGTAAGGAAAGAATTTGTAAGTACATACCGTTGATGCCTTTACCTGATTTTCAAAACTTAATATTACGAAATATTTTAAAATAAATTTCCTGGATAAATTCTCAGAACAGGAAGTTATAACCAAATTAAATATATAATGTTTTCAAATGTAAGAACTGAAACGTTGCAAATTTAAGTTTTCTTGCATTGATAAACATAAATACAATAATACAGAACAATGTTGTGTATAGATTCCGATAATACCAGTGGCTGCTAAATCCTTCTTTTGGTCCTGGTGGTCATTCGTGATCGAACATTCTATTTATTTGAATTTCAAATGTTTTTTTTTTACCGCTCTTAGACGATGTCATTGAAATAATCTTGAGAACTGTTCAAAATATATTAATATATAAATATATCATTAATAAGTATATACCCAAATAGAAAAATTTTTTTTTTTTTACTACTTTTAAAGAATTTAAAAATTACTAACAGGACAATTCTTTTGATTTTTAATATCTTTTACTTTTTGTGATTAAATCCCGTAGATAAAAATTAATCATGGGAAAAAATAATGAAGATGTTTCTGAAAAATACTCTTACTTGCCACTTTAGCTTGAAATTGACAGTAATTTGACAACTGGCAATACCGAAATTTGCTGCCCGAATTTTTTGACAATTTAACAGCAAAAGTTAAAAAGAAAAATTTGCGGTTACCCTGATAGCTACCCTAACCGTAAGTTAACTACAAGCTACTGCCGTATTTTAAAGGAAAGTGTTGCAGAGCAAGCAGTTACCTTTAAGTTGACATTAAATTGTCTATAACTTTTAATTCAATTTGACTACAAATATTACTGCCAGACGATGACGTTAAGTTGATTGAAAGTTTCACTTCAAATTGACGGCAAGTTTTTCTGTCAAGTTACATTCAAGCTACTGCTGTACTTTGAAACCAATTTAAAGGAATTATAAAGTAATATCCAGCCAAGGTTTGCCAGAAACTTTCTCGTTAAGTTAGCCGAAAGTGTTGCTCTGCAAAACTTGTAGAGGCAATGACTGGCTATCAGGGCAATTGTAAAAATTGAAAAAAAACACTAACTTACCGATAAAAAATATTTTTCCCGCCAATTTCAAAATATTTGAAAATTAAACCGTAAAGGCTGCTCAACCCACCCAGAAAACCAGTTGAGCTCAATTTTACGTAAACCAATATATGTTATGTATTTTTTGACGTGAAATTGAGCTCAACTGGTTGTCGGGGCAAGTAGCACACTTGCTTTTATGACTTCTATAAGATAGAAGTTATAAGGCTGCTTTTTGACCCATGATAAGACAATATATTGGCAAAATAATCAGAAATTTATGTCACCGAAAATGCATCTGCTGAAAAGACCTGACACGGGTGATAACAAAAAGTAAATTACAAATAATTGTCAAATAAGTCATCTAAAGGATTTTTTTAATTGAAATGACTTTTTTAAGACAGGGCTTTTAAAAGACATCTTTATGACATCTTAAAGTTGTCTACATGCTGTTTGGATTGGCCGTACTAACCAAATTTTCTTTTAACTTATCAATCAATTGTTATTACATCAATTTTTATAGCTTCCGAAACAATGTTTAAAACAATTTTTTTCTGCAGATTTTCATTACATGAGTGACATAATTCAATAAATTATTCCAACGTCATTAGAAAAGTAATATTCAACAATTAGCTAAGTACTGCACACCCTTAAGGTGTAACAGTAACCCTTTTCAATGCTTTTTATTCAAAAATAAATATTAAAAATCTAAAATGGAGAATTTTAAAAATTTTCCATAACATTAACGAGGGAAAACTCGTTTGAAAATTATCATTTACTCTCAGCGCAGCAAAGATATAACCGTTTATTTCTCCGAGTGTGAGGAAGAGATCCGATGCCGTTTGACCCTAAATTTAAATGAATAAAAAAGTTGATTTCGCTTATATTTAAATACTTTATCAAATAATTTTTTTTATTAATTAATTATTTATATTTAACTTCTAATGTAATACTTTTCAAACTATCTTATTTATTTTTTATAAGCTTGTATATTATACGCTTTGAAATAATTTTCTTTTTGTTTGTCATCAAGATTACAATTTCCTAAAACTAAATCTTTTTGATTAGAGATTAATATACTTGTCTACCATATTTGTATTTTTAATAATAATCAGAAGCTATTACTATGATCTGTTATCACAGCTCTTAGTCATCGTGATAAGAATTTGCAATAAGTATTGCATTTATCTTTATCCCTCGCAGTACTACTAAAATACCGTCATCATGTACATTAATTTAAAACTTTATATATTTTTATTCATCACTTCTGTTTCCTGTCAACGTAAGTTTTTACTGCATCTATTTAGAATAAATAAAACCATAAAATCATCTGGAGAAATTCAGTCAGAAATTAAATGAAAACACTTAAATAATTAGTTCAAGTTCATTAATAATATTCTTGTGATTATTATCAATCAACAGAATGTTCATTTGAAAAACCGGATGGGAGTATATTATCGGAAGAAGACATAAAATATGGAATTGTTTTACCTTCTATTCTGGATACCGAACAACCTGGCAACAAGTCATTGCTCACGTATAGAACTACTGGTGTTACTAAAATTATCCGAAGTACTACTGCATCTGCCAGTCAACGTTTTTTTATAACACCTACTTTCGATAGTAACATTTTAAATGTAACTTTGGCTAATGATTTTAAAGATTACGAGATATATGAGGTAATCAATTAATAAAATCAATGAATGTATTTTTATTAAATTAAAAATTTTTATAAATTATAATTTTTATGTTTTAATAGACTAAGGAAGCAATAAGTATTAGAGTATACTTCGAGTGTACTGGAGGAACAGAGACAAATTTCGTAAGGATTATTGTTATCATGGAGAAATTTTTTTATTAAAAATTACTCTATTTTGATTCATCCTGGAATACTTTTTAAAAATTTTAAAATATATTGCCGACTTTTAGCACTTTATATTATAAAAATATTTTTAATAAAATATATTTTACTCTATAAGTAGGGGTTCCAGATAACTGATCCCTGACAAGTGATCCCACGACAATTGATTCTACAAACAACTGATCCCATAGACAACTCCTCCCACAGACTAGATCCAACTGATCTTCTAATTTATCTGTTTCACCAAGATTTTCATAACTTTCATTATCATCATCTTCAAAACCTCCATCTTCATTATTTTCAATCGAATGTCGATGAGATCAGATGTCAGCGGTATAACATTGTTAGGATCAGTTGACGGCACACAACGAGGAGGTAGCATTGAAAGAAAAAATGGTAGCAAGTAATCATGTTCCAGGATTACTAAAATTTAGAGTAATTTTTCACTCTAAAATTCTCTCCGTATAGAATGATCGGTCCAGTGAATGAACATGATCAGCAACTGAGCATTATTTAATTTTTACCTAAAGAAAATTCTTTACTGCTATTTGATTGATAACTTTCAGAGATTCAATTCAAATTTTTTCGCATCCTTCTACATTAAACTATCAAAAAATACGACCGTTTATTCACTGGCTCAGTCAGCCTATGAAAATTCGATTTATGAAATCTAAGAACAAGTCATTGACCGTGGAAAATATTTCAGGAAATAATACAGCCTATAACTGACACAAATAATCATGATCCTCAGTTTGTGAATGCGCCATACCGTTATAAATTATCCATGCCCTTGCCTAAGAACATTCCTCTGCATCTTCTCAGTGGAATTGCTGCCAGAGACATCGATTTGTCTAACAGAAAAATAACATTTTTCCTCAATAACTCTGATGTCAACAGCCAAGGGTTTTTTGCATCTTGGTTATCGACTGACCAAACTGATACCAAACTGCATCGCGCTTCTTTGATAACTACCGCTGTTATAAATTTAAAAAATGATTTTTCATTCAATATCTATGCGCGAGTAATTATTTTTTAAAAACTCATTAATAAGCTTTAAAAATTTTTTTTTATAAAATGACATTGATAATTTTAGGATAATGGAACTGAACCCAGAACCGTTTCTACATCAGTGACGATAATAGTTGATAAAGATAATTCTGTTTTGCGGTTCGAAAAGCTAATTTACATTGCGGATTACAGTGATCTACGGCCTGAAGTGGCTAATGGAACAATATTTACATTTGAACAAGGTGATATTTTATTGAGTGCTGGTGCTGATAATTCTGTTGAATTTTTTTTGCACGAAGAATCACAAGGTAAAGTTAATCAATCAAATAGCAGCCCGAAACTTCATCTAATTTATTAACAAATAATTTTATTTTTAATTAGAATATCAAGATAATTTTTACTTGATAAAAAAGTCTGATGCCTCAGTAGAATTACAACTGATTAACCCGCCTAAAAAAATTTTCAATGAGAGTTTTGTTCTTTTGACGTTAAATGTAAGCGTGTAATTAGTTCTGAAAAAAAATAAATAAATAAATAATTAAAATATTTAATTTGCAGGCATCAAAACCAGGAGCAGACGACATTACAGTCATACATATTTCGTTTCCGGGAAGATCGACATCTAAAAATTCTTCAATATCCTCAACAGAAGCAACTAAAACAGATCCTTATAATGATGACAGTTCAAGTACTGTAACTACAATTGTTCTGGGAGTTTTTTTAGCCATTGTAACAATTGGATTTGTCGTTATGATTGTTCTTTACTGGAGGTAGAACAATAGATTATAATACAATCACTTGTGATTGTAATTGATATTGTTTAGTTATGTAATTTATTTAGTCTTAATGTTTTTTTAAAATTTATTCAGGCGGACTAGATCCATAGTAACGGAGAAAGTGAATGGCATTCAGGAAAAAAAAGAAGAAATGATGGAAATTGATAAGTAATTATTATTTTTTATTTCTTTTTTTGCTTAACTAATTACATATGTGATTAAAATATAATTAGACGCGATTGTTCTCACGTTTATTTAGTATAAAAGAGGATAACAAAGGAGACACCTTAATGAGTAGTTTTTAAAATATAAAATCTAAGCGCGTGGTGATGATCGAATGTTTTTATTTTATTTATCTTGTTGCCTAACCATATACGAATTAAGTAGTGGGAAAGAAGGTCATGGTGTACATATGCGTGATAAATCCTTGCATATCATCACGCACGATCCGTAATAATTATATTCATCCATTGTTATATTTATATTTTATTAAACTTTTGTTTTACTGTATCGATATGTTCAATTGATACCAATAAGCTTTATTTGCGCGCTTATATTTTTTAGGGACAGTCCACATCCAGTTTCATCGGCAAGGAGATCAGTTGCGTTTAATGACATCGTTGAGGAAATAAAAATCGCCAAACTATAATGATATATTTATTTTCTATAATGATATATATATTTAAAGTATAATAATACTTTAACCCGGAAGCTCACTTACAGGAAATAATAAATTTACTCATACTTATTTATAAATTTAAAGACATTATTTTTTACAGTAAATTATTATATGTATTATAAAAATACTTAAGGAATTATTTAACTTATTATAATATCGTGTAATAAGAATATAGTTAATTAATAAACAAAAATAAAAATAATTATGTTGCAAAACTTGATTATTAAAATGCAATACAAGCATCTTGACATTCTTTTGCGTCGTATCAAAATTGTAAATCAATTTTTTTATTTGTGCAGCAGTTTAATTTTTTTAAGATATCGTACTAGTTTAGAAATTAATAAAAATTTTATTTATTTATTGAACAGATAAACAAATTTATTAAAAAAATCCAGTTTATAAAATATATAACATATAAAGATATAAGAATTAAGTCCAAGCCCATTCAAGGTATAGATAAATATACATATATATTTCTGACCATTCTATAAATTGAGTTCGACCTTGTAGTACTCGGTAACCACTTAGACATATCTACCTACTCGTATATATAAGTATATATACTTATATAGGTAAACGTAAGTGTGGTGTGCATGCGAATGATTATTGGTGTGTGCTCTTGATTAAATACAATATTTCTATATACATATATAACTAAATATAAGCTTAGAAATTTTTGTAAAATGCAACAGATAATTTTAGAGTAAAGTAAGATAGGATCCAGGGTACATATAATCGTATGTCGTTATGTATAAAGTAGGGATAGCTGGTTGTTCCCCTCCATAATCGCAGTTGCTTCTGCTGTTGCTGCTGGTACCGTTTTATATGTCGAGCTCGCGATGAGTTTTAGTTGCCGGTTACGGTTGCTTCTTATATCATATAAAGGCAACTCACTTTAGACTTTTATCTTCATATATATTAAATCACTTGACAGATCCAATTGTACACAATAGTAGTAAGCTTAACTTGTTTATATAAATTTAATAAATATTTATTATTTTTTAAAGTCGAAGTTTAGTTTACTCCAAAACAAAATTTATTCATCAATGATTTACGTCTCTGTTTTGTGATTTAGTTACGAGTTTTTGCGTCTGACAGGTCCATTATATCTTTGGAGTCTGTACAAATTTACTTAGTGATGTGAATTTTTATACTTTACAATTCAGGTATTTTTTTTTTTAAATCATAAAAATAATAATAATAATTTTAATAATAATTATTATTATTATTAGTATCCCATTAAATGTAAATTGTAATTATTACATATAATTAAAAATTTAATCAAGTTAACAGTAATGAGTTACGTTTAAAAATTAATATTCTATTTTGATCGATGTGTAACATTGATCGTAAAGTAACGGTAATTTTATTTTTTGTTATTAAATATTAAAGGAAAGAGCTCATATAAAGTTGATTACAAGCCTACCTAGGTATGTGAACTTAAATTTACGATTTAAGTGCAGTTATTATTTACTATAATAACGCGGGAATTTTCTTTTTACTCATTACTCATTACTATTATTATAATAAAAAATAAGTTTATTATGTCATAGAAATTTAATCTTCATTTTACAATTTAAAAATAATTAAAATATTTAAAATAGTTTATTTAAAAATTTCAATTAAAAACTTTTATTATATAGATTAAAGTATTGCGATAGGTAATAACATACCTGCTAATTAAATCGATTGAATGTATAGCTATATAAATAATATATTGCACTATACGTAATGAATATAATTGATTTTCAGTGTCAAATATTAATGACAACGAAAAAAAAAAGTTATAAATTTGAAATAAATGTCACGGTGTTAAGTAATTGTGGCTTGCATTGAATTATTTTATTTAGTTTGATGGTTGATGAAGTAACAATTCTGATAAGACCACGCCTATTATACCTCTAGTTGATTTGAAACTATTATTAGTTAATTTTGACCTCAATAGCTGCAATAATTAAATAATAATAATAATAATAATAAGAGTTGTTAAAAAAAGTAAAGTAAAAACTTTAGGTTTAAGTTCGAGTGCGGTAATATTAGTAATGAAAGATGATTTGTATTTTTAGTTGACGTTCACGTCGATGAATGTTATCACGATCAATGATAAGAGGGAGCTCGATAGCGATACCGAGTCTAATTGTCAACGTGTAAGACGCCTACTATAAGTAGTATATATTTCATATACATATATAAATATATACACAGCAGTTAAGACAAAACGACTATGGCAATTGCGAGGATTAAGAGTTTTCTTGACAGCAGTCTAAAGAGCGTAACGACTCCGTTGGATCGTACCACTAATTTAGAACCTGAAATTGGTCTAAGAATCGTTAATTCGCCGTATGATAAAACACTACGTGTTACTGTTATCGGTGCGAGACATTTGCCACAAAATTTTGGATTTACTCGAGTCAATAGTTATGTTGTCAAGGTAAAATTACTGTGCAATTAAATATCAATTATGAATTTTAATGATAATGAGTTACATTAAAAAAAAAAATTTCAGATAAAATTTTTTCCGGGTAAGGAAAAATTTGAGACGACTTCAAAAAATGAATCTTGGCCACAGTGGAATGAGGAGTTTACGTTTCACTTGAGAAAAGAAACTAAAATAAAATTTGGGAAATCTAAAGTTACGGAAGAAGTTTTAGATGGATCGAAACTTATAATAGCGACGCTTTATGCAATACTTGAGGACAAACCGCTGATAGCGACTGATAAAAAGGAAGCGGAGAAAGAAAATAATTCAAAAGAGGGTGGTAAAGATAGTGGCAAGAAAGATGGAAAGAAAAAGGAAGGAGCTACGACGTCTGGATCACAAGAGTCCAAATCCAATAAATTGTTAGGTCAGTTCTTTGGCAAAAGTACGGAGAAAGAAAAAGAAACGGTTATTGAAAAAAAAAGTATTGATAAAAGACGAACTGTTGGAGCGACTACGATTTCATTAGACAGTAAGAATTTTGTTACTAAACCACCCAAGTCTAAACATTCAGACGATGTGTCGACTGGTGATATTTGGAAACCACTTAGACCTATTGCCAGTGGGATCTCTGGTGCGGAAGATAGAGTAAGTCTAAATAATTTAAATTAAAAATAAAGTGACATCCGGCCATACCCGAAATTGAAATCTATATTTTTTATTTATGAAATTTCATACCTACTTTTTGGGTAATTATTTTGATTGGATTCAAGGATAAGTCAAATCGATCAATCATTTTAAAAGTTGTAGATGGGATAAATTTACCCAATTTTATAAAAAATTGTCTTCTATTCTTCCCTCATTAGAAGAAGCGATTTAAAACGATTAGAAAAAAAAGTTTCAAATACTTTTTAATACTTTGAATATTTTTGAATCGCCCTTCTTATGGGCATTTAATATTGCAAATCATTTCGAATTGTTTCTCATAATCAGGATTAAGTTCATATATTCTAGATTATTTGTCATCAGAAGAAATTTTTATAAAACACAAGTTATGCAGTTAAAAAAAATTGGAATTAATTTCATGAATTTCAAGATGCATTTTACGAAATTAAGTTGTCGCTTTCAGTTCAAAAATTATTTAAGGATAAAGTAAAAAATGCTATTCTTACAAAAATAAAAAAAAATTTCAAACACCCACATTTTCTAATCTATTCGATCGATTTTGCTCATCATTGAACTTGATCATGATAATTTCCCAAAGAACAAGTGCTCTAAGTTTCATTAAGATCCGATAAAAATTTTATCCAGCATCCATCTGAGATGACGCATTTTATTACATATTTATATACATACGTAAATACATAAATAAACTTTTGAACTGATGACATTTTACGGCATTTCTCAGCAAAATAAAAATTATTGTAGTAAAATTCTTTGAAAATTGCGACATGAGACCTTCTACAATAGCTATATTTCTAAGAGAAATATAAATAATGATCAAGTACAAGTTTGATAAAGTATTATTATTTTTTTTTTTAGCGGGAGTGTAAAAAAGGCCAAGTAGAAATGATTCTAGTACAAGAAAAAAGTGATAAGAAAGATGTAAGTGAAGGTCGGCTGATATTAAGCTTATCTCGTTTGAGATGTTCACTTCAAACAATGCATGAGCAGGAGACACTTAAAGGTCAATTGTATATAAAAATGTCAGTTGTTGATAATGGAAGAGTTACGCATTTTTGGAAAAGCGATCGATTTGCTCCATGTGTATCAATGAAGTTTGCCCAAGACCAAGCGCAAGTTGTTGCTGAAAATCCTTACGAAGGTGCGCTGAAAGATGTCAGTTTTGTCGTTAAATTTGTTTCCAAAAATAAAATGGGTAAGTTGTTATAATTATTATTAACAATAATATATTCATACATATTTGTATATTGTATTCTTTTTTTAAGGTAAAAAAACGACAATCGGACACTTTGTCATTGGCCCGGATGTCGGTGGAACATATAGCGAACAATGGAAACAAGCAATGGGCAAACCAGGACAAGCTATTACTAAATGGCAAGCGTTTGAATGAATCTATTTAGAGTTTGAATTGAAATTGTAAATTATATTTTTTATTGTACCGTTATCGAATGGGTTATTAATTTTAAAATGTACATAAGTTGCGAGTAGCTTTGAATAATGGTTCAAAACAATCTGATTAAACCGTCCGTTGAAATTCAAACTAACTATTGTTGCTCTCACGAGATGTGATAACGGAGATTATTTAAATTTTTCACGCAGCATAAAAATATACTGCAGTAAAGAATATTATTAAAGAGATTTTGTATGTTTTGATGAAAATGTCAAAGTTGATGTCTAGTATTCGATCGTAATAAATTGAAGAATTTATTACAAAGTCTCTGGCGTAATAGTGATCCAATGAATCATTCGAGTTATTACTATGATACGGGTGTGTCATTTAATTGACATAAACGTATTCTATATGTAAAAGAAAGTATAATACATAAGTACACGATGCGACTCGACAATCATTGGAGTGCCATTAACAAAATATTATAAATATTAAAGTAGATTTTGCATTCAATTTTGTTTTTTTTTTTTATTTAAGAAACTAAAATATATTTTTTTACAATTGTATTTTATAATATTAGTTTTAATATTAATAAGTAATGTCGTTTAATTAAAAGCCTAATATCATTTTTTTAATACTCTGAATCATTATATTTAATAAATAAATTTTTTTATTTTAGTAAATTACGCACCTAGATAATTTTTATTGTTTTTTTTATTAATAAAAATAAAAACTCCAAGTGTTTATTATTGTAATCAACACTTTTATTGTAAAAAATTTTCTTAAAAAAACATTGATACTCTAAATTTATTTTCCTAATTTACATTAACATTTAAATCGAACTTGTAAAAAATTAAAAAATAGTTATAGATCATGATTATTAAAATTAATAAAATTATCACTAAGTAATTTCTGCAATTGGACGGATTTTACAGTCATATAAAAATATTAATTAATATCATGATATTTCAATATAAATATCTCGTTTAAAAATTTTCATATTTGTACTACATAAGTGTTAGATATAAGAAGTACTTATAGCTTAAACTTGAAGACAGCAAGTATATGCGTTTGAATTATTTTGATCATGGTAACGAAAATTTTTTATACAAGATGCAGTATAAAACAAAAAAACTGGATGCGATGAATCACTTTTAAGGCACACGTTATTTTCTATTCGGCTTGTTCTTGTCTTAAATAAAATTCATTTGGAATAAACATTGCTTTGATCATAAGAACTTGTTACTGAACTGGTGATCATGATAAATAAAATATCATCACTTAGCTGTCAAATAGTATCCTAATGTTAATAAACCGGCAGCTAATGAAAGCAACCAAGAACTCTGTACTGAAGTACTTGTGTTACATCCATCTTTACTGTTGCATGTACAGTATTCCATAAATATATTGTATGATCCTGTTCTCATCAGACAAAATCTTTCATCACCGGCAATACCTGGCTCTCCTAAGTACGCGCAACTTCTTATATATGTCCATACTCCATTAACTATAAATAAATAAATAAATTAGATAATTATTAAAATTTAAAAAAATTGCTGTCATTTTTTATGATCTTCAATATTTCATAAAATTAACAAACGATCAACAATTTTCTAATTTTTTTTTTAACAAGCAATTAAAAAAAAAAAAAAAATATGCACGTGTAAAAAATTAAAAAAACTATAGGTGCAATTTTGACAAATATTTTTTTTTTTATAATTTATTGTTTTGAAAAAAAAACAAATAACTATCAGACATCAGCTAACTTTAGTATTATAATTTTTATATATTTAAATTTGAATTTATTAGACCAAACCTTTTTGTCGAATTTTACGACATAATGTTGCTTTCAAATTCGGTAAATAATCTAATGGTTTTTTTTCAGAACAATCAGCTATTGGAACAGTCGTATTGTCGAAAGGATCAGCACATTTTGGATCTGAATCTGATCTGCACTCCCAACATTTTATTGCTGAGCCTATTAAATAAATATATATGTAATTATTTAAAATTTATAAACAATACTCATTATTTTTACGGTAAAAAAAATATTGTATTGAAAGTAAATATATTAATAATTACCTTGGTGAATAAGAAGTACTAGTAGTACTGATAGAATAATAAATTGCGAGCTCTGGGCCATATTAATTAGAAATTATAAACAATATTTTTAAAATATTAGTCACATAAACAAGTGTATGATTAATTTTCGTCACAAATTTAATCACAGTATAATTTTAGTATTATTTATTTATAACAATTTATTTTTTAAATTTATGAGTAGATTTTACTATTTATTTAATAGTTTTATATTTTTTGAATAAATTGTCAAAAACTAAATAATCAACACTGAACAGAATGATAAATTTTATGCGGCGACGCCCTACCCAACGTCGAATACGAATACCACTACCATTTACCAGCAGCTTTCTTCTAAATGCTTACGTATACCTATATATTTATGTATACTAAAGTATGTATGTAAGTACTACGAATGTCAAATTAAAAATTAATTTTTTAATCTTAAATAATGATATTTTTAAATTTAATTTTAAATGAAATTATAATCTATGATTTTCAAAAAGTTTTATTATCAATTTTATTTATTTTAAAAGATTTGTATTAAAGAATAAAACTATAAGCTTATAAACAGGCGCGTAAATATTTTTTGAAAAATAATCATAAGAATTTGTGAATTTATTGTCATTGCACAATTAAAAAGTAGTTATGCAGATTTATATCCAATACAAATCAAAAATATATATGAGAGGAGGGGGGGGAGGGGCAAAACGGAGTACTTAAGGAAATGTTAAGATTTTGGGGGCTTAAGTAAATCTTTTTTTTTTTTTTTTTTAAATCTTCAAAGTAAATAGAAAAAATTTTCAACTGCAGTTAAAGAAAAATTATCATTTTTTTCGAGCAAATAAGAATATATCGGATTTTTTAAGCAGGTATGCGGCCACTGCTACATTTTTGTATTTTTAAAACTATGAGAATGAATGTAGCAGACATCAGACAAATTAAAAACTATCAATGAATAGAGTAAAAATTTGATGAAATAAAATTTTAAAAAAATGCACATTTAAAAAAATTTAAAATTAATAAGTGCATTTTTTATGAATATAATTTTTTAAATTATTTACTCTATTTAGGGTAGGAGTACCATTTGTAGTCACTGCTCCATTTTTGGACATTTAATACTTAATTTTAAATAATGAAAACGTATAAAAAAAATTTAATTGTAATAGTGTGATAAAAGTATCTTCAGACACATTTAAAAAATTAATTATGCTATTGTGTATTTTAAAAATTATTTTATTTAAAATTTCTAAGTGGCCAAAACTGGCCCTAAAGCGGCCAAAACGGTACTTCTACCTTATTTATAATTTTTAATTTGTCTGATGTCTGCTATATTCACACTTATTGAAAACTTTATTTTAATTGATAAAAAAGTGTAAAATAAAATTTTTATTGCAACAGTGTTATAAAAGTACTTTTGTACACATTGTAAAAATTAATTATGTCATAGCGGATTTAACGAATTACTTTATTTAAATTTTTCAAGTGACCAAAACTGAGCTTAAAGTTGCCAAAAACGTTACCTCTACTCTATATTATATAGAAAAGCATAAAATAAAAAATCTTTTGGATAAAAATCTAGGATTTTACTATAAATAAATATTATATGACTTATAGAACATCATTTCTTTTTTATTATAAAAATTATATATAGATAGATATTATATACATATGTACATATGAATGATTTAACATTGAGCATAATTATTATAAAATTATACTATCAAAGCTTAACATTTTTTATTGTTAATTATATTAATTTAAATATTTCTTAATTATTATAATACACTACATGATTAATAATGTCTAGAACTACTGTACCATATTCTAATTAAATCTTCATTGCTAAGATAACTTTTAATGTGATCAATACAAACATCTGGTAAACTTTCAAAGGTACCTTGGAATATATGTAAATTAAAATATGCCAACAATTTATTCCTAGCAACAACTTCATTAAATTTATGATAAATAAAATAAGAATAGTTTGGAAATGTCTTAAAATAATTATTTGATTCTAAAGTTTCGTTGATATTTCCAAAAGGAATACATTTACATAATTGATGAGTATTTTTTGTCAAAAAATAATAGTACGTAATATTACTGTCACCAATTTTAGTATTTTTCATAAGTTGTACTTCATTAAGGTTCTGATCATTATTACCAATCACATAATCTGCGTCAGAATTATGTTCAGAATTAATGATAGTATCTATTTCTGAATCTTCATATTTCAGATGAATTTGATTATTAGAAAATGAATCATTTTGCATTTCCTCAAAGAATTTTATAATCCGTAGATTTTTTGGATTAACATAAAGTTTAGCCGCTTGTAATTTTTTTATATGGTCAATAAAAATATTAAAAACGTTAAAAAGAACCGATACATTACTTACAATACAACGATTTTTTTTGAACGACTCGACAGCATTAAATAACGCGGTTCTCTTATTACTTTCGATATTTATATCCGCGCCATATCTTATTAATTTAAATATAATTTCATTTCTTTCAGTTTTTGTGGCAATATGAAGAGCTGTATCGCCTGCATAGTTTTTAAAATTAATATTAGCGCCCCATCGCATGACTAAATCTATCAGCTTCACATGGTTTCGTTCAACAGCAATCATCAGTGGTGTCGATCCATTTTTATTAATACAATTAGTATTTTCCATATGCTGGAAAAGAATTTCCACAACATTTTCTGTGGATCCATGTTCAGCAGCGATGTGTACGGATGTTTGACCTTGCTCGTTCGTAAAATTCGCATCAGCACGGTATTCCAACAGGTATTCAACAACTCCAAAAAATGAATTTTCAACGGCAATGTGTAGGGGTAAAGACCCATTGTAATTAATAGTATTAACATCATATGGAAAATCGTCTAAATAATCAAGAACATCTAGCCAATTTCCAGTTCTAGCAGCTTCATGTAGTTTCGTAGTTTTGAATTCATAAATTGAAGAGATCCTTGGCTTGTACTTGAGAATATTATTTATGATTTCGACGTGATCTTCTTTTTTAGCAAAATATAAAGCCGTTTTTCTACATTTATCAATAGCATTAACGTCAGCATTATTTTCTAACAGAGTTTTCACGATATTCAAATTATTATTTTTAACAGCAATATGTAATGGAGTACTTCCATTTGAATTTTTTAAATTGACATCTGCATTATATTTCAATAACATTTTTGTAATGTTGTCAAAATTATATTTAATTGCCATATGTAATGGCGTATTATCTTCATTTAAATATCGCGAACTAGTGTCAGCATTATTTTCCAATAAAATTTCAACCAGTTTTTCATATTTATTAACAATAGCAATGTGTAATGGAGTTACGTTATTTAAATTTGGTAAATTAACATTGGCATTATATTTCAAAAGAATTTGTGTAATTTTTTCATTATTATTTTTTACGGCAATAAATAATGGTGAACGTCCTTTATTGTCTATCAAATTAACATTAGCGTTGTGTTTCAAAATAATTTCGACGATTGACTCGTAATTATTTTCAACAGCCAAATGAAGTACAGATCTGTTATCAGTTATCTGTGCATTAACGTCGGCGCCTAGATTTAAAAAAAAGTTAACAATCGATTCCCTCGCCTGATTGTCACTCAGACGTCTCATTAGATTGTCATTAGCTTTATAAACAACTGAATGTAAACCCGTTATCTCCAACTCATTTTTTCCATTTACATCAACCCCATGCTCGAGTAAAATTTTAACCATTGATATATTAGCCACGTACGCTGCCTCATTAAGCAAAGTAGGGTCATTTTTTTCCACATGAGCTCCAGAGTCCAAAAGAAGCTTGAAAATTTCTAAATTATTTTTAGAAATACTATAAATTATTGGGGGTTTATTGTCTATGTTTTTAATATTTAAATCCGCGCCATAATTTATTAGTAATTTAACAATCTCAACTCGTTCAAATTTACACGCGGTGTGAAGGAGCGTGTCGCAGTTATAATGTCGTATTAAATTGTTAACGTCAATGCTCAATTTAATAAAATCTTCAAGTATTCTGTAATATCCTCTAGCAACAATGAGGTGAAAAAATTCAACATTATTTTTGTACTTTAGATCTGCAGTAAATCCATAATCATATAACATATCACTGATCACCTCGTACTGCATTCTTCCCGGTTGTATTTTAAAAACTGCAATGGGCAGACAAAAAGAATTACTGTTTACATCGATAGCATAATTCTTTAAAAGGTAATCCACTGTGTCGAGACATCCATTAATGACGGCATTACATAGCGCCGCATTTATGTCGGCGCCGGAATTAAAAAGTAGTTTAAATATGTTTTGTCTTTCGACTGTATTAAGGGGATAATAGATAGGCATCGACTGGTCATCGGCGACAGTATTTACCTCAGCGTCGTTATTTAAAAGTAACGTGACTAGACTCTCATTACCCATCTCCACTGCCAAATGAAGTGCCGTTTTTCCTTGATAATTTTTGGCGTCAACATTAACTCCTCTGTCAACCAACATCTCGACGAGCTCCAAATCTTGATTTAATACTGCCAAATGTAGGATAGTATTTGGATATTTCCTGTGTGGGTTATTCACTTGAGCTCCTTTACGCAAAAAAACCTTTGCGATTTCAGTCCGTCTAATTTGCACTGCATGCCAAAGTAGTTCATAAGATCCTATTTTATCGGTCAAATTTGACATATCAAGACCTTCTTCTGTTAAGTCTGACAGAAGTTTTTGGATTTTTCCAAAACTTCCAGAATTTATTGCTTCCATCAAATTGGTCTCTATATCCGACATCATGTATTCTGTTGAATAAATAAAAAATAAATAATTTAATTAAATAAATTTTTTAATATAGTTGGGGTAAAAAGAACATGGAATAAATAAATCTACATAGAATAAAATAAATTATAAAAGTCAGCTGACTCTTACTAGTAAGAGAATTTTAACAATCCAAACCATAAATTACGTGTTATAAATTTTCAATGCAAAAGTTACAATTTTTAAAGTTCAAATTTTAATTTTTTCTCCATAGACAATAAATTTTGAAAATTAACCGATAATTATTTACTTTTTTATGATAAATCAAAGAATTATTATTTAAAATGATGGTATTTACTGATTATTTTATCATTATATTACTTGTCATTATAGATGACTTTTATTATTATAAATTTTAAAAATAAAGAAAATTTAAATTTTGATAAATCTATAAAAATTTCATTTAATTATTTTATTGGACTTATTATTAATTAATAAATATAAGAAATTTAAATAAAATATATAAATAAACTTACCGTTTTTAGCATTCATTTTTCAAAAAAATAAAATATAAAACTCAATACTGATTAATGAAATTTTATAAATTTAAAAAATATTTCACTTGACACTTTTCACTACTGGAATTTTTAATTTAACGTGATAACTGTACGTGTCACTCAGTTGTATGTAAGGACACATTAAAATTAAAATAAGAATGAAGTCTGAGTTTAAAAGATTTAAAATTTCTTTATCTCTTTCTCCTACTTAAATGTCTCGCTATCGGATTGGCGGTAAAATGTAGTCACGTGGTTCAATTACTGCTGCCAACGATTATCGATTGAATGACTATCGATCGTTACTATCGAACTTGCATTAAAGATGGCAGTTCTGCTGCTGTTGTTGGATTATTGTTTTCAAAAATATAACACACGTGCATCAAGGATACTTGCGTATTAGTCAACGAACCTATTCTTCGTGAACTCATGGTTAAAAATAATTATAAATAACAGTTTATTTAATTATTTACAATATTATAAAATAATAATTATATAAATACTGTAATTATTATTTTTTCTTTGGCAATATTTAACACTTAAATAAGTAAAATAACTATTTTATTTATTTACGTTAAGTTCGATAGTAAAATTAAAATATTTTCCTTTCATCTTACGAGTGACTTGCGATTTTCTCGTTACTGTAAGATCGAATACAAATGGTAAGTAAAAATTTTATTATATATTTAAATAATACTTGTAATTGTAAAAATTAATAATATTTGAATAATTATTTATAAAAAATTTTTTATTAAATGAATTTTAAAAATAAAAATTATATTGGAAGTAGTAGACGTCCGATAATTTTTTGCTTCAATAAAAAAATACTCATTATTAGAAAAAAATTATTTGAAAATATGTACAGTAAGATTTTGAAAATTCTTCGTATGCATTTTTTTCATTAATATTAAATTCGTTTCTTGGAAAATAAGGAAATTGTTGGATACTTTTCCTTTTGTCTTCAATAAATAAAATTTATCTGATCCTAAAGTTAGCAATCAACAATTTTCGAATTTTTTTTTTACAATTTTATTTTTAAAAAAATTAAAAATATGCACATGTAGAAAATTTAAAAAACTTTCGGTGCAATTTTTTCAAATTTATCATTTTATACAAAATTCAAAAATTATTAGACGTCATCTAGTTTTAGTATCATAAATTAATGAGTGAATGTAGCTGACAATTGGAAATTTTTGAATAAATAAATAAAATGTAAGTACTTAGTATATAAATTAATAAATGCATAGATAATTGAAAAATTGGAAAGTGCATTTTGTTCAATTTCATTATTTAAATTTATTTATTTATCTAATTACTTAAAATTTATGTTGTCTCATATCTGCTACATTTATACTCATACAAAATTATAATTTTTATATTCAATTAAAAAGTTGGATATATAAATATAAAATATGATAAAAAAACCCAGTTATTGACACGCTATTTTATTTTATTAATTATTTAAATTCTTTCAATATTTTAATACAGATCCAAAATACAAACAGTAGGAAAAAAAAATAAATTTCCATGAAGACTATACGTCATAGTTCTTATGGTGTCGATTGGAACTTGTATTTAATTTAAATTCATATTTTATATTAATAAAAATAATTAATTATTTTGAATAGGGTCAAAGTCAGTCAGGCGCCAGTGGTGCCGGAGGTAAAAAGAATAAAGACAAGAATAATGAAGAGAAAAAGAAAAAATATGAACCACCAATTCCAACACGAATTGGTAATAAGAAACGCCGTCCAAAGGGCCCAGATGTGGCTTTGAAATTACCTCAAGTTACTCCATATACTAAATGCAAATTGAAGCTCCTGAAGTTGGAGAGGATAAAGGATTACTTGCTGATGGAAGAGGAATTTATTAGGAACCAAGAGCGACTTAAGCCCCAGGAGGAAAAGAATGAAGAAGAGAGATCTAGAGTTGACGATCTGAGAGGAACTCCGATGAACGTTGGAACGTTGGATGAAATGGTTGATGATAATCATGCGATAGTATCTACTTCTTTAGGCTCTAAATACTACGTGTCAGTTCTTTCTTTTGTGAATAAAGATCAGCTGGAACCCGGCTGTCGTGTTTTACTAAACTACAGACACCATTTAGTTGTTGGTGTTCTTGATGATGATACAGACCCAATAGTTACTGTTATGAAATTGCAAAAAGCACCTCAGGAAACTTACGCTGATATCGGAGGTAATTATATTGAATTTTTGGCTTAGAAATAAAAATATTGATTATAATTTTATCAAACTATTGATTGTTGATAGGTCTTGATGAACAAATTCGGGAAATCAAAGAAGCAGTCGAATTACCCCTAACTCATCCAGAGTATTATGAAGAAATGGGTATTAAACCACCAAAAGGTGTTATTTTGTACGGTCTACCTGGTACTGGAAAGACTTTACTCGCAAAGGCCGTAGCAAATCAAACTTCCGCGACTTTCTTGCGTGTCGTTGGTTCTGAACTGATTCAAAAGTACCTTGGAGAAGGTCCCAAATTAGTTCGTGAAATCTTCAGAGTTGCAGAAGAACATGCACCGACAATTGTATTTATTGATGAAATAGATGCTATTGGTACTAAACGATACGACAGTAACAGTGGTGGTGAAAGAGAAATTCAAAGAACTATGTTGGAGTTATTGAATCAACTTGATGGTAAGGAACACTTTTTTTTTTTATTAAGTATCATTACCATCTAATTATTATTTGTATTGATCTTACTAATTGAACTGGTTGATTGTTTTTAGGATTTGACAGCCGCGGTGACGTTAAAGTCATTATGGCAACAAATAGAATAGAATCTCTAGACCCCGCATTGATTCGTCCAGGTCGTATTGACCGAAAAATAGAATTCTCACTTCCTGATGAAAATACCAAGAGGCGCATTTTCAATATTCACACCAGTAAAATGACCTTGGCGGAAGATGTTAATCTAAATGAACTTATTATGTCAAAGGATGATCTATCTGGTGCTGATATTAAAGCGATTTGCACTGAAGCCGGCCTGATGGCACTTCGCGAACGTCGTATGAAAATCATCAATGATGACTTTAAAAAATCTAAGGAGAATGTTCTTTACAAAAAGAAGGAGGGATCACCAGAAGGCCTTTACTTATAAAAGAAAAATATCTGCAGTATTTCTTATTATATTTGAAAATTCTAAAATTTATATATTATAAGATAACTAAAATATACTGTCTAAGTCATTGATATAAATTTATAAGTTCTATGATAAATGTTCAAAATAAAATTAATCCTTTTTGAATTGGGTTATTTTAATCATACTCTGCTACGTTTGCTAGTTAATTTTAACCGGAATATTTCTCGCATGCCCGACATCAACAAACTTTTTCTAAGAATTTATTTCATTTCTTTTGATCGTCTTATATCACTCAACAGCTAATGAGCAAGTTCTTTAACTTATATGAGTGTGAATGTAACTGATAAGAGACTTTAAAAATTTTGAATAAATAAATAATATGTAAGTCAAATAAAAATAACAAAATGCATATTTAGATAAATGAAACATTAGTTCGCGCATTTTTTTTAAATTTCGTTAATTTAATTTATTTATTTAAAATTTATAAATTGTTTCGTCTTACATTCACACTCATTTAAATTACATATATTTTAAAAATATAATGAGTATCGATGTAGCTGACAATTGTCAATTTAAAAAATTTTGAAATAAGTCCATTAAACATAAATTGAATAAAGTTTAAAAATTGCACATTTATAGAATTTGAAAATCAGTATGTGCATTTTTTTATTTTTATTTTCTAAAATTTTTGAATTCGTTAATTTGTAATTTAAAATTTGTCATATCTGCTACATTCAAACTCATATAAAAATATAAGATACGTTTATTAAATTATTTCTATCAAAGCTCACTTACAGAACTGATTAATTATTTATCAACATCAATTATAAATTTTTTTTAAGCTTAAATCAAAAACTTTAAGCTTCTTTTCAAGTTAATTGTGCTAATGACTAATTAATTTTTAATAATAAAAATACTTAAAAAATTAAATCGATAGAGTGGGTATCGATTAAACAAAAACTCGTATATCGAAAATCGAAGTCGAAAAATTTTATTTAAATATGGCGGCATGTCACATGGCAGCAGTTTCTGTTTGTTGTGTTTTTAAGTAAAACACGTGGTTGCAAAAATTATAAATAATAAAATAAAATAAATTTTTGAAAAATAATTTTTGTAAATATTATAAATATAATTTTTGTTATTGAGAATAATATTCGCGCTGTAAGTTGATAGATAATTAGACATTTACATATGACATATTAGAGGTTATGTTTAGTAATTTATTATTATAAATTTTGAATTTAAATATTATCATTAATAATTTAATTAATGTTACGTAAATCATATAGATAGATAATTTATCAAGTGAAATTACAATTTTGTATAAGATTTTAAACTCAAAGTTTAATTATAGTAATTAATTAAAAGTTTGAGAGACGTATTAAAAAGTTTAAATTTTTTTGAAAATTAAGTATGAGTATAAATGTTGCAGACATGAAAATTTTTTAATTATATATAAAAAAAATTAAAATAATAAAAATAAAAAAAAATGCATGCACTTATTTTTGAATTGTCTAAACGTGCATTTTTTTATTTTTATTTTAGGAACATTTTATTTTATTATTTAAAAGTTTTTAAAATTGACAGATGTCCACTAACTCTACTGTCTTAAATACATTTGAGAATTGATATTTTAATTCATTTTTATTTGTTCCAGTTGATAAAAAATGGCTAAGACTAAAAATAAAAAGAAAAATTTGGCCGAATCGGCGTCAAAGAAAAAGAATATGGATACCAAGAAAAAAGTAAATCCATTTGAAGTGCACTTTAATAAAGACAAGCATAAAGTGTTGGGTAAAAAATCAAAATCCGATCGTGGACTACCCGGTGTTGCAAGATCAAAAGCTATTAATAAACGTAAACATACTCTACTTCCGGAATTTACCCAAAAAGACAAACTTAATTTTTTTATGGATCGTCGTATTGGGGAACATAATCGTGGAATGACTCAGGAAGAGAAATCAATGGCAAGATTTGCTGCTGAGAAAATAAAATCACACAAACAGGATATTTTTAATTTAAATGATGATGAAGTGCTGACTCATAAAGGCCAAACCTTGGAGGAAATTGAGAAATTTGAGGATCCAAGAAGTGATGATGAATTCGATGATGAGGATGGTAGAAATGCCAATGGATATTTAGACAAAAAGTTTGTCGCTGAAGCTCATTTTGGTGGTGGAATATTGTCTAAGTCTGAAGGCGCAGCATCTCGGTCAGATTTACTAAATCAGTTGATTTATGAATCGAAAAAACGTAAAGCTGAAAAACAAAAGATAAGCGAACAGAATCGTTCTAAAACCGAAGAACTGGATTCGCAGTGGAAAGATCTGTTGCCAATATTGAGTGCCTCCAAGAGGACTGATGAGTCGGTGGTTAAACCGAAAGCTGATGATTTCGACAGAACTGTCCAGGAATTGAAGTTTGAGAGTCGAGGAAACCCGTCTGACCGTTTGAAGAGTGATGACGAGGTTGCTAAAGAGGAACGAGAAAAATTGGAAGCTTTGGAGAGAGATCGTTTGAAACGGATGCAGGGATTTGTTGATGATGAACCTGATAGTAAAAATTATAAGTCCGTCGATGATAATGACGATGGGTTTGAAATTGAAGACGTCACTACTGATATGTTAGCTTATGACGCAGGTGGTCAAATTATTGGTAATTTTTTTAAAAATGATGCTGAAGATAGCAAAAAAGATGAAGGTTTCGATAAAGAAGTTGATGATGGTGGTGATGATGATGAAGAAGAGTCAGAAGGTGATGCAGATGCAGATGAAGAAAATGAAGATGAAGAAGATGATGAAAATTCAGATGATGATCTGTCTGATTTAAAAGCATCTGAATCTTCTAGTGATGAAAATGAAGAAGAGGAAGCAGATAAAGATAAAGAGGATGAAGATGAAGATGATGATGATGATGATGATGTTAATGATGAAAAAGAAATTCAAGAATCTAAATCAAAAAAATCAGAAAAGAAATTGTTAAGTAAATCCAGTAGTAAAATGGAAAAAATCACAAAATTAAATGGTAAAGCTAAAGAACTATCATCAAAAGAAGTAAATAATGCCATTAGTAAAAAGAAACTGACAAGTGAAGGCGTAAAACGAGAAGAAATGATTGAGAAAGCACGTCAAGAATTGCCGTACACTTACAAAGCACCTGAAAGCTACGAAGAATTAAAAGAACTACTGAGGACTCAGAGTCCTGACCACCAGTCAATTATTTTAGAACGAATCATCAAGTGTAATCACGTCTCACTGGGTGAAGGTAATCGTGAAAAATTGGCAAATGTTTTTCAGTACTCGTTGCAGTATTTGATGGATATTGCGCGAGTTGATAAAACAGAAGATGTAGCCCATTGTTTTCAGATTTGCGATAGACTCGTTCCTCATCTATATGATTTAGCTCAATTTAACAGTCAAAATGCTGGCGCGTGTGTCAAGGTTGTTTTGAAAGAGAAGTTTGATGAATTTAAAGCCAAGCAAAAAATATATCCACAATTGGATACACTTATTTTGTTCAAGTTGATATCATTACTGTTTTCAACTTCCGATTTTCATCATGCCATCGTGACACCTTGTTTTCTTTTCATGTCCGAAATATTATCAAGATGTCGAGTTAAAACGGCAATGGATATTTCAAAAGGACTTTTTGTTGTCACTCTTTTATTAGAGTTTACATTACTGAGTAAAAGATTCCTGCCTGCTGCAATAAATTTCTTAAGAGGAATAGTCTTTTTAGCGACGACTAAATCTCTGTGTATACCACACATATTTTCACCGTTTAAACAAACTGGTGATTTATCAAATTTATTGGTACTAGATCAAAGTCAGAGGCATTTAAAATTAAATATTAATAATGTACGTATGAAGATAAATGATCTTACCATTCAAGAATTCGATGATGATTTTAGAGTACGTGTTCTTGTAACGGCAATTAATTTAATAAGTGAATTCAAAAGCCAGTTGGAAGAAATAGATATAGCGTACATTATTTTCAAACCTATTATTGAATTATTGGAAATAAAAACGAACCCATGGGAAAATTATCCAAAGTCTGTTAGAAAACTTATTGAAAATGTAACGGATGATTTAAAGTCATTGGCGAACAAAAAATTGGAGTATTTAGTTTTTGAAAAAAAGAGACCGAAGCCGTTCAAATTTTTGGAACCACTTGTTTCGTCTGTGTACGTAAAATTTTTAACTTGTTTTTTTCAAGTAATTTTATTTACTGTACATTTAATTAATTATTTAATTTTTTAAAATTAATTTACAGGTACGATGTCAAAAAATTCAGAGCCAAGTCTTCAAGGGAAGACAAAGCAGAGCTAGAGAAACTAGCGCTGAAGTTGAAGAAAGAAAAGAAGGGAGCTATAAGAGAAATCAGAAGAGATGCTGCGTTCTTAGCTAAAGTTCAAATTAAACAACAAATTAAGAGTGATGAAGAGCGTAAGCGTAAAGTTAGGGAAATTTATGGCGATGCTGCTGTACAACAGGGTGAATTGAATAAAATTCAACGAAAAAAATAAATTAGTTATATTATCTATTTATTTTTTGTTGTAATTTTTCAATTTCTTTTTTATTAATTGTAAAAATAAATAAATCCTTAACATTAAATAAATTTATATTACATATTTTAAAATACTGTTTCTATTATTTTTTTTAAACGCGTTTGTACTGTAGTTTTATCAAAACAATTAAGGAGCCGTTCATAGAATACGTTCGTTTTATTTTTTTTTTTCGAAATTGGTGCATTCCGAAATGCGCTGCGAGCAGCTGTCGTGTAGCACATTTTGGAATGCACCGTAAATATAAACATTTGAAAAATAAATTATTAGAAAGTGGAGAAAACTAAAAATCGTACGTCAAAATAAAATGGCGGCAGAATATGATAGAAAAATATTTAAAAAATTAAAAAAAACAAGCAAGTGTTTAAACAAACCTTGGTAGGGAAATAATATGCAGAAGGGTGTCCTAATACACTTGGAGATTTGAATTAAATTGCTCCAAGTGTATTGCAGCTAAACAAACGTCACTTAACTGCTATTTCCCACCAGACGATGCCAGATGATTTTGCTCAGGAACTTGGAAGTTATCAGCATAAATAATTTGCAACACTTTACACTAGCACTGAATACTCAACACTTAACGACACCACAGACACTTTGCACAATGAAAATTTTACAAATACTGCACATTTTTAAACAATTACTATGAGCAACAAATTTTATGGACAATTCCGCGAATTAACTGCAATACTGTGTTTTAATTTAAACGTAACGAGAATCTGGACTACTACTGCCGTTCTCGATGATTCTGACTGCCGCTATTGGACCGCCAGTTGATACAAAGCAATCGACTTTGCAATCATTCGACCACCCCCCACTTTAGCAAACATTTGAATGTTGAATACAGCAACACGCAGTAGCGCCACCTTGGCGCGAAATTTCAAAATTGAAACTTAATAATTTTATTAAAATTAATTGGTGTCAATAATTATATTAATTAAGTTAAAAAGTATGCTCGAAATTTTTTATTTTCATCAATAATTTATTAATTATTCTTATTACTTGCGTGGTAAAATTAGATATTTGAAAAATAACTTATTAGAAAATGAGTGTGAAAGTGGCAGACATCAGACAAATTTTAAATTATTAATAAATATAATAAATAATTAATAAAATAAAATTTGAAAAAATGCGCATTTAAAAAATTTTGAAATTATTAAGCGCATTTTTTATAAAGAGTAAAAATATGATAGAAATATTTAAAATATTAAAAAAAAACACGCGTGTTTCGTGCAAAAATCGTACCTCTACCCTCTATAAGCGCTATGACAGCTGCTCGCAGCGCATTTCAAAATGCATTCAGTCAAAAATTTTAATTTTTTCAGAAACTTTAATTTTCCTTCCTAAAATTATTTTAAAATTTTCATTGAATGCATCGCCGCAACAAAGAAAGTTCACTTAATTTTTTCGAGTGTGAGAAAAATGACGGGCAACATTTCATATCCCAACTACTATTGAAGTTTCTGCGCACGCGTACAAAATAATTGCATACCTGCAACTAACTTCAAGTATATTCAAATTTACACGGTCATAAGTTCCAAACTTCACTATGCATACTAATGTATAAAAAAAAGTAAATTTTTTTTCGATCACGGCGAACTTGTGTTGGCGTGTATAAATTTTTATTTATTACCATTTAAATAATATTTATATTTATGAACCTATAAGCTGATAACAATATCAAAAAGGTAACGTTAATTAACAATAAAATATAACGTCATCGGTTGCTGTAAGTCGCGCAAACATTAAATGCTCGATCATCTCGATTAATTTTTGCGCATATAAAAACATATACAATAAGTTACGTTACATATGTGAAATGTTATTCTCATTATTATCATTATATATAACTTGCGCATTGTATAATCCCTTACAATTAAAAACTAATTAATTACAGCGCATTATTGATAAAAAAAAATAAGCAAATGACGTTATTGGTTTGTTTGTTTTATTTTATTTTTTTTTTCTATTCAATTGTTAATTCTGTTACAGGACAATGACAATTTATATGAGGAAATAGTAGAGTCTAGAGTAATTGGTAATAACAAACGACGCAATGTCTGACGACAGTTCAACGTTGTCAAATGATTTGGAGAGTAGAGATAATCGAGGACGTGCACTACGAACTGAAACTGCTAATACAGCTGCTGGGTCACGTTCTAATAGATACCGTCTTCCTAGACTAGAGACATTGAGAAGGCTCAGCAATAGCTTTAGATCCGATCCATTGAGTAGTGAATCTACAAATGGTAATTTGTTCTATTTTCTTTTCTTTTATTTTATTTAATTAATTAATTAATTAATATATTTTTTTTTATTTGAAATTGAATACTAAATAATTATCAGCAATGTTTGAAGAACCTTCAGATACACATGCAGCATCGATGTCTTCAGAAGACGAGCCGACCTTCAATTTAACATCGAACGTAACAGACCGCGAGTCTTCTGGTGATGTTACTGACGGCGCTTCATCACCTAATCAAACATCTGCTAGTGCGCCTACATTAAGTTCTGATGAAGAGTTTGTATTTCTTTACAAAATTAATTAATTTATACTCATTTCATGTATTTTAATTAATTAATTAAATTTTTTTTTGTTTAGCAAAAGGTATTGCTGGGTATGTTTCGCAACAGATGAGGATGACGCAACAGCTTTGTGGGTAAAGCCGTGTCATTGTCGAGGTACTACTAAATGGGTACATCAAGGATGTATACAGAGATGGGTTGATGAAAAACAGAAAGGTAGAGCTGGAGCTTACGTTGCTTGTCCACAATGTAATACAGAATATATTATCGTCTATCCTAATATGGGTAAGAAATTTCCTTAAAAATGAACTCAATTTAACACCGAAAATTTTAACATCTAGACCACCTGGACTTCCGGTTTTTTTTACAGTGAATAAATATAAAATAATAATACTTTATATTTTAGGTCCTTTAGTTGTTGTGCTTGATACAATTGATGGTGTAATTTTCCGAGTCTGTCCATTTATTGCTGCTGGTATAGTAGTCGGTTCTATTTATTGGACTGCTGTTACATATGGAGCTGTTACAGTAATGCAGGTGGTGGGTTGTAAGGACGGCCTAACTATGATGGAACAGACAGATCCTTTAGTAATGTTAGTTGGACTACCTACGATTCCGATTATGCTTGTGCTTGGTAAAATGTTGAGATGGGAAGATCAAGCATTGAGCTTACTCAGACGACATGCTTGCAAGGTTCCTGTTCTTAGACACTTTTTACCACGAAGGTATTTTAGTTTTTTTCAATAAATTTATTTATTTTTACATTTTATTGACCTATAAATATTCTATGGAATTTTTAAAGCTTTGAAGACATGTAAAACGTCTCTGACTATGGTGATCATGATAAGCCTTTTTAGAACTAATTTTTTAACATGAGTATTATTGATTAAATAGATATTTATCAAAATCAATCTGGATGTCAAGAAATTGCTGGTGCCATTTTAAAATTTTTAATTTATTTAAACAAATTTCTGTTTTTTTGCACGTCTCAAATACGAAGTATTTACGGTTCGCAAAATGCCTGCATAAAGTCATTTCAATAACTCAAAGAATTAGTTGATTGTCTACTCATTAATGATTTTTGTAAACTTTAAAGTCTGATTAATGCGATGGTCGATTTTTTTTATCAAATGTTATTATTTATAATTGAAGAAAAATTCAGTTAAAAAGTCTATTATGGTGACGACCGTTAGGATGTATGTCTGTGAGTCGCCTGGATTTAAGCCGTTACGAACAATGAATCAATCTAATTCTTGTTGTTGAAGTTGTCATTCATCCTTGGGATAAACCCTAGTGAACATCAGCGACAAACTCTTTCCCATTTAAAAAATATCAGTAAAAATCTATGAATTTTCTGAGACTTTTTTCTTAAAATTTATCGTCCATGTGTCTTTCGGTCTTTTTTTCACATTTACATTCGCATACATCTCGTTCTGTTTTCGATATGTATAATGTCTATCTATTTTACTCATGTATGTACTACTAGCCTCCTTATAAAATAAACTGAACCAGCTCTTAGTTATTCATTAATTTTTTTTTAATTACTTTACTTTAAAAGTAAACTTTCCATTCTTATTACAAAACTTTCCAAACATTTTTTTTTCTTTTTTTAGTTACTCAGATGATGAAAGAACTCAATCCCAAGATGTACCGGCAATGAGTGATCCTGTTTGTGCAACAAGAATTCTCTGCGGAGCACTTTTACTTCCAACAATTGCTAGTATTTGTGGTAACATATTTTTCGAAAGTATAAATTCGAATTTTCAACGGACTATACTTGTAAGTATTTATTTTAATTTATTAAAAATTGTTTTATTAATTGAAAATAAATTAACTATTTTAAAAAATTATTAATAGGGTGGAATAGCATTTATTACGATAAAAGGAGCATTTAAAATATATCACAAGCAGCAACAATATGTAAGACAGTGTCAAAGACGTATAATGGATTATACGGAAAGCAACGTTACTATGTACAGACGACAACAGAATACTGAAAATGGGCAGACGTAAATAAACTATCTTAAATATATATATTAAATAATAATTATAATAAATAAATAAATAAAAATTCCTGTTAAACGGAATTATATATGTATTTAATTATCAATCAATCATACAATCTCCGATGTAAGATTTGCTGTATTGGTTTTAATTTAAAAGTATAAAATAAAGCTAGACATGACGAAGATTCTGTACATGGACTTGTGGAAATTAAAACGTTTCGATTGTAGAAAAAAAGCTGAAAATTTAAATTTGAAGTTAACTGTAAATATACATATAACTATTACTATAATTACAGGTTTTAGATTTAAAAAAAAAGTTTTTAAAAACAAATCACAATAGTTAATTATATTACAGTTGTAGTTATCAGTACTGGTAGAATAAATTTTATCTCTATTTGATAATTTCTAAATATCAATCATATATAAATAGTTGACATTTTTTTTTGCATTGTTTATTGATTGTTTTTTAAGGCCATTCTCAGACAGTGTCCCTGACATTTTTTAAATATTCAATTTCAATTGTAATTACTATTCAAATTTTGACAATTAATTAAAAAAAAGTTTAAGTATTAATTGAAAAAAGGGCAACGCCGTTACAATTTTGGTGAGATATCGATTTAAAAAAAAAATTATTCATATTTGATATCAATGAGGAGTTAAACGAAATTTGTAAAATAAATTTCAGTAAAATCTTCAAGTGAAAATTATAATTTTGAATGTCAAATTTTTCAGGCTAAAATTTGCTACATTTCTTTTAACTTCTAATTGATAACAAGTGAGTAATTTTTTTTAAATCTATATCGACGATATTGTAACTGCGTTGTCCTTTTTTCAATTTGTGTTTTAATTTTTTCGAAATTAATTAATGAAATTTCAATACAATAACAGTTCAAGTCATTGAATATTTTTTAAGTTGGGGGTTGTAAAAATGTCCTTAATTCAAATTTACATCAATTATTTATATCCATACAATACTCTTATCAAATGGGATAATTTTTAATTTAAATAATCTGTTAGTTATAATCAATTAATAAATAAATAAAAAAATAGTCGAACTAAAAATGAGCTAATAATTTAAATAAAGGGTGCTCGGGATTGCTGATGTATAATTAATTAATTATATTTGTAATTTCAATTTCTTTATTAATAAAATCATTTATTTTATCATCACATGAGAAGCTAATAATAAATTTATTTATCTACTCACTTATTCATTATTATTTTTTTAAGGCATTTTTTCTACGTCGTTTAACAGATTTAATTAATATTACATTCGTTACTTGTAATTGTTAACTCTTTTAATTATTAAATTTTACTTTTATTTACATATATACTTTTCTAAAAAAATTCATGATACTGAAGTTAGCCGACGTCTTATAATTTTTTTATTTTTTTCAAAGCTGTGAATTATAAAACAAAAATATTTAAAAAAATTGCGCCTATAGTTTTTTTAGGAACCACATCTGCATATTTTAAGTTTTTTTTTATAATTAATTTGTGAAAAAAAAAATCCGGAAATTTGTAATTGTCTACTAACTCCAGGATCATAAAAACTCACATCGAAATATCAAGATTACGTTAAATATTTAATTGGCCCAGAATATTTTTAACATTAAGTACTTGGTGTCTTTTTATTTTAAACTCTATTGATAATTATTAATAAATATTATATATATATATTTATATTCTGATGTAGCCTTTGGTGAATATATTTTGGATTATTTAAAATGTATTGAAAAATTTAATTATTTGAATTTTTTCCTACTTATTTTTTCGACTTGACTGCAAACTTTAATGCTCTTATTAAATTACACTCGTTAAAAAAATATAAATCACCGGTGTATGAGCTATTAAAAATTTAATTGTTCGTCAGTTACTTTATTTTATTATTATAAGTTTATTTAATTTTTATTGCTAAATTTTATTTGTACTATATAACAAAGTACTGACTTTTAAACTAAATTAATTACAAAATGTGATGTCTATTAATCTATTAATTATCAAACTAAATGATTATTTTTGTACGTGATTAATTAATAACTAAACAAACAGTGCTCAGATCTTTTGAAAACTAACGTCAGTAAAAAATAGTTTATAAAAATTATATGTATACACAAATTTACGAATTGCTTTGGAGTTTATGGGTACTATTATTATTTAACAGTGAGAAAATTTTAAACAAGATCACCTCAGAGGTGGTCCCAGATACTTTAGACTCGTGGAGTAAAAGTCTGGAGGTTGGTCTGTGACTAATAGCTTTACTTTTGCTGGTAAGTCATCACTTGATTTTGGCGATGACGAAGATGAGCTCGAGGTTGGAGACGAAAGCGGTGATGCTGATCCATCGGGTACTTGTTTAAAAAATGTGCATGAACGATTAGACGACACGTTGTAGGAAGGACTCAGGACATCTAGAAACGCTACTGGGCCTTCGATACACGTTATCTCATGTAGGTTTTGTTCGTGGGGTAATAACACACATGCTGGATCATTTTTCCCAACTATTTTTGACGGATGTTTCAATGCCAATACTTCAGTGCAGTTTGATAAATTTTCCGTTGGTTTTATTGGTGTGTAACTGTCTATTTTAACTGTGCCACAAATTACCTATAATTTAATAAACAATAAGAATAATTAAATTTAATTTTTTGTAATAGATATATATTTATATAATTTATGAAGTAAACTTGGTCAGAAGTGATGGCTATGAATTAATTTTGAGAAGGGATAGAATGATATAAATTCAAATTTTGTTGAAACTATAAAACTAGAGCACTTGGGATATAAATGATTGGAAAGTTATCTTAGAGTTTTCTTTTTGTAAGAATAATTAAGATGTATCATTTCAGTTACAAGTCTAACTTTTGAATTTATTAAAACTAGTTGGGAAACTGCCTGTTTGAAAATCATACACATCGACTATCTATGCTGAATAATTTGCTAAAGGAATCAGTTGTTAAAGTATTTAATTTGACGGTCTCATTTATAGAGACGAAATTGTGGGAAATTTTTTTTTAAATAAATAAATTGAATATTTATTTTAAAAATGCATACGACTTTTTAAAATCTCTGAGCGGATATCAAAATTATACTTTATTTTTAGTAATCAGCTTATGTTCAAGATTTTTAGATGTCTGCTATTATAATTTTTGAAAATTGCTGAGGATTAGTGACAAAATTTACATATTAAAATATTGATTATTCTATTCTTATAAGAAGTAATATTTGAAAATTATGAAAGAAACAGTATAAATATTATTAATTAAATTAGTCAATAGATGAGTCACTATACAAAAATAAATATTACAGAAACTTTATCATGACATTCATAAGGATTACAATAGATCTTACAAATGTGTACAATTAAAATAAATCTCTTAATCTTATTTGATACTAAAAGTAAACAATTGACATCTTATCAAAAATAATTATTTACAAAGATTTTAAAATGTTTTTCGTCTAGATTTTTGAATACAATAATAAATAAAAAAACAAAATTATGAGTGTTATGTAGCAGGCATCAAACAATTTATAAATTTTAAATAAGGACATTGATAAATTTAAATAATGAAATGTTACAAAATGCGCGCGCTAATTTTTAAATTACCAAACGCATGTTTTAATTTTTATTCAACTCACATATGTTTATTCAAAAATTTGAAAAATTCATAATTGTCAGCCACAGTCATACTCATAAAAAATAGTCAGGTGTCTGCTGTTTTTACAGTCGTTATATTATCGGATTGAACTGATAGATACTTTGTTTTTGATTGATAATATTAATACTAATAACAATAATTACCTTTAATAAACCATGCATACCAGGATGATCATGCATTGGTAATGTTTGACCATGTTTCAATAAAAAAATAGCTATTGTAATATCGTTGTTTTCAAAAATATCAATAACACACATCGGCGCATCATCATTTTCAACATGATCAAGTGTTCGTTTGTCAACACAAACATCTTCAGCTCTTATATTATTTATCATGCCATTAAGTTTATCAAAACTGTTTTTACACATCTTATAACCTAGTGATTCACAACCAGAAAATGTTTTTACCGCTTGTTTCCACAATAACTCTATCGGAGTTGACATCCTTAGAAATATCATAAATCACTACTGCAAATAATTAACTATCTATTAATTAATTATTATACAAGAATAAATATATAACTGTTAATTATTATATATCTTTTGATATTTTGTCAACAAGTTGGCTGTTAGTTCGAGAACACTTGAGAAAATTGTGTCAATGTTGATGTCTGCAGACTTGGAGCTTATATATTTTATGTATATTTATATATTGATGTTAATAAAGGTGATATCTTTATTTTTAAATAAACACTGTGATTGTAAAGATTAGATTGATAGTGTTTGGTTTATTGTTATTATCACCCTTTTTTAAATGATTTACACTAGATATAATATTTACAAATGGAGATATTTTAACGCAGCTGCTAACTTTGTATATATTATTATAATATATCAATGTATATTCATGTAATCAAATCAACTGAACTGTACATATATACTGCAGGGGCGTGTTCAGAAACACACTCTGGAAGAGAAAATATTCAACTCCTGCGTTCAGAAATATCCTCTGGTCGAATCAGAGATGCGATTTAACATTACAAAGGTACTAATCACCCCTGGATAGGTAATTTTTCACCTCCAGAGTATATTTCTGAACATGCCCCAGGTGTTAAAAGACATGCGTGGAAAAATTATTTCATTAGCGGGTCAATTGAAAATTTATTATCTATGAAAACATTTTTCTTTGTCATACTGAAGTTAGCAGATAATTAAAATTTTTGAAATTTTTTCACTATTTAACTAAAAATATGTACATATAGAGCATTAAACCTATAGGTGCAAACTTGAAATACTTTTTTTTATAATTTATTGGTTTGAAAAAATTCAAAAATTATTTGACGTCGACTAAACTCAGTATTATTTTTTTATGCAATAGAAAAAATTAATAAGATAATTTATATATTTATTTTTCTTATTAATTTTTTAACTTTCAATAAAAATAATTTATGTATAAATATATATTTTATGTTAATTGATTGAGTAAATAAAATTGATCGAGTATGAACATTAAGAATTTTAATATTAAATTTAAAATTTGGTAAGTAAAATATATAGAAATTAACAGCTGTACTAATAATAAATTAATTACGAAAAAAAAGTAAAAAATTAAATAAATGATAGATAATTTGCACATATGATTAATAATTTGAAAATATTTAAATTTAAAAATGATACTGAAGTTAGCTGACGTTTAATAATTTTTTGAATTTTTTAAAAATGATAAATTATAAAAAAAAATATTTCTAAGGATTGCACTTATGGTTTTTTAAATTCTCTACATGTGGATTTTTATAGTTTTTTTTTTTGTAATTGATTTGTTGAAAAAAAAAATCCGAAAATTGTTAATTGTCTAATAACTTCAGGATCGTATTCAAATTTATTGATGAGTGTGAGTGTAGCAGACATCAGACAAATTTAAAATTATAAATAAATAAAGTAAATAATTTATAAAAATATATTTACAAAAAATGCACTTATTAATTTCAAAATTTTTCAAATGCGCATTTTTTAAAAATTTAATTTTACTAATTATTCACTCTATTTATTATTAATTTTAAATTTGTCTGATGTCTGCTCCATTCACACTCATAATTATTGTTAAGTTTTTTATTTATTCATTACTATGATTATTATATTTTTTTAACAGCATAATTTTTAATTATTCATTTTACTAGAGATGAGTTTTAAATTCATTTTATTATTTTAATTAAAAGTTAAAAGTGGGCTAACTATAGTATACTGGCGTTATAATAATAAGTGTAAATGTTACAGACATCAGAAAAATTTTAAATAATTAATAAATAGACTAAATAATTAATAAAATACAAATTTAAAAAAATGCGCGTTTAAAAAATTTAAAATTAATAAGTGTACTTTTTATAAATATTATTTTTCTAATTATTTAGTCTATTTATTTATAAATGTAAATTTGTCTGATGTCTGCTACATTTACACTCATTTTTAAAAAACATTTATTTATTTTTTATTTTTTAATAAGAAATATTATCAGTAATTTTACAAGCATTTAAATGAAACTTAATTATTCTACAATCGATAAAAGAAATATGTAATTTTTTTTGTGGGGTAAGAAAAAGAAACGTAATAAGTGGGAAATCTATTGATGGAACGAGAACTTGAATTATTTTATTTAAATTTTTAAACTTATCACAAGGCAATGGTATTAAATTAGACAATTTCAACATTTAATTGAATAAATATTTATTTATTATATTTTTCTCAATTATTTATAAAGGAAATAATTTTAATTTCAAAGATAATCAGCCTTCTCTCAGCTGAAAATCATTTACAAGGGACTTAATTAAATACAGAACAATTTTAATATTTTATTAACTAAACTAATTGCTACTGATAAATTATATTTATATATATTTATTCTTTTTTATTTAAAATAATTCAAAAAGCATTTTAATAAATTATTAATAATAGTACTTTCGCAATCTAATATATATAATATTACGGTCGTCAGCTTAAGACTCTTTTACATTTTCATGTACAGAGCAATCTAAGACCTAGTAAATAATGATAATTAAATATTTATTTATTAATTTAAATTTATTTATTTGACAATATCACGAAGCTTTTAGTTCTCTTTTTTTATTTTCCCATATTTATATACAATTATATATTTTATTTGTAAATATAACAACAATTTGATTATCTAAAATTATTTATTTACTCATATTTATTTAAAGTTTTATTTTAGGCATTTTTTTTTAAAAAGCTCGACATAGAACAGCAGTGAAGTAGTTGCAGACTAAAAAACAACTCAATATAAATAATTATTTTTTATTAATTAATTAATCTGAATTTAATTATATCAATTAATAAATTTTATATTTATTTTATGGAAAAATTAAAATTTAAAATAACTAAACTGTATGATATTAAAACTTTAATAATTGGCACCAAAAATATATTTGTTTAGTTTTAAAATCTCCCTATTGGTTTATCGATTATTTATTAATTCGTTAATTGTACGTCATATTTTTACAATAATCGACAACATTCCTTTTTTTTTTAATTTTTATTTTACTTCTTTCAATATATTTATATTTATTTTTGTTTTCTATTTAATATTCTAACTGAAAAATACACATATAGCAAAAATATAAATACAATTTATAACTTAATAGATTAATTACAATAATTAACAGCTTAAATATTTTTCCTTTACTCACAAATATAAGTTACAATAAACGCGTGAAAGATTGTGCGATGCAGATTAAACAAATAATTATTTATCTTAATGTACATTATTTGTAAGTGTTTTTTTATTTTTTATTTTTTTTCGACAACTTTATTATTATTTTTAACTAGTGTAATTATTTGATAAACGTGAAATTTGATTCTATATAAAATTTTAAGTCAAGTGCAAGACAAAGTGCGTAATGACATGAATTTTTTTTACTCCTATTGAAATTTATTAATTATCATTTTTTATGTAAATTTGAATTTAATTTTTTTTTTAGGAAGAAAATAAGTTTTTGGGAAGAATTTGAAGAGACAAAAAAAATGTATTTTTTAAAATTCATCAAGTCAAGATAAATATCTAAATGTAAATATAGCGGCGTTGAAATTTAAATTTTTGTTTAAGTTATAATTTATTAGTTAATTCAGTTTTTTTTTGTGCAAAAGCAGTGCCACTGTCTAATTATGCAGATTTAAAATCACGTGTCTATGCGGACGGATAAAATGTGAAAGATAATTTTATATATATTTTTATAATGTGATGAGAAAAAAAATGATAATTTAAAAATTTTTTTTAACACTTATAATTACAATGAGACTAATAAATCATACACTTTATAATTAATTACTTAATTTATTCGTAAGGATTGTTTATGTTGATGACAAGTATATAAATGTCGAGCTATTGAAGCGCAGAAATTAATTAAACACACAAATTAGTGATAAGTAAGAAAACATTGTGTACAATAATAACTGATAAACGTTAATTGTTGTTTCTTTTTCTTTCTAATTAATAGAGCGTCAATTCAGATGCTTCAATTATTTTATTAGAGCTTCATTATGACATCAATAATATAAATGTAAACAGTAGTTAATGACACCTGTTATTAAATCGAGGTAGAAAATAATATCAAATTCGACTAGAGCAATCACGAAAATTGGCACAAGAATTTATGACGTCAACACACAATATTTATAATAATAATAATTACAATTAAAAAATAAATTATGAGAATTTTATAAAAGTTTTACTTCAACACGATTTCATAATAAAAATATAATATTTACAAATAAGTTTTTAAAAATGAAAGACGATTTTTTTTTTAAATTTTAAATTTAAATCAACTATTTGATTATTTAAAATTAACTACCACTTGAAATTTGCATTTGAGAATAATATTCATAAATCATCTCTGTTATTTATACGCGCTTATAACCAACATACTATATAACAAAGATGAAACTATTTAAATAATTTCATAAAATAATAATAATAATAATAAATTATTAGTATTATTATTACACAATAATTGTAACGTATGGAAGATCATATTTATCGAAGTACATTAAAATCACATTTAAAACTATTACAACGATGATATTAATAATAACAATAATAGTAATAATAATTATAACTGTAATATATGAAATTGATTAATTAATTATCGGAGATGTAATTATTTAGCAAGTACTTCTTTATTCAGTGAGTTTAGTAATTTGTAAATGGCCCCGTGGGTGACACTAATTCCACAGATAACGCGGAATTTATTATTTTAAGTGTAATATATTTTTTTTTATTCATTTTTTTTTTTTGGTCAATTTTAAAGACAAATACGTAAAATACGTTGGAGATATGCGCGAATTATGAAGAATGAGTTTCGTCAAAAGAAAAAGTCCACTATGGACCATAAATTGTTGATGAACATTTTTCATGCCATTGTCAACAAATATATTTAATATTTTTCGATGTATAGTGTCGACTCGATTGAGCGTTCGTCACACAGACGTAATAATAATAATTAATAATTATAATAATAAAATCGTAGGTGCTTTAAAACAAATAGATAAATAAAGCCAGTCGTCAGTCATAATTATTTATATTATGATGGTATGAAAGTTAATTCACGTGCGTGCAGTTTTTTCGGGACTAGGAGAAGGACTCGAGGAAGGAGAACGTGAACTCGAGCTAGAGCTGGAGCTGCTGCTACTTCTAGCTTTGTCGCGCAGTTTTTTTTCTATTTTGTTCTTGTGGTTCCACAGTGGCCCGCGAATTATTTTAAGGGTTGTCTCAAGCTCGTAAGCCTGATCTTTGAGCATATTGTATCTTGTTAAATCGAGTCCCACTGCTTTAGCTCGCTTGTGAAGAGCTATTAAGTACCGTCTGTTCATTACATCTGGTAGCATGTATTCCTAAAATAAACAAATAAATAAACCATGAAAGTTTTATTTGTTTCTTTAATTACACGGGAGTTATTTACTTATTAGATAATGTCTCTATATAAATATATATGTATTATTTATGCAGATGATCAATCATCTATGCACATACTTGTCTTGTTACGATGAAGTAGATATAACAGAGCATGCCCGTAGCGTATGTTACGAAGTAGGTCACGGGCTCCATGATATCCCACGAATACTCCCACCAGGTCAACCTCGCAAGGATCCCAAACTGCACGGCCATGGCAACGAGTCCTATCCATGAGTGAAGGTTCGCTCGTCTCTCTGCCGCCACTTCCAGCGTTTGTTTTTTCTGTAGATCAATTCCTCATTAATTATAAAAACTCCTTAATTATTTAATAGTTATGTTTAAAATAACTTACTAGTTCTAGTGGCTCCAACTCTATCATCACCTGCTCCAATTCAGCTATCACTTCTCGCTCTAAAACTGAATTATACTCAGTGCACTGTAGAGTTTCGTAGAGTTGGCTCACCGTCACTTGAACGTCTGACAATTTTTGCATGGTCTCCTGTAGTTTTTAAATTGATTTATCCTTTATTTTATTTTATACCTTTTTTTTTTTTTTTTGAATGAAAGTTAAATGGTAACTTTGTTATGCTAAATTTTTGTGTGTTTCGAATGGATGATAGCTAGATAGAAACTTACCATTGAGTATTTTTCTTTTTCAGGTGGCGAGACATCGTAAGTCATGTCGTTGATGACTAGTCTAAAATCGTTATCTAAAAGCGACTCTATCGTGTTGTGACTACATATTCTAACACCGTCTAAGAAATTTAAAAAATTATGATTGATTAATTAATTTAAAAAAAAAAAAAACAATGTACGCAAATAATATTCAAAGACATTCTCCGACAGTGCTCTCACTTTTTGAAAATGACTTTGAACTGTCATAACCGTATCAAATTTTATTAATTAATAAAAAAAAAAATTAAAGCATTGATTGAAAAAAGAACAACGTAGTCGCAATTTTGCAGAGATATAGAATTTTATCAAAATTACTCAGTTATCAATTAGGAGTTCGTTAAGTAAAATTTAGCATACGAAATTTGAAAATTCAAATTATAAAATTGACATGAAGATTTTACTGAAATTTATTTAACAAATTCCGCTTATCTCTTAATTAATAACGACGACCTCCTTTTTTCAATTAATGCTTTAGTTTTTTTTCAATTAATTGATAAAATTTTGATACGCTTATGACAGTTGAAAGTCATTGAAAAATTTTTAAAAAGTGGGGGGTACTGTCTGCGAATGGCCTTAAGATTGAAAGTTTGATAAATGGACCATACCTAATGTCGTAATACATGCTCTGTCTATTCCACGGTCTTCTTCTTTCAACATATGAATAAAATCCCCCACTGTGTTGGTTATTGGCTTGAGGGTGAAGATGCACTTTTCTTTTCGCGATGGCAGAGGTACCGTGATTCGCGGGTAGCCTCGATGGAAATCAATTGTCACACCTTTAAAACAATTTATTAAAAATATTTATTATTAATTAATTAAATAAGAAATGTGTTTATAAAATTAATTAAGGTAAATTAGTGCCTTTTTTTTAAATTACACGATCATTGTGGTCTGGAATGCAGTTAAATCAGTCAGACTGTTGGATATAGTATGCATGCTCGTGATGTAAATACACAACATGGGGTAGAAGAAGGAGTACAATAGAATAGAGTAGAATAGAGAATACTATATTTGAACGAGAAGAAACGGGCCGAGTCAATTCTCGCGTGATAATCGCGCAATCGGTAGTCAGTCCGTATAACCTGGTTAAGAGCCCGTTGATTTTGAGTAAAAGGTATTAGAGTGTGTAGACTCGCAATGAGTATAAACTCTAGTATATTTATAAAAGTGTAAATATATATATATAGTATTAATATTATTGATAAAGTAAATACATATATATGTTTATAGTATATTCGATGATCTTTCCTGATGGAAGCAGAACGGAACCGCAAAAGCGGCTTTTAATCAATTCCGGTACGCGTACATGGTATAGCTCCAGGGTCTCGTATCTCCAATTTTCTCTACCTCTGTTCATACATATAAGCCCTCTCCCCGAGGGTAGATGTTCTAGAGACATATCTATCTACAAATTATTTATTTATACATAATGATTAAAAAGTCATTATACCTGTTAGCATGTGGCTGTAATGCCAATTGATAATCGATAAATAATTCATTTTTAATTAAATAAAAAATTTATTTATTTGTACTTACACTGTAAAAATTAGCGGAGTGAATGCGAATTAAATTCGGATTACTGTTTATTTATTTAATTCCCTCGGAGTGAAATTTATTCCGAAGGTGAGTTTATTTTAATATAAAACTCCGAATTGGAGTGAATGTGGATTGAAATAAAATCCGTAATCACTCCCAATTTTTTACAGTGTAAGTACGTTTCTTTTTTTTAATTATTATAGAAATTATAAATAATAAATTTAAATTGAGAGAGAAATCAACAGGAAAAATAATATTTAAATATATCTGAAAGGATATGTTAATATTTGGACCACAATAGTTTCTAATATATTTATATTACTATTAATAGTAATTATAAGGCGCTGAGAAAACTGGAACTCTTAGGTTTTTATGCTATGGGAGTTGCGTTCATCTAGTGGAACCATATGATGTTGGAAGTGGTAAGAAGCCGCAATCGCCAATTACTCCCCGCTGCTGCTGTTAAACTTTTGCGCAAATTCTCACACGCGTCTCATCTACCCTATCAGTTTAACGCAAGACTGTGAGCAATTAATAACTTACGACTAGTGTTGTGTTTAAAGAGAATCCTTTGTAAATACCCACTGGTGTTATTTTGACATTGCAACTGACGTTTAGTGCTTAAATATTTTGTATATATTCAGTGGATTTACGTGAGAAGCATAATGCGATTATTAATGTCTTGCGCTATTAACTGCATCGCCGGAGCTAAAAGGATTTTATGACTTAATAGTGTTAAGACAAATTTAATGCTGGAACAATTATGTTTTGACTGATATATTGGGTCGAAGCTACAAAGCTAAGACCCGTTCTGGACAAAATAAACGTAAGAAAACTCTCAAGTTTCATTGGCTTTCCGAAAAAAAATATCGAATTTAATAATTTTACTATAAGTGTCGAGAAAGGAACAGGATTTTAAGGTCCTCGCCATCTGGTGTTGAAGTCGTAAACTGATAAATTACGGACGGATGCGACTGACATTGTAAATCCAATACGTACGGGAATAGAATGATTATAATGATGGAATTATCTTGGATTGCCAATAGAACTTCTATTAATGGACTGTAATGGCATATTGTCATCAGTACTATTAAAGTGGTAATTTACGTGTAATCAAACTCTCACCCTCATCCTATTGTCATCTCTCTTAAGAGGGATTCAAGTAATTGATCATGGGTGGTGTACAAAGTGGAACAAACAACTTGGGTGATGCATTATGGACTCAAGAGAGACAACGACAACAAACTCAAAGGTTTACTTACTTACATTTAACACATACTTATTTCAAATTACTAATTTATTTAAGCAGTAAACCTTTTAGTGATAATTAAATTTTTTATCAGCACTGAAAATTCAGCCGCGAAATTTCAATTGAATTTTTTATGCCGGTTTAAAGTTAGAGTAAGCTTCATTTAATCGCGATTAGGTAGTTGGGTGCATATTCTTACAGAAACTTAACTTTTTCTCTGTTTCTTCATTCTCTACTTCTTCTCATGTCTAAAACTACTTGGGTTAATATGAACTCGAGACATGAATATAAACCTTTGTGTATATCCAGGTGTAGCTTTAAACTACTCAATGTGATTTAGAGTATTGAGAAACTTTTCTTTTATGCGATGAAATATCTCGGTTTTGCTCTTAATTAAATCATATATTTCAAAAACTCGTTTGCATAAATAACAACTTTTACATTATCGCGTGATGCTGTCGTATAATCAAAAAGTCGTTTGCTTTTTATAATAAAAACCATGGTTGGATTGCATTGTTTATAAAATCTCTATAGAAAGTATTTAATAGGGAGAGACATAGTAATTGATCAATGTAATTTTTTTTTTATTTTTCTTTTACTTGATGCTGTTTCATGTGATAATGACGGATTGTTAATTGGTGCTCGTTGCAGCGGTCAAGCAACGCTTATTAGTACGTGATCGCGATCTAGTTGCTCATCTTACGTGAAGAAATTATTATAAGAGTCGTCGCGATACTCCACTTCTTGCGTGTTTTTTTTTTTATCTAAATTTTTTTTTTTTTAATTAAAGCAAAAATTATGAATTCAGTTATTAAAAAAAAAAAAAAAAAAAAAAAAAACCGTTAAACATGAAAATGTTTTTTGCAGTAAATTACTATTAGGAGTTAATTAAAAGCAAACAATTAATTAAATTTTATTTGAATTTAAATTTTAAGTACTAAAAATAAATTTTTTCAAACTTCAAAATATTTTTTTTTTGTTTTATAAAAGGGCTTATAAATATTTGATGACTTTCTAAATTATGAATTATGAATAAATAAAGATAAAATTAATCATAAAAAAGAAATCTTGAGAGAATAATTATATTGATAATACGTATAGGAGCATATATAGTTTACTGAGCGATATTATACCTCGAAGCATTGATGTGCCGTCAGTTCGAATTGAATATGTATGTAAATGTACGTTTACAATACATATTAACAGTAGCGTAAATCTATTTATTGAGTGAAATGCGGTCAAGTATTGGGCTTTGTATCCATCAGTAATAACTCGAGCTAGAGATAATCCTCTCTCAACTCTGGTACTATAACTGAGGCTGTGAATCCGGTGGAACAATTGGATACGTTGCATCCAGCAGCTTTATAATACTGACATTCTATCTAGTCATATTTCCACTTGTAAGTTTTCCGATTTAATGAAAATTTGTGGTTAAAACTTATTCATCACCCAAACGAACCGCGCATACTAAGCAGAGAGAATACGTTGTTACGTCAGGTGGGATTAAACCCCCGTCACATTTGATCTATTGAATTACGCAGGTATTTCGCTTGCTAATGCAAAAGAGAAATTTTCCATATTTAAGGAAATGTCAACCTTGGCTGTAATTATCTACATATTTTTAATTACATCCTTGTCATTTTTTTTTGTTAATCATGTACCTCAATTTCAGTTCAAAAAAAGTAGAAAGGAAAGCGAGTTGTTGAGTTGAGAGGATTGTAATGAGGATGAGAGAGGGTAAAATGGAAATAGCGGAACACCGGACATCCGTATTGTACGTTTGGGTCATACCGGAGTACTCTTTTCGTGTTATGTGGTTTAGTTATACTTTATATTCAACATTTATACGTTCACTCTGCATTATTTTAAATTATTAGAATTCTTATATTGTATTATTTGTAGTATATATGAAATGCCATCGTGTGTTAAACAAAGAGTACTGTAATAGAAGCTTTAAATTATATTTACATTAGGTTACATGAAAAATTTAAATAAATGTATGCATATATACATATATATATAGAGTGGAAATAGTCTTCTAGTGGTTGTTGATAATGTTATAGTAAAATACGCATCGTTTCGCTTCACTCATCAACGAATGTTCTGCATGTTTCACATGCCAGTTGTTATACACGTTCATAAGCATCAAGTTTTACATCAATACCTATTTGTTAGCAAAACAAAGCACTCATTGGGCGTATTGTGGTTTAACCACTGGTACACCTGGATATCCCGTAGATCGACCAGTTGTGCTGTAAAATTCGCAGAGTCCGTCATAAACATTTTCGGTGCTCTAATTACACGGAGAAAAATGTTGGCTCGAAACCTACCAATTTTTATTATGCTGCCGACCAAACTTGAAACAGGAAGGGAAGCATCCAAAAAATTATTATGCTCATACGAAAAATTATTATGCTGTATCACAATACTTACTACGAGCGAGAAACTTATCGATAAGATTTAATAACAATTACTTTTATACATTATAATAATTGTGATGCGGCATAATAATTTTCGTATGAGCATAATAATTTTTTGGGTGCTTCCCTTCCTGTTTCAAGTTTGGTCGGCAGCATAATAAAAATTGGTAGATTTTGAGCCAACATTTTTCTCCGTGTATTAGTGCAGGTGAATTCAAATCGGATTATCACCGTCGTTACGCGGGTTGTTAAATTATTAATTATTGATTATAAATAAAATACAAACAAATACAAATTAGTAGGAATTTAATGGATCGTCAAAAACAAAATGTTTTCGGTGAAAATTGTTTACTGTCAAGTGACGATGGAGTTTGTGGATCCGGGCGAACCGGAAAATGAAAACAGGTGTGTTAAAATATGTGAAGACTTTTTTTTTATTATTATTAGAGAATCGTGTATTAGAAAAATTATTATTATTATTATTTATTGCAACGTAATATTAAATTTATCTTGATGTCAATTTAGCAGTTGAATGGATGTACGAGCAAGTTTAAGTTGCTTTTAGCAGTATAATGGCAAAGTACATCTAGTTATATTATAGCACCCTTAGTTCTATATACATTTGTTGGTGTCACGCGATACCATGCAGTAGCATTAAAGCTTCCGTACTTTAAGCTCTACATTTTCTTCTTGAAAGAAAATTTTAAAGCTGAGCTAAAAATTAATCCAGCATCGCGTACTTGACTTGACTGTAATTCTTATTTTAAAAAATGGCGTGCAAAGAGCTTGCATTTAATTGTGGCATAAAACAATTTTTTTATTAATTAGTAAAATTAATTCAAAGATTTTAATAGTATACTCATTAATTAATAATGAATATTTTTTTTTATGGGATAAAGAAGAATTTTTGACGACGCAATATTTAAGGGACGACCCGTGACGAATGAGTTGACTTACGCAGACACTATTCACTTTCACGATCGTCAGTCCGTGACCATTCTAACCGTTTCTTTCAGCAGCCTTGAATGCATCAATGATCCGCGCTCCAGCTTTTAGTTCTAACCATCAACCCTCGGATTAAATTACATGACAGTGATAATAAACAATTTTAAATAATCGTTACCTTAATTATAGAACAAAAAAAAATAAACAAAAATCAAACTGATAATTACAATTAAATAAAAAAAAACAAATCTCTAATTTATTTATTTATTTAAGTGACGTATTATCATTATGCAATAAAGAAATCGTTATGAAGTTTTCATCCTTCTTCCATGGCAAGTTAACTGTGGAAAGTTTAAACCCAAGTGGGGTTATCAATGTAAAATATAAATACGTAATTTCCCGTGTATCGTTTTTAAAGTTGCATGTTGAGAAAATAATAACATTAAATATATACATATATATATTTTAAAACTCTTTTACAACACTAACTCTATAATAATTATATATTTATTATAATCCTTAATCTCGTGTTCTTGATACTTGGCTTTCATAAAAAATAAGAACTTCATATAAAAGGTCGACGTCGCTTCCTGTATTTTAATTTCATCATTGTAATTTTTTATTTCATTATATTTTAAAATATATTTTATTTAAACATCTGCAAGGTCGACTATCAATGAGATGGTGAATCACGCTCCACCTTCACCTGGTACACTTTTTACCGGTAACGCATATAAATATATATTGTATACTGTTATATATTATATTATATATATATAAATGTGCAGGTGGTTTTGGGTTGTTAGGTGTAGGGGTTGGGACAATTCAAAAGTTTGTATCAGTTCTCATGGGAACTTGAATACTTGCTCGGAAACACAATTCATTTCAGTTATGAACTGTTTCTCGACATGTACGATTGTTAGTAACTCTCTTGTTTAAAAATTTTCAATTACTTTGTAAGTTAATAGTTATTTTTATTTTTATTACTAGTTTCTTTGTTGCAGACAAAAAAGCTTTCAGTGATTTTTTTTCTGCAAGATAAAAGTTATTTTAGAGTAGTGCGTAAAACGATCTTTTTCCACGACGTTAAGTTCTATGGGGAGTGTCATCGTGGTGCTCTTAACAGAGAGCCGATCAAAAGAAATACGATAGAGATAAAAAAAGTTGATGGATTAATTTTTTTTTATGCTTGTGTTCAACTGTTAGTTTAAAAAAAGCTCCTAGTGATGCATTAGTTATATATTTGTCGTTTGTTTGTATAAACAAACGCGTCAAGTGTTGTGATTTATGTTTTTTGTTAGAAATATATTACTCATGAGGGGTTGCAAAACACGCAAACATTTAGTATTTATTTTTCAGCTTTGTTGTGTATGTTCTATTATGTTTTTTTATACGCTAAAAAAAAAATGATAACTATTATCATCTTCCAAGAGGAAATGATTATTATATTGTACACTGTAAAAAATAAGGTACTGACATCAAACTCTCTAGGAGTTTGACGAATTTCCTCTTCAGTGAAACCAAATTCGTTTGAAGCAACAAAAACTAGTTTGTCTCAAGAAAATCATTTTTATTGAATCAAAATCTCTAGTCGATTACGAGAAATTGCTTGAGCGTTTATGTTAAAGTTTTTAAGTTTGACCGTAATTAAACTAATATTTGATTGAATAGTAAAATATATTTTAATTAAAGTTTGGATGTACTTGATTTAACCATAAAAACTTGTTGAAGCAAACTTTTAAATTTTTAGAAATTTAACTGAAACTCTTGAAACGTTTCGTTTGGCGGCTTTACATATTTCAATGAAACAAAAGAAGTTTCCTATAATACCGAACGTGTCGTGTCAACCGACTAGTTTCTTGGAGCGAGAATCCGATGAGGTTAAAGGAATAATTTCACACACTCACATTAGAACTGAAAAATACTCGACAAGAATATAAATATATTTGTTACAAAATATCGAACTATATTTGAATGGAAGTCTTTATATTATCGATTTGATAAAAAAATTGATTTATAAAAAGAGTCAAATATTTATCTCGTTTAGATCAATGTTTAAGCAATTGACTGTACATATCCATTCAATATGAAAAAAAGTACTAGAAGCACAACTAAACTAAGACTTTCCTACTGGTTCTGTAGCGTAGCGGTAAAGCGTCTGACTCTCGCGCGTAAGGTGCTGGGTTCGAATCCTCCGGATGGCAAAATTAAAATTATTTAATTTTCACTAAAAACTGTGAATAATTTAGGATGGTTGGTAAAGTATAATTGATGTGATATAATAAAATAATGTAACTGTCCCAATACTTAATAAAAAAAAAAATAATAACAATAAAAATAAATCAAATCAAAAATAAATAAATACACAAGAAAAAAAATAATTTTTTTTTAATGAACTATTAATAAGATAATTAAAGGCAATATTCATTTGATTCAGATTAGTGTTTTTTTTGGATCAATCCAATACAGCCATTTGAAATAACTCGATTTTTTATTGAATCAATTGCCTGGGCAGTTTCTTAAGACCTAAAAAGGTATTACTTTCAACACTAAAATTCATTTGCTTGAATAAAATTTTGACTTAACTGAAAATTCATACCTTCAATCACCTCACAATTTATTTTGAGTGAAATTTTTATTATTTTATATAAAATAAAAATCATTATTGTATCAATAGCATTAATGACTTGAACTAATTTCTATTTTTTTTTAAATGAAACAAGTGACTAAGTTGTATCAAATACTGTAGAGTTAGTTCGAACGACTTGGTACCTTCCCTCAAGAAACTCTCAGTTGGAGCAAAATATACTGTCAAACGTAGAGGGCGGTAGATTCAATCGCTTGACGCGCTTGGCTGTATCCAAACGCACGGAGTACTTGAGCCAAACGAATCTCGTTTGATGTCAGGAATCTTTTTTTACAGTGTATGATATAATAATTATTATACTTATATGCTCAGTAAAAAATATAGTATATTGTAAAATTAACATTTTTCAAAGTAAATTCAACACAAATAGTCAGTGTTAAAAAAACAATACGAATATTGTGTGGATAGTTTCTAACACACAGGTTATGTTGATTTTAACACAAAATTTTTAACTGTGCACTAAGAAAAAAAAACTTTTTTCAAGTATATAAATGGTTGTATCCTACCGAGTAAATATTTATTTAATCTTAGTAAAAATGTATTCCAATCAAGTATATTTTCTTAAAATAAGTATCGAAATTTTTAAATCAAGAAAATATTATTCAGTTGAAGTACATATTTACTATTATCAAGAATATTATTTGGTTGTACAGCCCTAATTAAAAAAAAAACGATTCGAAACGATTTTCAATGTTAAATGTCCACAAGAAGGGTGATTCAAAAGTATTCAAAGTATTCAAAAGCATTAAAACGTATTTAAAATTTTTTTTTTCTAATCGTCTTAAATTGTTTCTTTTAATAAGAGAGTACCGAGTAAATATTTTTTTAAATGAAGTATTTATACTTGGGAATTTTTTTTTTTCAGTGTGAACATTAACTATTCTTTTCTTGTACACTGAAAAAAAGATTTATTTGTGTCAAAGATATTGTATATTTGGATATGGCCAAATAAATATTTAATTGTGAGAAATATATAATATATTTGAGTAGTTTAATTGCGTGAAATAAGTAATTTATTTATGGTAAAGAAATGATTCGATTACTACAAATGAATAAGGGCTTCAAATATATGTATAGTATCGTCAAATTTTAGATTACGTGTCACAAATTTAGTATCTTTACCACAAATATATCATTTACTTACCATAAATAAATGGTATATTTTCATCAAATTATAAAAATATTTAACCGTAAAATTAATGTAAAATATGAACTGTCATATTTAGTTGTACCAAATACATTTATTTGTCATTAAGAATTATTTTTAAAACAAGCCACAAATAAATTGATTTATTTGGTACAAATATTTATTTTTTTCAGTGTAGTAATATTTATCATTGCTGACAGTAACATAGTTATCATCTAGACCCTCTCTTAAATTTGAAGTAGTGAAAATAGTAACTACAGTCGAACCTCGTTATAAGACTATTAGTTTCTCTCTCAAACTATCGCGATGCCTGGTTTACAAAAAAGACAGAATGATAGTCTTATAACGAGGTCCAACTGTATTTATCATTCACACTGTAAAAAATTAGGAGTAAATAGGAAGTATTTTTTCACCTGAGTGATTTCGGAGTAATCTGGATTTTATTTCAAATTGCATTCACTCCGATTACACGGAGAAAAAAATATAGTAAAATTTACTAAAAAATATGGGAATAATTACTAAATTTAGATAGTAATCTTGAAACGCTTAAGATTTATAGGAAAAATTCATAAATAGATAAGTAAATTTTACTATCCCGTTTAGTAAATTTTACTATTCCGTTTAGTAAATTTTACTATCCCGTTTAGTAAATTTTACTATTCCGTTTAGTAAATTTTACTATCCGGTTTAGTAAATTTTACTATATAGAATGGAAAAAAATTAATTTAAATTTTTATTAGCTTTTAACTTTTTATTATTATTACTATCATTTTAATTATTATTGTTATTTATGCCATCTGTATTGGTGTTGATGTCGATTTTTGTTTTTTAAAAAATCACTTGTTCCAACCGAGATTCGAACCCTAATCTCCCGCGCGCGAGTCCTTTCCAATGTCTGACGGCCCGATGTCTCCTTTGGACAAATGTTTCAGAACTTGTAATACATATTTGTATATGCTATTCCCACCAAATTTTAATTTTATCTATACATAGTAGAATTTACTATACATATAGTAAAAAAACATAATCGTGTTAGCAAAAAATACATTGCGTATAGTAATTTTTAATATTTTGTATAGTAACAAATCCTATATTATATTAGAAAATTTACTTTCTTAAATTTGTATTTGTTAAAAATACTTATAGTAAATTTTACTATACATATAGTAAAAAATACAATTGTGTTAGTAAAAAATACATTACGCATAGTAATTTTTAATATCTTATTATGTAATTATTACTAACTAGTAAATTTTACTAAACGTTAAGTAATAATTACAATACAGAATGTATTTTTTCATATCTGTTAGTAAATTTTACTATAAGATTGTAATTTTTACTATATTTTTTTCTCCGTGTAGGAGTTTTAATATTAAAATGAACTCCCCTTTGGAGTGAATTTCACTCTGAAGAAATTAAATAAATAAATAGTCATCCGCTTCGCATTCACTCCGAATTTACTCCGCTAATTTTTTACAGTGTACTAATGAAAAGTATATCACTAATTCAAATAGTGATATATTTTTCACTAGCAATTAGTGAAATATTCACTGCAAAATAGTAATTTTCACTAATTCGTTTTCAGAGAGTACTGATATTTCTTATATACGAAAAATTTGTAAATTTAGTGATCTGAGATGATAATGGTTATCGTCTCCGACAAAGAAGATTAACTATCTCCAATAGAAAAAGTTAATATAAAAGAATGAGAATCTCAAAAATGTAAAGATGGGAGTAGTGACTTCGTCAGTATAAAAGGCATTACCACTTTTTATCAGCGGGTTTGATTGATAGATTTTTTTTTGTTTCCTGATGATATTTTTTTTTTGCCACTTACTTTTAACTTTTTCACGTTTACGTTCCTTTTTCTGCTGTCTTGAGCTATCAGCTGGAATAAAAACATTTTTTACCTACGGAGTTTTATTAAGTAATAATAAAAAAATCTTCCGTTATTCCGTCTTTTCTCTTATTTTTTTTTTTTTCTGTAATTGTACAAAGAATGAGTTAAGATTTCCATCTCGGGCTTAATGTCAAGTGTACTCTTTGTAAGATGTAGATTAGACATGAAAGTGACGTAAAAGCTCGAGAGTAGTTGGATATAAAAGGAAAAAGCTCTTGGCGCCATTTAAATGGGTAATTAATTTAGCGTTAGTCATCCCGATTGTTTTAGTAATGGGTTATATTTTGTTGACAATTGTTGTTTCCATAATTTAATTCAACACTAACGACCCCATAATATGTAGTTCAGTCGGTAAAAATAAAGGAAAAAATTTACTCAAGTCTTAAGAGAGATTTAAGTGAAAATAAAACCACAAGATAGTGAATGTGGTCAATAAATATATAACAAAACAAATAAAAAGTCCTGAGAGATTTCATTGGACAGATGAGAATGCTGTTATTTTTCATGTTTACTTATAATTATAATAAATACACTTTCGCGTAATTGGATACATCTATTACAGAAGCTGCTGTTGAAGCAAAAAAAAATCAGGTAATACTTTCTTCGTGTCTTGTATATGAATCGACAATCTGACACCTTAATAGATGACTTGGATTATAATAGTGATAATAATAATAATAATTAATGAGGGCAAATATCAAGTCAAGCGTGATAATTGATAGAAAAAATTATACGTCAATGATACGAGAAACAAGAGGGTACAGATGTGCATTGCTCCGTTAAATTAACCTCAAGGTCTCGTTAACAAATTTTAAATTTATTCATAAAATAAAAATTTTTATTTTTTATTTATTTATTTATTAGCATGTAGATTTATTCAATTATTTATAATTATGATAGCTGCTATGAATAAATAAAAAATAAAAAAATTTGTTGGATTATTTTATAAAATTTTAAACTCAAACAGAAGGCACCAACGTGACAGGATTCAAATTGAAAGTCAATAATAAAACTTGTTCACTAAACCAATTACTAAAAGACTTGCCAAGAATTTACTGACGCTTTGATACTTACAGATGCAATCTTGGAAAATTTTTTTATCCGTAAGCTACAAATATATATACATATATAGTAAACTTCTGAAATTTCCTCTGATTATAATAATAAATTTTATTACGAAATTAAAAATAATAAATTCAATTCAGCAGCAAAAAAAATTTTTTTTTCTTCATTTAAAATACTGCAGCGCGCCCCAAAAATAAATTAAGCAATAAATTATCATATTAAAATATTCAAATTAAATTATGAAAAAAATGCATTTAAATTCAAAAATTAAAAAAAATATTCACGTCGTTTAAAATACAAATTTTAGCAAGTGACCTTTTTTTTTTTTTTAATCTGAAGAACTTTTAGTTGTTAACGAGGACATGATTGTTAAAAGTCATGGTTTATGAGCCAGTGTTTTCTAATTTAAATTAGAGCCTTAGAATATGTATCACGTTATGTGAAAAAATTTTTTAAAAAATAGAAAAATTATAATTACGTTATGCTCAGTCCACAAAGACCTTGACATGCGACTTGTCGACTATTATTATTATAATATTAAATTAAAATATCCTAAACTACAATTAATTTCACTTTTCTATTCAATGTTAATTTCATTTTCATTATCTCTCGTTTTTTTCATATACTTATTATTATACTTATCAAGATTCATCTGTGCATTAAGTAGTTAGCAGACACATTTATAAATTATCATTATATTCTATAAAGCAGAGATATAAGATAAATAAAATCTGTCTGGAATTATTCGCGAATTAAATGTTTAGTTGAAACAAATTTAATTTAAAGTCACGAGTGGGGTCCTAAGATTCAAGTGACGAGACTTGTTGCAAGTTAGTGCTTCAGTCAAGACCACTTAGACATTGTTTTGTATTGTACTACGTTACATTGTGCTGTGTATGTATGCATTCATTGCCTCCCACTACTTAAAAAGTTTTCAGTGCGGCCTGATGGGGAAGTCGGGCCATAACTCGACCCAAGAGGCCACCAATCGAGCAACTACCACTTTCGTTCATAGTTTGAACCGAGTAAAGTCGAGTGTTCTGGACAGGTGTGCTACGATCAAAGAGTACGGTCACGCGATATCGATTGTCATTTCAGACCTCTCGTATTCTTTATAAATATTTTAGTAGTTCATGCTTCAAATTTTTATCTTAACTAAATATAATATATGCCAGTGATTATTTATTTAAGAAACTAATCAATGAACGGAAAAATTGTAATTCGAGTTAAGAATAAAACTGAGTGTTAAATTTTAGATACAAGATGAAAAATTTTTTCTTTACATATATAAGTTTACTTGCTAACGGTGAGTGTCTAAAAATTTCGCATTAGATTTTTTTTTCAATCTATTACGAAGCTTTCAATATTTTTCTATCAAGATATTCAAATACCCTCAATATTTTTATGATATAAATTTTTTTTATAAACTTTTCTGGTTTAAACTTTTACTCATTATAACTTTGTATAATGATTTTTATTTCCAAAGTTTGTTTAAAAAATTTTGATTTATTATTATTATTTTTTTTTCCTTTTTTTATGAGGATAAAAATTTTTAATGGATTTTATTATCCGAGAGATGTTAAGATTTTTTGAAGCTCCGTTTTAATCTTCTGAGCGTAGTTTCATTTTTACTTTTATTTCATATTATATCTTCTTTAAGGATTACGTTTGTAGCATTATAAAAAAAAAAAAAAATAGATTACGGTTTTTGATGTTCTCACAATAGATATATTTTATTGTCATGTCCGAAGACAATTTTTATCGAGCGTTATGTTATACAATTGATATAAAGGATATAGAAAAAAAAAAAAAAAAAAATTGACAGAACTTGTGCTTTTTTTTTGTTTTTTGTTTGAGTTTATAATTTATCACGAGGACTTTGGGCGGTGCAAGGTATACTAAGATTGATGTTTCGAGGCAGGTTATTTTAGCAGAAAAAAAAAAATAAAAAGCAAAAGTCATAAATATTAAGAATATTCTGTTAAAGAAGTAGTATAATATATTGATGTATTTAGTTTATTTATTTTATACGGGCAAGTAGATACTTTGCTGTCAAGTCAAGCATCAGTTGTTCCGAGTGCGATACTTCTTCCGGTTAGGGTCATAGGATATTCCTCGCCTGTATTCTTATACGTGAGGAGATACAAGGCTATTGTACTGTGACACCCACCCTATAAGTACTAAATAACCGTTGGTTAAAGACAATATATATGTATATGTATATATAGACATTGTCTTTAACTTTAGTCAACGGAAATTTATAATCGATTAGTACTCGATCTGCATCATTGACCATCGGGAGGTCATTAATAGCTGAAGGAAGTTATGCTGATTATTTATGACATAATGGTCAATTTTGTAATTAATTAATTCTTAAGTGCGCTGAGAAAGTAATAGGTAATTAAATAAAAAAATATAATTAGTTATTAAGTAAAATTATTTTTACAGCGTAGGTGAGTGCATTAAAAAATGCGGATGCGTAATACGTTACTTGCGAGTGGTATTTTTGTGAGTAATTATTTTTATAACACGATGAAAGTCACGTTTGTTAAATATTTTAGTGAGATTAATTTTAATTTTTAAATATGAAAGTATTGAGGTAATAAAAAGTAAAGTAAGAAATAAAAATATGTGGAGATTATATATTTAATAGTTTATAATAAATATTTAATGAATAATTTATATGCTTGAAAAATTCAGGAATTATAGATAATACGTTCGGGTGATATTTATTGCTGCAACGTGAATTTTATTATTTATTGTTTGAATTTTTAATTTTAAATAAAGTCATTATGAATTGCGATAAAATTAATAAATCATAAATTTATGTAATAATTGAGTTTTATACTTTTTTTTTTCAATGGATGAATGAATTTTTTATAACGATTTTAGTTACTGAGTTAATGGTTCCAGCGAAACATAAAAAATTGTGTTACGCAATATTATTTTACAAATAATTATTTTTAATATCAAAAATTAGTTCAGTAAAGAAAAAAGTAGTTGGTTATTATTATGAAAGATTAGTGATATAATTTAATTAAGAAAAATAATAATTCCCAAACTTTACGAATCGTATTATATTAATGATAACTTTCATTAATTTGTTTCAATTATTTACTGACGTTCAGAAAGAAAATATAATTTACGACTAGGAGATGAGAATTTTGACAGAATGTCATAATTACAGAGAATGAGTTGTATGTACAGAAGAATAGGATTTCTTGACGCAAAGAAATTTTACTTGGCCCAATAAATTTTTTGTACGATTATGAATTGAAAATAAAAATTTTTTTCGGACGAGAAAAAATTTCTTGCGTCAAAAAATTTTTTTTAATCCTTAGAAAATTTTTGATTTTATTTCATAATGCAAAATATTTCTTGCGCCAACAAACCCTTGTATCTGTGTAATAATAATAATAATAATAATAATAATAATAATAATAATAATAATAATAATAATAATAATAATAATGATAATGATAATAATAATAATAATAATGATAATAATAATAATAATAGAGTAATAATACTAATAATAATAATAATAATAATAATGATAATAATAATAATAATGATAATAATAATAGTAATAATAATAATAATAATAATAATAATAATGATAATAATAATAATAATAATGATAATAATAATAATAATAATAATAATAATAATCATAATAATAATAATAATAATAATAATAATAATAATAATAATAATAATAAGTATAAAAATAATAATAAGTATAAAAATTTATTTGAATAAGATTTGTACGGCTGCCTAATTCCAAAATCGATTTTTTAGTATTTGTAGTTCAAATGGAGTCTTGTGAACATGATTAAATACATATGTCAAAAATTTTATGTTTTTTTGTTACCGTGTTTTGAAATGGGACAGCAATGTAGTTCAGCAATAAAAATTTGTAAGAGTAAATTCTTTTTTTTCTTTTTTTGAGAAGAAAAGAAATGGCGAAAGAGATCACGTATCACTCGGTTTATATTTTTTTCGTCCGATGTCCGAAAGCTGTTACAATGAAAATCCGCGTTAAAATTACATAACGATCAGCCGGAGAGAAAAACAATGAATGAAATCGGATGGAGGAGATGTCGGTGTTTCCTCAAAGATTTGTTTTATTCATTTTAGTTGCGGAACCTCATTTATCCTTTCAATTAGTCAAAACATTTTATTTTATTTTCTTTTGTTTTTCTTTTTTTATGGGAAACTCTTTTAATTCAACAAACGTACAGACAGGCAGACTATACCTATCTGATGATGTTGAAAAAGTTAAGAAAGACGAGAAATGGGGGAAAAAGTATTCTGTCCGAGTTTTCCAGCGCGTTTCTCAGCTACATCTAGAGTTGAAGACTCTAGGGATTTTCCCTGTTCTTTTCTTAAGAATATATACAACGCTGTGTAGTATATATAAATTTTATCGTACATATAAAGTAAATTAAAGTTAAATACATACTAAAGACAAGTTTTTTTTATTCTATATCTATTTCTATATAATCACAAGTTTTTAATTTTTGTATTGTCTTCAGCAGACTATATTTTTTACGATGCTGTCCGGTTAATTTTATTTTTTTTTATCTTGATAGCCTCGAGTCAATTATTTCAACTCGACTATCATTACATAACTAGCCAATTTAGAAAACTTAATGTCCAGTTTTTTTTTTTAAATTTAAAGCCTAGATTTTTTAAAAATCTATGAAGGTTACAAAATAACTCATTTTTTTTTCTCGTTAATTTTCAGTGCACGCGTAAATCAGTTATAATTGGATTAAAATGCGTATTGCAGGTACTGAAAAGAGGCTTTATATTGCACAGATTTTTTTTTAATTTCCGTTAAAGAGATTTTCATGTCCATTCATGTTTGCCCTCGCTGGAAAATCAATGCAGCTTCATTTGGTATCCCGGCGAGAGCTTGATTGAGTTTTAATTGATTTTAAATCCAACATATGAGTTATTATATCTCCATAATCAATTTAAAAAAAAAAGTACTAATTTTTATTTATAATCCGCCTACTTCATTGAAAAAATTAAAAAAAAATAATAATAAGTGACCTTTCTTATATAAATATTTTGCTAATATGACCAGTGGTTTTTGGTCGCGTACCTTGAGACTTGAATTTGTAATTCAGAGTATCACTTTAACCTTGAATAATTTTTTCACTGCATTCGTTTACTGCATAAGAGAAACCGTGACGCGTGACAGCATGTTTATGGGTATGAGGCAATTTATTGTTATGTAAAAGAGATATTATTCAAAAAGCATCTAAATACAGGTGTATTTATTTAAGATATTGATTTAAAAAATAAATAAAGGCTTGATTTAAACAATTTACAGGAGATCCACACGTTACGATTCAACCCACAATGGACAAAATACTCAAGACAGGCGTAAATTACTTAAAAGAACAAGAAGTTTAGCAGTGATATCTGAAGACGTAACGAAAAGTGATAGGGGAAGTCAAAACTACCATCTTGGTGACCCTAATCTTTTGATTCCTCGAAGACCTCAGCTTATACCGAGAGCTAAATTGATCGACAGGAACTCTTTGAAAGATAGGTAATGATACCCTATTAAATATTACAAAGAAATATTGAACAAATGTTTGATAGTAATTAAAATAAAATTATATGGTTTGGTTATTTTAGACTATCTAAAAGTCAACAGCACCTTTCGGATGTTAACGACAGATATCACGAGGCGAGGCCTTATCACTCTCACTCGACGTGCGATCTACATACGACACAGCCTCAATCTTATTATCATCCCGAGATCCATTACAGTCGCAACGAAAGCCGTCAAGATCCCGATCGATTGAATATTCTTAATTGGCCGAGGACTCCGCGCAGATACAAGAGTCATCAGGATCTCGACACCGTCAGCGGCCTTGTTGATATTGTCGAAGACAATTGGCCTCTTGAAGAGATTCATCGACAGTGTGATATATACACTCAGGTTATTTTTATTTATTCTTCTACTTGGACTCTTTTTTTTTGTAATAAATTATTCAATAGTCCGCGTGTTTATCTGAAATTGTTCACGCACAAGTATCATCCATTAACGTAATGAAATTCTTAACATGACACGAAAAAAACAAATGTTTAGGTTTTTATTTCTCTCTTTTTATCAGTTTGTTTAAAAAAAAAAAATTCAACTTTGCGGTAAAGTGATTTTGCTTAAATTACTTTTTATAAGAACGTAAAATCAACAGGAAAATATTTAAAATTCAATTTTAAAAACGTATATTAAAATGTTTTAGTACCTAGGTAAACTATAAAAGTCTTTAAATAATAAAAAAAATATATCTTTTTGGCACTGGTTCTATTAATGGATATTTTAAAAAAAAATATTAGTATAGAAAACCGCAATGCGTATACATTTAATATTATATAGTAAAGAGGAATTTGTATATGTGAATATGCACATAAATGTGTGTAGTGTAAAGTAATAAACGTATATTTGTACATTTTATAATGTAGGTCAAACGTAAGCGCAAGGAGCACAGAAGTTTGGATAGCATTTTATTTGAAGATGAGGGAGAACTGGAGTATTTTGACGTGTTAAATCTATTACCATTGTCAAAAGTACGTCTAGAGCTTGACGATTCAGACAATCGTCACAGCAATTCAAGTGTTTCTGAAAGAACAAACCAACTGTCACGTATAACAAACTTTGAAGAAGTGCAAGCATCCAGTGAAACTGACGAAGGGTCCGAAGATTCCGAGCCGCGACATACACCCAAGATTCTTCAAGTTTCTGAATTTTCTGACGACTGTCAAGACAGCTCTATACATCACGGAAGTAATGTGACGGATGAAGAAAAATGTAAAAACCATTCAATCAACGGGAATGACAACAACGACAATGACAATGAACAAGAAAATGAAAATCAGACAGTAAAAGTAATCGATAAAAGTCGAAAAGCCAACACAGACGAAGAATCTTGGCGTAGTCTCATCTCACTGTCAAGTCGCGGCGCTTGGGAAACAGATTCGCATCGACATCACCATCATCATCACCATCACCATCGAGAGCCCTTGAGAATAACTGAGGAGGAAAATCAACAAGGAGAGGAAGTGGAAGTGGCTGAAGAAGTTAAAGAGCTACCACGTGAAATAGACATTCGAGATAAAGTAAATAATTCTGGTGAAGAGATCTTACCGAGTTCTCTAGATGTTGTTGTTGATTCTCCACAAGTCGCTGTTGATGTTGGTTCAAATTCACCAGTGGAATCAAATGCCTCAAACGCTGCTGGTAATATAAATGCGTCTGACAAAAAGGAAATAGATACGGAAATTGAGGAAATTGAAGATTTAAAAACTACTTGGGTTTCTGATAATACTGATGAACTTAACGACACAGATAAGATGTCTCGCAGGCCACAGGTGCTGAAAATTGTCGACAACGAGGTCACGCGTAGACGCAGTCGTGGTACTAATATCGCTGAAATCGATGTTGGAGATAACGATTTGCTGGAAAGACACTTGGAAGTTAATAAAACGGAAGCAAACGATCACAATCATTGTGCCGAATCCGTAACACAAAACCCCGTGGATTCTACAGCCGTGATAAAAATTGATGTAAGTTATTTTTTATGTTTATCTATCGTGAAAAAAAAATATATTTAATCCCGTATACTTTATAGTCTTAATTTAATTTGCATTTTAGGAGCCGAGCCAGGAATGCGAAAAGCGCTTGAGCATTGAGAGAACTCGGAATTTTTTTGAAGCTAAAAGTTTAGGAATGGAAGGGATTAAAAATGAATGCAATCAAGGCAGGTTTGAGAGAATTGTTAAGGAAACTTCAAATATCATTGGGAAAGCATGTAATGCTGTGAAAGGGAGCCTTGGGTTTGAAGCGAGATCAGAAAGCTCTGATTTGGGACTCGGTTCTGATTGTGGAAGTGATACGAGGCGCAGATCTATTGACGAAGGGGACGATGGTGTTGACGATATGGGTAATCGTCGTCTTAAGAACAAGTCTGAACACAGTGATAGTGATAAATATTTGAAACCTAAAACGAATTTAACAAGATCACACAGTTGCGTTGACTCGATAGAATCACAGGGAACAGATGGTCCGGAATTTGATCACATTCGTTACAAAATCATTAAGTCGAGATTATTTGGTAAGAATATATTTAGTAATGTCCAGAACAAAGGTGAAAGTTACGATGGACTGATGGAATATTTGAGAGAGTATTCTTTTCAAGAGCTCTTGCTCGACAATAATGTCGTTATTATTGAGCCAGTACGCGCCGAACCGGTGGAAATAAAGACCCCATCGATGCAAAGTAAAAGCAAGTCGACGTCTGCTCAATGTAGCAGGGTCACTGTTAGTAGTGGAAGTAGTAGTGGGACTACTACAGTCAGTACGGCACAAAAGAAAGAAGAGAATGGCCAGGGTGATGGAAAGATTGAGAATGATATGACAAAAAGCCCGAAGCAATCAACTCTACGGAAACACTTTTTTTATCATCCAATCAGGTATGAAAATTGTATTTTAATATTTAATCTAAATTATTTTTTCCAACTTCGTCAATTTAGAATTTGTAGTTATGACTAATGAGAAATAATATTAAATAATCAGTTCGGTGAACAGGGTTAACCGGGAACTTATTGATGAGGAACTACCAAATCCCGACACGGTCAAGAATGTTCGTGAAATGTTCGAAGCAACACTCCGTTCAAAAAATTTTTCCCGTGGACAGGAGACGAACTCTAACAGCAGCAGCAACGGAATGAAACCGAGAAAAAGTGTGAGCATGAAAGATCTGACAAGTATTGACGGACGTTCGGATGAAAATAGTGAACGTAATTCTGAAATTTCTAGGTAATCCATTAAATTAAGTAATTATTTTACTCGACTTTAAAGTACTTTCGTGATCTAGCAATACAATGATCTTTAATGGGTTTTTTTTTCTTTTGAAATTACAATGTAGGTCTAGATGTTCAAGCAGGGCAAAAGATCTAACAAGGCTTTTTGAGAAACTCGATAAAAACAGCTCACGTAGCGCGCAAAATGTTAAAGGGGAGGTTGGAAGCACTAAGAGTGATTCGAAAACTAAAATTCTCGCTCAATCCTTTGAAGCACGAAGTGGAAATACTTCTCCAAGTGATTCTGGGTGTGCAAGAAATAAAATATCTCCAACGCGTTATCGACAACAGAGCCGTCACCAACGACAACGTCAACAGCAGCGTAGTTGGGACGCAGGAAGTGTAAGTTCTGGAGTCTCCAGTGATTATCCGGATACTGATCCTGGCAGTGGTGTACAGTGTACGTCATCTGAGGATGAAGAGATTGATTATCGTGATGAGGAAAGTTCGATGCGGGATCAGGATAATCAGCGAGTTCAAGCTCACTTCGTTTCCCAGGATGTACTCAGAAAAATACGCGAATGCGGTACTTCTGTTACTTATTACGGTGGTAAAGTTGTCAACACGTGCAATGGGCCTCTCATATCACCCATGAGCAGTAAAATGAAGAAGAGACAAGAACGGCTTTTGGGTCTTGATGATTGCGTTAAATTTCGATTAGTCAAGAGCAATTCTTGTGACAGTAGACTCGAGTTAGCTGGTAGGGTCATCGAGAGACGTTCAAAATTAGAGGCAAGAGAAAACTTTGCCAATAATAATAGTTATCACAATAGTAATATTAATGATAGTGTCGCGAAGAAATCCGATTTGCGAAGGTGTACGATTATCGAGACACCGAGTATTGAAATTACTTCTCTAGACGGTAACTCAAGACTCGATGAGGATCATATTGAAACGGAAGAAAAAATAACAAAACGTGAACCGCCGGTTGTCATTGGGTTGGAACCAAAAAAAGATGATAATCGGAACTGTAGTGACTCAGCGGGTTTCAAAGCGAATTTTAAGCTTGGTAAAATCGATGACAATAAATCATCGGCAGTTGCTTTAAACAATGGGTTCGGAAGTGCACTTACGCGATGGCAGATAAATGAAAATCATTGGAATAAAAAACAAGAGTTTGGTAAAATGGAGTTTGAAGAGTTTGAAGTACTCGAGGATAGTTTGAACGGCGATTAAAAAATTGCTTACAAAAAATTTTGAGTTTAATTTTTTGAATTTTCACCATAGTGATTATTCATTTATATTAATGCATTTGATGTTTTATTTAAATTTTAATAATATTAATATTAAATGAATTGCAGTAAGAATATGATAATATGTTTAGGATATATAGGCATAAATATACATATTTAAGTCAAACCCGGTCAACGGTCAGTGAGAATATGTAAATTCACATTTATTCTACTTAAATGTAATTATACTGCTTAATTAGATGGATTAAAAAAATGCTTTAAATTTTCACAGAGAAAATTATTATTTTACAATTTAAATAATATTTTTTAAATTTTATCGTGTAAAATGTGTGTTAAATATGTAATTGTCTATAACGAAATATACTTTATTATTAACAATAACCATTATTTAATTTTGTTTAAAGGCAAAGTATAAAATTAAATTTTCCTCATCAGCTGTCGGCAAATATATCAAATTAAGTGATGCGCGATTAAAAGTACTCGTTAAGTGTTTTATTTTTATCAGAAACAATACTTACTTTATATTATACGTAATATAGTTAAGCGACAAGTGATCGATAAAACTGCTGGGAATTATTATACGAATAAGTTTAATATCTAATCTTGTCATCGCATTCTTTGATCTTTAATGCTTTGTGATGATATCTATTGGCCTCCGTAAAGTAAAGCCTTTAACTATGATTTCATCCGCTATTTTTTTTTATTTCTCAATATAAGTTAATAAAGAATCATCAAACAGAGAAATTCTCCGAGTTGGAGATAAAATTGCTCAGCAATCTGTGGAGTCCACGTGAGTCCTTCGATACCTCGATCCTACATTCTTTTATTGATCAGCAAAAATGTATGTGCAATATTGTCTTATTGAATTTATATAACTTTATGATTAAATCTTATAATATGAATTTCCGTACTTCGTTTAATTTAATGACTAATTTTAAATGATTAAAATTAATTTAATTTATATTAAATCGCATACTACGGGTATTATTAATTAAAAGCTATCATAATATTTCTTGACGTAATAATAAGCTTTCATTTGTACGTTTCATAGAACTATATACACGTATAAATAGCCATATGTATATACATTTACTCGAGAGTTTGCTGTCAGCTTGCATTGAAACGTAAGTTTTGCGTTTTGGTTAACGAGTTTAAATTAAAGTACCAAGTACCTATATACTATAATATATTTAACTAGAGATAATAATACTCGTGTGCTTTAGAGGCTTTTAAGTTAATTATTCGCTGGATAAATAAATTACATCTTACCTAGAAGAGTCGTACTGTCGGGTTCATTAGGGTCCTTTTCATTTTTTGATTCCTTTAACGGCTTTTGTTGCTGTTGTTGATTTTGGTGTTGACTTTTCGTATCTTTAGATTCCTTTTGTTCTTTACTAAGAATGGGGCTGATTGTTGGGCCAAAAGTACCTCTTGTTGTTGAAAGCCCTCGTTGAGATATATGCCACCATCGTTTGCACCATGTTTCCTGTAACATAATTATTTTTTATGACTAATTTATTAAGTAAACGATCGACTGTGATAAACTGTAAAAAATTTTCGGAGTGATTACGGATTCACTTCGATAATTTTTTACAGTGTATAGCTGGTTATTCCCATTGCATATTCTCTTATTCGTAGTGAATTTTACTGATTCGTTTTAAGAGAGAAGATTTCACGTAAAACGATTAATGGTTTACGAGAATAAATTATTGATTTAGTATTTGAGTTTCAATTAAATATCAGAGATCACAAGTATTATTTAACTTTGTAATTATATTTCGCTCAGCAAAACTTTGTTTTCCGTAGCTTGCGTTAGCTGGACGTTTATTATGGCGTGATACTGTTTTCAAACTTTTCGTTAATCAGATTAAATTAATATTAACCAAATGTATGGTAATTTATTCTGAAATAGATAAAGTAAAATTTATTTTTTTTATTTATTTATTCTATTTTTTCTTTCTAGTTTTAAATAAACAATTTTTTTTTTTGCAACAAACGAGACGGATAAAAATGACAGCCGATGGGTGCAACGAAATTGATTTATTGGAACCAATAAAACGAAAACAATATTTAGAGAAAATTTTTTTTATGTCAAACTCTGCTTTATCAATGGAAATTCAACGCGAATTTTCCAGCAGTTTGTTTTTTTATGATTCGTGTGAATTTATATATTTTTTTTTTTATTGTGAGAGATCATTAATCGTACAGGGGAATATTATTCTCGAGAGAATTTGTACACATCTTCATGCAAGCTTAAGTATAAGTTTTCATAAGTATTCATTTATAAAAGATAAATAAAATTCAAATGAAATGTGTTCACTGTTATTAATTTGTCACAAGACTTAAAAATATTGTTTAATCTATAAAATAAAAGTTTTCCAATTCTAGTGTATGTTTAAAATTTATACCTTACTATTTTCTTTTATCTTTCTGCAATGAAAATTGCAAATTTTCAAATAAAGGGAACTGATTGGTTTCCGTCCGATATTCAAAAATCGAGTTTCTATCAGATCTCGACGTTTTGAGGTCCTAGGAAACTATTCTGACTATTTCCGGACGTCCGTCCGTCCGTCCGTCTATCCGTCCTTCCACACGCGCGCGCGTGTGTGAACTTTTTTTGTCCGGCGATATCTTTGGAACGAATCAATCGATTTGAACGTATTTGGCGGCAATCGAAAGGGCTCACCAAGACTTAGAAACTGATTAGATTTTGAATTCGATCAGTCGAGTAGCTGCCGTGACACAAAAAATAAAAAAATTTCTTCTTAAGTTTTTGTTCCATAACTCGTAAACCGCTTAATCGATTTATTTTTAAATTTGACCAAATCTAAGTCTCAACAAACTTTTTCAATTGCCACGAAGCACCTGCGAATCGGTCGATTCGTTCCAAAGCTATCGTCGTTCCAAAATTATTTTTTTTCAGCAAAACGAATATATTTTTGGTCCAGCCATTTTTTGAGCTCTTCGAGCTCAAAACTTTACCAATAGTAATATTTCCGAAGAGCTCGAAAACAGCGGTAAGTTTTAGGGCTGGCCTACAGGATCAACAATTTTTCAGATTTTTTTTCTTGTTATTTATGTGAAATTAACTCTACCACTTAAGTATTACTGAGTGCTAAATACTCTAACGGCTTGGCTTTAATCAAACCACTTAATCAAGATGAAAAGTAACACTTTACTGAATTCAATTAAATTCAAGCTGAATATGCAGTTTCACTTTACAGTTTTCTTTATATACTTTTTATTTTTATAGATATTCGAATGAAAGAAAAAGAAATACGTGAAGCTATAAATGAATATTTTTTCGCAATAAAATTTCACATTATATTTTAAAGTATCAATAAAAAAGTATTTTTATTCAAGATAAATTCATTACTCGAAGCCAAGAAGATTTTAGATATGATCGATGTCACCGAGCAAGAAAATTTAAGCATCGTACTCGATCGTAGTTCTTTTCTTGCGGCAAGTTTACTTAAATTCAATGCACGTATCGTCCCATAGGTTATCAAAGTAATATTTATGAAGTCGTATAGGCTCGAGAGAATTTATAAATTCAAGGAATAAAAGAGTGTCTACAGTTTACTTATGAACAACAAAATATATTTTTCAAATTTCCAATACTTTGTTTTCTTTATATTTTTCTACAAATGCCTTTCTGACATTTATGCTCAAGAATAAAATACCTATGATATACATCGAAATATTATCGCCTATTTGATGAAATAAACCGTGCCAATTTTATAAGTAATCTATCCTACGTGCTTAGATTGACAAGTGAAGAATGTTTTTATGTGGGTGTTTTAGATTTAAAACTTTACAAACTTGGTGGAATATTTCAAATGTTTTAGTTGGGAGTTGGAAAAAAAAGTACAGAGATAGTTTATATTTGTATAAAAGAGTGAAAGGATGAAAAATAAAACATACAAAAAAAAGGAGCTTTCATAAAAGACGAAGCATAAAAAATCGCTGCCACAATAAATAAGTGGTTTGCGACTCTGGCTTAAAGTCAAAATAAAAAAATCCAGTTAAAGTCTGCATAAATGCTGTAAAGTTTAAATAAATTCTCGGAGCTGTGACACTAGTTGTACTTGTAGTGTATAGTGGTATACTGTGGATTGGTGGATACTGGCATACATCCAGTTATGTTGGGTACCATCATCATTTCAATTTTATTTTTGTGAGCTTATAAGAGTGGACTGTAAAGCTGTCTCTCATCAGACTCGGAATGCGGATTTTCCCCTTGTCGCTTTTAAAATCAAAGCACGAACCACATCCTCTATCTATATGTATGCATATATAATTATATATGACAGTATATTTTGAAACTTGTCGCCAAGTGACTATCGACAACACTTTCCGAGAGGACTTTAATTAGTTTACCCGGGGTTTTTTTTCAAATTATTTTTTTACTTTGTGATGATGAGACCTCTTTGATGTCAATGTAAAAACCGAGTTTTATTTTCATAAAAATTCGAACATGCTTTTTTTTGTAATTTAAAATATGTAAAGCGCTTATTACATTAAATATTTTTCAGAATAAATATACTCTTTGGCGAGTGATTTAATTTAAAATATTTACAGGTTTTATTAAAATAAATATTTATTGATTACACAAAAAAGAGGGTGTAAATGTGAGCTTTTGTTCTTTTTTAGCATTCGAAATTTATTCACGACCTGATGTATATTTTTAACCTGGACGTTTTTCCTTCCATGAAGAACATTTCTATTGATTGGCACTCCTTTAATTCATAATTATTCAATTTCTCGATGGGTCACGGTCAATTTATTACTGTCGAGAAAACCGACTAAAGGGACAAATTGGAAGTAAGAATGAAATATATGTGATGATTTTGTAATGCTAAGGGTAAATTTTGGATCGATTAACATCCGAATGTCAAGGTTTTGATGTTGACTAAAATGTAATGTAAAAAATATATAAGAAAACATCCCTATACATACTGATGTTTGGGTTAATTTTTTTTCTGCCTATACATACTCTGAATTATGTTGACTTTACTTTATTTTCTTTTTATTCATGACCTTTTTCGTGTCGCTTGGATGAATTGTACGTTACACACTAGTAGACTAGATGTCGAGGGTTTTTGGCAAAAAGCGAATTGGAAAAAAAGACTACTATTAGGTTTTGTCTACCCTATTTTTACGCTCTATTTTCTGGTTGCCTGGGCGGCATATTTCCGTGTAATGGAGAAACTTCGAAACGTCAGGTACAAAAATAAATAAAAATTTGCGGTGCTTAACACTGAAGCAACAGTATATTTTACAGTGATAATAATACGATACGAAAAAAAAAAAAAAAAAACGAATAAAAAAATTGTAAAAATAAAATAGTGACTCTCAGTAAACGAATACGAGCGAAAAAATTAGTTCGAGGTTTATTTAAAAATAAAGTTATTTGATGAACTATTTGTAATAGAAACAAGTTGAAAAAATATATAAAAAACGTTTTATCCATCAATTGGCCGTTTCGAGATTTACTTTGCCCGTTGACGTACAAAGTAAATATATATTTAATATGTATGTAGTTTGGCTATTGAGGTGGACATTTTTATCAAATATTGATTATCGATAATTATTGTGTGTATTTAATTTATTACATTTTAATTGAACTTCAGTTTATTCTGAAACGAATTTTTTTATTCCCTCCTAGTTATTAAAATATAAAATTGATTTCTTTACTATTAAATGGGATTTAAAAAAATATTGATAAAGTTTTTTTTGAATTAGTCGTTATATTTTTAATCAGCTTAATGAAAAAATAATAAGCACTCACGATAATGGGGATTAAATGATAACCGATACAAAGGATTTCCAGATAATAAAAAAGGCTTAACAAATAATCACGTAACTAGGCTATTAACAAATAATTAAATTCAATTAAAGGACTCGTCTCACGCAAAAAAGAGCAGTTGAAAAATTACAGTTTCTACTGTAAATCCGGCTTTCCGGATAAAAATCTGTAAACATTAAAGTTCAAACTGTAATTTTAGAAATTTGTTGTAGCAATAAAATTAATACAATTTTAAGCAGCAAATTTTACAGTTTAAATCGACAATATCGAGTTTGAAACTGTAATATTTCTTATTTCTGTAAAATTTACTGATAAAAAATGTAATTTCTACAGTTTCAGACTCGGAGCGCTATAGTACTAATTAATACTATACGAAACTGTAATTTTTCAACTGCTCTTTTTTCCGTGCTGCGTTGGATTAATATAATAAGCAAGTATCAAATAACCAATGCATACATTAATTAATTAAATTTTGGAGTTTCATTCATTTATGACATACTCAATTGTTAATAACTGTCTCTCCAGCTTAAAAGCACTTGTCGTACTAATATAAATACGTAGAGTATCTACGTTAGAGATAATAGAACCTCTTGTTTATTAAAAGTACTTTTAATATGTCAATAAGTCTTATCGATGATTTATTCAAACATTCACGGAAAAAAAATTCCTGTTGCTGCAACAGGAGGCGGTCATGTTGCAGCAACAGGAAAAAATCCTGTTGTAGCAACAGCAAATTCCTGTTGCTGCAACAGGAGGCAGCTATGTTGCAGCAACAGGAAAAAATCCTGTTGTAGCAACAGGAAAAATCCTGTTGTAGCAACAGGATTAATACCGTTGTTGCGACTTAATAGTAAAATACCCTGATAGCCAAGTTGGCGAGAAACTGACGAGAAACTTGCAGCCGCAACTGGACACTAAGTTGACCGCCAACAGTTGGTACCTCCAATAGTTGATAGACATTTTCTGAGAAAGTTGGTGGCAAAAGTTGGAAATTCAATAAGTTGACGATCACTTTCTGAGAAAAGTGGTGACAAAAGTTGCTTGCAAAAGTTGGTGGTCATAAGTTGACGGTAAGTTTCCTTTCAATTTTCTCAGAAACTTGCATTTCAGTTGCGGCTTCATACTGGCGCCAACTTTCTGAGAAAGTTGACGGTAACTTGTAGCCAAAAGTTGCAAAAGCTGAAGTTGTAGATAACTTGTCGTCAAGTTGGTCGGAAACTAATGAATGACCAACTTTTTCACGATCAACTCGTGTTATCAGGGTATAGTTACACAGTAAAAAATTTTGCGTCATTGCTTAAAAAAACTTAGTGTTGAAAATTTTTTTGTTAAATATTTAACAATTTTTTATGTTGATTTAACAGAATAAATTTTAAATGTACACATAAAACTATTAAATATTTAACAATAAGTTTTTTGACGCAATGACGCAAAATTTTTTACTGTTTAACTATATTTTACTATTAAGTCGCAACAACAGTATTAATCCTGTTGCTACAATAGAATTTTCCTGTTGCTACAACAGGATTTTTCCTGTTGCTACAACAGGAATTTTTTTTCCGTGTTGTTTTTATTTATTTTGATATAAAATATTTTCTATTGCAAAAACACTGTAAGCCGGGGTAAGTCTAGGCGGTGTAGGTGTTAAATTTCAACACCAAAAGCGGTGTTAAAATAACACCACCGTCAGTGTAAATATTCTTTATCGGTGTTGAAAAAATTTACTGGTGTTAAAATATTTTGTTTTCAAATTTCTATTGGTGGAATTTTTTTTTTTACACTGATTTAACACCGGTATTTTATTACCACGAAGTTACACCGCCTACACCGGTTTTATTTCATTTTAACACTGCTATTTTTACAGCGTACAGAGATTCTAAAATAAAGAAAAAAAAAATATCTAAAATTTTATTTCATATTTATTATCTCGATATTTCATCGCTATAATTACGCGACATGTAGATAAAGAAAATAAAAAAAGCTTGTTTGGAAAAAAATAAAATATTTGTATCAAGGAGATTTTCATATAATAGCTTTTGTGCAGTTCGTAACAACTAAGAAAAAATGGAGAACCAGATAAATGAATGCTTAATTGTCATAGAGTTTATGTACAATCGTGCAGAAAAATATCTCGACTTTGCAATTTATTCTTTCTACAAAATAATCCGCTTGCATGACACAAGCAAACATTTATATATCTATACATGCATTTTATTTTTCATAAATATAGTTTTTCCTTTTTATATACCGGGCGATTTATTTTAGCAAAACTTTTCCATTATTTTCTAAAGCGTCTACGGTTGTATTTTCCTCGACTGGCGACCCGCTTTAGATCTCGTCCCGAACATGAAAACTGGGACACAACACTGGCAAAGGTCGTGTTGCAGAGAAGAAAAAAAAAACAACTTTTCATCGATATTGCATTATTATTGATTCTATAGACATCTCCTCAACCTAACATTTCTGAAAATGATTCTCGTATGAATTTTAAAAATAATTTTACATTCAAGTAGATAAAATGAAATTTAAATATTATTAATCCGGGTTTGCATATTTTTTTATGGATATCGATATTGGAAAATACTTAACACGGTTTCTAATCGTGTTTAAACTAAAATTTTACAATAACTAAGCAGTGAAAAATTTCGATATTTACTCATCAAAGAAGCGTTAAAAGATTTAGTTATTACAACGAAAAGCAATAGAGGGGAAAAGACAAGCAGATCGATTCACGTGGCGCCCGTCGCAAAACCTCTGCAGTCTCGACGATCCCCTAGATAACCTTGTGTTCTACTCCATATCCTCCACATTCATGTAATAAAATTACAACAGCGCAAATACTTGTAAACGATTATGAGCATATAGTCTTTATTATTATTATTATTATTATTTTTAATGCTTTCCGCAATTTAAAAAATTTTACTATGTACATTCGTGTACACAATACGAATAACACGAAAAACTAAAAGGAAATAAACATTAACAGTCATACAGCTCAATTATTGGACTCCATTTTCACTCTATTTTCATGGACTTGAAGATCGGGACGATTTTCGCGCAACGAAAATTAAAAAAATTCATGTTATTCGACTGCTTAAGCGGTAGTCCCGAGAATCGGGGGGTCTAAGATTGCGCGAAGAACGTTTTAATTTTCAGGAAAATCTGTTTTCGATTTCTACTCAAATTGACTTCTTTCAAAAAAAAATTTACCGATTTTGAGTAGTCAACTAATTTAAAAATTCTATTTCTGAGACGGTTTTGTATAAATGGCTATTTTCCCTTAAATTTTTATTTGGAATATAGTAATATTATTATTATTATTATTATTTATAATGAAAAATATAATTAATTTGTACTATATATATATATATTCATAAAGGTCCCGGATGATTTTCCAATATAACCCGCTCGAAAAAATATATATATCCCGGCAAAATAGTATATATCCGGCTTATATCTTTAGTATTGTCGTATGTATGCTTTTTTGCCGGCATATATTCTCGGATATATCTTTTTCCGTGTGGGAATAAAAATAAGACTCCAAAATTTAATGAATAAAAGACTATCTACACCAAAAATATAAATATGATGACCATGCGCAATGCAAAACATTATTGTTATTATTATTATTATTATTATTATTATTATTATTATTATTATTAATTGAATAAATAATATAAAAAATGAACAAATATTATTTTCCCATCCGCTGATTACTTTGCATCTGTAACTTTACATTTACAAAACTTATTTCAGAAATACATATTGTCATGTAAATGTGATAAGAGATTATTCCGCATACTTATTGTCAGTTGAGATTTAAATTTCTGTTTACATTTGTTTTAAAATATATTTTCTTTGACATTTTTACTCTGGAAGTAAAAAAGTGCAACACTGAGTCAAGAGATATGCAATTTAGTTTTGATTGTACAGAAAAAATCTGTCGCTATCGCATGAAGACGTCGGCTTCCGGACATAGAAAAAAAAAACGCTGAAGATGGAGGAATAGATAGCAAAGAAATAGGTCGCCTGCTTTTACTTTTATTTTAGTACATACCGCAGCTACTTTATAATACATATATATACTTTAGATAGAGTCTAGACAATTGCAAAGTGTGTAGTACTCTACTGTGCAAGTAAAGGAATTGCTAGCTTGTCACGAGGAAACGACATTTTCTCTCACCGCATATTCCCCGTCGATACTATTACTTTGTACTTAACTTTATTTCTGTAAAGACTATAATATATAAATACACACCTAAAACATCCCTCAAACTTATGTAATTTATGTCTTTGTGTATATCGCTGCTGGTATTATTTGTTTGTCCTCATCAGAAGACAGCTTGCAAAGCATTTTAAAATAACATAATAAAAATGACAAAGAGCTCTTAAAATAATTTACCAGACTACACACACTCGACTTTGCATAAAATTAAACGCTTGGATAAATGCTGAAAATATATATTACAATATTTTAATGAAAAATATTTTTATATATTAAGAAAACTTCATTTATTATTATAAATATTAAATATTGTAAATATGTTTTTTAATTAGATTGAATTGAGGTCATTACGATCTGGCAAAAAGGGATTCATTTATATGAGTCAAGTATAACCGCAGTTTTAACACGTGTTTGCATAACGACATAGCAGTCAAACTGGTTATCAAAAGCGAAAAAAAAAAAAAAAAGAAAAAAATTGCCTCCGTTTAATAAACTTTTAAATTCATTTTATTCAAATCAAGCAATTACTCTTTGATCAATCAAATGTGTCAATACCGATATAAATAAAACGACAGTTGCAAGTTGAGTGGAATAAATAAATTGTAGAAAAAATTAAACCGTAAAAATTAATCGACACACAAAATAGTTCTCTTATCCGATACGTCGATTAAATTATCTGCAATAACGTATTCATAGTTACATAGTTTAATATTTCATAATAACTAATCGGCATAATTATTATCAATTGTTAATTGAGAATAAGTACTTTAAATCCTCATGTTTTAATAATACGACAATAAGATTCATTGTATATAATAACTCCCTGTAAAATTTATTGTTCAGATCTCCAAAATTTAATATTTAAAAATTTCTTTCATAATTTATGCTGTACAAGCCCATTTATATATAGAGCTCGATAAATTATTTTTGAAAGGTTACTCCGAAATATCCAATAACTTTTAACTCAAATGTCACACCTACTGGTCCAAAATATCTAAATCTATTTATAAATATATAAAAAAAAATAAATTTATAATTAATATTGCTGATAAATAATTATCATCATATTAATTATTTTCATTAGAATACAAAATATGATATACATCAATATTGTTAAGGTTTACATATAGTTTTACTAATAATAATATTATATTATTACATCACATGCATGTGAAAAATAATTGCGTAGAGGTTGACAACCTCGCGAATGTGACACGAGCGGTAATAAAAGTATTGCTCTCATTCTTATTTTATTTAAAACATATATAAATATACATATATTGTTTTTTCTTTTTGACTTTTATTCTGGGAAGAGTTTAAACCCAAGTTGAATTCGCCGCGGATCTACGACCCGAAGCGATTAGTACCATCTTACATTTGAGTATTATCACTTTTACTCAACTGTATAGTGATAAGTACTTATATATATTATACATGTGTATGTACAATATAGAGTAATCTGGCTAATTAATTCAGGAATATTTGACTGTGATATTAAAATCACTGATGAGTAAAACACGCTAGTGAAATTATTGATTTAATAATAATTGTGCTCATTATGAATTCACTGGCTCTTAATAAATTTATTTATATATGTGTATGTGTGTATTGTATTGATATATATATATTATTTAAATTAACACAATTTTATAAGTGTAAGCCGCGGGCTTTAGGGCTCTTTGTACGTACAATGTATAATATATACAGTGTACATAGTACAATTGTATTGTAAAACTCTGTGAACTATAGAAAAAAATAAAAAAATACGATAAGTAAAGGTAATTTTTTGTTGCTGCAGGCTGAATCGATAAACTAGAATATTTTCAAGATAATGAAGGCGTATCATTAAATTCTACTAAACTTAAAAAATAATAGTGAAGACTTTTGTAGGAAAAAAATTTTTGCTCAATAGTTTGATGAAAAAACTTTTGAAATTAAAGTTGACATAAAAGTTTGTGCGTTTATATGAAAATTCAAAAGCACATATTAATTTTGTATTTTTAAGTACATACTTCTGGTGGAAGTTTTCATGTACTTGAAAATTAGAACGTTTTGCGTGCAACGAAAATGAAAAATATTTGTAATTTTACTGCTTGGGGTGGCTGCAATATTCGGCTGACATACCAGTATATATATATGATACGTTTCGGAAATCTAGTCATCCAGTGGACTTTTATTAGTGCAAATGTAGCAGATATCAGATACATTTAAAATTATTAATAAATCGAGTAAATAATTAATGAAATAAATTTTAAAAAAAGTTGCATTTAAAAAATTTTTAAATTAATAAGTGCATTTTTTATAAATATTATTTTTTTAATTATTTACCCAATTTATTTATAATTTTAAATTTGTCTGACGCCTGCTACATTCACATGTTAGATTTTTTACTTTCAAATTTTTTTTTGATTGCGCGAAAAACGATCCGATCTTCAGGTACATAATTTTTATTACAAGGGTCTAAATATAATGGACCTCGCAAACAGTTCTGTATTGAGGTAAATTCACTTGAGATTAAAATAATAATGTCTTGAAGTACGATAGTAAATGTACAATAAATTTTGATGAGTAGTTAATCTATTTGTGAGGGTGGTTATTATTCCCTGTGGGTTTCAGACTGAGTAGTATAGTAATTATATTTTATAGATAGGAGTATATATATATATATATATGACAATAATTCCATAGCCTTGTCGATAATACCAACAGTTAAATTGTATAAATAAATATAATATTGAAGTTAGCTGACATCAAATAATTTTTTGATTTTTTTAAAAACTATAAATTATAAAAAAAAAAAAAATATTTTTAAAAAACTGCACCTATAGTTTTTAAAATTTTTTAAATGCTTTTTTTTTTGTAAATGAGTTGTAAATTGTAAAAAATCAGAAAATTGTTAATTGTCTACTACCTTACAGATTATATAAATATCAGGTAAAAATTCTGAGAAAATATTAATTGATGATGTTTCAGTATATGACGATGATGAATGAGTCACAATACAAAGCTTAACAGAGTAGTCAATGAAAAATGGTTATCGTTTTATTTAAAAAAAAAAATGAATAGTATGTGATAGGCCGGTATTGTCTATAAAGTACAAACGGCGGGTATGAACGAGCCAATCAAAAACTACCAGACAGTTTTATCATGCAGGTTCGGTTATTATGATGATCGGTGATCAACCGGTGGATTTATGATAAGTAGTTGCAAAAAAAATAAAGTAAAATAAAAAAAAATAAGCGAATAATAAAAGATAATTATGATTGATAGTTTATTTAAGCTGATTTAATTAAACTCACATTATGGTATCTTCGGGGAGTAGCCAAGGACGCGACACTCAAACCACGGGTAATCTCCAGCCGGAGTAAAACCAAGGCGCGACACGTTACACTGGTGGCAGCCATTTTTTAACGTAAACACGATTAAAACACACAATAAAACACCTGTCAGTAAAGTTTTAACTTAAAAAATAACTATTCTTTGTCTATACTATTTGTTGACTAAATTGCGAGGTTCGATACGCCGTATCGTGAGTCGTGTTGTCTACTGAGCACGATAGAATGTAAATAGAGAGAGAAAGAGACCACCGGCCGCTCTCGAGCGACTGGAAGTTCTAAGCCGGAGCCGAATCAGGTTCCGAGCGCGCCAGCGGCGTCTCTGCGCAAGTTTTACTGCGCACTTTTCGGTTATCTATTGAGATTACCGGTTTTTAAATTTTCCCGCGCTTTTTAGTTACCGGGAGAGCAACATGCGCAGCAGTTTTAAACGTCTGGAATATTCTAACCTTATCTTGTGACGAAGAACGTGGAAAAATTTAACAGATTTTTGTAATTTTTTTAAATTGCTAGAGATAAATAATAATTTGTATGACAAACAATTATTTTTTTGACATATATTTATTTAAGACTGGTTATAGTGATTTTTACTTTTTTTTAATTGTTTAAAAAAATTTTTTATAATGACGGAAGTTGAGAGAGAGACTGAAGAATTAAAACAACCAATTTTTCAAAGTCTAAGTGCTGATAATCCAGAAACAACAACAATTGAAAGCTTGTGTGTTAATTGTGGTAAAAATGTATGTATAGTATATGTATATATATATATATTTTTTTTTTCTATTTAAATAAATTTATTACTGATGACTTTTTTTTTTTTACAGGGCGAAACTCGACTGTTGCTGACTAAAATTCCTCATTACAAAGAAATAGTTTTGATGTCATTCAGCTGCGATTATTGTGGTTTTGAAAACAATGAAATACAAAATCCAGGAAAAATAAATGACAAAGGGATTAAAATAAAACTAACAGTATCAACAGATAAAGATTTAAACCGGCAAGTTGTTAAGTCGGATTATACGAGTATTAAAATTCCTAAACTGGATTTTGAAATTCCGTCTCAATCTCAAAAAGGCGGTGAGTATTTTATATTTGTATTTATAATTAAAAGTATAAAATTTATATTAAGTATATGTTCATGTGAAATTGTCATTTATAGAGATAACAACGATAGAAGGAATAATTGACAGGAGTATAGAGGGTTTGGAGCAGGATCAGCCAAAGAGACGTGAAGAAAATCCTCAAACAGCTATCGATATTGATCTATTTACTGCCAAATTACGTGGACTTAAAGTCCTCGACGAGCCATTTGAAATAATCTTTGAAGACATCTCAGGAGAGACTTACGTAGAAAATCCGAACGCTCCACATCCTGATAAAAATTGTAAAATTTCTCATTTCGTTCGATCAGAAGCGCAAGATAAATTATTAGGGATTTATGTTGAGTATAATAGCGAGCTACTGAAACCTGCTGGTAAAGATGAATTTACTTATGAAGATATGCAGAGTGAAGTTTTGCAGTTTCCTACTAATTGTCCTGACTGTAATTGTCCCTGCAGTACGAATATGAAATTAACTAGTATCCTTTTACATGAATTATTTTATTTTATTTAATATTTACTTCAATCTATTGAGTTTCTTAATCTAGTTTAGAAATACCGCACTTCAAGGAAGTCGTGATAATGGCGACGAATTGCGAATCATGTGGCCACAGGACTAATGAAGTTAAGAGTGGGAGTGGAATTGAACCCGAAGGCGTGAAAATAGAAGTCCTAGTTAGAGGTAAAGATGATTTTAGTCGTGATGTTTTGAAATCAGATACCTGTTCGATGGAGATACCGGAGCTTGAGCTAGAAGTCGGTCCAGCTGCGTTGGGAGGACGTTTTACTACGGTCGAGGGAATTTTGACTGCGACTAAAGAACAATTGACATCTGGCTCGGCGTTTGGAGATAGTAAGGAAGAGGAGGCTATCAAACGAATGAATGATTTTATTGCTGAGTTAGATAAGGTGTTGAATGGTGAGCGCAAGGTTACTATTATTTTTAATGACCCTGCGGGTAATAGTTATGTTCAAAGTCTTGCTGATGTTGGTTGTGACGAGGGACTGAAGGTTGAAAAGTATATCAGGAGTGAAGAACAAAATGATGAGCTTGGATTGAGTGACATGAAAGTTGAGAATTATTGACACTTTTATTGAACTTAATTACTATTTTATTTGGATGATTAATTTTTAACATCACGCATGTACTTTACACTATGATGAGTCAGTTAAGATCTTCGTGTCTGTAAAAAAATAAATAAAATAAAGATAAAAATTTTATAATTTATAAAATTAATGATTATACTAATTTATATTTATTACATGATTGGAATAGCGTCAAGTTTTTTTAATTGAGGAAGCTTTCGCATCACTTGTGATCTCCAATATTCAACCTCCAGATGTTCATTCAATGGATTATTTGCGAATACTAATTCTTCGAGATTTGGTAGATCTTGAAGACGATTAAATTCCGTCCAGTCCTTTATTAAATTGTTACCTATATACAAAACTTTTAATGCCTTTAACACACTGACACCTTTTAGTTTCTCAATAAAATTATAAGAGATCCATAACTCTTCCAAATTATCACCGATTAATTCTAATCCAGACAATGTTTTGATATAATTACGACTTAAAGACAAAATTTTTAAATTTTTCAACGAATCAAGATTTGATATTTTTTCAATCATATTTGTTGCCAGAGACAGCATTCTAAAAAAAAATATTTTGTTTAGTAACTGATCAATTTTTGATTTTAAAATTAGTAAGGACAAAAATGTGTTAGTTAACTAACTCGACATTTTTTAACAGGGACAAACTATTATCCATTTTCTCAATCGGAGGCCATTGAAACGATAGAATTATTTCTTTTTCAGAACTCGCCGATTTTCCGTTTGCACTTTCCCACCTCTCGATAGCTTCTTTGCAAGTAGATTTCGCCTGAATATAATTTAAAAATAAATAATTGAATTTTATCTTACAATTAAAACAGTAAATTACCATTTATTTCATGCACTTCATTAAAACAAATATATCAATAAAGTTCTAATTGCTGAAATTATCTACATATTAATGATTTAACATTCATTTGTTATCAAACTATTGCATCTTATGTTTTGATATAGTTTCCATGAACACTACCGCCTAATCTTCTCACACCATCTAAACAAAAATTTGAAATCCCGCGTAATTATTTCTAAACACTAGTTCATTCAAACATAATTTTTAAATCTAATACTCAATCTTTCATAATTATTAAAAAGTTTTTATATTAATTAAACATAATGTTATATGTAATATTTAAATATTAAAACAATTTCTGTCTTCTTTAATTTATTTTAATCCATCAACTCTGCGAGCGGATAATTTCAATTTAAATTTTCGCGTCATTAATTAAATTCATTTGATTTTGTAGATGACGTGGGTCGTCGCCTTATGGTCTGTTTGGATTCTCCGCTCAGCGCACTGGGGCGCTTGCAATATACCCGGGAAAATTTAAATTCATAATTGATTCATAATTTAGAGAAAAAAGTGAATTAACAATTAAAAAAAAATGTATTAATTATCAGTGTATTGATTAAAGTAAAATCTAAGTGAAACAGATCTTAGTATTTCAAATCGATCGTTACTAATTAGAAATTAATGTTAATTTCGTGTGGAAAAAAGCGTCCAAGTACCCTGGGTGGCAGGTCCGAAAACACTAATAGAAATAAAACAACGGAAAATATATAATTAATGAATTATTTTAAATATATATAAACATATGAATTCTAAATATATTTATGCATATGTACATACGGGCCGTAGTCCCGTGTCTGCAACCTGTTTCGTAGCGTGTCTCCAATCTGTCTCGAAGACTGTCTCCAATCTGTCTCGAATCTGTCTCCAATCTGTCTCGAAGACTGTCTCCAATCTGTCTCGAAGACTGTCTCGAATCTGTCTCGAATCTGTCTCCAATCTGTCTCGAAGACTGTCTCGAATCTGTCTCGAAGACTGTCTCCAATCTGTCTCGAAGACTGTCTCCAATCTGTCTCGAAGACTGTCTCGAATCTGTCTCCAATCTGTCTCGAAGACTGTCTCCAATCTGTCTCGAAGACTGTCTCCAATCTGTCTCGAAGACTGTCTCGAATCTGTCTCGAAGACTGTCTCCAATCTGTCTCGAAGACTGTCTCCAATCTGTCTCGAAGACTGTCTCCAATCTGTCTCGAATCTGTCTCCAATCCGTCTCGTAGCGTGTCTTTGATCTGTCTCGTAGCGTGACTGTAATCTGTCTCGCACTGCAAGATAATTAACGAGACAGGTTGTAGTTACTACGAGACAGGTTGCAAACACGGGACTACAGCCCGTACATACATATGTATATATATATTTAAAATAATTTATTAATTATATATTTTTCGTTGTTTTATTTCTATTGGTGTGTTCGGACCCGCCACCCAGGGTACTTTGACGCTTTTTGCACACACGAAATTAACATTAATTTCTGTTAATTCCTGATCGATTGGAAATACTAAGATTTGTTTCAGTTAAATTTCACTGCAATCAATACACTAATAATTAATATATATTTTTTTTAATCATTAATTCCCTTTTTTTCTACTAGTTAAATTTAATCATGAATTTAAATTTTCCCGGGTATTTTGCAAGTGCTCCAGTGCGCCGAGCGGAGAATCCGTACAGACCATTAAAATCGCTTTTTTTTTAAAATTCCCGCGTAATTTAATGAAAAAAAACAACAAATTAATTAATAATAAAAAAATTTGTATGTTTAAATATTTAAAATCTTTGAAAATTTTAAAATATTCATACAGTAAAAATTTTTGGATTTTTTTTTTCAATAAATTAATTAAAAAAAAAAAAAAATAATAAAAATATGCGCATGTAGAAGTTTAAAAAAACTACAAGTGCGATTTTTTCAAACATTTTTTTTGTTATAATTGAACATTCAAAAAAAAATAAAAAAATCAGTAGACCTCGGTTAACTTCAGTATCATATTGCATGAATGTGAATGTAGCAGACATCGGACAAATTTAAAATTATAAGTAAATGAAGTAAATAATTAAAAAAATAATATTTATAAAAAATACACTTATTAATTTTCAAATTTTTTAAATGCGCATTTTTTTAAAATTAAATTTTTTAAATTATTTACTCTATTTATTTATAATTTTAAATTTGTTTAATGTCTGTTACATTCACGCTCATTTCACACATTTTATTTTTTTTAAAATATACAATCAATGTTTAAAATATAAGTAAACAAACAGCGGTAAATTAGTTACAATAAAAAAGAATTTGAATATAAGAATTCGCGCCGCCGCCAGATATTTGAATAATTTATATTTTTAGTCGCCGAGCGAAAAACGCGAATGAAAAGGTGACCAAAATGATGGGCAATGGCCGCCGCGTAACGAACGCCGTGTGCTGGTGATATCGGCTGTCCTGGCCGTTATATTTCGATGATTATTTTATATAAGTTTGATTAAAAAATAATAATTATAAATCTAAAATCTAAACAAGCGTGTCCGTCCGTTATTTATTTAACTTTAAATAAATAATAATAATTATAAAACCAACAACAACAATAATATCACAGTGTGATTTAAAATAATTATAAATATATATATAATAATAAAAATAATAATAATAATAATCGTAGTCGTACTAAATAATTATGCCAAACAAGCAAAAGAAAGACAAGGTGCGTTTATTGAAGTAAAAAATAATAAAATTTTAAAACTCATGTTTTTACAAGTATAAAAATTGTTTTTGTTATTACTCGACTTAGTGGTGGAATTTATGCGTGAAACTTAATTCGTGATTTTATTTAAACTAATTTTCTTTCTTATTCGTGTTTTTCTATCTACTCTCTTCGTCATCATCGTCGTCTGGTCTTCGACTTTGTAACTGTCGTCGTGGTGCCGCAGAAAATAATCTACCAGAAAGAATATTAATAAATAAATCAAACCAGCTTATTATTTTTTGAGAGAAATATATAATATATATATTTATATATATACATATACATATATATATACGCAGGGGGGAACACACACACAACCCGGCAATCTTGGCTACCACCAGCTATCATCATCGTCTAGTAACACGTATCCTGATTCAGCAATCATCACCTTGCTCTATATTTATATTTAAATAATAAATAAACAACAGCCGTACAACAAAAAGGGTCTACACAGTCTATACATTTAACAACAAGAAGAATAATAAATATAATAATATAATATAATATTTAATAACCGCGTTTATTAATCGCCTACTTACGACAATACGCGTTCATTATCGTCAAAAATAATAATGGTACTGTTTCTTTTTTTCTTTCTTTCTTTCTTTATTTATTTAATCACTTAGCATTTAATTATTCACCAATTACGTACATTTAATTACTAATATTTTCATTAGTATTCGCACATTAGGCATATTTAACAATGTATCAATTAGTTTATTAATTAATTTTGTGATTTTCCTTCTTTGATAATAATATTATTTTTACAGGAGTCGGGAAAACCCAAGGACAAGACCAAGAATGGCAAGGATCCAGAACCCGGTGACGAGGTGAGGTCGTATGTCAAGTAACTCTGTCTGTTTGTGTTTATAACTCGACGACTTAAAAATTTATTATCAATATTATTATTATTAATAAGTATATACTACTTTTTTTTGACATAACAACTCTAATTGACGTACACACGTAATTTAACTCTATGTACATGGTTTTATAGTGGTAGTACTTGATATTAGATTTGTTTATTGTCATAATCTTGATATTTAAGTCATAAAAAAAATTTATTTACAATAGATAAAGATATTTATATATTTAATTTGCTTTAAATTGATAATTATTTTTTAAAATATTTTTATTTAATTAATTAAATATCTCTGATTAAGAAAAATAATTTAATCCATGCTGAGTGTAACGATATATTACCCAATTCAAATTGTTTTGAATCATTTTAAATAATTTTTCTTAATCAGGAATTAATAATAACAATAATAATTAATTGAATTAATTAATTAATTATTTAGAGTATACTTTAATAATAAATCAATTTAAACAAGACAATTTGCCAACAGGTTGTAATACTTATTGGCTATTTGTCAGTAAACAAATTTGTTTTAATGGCCTGACATGTAAAAGAGTGACGTTAATTGCTTACATTGATGATTTCTGGCAGTTAGACTGACAGACAAACTAAATGAAATGTCTAATCAACAAACTAAACACTTAAAAACGATCTTACAGTTATAGTGTAGGACAACGTTGTAAGACTATTAGTTTCTCTCTCAAACTATCGCGATATCTGGTTCATAAAACGACAGCAAAAAGTCTTATGACGAGGTCCGATCGTATTTTTATTAGATTAAGTGTTTCATTTCAGTTTACTGCTAAATAATGAATGTTATAAGAAGCGATACATCGACGTATCGGTCGGAGACCTCGACAAAATAAATAAATTTTACTTATACACGTCATAATTTATCATGTTATCATGGATTATACAGCAGTAGCACCAGTATTTCATTATTTTTTAGTATTTTATACTTGTGTATTACTTTGCTGTAAGGAGACGTAATTCTCGTGACCTGTACTAGTATAATTAATTTATTACGTAATGTGTGCTCGTTGATCTGCGTTCTATGAGATAAATGTCGGATAACTGGACAATACTGATAAAGTACTGAAAATAAATATTTATATGTTGTAGATTTATAATATATATATTAATAACTATAAATGTACACGGTGACTTTATCATCTGAGCTTTACTCTTTTCCGAGCTTTATGTTTCGCAGATCTGAGAAAAGATACCACTAGCTTCGTAAATTATTTTTCATATTTTTTTACTTTATTATTTGCTATAAAGATATTTTTCATCTTATTCTTATTATTGTATTTTATAGCCGTATCAATAACAATATCATTTGCACGGCTCAAAATATATCTTTATTAAATTATTGTAAAATAATATTGTCATGAAAATTAATAATGGTTGAACAAATTTTTACATAATAATTTTATTTATAAGTTTATATTACTATTATTATTATAAATTTTTTTTTTAAAGGTAAATTAGTATATTGCGCAGATGATGATCGTTATCGATACCTTACGGAATCTATTTTTAAATAATTACAAGTCAACTTTTTACATACAATTAATTTCTTCAGTAATACTTTTATTTTAAGACATTTAAAAGAAAAAAAAATTAACAAACATTGAGCTAAGAATTATTGAATAAAATTACGCGGTTTGTCCTTCAGGAAACGATAAAAATTGATTTCTATTCTTACAAGCTAGACTTAGACTCGTGTCTTGAACATTTTTTCTTTAAAAATAAAAAAATTAAAAACGATTGAATCTATTTAAAGTCGAATGTATATAAAATTCACCCTACAATATTAATAGGATCGTGCATTCTTAGCATCCCACACAGCCAGTTTTTTTTATCCGTGTCCTAAGTCGACCGTAACTGCCAAATTTATCCGTATTTGTTGTTAAAAAACCTAAAAAATAAATAAAAAAATAAAACTCGAATTATAAATTACAATGACAGCGTGTGTGGTCAAGTATATTGAACTCAGTGCTGAAGTATATGGAACAAGGTGATCAAAGATGTTTACATTACGGGTGTATGGACCAAATAAATGTGAAAATGCGTCTAAATAGGAAAGAGCACACATATATCCGTATTATATCCGCGTGTGTGCAACTCACTCTCTGTTTTCTTTTTCGTATTTTTTCTTTCTCTTTAAATTTCTTAAAAACTCCATTTTATCTTTCTCTGTGCGACGCAATATACCGTACGTAGTTTTCAGGGACGATGGGTTGTCTGTGGAAAAAAATATTCACGTGAGTTTAAAACTATACATTACAGCATTGCATTACATTATCAACTCTTGCGCGCAGTTATTCGATTCATTACGATCTTATTGTTTTATTTATGTATAATGTACTATTATCATCCGTGTATTAATAACATATAATAATAATAATAGTAATAATAATCGATAGATTGATGACAATTATCGACACCGATATATTTATCTTTATCAATACGGCGCCATATGTGTGAATCAGTTAACGTTAGTAAAAATCGTGCTCGTATTTAATACTGTTCAGCTTTAGTACAAAAACACTAGAGATCATATATTATTAATATATCAATATATATTTTAATATTATGTATGACAACATATATTGTGTATGTTTATATTTATTTATTTATTAATGAAATGCATTTCGAGTAACGAATTGTGAGTTAATTGAAAATTGTTGTAACAAAAATAATACGGGTCATTATAACATATATGTGTATGAGTATATGTGTAAGCTTTGTGTAAAAAAATGTTAAATATTTAAAAGAAAGATAGTGATGTATGAAGAGCGGGTGTAATTGTAATTACGGTTACAATGACAACCGCATCATCAGCGTGCCACTGGCCGATTGCTCGCCAAAACGTGGTGTCGCAAGTAATTCGATTCTCGGTCACGAGCGTTATAGTCATTTTTATAATTGCCAGTGGCATACTGCGACCTTGTCAATATTGTGAGATTACGACGACTCCGACCGAGACCAAGACCAATACCACGACCAAGAACAAGACCAAGACCAAGAAGACATCAATTAAATTTACCGAAATAATAATTGAATTTACGAAAACAAAATTTAATACTGTAGACTTTATTGGAGTTTTTTTATAATGATACTAAAATAATTAATGCGGGACAATGATCTTTAAGCGACATTTATTATTTATTTATTACTTGTACCAGTTTATGATACAGTGAAAGCTAATGATCTCGTTATGTGTTTTTTATCGATATTTATAAAGCAATAATTTACACTCCAGTAAATGATGATATTTAATAATAATTATTATTACTATTACTACTAATGATAATGATAATAATAGTCGTCGCGGTAAACTGTTAATTAGTAATTATAAATCTACAACAATGTACTCGAGATATAAAATCAGTGGATTTAATTATTTGAATTTGTGTAATATAATAATGAGTGCTATTATTTATTGATATTGTTTGGTACTATAATGCAAAGCAAAATGCAAACGTTCAGTAATTTAGCTTTTGGAAATGTCTTCAGACGTAAGGCATGTTATTATTTTATTATATTATTTTAATTAATAATAATGAGTAAATGTATCAGACATCAGACAAATTTAAAATTATTAATAAATGAGTAAATAATTAATAAAATAAAATTTAAAGAAATGCGCGCTTGAAAAATTAAAAAATTAATAAGTGCATTTTTTATAAACTATTTATTCTATTTATTAATAGTTTTAATTTTTTCTGATGTCTGCTACATTCACACTCATAATAATTATGTGTGCATGTTTATCTATGGTAGTTTTAGTTCGATAATAAATATATAATACAGAGTGGATAAGATAGCCAATGGTCAAATGAGTAATTGTCCAACTGTGATGATGATAATACTAAGACTTATCTCGGTCGAGATCAGTCGGATGACTTTTTAAATCTATCTAGGCCATTTTATTTTCTCCTGTGTATTTATCTGTCCATGTGTCCACGTGTCTGTGTGTGTTAATCGCATGTTTTATATTGAGATGTAATTCTAGAAAAATCTATTATTGACGATCGAATATTAATAGATTTATATTATTAATATTATTTATTAAATTGTTTTCTGATTGATCTCATTGATGTGATTGTTTTATTATTTCATTTGTTGTGTTTATTTTTACAGAATAATAAAGTGGCGGGTGGACCGCCCGGAGGTAGCACTCCACCACCGCCTACGCTGATCAACAAAATGAAATACCAACCGGGTGGCCCGGTTATCAAGAAGGACAAACGGCAAAACAGCTCGAGGTTCAATATATCTAAAAATCGTGAACTGCAAAAATTACCCTTTATTGCTGGTGAGTTATTTTGTTTTTTCGCGTTTTTGCGAATTCAAGACACTAAGGACGTATTTTAAAAAATACTTGAGATATTTATAAACACTTTTTTTTTGTATAAACGATTGGACGGAATCATATTTAAACTGGGCGAGTATAAAAAAAACTAGGACAGTTTATAATTTATTGAATGTATACTTTATATTTTTTTTATGAGCTTTGTCAGTTAAGCTTTTATTAAACCTTTCTGAATACGCTTACCATACTTTCAAAAGATTTAATTATTTATTTATACAGTAAATATTTCATATATTGTAACAAATTAAAAAACATTTTGTATGATAGTCAAGTTAGCGGACATCTGAAAATTTTTAAAACTTTTAAATAATAAATTAAAATGTTTATAAAATAAAAATAAAAAAATACATGTTTAGATAAATCTAAAGTCCGTATGTGCATTTTTTTTTAGTTTTATTATTTTAATTATTTAATTTTTTTATTCGTAATTAAAAAATTGTATGTCTGCTAAATTTAAACTCATACATTTTGTAGCAATAAAATTTTTAAATTTTTATGGGTAATATTTTTTTGGACATAAATATTTTTATTTAATATTTAAGGACAATATTATGTTTAAATTTTCCGCTTAAATATTTTACAAAACTGAAAAAAAATATTGAACAATTTAAAAAATAAATCAATTAAAAATTTAAAAATAAATCTTTGGTGATATATTTTAAAATATCTTGTTGCGAGTTAATTGAATTAAATTTTAATGAACCAAATGACTAATTATAAATAGAGTAGAAATATAGATGTAGTAAAAATGACGCAGGACCAAGTGGTAAGTGGCTGGACTAAAAAAAAAAATGCACCCTGGCCTTTCTCAATGCTGCTGGTTACACTCTCGAGTGAATAAGCCCTGTCTTGTTGTTTTTGTATCTCCGATTGCAAGAATAAATTACTTACGTCAGAGGATATCGATTGTTCTTTGGGGTCGCGCAGACGCTGCGAGGTCGTAGTGTATACTGGTCCCTGGCCCCGAAGCTTTACAGAATGAAATGCAAGTAAACAGTCACCCTCTAAGCGTGCTACAACCCTCACGAGAAAGTTATTTCATAATAATTGCGTCGTCATATCAATCCACTGTTTGGTCAAAGACCTTCTCTATTTTATATTATGTCGCGGATCTACACTACTACAACATCAAAAACAACAGCAACAACCACAACAACAACAGCATCAACATTCACAAAAACTTTAACGTATACTATCAATTTTTCCAACTTATTTACTAATACATATCGTAATTAATTTTTTACCAGTGCGACGAATTAAATATCGATTTACTGCCAAACTGACATTTGACATTTGACTTTGGATTTATTATTATTATTATTATTATTATTAATATTATAATTGTTGTTTTATAAACATAAAGTATTTGCAATAAGACTTTAATGCGTACTGATACGAAAAAATCTTCCAGTTGGTTTTTTATTATCCATCGAAACCAATAAATTTATATCTTCCGTCCATTTGAAATTATTTTTATAACTCAAAAGGGTTACGACTGATTTATTATTTAAATAAGGGACTTGTGATAAAATAAATAAGATTAAAATTACTAGGGCAAATTTATCGGACTGGTGTTTGCTCTAGTGAACCGGTAGTACGCAGCTTGTACTGAGTGAGCTTGAATGATCCAGTAACCGGTGCTGGGATCATTGCCCGAATTTGACCTCTAAATACAAACACGATGGTTCACGTTGGCGGTATTAGCCCTTCGTTGGGCAGTGGTTTACCCAAAAGCCCGAGTTTTCATCAGGGTTTAGCATTTGCCGCTGTAATACAACCTCATGATTCAAATAAACAATATCAGACTATCTCTGCTTTACACTACCAGCCACTTCAGCCATTGCTTATTGGTATTTTTATTTACATTTCATTTTATTTTATTAATAATTTTAGGATCTTATTACTAATAATTGTTTGGAGTAATTAGAAATATATTTAATTAGTTTTATTTATTTTTTTTTTGCAGAAGCACAAGCGCCAAATGAGAGAGAAGAACTTTTTATCCAGAAGTTACGGCAGTGCTGTGTGTTATTTGATTTTGAATCTGATCCACTGTCTGATTTAAAATGGAAAGAAGTAAAACGAGGTGCATTACTCGAAATGGTCGAGTATGTTACCAAGAACAAAGGCGTAATTACAGAAGTTGTTTATCCCGAGGCAGTAAATATGGTTTGTAATTTGTCAATTATACTTATTAGTTAATTAGTTTTGTTATGATAACTAATGATGTTTTTGTACTGTCAATTATTGGTCGTGATTGCTTTTAATCTGTAAAAAAAAATGTCTACAGTTTGCTGTGAATCTGTTCCGGACCCTCCCACCGTCCTCGAATCCGAATGGCGCCGAGTTTGATCCGGAAGAGGACGAGCCAACCCTCGAGGCTGCCTGGCCGCACTTACAATTGGTGTATGAATTTTTCCTACGACTACTCGAGTCACCGGATTTCCAGCCGACAATTGCTAAACGTTATATAGATCACAAGTTTGTGTTACAACTGCTGGAGCTATTTGACTCGGAGGATCCTCGTGAACGTGATTTTTTGAAGACGACACTTCACAGAATTTATGGAAAATTTTTGGGTCTACGCGCGTACATCAGAAAGCAGATAAATAATGTTTTTTATCGATTTATTTATGAAACTGAGCATCATAATGGAATTGCTGAGTTGCTAGAGATTCTCGGAAGGTGATGCAATTTTTTTTCACTACTAACTTTAATACTGAGACTTAAAACGATCTACTTTTAAGTAGGGTTTAATCAGATTTAATAGTAAATGGATAGTAAAAATAATAATAATGATAATTTTGATTATTGTTACAGTATTATCAATGGTTTCGCTTTACCGCTCAAAGAAGAGCACAAGATATTTTTGCTAAAAGTTCTTTTACCTCTTCACAAAGCCAAGTCGTTGTCTGTTTATCATCCACAGCTTGCGTACTGTGTAGTGCAGTTTCTTGAAAAGGATCCAAATTTAACGGAGCCAGTCATTAAAAATCTTCTTAAATTTTGGCCGAAAACCCACTCGCCCAAGGAGGTCATGTTCCTCAATGAACTCGAGGAGATTTTAGACGTTATTGAGCCAGCCGAGTTCCAGAAAGTAATGGATCCCCTGTTTAGACAGCTCGCTAAGTGCGTTTCTTCCCCACACTTTCAGGTAACTATTTTTAATCAGTTATAAATAATTTTAAAAATCAATCAAGTAATGGTGATAATAATGAATATTTATTTATAGGTGGCGGAGAGAACATTGTACTACTGGAATAATGAGTACATAATGTCTCTAATATCCGACAATTACTCGTTTATTTTACCAATAATGTATCCGGCGTTATATAAAAACTCTCGTAATCATTGGAACAAAACAATTCATGGATTGATTTATAATGCATTAAAACGTCTTATGGAAATGAATCAGAAGGTGTTTGATGAGTGTACTCAGCAATATTTTCAGGTAATTATTTTAAATATTGCACAACTTTATTGCGAAGCAATGAGATGTGTTTTGCTAATGCTTACTACAACATAATTCGCACCATTTGAAAGATAATTTATTAATGAATCAAACGAACTCAGTTTTAAGCTCACTTTTTTAAAAATAATGGTTGAAAAATTAAATTTTGATGCTGGTAAACGCAATAACTGAAAAAATATACAACCGATTGATCTATTTTATTTTTTATTACACTTTAATTCTTAAATAGAAGAACGCTTTTGAAAATTATTATCCAAATTCTTTATGATACTGAAATTAGCCGGTGTTTAATAATTTTTGGATTTTTTTAAAAGGGATAAATTATAAAAAAAAAATATTTAAAAAAATTGCACCTATAGATTTTTTAATTTTTTACATGTGCATATTTTTAGATTCGTTATTTTTTTTTTTTAAATTAATTTGTTAAAAAAATCGAAAAATTGTTAATTGTCTGCTTACTTCAGGATCATAATCCTTTTAATTTAATTATAATTAATAAAAACTTGAACTGGCAATTCATGAAAAAATTTACTTGTCATTTTTTTTAAAATACTTTTTATAAAGGAGCGTTATCTATTGATTACTTTTTGAATGAGCAAATGAGCTCTACGCATTTGGATTTTCCAACTTTAAATTTAAGCTTTCATCGTTATTTATTGATTAATTAATTAAAATGAATAAATTTTTAATTAGTTCATAAACTATAAACTACTTAAAAGGATTTTTACTTGGAATACTGTGTTAATATTTAATGTACTTCAAATTAACTCGTAGTTCGTAATTTAAAATTTAAAATTATTTAATAACATACTTTTTTCTTTTATTCTTTATTAATAATGACTTTTTCTGTTAAAAGGATCGGCAGAAAGAAAAACGAATGCTAAAAGATCGTGATGAAGCGTGGAATCGCGTGGAAACTCTCGCAATGCGACATCCGAATTACACGGTGGTTACAAAAGGCCTCCTAAACAATTCTCACAATCTGTCGCAGCATTTAGACAGTCCCCCATTGGACGAGGACGCTGATAATGATGTGACACCACTTACATTAGAAAAAATCGAGGCTAAGGCTAACGAGGTACGGATATTAAGTAATCGGCACATTAGTAACGGTATCTAATAATATGATTCATATATTACGCGCATCGTAATAATAATAATAATAATTATTATAATGATGATGATGAATGAATAAAATAATAAAATTATACAGGCAAAGAAGATGACGAATACCAACAAAACGAAGCCGTTGTTACGAAGAAAAAGCGAATTACCACAGGACTCGTATACAATGCGAGCTCTCTCAGATCATAAACGTGCTGATGAATACCTCGTTACACCACCAGATCCAAACAACTGCTAGTCCCTGCCGATTTCCCTTGCGATGTATCCTCTCTTCTGCTGCAGATATTCCAGAGTAAGAGTTTGAGATCTCTGAGGCTGAGTGAAATTTTTAAACGTTGCAAAAATAACTTGCGGATGCCGGATATCTGCTTTTTATTCTGTTATTAAATCTTGATTTGTCTCTTTTTAAATCAATATCATCATCTTAACAAACAACAAAAGAACAAAAAGATTAAAAGTTAACTATTAATTTTCCAGTTAATGACAGAAAAATAAATCGCAGACCGAATAATCACAGTTTATGATAAATATCTTTTGGATAATAAACGACGATTAGTAATTAAATTTAATAATAAAATAATCATCCAGCTTACCTGCGGTTATTAATAGACCGTAGAGTGCAATTTATTGTATGTAAAGAAAAAAAAAAACAAAAAAAAAAAAAAAAAAAAAAACTAAAAAATAATAAACGAAGAGAATTATTTCTCGCAAGACTTTTTGTACGATGAGATAGATAATGCTTAACTGCGCTTTATGGTGAGCATCTTAATTATTAAATACGAAAACATAAATATTAAAACTTGAAGTTTTATAATTTAAATTTAATCAGTTTATTCAGTTTTAAATTTTAGCTGTGAATTTGAAAATTGAGTCGACATGAAAGATTCATAAAACGAAGTTTAAATTGTTTAAAATTATATATTATAAATGAACAAACAAACTAAAAAATTAATAATAATAATAATAACGATAATGATAATAATAATAAGAGAAAAAAGATGAAATAATAAAATTAAATTTACGGAACCTTTTTTTCCTCAAACAATTTTTGCAATACCGCCAAATTTCCTCGGGTTTTAGGGAATCAAATGGACTGCCTCTTATCGAGCACTCACCAAGGTGCCAAGGCCACTCGGATGGTAGTTACTATTACAATTATTACTTTTATTATTATTAATTATTAATTTTATTAGATATTTAAGATAAGTATGTATAAATCCTTGTATCATCGGGCCGAATTATGTTCCACTAGATGCCTTCTGTCATACATAACTAAACCCAGCAAGTTTAAATATTAAATAAATAAAAATAATAATGATAATAATAATAATCAGCGTTTGTAAAACTTTAGAATCGTTCGCTTAAATAACATTGACATAGTAAATCATCACTTGGCATTAGAAATTTTTTGGTCTTGCTATGTCGTGGCTAAGAATTATATATTTAATAAAACAAAAGTAAAATAATAATACAGAAAAATAAAAAAATAATAATAATAGTAATTAAAAATGAAAAAACTTGTAAGTCTTTATGCTGCTGGCAGGCTGTTTATAAACCTTGTTGAAAAAAAAAATATATATATATAGTAAAGCTCCTATTGTAAAGCTAAAATTACAAACGATAAAAAAAAATTAAAATTAAAATGAAAAGAAATTAATAACAATACAATAATGAATGAGAAATTATTATTAATTTTATTATTTCTATGTTAATATAGTTATTACCTTAGTATTATAATTAATTAATTAATGAATAAACTACAATAGCTATTAATTATCAGAAATATTTAATGCTAATGAAATAAAACTGAATACAAATGTGTATAAAAAAAATATTAAAATTGATAACGAGGTAAATGCGAATTTAAAATATAAAAGTTTCGAACAAAATATAAAAGACCGCGAATATTTTTGTGACACGTGCTCGGCTACTATATTAAATATATTCATACTTTTTGTCTACTTCCTTTATTTTATTTTTTTTTATTCTTATGAGGAGAATCACAAAACTCGCGAGTATTTCGAATAGATAATTAAATGAATATACCTTATACATATAAATATATATTAGTATTAATTGAATGTGCAGCAATGTTGATTAAAGAAAATCAGTATTGATTATATAAATAAAAAAAATTCGCATGAATGTTACGTATGCAAATGCTTTACATACAAATTTATAAATATTAAAAAAAAAAAATATAAAGTTGAGAATGTCTCTATTAAATAAAAATTTATATGTCACGGTTGCCCCTTTCCATCAGATAACGAATCCTCCAATTCGGCATGCAGTTACTCATCCGTGCCCTGTGATTATTCATTAAGATCCTCTCTGAGCTTGTTATTTTTCAACACTAAATTATTATCACAGTATTCTTGGATAAATTAAATTGACACACTTTGATGTCCTCGGCCGGAACTCTCTTGACATAATATTTTTTGAAAAAATTGTTTTTACATTTTCTGTTAGGAAACTGTAATAATAAACTTTGGAATTTTTAAGTTTTAAAAGCTGTACAAAAATCGCCAATTAACTCCTAGAATTTTGGAAACATTTTTTATGTAGATTTATTTAAGGAAATTTCAATGATCCAGAAGTTCGCTGACAATTAACTTTCAGATTTTTTTTCGACTTAATTTAATTGAAAAAAAAAAACCGAAAATATGCACATGAAGAAAATTAAAAAAACTATTGGTGCAATTTTCTGAAATATTTTTTTTTTAAAATTTATTATTTTGAAAAAATCCAAAAATTATCAGACGTCGGCTAATTTCAGTATCATAAATTTCATCGTATCCACGTGTTTTAAGGATGGAAAAAAAATATTTAAAATTAATTTTTCATCCTACAAATTTTGAAACTCGAGAACAAAATTTTCTATTGAGGACGTAAATATATTTAATGTTGAACTTGTTTTATGATTTTTACTTCTATAACATATTTAAAATTATGGCGAATATTACATTCATGTATCATTAAAACTCCAATAGATTGATAGTTCATAAATCACACAACAAGGGTACTTATAATAATCAAATTAAATAAACGGAATTAACTAATAGAGAAAAAAAATAAAATACGAAATAATTTTTTTTTGTTTCACTAAATGTAAATAATAAATATAAGACTAATTAACTAGTTCAACGTTAATAAAATGTGTTAAAAATATTCAGGAGTAAAATATTTATCATTAACATTGCAACAAAGAAAAAGTTGATGAAAACTTCATTGAAGTTTTAGAAATTTCGATCCTCAATTTATGAACGAAAAAAAAAAAATTTTGATCGTTGGACATACAGTGCGATCGCGCTTGAGGTGTGCAAAAAATAAATAACAGAAAGAAATTTATCAGTACTGCGTTGTCTGTAATTGATGTTAAATCTGTAGTCTCTCGTTCTCTTTCATCAGGACTAGCTGTACGATGACTTCGATACTCAAAAATTATTTTGTATGCTAAAATAATAAAAGAAACATTTTTTAAATTAATTTAAAATAAATATTACAATGATTAAAACAAACTTTGAAAATCCACAAGTGAAAATTTTCAAACTTACATAATTTATAGAATTTATTAATTTTCGTCCGTTGGATTTTAAATTTTAGTTTAAATAATTTTTTTCCTACACAAATCTACATCAATTAATATAACGTTTATTATTAATGAGAAACTTAATTAATAATTAATTTTGTTGAAATAGTCATAAAATTCCCTATTCATTGACTTGAATATAAAATCCTGAATGATTTTCTGCCCACACAAATTTATTTTTAAATTTGCCGCCTTTTTTAATCCGCCATTTTCTCTACTGCCGCGCGTGCGCCGTGGCGTCAGTAATCAGACGCTCACAGTCAAAACGAGTGTCGTTGGAGCCGGTCGTCTCAGTGTTCGGTTCATTAAATTATTAATTACAATTAAATGGAAATTATTATTTGAAGTTATTATTCGAAAAGTTTTATTTTATAATAATTAAAATCTACTGAAAGATTAACTAGGTCTTGGTCATTCGGAACTTTCTAGATTTTTTAAAATACGTTCGTGTACGCACCGGTAGCTAACAATTAAAATTAAGACACTGAAACTAGCAAATGTCTGACAATTTTTGTCTTTTCTAAATCAATTCTATAATTTTTTAAAAATATATTTGAAAAAAAATTGTCAACTTCCTGCTAATTTCATTGTCATTTTGAATTAAGAATGCGAAAGTCATCGGGTCTTATTCACGGAATTTGTGAGTGTACGCGGTCTCGGGATATTATTTTTAAAATTAAAATTAAAAAAAAACTACGATTCATAAAAGATTTAAGTTTTATTTGTGCGGGTTTATTTAGTGCAGAGTAAAAGTAAATTCTAAAAGTTTTTTGAAAATTTAAAAACCAAAAGTGATGTGTTTGATTTCATAAATTTCATAAATTAGTGTTCTCGAATTTTGCATACAGAACCATCTGTTACGTGATGTTGAAACCTTGTACCTATTCGTCAGTGATGAAAGTGTTACTCAGTTTCCATTCCTCGAAGAAATTGACCCTACCCACTGTCTTCAGAGCCATGATGAGGAAAAATCATCACTTTGACTGCTGTACTGGTGAGTAGTATTTATTTATTTTTTTTTTTAAATTCGTAATCAATATTTTGAGTTGAAAAATTTTGAATTCACATTCTTTGTATCATAAGTTGTGAAGTTATCACAAGATTCTAGTATTTTAGCTGATTAACAAAAACTCAAATCTGGAACGTCAGATGGCGCTCTGAGTGCCTTTACTGAAAATTCAAAATCAACCAGTGATCATGGCCGAGCGGTTTGAGGTGTAAGACTTAGGCCTCTTGAACTTGATCACTGGCCAGGCGTGGGTTCGAATCCTAGCGGTTGCCGAAAGAATTTTTCACACAAAGAGTGTGAGGTCTTTCGGCTCTGAGATTCATCCTGTCGCCGATACTTGAATTTGATCTGGTTTCAAAATGAATTTGATTTGGTTAAAAATCTGAATTTGACTCGATTGGCAGCATTGGGATCGCCTAAAAGCCTTGCAAAATATATATATATATATACTTGAAAAAAAAAAAAAAAAAAAAAAAATTCAAAATTTCTCGAGCTTGATCATTGGCCAGGTGTAGGTTTGGATATCAGTAGATTGTCGAAAGAATTTTTTCCACAAGTGTGAGGCCTTTTGGTTTTGATATTCGTCCTGTCGCCGACCTGTAAATTTGATTTGGTTTAAAAAGTGAATTTTATTTGGGTTTGAATTTGAATTCGACTCAGTCGCCCGGATATGAGATTGCCCGAGGTCTAATAATATATATGTAGTAAAAAAAGAAAGAAACGAAAAAGGATTTGTTTCTTTTTTTATGCTGATATTTACAGAAATCGATCCATTATATTTTTTATTAAAAAGAAAACAATTGCACTAAATATGTAAGAAATTCAGTCTCAATTTTTTTTCCTGCTTACATTTAAATATTCACACAACATTTAGTGCAACCTTAAAACAAATACAATTATCTGATATAAGATTAATTAAAACTAAAATTATAAAAAAATTTATGCATGAAAAAAGAAAGCAAAGCATTCTGAGATAATAAAATTTTATTTAATACAAGCTTTTGTATATTTATATCTTTTTATATAGATGCTCGTTAAACTGAAAAATTTGTTGTTCGTGACGTTCCACTTCATTGCTACTATTTCTCTTTTTGTTTTAATATGTTGTCGTGTGTTTTATTGTCCGAAGGTTGGGCATTGATCGCATCTTTGAGCGTCTCTACTATACTACACACAATCTCTCTTTCGTTTTATAATATTATATCATTTTATTTATAAAATCCCCCTCATTATTTTAATTTTTTTAATTTTTTTACACAGAAAATAACTCACGCAAATTATTTTCTCGCTTAATGTGTTGCTAATAATTCAACCGTTTATTAATATTTTATTTCAAATTATATCTTCCAATATAATTAGCTTAATTATAATGCGATGAATGTCATCGTAAATTATTGTTACGTCATTGATTGAATATCCGATTAGCTGGTATGTCGCACGTGAAAAGTATATAAATGTCACATGTAAAAGTAGATGTAGGTCCCATCATAAATTTATATATTTGTATGGTATAAATATCTGTTTTTCCATTTTGTGACCTGTACAGATTTTCTGTTTACATATTTATACTTAGGTCATTGAAGGAGGGGAAACGGAGCCTTCTAAAATATTTTGTAAACTAAGAATTTATTTTTTAAAATTGCATCAAATTTTTTTTTAAAGGGCCTATATTTTGAATGCTATCCTTTTAAATTGTATCTTATACAATAGTTCAGCTCATTACACCGTAACACGTGATTTATGGGTATTGTAACACAGAGGTTAATAATAAAGTAAAATAAAAGCGTTAACATTCAAACATAGAAACAGTTTAAATCTCAGCGCGTTAAAAGTAAAGCGTTTCACAACCCCTTTTGTTAGAGAATTTATAGTCACGAAAAGCTCAAGCCACTCGTACACTATCCAACAGCCTCGGGTAAAGTGACGTTAAATAACGGAAATACGTTCCTTTACGATGTCCATCTTGGTGTTGATGAGCTGAAAAAAATAGTTTAATAAATTAAGGTTAATTTAAAGATCAAAATAAAATAGCTGTGAATTTAAAACGTGTCTTTGTTTTAATTCAACACTTGTTTTATTTTATTTTGAATTTATTTTAAGCTTTTATTCAGATTAGGTACCTCTTTTCTACTGCTGATGGGTAAAACAAAAGCTTCTTGTGTTTTGGTATTTAAATTAGGTAAATTTAAATTTGTCGCACTTTGTGCATCGACTTAATGTACTGTCACACTATACCAAAGAATTTAGTTTTGAAGTTTAAATTGAAAATTTATTGCATTAGTGATTTTTATTAAAACTAATATTTTGCTTTATTTATTTAGTTATACTGTAAAAAAGTAGCCGAGTAAACGTCAAGTAAATCTGGGGTAAATGCGATCTGAAAAAGCAAACTCCCCATTTACTCGGTATGCGAAGTGATTTTTTTTTCAAATCCGGAACTCCGAGTGACGGAGTGAATTCGGATTTAATGAAAATCTGCAATCACTTTGAATTCACTCCCAATTTTTTACAGTGTATTATTTTCATTTTTGACAAGTAATATAATGATAGAGTGATCAGTAAATAGGGGAAGGGAGGGGAGGGGTAAAACGGGGTACTCCCAAAATTTTGTAAAAAAAAATTTAATTTTTTAAATATATTTTAAACATTCCAAAATGGCTTTTGTAAACATAATTGAGTATTATTTTGAATATTTTTTATTAAACTTTTTCAAAAATCGTGTTCCAGTAAAAAAATGTTGATGGCTTTTGATTTATGATAAAAACCAGAAAAATTTTTTTATTCTTTTGAATTCAATTATTGTGTAAAATATAATGTTTCTTTATGTAAATTGCTTACAAAAAATTTTATTTAATACGCAGAAATTTTTTCGCTTTTTTTAAGGGATACACTGTGAAAAGTTTCCCATTAAATTTTATGGGTACATTGTAACCCCGGACCATAATAAAACTGGAACAAAATTTACAAGTGTCCCATCGTAAACGTATGCGCAGACTACAAAATTATGGCTTAATGCGCATACGTTTACTATGAGACACTTGTAAATTTTGTACCAAGTTTCTTATAGTCCGGTGTTACAATGCACCCATAGTAAAATTTAATGGGAATTTTTCACAGTGTACCCCATTTTGGGCGCCAAAGTGAAAATTTTTTTGTTTTAACGGCAACTGAAATTTTTGTTTATTTACTTCGCATATAATTAAAATTAAAAAGGTTTAGCATATTTGAGTTCTCGGAGCCATAGTATCTCCTTAAGTACCCCGCTTTGCTCCTCCTTCTCCTACTACCATTCTAAATAGTAATTTTTTCATTTATGGTTAAAACCTGAACAATTACTGATTAAGTTTTAAAATTTATTGTCTATGCAAGAAAAATTATTATTTGAACTTTTTAAAAATCGTAACTGACACTTAAAATATTTACATGACGTATTATAAAATTTATTATTTTGAATGTTTAAATCGCTTATATTAAAACCCCGGGTTCCAGGTTATAATTTCAAACTTTATTTTTTTCCATGTATTTATTAGTCGCGTTACTTGCAACTAAGTTGAAGTTTACATTAAAATTGATGCAAGTGTCGGATGAACAATATTTGATTATGCATCTTATGGTAAATTTGTTTATAATACTAGTACATAGATTACTAGTTTCGCGTAATACATAAGACCTTGTGTACATATATACATTCAAAGTAATAGCATACGGAGTATTGCAAGTATAAGTGGGTAGATGGAGACGTGTTTTTGGCCAAGTACCAACGGTATCTCAGTTTCTCAGTTACGTAACTTTTGACCCCATTGAAAGCGTCGTTGACTTACGACGAGAGTTCTGTTTGCATCTCGTTACATTGCTATTTGTTTGCAATATTATGCTAAAACTTTTCGACAAATAATATTTCACTTTGAAACTTTTTTTATGTCTATAGACTATTTATTAAATAAACATTCAATAATTTTAACGCCAGCTCTTTACCAATAATTATTATTATTTATACTTTCAACGTTACATAAATATACAAAAGTTTTTCTTAACGCGCTGCCGTCAAACGCATTTAATATATAAACGGTAATTGGCAGTTGGCTCTCACATGACAGCAATTTCACCAGTGATAATGAGGAGTATTAAAAAAAAAATAAAGAGAATATTTAGAGGCCATTACATTGTGCTCATTTACGAACTCTTTGTAAAAATTTTTCTTTAGTAATTTCAATTACGTTAAATTATCTCGTATATTATTTATTATTAATAATGCTGGTTCTGATATTTACATTACTTCCTGTACCGTCCCATTGTAAATAAAGTAGCGCGTTTTCCTCGCTGGTTTGGGGCACACAAATAAAGCTTATTAGGTGCTTTGTGTATGTGCAGGATAGAAAACCCGCATTTACACACACATGCACACAAGTGTACTCACACGAGCATGTAAATCTGCACGTGCGCTAGTTCATTACTATTTAAATTAAAAATGTCTACTCTTTTTTTTGCAATTTAAAAATTCTCTTTAATCGTAACTAAAAAAAAAAAAAAAAAAAAAATTTAGATGGTTTAAATATAAATTATATTAATTGATTTTCCAAATAAAGTAAATTTATGCATGATAGAATAAAAGTGTTTGTGAATTGGATCAAATATTTGAAAGTTCAAATAAAGGGATGTGGGTTGATCAATTTTCCATTGATGTTACATACTGTAACATATAAAAGGATTGTTATAAAAGGTTTGATAATTAGTCATCCGTGTTCTCTCTTATTGTACTTGTCAATAGTCGTAACAAATTAACTGAAGCTAAATTAATCTGTAACTTTTTTTTTTTTTTCTACATACAAGAGATGAGAATTGACGCGTGTTTTTGAGACACAAGAGTTACGCGGTTCGGCAACTCTGTTGTTTGCCGTAAATAGGTTGGCCGGTACACTGGAAGTATATGTGGGTAGCGGAAGCTCGGCAACCAAGGTGATAGAGAAGAGAAGTTACTCCGTAACTTTAATGCAATCTATCACGCTTTTATTCTTTTTATTACTTTTTTTCTTTTTAATCTCTCAAGCCGACAACGCTCGATGAAGCTTCATGAAGATCAATTGTCTTTGACCGATAACGTTAGTTCATTACACAATTATTTATTTTTTATTTCTTGCTGTCTTTACTATTCGTTCAAAAATTCAATTCAACTTATAAGTTTTTATCGACAATATTATTGTTATTATACTATAAAAAATTTGCGGAGTGGATGACTTTTTATTTATTTAATTCCCTTGAAGTGAATTTCACTTCGAAGGAGAATTCCGTAAAATATTAATTATAAAAAAAATTAGATATATAGTGAGCTTCGGTCTTTGACATTTTGACATTTATATCGAGTACACGAAAAGAAAATTATGGGAATGGTTCCTATAATTTTGTGAAATTTTATCCTTCCCAGTATAGGAATGACGACCATAAATTATGGGAACACGTCCTATAGATATAGGAATATTACCCATAATTATAGGAATAGTTTCTATAATTATGGGAATGATACCTATACCATTATGGGAATAGTTCCTATAATTATAGGAATGGTTCCTATAATAATATAGGAATGGTTCCTACAATTTATGGGAATGGTTCCTACAATTTATGGGAATGGTTCCTATAATATTATAGGAATGGTTCCTATACTATTATAGGAATGGTTCCCACAATGGTATAGGGGTGGTTCCTATAATATATAGGAACCATTCCTATAATAGTATGGGTACAATTCCTATACTATTATAGGAATTATTCCTATAATAGTATGGATACAATTCCTATACTATTATAGGAACCATTCCTATAATGCATAGGAATACTCCCTATAATTTTCTTTCCATGTACAGAAATAATTACGAGCTCTCTTCGCATATATTCACGCGAAATTATTTTTAAAAATTATAAAGAGCTGGTAATAAAACTTTCAGAAATATAATTCCACTGAGTCACAATCTGTCGTATGACTTACATCCATCATATCACGAGATAACATTTCATATTGTACCGAAATATTAAATATTCTTGAAAAAACTATGTCACTATAGCTATTTAATAATTTAATATTCACTATGTAGGAGAAAGGGGATGGGGGGCAAAATGGGCCTCTCAAGAAATGAAGGCTTATATGTAATATAAATGTCAGCCTATTTTGCCCCACTTTCCCCTAATAGGGGAAGGGGGGAATGGGCCACCTAAAATTTTGAGTGCCTCGAATGATTTGAGGGGAAAATGGGCCCCTTAAATTTTGGGGGCTCATTTTGCCCCCCCCCCCTTATTATGTATATGAAAGTATAATTTAGTGCGTTACTAAAACATTGAATAAATTAAAAACATAATATTTAAAGTTTAATTATTAATATATGAATCAATTATCTATTTAAATAATTATGTTTCTAATTAACAGCTGTTTCTATTAAATATCAGTCTATTTAAATATTAAAACACCCGAGCAGAGTGAATGCGAATTGAAATAAAATCCGCGTCACTCCGAAATCACTCCGTCCATGAAAAAATTTCTATTTACTCTGTATGCGGAGTGATTTTTTTTTTTAAATCCGGAACTTCTAGGGAGTGAATTCAGATTGAAATAAAATTCGTATTCACTCCCAATTTTTTACAGTGTATTATTTTTTTTTTTTTTTTCATTGAGATGATTCATGGATTTTATTCATGAGATGATGCCCGTTTGTAAAGTTCGTATTGACTATCAACCCACAGACATTATTTACAACTGAGGATATTAAGCAAAGAAACCAAATACGTATGATATTGTTAGTATGTAAGTATGCTTTGATGTGGTGAGTTACTACTGTAGAGTAACCACGTCCCATCGATATTTCTGAAAATATATAAAATCGACGAGGGGGTTATGCGCCATGAGAATGGAATATAACGACGGCTAGTCGAGGTTAAGAAGCATCAGGCAGACATCCTCTGTTGAGAATGATGCATATACGTGGGCGGGATAAGCCTCAAGAACGTTTGTTCGTCGCGTCTACGAGCATACAGATCCCTTCGTATATGTAGTCCGAGAAAATCCCGTCCGTCGTTGATGTAGTATACATACCACACTACACTAGTCACCAGATAAAACTCTTGGTTGTTATTATCTATACAACAACTCCTTCATCTTCGTTTACTCAAGTCTTTTTATTCATCATCATGACTCGTGGTTAGAGTTAGATCCACCTCTAAACAAATATATATTCTTAACTTGTCAAGCTTACCGAAGGCTAAGCTCCCTCAACTGGGGTTATCCCTTACCGAAAATATGTAATTAAGTTATTTTTCTTGAAAAATGAAAAATAGGGAAAGGTAGAGTAAATAAACTGGAGATACTGACAAAAAAAATAAAAAAATAATTTAAATATGTAGATTCAAATAGACTGAATTATTTTCCTCTAACTTAAATTTAAAAAGAGTACCCTTAAAAGCTTGCCATTTTTTTTAATACTCTGAATAAAATTTTTTACTTGTATTTTTACTGCTGACTGTTTTAAAGTATTTTTCTTGTAATCCAAACAATATTTTCATTTTAAATTCAATTGAAAAAAATTACTAAATTTTTTTTTTGCTACCTCATTTTTTCTTGTCCTTTTTTTTATCATTGTTACAAAAGAAATTATTTTTACTCTATAGTAAATTAATTAGTCGAATGATGATATGTTTCAAGAAGATTATTAATAAAGTAGTTTATATATTTGTGTGTATGTATGTATGAGTGGTAAATCTCACCTATCAGCAGACATCGATTGCCAGATAAACGTTTTCTCAAATCGGCACGTTTTCCCGTCTCAATTATTCAGTAGGATTTGTTCTGACGCTCAATCTCCCGTTCTCTTTCCGTTTCCGCCGACGAGTTTGCGGTTCGATAAGCGCCGAGAGCACTTACGGGGTTCACAGTAGTCGGGTGGTGATGCTGGTGGGTACGGGATTGGACTGCTGAAAGTGAGGATGTTAAAAGGAGAAAAGAGTGTCTCTGTGCTCAGTACTCTGGCTGCCACTGCTGCTGGTTAAGTTGGGATAGAAAGCTTTATATAAGAGGGACTAAAAGAGGGTGGCCTGAGCAAAAAGTTTAATCGAGAAAGGGCTACAATAAGACAGGAAGAGAGAACAAGAAAATGACGTTTAAGTGTGTACGATGATACTCGGAGAATCAGCAAGCCCGTCAGCCCACTCATCCTTGTTACTGAACGAACATTAGCGTCTAGAAGAGAATCTGAGGAAAAGGAAAACTACTCTCTGAGCCGTCTTGGAGATTATAGAAGCTATAATACTACCAGGATATAAGTAACACGTGGCCTTTTCACCTCTCGACCCTTTGCTTCACTATATCTTTCGCTATGAATCTTTATAACTATATATACCTATATTATCCTTCCTCCGACATTTAATACATCTTCCCGAGGAAGATCTTGTTCATTCACTTTTAGTGAAAATGAAAGCAATAATTGCTTGTGATATTATATTACCGGGGTTCGCGTCGCTTCTGCTTCTGCTCGGATCTTCTGTATCAACACACCGGCCTATATCCACACTTAGTGACGTATTGGCTATTAATATACGCCCAATAGCTTGGTGTAATATCTGATTAGATAATTACACGTTTATCGATTGTAATGGTCTAGTACCTGGGTGGTAAATTATCGAGAGCATACAATGGCTCTGCTCTATCGGAGGCTGCGTATTGATAGTCTACATTAATATTACAGATTAGATCTGAACTCTAGATATACCTTTTTTTTGCAAATTATATTTTATTAAATTGCAAAAATAATTTCAAGTTATCGGTTTGAGTAAAAGTAGATCGTATATAGATAAAAAAAAAATTAATTGGGTAAAGCAACGCTAGATTTAAAGTTTACTCTTGATCGGAATAAGAAAATTTTCGTTCCTCACTCCTTGATCGATTGCTGGGAAACGAACTATTTTATTTGAAATTCTGTGAGCTTTTGATTGAAAGCTGGTTGAATTTACCCGAGTCAAAAAACAAATTCTAGTTTGGACCTCAGAAATATCAATTCCTTTGATCTTTCATTAACCGCACGATAAATAATACGATATTGACACTCAAAATCCTCAATGAGAATTATGAGGTCTAAATTCAAACTCTTTATCGGTTTGTAAATACTAATGAAGGTCTCAAAACCCTCACAAAATAAATTACCGTTTTCTGGACTTAGAAAATTTTCGAGTTGGAAAGAAAAGAAGAAAATATAAAAATCTAAATGTAAAATAAAATACAATTATTCATTCATAATAATAATAATATTAACAATAATTATTATTATTCGTTTTTATATAGCCCTGGACAAACTTTTAGAAATTCTTAAAAATAATTTTTTTTTATCTCAGTTGTAAATCGAATAAAAAAATAGACTCCTAAAAATTGTTTAAAAAATTAAGCCTAGAGTATTTACTTTTTTTTGTACACAAAGTCCGACAAAATAAATGTTCCAAAATAATGAGGAATGCAATATCAATTATTTTTTCTTCAATAAAATTTTGTATTTTAATTGAAACAATCGATTTTGAAGTTCTTTCAGGTTTATTATTTTTTTATAGTGAGCATTATATTTTTTAGCTTGTATATTATTTTTATCAATAAGCATAATTTAATTTTTTATACTTCAGAAAAGTTCGGTTTATGACAGCTTGTTACAACTGTTCTTAAAAATTATTTTTGGTCCTCAACTCATAACTGATCAAATTTTTCCCATCTCGTAAAAGAATACTGCTACATGTGATCATATATTGTCTAATATAATCATAGTATATAAATAGAAAATCAGAAAAATGAATGGCATTATTAATAAAAAAAAAAAAAAAAAAAAAAAAAAAAAATTGAACTAAAAAAAAAATGTTTGGATACGATTGCTTATTATTTTTTATTCTTATATATATATATGATGTCATTGAAGAAATTGAGGCCTAAACCTGGAGCAATAAATTTTCTTATTTTATGAGGATTTTGAGGCCCACGCAAAATTTTTTTAATACCAATTTAGCCCTCAATTATGTAAAATCGCCCGTAAGGACAACATTGAGGCCTAAAATGGAATTACCCATGCAAAGTTGCCGTTAATGGAAAAAATGCCGTAGGTTGGCCGTTGTCCGACTGCAGTCGCTCGGCCAAGCATTGGCAATTAGTAATGGCCCAAACTTGGTTAATTACTAGCAGCCGATTAATTTTCCATCAAGATAGCGTAATCAAATTGAAGTGATATTCATTTAAATTTTTTGATGTATATGTCATGGTATTACTGGTTTCATATCGGAATATGACTTTCTGTACCGGTAGTGTACCGGAAACGACAGTCATACGATGCTGCCGATGGCTGGCCAATAAATGGTTACTTATGACTGGCCGATTATCGGTTTGCAACGTCGGGCCACTATTTGGTGAATCAGTGGGCCATGATTGATTCTTGTTAAATGAAAAAATCTACTCATCAATTACTAATTATTCAAATAACTTATTATTATAGTTTTCTTTAATTAATAATTCGTTATTTTTGAATTGAACTAAGTCGTAATTAATAAATATTTTAATTTTCCGATTAAAATTATTTACAACTAACAATTAAAATATTTTTAAATTCGTTATTATTTGCAATTAACAACCGCAAATTTTATAACTTAACTTATAAAAGTTAATTTATTTAAAAAATAAGACATATATTTTAAAGTAAATGTCATTTTTAACGAAAGTGGTAGAGCAAAATAATTCCAGTGGGTTCTTAAGAACTAATTAATTAAATTTAATAAATTTTATTTTAAAAAATCATGTAATTATAATAAAAATAATACGAAATTATTTTTTTTAAATAATCGATAATATTAATTAAATTGCTCGTTACATTTTATAAAACTGAGTGGTTGTAACAAAATGAATAAGTAGATCATTTAAAAGAATCTACTCAACATCAGCAGGTTCGTCCGGTAGCCAGCGTTCAGACCCAGTAATCAGAAGGACGGCAGTTCGCGCCCAGAGCCCAGCAGAATTTTCACCGAGTTTTTTCACATCATTTACCCTACTTAAATAGTCTAAACGATAATGATTACGAATTCTATTAGGAAGTTAAAAAAATAAAAATTTTTTTAATTTAATTTATTTGTTTGCTTGGCTGATTGCTGGCTGCCATTGATCGGCCGATAGTCGAGCGCCATTAATGGCCCGAGGTTATCATTCTGACTATAAGCCGTTTATCGGCCAATAAAAATTGCCATTGCTGAGCCATTAATCGAGATTCTTGGCCCAGTAATGGCCCGATACAGGGCCGATTTCCAAACTTTGTATGGGTACTTTCTACACGGAAAAAAAAATATTGCGATTATCGCTCACCAACGGAGAGCGACAGTTGTATCGTGATTAGTACTAAATTGTAACTTGATTTTCACGATATATATATCAATATGAATGAAACACTAGATACTTATTATAATGATCCTACGGATTGTGAATGTACTTAAATGTATAGTGATCGTCAGTTAACGTATCCATATCATACCAAAACGGATCGTGATTATCGCGATCTACTTCTCAAGCGCCACCACTCATAACCAAATTATTTAATAAAAAATTTACATCAATTACTTACGTATATTCTATTACTTGGTTACATTTCTTGATATTAAATAATAATTTTTTATTGCACTTATTAGAATTATTAACATGTAATTATTAATTCCAACTAAAAATGAAATTTTAATGAAGTTAAAGTTACACTGTAAAAAATAATTTGAAAATTACAATACAAAAGGTATTGAATTTTCATAAGTAGATATTTGAATTGTATTTTCAATAAAAAAAGCTTCAAATTTAATGTACGTAATTGAAAAATCAAGCTGGTATTTGAAATTAAGAAAAAAAATATGAATTTTAATAAACGTACTTAAAATTTATACTTATTCTTTAAATTTTCAAAGCAAGAATTGAAAATTCTAAGACACATTGAATTTTAATAATTCCATTTGAAATTTCATAATATTTATTTGAAAATTCAAATACTTGTATATGAAACTTCTGCGCGTGACGTGCTGCGCGTTCAGTAATCAAAGATTGTGTTTTAATACTAATTAGTTGAATATATAATAAATTTGAGTAATGTGAGCGGTGTACATCAGACTTTATTGTTGTAAAGTTTTTATTTCCTCGATAATATAAAGTAAATAAAACTTGTGACTGAACTGAACATCATTGACAGTATATGTACTGTATACAGTATTAAATGTGAAATAGCATAATGCTAATAAACATAATATAGTTTTATAGTGATTTAAATCTTAAAATGTGATTTAACTCTAAAATATTTATTTAACTTCTACTTTTTCAAATGTTTAAGAAAAAAAATAATTACCCGCTATATTAAATTATATTATAACAATGGTTAGTAAAAAAAAAAAAATTATAATGTTGTTTATAAGAAATTGATGACAGCTTACAAAATTTTGAAGTTTTATCAATAAACATTTTGTTACTTAACATACCTAATAGTCTTTGATTTCCATGTAACCATACACTGTTAAAAAAATTGTTTGAATTTTCAAAACATTGTATATAACGCAATAAACACATACAATTGTGTTTGAAATTTCATTGTAACGATCGTATAGGATTTAAAATACTCGCTTTTGAATTTTCAAATAAACGCTTCAGATTTTCATATACATCTATATATGGAAATTAAAAAGAGAGTATTTGAAAATTAAATGTAAGATATTTGAATATTAAAAAAATTGTATTTGAAAATTCAAAACGAAGTATTTGAAAATCCAAAGTGTTGATTTGAAAATTCAAAAGCATGTATTTTAAATTCTATATGAAATTAGTAATGAAATTTCAAGCACAAATGTATGCGTTTATTGCGTTATATACAATGTTTTGAAAATTCAAACAATTTTTTTAACAGTGTATAAATTCATCTATTTTAACCTCAAATGTTTTTATGATTTCCTCAAATGATCTTACCGTAAGGTTTCGGGATCCGCCTGGATCGCGATAATCACGATCCAATAGACCAAGACTTTCCGTATACAATGTATAACCAACCGAGGAGAGTGAATATCATGATACTGTTGAGTGGTGAGCACAATATTTTTTTTTTCCGTGTACACAGTTCTCAATCTCCAAAGTCCAACTTGTCCCTCAAAAACCTCACGTAGTATTTTGAGGTCCGAACTGGAATTTGTTTTTTGACTCAGGTATACAGTTACTTTTGTTTGTTTGTTTTTTGGGTGTCACTAGACGTTATTTTAATTAACCTTTTCGACACGATGACATTGTCTTAAGAGGAGTGTCTCTCGGATGTTAGTTTTCAACTATCAAGTACTTACCGTTTTGTTTTATTCTCTTGTTCTTGTTTCAATGGCATCAACTTACTCTTAACTTTAGCTTTTTTGGCATCAAGCCACTGTAATATTCTTCAGGGATTTTCACATCTCGTTTCCGTATGAGCAGAAAATTTTAAAATATTTACTGATAGAAAAAAAATGTGTCCACAAAATTTTTTATTTATGATAAAAAAATTCACTTAATTAATTAGTTCGTTTGTTAAGAAATTCTTCGAGGAGTTTACCATCGGAAATAGTTTAAAGTAAAATTGTTTACTGCTTAGGACATGAATAACAACATGAATCAAAGCAATGCTAGAGGCATTATTACCTAGATTGTCTGTCAAGAACGAGGATTCACCCTGTAAATTCGTGAATCTCAATCGCGTGGCTTTTGGGACTTTAATGCGTATTGCCAGGTCTTTAGTTAGTTTCTGTCCAGTAGCCAGAGCTTGAGGCTGATGCTCTGCACTATATTCTGCTGGACAACCAGCGCAGTCCCATGGAGATTGGACTGGGTCGAGACTTTGGTATAAAGTTTTCATTTAATACTTAATCTGCATGGTAATCGCAGTGAATAGAGGGCACGAAATTCAATGATATAACCTCTCTCCTGACCAACGATAACAAGAATCTCAAGTACGCTAGCAAATGAGTAGTCGAGTCAACGTACTTTGCCCCAGGATACTTCACTACTTTAATCAAAATAAATTACTTTTACATACATAATAATCAAACAATATCATTGGGTTAATTTCATAATTACTTAAAAACATAAATACATTTATCTTTCTCGTAACTTGATATTTTTTTATAAAATTTTTTATATCGTAATTCTTTTTCTTTATCGCCACAATTACTCTTGTGATGTAACAGTAGCCTATATAGGACTATCTTGTAGATGAGGGTCTTGAGAAAAAAAAATAAAACCTTCGAATATCCGCGGTGGGATTTGTCACTGAGCTCACATATATATATGTATATATACATACATATATACCCAGATGGGTATTTCTTATAAAAAATGATCGATCGAGTGAGATTTCTCGTTGGGTACCAAAGTACTAGTCGCATCAGTGTATACTGAGCACTAGTTATTGATGGAAACGAAAAGAGTGATGTATATACTGAAGCATACATCGATTTCTCTTCTATATATGTATATATATATATATATATCTATGATTTAGCTATTAAAAAGTCTAAGCTCCATTCGGTATATATAGTTTCTTATCATCGTGGTCCAATTCCTCGTGACCAGAGCCCTGGTCAGATATATGTACATATATATATGTAATTGCACGTAATCCTTTTTTGCTACTACTAATCACGATTCAAATCGATCGCATTCCTATTACTCGCGGAAAACAAGTCTTTTGTTGATGGTATATGTACTCTGTGTGCATGTATATATAAATATGACAGTATGTTTATTATTTTATATAAAGCTGTATAGAGTTTTGTCAGTGATAGTTAAACGTGCGGTAGCAAGACTATCTTGGCTAGCAAGTTCAGCCATTATTCAAGTTGGAGGTTTTGGCGCGTGGGCTTTACTTGCACAAGAACCAGTAGACCTGCAGATACAGTAGTTACACACTTCAGGATCACACTACTGTATGTATATATATGTATTCGGTACTACTGTACTATATACACCACCTCACAGTACCAATTTCAGCAACGAATACCAGTAGTAGTTGCAAGTGAGAGAAAGAGAGAGATAGAGAGATTCCCGAGTAGTAGTAGAGGGTTATTACTTTAATGCACCGGCTGGTCGGTCAGCCATTCTCTACACACTAGAGTCAATTTTGCACTTCGCCACTTCGCATATTATAACTGGTACTGTACAGTATAAGTAATGGCTTCCTACCTTTCGCATCCCCATTTCCGGTTTCTCTATACATACACTCATAATATTATATACACATATGAATATATATATTATATATATGTATATACCAACTCTCACCTGTACCGTAGTGATTGCATAATACCGTTTTCTCAGTGATAATCGCCAGTGCTCCATTTGTTCGATTAATTTTGCTCTACATTTACTAAGCTCGCTTTTGCTCAGTAATGCACTCGTATAATATCTGTGTACAAGTGTTACAAAATTATAAAGTTTAAAATCTCTTTAGGTGTATATAGGTGTTAATAAATTAAATAAGAAGTATCGTCGTGTAATTAGTACACAAGGTGTATCTCAAAAAATAAAGACAAAACAAAGTACATTTGGGTTAAACGTGGCAAATGGGTAAATCGAAATCCGGATAAGCGATGTTTATGTGACCGCCTTTCCGCGCTTGTGCTCTTTGCTCTCTCAAATCTATATATATATATATCTATATACTAGGACACTAGATGACTATAGCTACTACTCAAGCTATTACTCCTCGTACTCACGAGCTTTATCTCGTGCGCGTAAAGTACCGCCGGAAAGCCAAAGATTCAAATGTCTCCCTAGAGAATTGGAGACTCCAAGCTCCCAATGGACGTTAATTTTGTCGACACGCCATATCGTGTGCTCGCGTGCTGATGCTTACTCTATGCCTATTTTCTCTCTTCATCTACTACAAAATTTTACTCTCTCATATCACCAATACATATTTCATAAACATATAAATAGATACATATGTAACTGTACTTACACTCTCACTCTCACTCTCATGTGCGTAGGTAATTATCAATTCATATTGATTTACCGTATTGAATGTAATTATATTATTGGAATGCTTAATTGTTGTTTGTATACTCAACGGTGTGTTCACCTAAAGTACATACATACATAATATTTGTGTTTGTATGTGGATAGATATTCAAATATGCCTGTATGTATCATTAAACAAAATTTTATGCGTCGATTGTGCAGATGGTGTTACAACGGAAGCACTTGTGCACAGATAGATGTAAAGAGAATTGATTCTTTTGTTCGTCCTGTATAATTGTTTCAGTCACCAATTGTTCGTGCTCAATCTGCTAACTCGTTTTACATTTAATAGTGTATAAATATAGATTATACATATCAATTGATTTCACATGGCTTCTATAAATGAATGCAGTTTATTAATTATACATCATAATGATACGACTATCCTATTCGATTACTGTAGAATGTAGATAATATCACCAAGTACCGCACGCGGGAAAAAACTTTTTGTAACCAGAAGATAAGAGAACTTACGGTAACAAACTTCTGCCTGAATATACGGATAATGAACGATTAGTTACAACGATGTTTTTGGAACTCGAGCGAATTGTTTGTTGCATCTAGCGATGGCTTGTAACTGCGAAAGAACTGTTAGCTTACAGTGATAAAATTGATTTATTAAATAACAAAGTGAATTTATAGCAATGACAAAATTTTTGTACTCAGAATCTAAAATTACTAAGGGTAACAAATTAGCACTTGTCCCCATTGTCGACGGCAACAGATCTCTTAACAGAGAATCGACCGATTTCTACATTTGCTAATATAATTTTTCTAGTGCAGGAAGTCGTATTTAACGCACCTGAGCAGTTGCTACCCTATAACTTCATATTTTGATATTTTTTCTTACGATTATGTGGCTAAGTTTGGCATTTTGGCCCGTTTTAGTCCGTCTTCGAGGCCAATAACTTTCCTACTAAGATACCACGGCATCCGTTAGTTGCTACTAATTATAATTAAACCAAAAGGATTTGGATATTGACTTTCAGAAAGGTTTTTTCAAACTAAAGAATTCAAATGTAATAAAAAATAAATAGATTAATCGGTTGTGTTTTTTTTTAGGTTATTGTTTTCATCAACCTCGTCCATGTTGACGGATATCACAGTTTTCTCTTACATTTTTTCTCTCATTATTTTTAAAAGAAGTGACTTAAAATTTTGTTTGGTTGATTCAGTAATAAATTATACGAATGGTACGAACTTCATTCTAGTTGAGCATATTCGAATAAGTGTAAATATGATTTTTACGTGAGAGAATCAGATGAGACTGAGTAAGCGTCAACACATTTCATTGCTTCGCAATCGTGTTGTGCAGTATATATTTATAATAAATAACGTTTAATTTATATAATAGTAATGTATATACTTTGGTTTAGTGGTATTCGTCGTTTGTTTTTGTCGTCGGGACGCGTTTGCCAACAGAGTGTCGGAATACATTGACTTTGTCACGGATAGGCCGTGGAATAATTTACGCGAAGCATAAGAGATTCATTATTGGAACAGCAGATGTATATATTTGTATACGTATGTGTGTTTGTACGTAGTTCAACAGGACTCTGACTGAGAGTGAGGGCTTTGGTGGACGATTGTACAGCCGGTATATTCCGTCTGCACGAACTTATGCAAAATCCCTGGCAGATAGCTCAGTATAGGTACCAACGATCATTTGCCTGGTTGCTGTAGGTTTGCGCGTCTTATGCTCCATGCAAATTATTGTTCAGGTAGTCAACCAAACTATATAGTTAATGGTTGCACCGTTTCAGTTGGTTTAATACAATAGTTCTCCTAACTGTCGTACGTCGTCACAATAAATCACGAGTTGTCACAACACACATTTCAACTCTTGTGCTACCCTTCCGGTCTTTGGTTCTCTGTTTAGCCATTTAGTTTATAACGTTTCTATCTATCACTCTCAATGTCATTTACGGCATTTAGACTAATTTTTATATGATAATCCATTTGTTTCAATATAAATAACAATAAATAATAAGGATTAATCAGATGTTTTTATTTTAATTTAATTTAATTTAATTTAATTTATTTTATTAAAATGAATATCACAAAGCCAAATGGAAAATATTATTAAATAATTCAGACCAGCGAGTAAACCAGAAAATGGAGGAAAAAGTTAAACAATGAGAACAAGTGTGAGATACTGACGATAAAATGAGACATATGTAAAATGAATGAGCGGAAAAAGTTTTTACCCACTGGCATTTTTATTTTATTTCATAAAATAATTTTTTTGTTTTTTTTTCTTTTAACTTAGTTTCTGTATTATTTATTTTCATTTCGTAATAATTGCTGGTAGATATTTTTAAAGCTTAACTCGACTACTCGGTAATCATTGTTATATTTTTACTTTTCAATTAAATAAATAAATTTTACTAAAGCATATTTAAAATTTAAAGTTGATTAATTAACTAGTTTCACTGTTATTAAGAAAATTTAACAGTGAGTTGCAGATCATGATGTTAAACTCAAAGAATAATGAGAGTAATGAAAATATGTCTGAATACCAGTACGTCTACAAGTCTGAGAAAGTATGGCGGAACAATGAAAAGTACTTATTGCCAGTAGAGTTGTAGTATGAAAAGGTCTTGAGATAAACTTAAGGCCAAAGGGCTTTTCGGGTAAACTACCGACTGGAATGAATAAGAATAGGTAGAAGAAGAAGAAGAAGAAGAAGAAGAAGGAAATGGTATGGAGTTAGGGTGATTCAGTACTCCGCATACTTCATTGGAATTACAACACCGAGTCTCTCATCGTCGACGTTGTCGTCTTGGTTGCAATGCTAGTCCTCGGTATGGTAATAATGAAATGGATGCCTTCAAGCATGAATTTCAATAGCCAAGAGTGTGAAACTCATCCGTGAATTATCTTCACTGATTCATTAACGATAACGATCTGTCGTAGCTTAATTTATACTTTTTATTTCATTTTTAAATATTTTTATCTTTTTTTCTTTTTTAATAATAAATTTATAACTTTAAATTTTTATTTTCACGTCTCATTATTACCAACTTTTTATCGGTATAAACTCTGACTCATCTTGCTTGTTAAGGTAGAAAAAAATCTAACTTAAAGCATCGCATAAAATATAACGAAAAAAGAAAAATTATACTGATAAAAAGTTTTAAGCGAATAGGAATAATTTTTTTTTGTTACGTTAATGGAGAAAAATCGATAAATTTGTATGATAGTCGGTATCAATCTAGCGGAAGATAAATTAATCAAATTGAAAATAAAATAATAATTGGTGAGACAAGAGATAGAGAGAGGAAGAGGAATGAGTTTAGTGTAGTGTGAGAGGAAGGGCTGGTGGATGATTTGAATGCGATAGAGAAAATGGGATGGACGGGTTTGTCAGAATATTGGCATAAGCATTAGTATCAGTAGGTTGTGATGTTTCCCGGTGTTATGTACGCAGCCACACAGTGTCTCTCTTACCGCAATATGCGGTCTCTCGTCTCCCGCATAAATCACTTCTCGCAATATCAACGGTGGTGCGGGAGCTAGGCGGCGGGTGGCCGCGCGATATTCCGCAGAGGGATGAGAGTCTGCTCGAGCTAGAGCTCTGCTTCTCTGATACCTACACCCTCAAGCATGACACACGACTGTTGACGCACTGCTCTCGTATTTGTATATTTATTTATTTATTTATTATTATTTTTTTTTTCATTTTTCTTCTTCTTTACACTCTTTCCCATTCCCATCAATAATTTTTTTTCTGTCATATTTTATTTTTTTTTATTTCCTGCTAGTGCACTGAATTTTAAGTCTCTGTATGAAATGAATTTTAATGCAGGTTAATTTGATAGCGAAATATTAATTTAATAAATTTTCAGATAATTTGGAATTTCGAGTATTTACGTGTAATTTCATGGTGCATTTATATGCCGATCGAGCGAAATAGTTCAGTCAAAATATTTTGAATATTATTTTTTATTTTAAGCTATTCTGTTTATGCGATTTTTTTCACTCGTGAACAAACAAATCGTTGAATAATTTTCAGTGAAAATCCGAAAATTTAATATTCACTAATATTTTCATAATTAATTTATTTTTCTGTTAAAAAGAATTGAATATCCTTTCATTGAAACTAGATATTTTTTTTATTTTTTATTCTGATTAAAAAATTTTTAAATATAATACATTATCAAGTTTTACTTAAGAAATATTTCAGTAACATTTCCTTCCTTTTCATGTATCCGTTACGGTTAAAAATCCTCTCTAATGATGTCACTGAATTTGTAAGCTTATTTTTTTACAAACTATAATAAACCTTTCAATAGATACACTGAAAATTTTTTTCAGTTAGTAATTCCTTTGCTCCATTTTACTCATAAAATTTCAAGCTTATTATGCCTTTTAAATTTATTATTCGTAAATACTATACTTTCGTACTTTACTTCAAAAAAAAAAAAAAATGAATAAATAAATAATAATAAAGGGAAAGAAAAAAGTATGGGAGCAAACCATAAAATCTTAGAAAAATTCAACCGTATTTCGTGATGGTTAAACTTTTATAAGAATCTGTGCGTATTTCCATGTAAACAAATGTATACATATATTTTATGCATATATAAATATATACATAATACATTGGCAGATGTTTTAAAGATGGTAGATTTGGAGATTTAAAGTGTACAATGAATCACTGGAACGTTGGATGTCTTCGTGATACTTGGGGGTGAAAAACATATGTCATATGTATTATATAATCTTGTCTGCCTTGTGTTTCATATCCAGATACATTTTTTTTTTAAATTTTTCTCGATTTTATTGCTAATTTTTTTTTTTTTTCGTTATGTGATGAGATTTTTATGACAGTGATTGTGATGTAGAAATATATTAAGAAAAACTTATTGATAAGTTTCGAAATATATTTCAATTATAGGGAAGATAGGGGCAAAACGGGGTACTTAAAAGATACTAAGTTCTTGCGGCTAAAATCGAGTACTCCCTAAGAAAAGTAAAAAAAAAAAAATAATTTCTGGAAATTAAGTAAATTTGATAAAATTAAATTTTTTTATAAGTAATTTATACATAGAAAAAATATATTTCACATAATTATTGGATGCGAATGAAGAAAAAAAATATTTATGCACCTGAAGATCGGAGCGTTTTGGGCGGAACGAAAATAAAAAAACAAAATGAAAAGTAAAAAATCTACCGAATCTAGATTTCTGAAATGTTTCGCATAGGCGCTAGTATGTTAGCCAAAAATTGCAGCCATTCCTAATTACCCCTGTTGCCGTTAAGCAGTAAAATTTCATAAATTTTTTCATTTTTGTTGCGCGAAAAACGTTCCAATTTTCAGGTACATAAATTTTTAATAGTTTTTTATCATTAAACAAAGGCCATTTACATTTGTTGACTGATACTTATGATTTTTGGAAAAATTTACCAAGAAAAAATTTTAAATAATGCCCGATTATATTTACAAAAGTAGTTTTGGAATGTCTAGAAAACATTTTAAAAGAAACTTTTATTATAGAATTTTGGGGGTACCCCATTTTGCCTCTTTACCCCAGGCATGAAATTACCTCCCTTATATGTACAGAGAACCATTTTAATATGAGAATAAATTAAATGATATAGTAATTAATGAAGAATATAATCTCAATAAAATTTTTAGTAAACTTTTTTATTTAAAATTAAACAAAAAAAAAAAGTACAGAACTTCGACATACTTCAGTTAGACTGATTAAACTAAATTTGATTTAAATGTTTTATTCAAAACTTTATTTATTTTCGGGAGGTTGAAGTGAGTGAGGAAGTTTATTGGCGATAGTTGTGCGTTAATGGTACAACAATTTATCTCTGTCGATCTATGAGCGATCGAGTTGTGAGTCTCTACACAGCATATGCAGGTTATAACATTGGATAAAAGTAAAACCATGTTACTGAGTTTTTCATGCTGTTACGCTCCACTTCTGCCATCACTACTACCACCTATGCCCATATTTTATTTTACACTATCTTTATTACGTCATAATAGAGATAATAAATATAGTTGTGGTTTTGAATAACAAAATAGTTTATAGATGCATTGTGAATAATTTATTGAGGTAAAAAAAAAAATTATAAAAATAAATAATGCAAATTTAAAAAAAAATGAAAATTTCATTATCACCTGTTATATTTTACGCTACCAAATTATAGGCCATCCAAGAGAACACAAGCGGACGTTAAAAATTCTATATCCGAGAAAATTGTTGCTGGGAATATGGGGAAGCAATTCCGCTCTGTTGTGCATGTAGGCGTAAAATGTCGAACGTTCATGTGAAAGAGATTTTTTTATTTTTTATTTTTAAACTTTTTTTACCTCTTTTTAACCACTTTACATGACCGTGAAGCCCTGGTCCAGGTATATAGAATAATAATAATAAAAAATAAATGGAGTTAAAAGAAAAATAGTAACTTAGGTAGTATTAGGACTTGGGACTTGACTTGGGTAATTGTTTTTTTTTTTTTGTTTTTTTTTTCAACGTTTGAACGTGTAATTTTGCTCTACTTAACCCAAGTTGTTTTCGAGTTGTTTACTCTTGTTGGTTTTTCTTTTGATTTTTTATTACTTTATTTAAACATTGATAGATCTTATGTCTACAGACTGTAGACTGCAATATTTTAGGTGTTTGTGTATTCAAGTTATATAGCATTTGTGACTGGTGCATGAGACGCGAGTAGAAAATCCATAGACTCTCAGGTGACTGACTATTCTAGAGTCATCGAGTTTTTCACTGGAAAAACGATATGAAAATGCGAATACTTTGTGTTATTTGATGTTTACTCAGTCAACAACTTGACGATTTTTAATATGTATGAAATATAAAATTTTAAACGGATACACTTTTTTTTAAATATTAAAATGTCCATTTATTTAAATAATCATATAACTTTTTATATTTACTTAGCAAAGTCAATATTAAAGGAAAATATTTGTTTGAAATTTTTAATTATTCAGCAGAATTTAATTTAATGACAGATCAAAGTCGGGTTAAATGGAGAAGCTTAAAATTTTATGATATAATATGGTTTAAAATTATTAAACTAAATTTTATATTTTTCATTAATAATTATAAATCAGACAGTGCGACACAAATTTATTCATTTTATCTCGTTGGAAGTATTATTCTTGAATAGCTAGTTATTAAATTTAAATTTGTCGTATTGAAATGTTAAAAACCCGATAACATATTAAAGTTATATCAAAAAGATCACACAAAACTATCTATCAATGTTGTTGTTGAATCGTGCCCATGATATATACTAAATAATCATTGATCTCAGGAATTTGGACGAGGTTGAATAAAAAGAATTAAACCATTAATTATTTGAACGTTTCGTCAATTATATTTTGACTTCATCAGCAAAACTAAATAAACAATTATACAATTAAAAACAAATAATGGCAATAAGTGTATGATGATCTAACATTATATTCAATAATAAGTTACCTTAATACAAATTCTTTATGTCCAAATATCACCTAAGTTAAAATAACAAAACTTGGAACAATTTATCAAGTAACAGTAATCCACTTAATTAAAAACAAAAAAAGGATTTTTTTTCTCTAAATTATATTGTAAACTCGTGACAATCAAAGTTGGAGTTAAATATGTAATAGTTGAGTTATATTCGTTACAAACGAGGTATAGTTTATTACCATCAATGTTCTTTTTATTCAACCTCGTCCAAATTCCTGAGATTAATAATTATTGACTATCTATTAATCTTTCTTACACTTTGCTTAGTAGCGCGATTAATAAAAAGCAAAAAAAAAATTAATACACTGTAAAAAGTCGGGAGTGAATTCGGAGTGATTACGGCATTTATTTAAATTCAAATTCACTTCGTCAGAGTTCCGAAGTTTTTACAAAAAATCAATCCGCATACGGAGTAAAAAAAGTTTCTTTTCAGTGAAGTCATTTCGGAGTGATCTGGATTTTATTTCAATCCGTATTCACTCCAATTCGGAGTAAATTTCACTCTGAGAGGGTTAAATAAATAAGTAGTCATTCATTCCGAATTTAATCCACATTCACTCCGCAAATTTTTTACTGTATATATATTAAATAACATATGTATATACTGTGAAATATCAAGTAATATGTAGATATCTATAATTAATAATATTCCAGTATAATTATTTAAATTGGGAACTCTTGAATTAAATACTCAAATTTAAAACGTCATTCTAAAATGAAAAATAATTTATATTGATATTTGTTTTTCTCTACCCTCGATTCATCAATCATGATAACAATCAAAAGTATAATAATTCCCTTGCTATCAGTAAAATAAATAATCAATCGTTTATTAATTTCAGTCAATTATTTTTCACTTCTTCCACATCATATTTGTCGATAGAAATTGTTCGATTAATTATAAAATTCTTAAATTATCATGCTGTCGATAATTATAATATGAAAAATAAAATAACCAAAGTGTGATACATAGGCACGTGTATATCTTGGTGTTGAGTTAAAAAATAAATAAAAAAAAAAAAAAATGAGCACGATAAAGAGTGAGAGTGAATTCAAAGTTATGCTCATAATTTTCTCGCATCTGACGCGAGGCAACGCCCACGGTCCTATCGAGCCAGCATCAAGCATTGCGTCGAGTAGCGTAATTAGTCTCGAGCTAATTGATTTACTGAGCAGAAAAGATGGCAATCTATATACTATTATCCTGCTTCTACTTCATTCTTATAATATATGAAATTCTTTCCAAGAGGTGACGTCACAGTTACGTGGCACATCGTCAATATTATAAATTGCAGTATCTCTAATTTGTTCATAAATCAATAATACTAATTTTAATAATTGTAATTACACATAACTATTAATTGATTTGTTCCTTATTTAAGCTGACCTCCCTCCGTTTTGTACCGTCGGGTCAGACGTAAGTTCATTGCGGATTAATGATTTCTGATTCCCAGTTTGACGTTATTAAATAATTTAATGTCTTATAAATCCTTGTACATTTTGATGCTCAAGTTACAGATTTAACGTATGAAGGAAAAAAAAATAAGTATAATAAAATAAATAAACGCGAATGTAATGTAAGCGGATTGTCAACATCAGCCGTCATTACCCGTTCTCTTGTGGGTGCTTCTATAATTTTCTAATTAACTGGGTGGATGAAAATCAGGGGTGAAATTCCGTAAACAACGAACGCTTGGCAGCTATTAATTAAATAGCAACGGTGGATGGTGGTATGCCAATGTGGCGCAAAGTTACTGGATGTAATTTCGAACAAAATTTAACGGGCCAGTCAGCAATCGCGGTAGCATCAATACTTTTCCTCATGCAGACGTGAATCGTGGTCTCTACAGCGTCCTAGAATTATTTTAAACTTTTCGGAATGTATATAATGTTTACTTCTGGTACCGCTTAATGTATATATATATATATACATAATAGATATAAACTCTTAGTCACCCTAGCATGATCAAGTAGGGAGTTCTGTACTGGATTTGTGTTCAACTGACTCTCACTCTACGGTCCCATCTTTCATGTCCCAAGTCCCGAGTCCCGAGTGTGGCGGACAGGGTCCTTAAGCCCTCTGGCTCTTTTGCGTACTCCTCTTTTGATTATCCACTCGAGACTGTGGCAAACTCATTCCGTTCCGTCTCGTTTATTCTCTCCGGTCTTTCGTTTGCCCATATTCCAGGCGGGCGGGTCTGATCGCGGCAGTCGTGGCCACTAACTTTACTTTTTTTACGTTTTTCCTCCTTTATTTCTTTTCTTTATATTAGTTTTATTTTATTTTTTCTTTGTTTTTTTCGAGCCTTTCCGCCCGTTGATTTCAATATCGACGCGACAATGAAAAAGAGCATGGGCGTCAGCAGCTTCATGCTTGAGTCCGCTTTAATTTTCACTTTTGTTTTCCCATGTTGTCTTATTTCTCCGGCTTCGAATTTTTTTTTTTTTTTCCTCTTAATATTCAATATTCGCACGATTTAGAAGCATCGAGACTGCACAGTTTATTTTCAAAATTTATTGAATATTTATATATTTTTTTCTTTATTTATTGAGTTATTAAAATATAATTTATTAATTTTTCGTTTTTATTTTAATTTTTAATTAAATTATTTCAAAATAATATTCCTTTAATTCTAGTTTGTGATAAATATCATGGGATAGATAGATGTAGACATAGGCAAAGGGATATTATGGAGAGGACCCAGTTCATAGATTTATATCATCAATGTTGGTGCTACACAACCTATATCGGTTTCTAGTCGACTGCTTTGGGTAATGGGAATTTGAGAAGTTTCCAGTTGTTCGCGTGATAATTCATTCGCGCGTATGCTCGCCTACAAACGCTTACATAAACAATAAATTTTACCGCGAAGTGAATATTATTACGATGATGAGGGGACAGTAGTTTTGGCTCCAACTCTATTGATACATTATATATGTATTTTAATGTATAGTAGTGTCATATTCCAAGTTCACTTGTAACTATGGTTTGTCGTATTCTGCGTTCTCTTGTCTGTTATAACGATAAGTAACCATTCATGGATACACACGCGTCGATATTAAAGGCCATTGGATCGAGCGCGGTTCCGCTGTACGATCGTAAACGAGGTTACACCCTGGTTACATTCCGTGCTCATCCATTTGTGCATGCACAAATTTATCAATGGATACGCACACGTGTGTGTCTATGTAGATTTAGAATACACTGCCATACTCAAATATAAATTAAAAATTTTTAATATATTATTATTACCCGACTAGAAAAAAAGTTGTAAGACCTATTGGAATCCAATTGGGTTCCCAATTGGGAACCCAACGTTGGGTTGTAACGCATAGCCCAAGATGATCCCAATCGGGTCATCCCTATTGGGTCCCAATTGGGTATACCCAACTATTTCCCAATTAGGCACACTCTATAGGGTTTCAATTAGGTTCACCCTACAGAAACTTTAGGCCAACCCAATAAAATCCCACTAAAATCCCAACATAAGAAAAATTTGGTTAAATAAATTTTATTTAAATCCTCTCATTCTAGTACAATTTTTTTTTTATTCAATTTTCGTTATGACTGTTAATTTACAATAGTGTTAGCTCACAAAAAAAATTAATTATTTCACAAATTCTCACTTTGCACGAGACACAATTTTTATAACCTATATTCACTATACTAGCACTTTAATATTATTTTGATCAATTATATTGCACTGCACTAGCACTTTCTTTATTATTAATTCTATCAATTATATTGCACGGTATTGTAACTGTAAAGATGTCAAAAAATTACGCCTTGATAAGTTACTTAGAACGTTTTCCAATGCAAGAGTCACGTGTATATGGGATTTTGTCCACTAGTTATTTGTTTTATGCGCGGACCTGTCTGAACTTGTCTACGCTTGTATTATAGTCACAAGATTTTGTCGCCACGTGCATCATTGGTGTTAACATACACAACTATTCGATTTTTATCTTTACATATAATAATATATGAGCATATGAAAGTTAGTAGATATTTCATATGGATTGTTTTTCCCTTAAAGTTTTAGTTTTTTTTTTAAGTTTATAATTAAATTTATAATCTGCAAGTGATTAAAAATACGTTTTACTATTGTTAAGTTTTTTTCTTTATTATTAAAGTTTAATCAGTTTTTTTTTTTTTTCGTTTTCATGTTAAAATACAGAATAAAACGTAAATATTTTGCATTTAAAAATTATTTTTAATTTTTAGAAGTAAAAATTTTTTTTTTTATAAATTTCATGTTTAGTTTTCCTAACGTGATCCCAATTATTCCCCAAATGGGTACACGGAAAAAAAGAAATGTTAAAATTCACCCGAATTATCAATACTTTTTATTGTTTCAAATAGTAATGCGGCGCCCGGGTGCGATTTTGTTATTTATTATAAAGTATAAGGTTAAAATATATGAGTGATCTGTTAAAATATACTTATGCTCAAAGAAAAAAAGTATAGAGTAAAGATATAGTTTTTAAGATTTCAAATAGTAAAAATTATTATTCTGAATTGTATAGTTTCAATGGCCAGATGATATTTTTTAGACTGACGATAGTAAAAATTAAAACTTAAACCATAAATTTTAAAGTTTCAAACAATAAAAATCTCCAAGTCGATGTCTATAATTTCACAGTCGATTTTTACTTTTTCTTATGCTACCTAGTAATAATTTTTATTCTAAACCCTCATTTTTATTGTTTCGAATAATAAAAATATATTTTTTTTTTTGTTATATTTTATATTTTTTTATTTTGAATTATTTATTTCCGGCTTTTACTATTTACTCTCATAGTACAAGGTTCTATTCGGGTTCCTGATTTCACCCCCTCCTTCTCCCCTTCTTCTATTGTCTGTTTTCTCATCGTTGTACATCTAATTGATTGTATCCTTGTTTGTATTTTGAATAACTGATTCAGTCGGGTACAGTATGTAGTTGTTCGAATTTTTATATGAAAAATCATCAGAAAAATCTCAGCCGACTCTCGGGCTCGAACCGCCGACCTTACGTGAACAGAGTCCAGTCCCTGGCACTTAGAGCGCTCGGCCACAGCATGCGTATGAGAATCGAAAGTTATTTCCGTATTTAAATGGATGACGGTAGCGCATGAAATTTTACTGCATCAAACAATAAAATTTGCTGAGGCTGACACATACTTTTTACAAATTGACGAAGTATAATGTACAGTTTCATATAGTCAATCTTTACTGATTTCAGTGGAAATATTTAATATTTGCTTTAATAATAAATATCCGTGAAAATTTATTTATTCCCGTTTATATCATTAAATTTGACTGTTGACTAATATTAAAATTTAAAAACAACTCCTGGTAAAGTTTCTTAATTAGAGGACTTTACAAAATAACGTTCTAACTAAATTTAGTATTTTGTATCCTCTATATTTTTATTGTTTGAGACTTTAATTTCTTATTTTACAAACGATAGATATTTAAGTTTTGGCTGTTAAACTTTAAAGTTTAATTTTTTTAGTGTTTACTTTGTCTTTTTTATAGTTTTAAATGATAATTTTATCTAAATGAACTGTATATTTTAACATTCGATTTATAATTATTATTTTTTAAATGTTGAAATCACAATATTACTATTTGAATTTATATTAATCACTAAAAATATGATAATTATTAGACATCAAACTTTATTTATTACAGTTCTTTTTTTTCCGTGTAAGACCAACAGCTAGTTATTAATTTTGACGTTGGGTTATCCTAACAAGTTCCCAATTATTTCCCAATCGGGCAAACCCATTGTCGAATCATTAATTTTAGCATTGGGTTTTCCCAACAGGTTCCCAATTATTTCCCAATCGAGTAAGCCCAACAGCAAATTATTAATTTTGACGTTGGGTGGCCCCAACACGTTCCCAAAAATATCCCAATCGAGCAAACCCATTGCCGAGTCATTAATTTTAGCATTGGGTTAACCCAACATGTTCCCAATCCTATCCCAATTGGGTAAACCCAATCGCAATTTTTTATTTTAATGTTGGGCTTACCCTATATGTTCCCAATCAAATCCCAATAGGGATAACCCTATCGGGCTTGCCCCATCAGTACCCAATGGGGTCCCAATGTATGCTTGGGGATAATTTCTAGTCGGGTATCAGTACAATAAGTTTACTGTAATAAAAAAGTTTATTGCTGGTATTTTTTATAATTAAATTAAATTTTCCTACGAAAATTTATCGTAATAAACTTTTTACATTGTATGGTGATGTTGGTAGTTAAGAATACAAAAGAAAAAGGAGAATTAATTATTTTCTTTGGTCGACGAAACTTTATAAGAGTTAGTCATGCTCGCGGCCGCAGGGCTAATTGAACTCAGTCGCATGGTTACTTCATAACACACGAAAAAAAAATTTTTACTGTGGCTGATAATGTGAATGATTGAATCGTTAATGTAAATTTTTTCCATTGCTATTTTACTGAAATAGATTTTTTTTGCACTGTTCGGTCGACCAGTCCTACTTTTTTAAGTTTTTTTTTACACGCAGAGAAATTTTCAGTAAAAATTACCCAAAAAGTTTGATACTGTGAGGACATGTGGTAAATATCTACATTTGTTCCACGCACACTGTAAAATATACTACACGCTGAAAAAAAATGCTAACTATTGCCATCTTGCGATACAGAATGATTACCATCGTGTATGTGATAGTTATTATCATATGTTTATGTTAACTATTCGTTTCTCGTATAGAAATAATTTCTATTGTCGATAGTAACAGTTACCATCTAGATCGTAATATTTCTTATATCTGAAATATTTCAAATTTTACCTTCTAAGATAGTAATGGTTATCATCACGGATAGGAACGGTTACAATTTAAATACGAATGCTTACCATCTTCGATAGTAATAGTTAACATAAAAGAATGGGAATCATTAAAATGCAAGGATATTAATAGTTACTTCGTTAAGATGGCAAGTATTACCACTTTTTTTTCAGCGTGTACTCGATAGCATGTAAATGAAGTGCAATTTCTACCAACAACATAGTAAAAATTAAATTACTGGCATAAGGGGTAACGGTAACCGATTTCCCAATCAATTTAATTTACGAACAAACACTGAAAAAACTAAAGAGTTTTGAGCGTTTTTTAAAACCTTAACAAAGGGCTAGAAATTTCGTATTTTCAAAAATCCTAATTCTTCTCCGAGAAAAATTATTTTAAAATTCTCATTTACTCTACAAGTGCAATAAAGATTTTCCGTGTTTATTTTTCTGACTGTGAGAAAGAGGTCCGGTAGCGTACCCCCTTAATGTCCTTGTACCAAATTTTATGGGTAATTTTTACTTGAAAATTATCTGCGTGTAGTATTCTTCGGGAGATGTTGATAAAAATGGAAGGCTAGGGTGTAACTATTTTTAGCATTCTAAGATAAAAGAAATGTTGTTTAGTGTCATTATGTGATACATTGTGTGGAAAATTTTTTTTCCCTTAGTTTTTGCGACCCTAGTGTACCGAAATTTGCAACGTTATTGAGCGCTGAAAATTAAAAAAATAATAAATTAATTATGAAATGGCATAACTACGTTAATATCTTATATTATGGATATTGATGGTGAGAACCGAAAAAAAAAAAAATTCGAAAAAACATATATATATATATAATGTCAAAGATAAATTTCTATAAAAGTCTTTCACAATGTCTATTTATAAACTTAATTTAATTTTTATCTGTTCATATTAATTAATAACGATTTTCCTGGATTCATGGAACAACGACAACAACAATAAGAATAATAGTAACGAAATTTTATTTATATTATCATCGTGAGACAGGAAGTTCTTTCGGTTTTAAATATTCCGAGCGGAAATTTCGTGTCCATTTTCATAAAATATATCTCGTCGGTTGCAGATACTCGATCGTTACGACATATATTTCGGGTTTATATATATTTATTTATCGTATTCTGACATTTCTGAAAGTAAACTTAGAAATAGTCCAGATTTCACGTAAAAGCACATTCACTTGGACTTCCAGACGTCATGATTTCATACAAAATCTAGTAAGAAACTTATGGGATTTCGATTGTATTAAAGTTACAGGAGAATAATGACAACTATTAGCTATTAAGTCAGTTAGAGTTTGGGTTTTGATGAGTTTTCAGAATGTTTCATTGTAATTTTAATGCTATGTTCATTCGTAGTACATTATAAAAAAAATAGACTGAATTCGGAGTGATGATGAATTTTATTTCAATTTGAATTTAGTCCGTCACTCGGGGTTCTGGAGTTTTATAAAAAATCACTCCGCATACGGAGTAAATAGGTAGTCAGTTTTTCCAGTAAAGTGATTTCGGAGTGATCTGAATATAAGAAAAATGTAAAAAATATAAAAAATAAACTCCTTTTAGAAGTGAATTTAACTCCAAGAGGATAAAATTAATAAAGTCATCTGCTCCACATTTGTTTCGGATTTAACCTAGGTTCACTCTGCTAATTTTTTACAGTGAACTCACTCGTTTGAATTCATTAAACATCAAATTTGCCATACGCTTTTTAATAAGCTCACACCGTAACTAGTTACCACTCGTACTAACGTAGGAAAAGGTGGTCAAAAGAGACCATATTTTTAGCAAAATAATTAAAATTTATTCGTTCAACACTTTTCGATCTTCATATTAATGATTAATTTTCTTGGTTATTTTGTCCGCCATTTAGGATAACAGTTTTCAATAAAATATTACGTAAGAAACTTGTAAGATATTAAATAACTTTAAGAATTACGAACAAGCAAACAAATTTTAAAAAGCTCATTAAAAGTTCTCAAGAACTGTAACAAGATGTGGTTATCAAAAACCATTATTATTACTATAGACTTAAATACTTTTTACATTCATTTTTGTTCAAACTACAGTATAATTATTCGCAAAGAAATTTAAATTTTTATATATTTAGAATCTTCCATATTCTGTATTACTTTTTTTTTTTATGATGTATCAAATCATTTTCTGTTGTCAATTTGACATTGACGTTGACGTGTCTTCTAGTTTCGCGTCACCGGACTTGATTCTCGATATTTCCGGATCGTTGAACCATACGCGAGTCAACGACGAAGTCTCTTGCTCGGATCTGTCGTGCTTTTGATGCCATAGATCAGAACAGGTAGTGGTAGCAGCTGTAATAAGTAGTAGTAGTAGTATAGTATCGTTGTGGATATAGGTATATCACCCTATATATATATGTAATAAAATTCATAGTTATGTGTATATTTATCTCCGTCAAGGTGTCATGAATTTGACAGTTAAGCGAGTACGTAGACAGTTATCTCTCTGTATATACATACATACATATATATACATATATATATATATATTTAGTAAAATCAAGTGAATTTGTGATGAGTAGAATGTATAGTATATGAAGTTATTGTATACTATTTGCTTTTTTTCTAAATATCAGGGGTGTAAGATATAAGTGTGAACTCTTCAGACAAGAGTAGAAAAGGCAGAAACTACGTGAAGTTAAAAATATATGAAGAGATCAAGTCTGAGGATGACGATGCGGTAAAAGAACTAAAAGAGAAAGAGATTTTTTTAAATTGCTTTCAACGGGATCCCAGTGGAATCTAGGATTCTATTGGTGATTGTATTGACATGCATGCATTTGCGTATTTACATTTATAAATCAACTACATGTCTTTGGGAAAATTCTTTTATTCGGTGAAGAGAACTTTATGTAAAAAGGTTTTGGTCTAGTTGAAAAAAAATGTAGTGTTTTTCTTTTTTTTTAAATAGTTTTAGAAGATTTGTTGGAGAGAGAAAGAGTAGTTCGGATATTGATGGCTTAAGTTGAATACGTTTAAAAAAAGACGGAGCGTGTGATTTGCGGATGGATAAATCGCAGTTTGAGTGAAATAGGAACAAAGAGTTTGAGAATATGCTGGAAATAAAGTGTCAAATCTAAGATAGCGGCTAGAGTTTAGTACGCTAATATTTTTGCTTCTCTGGATTGAAATAACTTTAATAGTTATACTATAATCTAATTAGAGTTTTTAATTCAATAAAATTAATTTCTTATTTAAAAAGTTTCACTGATGCTTTATAATGTTACATATATTTTCAATTAAGATATAGAGTGTTATTCATGTCAGTTATAAATATATGTTCTATTTATCATATAAGTAATTTTTCAAAAAAATGTGCATTAATAATTTCATTTTACTGACATGAGTAATCGAATTAACAATCCATTAATCTAATGCAATAATTATCACAAATGTATAATTTATTTAAAGATAATACAATATGAAAAGTATACATCTGAAATACAATTTAATAGATTTTCCGAAAGGTTTATTCTTATAAATTAATCTTTAATTTATTAAATTTAAAACAACTTAAAGTAATAAATCATATTACGTAATTAAGAACTGTCACTGTTGGAAACGTGTAATTAAATTATATTGAATTCTTTAAAATTTATAGACTACATACGAATATTTTGAATTTAATTTCAATAAATTTCGCTCGTAAAACAATTCTCGTCTTATCAAACTGTTATTGAATTAATTTAAAGTACAACGAGCCACGAGAGAAGGTTCCAATAAAAGTTAATTGTCTAGTCTACGAGACTTTTTCGTTTTAATCATTTGATAATAAAGCCATAGTAATGAAGCTCTTTGTTTAATACACGGAGAAAAAAATATAGTAAAAATTACAATCTTATAGTAAAATTTACTAAAAGATATGAAAAAATACATTCTGTATTGTAATTATTACTAAACGTTTAGTAAAATTTACTAGTTAGTAATAATTACATAATAAGATATTAAAAATTACTATGCGTAATGTATTTTTTACTAACACAATTGTATTTTCTACTATCTGTATAGTAAATTTTACTATTAGTATTTTTAATAAATACAAATTTAAGAACGTAAATTTTCTAATACAATATAGGATTTGTTACTATACAAAATATTAAAAATTACTATACGCAATGTATTTTTTGCTAACACGATTATGTTTTTTTACTATATGTATAGTAAATTCTACTATGTATAGATAAAATTAAAATTTGGTGGGGATAGCATATACAAATATGTATTACAAGTTCTGAAACTTTTGTCCGAAGGAGATATCGGGCCGTCAGACATAGGAAAGGACTCGCGCGCGGGAGATCAGGGTTCGAATCTCGGTTGAAACAAGTGATTTTTTTAAAACAAAAATCGACTCCAACACCGATACAGATGGCATAAATAACAATAATAATAATTAAAATGATAGTAATAATAATAAAAAGTTAAAAGCTAATAAAAATTTTATTTTATTTTTTTCCATTTTAATATAGTAAAATTTACTAAACGGGATAGTAAAATTTACTAAACGGGATAGTAAAATTTACTAAACGGGATAGTACAATTCACTAAACGGAATAGTAAAATTCACTAAACGAAATAGTATAATTTACTAAACGGGATAGTAAAATTTACTTATCTGTTTATGAATTTTTCCTATAAATCTTAAGCGTTTCAAGATTACTATCTAAATTTAGTAATTATTACTATATTTTTTAGTAAATTTTACTATATTTTTTTCTCCGTGTACAATTATCAAGTATCCGGAATGACGAATCATCGGCAAGTTGTTTAATTCTTCGAAATCAACGTACGATGACTAACGTGTGAATACGCAGAGTAATAAAAAGTAGCCAAGAGCATGAGAAGGGCAAGAGGGCAATGGTTGAATTAAATGACAGGGTAACACAGCCAGCAGAGGGCCGGCTAATATATTATTACGGTGGTGCTGGGACGCTGCTATTACTCTCTCATCTCTACCCGTATTTGTGTACCGTTGAAAATCCTCTATATGGCGGCAATGTCGGCAATGATCGTGCAGTAGTCGCGAGACTTAATGAAACTTTTAAGTGCCGACTATTAATATAGCTTTCGAGAGTTCTCGGAGGCGAGTACTGTACCAGTAGCTGCAAACGATTGTAGAGAAACTACAAGTTTCTACGAGCTTGCAGACCACCATCAGTGAATAAGTATGAGAAATTATAACTCAAGGATCTTATTCTACTGATTTCATTAAACTGTATTAATTTTATTTTATGTAAATGCTTAAATACTTGTACGCAAAGATTAAAACAGTTTAATACTTTTTTTATTCGACAAGAACGATATGTTTTATTTTTTAGCAATCGTGGAACTAATACCTGCGAGCCACAAATCATGTGTGAAATAATCGTCCACGTTTATTGGTTTATCACTATCCGCAATACAAGTGTTACCATTCATTTTTTTGTCAATTTTTATTGTTTCTTTTTTTTTCGTTTGATGTAAATCCATTGCGTTTATTTGAAACGTTAGTATATTCGACTGTATAACATCCGGGATAAAAATCGACTATCACTAATGATTAGTTGGCTACAATTGTTGATTTGACCTTGATGCCGGGCTTAAAAATGCTCGGGTACATCTCCGAGCGATAGGATTATGTATATAAATTTTTGTTTTTTTATTGGACTGGCCATTAATCTTGGACCAACGTCAACAAACGACAAACAGTATCCTAACTCGGAGTTTATTTGGTTTTTATACATAAATGCTAAAAAAAAATCGGTGTCAGTTGACCTTGCGGGCCAGCGCCGAAACTTCCCGCCGTTTTTAAGCTCCTTGAGCTCGAAATGTTGTTGAGTATACATTTTCGAGCTTTTTGAGCTCGAAAATACTTTTGTATGCCTTTGTTTTCGAAAAAAAACGTTTTTTACCACTTTTTCACAACCGATATCTCTCGAACGAATAAACCGATTGAGACGGTTAAGGTGGCAATCGACACGATTTTTTGAGTTCTACAACTGATCAGATTTTGAAATTGATTTATCAAGTCGTTTTTGAGAAATTTCGAAAATACTAAAAAACAATTTTGTTTTTAATTCTTTCGATAACGGTTTTTCTTGAAAGAATGAACCGATTTTGATGGTTGAGGTGGCATTCGACGCGGCTTATAAGGCTTCAGAGCCCAATTGATTTTGGAATCAATATATCAAGAACATAAAAAGTTATCAAAAAACTTTTTTGAAAAAAGTTTACTTTTGGAATATCTCTGAACAAGCCCTACCGATCAAGCTCAATTTTTTTTTTTCAGCTTTTAGATATTGATAAGCCGCGTCAAATGACACCTTGACGATCCAAATTGGTTCGGAAATCGGACCGACACCCATAACTTCCCCAATTTTTGAAAAATTTTCAATTTTTTTAGCGGGAAGTTAAAAATTACAGCAGCTTTTAGTTAGAAAATTTTCAATAATAAAAAAGTCCATATTATTTTCGATAAATTTTCTCACTTATTCGATTACATAGCCATCTACATAATATAAAAAATACTCTACAGAATCACTCGTAAAAAAATATGAATAACAAAAATGTTATATATATACAAGTTATGAGAAACACTTCGGTCGTTTAGCTGGTAATTAATCAACCTGTCGCGTGAAATAACGAATCCGTCGTATTCTCCCTCGAGAGTGAAATATATAAATTTCATTTTATCAGGTAGCACTTTCTCGTGGGGGTAATGAATTAATTTTAGCGAAGCACTAGCAGTTGGAGCTGTTGCTATAGCACTACTGCCAGTTATATGTAGTAATTGTACGTATAGGTGCACAATAACATATATGTATGTATGAAGTATGTTGTAGTTATGAAAAATGGTTATGAAAAATGACGCGAGCTTATGTGACATTGGTAGCTGCCTGAGCAGACTATTACAGAACAGACGTCAACCTACACAAGCTAACTGTACTTTTAAATGTTTACCCTGGGGAAAAAAATAAACGATATTACCAATGCATATAGTTGGATGAGGAGTTGGATAAGTGAGGAATGGATATAGGATAGAGTATAGAATAGGGTGGTGGTTGAGCTTTGTACGTACGCTGTATGCGCGGAATGGGGAATAAGGGTAAATAAATACGCGGCGTACCAACGGAAAATTCTTTATTTTTCTATTTTTCCATCTCCCTTTCACTCTTGTTGTGTGCTTTTGGTCCAGAACAGTTTACAATACGGTAGCAGTGGCGGGAATGCTGAGAGCGGTGGGGTTGCGATTTTTATTGCTCTCTTGGAAAACAAGTGCGGATACATGGTTGCACGTAATGTGAACACCGTGCGGGCGGGTTGACACAATGAAATTCACGACTACTCGAATGTACATCCTATTAAATACTACTACTACGTTCTGTTGAGTAGGCAATGACACGCCTGTACGCTTTAAACTCTCTGTTGTAGTCAGTATATGCTCTGTTCTATACCATATACCATTCGTTACTACTTTATATGTGAATTCTATATATGTGTACATATATTTAGTCTATGTTATGTATATATTTCTATCCGTTATTTTGTTTCTTTTTTTCATTATTCGTTTTTCTCTCCAGCAGCTACGAGTTGTCCCTACTACATTTTTATATACACGACATATCCCGGCGTAGCTACCGATTATTCCCGGGATAAACGGGTTTACTTTTCATTGCTTTTCATCCGTATGATCCGTATGACCCCAGCTGGGTTACGTATGGTTAAAGTTTCGTGTAGGGCACAGCTGCAATGACTCTTTAACTTCTTTGTGCATTTTACAATTCGTCTTGGCATGAAAAATTCATCAGACGCGTGCCGGCGTATATGCAGATATATATGCCTGCCTATATTTTTAATAAATTTCAATGTATGTATGTGTGTGTATATATGTACACATGTGTTTTACTCACTAGTGGCGCATATTCGCGTTCCAATTCTCGTTTCGTTCGTCTACTCGTGACGATAAAACTTGGCTCGTTCGAACTTTCCGAGTAGATCAGTACGTGATGGGTAATTTTCACTCACTCTTTACTACACTGCCGAACACGTTTACTTTAATACATACATATAAATTTTAAATTTTTTTAAAGAATTTTTTTCTACCACTATTGGTACTTTTTTTAAATTGATTAAGTGACAATCGAAAAAATATTAGCGTACTCGAATTGAAAATATTATTTTATGTTCTGGTGACCTGAACGGTAAATTAAATTCGATAAATATAAAAACCAAAAATATATATAACATAGTGACTGGACAATTTTACCTCCCGTTGGTTATATATATATATATAATTGTTGCTTGTACACGAGTGCAACGAAGAATTTATTTATACTATCATCTGAGAATCGGACAATGCTCCCTCGTTACTTAGTTGACCGACCATACTAATCTATATAATATCCCGTGGGCGAGAGTATACTAAAAATACCCGCGTTTATTTGGTTAACGAGACCGCTCAACTTTTAATGAGCTCGATGAGTTAATTATGAGTCAAATGTCGAGACAATTTATATTTCAAGTTGTAACGGACATTAGAAATTTGTCTGGTGTCGTCACCTTTTTATAGCGCGTTATTTAGTATTTTTATTTATTCATAATCTCAAATTTACATAATGCATTTTTTTTATGCATATACAAAGAAAGACAAGATTTTTAAAAAGTGTAAGACCGACTTTTTTATAATTATTCTTTTATGGCAGTATAGATTAATATATAACATATCTTTTATTCAACATGACCTTAATTCACACAAAGTACGTATTTTTGAGGAATTTTACACGGGTTACATCAAAACTCTATACACTACACAGAATACAGTATATAAGTTAATGCTTCTACTCTGAAATTTTAACTTCCGGATCAAGTAGTAGTATTGTAGTGAAGCTCGAATGACTAATGACCATTCTTTTCCACACTTCCGCATTACGATACTTAATTTTCCAACCCTAAAATCTCAAACACTTTTTCACCTAATCTCACTACTTTTATTCCAATTCACTAACGTACACATTTATTTGTATATATAAATAAATACACACGTCTAGCACATCATTAATTTTCATCCATCATTTCATAACTTGATTTGCAGAAACAAAAAATTATTCCGCTCCATCTAAAACCAACATTACTTACGACTTTTTATCGTGACTTTTTGACAACCCAATAAAGTTAACTCAGTAAAATATAACCTACCAGCTTTCTTTCTCATTCGGACTTAAATAAACCGTGATGTAATAATATAACCTACAGTTAATTAATAAAATAAAATTGCTTTGTTAACGTGAAAAGTTCAATATAATATTTTACTAACTTATTTGACTTTTCAACTACTGAAAATAAAATAAAATTGTGTCAATATCACAACGAATTAATTATTTTAGTTGATATAAAATGAATAAATATAATATATATTTATTTAATATTGCTGGCTTTGAATATGGTTGAATTTAACGTTCTGTTTGTCGTGTATAAATTACTGATATGTAGATTATTATTATATTTATATTAATCTCCATATTTGTATTTATTTTTGATTATACGAATAAACAAATTATTAAAACAAGACACAGTAAAAAATTTTTGACTCGGTGTAGTGTTAATGACTCGGTGTAAAAATTTTGGTGCGAAAATTACACCAAAAATCGTTTTAAACTTAGGCAGTGTGAAATAAAAATTTTTAAAATGTCACGTATGTAAAGGTGTCATTCGGATAATTTTGCATTCAGAAAAATATATAAATGTTAAAAATACTATTTAATATCTAAATAAAATTAATATAGTTATTGATTAAGTAGTAAAAAATGTTTAATATCATTTGTTGCTCATTAATCAAAAACAAAATAATAACGACTAACACGAAATGGTGTAAAAATGTAGATTACACCGTGTTAAAATTACACGGATGAATAATTTACATCGAGGACTTTTTTACACCGTTATTTCACACTACATGATCGTGCAAAGTTCTCGAAGGCCATTTTTACACCGAAATTTTTTACAATGCGCATACGATCAGTGACGCGTAATTCCAGTCTCTCTTTCCTATTTTCTGTTACTTCAATTGTGTAAACTCAAGCTGACATGTTATACTGCCATTTATATATATGTATATAAATGGATATATATACATACAGAATACACGATTAACGCAATCCCTAGGGAGCTAGATAACATTTCCCTGAGGCGCATATACATAAACGGTAATATGTGGTCAGGGATATATATCGCGATCACTAGGGACAAAGATCCCAATGAGTTGAATCGATTGATCCATATCAATCGATTGTTATAGAACAATCAGTATAATAACGAGAATGAGAACAATATATAATAGCATTGTTATTATTATCATTGTTATTTGTTACGTATATATATATTAATACCATGTTGATTTGTCTTTTATCATCTGAAGACATTGTTGTATACAAAAGTATTGTATACATTGTATAACTTTCATCAGCAATAAGCGTATTTATTAAAAAAGTTTTCTTGAGCTTTTGTGTGATTGCGGCCTAAATTGCGCTGTATCAGACACAGGGAGAAAACAAGACACGAGAGGCATGAGACATGAGACAAGAGACAAGACAACGATGAGATACACATCGATTTACAATGGGCGTCAGGTTGGAACGCGCGCACTCGGTTCAACATTATTGATTCGAATACCTTCAAAACTCGTTACCGATAACGTAACGTGGAAACTTTGAATAAGAATGTCCATGCCGGGGTAACGTTTGCCGCGCTTAGCACGCTATGGGCAATCGATTTTCTCGCTTATTCATTTATATACGGTATTAGGGTAGGCGAGTGATATGTATATGTATGTATATTAGGGAGATATAGAAGCGACGATGGGCAAGTAACAGGTAATAACCCAGCCGTTTGTCGTTTCAAGTGTCAAATAAGCGCATCCAAGTATAGCTTCAATAGAATATTCGATTTTATCTATCCGAACTATACTACTCTTACTAAAACTACTAAGGCTACTACAACTTTTAGTGACACTGTTACATTTTCTTAGGTACTTTTAGTTGCTTTTCGGTGTCTTGCATTCCTGACCTCTCTACGTCTTGTTGGACGACGTTCGGAATAACAAAACGAAGGGCTCGGAAAATATTGTCGCATAGTATTCGGCTCAGGGAATGTGTTTCGGCACTTTCACACAAGACAAATTCGTTTGAAAATTAATGGATTTTATTTTTAAAATATTTAAAGCCAATTTTTTGTTGACATTTTTAATGATAACTTTTCTTTGAAATTTATCGTGAAAAAAATATGATTTTGAATGCATGTGTTATAGAACTTTATTTTAACAGTAAAATTTTTTTGAATTTTATTTCTGATCTTTTTACGCCAATTATCATTGTTAAAGTGGAAAGCCCATAAGTACTCTAAATGGCTAAAGTTAAGAAAGTCAGGGAAAGAAAAGAAAGAAAAAACGGTGCAAGCAACTCTTGACCAAGTTTACGAAGTGTCCCAGGCTCGATAAAATTGTTTTTCTTTGCCTCTTCGGTTTCACTTTAAGCCCAATATTTTATTATATATATTTTTAATTTAATGGTGGCTGCTATGCTAAGAAACTTTTTTTATTTTATTTTATTTTTTCAAAAGTTTAAACTTTTTGCTTGCTTCCTCCCGTTTGACTCTCACGCTCAAGTCTTGACGCTTTTAACTTTTTGAGAATAAACGGGTGTATATCGTGGTGGGGTAGGTTTTCACGGTGGAAGCACACGAATCTACCCGATAGGTAATTTGTCGGTTAAAATTTCAAACCAAACTCGCTCTTATACTCCCTCTGTCTCTATATGCATGATGGTGTTAAATTAATCGCATCACGTCTATAAGAAAACTTTATAATCCGGAAATTAAAGTTGTATTATATAAAATTGTGTTTGTGAGTTTGTAATTTATTGTAAGAATGTCGTTAGAGCGCGATCGAAAGCTCGTTTCGGTTTAAGTTAAAAGGTAAAAATAAAATTTTTATAGATATTATGGATGTACACAGTAAAGAAAAAAAAAATGAAAAGAAATAAAAAAGGCAAAAAGCAATTGTTAAGAAGACAGCTGAGAGAAGAAGAGCAGTTTGGTTTCGAAAGGCAATGAAGGAGTGAACCAACCTGAAGTGGTAACTTTTCTTATGAGATCTAAAGTTTCAACGCGCGAAAGTCTTCCCCCAGCGGCAAAGTCGCGCCAGAAAATATTAGAGCTTTTAAACGTCATTATTAGTTTGCACTGTGAGCCGAATAACTCCAGGCGCTTCTGTAATATATTTTTTTTACTCTTTTTATCCCAGTAGTCTCTGATGATTACTTTAAAAGATCATAAGCATCGGCTTTTTTTACTCAATTTTTTCAACTCTTCACTCATTAATATAAGAAATAATTGAATCATTAAAAATCATTTTCAAAACTTTCATTTTTTAAAACTTACTTTTATCTTATTTTTGTATTATGTATTTCTAAACTTAACACGATATTCACAAGTAATGGTAGAGAGTTTGACGTGAATATAAATATCTTTCTGCAAAACTTTTTACTTTATATTTATTGACAGAAACGTATTCTTAAAGTATTCACAAGAATATTGGTTTTCCATGGACCATTTGTTTAGACGTCAATATGTAGCAGAATAATACATAAATTTTAGTCTTGTTATATTTGTCATACACGCTAAGAATTTTATGGTAATGATTACTATCTCATGGTGGTAAAATTAATTTTTTTCTTGTGATATCGGTTAATCTCATAATTATTGTAAGATTCACAATATAATATGTTATTAATTAAAATACACGATGGCAATAGTTACCATCATGGGTGTTAAATTAGTATAATAATCATTATCACAAAAATAGTAGCTATTAACATATCCCATGACAAATATTACAATCACTCGATGATATTGTTCACAATAGAGTGATGGTAGTAGCTGCTATCTCGTGATCGTAATCATTACAACTTTGTATGGCAAGTATTATCATCCCTGATGAGAATGATTGTTATAAAATTCAAAATTAGACTAAAGAAAAAAAAAAGACTAAGATAAAAAAAAAATTTTCTCCATTTTGATGGTTAGAAATTATATGTATATATAAATATCTATATATGTATACATGTATATATATATAAATATATATATACATACATATATATATATATATAAATGTATATATATATATATAAATGTATATATATATATATATATATATATATATATATATATATATATATATATATATATATATATATATATATATATATATATATATATATATATATATATATATATATATATATATATATATATATATATATATATATATATATATATATATATATATATATATACATATATATACATGTATACATATATAGATATTTATATATATATAATCGCTTATAATAATATATAAGTGTATAATTAAAAAGCTGGTAAGTGACTTTTACATACGCGATAGTAACTATTACCATCGCGGTATAGTAAACATTGTTACCGAAAATTATAAATGTTGCTATCTGTGATGTGAGTGATTACTATTATTGGTGAGAGTGATTATTATTCGGGGATATTAATAGTTAGCATCATATGATGGTTTTTAATAGCATTATTGTATAAAATTCTAAAATTACTATACAGTATGGTAACTATTAAAAATCCTCGATGAGAATCATTACCATAAAATTCTTAGCGTGTACGATTTTGGTCAGTACACATACATAAACTTTTTTATTTTAACCTTTATAGTTTTAGAGTTTGCCTAACTTTATCAAAGGTCATTCATTGAATAATTTAATTTATTGTAACGATCTGTCAGCACTGAGAGAAAAAATAACTTTTAGAAATATTGCACAATCTTCTCACAAGAAATTATGCTACTGAAAATTTTCAATCTCGTATATTTTTAGTGAAAAAATTTCAAGATTTCATTCAAAATCTTTTTCTTAATCGGAGAAATCCGAGCTTATACCCGACTAGAAATTGTCCTAATACATATATTGGGTCCCAATTGGGAATCGCTGTGGCATGCCCAGTAGGTCTATCCCAGTCGGAACCCGATCGGGAACTTGTTGGGATATCCCAAAGCAAAAATCACCTACACAGTAAAAAACGAATCGTCAAAGTGTAAAAAAAAGCGTATGTTAAAATTCTGAGTGTTGAATTTTCAACACTTTTGTGTGTCAATTGAACATACAATATTTATCTTGTTTCAATTGTCGCAATCGATTGATTTTTTAACACACAAAAATTTTATTTTATACGAGAGTAACACTTTTTATGTGTTACTGTGAAATCAACACACAAAATATGTTAAAAATAATCTCGACCATCACAAAAGAATTCTCAGAAAATTTCAAGTAAAAATGACGTATTAAAAATATCGCCTGTTTAATTTGCAATCGTTTTTAAAATACATAACCTAAACTTTTAAATTAATGTTGATGAAATATAATTATTTTTTTGAAATTAAAATAATTATTTTATTTTTGTTATTGTGAGAGAATTCATAGTAATTTTTTTATACATATTTGAATATTGAAGATAAATGATAGATGATATTATATATATTGAACAATATGTGATATTATTATTACTGTTTTTTTTTTTTATTTTTAGTTTTATTTATATTACTATTACTAATATTATCGTTATTTTTGATATTTCATTGCTGAAGAATCAATTACTACAGTTAATTCATTGATTTTAACTTTACATTAAATAATGTGAAAAACATTTTTAAGAAATGTCCAAGTAACACAAAAGCGTATGTCAAATTCAACACTCTTCAAGTGTTGCAAATAACATATAAGTGTGTTAAAATTGAAGGTTACGTTTTCGAAGATTTTTACACTCATAACGTGTTACTTTTAACATACACGAGTGTAACTGTTTCAAAACAAACGACGTACGCTGAAATAACATATTATAAATAAGTGTCAATCGATCGTTTTACACACAGCAAGTGTCAATTTTGACGAATCCTTTTTTACTGTGTACCCAGCATTAATTTTTCCTAAGTAGGACCCAATTGGGAACTCGTTGGGATAGCCCAATGCAAAAGTTACTTCGGAAAATGCAGATCTTTTTTTCTGGAGTACTGTAAACAAATTTCGATTTTTTCTATCAAGAAATAATGTAATAATTTTTATTGATTTACTACTTAACAAAATATTGAGCTTACAAAAATTATTTTTTTTTTTTCAATGCAATTAATTTTTAAAACTAGATTATATTTTTCCTTCAATAGATCCCAATCAATATTTTAAAAAACTTTGAGCTAATTTCATTTAATTTAAAAACAACAAATTTTTTCTATGGTAATTGTTGAGAAATCGTCTTAATTACAACGATAATAATTGTCAAAGTCTTGCCGTAGGTATTTTGGGTGACAGCTGTGTTCTGTAGTTCGATGTTAGTATGCCATCAAATAAGCCACAAAGACGAGAGATAATCGTGAATAATTTAAAGCGACGCATATTGGGATGAGGTTGGCAATGAGAAGGGAGGGAAAGGGTATATATACATATATGTATATATATATATATATAGGGAGGTACACATCTTGAACATGCGATGAGTGCTAGTTGTCCCATTCCTCGTTCTCTTCTCCCATCATTCCACGCCAATTATCATCCCTTGTTTGTCTGTTTCCTGTACGCGACATACCGCACAGCTTGACGCGCATTGAAGCTACTTCTCTCTTGTTTCCACACTAAACGTTAATGAGATATTCGTGAATATTCCGAAGCGTAAATGCCTAAATTATAGACATTAGTTATTTTGATAATGTAAATTATAAATTAGTCATTCAAAAAATAAAGTAACCATTTAAATTTTTTATTTTTATACACTGAGAACTAAGTTCTCTTCATTGCCCACCATAAAATTATTCAGTTGAAATATTAATTTCAAATTTGTAAATAAATTAAATAATAATTGGCACTTGTAGAACATGGATTATTTTTATCTTAATCGTGTACTTGTCGGAGACGTATTACCCCGAAAACTAAAAGAATCTTGAACAGTATGTGAAATTGCATTGACAGTATTATTTTAAGAAGTGCTTATTTATTTTCATACATTAATTCAAAGTTGCCGTGAGATTCTACTCAATAGCTCTAAGAATAGAATCTGTTTTATTATAAAATACCCATTATAAATGTACATTATTTAATTAAAAATTTCACTGATTGCTATCTCGTTACTGTGAAAATTTTTAACTCAATACAAAATGCAGCTAATATTAGCTAGACAAAATTAATTTTTAATTTTTTGATGATGTCTTCTTCATCGAGAAAATCTATTAATGCCAATCATTATTAAAATTGAATACAGATTACGGATTTAAAATTTCTCTGATTTATTTTTTAAGTGAAGAGAATAATTGATCCTAATTTCGGAAATTAAACTGTTAAATTTTAAAGTCAATAGGGAACAGTCGTACAATACTATATGAGAATGGGGGAATTTTTGCAAGCAAGGATGAGGGGGTGATATTGTGACGGGTAGTGACTTAGTGAATGTGAGAGAGAGAGCAGAAGGTTAGTGGATAATTCGGGCTGATAATTTACGAAGTAGCTCGATGGGAATCACCTTTACGATTTAAGAGCCAATTTCGAAAGTGCGAGGCGCTGGTTCTACTTAGACGGTGCTCGCTTTCAAAAGATAGAGCAGCCAGAGAAGAGAGTTGAGAATGGGTTGGAATGCTAGCTGGGCGGGCGATAGAAGTAAGGATCGCTAAAGGAGTTTTAGTTTCCACGGGAGGCTAGTACAGGGCGTGAGAGTTTCAGTTTCAATTTAAATAGTTCACCTACACTCTCTTTTTATCTTTATATATACTATATACCTCATGGTTTTTCTCTTGTCGGCGCAATATACTTTTAGTCTCACAACTTTTTCTCTTATTCTTTTACTCAAACTACTTGCCTTGTCTTTTAACATCTCATTTTTTATTTTACTTGTTCATTTTATTTTTTACTCTCTTTCTCTTAGCTAATGAAACATATTCCGAGAGTTATCTCAACGAGCTGGAAGATGGAACGTACAAATATATTCCTCGACCTAGTCTTCATCAATCGTACTGACTATATTATTCACCAGCTATATCTTTGTCGTATCCATATTTCTCAAAAGCTAATGAATGACAAAGTCCCTCGGAAAGTCATCTTATACTTTTAATTTTTATGATTACCGTTAACTCAGCGAATCCACCCTGACTCGCGTACTTTGATCTCGTCGCTATGAAATCTTATCCTCTAGTTTTTTTTTTTTTTCAACATCCATTTCGTCTTCTATATAATTTAACGTATTTTCTTGCTACTACTGCCGCTCCAGTGTTGAACTGTCGACAGATTAAGATCCTCGGGTAAAGAGAATATTCACGAGCCTCCACTGGGGCATGATCTAAATTAAAATCTCCTCAGTAGTATTGACTTAAAGTGTAGTCTCATACATATATTGCTAAAGCTGACGTAAACTTGACCTTTCATTTTCTTATGTTTATTTGTTCCGAATAATTTCATTTACTGTTTTACCAGATAAAAATAAATCAAGTACGATTTATGAGACGTTTACTCGGAGTTATTGATGCTCATTAACAAACCTATGAGTCAAAAGCTACTCATCCTAATTATTTGATGGCATTTAATCTGAGAATCAGACTAATAGCTTGTTATGCTAATGATGACTAAAAAAGTATGAGCCTATATTTTTCATAATTTGTTGAAGTTTAAAGAGCTTAAAGACAAATTTAAGTCCTGGACTGCAAAAGCATCGCAAAGTTTGATTCTATTGAAAGAAGTAAAGAAACTATAAATGCTACAGTATCTTCTAAATATTTAAAATGAGATGAGTGTTTCTTTTCTTCAAAGGAATTTAAATAATTTTTGTAAAACTGTTTGTTAGTGCATTCGAAAAAATATCATTAAATATGACGGTAAAAAATACAATATTAAGTATAATAATTTCTACTTATTGCACGACTCATGATGCGAAGCATGAGAGTGCTTTACGATCGAAAAATTTTTTTCGCCTCACTCCGGCAAGTATTTCAATTATTATACCCTTGTTGGTTCACGGAACTAAGAAATGTTGTATACTATTTTGAAGATAATTTAATGGAGATTAGTTCCATACTTTTCAAAAATTTATTTAGTTCAATAAAAACGGAAAAAACATCAAAATATTAAAAAAAAATTTCCTGTCCGTCAAGTATGAAACCTGTAGACACGATAACTTGCGAAAAAATGCAGTAATTAAATCAAATTTTTTTTAAAAAAGTTCTTTGAACGATTTGTAGAATCCCTATTGAAAATGGCTAGGTAAATCAGTGTCGTTTAATTACAATTAATAAAAAAATAAAAAAGGCTGTACAACTATATCTATATATATCTATGTAAAATTAACATGGATGGTGATATATCTATACGTTATACGTACATTTATTCCACCAGAGGCGCTCGCGGATAACCGTCTTAGTACAGCTTTTTTTTTTGTATTATTGCTAATTGGTAAGCCTGAATTTTTTTTTCAATTCAATTCTTTTTTTTTATTTACATATATTTTTTTTGTCATTAATCGAGATATTTTTTAAATAAGTTTTCTTATAATTATAATGAAAATACTAATATAATTAATTAATTAAAGAAAAAAAAAAACAAAAAACAACAAGAAATTTTAATGAAAGAAAATTGTATATATTTTAAATTTACTCGTGCCTCCCGCCATTTCATTATTATTATTTTTCATGTTTTAATTTTATTATTTCATAATAAATGAGGATTATTAGTCGTGTACTCATGGATTTTCCAAATTTTTTAAATTAAATTTGAATTTTTTTCAAAGCACGTATTAATTATATATTTATATATAAAAAAACTTTAGCTTATAAATATAATTTAAAACAGAAGAAAATCTTTTTAGAAGGAACTAAAAAATATTTCAAGTAAAATAACATTTAATAAAACTTTATTTTTCAATAAAAAATTATTCAAAATATTTTTTTATTTTGAAAAACTATACTGCATTATAAGAACAGTTACATTTCCTAGTTTCAATTTGCCTCATGGTGGATATTATGTATGTACAATATCCTATTCGCGAAGTATGACCTATTTTTTTTTTAACCCTCGAGACATATTCAACATTTGTCTTTTTTATACCGTAGAATCTCAAGTACACTCGAGATTTACATCAGTACACTAAAAAAAAAAAAAACCATATGTCATATAATATTAATTTTTCTGCTGCAGTATTTTCGTATCGTGTCTACATCATTTTCATATTTTCATTTCGTATTGATTTTATATTAAAAAAACTTCGATTTCATTGTATTTATTGACCAGGACGAATAATTTTCATAAGCTTGTCTAAAGAAACATACATGTGTAGGTACATTAATTTCAAGTCCGTGACAATTAAATCTAATTACTCTAATTTTACGCGGGTAGTATTGTCCATTTAATTATTGTTTGAGCGTATATACATTAAAAGCAGCCGCTAGCATTAACATCTATGAAACAGCAAGCTCATACAAGTAATATATATATATATATATATATAAATAAATATGTTTGAAGTATGTATGATAAAGTGAAATGAGAATTCAGTTAGCAAGGCGTGGTATTGCGTAAGGTCAACAAGGGTTAACTTGTTCTTGTAACGAAGACAGGGTTCAAAATATGATGGTCCATCATAACCGACATATGTCAACTAATCAACGTGTTATGATATAAATTTTCTTCAGATGATTCGTCATGATTGTTGGCAGCTATGACCTCATCATTACTGATGACGTTGTATTACACGGACACAAACAAAAATTAAATAAAAATAAGAGTAATAACAATAAAGTGCAAACCGTCGGACCAATTATTTTCGGACGATGCGAAATATTATCGGATAAAAATAATATTTTTCTATTATATCCCTAGGGGCTTTTATGCCGTTGAATACAAATGTTTATCTGATGTATAAAAAACCGTATGTCGGTTGGATAACAATGAGCTGTCGGGATCGCATTACCCAAGTGTTAAATTTATCGATTGAGTATAATTTTTAATTTTATTATCTTAGTCACTCGGTATTTTCTCTTTTTTAATAATAATAATAATAATAATAATAATAATAATAATAATAATAATAATAATAATAATAATAATAATAATAGTAGTATGGTTATTGGTTTTTTTTATTCATTTTTCACTGTGTAGTTGTATAGCAGTGGCTTGGAGTTTGTTAATTTATTTTTGGTTTCGACACTTTTATGAGTAATGAAGGATGATGATCAAGGGTCGAAATCCAATATATATATAATTTAACGTGACAAGGGGGCGTTTGTTCGATCGGGGATTTTAATAGAGATGCCAACCGGCGCCTTTCAATTTGCACGTTAATGAACTTTTTCGCTTTTGTCAGCGAGCTGCTCGGTGAATGTATATGCATCCTGCTGTTATACTCGATCTCGTAACGGTGGCTCGTAAAACGAATAAAAGTGACTCGTTGTTTTCATTTTTATATCATACCCCCAAGTATATTTAAATAATAACAAGTTGTATGTTGATATTGTACTCGAAATATTAGTATCGATTAAAAAGTAACAAAGTTAATAATTAAAATTTGTTTCGACATTTTTTTTTCGCTTTTATTTTTTAATAATACCAGCGTACAACACAAAAAAATTTAATTATTTATAAAATAAAAAAAAAATGCTGGCCTAGTTTAAATATGCTGTGTAACTTTTTAGATGATCGCAATATATCTTTAGATTTGCATGTCTATTGAAAAAAAAAAAAAAAAAATAAATAAAAGTCGCAACAAAGGTATCTTAGAATAGGATCGGTATCCTAACACAGAACATCGCACATAAGGATATAAAAATATAAATATAAGGTAAAAGACCTAGTACTCGATCACTTTATATATTTGTATAAATATATTTAGTAAAATTTATCGTAAATATATATATACAAATACATGAGTGAGCGGGTACTAGTTCCCTGATCGGGTTCTGGGTCCCTTACCGTATCTCATGAAATGGCTCAACCCTTGTATCAATATCCTCGCGACGCAGAAGCAAGTTCATCTTTTCATTCTACACTTTTTTTTATACCTCTCTTTTTACTCTCATGTGCAGTAAATACGAGGAAACCGTACGGTAATAGTGTAGTATATGTAATAGTAACCTAGTATAGTAGAGTGAGAGCTAAGTCATCTTATACGCGTATATGTATATATATTATATGTACATGTAGGCATGTTAAAGCTTTACGGTACTTTATATAGTGCCAAGTAAGCCCCCATTCCTCTTTTGCTTCCGCTACATACACCAACGGTGGTCTGCTGTAACAGGCAAGCGGAAGGAAATTTAATCGCGCTCATGCGCCTTTTCTTCCTTTATTTTTAATTTTCTTTATTTTTTTTTCATCCTTTTATTTTTCGCCTACGTGCCAGTAATTCGTGTTCATCTTTCATGGCTACTTTTTTTTACTCAACCTCGATATTCGTGAGCCTTTTACTATCCGCTTTTATATCTCCTTCACAGCGTATTAGATTATTTTAAGAGTTCTCTTAATATAATTACGTCCTGTTTACTCTATTATTTTTATCTTGCCACCATCATTTTTTTTATCTAATCCAACAGCCAGTGGAATAATTTTCTAATGAATTATGAAAGTCGGTTGACAAAAGATAATTTTAAAAAATATACTCGAGTGTAATTTATTGTAAATTATTGAATGAGGATTAAATGAATGACTTTCTTCGTCACTGTAGGTAGATATATCTCAGTTGGTGTAAACCGCAAATCCCGATCTCCCTAGAGACAATCGTAACGTCGAAAAGACGAGAGAAACGGGCACGAGAGGGTTTGTAAGTGATGTATGAGGTTGCGGGTTACCATCCATGCCTTTGCTTTCAGTTTAGATAGAAGAAATAATGTTTTCAAAGTTTTTCCGTTCTTGATGTTGCATTTTGCGTTTATCTGATCTACACCCTAATAAAATAATAATAATAAATAATAACAATAATAATAGTAATCATAATAAAAAAACCGCATTGCGGGGTTTGGGGGGAAGACACCACCATTACCCTTTCAAACATAAAATCCCCATTACCGCCAAGATGCACGTGGAGTTACAAGAGTTACGAGGACTCTCATCGCGCAACGTCTTTTATTATATTTACGATTTAGATACAATTTTTATTTTTTCAATGAGTCTAGCTGTGGTTACACATATGAACGTATCCGTATCAGCTGTGCAATGAATATTGAGGAAAAAAAAATTGGCTTACGGCCATTACAACAAAAAAAATAAAAAATATGACAGATATTTTTTACAACACAAAATATATAGGAGTTTATTTTTTGCTTTTAATTATTTACTTAAATTTTTTATTCTTTTTTCGGTTTATTTTTTGTGACAATCACTGAAATAATTATTAATCCCAATATAAAAGAATCCAATAATTGTTATTTATTTTTCGCTGTAGAATATATTGTCAATGTTAATTTTTTATGAAACTTCCCATACAAAGAACGGTGATCGGTCGATCATCGGGCTATGATCGCCGTCCGATCCTCGAGCATCGGCTGATGATCGGAATATGTATAGGCGCAAGACTCGCTGGGCATCGGATGTTAACATCAGCGCAAGACTGCCTATTGAGCGTCGGCCGAGGATAGTAACCGAGTATCGGCCGAGGATAGGATCCGAGGATTATCCTATTGTACACTGAGAACAAAATTTTCTTCTGACAACTAATTTTTGTTATAATGAAATATATTAGTGAGCCTTAGAGAATGAGTTATTAACAATAATTAAATATTATTTAAAAATCACAGAATATTTATTTAATAATTGAATAAATGCATATTTAGACAAATAATTTTATTTGCTTAATTTTAAATTTAAATTAAATAATTATTATTATAATTTAATTATTATTATAGTTTAATTATTATTATAATTTTATAATAATAATAAAAATAAATTAAATAACTTATTTCTTTGACGCGTACTTTTTTTTATACTATGACAAAAATGTTCAGGGAAACATTAGAGTCAGTGTAATACAGAATAACTATATTACTATCAAAAATAGGTAATCGTCACTCTGCTGATTTACAGCAAGTAATCAGTCCCATATATGCTTCAAGTTGGGAATATAATAATTCTGAAATAAGTTTCTTACCAGGGACACATTACAACTGGTGAGCGCGATCTAGTGGCAAGCACCGCACTACTTCCGCTACTGCTGCCTAGCACCATAACTTTTTAAATCAATAATCATTAGGTTTAAATAGATATTTATTAACCTCGACCAAATATATATATTTATTCTAAATGAATATATTTTTTGGTGTCTAAGTAATATTTATTAGAGTTAAGATAATACTTTGCTTCAATATTTGAATTTCTTGGCACTATAAAATAGTTTAGTTGTCCATTAAATAAATATTTTCTTAACTTTACCAAATAGTTTTCTTATCTAAGAAAGAGAAATATTAATGTCAACTAAATAGAATCTATTAAATCATTTGTTAAAAATGACAAAATAGATTATGTTGACGTAATAAAATTTACTTTAACAGAATTTAACAAAATCAATTTAATTGTCCGAAGAGAAATGTTTTCTCAGTGTACAAAATCACTAAAACTATTCTCATCACTTTCATTATTACTATTAAATACACTATAATTAATTTCTTTATTTACAACATTATTTACGATTGTTTCACTGTGTAAATTATCATGATCACGATCGTTTGTACTATTATCATTAACAATTTACACTGAGGGTTTATTAGGCGGTTGAGATCTATTGTCCATGTATTTGTTTAATGCCCGATGTTTTCTTACACGGTCAGACACGATTTTATAAATTACAGAATTTTTTTTAATCACGACGATAAATTTATTTTCTGTTATATTCAGTAATGTTTCTGTCTAATGAAAAGTATATACAAGTAAATATAATGCTTAAAAATAGCTGACGTGATATTTATCGCGCATGCGCAAAAGAAAATTTATCATATCATCGACCGAGGAACGGCCGATGATCGGATGTCATTGTTATGAATATAGTTCGGTTACCGATGGTGTGACAACCATAGGCTGATGATAGTGCACCGACGCTCGACCGAGCATTGGTTGCCGAGCCTCGGTCGATCGTAGATTTTTTTCGAGCATCGGCGACTTCGTATGGGTTATTCATAGTCTGCCACATATGTAAATTAGTTTAGTATTTGCAACTTTAAATAACGAGGTTTTATTGAAACAATAAGTAGATACATATGTGGTAATAATAAAATGACATGTATATGTACATATGAATAAATAATTAGATACTCAAGTCTCGATAATTTTGTTCTATATACATCAAAATTTATAACAATAAATAATTAAAAACTTGAGTTTGTTATTTTAAGTAATCCAATAATATCTTGCATTAATTACACCACTTAAATAAAATTAAACTTTAGCAATTAATTTAATACGTCTATAATTGTTCTGACAAATATAAATTTTTTCAAAATAACTGGCATGCTTAAAAACATAGTAGACGTGGATGTAATAGATTTGTTACGAAAATAAAAGTTTACTGGCACGGATTTCGCAGTCAGCGAAACTATGAATAGCCCGAAAAAATAAAGCAACATATTGACACTATGACATTATGACTTTTATTATTATTACAATATTATTATTATTATTATTTTGGAATTTCGTCTATTTACAACATAAAAGCGGGCGCCGGGTATATTAGGATTGAAGGTGATCCTTCCACAACTCATGCTCTTCTTTATTATATCCCAAAACCTTGTGTAGGCTCTCTGATGCTAGAAAGACACTACATACCTCCCAAAGAATTACTTCCATCGTGGGAGCTTAAGAATTTATCGCCGTTCCCTGAAGTACGCGGGAATAACGATTACTCTGGTATTTTATTTTCTCGTCGAGATATATGTGAAACGTTAAATGGATGTAAGGAAAAAAAATTGCCACTTAAGTGTTAAAGAGGATATATATATATTATTTATATATTATATAAATTAAAGTACCAAGAAGATACTGTGTATGCACAAGGGTCCAAGTTATACTTATCCGCTAAAAGTTTTGCTGCTGTATATGTTAAAAGTCTATTTAATTCCGCAGGGCGTCAGCAAAAGTTGCTGGTCTGTATAACAGATACGCACTGTCTGTATCGTGTAAGAAATTAAGCTCTTGTCCCGTGGCGTCTGCTGTCGAGTTGACGTGGGCGCGAAGTTCGGCAAAAGAAAAAAAAAGAAAAATCGTTGAGGTAGTTACAACCGTTTAGTTGAGACGTAAAAACGTTTCTTGAGTAGTTGTTTCTCATCTCTTATTTTATCCCTTCTTGTTTTTTGTTTACTCTCTTACTTGATAACCACTTGTGTTTAGTGATATATACGACAATTGTCATTTAAATCTTGAGACAGAATTTTTTGTACAGCATTATAATTATCAAGGCTTCATTGTATCTTATATCTTACCGTTAATTGGTTAAAATGATCATTAAGTCACTTTAAAGAGAGTGGTGTTAAAAATGTACTCGTTTTTGATGTTGAAATTTAACACCGAAAATCTTAACACCTACACCGCTTGGCCTTATCCTGGTTTTTTTTCACAGTGTAGTTATTGTACTTCAATATCGATAGATTTATATGACTAGATGTGAATATTTTAGTATACTGTAAAAAATCATCGGGTAAGTCTAAGCCGGTGTAAATATTCTGTATGCAGATAAAAAAGTTGTCTTGATTCAAGAGCGAAAATTTTGAACCAAGAATTCCATTTTGAAGAAAATGATTTTCTTGAGTTAAGAGAAAAAATTCTTGAACCAAGAGAAATTTACTTGACCCAAGAATAATTTCTTGGCTTAAGAATTTTTTCTCTTGACTCAAGAAAATCATTTTCTTCAAAATGGAATTATTGGTTCAAGATTTTTCCTCTTGAATCAAGTCAACTTTTTTATCAGTGTACTGGTGTTCAAAAAAATTCCCCGGTGTTAAAATAACGCCGCCACCGGTGTAGACATTCTTTACCGGTGTTAAAATATTTTACTTTGTGAATACCCGGGTCAAAAATAAAACTTGATTCAGACTTGGTTAAGCAAGTCGAAATTTGGAGCCGTTTTTCACAAGACAAACTCGACTTTTTTACGGAGATATGAAATACATTGAGTTTTTGCCTTGGTTTAAACTTAACTGGCTTACTTAGTCACGATTTAAGACCAAAAAGTTTAAATCAAGTCGAAACTGACTTGGTTCAGACTTATTCGACTTAAATTTTAAGACGAAAAAGTCAAGATCAAGTTGAAACTGACTTGATGTAATCTTATTCGACTCAAATTGTAAGGCGAAAAAATAAAAACTAAGGTGAAATAATTTTAATATATTAAGGCGAAAGTAAGGCGAATAAATAACTTTTTTACGACTTGGTTCAGCAAGTCAAAAGTAAGGTGAATGACTATCGTGCTCGAAGTAAAGACAAATAAGTTCAAACTAAGACCAAAAACTACAAATAAGTTGAAGTAAGTTGAAACTAAGATGAACAAAGTTGAAAAAGTTGAAAAAAATTTAATTCAAGTCGAAAAAGTCGAGATCTTATCGAAAATCATTGGCAAATCGATAACTTCAAAAGAAAATAAGGTGAAGCGAGCCTGAATCAAGTTTTATTTTTGACCCGGGTACTGACTCGATCACTATACTTGTTAATAAATGATATTTTTTATTAATTTTAATGAAGAACTGACATTTTTGTGTTTTATAATCTTCAAAGTTAATACTCCAACTGGACGCAGTTTACCCCACTTTTATACTGGCAATTACACCGCTTATACACCGGTATTTTAACACCGCCGAATTACGCCTCCTACACGGGTGTAATTTCATTTTAACACCGGAATTAAAATGAGTCCATTTTTAACACCGCTCTTTTTACAGTGTATTAACTTTATGATACTGTTAACAACGATACAAAGTAAAAATACCGTAATTCTTATTTAATTGCTCGTAAAACATTTCAGTGACGTCACTTGGCAAATATGAAGGGAAATAAATATTAACGACAATTAAGGGTGAAGTTCAATACGCAAATTATATTAATAAATCGGAATAATATGCTGACACATTTGAGGAAGGAATTCTATATTTTTTCATTTTTATTGAAGGGAAAAATTTGAATTTTACGCGAGTCATAACTTCCTACAAGTTAGGCGTGTTTTGTTTGTATGACATTGATCATCATGACGATGTATGACTCAATGGGAAAAATCAGCTTACACATAAGCACACACATAACCATATACATATATTATAGTATGTACATTGAAATTACAGATGTGTGAAATTAGCGAGTGAACCGATAACGTTGAGTTGTAAGCGCTGTTGTTTGAATATTACGCCCAACACACCGTCCATATACCGGGCACTGAAAGTTAAGGGTGTACGCGCTAAATGACACGATTGTATGACGCGTTGGTTTACCTTGCTGCGAACATGTATGCGTATGAGTGTAAGTTAATATAGCAGCGTAACCAACTGTACATGCACGTGTCTACGCAGTCGCGTGTGTCCATCAAATATCATGTATTAAATTCGTATTCTCGTTTCCTTCTCCATCTCCTTCTCTTATACTCTATTTCCGCTCGATAGTAATACACCGGTAGCATTGTATACTAATCTCCGTTAAATAATGCCGCGAATATCGTGTAATCGTAAATTACTTATACATATCATATCTGTATAAATATTTAATTATGATTGATAAATCTTTTGAAATATATTTCAAAGTTATTATTTTTTTATTGCTAAATAAATTGATATTAGTATAATATATATAGGAGCGTAATACGTTAATTATTATAATAGTAATTATATTAATTTAAATCCGTTATTATAAGTCCATTAGTACCATTTAAAATTAATACTGAGTGCATTATCAGTTGCGACGTTTCATCTGTTTATTCAGATTTTATCAAGCTTTTACGCGATAATTACCATTGTTATTAATTTTTAATAACATTATGGTTCGAGAATTCTGTTGCAATTATTTTTTTTTTAAATAGACACAATTTTATGTTAGCTATCATAATTTTACGATTATAAAGATGATTAATTTTTCATTTACAGTAAAGGAATCGTCGATGACTTGCAAGTTATAAAGCATTAAAGAAAGTAAAATCCGTTATAAAAAGCGAAATGAAAAGTCAGAATGATAGAGGTTTTTTATGAATGAATATTATAATAAAATACTCATATAGATTCGATCGTCATGTTTCAAGTGATGGGCATCATCAAAGTTGTCGTAACTTGGTCACAAATCCCCCAAGGGAATAATATACATTCGAAATAGAAAAAAAAATATTAGTTATAAAATTTATGAATGATGTCTTTAATAAATTTGAAACGATATATATTTTATATATATATTGGATGTAGGGGAAGGGGGGGGGGGTACTTAAAGAAATACTATGGTTCCGAGAACTCAAATACGCTAATCTTTTTGTTTTTAATGATATGCGAAGTAAATTAAAAAAATTTTCACTTTGGCGGGCCAAATGGGCCCGTACGAAAAAAGTATATATATGGGCAAATTTCATATATGAGACATATATAAGACATATATGCCTCATATATGTCTCATATATGTAATTTGCCCGTATATATATTTTTTTCGTATGAAGGCATCCCCTAAAAGGCGAAAAAAGAAAATTTCTGAGTATTAAATAAAATTGATCAAATTAAATTTTTTTGAGAGCGATTTACATAAAGAAACATTACATTTTACACAATTATTGGGTGCAAAAGTAGAAAGAAAAATTTTTACGGGTTTTTATCATAAATCAAAAGCCATCGACATTTTTTGACAAACTCGAATTTTGAAAAAGTTTAACAAAAAATATTCAAAATAATACTCAATTATTTTTACAAAAGTGATTTTGGAATATTTAAAAAACATTTAAAAAATAAAATTTTTGAGGTACCCCGTTTTACCTACCCTACTCCCTATTGCCCCTCCCCTCCCCTATATCGAGAAAAACTTGATTGAAAATCGGTTTTGAACATCTCCCATTATAGAGAAAAGGTCATCCAATTTCCTAGACCCTCCGTTACACATACATGCATATTTTAAATTAATTTTCCAACATATATATATTTTTTTTATCATAAAAATATATTATTTCCATTGAGTAAGTTGAGCAAGTGCGCCTGCTTAGAATGATAAATTCATCCCCTGATACAATGCATGTGATATATATAACTTTATATAATATAATGATACAGGTTATAAAGTCTTTGGAGAAAGGCGTAACGTAGAATCAGTAATCTGCGTCTGTCGTGACGCTGGTAAGCCGTCTATTCAAAGCATTAGCATCTCTCTCCACAGGGTAGCGATATTATATTATGTCTCCACTATTATATATTATATATTACGTATGTATATGTATATATAGACACTACCAGCAGGTAGTGTCTACGGTTATTCTCACAGACACAGATGTCACGCCTATTATATCGCATTATCCATGTATATATTTAACAGGCGGAGCAAGTCGTCGCATAGTGTCAGATTAACCACCGCATATCAAAAACTTGAAATTTAATCTGGCTTTTCTTATTCACTTTGATACCTGTGATCACACACATCACTTCTCAAATAATTTATCATCATTGTATTATTATAATAATAAAATAATATATTATAGGGGAAGGGGGGGCAAAACGGGATACTTAACGAAAAATTTAGTTTTTAGGGACGTAAATATCGTAAATTGGCTTTATTTTGATTCTATTTGAAATAAATATAACGAATTTTAGACTGCCATCAGAAAAAAATTTTTATTTTTTGCGGGCAAAATGGGATACCCCAAAAAAAAAGTAAATTTTTTTTTTTTTTCTTCAAGTGAATAAAATTGATGTAATAATGTCTTTCTAAATTGATGTTCAACAGAAAAAGTCAGTTTAAAAAACAGTCGGTAAAGGTAGAGGTCGACCCTGCAAAAATCAGCACAAAGATGACGCCTTTTGTATTTACTGTGATCAAAAGTACAGTGAATCGTTTGAATCTTGGACGCAATGCCAACTTTGTCATAGGTGGGCTCATGATTCATGTGCTGGTGTTTCGGACAACGATACTCAATTTATCTGTGATTATTGTGAATAATTTTAGAGATTTATCTTTCATTAACGATGAATCAGTTATATATCGTTATCGTTATTTATTATAAATTTTAATACTTATGTTAAAAATAATGTTAGTTAGTTTTCATTCCAAAGAAATTATTTTTATAAGAGAAATAATTAAATATTGAATATTAGAAAATTAACATAACTGTTAATAATGTGATATTATAGCACTAAAGTTATAAAATATTACAAAATTATGAAAGTTACAATGTAACGGTTAAAATTATGATGATTACCAATGTTACAGCTTTAGAGTTTTTATCAGTATTATTGTTGTTATTGTTCTTGAGTTAATTAAAGAAATAAATTTCTTAATTTGTGATACTCCATGAAAATAAATTTGTAGTACGATAAAATTTGTACATTTTTTTTATTTATACTTTTCGCAAAAAATATAAAAATGTTTTTTTTTTAGCTTTCGATAGTGTAAAATGATACTAGATGTCATTTTTGACCATTTTCGAAAGTTTTTTGAAAAAAAAAAATTTTGACGAAATTTCGAGGGTATCCCATTTTGCCGGCCTATCCCGTTTTGCCCCCCCTTCCCCTATATGTATCTCATATTATCACATTATGTATAAACTTAAATATTTAAGCTGATTTAGTTAGTTATAATTGCTCCATAATTGATGAGTGATAACTTATTTATTCTTTGCAAGTGCATCTGAACATAAATCACTTTTCAATGGTACTTTAATAGTTTGAGCCACTTGAGAGATAGAAACTGACAGAAATGCTCATCTTTGAACATTAAAACTTTACGGAATATTGTTACTGATTGTTGTAGTTTCTTGTGTGATGGTAATGCGATGATTACTTACTGGGAATATATGAGCTTGATGAGTTTCCGTTTATCGACTCGATGTCGATTGTTAGTTATGACCTGAGCACTTGCTCTAATCTATCCTCTTTAATGCTGTTGAACTTACGTCTATGTATGGATGTATGGATGTAGATATACAATGTATCGATTTGTGTCTAGACATAATTGGCAGTTGATATGTAGTCATATATGTATACTATATAGGTTCATAAGTAATACCGTGAGATCAACGGATTCATTAGCGGTATAATTGATAAAAAATTTTCTATTCATAATTTAAAACATTATTAATTTTTTTTTTTTTTTTTTTAAATTGTTTTTGATAGAAATTTAGTGAAAAAAATTGTGACAGGTTGATAAAAGGAATTTTTTAAATTAAATTGGTAAAAAAGCAAAAGAAAAAAGTAATTGAAAAATGGCAGAATAACTTGATGGGCCACAGGATTAAACTGACCGCGATCTGGTAAAACGTGTGAGTGTCATTAACGAAATTCGTTAACGGACTCTAGAGATTTTCATATGATGTATGTGCAGGAGATAAGAGTCTCATTAATTTAAAGCATCATATTGCTTATGTTTATTTACTAAATAAGAGAATAAAAACTAAAAAAATAAATTAAAAGCTACGATGCTTTTAATGGAGAAGAAAGATAATAAAAAAAAAAAAAAATATTAATCTAAAATTACGTGATAAGAATATGTATATGTACAACAGAAATGTTCGCACTCAAATACTTGATGTATATAGAGCTTTATACCACGAGTCTACATCCACATTAATCGTACATCATTTAATAACCGAGTAAATGAACAAAAGCCGAGTAAAGTAAAAAGAAAAGTAGTCGTTGGCGGGCGTAGTGAGGTCAGAGCCCGTCAGAGATCGAAGGTTAATCGCGTGGAATCGCGTAATTACGCATCCGCTGCTCGCTCTCTTTTCATTGGCACGAGCATCACGAGAACAAATTTTTCCTTTTTTATTTTTTATCAGTCCTTTTTTGCGTTTTTTGTTTTTATTTTTTGTTCACTACTGTCTTTTTTTCTTTTAGTTCCACGCGAATTTTTCATCTGTTCTGAGAACCTGCAAAAATTACCAGCGCAATGGAGATACAGATATCTCTCTTTAGTCTGGTTGTTGAGAGGAAATCACTCTCATTGACGTTGGAATGTGTGAAGCAGCCACGGTTTACCTTGCTTGGATTTTGCTCGTCTTCATGTCGATTCCATCCGGTAAATTAACTCGGAATTTCCATAATCTTCTCCTCATTCATGGTAAGCACTTGATGTATATCTATTATTAGATAAACTGCACGTTAAAAAAAATCTAATTTTATAGCAATTTGTTTACTTTTTTCTGCACTTTTTTAAAAATGATTTTACGTTTTTCACAAGATAATTTACAAAGAGAACATCAAATGTAACTTATGGTAAAAAAATGATGCTAATATTTTTTCCGAGTCTCATAGGCACTGCCGAAAGTCGTTAAAAATAAAATAAAATATGATAAATATAAAAGCTAGGGTAGAAATTTATAATGCAACTGGCCAGAAATAGTAAATTTAATATTATATAAAGTAATGGAATGAAGTTATCGCCAAGTATTGTGTTTTTATAAAGCTCTGGAGACTTGAGGGGATGTAAAAGTCATTTTCCCCTTCGAGTGTATGTCGAACATCCTGAAAAATATACTTATGTACATATACTTGCACGAGCATTGTACAAAGAGATATTAAGTATTTATGACACCAGTGAGCGTTGCAGAGCGATGGCGTGTGCGCGTCTTAATGAGCTATACCACCGAGACAGCCGCTCGCTGAGTCACTCCCCGTGCATTACAAACATACATACATACATATATGTTGAATGTACAAACTGTCCCCTCACATAATACACCGCGTTAAGCTCCCTACTTTCATTTTATTATCTGTCTCCTATTTCACTTGATCGTGTGACTTTTATCCGCATCACTCGCGTTACTATTCTTTCTCTTTTGTTTATTTTAATTACTCTATATAAATAATAAAAATAATAATAATAAGCAAGCAAAAGTTTACCGCGATCAATTGTTACGTCTTTCTCTAAACTTAAATATATCCGTTTACATATTCGTTACATCTGTACACTTTAAAAAGAGCGGTGTTAAAAAATATTTACTCTGGCGGTTGTGTCATTTTAACACTGCTTTCGGTGTTGAAATTTAACACCGAAAATTTCAACACCTACACCGTCTAGACTTACCCCAGTTTTTTTTTTATAGTGTACGTAATCTTATCAGTAAATCCCGAGTCAAAAAATTGAACTCACATTTGACTTACGTTAACTTATAGAACTTACATTGAACTTATATGAGCTTAATCAACTTAAATTAAACTTAAATGACTTATTGGGCTTAATTATAACTTGAATCGACTTAAATAAAAATATTGACTCAATTATTACTTACCTGGAATAAAATGAAGCCAAATTGAACTTAGATGTACTCCCGAGTCGAAATTTGAATCGTAAGTCGAACGTTGAAATCGTCATCTAGTTCAATGTTAAAAAAGATGGACAAAATTAATTACCTTCGGCTTTTCCGTGGGGGATTTAAGCAGGTTAAACGATAAAAATACTCCCGTTTTTGCATGATCCGACTTACAGACTTGAATTTTGGCACAAATATTTCCAACAATCTTACGAATCTCCCACCATCGGTATTTTTTCCGATAACTAACTCCAAGGAGGGTTTCAGTGGGGTCAAAAATTGAAACACTCGCGTTTTTACACTATCGGGCTTACAGACTTGAACTTTGGCACAAATATTCCCAAAAATCTTGCAAATCCCCCACCATCGATATTTTTTCCGATAACTAACTCCAAGGAGGGTTTCAGTGGGGTCAAAAATTGAAACACTCGCGTTTTTACACTATCGGGCTTACAGACTTGAACTTTGGCACAAATATTCCCAAAAATCTTGCAAATCCCCCACCATCGATATTTTTTCCGATAACTAACTCCGAGGGGGGTTTTACTTGGGTGAAAGATGTAAATAGTCTCGTTTTTGGACTATCTGACTTACAGACTCGAACGTTGGAACAAATATTCCCAACAATCTTACGAACCCCTTTACCATCGGTAAACCCTCCTTGGAGTTATTTTTTGGAAAAAATACCAATGGTGGGAGATTCGTAAGATTGTTGGGAACATTTGTGCTGAAGTTCAAGTCTGTAAGCCCGGTAGTGTAAAAACACGAGTATTTTTATTTTTGACTCCACTGAAACCCCCCTACTAGATGACGATTTCAACGTTCAACTTACGATTCAAATTTCGACTCGGGAGTACATCTAAGTTCAATTTGGCTTCATTTTATTCCAGGTAAGTTATAATTGAGTCAATATTTTTATTTAAGTCGATTCAAGTTATAATCAAGCCCAATAAGTCATTTAAGTTTAATTTAAGTTCGTTAAGCTCATATAAGTTCAATGTAAGTTCTATAAGTTAACGTAAGTCAAATGTAAGTTCAATTTTTCGACTCGGGATACTGCAATAATTTAGAATGGAATCCAAATAACTTCATTTGAATATCTTTTTTCATAAATTTTCTTAGTTATTCAATTGACTTTATTAAAATTTAGTTAAACTAATTATTCTTCTGTCAACCATGAAAATTTCATTAAAAGTTCTAGTGAACTAAAACGAAATGTAATTATATTTTGTCAATTATCTGTATCCATTATTCGTATTTTATTACTTTATTACAAACATATTGTCTTTAACGATAATCCTAAAAAATTTAAATAACTCTTATTAAAATAAATTATAAAATATGTATATACGTCTAAAATGTAAATGGTATTTAGCTTTAACTCTCATTATCGTGTTCAACTTTTCACTCTACTTCACGGTATAGGATTACCAAGTGTTCACCCACGGGACAAACTGTAGAAAATTCTCTTGCTACTTCTCGTAAATTTAATCTGGCTATTCGCGATGCTGAGACGGCTTTGTCGAAACGATGAGCAAGAGAAAGATCGTTTAATCCCACGAGGGATGATGTTAGACGAGTGCTCTTGTTTCCTCAAGTCATTAAGTAATGACTAATAATATATCTATAGTATTTAACAATATACATTCATCCATCTACATCTATATTTTTAAACACAGACATAAATATATAGTCACAGAAAAGACTATTAAATAAACTTCATATCATTCGAATCTCGCGTGATTGCAAGTAATTAATCGTGTCGCTTACTCATTCAAACTTATTTATCCATTAACTATTAACTGTTTGCATTTTAATAACTTTATTTGCTTATTATTATTATTATTAATGTAAGCTACTCTTTCCTTAATGCCGAGCCTTTTGCTCATTAGGCATCTTGAGGCCCGTTGCTTCTGACGTCAGAAGCCACCCCTACTAAATAAGAGTCGAGAAAGACATTGAGGGATGGAGAAGATGTATTCCGTTGGGACCCTCTGAAAGGACCCAATGTGACGTCATATAGTCATTTTCACCCTTTCCCTTATTATATCAATCATTGTTAGCTGTCCAAATTATAGGACACAGTTAGAAATTTTGTGTTAAATTCATATTAAATTGTCTGTTTCTATTAATTCAATACATTGCGTTTTGATCTTTATCACTACTTTCATGATAAATAAATGAACACATAAAATATGTTATTTCGACAGAAAATTTGTGTTAATTTAACAGACTTTTCATGTCAAAATTAACTAAAAAACATAAGCACATAACCTAATCAACTCAAGTATACATTTAACCTTAGTACGACTCATGTCAATATAGCAAACAATTAGTTCGATTTTCTGTGATTTTTCTGAAAAATGGAGCTATGAATTGTCCTCCTGTAGAATGAGCATAAAAAAATCATTAAACCTGATCATAAAAATATGAAAGTTATCTATGATTATATTTAATTGTAATTCACTTATAATCCAAGGTTTCTTGCAGACAATACTGCTGCAATGCTTTACTTGGTCATAGTAATGAAGAAACACGCGGGTGTTTAGTTAAACAACACAACTTTTGTGTTAATTTTTAAATAACACAAGAACATCATTCAACATAAAAAATCAGTTAAACATAATAACACAGACTGTTTGTGTTGAATTAACAGATTTCTGTATTGAAAATTAGCACAAAAAATTTAACCACATAATTTTTCAACACAAATACACAAAATTTCTAGCTGTGTGTCCAAAATATACGATTAGCTGTTGAGTTTAATTATGTTCAATAGTTGAATACAAATTTGGTTATATCAATGCCGGACCACGTTGGCCATCTGACGGAAATTCAAATAAACGCATGCAAAAATTACTATGACCATAGTAAAATTTCCATCGGTTGGATCACGATTTACTGTTACTACTGTAATTTTTACTATGGTCATAGTAATTTCTGCATGTGTTTACGTCGATTTCCTTCAGATGGCCAACATGGTCCGGCTTTATGACACCATAGCATTTCAAAGAAGAATAATTTCTCCGTAGTGTACTAGCAAGTGAAAAACATCAAAGTGCCCTTCTTAGACTAATAGTTTTTTTTTAAATTATTGGTTTCTCCTTTCTTCTGTTTATTAATTTAAATTTTTACTTCGCACAAAATGGGTAAACAAAAGCGCGTACAAGTAAGATATCTAAAATGATAGTGCTTAAAGATGGCGCGTAGAGGGTTTTAGTGAAGTTTGTTTGACCTCTTGGACCAATGCCAAATATAAATTGGCTATTGACCAAACTAATGGTAGTGTGTTACTACTCTAGTGCGTCGTACTGTGCTGAAATGCCTCAGCCTTGTTACACGTCGTATATTCGATTATCTACTGGTTTATTACATAGACGTGGTCAGAGAGAGCTCATTCTACACCCCAATGTATGTTTACTGTTTAACGTATATATTGTAATATAAATATGTATATAAACATGCAACCAACAAATTATTCATTTCCGTGAGAAAAAAAAGTTAATGGTGATTACATCTGATTAAAAGTTTTATGGAAAAAGTTTAAAATTTTTTAATTAAATTAATGGTTGATGTTTGTTAAAATTTTTTAATGAATAATTTATAATGGGTGTTGTTTTTTAGGTTTTATTCTAGTGTTGAATGTTGAAAATAGTTAACCTCAATCAATCGTTTGGTTGGAGAATTTTTAGTCGGCTGTCAGATTCGTACAGGTTCGTAGTCGGATGTAATTTGACGCACGTGATTCGTAAAAGATCCTAGTTAGCAGGCGTTATAGGTGGGTAAATTACATGACAGTGGAGTGAAAATTGAAGGACTGCTTGGGGGCATTGTGGCACATGGCAATTGAAATTAATTGGATGTGTAATAGTAGGGAAAGATAAATAAAAAAAAAAATGAAGTAGATTTTTGGAGCATAGGTGTGAGCTTGAGATGATGATGATGATGATAGTGATAATGATGATGATGATACTGGGGCTTTCTGGTACATAAAATAAAATGGCAAAACTGTCTATGCATGAATCAATTGATCCCAAAGTATTTCAATCATTGCTTTATTGCGTCAAAGAACTCTTAAAGATAAGTGAAGTGAAGGAAAGCATGTTACTGAATAGTATAAAAGAGCAATAACAGAAGTAGTAGCATTAAAGAGTCGCAAGGACGACAATGAAAAAGTGAAAAGACTAGAGTTTTAGCAACGAAGAAAAATATACCCGTCGTTGAAAAGAAATTCCTTAGGCGTCAAGTACCCTAGGTGCTTTTTCTTTGTATACTCGAAGGATTTTCCTCTAATGAAATAATTAAAATTACAAAGCTTCCCCGTGACATCCGGCTTAAATATCGCGGTAGAAAGTTTTTTTTTATTTTTTTTTTTTTTCGTGTGTGCAAAGAGTTAAATTGAAATTTTCTGCATCGGTAATTGAATGCGTCGTTGTCGCAAGGAATTACGTTCTCGGTGTTTCCAATACCTACCAGCAGAGTAATTAAGTTCGATAAACTTGCTGAAGTTGTTGCGGTATATTTTGTTTTATTTTTAAGCCAAAATTTATGTCCATCGTTGAGAGTAGGATAGAAATAAATAACTTTATTAAATTGAATTAATTTATGATAATAAGGGCCTTTGAATTATTAAAATATGGATTTTTCATTTGCTATTTTATTTTATTTTATTTTTTTTCTTTTTCACCGTCTGGTTATTTTTTGCCCTCCATTATCAGAAATGACGACGAAGGGTCGTGACAAAGAGAAACACCTCAGGGGATCTGGGGACACACTATGTCTAGGGTACATTACAGTGTATCGAGAATCCCTTGGCTCTTTTTCTCGGCTACAAGAACCATCAGTATCCTATGCTATACTATACATATATTTATATACATATATATACGGAAAGTACGTGCGTCGCGTGATCCAAACGTGTTAAAATATCGGTTACTTCGTGTTTCAGATGGTAACTCGGTTATTATTTGGCAAAAAAGATGCGACCAAAAGCGAGTATAAGAGCAACATAATGCTGAGTTGAAACGTTTGATATCGAAAGCACACATTTTACATCGTTAAAATTTTACGAGCTTGGGCTTTGTAATCATACGATCCTTTTTTTCTTTCGTTTGTATTTCTCTTTGCCCTTTTTTTTAAGTTATTTATTTATTTATTTTCTCTCAGTTAATATTTACTTTTAAGTCTTAACTTAAACATTTGTTAGCACACACACACACTTACACAGCCAAATTGCCTGTGGCGTAACTTTTATTGTAACGCGCGCGCTACGCCAACTATTTGGCTAAACAGCCATCGGCATTTTTGACCGGTCACGCCTACTGTTTGCTTCGCAGGAATTTGTTTTCTCACGTGTAAGAGCCAAACTGTTCATTCAGTGTAAGAGTCACTATCATTATAGCATCATCGCGCGACGTCGGTCTAGTTTACAAAGGTGATCATCTTAAAAATAAAAATATTAAAAAATAAATTGATCCCGAGAGCTATAGGATAGCCAGCGTCTTTTGACGTGGATAACGATGCCGATCACCTGGTACATGCTCGCTATAAGAAGATTCTAAATTTATATACATATACACAGAAAAAAAAGTTATCTTGAGTCAAGAAAATATTTTTGAAGACCACCGTTTTCGGGAACCAAGTCAAGATTTTCTTGAGCTAAGAGAATTTATCTTGGTCAGATAAAATTACTACTTTATCTGAGAAAGTTTAGGTCTCCAAAAAAATTTTCTTGAATTAAGAATATTTACCTTCAACCAAGAATTTTTTTGTTTCTGTGTATATACAGGATATAAAATATAAAATATCGGATGTATTGAAACCACACTAAGCTAAAAAAACTTATGTATAAAAAGTATGAATTTGTTGTTGTGTTGGTAGAATGAAGCCCGACACTTTACTAAAAACTCTTTTGTCTCTTATTCACTATTCTTTATAATAAAATATCCTTTTCTTTCACCTTTGTACTTCCTTTCAAGCCACTCATCCTAGTCGTTCTCTATACATGCCCGTATCTACCGGATAATAGAGTGCCACCAAGACTCGATTCATCGAGATTCTAACGTCGATTTATTCTCTTATCTCCTTGCTCGTCTTTCCCTCTCTGTCACCAAACTTGTTCGATTACCGCGTGTTTGATTTTCAGGTACATTTATCATTATTTCAAACTTACGGAATAAGACTTTTAATGAAGTACCTGATTTATTATCATACGGAGAGGGCTGGGCAATATGGGCACACTAGAAAAATGCAATATTGTTATCCACTTGATAAAATTTTAAAAATCATGAAATAATTTTTTTTTTATAAAAATACATCATTACTTTAAATTAATTATAAAAGTAATAAAGTAGAGCATTCAATTGAAGAAAAAAAAAATTCTTTTGCACTCTATTTCTCCGTGACAGACCATTTTGTCAGATAATTTAATTTTAATTGCTACGTCTCTTTAAATACGTGTAATTTTTATTATTGTTCATAGCACTCGATTTTTAAATTTTATTGAATTATTATTTATTTCTTTAAGTACAAACGTGATTTGTTAAGACGGACTATTTCTATTAGCGACCTCATGCGGTTGTTATGTAAGGGAAAAAAAGAAATAAAAATAACATTTTCTGCGCACAAGATTACGTTGCTCAGAAAAAATTATTACTAATACTACTGCAGTATTAGTCCTAGTAGTAGTAGTAGTAATAGAAGTGTATATATATATTTATCAAAGTTTTGGTTGGCTCATGCGCCTCGTCGTCGGTTACATTCCCTAGTGAGTCTAAAAAATTAATGTTACCATTAATAATTTCTGAACTTCGTTTAGTTTTTTATAACCGAATACAGGGATAATATACATATACATATATATTTTTTTTTCAACCCATAAAAGTTACGATTCCCCACGGATACAACGTATTTAAATAATTGATGCACCCCCGTAGACATTTTTATTATTCTATAATATACATATTATATATAATATCAACTATATATATATATTATTTAATAAGTTTACGTTTCAATTGTGAGTATAATATAATATACCATTTGCGAGAAGGTTCATTGAATGGGAATAAACGTTGATTTTGTATGCATATGATGAATCGGTATGAAAATATTTTCAATACCAAATAAATTGATAGAAAAAAAAAGTAAAAGTAATAATAAGAATAAAATATTTGAAAAAGTACGAAATCTCGTGTACTTAGTTCTGAATTTACTTTTAAAACTTTTGGTTTATATTTCACGAGTCTATGTTGCAGTACGAACAACTTTTCGTCGCGTATTTTCCAACCGATTGGTCCGCAACCGCGAGCGGCTGCCTTACTGTCAACTTGATCGATCATCTTGCCGCAGAATCGTGAATTTATTATTACAGACAAGGTCTAGTCTGTCCATAATAGCGCAATCATGTCATCTCGAGTTACATATAATAAATTGCTATTGTTATTTATCGTGATTATCAATAGAAGCTAACGTATAAAACCTATAGATTTTTTAATATTAGAATATCTGCTTTGTGATATTAAACTGGGTCATTTATTTTTTATTTACAACCGCTTGTGTACTGAATCCAAACAAAATGGGAGAGTAACAGTAGAGTGCTGTTCAATAAATTAAATTAAAAATGTAATCAATAATTTCTATTAATTTTTTATTACAATATAATGAATTATATGTTCAACCAGAGTTCACTGTGTTTCGACTATTTTTACTCAATCAATTGTGCAATCAGAATTACTAAATACGTTAAATTTTCATTACTTAATTTCATTATTTCGAATCATTAAAATTTTAATTCAAATTAATTTTAACTTTTTCCCATAAAGTTTTTAATTTTAATATAATTTAATATTTAATATAGTTATCAATATCATTAGTATAATATTTATGACTAAATTTGAATTTTTATTTGACATTTATAACATTAGTTTTATATTTTTTTAAAATTTTATTCAAATAAGATTATCGTTTAAATTATAAACTCTATTACATTTTAGACACAGCAATTTATTTTAGTATAGGTGATGAAAGACTTCAATTAATTCTACCAATATCTATATAAAAAAATGAAATAAATTGTCGGAGTGTTTGGTGGACAAAAAAGAATATATATGTATAACCCATAAATACTAAAAATAAAAAGACATTGTGTATTTGTAATAAATTAATATATAGACAGCGTGGTTATAGTTAATCCCGGACGATTGAATCGTGCTCGCGCGGTTCCAGGGCGGAGACGGGAAACGGCAATGAATGAGTTAATCAAGTGGCATCAATTCGGGGTTCGGCTTGCCACAATGTGTTGTAAAAAATTTATATATATATACACATCATATATAGAGGCGCCACTCTTAAAATACGTCAGCCGCTAATTAACTCAATCCAGACCGAACATCATCCTTAATGTATATATAATATGTCAAAATTATTCTCAGAAACTAAAAAAACAAAATTTTTAATCTCTAAATTATACTAGATGGGTTGTGAAAGGGATAAAATATGTAAAAAAAAAAAAAATAATTTCAAATGAAAAACAAAATTGCGTAATGCGTGTTATAATAATTATGTTAATGCCACTTCTCAGGGTTTTTATCTTGATGAATTCGATAACTTTCAGTGACAACAGTGTCTTCTATTATATATAAATATCTACCTGACACAAAACAGCACGAGGTCCATTCAAGTGTTAAATTTCATTTGATCGATCGTTGGTATCCTATTTTCGACATTCGATGTAGCGTCCGGTGTTTGTGACTCGATGTCTCGAATCAGTGGCAATTCTTTTGCCAATTGTTCATTGATCTCCCAATTATTTTTTTATTATTTATACTCCATAACGCGCGGAATAAAGTCTGATAAACACGATTATTTTTTATCGCGTTCATCAGACTTTAATCATTTTTAATTACTAACAAATTTTTATTTTTAATCTTCAATGTAAATTAACAATAACCAATTACTCACTAATATATGCAATCAATATTGACATTATTTGTACCACAGCAATGTACCCTATTTTGTTTAAATTTTTTCGAGTAAATAAATGATCCTACATGACCTAGGTCCGGATTTTAATTAATTTTTAATAATGAATACATAAAGTAATTAAATTAATGTAATTAATTCAAATTAAATGCCATTCGTTATTCAAAAGTTGTTATCTTTTAAACTTTGCAACTGTCGTTGCTTATATCTCTTATGAAAATTAATATTAAAAAAATTACCAAATAAATTGAATTTAAAGTTGCACCTGGAGATTTATCGTATGCATATATGTATATAAAATTTGATACAAAAACCGGGTGTGCTATATCATATAGATTATACGTTATTGTCATTAGATACTCGATATATAACACATGCACGCTTTTGCTTTGGCAAACCCTTTAACCAGCCGGCAACCAATGTCACCTCACCCCCGCACTCTCCAGAGGTCCATGTTTAAAATATGTAATTACTAATTAGTTATGTCCCTACACTCTTTACCGCAATTTATCGAGCGTTGTCTAATTAATGACTTGGTGAATGCTACTGCTATCCAGTTGGACTAAAATTTAATTACCCATCATTATCACACTCCAAATTCTCGATTTATTCATTATCTCATGCGTAATTAAAAGTTTTACAACCAATCACAATGACATTTATTGCGAATCAATGGTACGATAAATCGTAACTCTGTTTAATTTACGTAGCCAGAAAAATCACGGTTAATTTTATTTACCCAACTTGTCTACAATTTACGAGATATTTCAGTCATATACTATCGTGCATGATAATAATAATAATTTTTAAAAAATAATAATAATAATGATGATAATAACGGCGAGACGCGTGTACTGAAGTAAAATCAGGAACGTATGACGATGCACTGAAGCGTGACTGTGGGGTGATACTCGTTAATGAAAAAATATACATGGCACGCTCCCTTACGTTTATACGTTTTTGTATAATATATATGCTTGATTCATCATCATATTTCCAGTAAATATTGTTTTCACGTCATCCCACCCACGCATTTGTTTGCATTTCAAACCCTTAGTCATGGTCTGTACTATTATACTACTATATATATGTACATATATATTACCAACGAAAAATTTATGAATTTCTATTATTTTTTTATCTGTACTCCGAAATCATCAATTTGGATTTTCTAATTCTAATTTCTGACTTTTACTATATTTTTAATCATCATAATGAGAGTTGTCATCAGATCTCAATTTTTTTTACTGAAATTTTTCAGTCATTTTTGTATTTGTAAAAAAAAAAATAAGTAATGATAGTGACAAATAAAATTAAAGGGAATGTTAATTTTATCAATAAAATGTCAATTGAATAATTTTCGTCAGTCAGAAGTAAATTTGGATTCTTGTCAGTGTCTCGTCCATCGTCTATTCATGATCCCGACGTGCTGGAGAGGTCGTGATGCTTGTTGGTAGTACACCAGCGATCGAGGGTGGGGAGCGGCGGCAAGCGTCGCGACGCTGTTCGGGACCAACGGGAACTATGCGTCTGGGCGCTCATCGTGCGCCAGTATCGAACCCGCGATCGTAGCGAGCGTATGCACACCTCATACGCACCATTGTTTGCATATACATATATACATATATATATATATATATATACATTCATATAAATATATACGTACCATTCAAAATATACAAGCGTACTTATGCATATATACAGATACACATTCGCATATTTAACCCGCGTACGCTTTCAAAATTGCTCGTTTAAATTTGTGCTCGTATTATTAAATAGTAAAATAAAATAACAGTGACAATTTAATTTGTTTTTTTTTGTTTTGTTTTAATTTTCATTAACTGATGATAATTATAATTTGGATAAAAAGTTATTACTTAACATAATTAAATTATAATTTAATTATGATTAATAAAGCTAATGCTCCAGTGAATATTAATGATGATAATGATAATAATAATAATAAATAACTGAAAGTGGGGTGGAGTGAAAAAAATGAAAAAAAAAAATTCAAGTGTGAATAAAATTTTTATTATTTGATCTTGATACTGTACAGAATTGATTGGATAGCAGGATCTAAAGTCAACGCGACATCAAAGGACTTTTCAGAGTAGGGTACGTTCTAGGGTTTTTACTTTTTTCTCAAGTCAAGATGGAGCTTTAACTTTTTTTTATTTTATTTAAAAAAAAATGTTTTTTTTCAACTTTTTACTATTTGTACGCGACTAACGGAGCATACGTTAGCTTTGTATTATTGCGATACAGTCTCTCGGTGCGACACATACGTGTATATGCAGTGCGCAGTGAGATTTTTCATCGCGATTTGTGCTGCACCCTCTATTCTTCGTCCGACGAATGGCCCAATTTTATACGTGACGTTGTTGCAACCACCTTATTTTTCTTATTCTGCTTCTACATCATCTGGAGTAAAACTACTCTAGTACTACTGTTATGTGCTCACTTCAATATTCTTTTGTTAGCGAGACACTTACAGTTTATCTAGGCGAAAAAAATGCCATTTTTTTATTTTAAATGACTGATGAAATGGTAAATTTGAAATTTTTTTTCCATTAATTTAAATGGAAATTTAGTGCTGATCATGTTCAAAAAATTCTAAATTCGGATAATTAATTTATACAGACTTGAGCATAATTTCGTTTGTTACATTTTTTATAAAAGATTCATTTAATGCAGCAATTTATTAAAATTTTTCATTCCATGTAAAAAATAGTCACAAACTTTTAATTTATTTCTCTTTACTCACGATGCAAAAGAAATTTTTATTTATAAAGTTGAATACCAGACAAACTAATTAACATCAAGTTTAAAAAATTTCAAAATGTAAATTGTAATTTAATTTTCACTTGCAAAAAAACTCGCGAAATAAAGGCGTGGAAAAATAAATTGTATATTCTCAGTGATCATTAAAGGTTTAATCTTCTTCGCGGTACTCTATTTTAATTAGACCGAGGGTAGATATTTGTTTGCTCCTTTTTTTTTCGTTTTATATTTATTTACATTATCATTATTGTTATTTTATTTTTTTTGTTGCGGTCATCTATGTGGCAGTAACAACATGTTATTAAAAATAATTGCCCGGAGCCACTTTCTGTATATTAATAAAATAATCGATTCCGTCGACTGGTTTATTCGCTACCTGTTGTATTTATTTAACATTCAGTTTTTTTTTAATATCTTGCCATTTTTTGATACTTTGATCTATTTTATTATGTACGCGCAGGTATAAAAATAAAAGCCCTGCATTCTTTTCATAGTTATTTTAGATTTTTACTGATGTTAGCATTTTTCAGTCAGAAAATCAAAGGGAGTTTTACAATAAAATTTTAAATAAATTCATTGAATGTTACTTCTAGTTGGATAAAACTATTCCGAACTAGAATGCATTCATAGAGGAATTTTGGATAACATTTTGATCGACATTCTCGTGAAATGTCCTACAATTACTAAATTACGACATCTAGGGGTTGGGGAAAGGGCGGCGGCTGCTCGGGTCAAAAAAATAACTTGACTTTAGCGTAATTTTAAAAATTGAAAATACAGCAAATCTAGCGAGACCAAAATAAAGCAAGTCAAGGAAAACATCGACGTTCTAATTAGCAAAGTGTCTAACTGATTATTTTTGTAGGTGATTGTGTGCAGTTTTCAGATACTAATAATCAGAACAAAAATCATTTGAATAACCTTGACAAAAATACTATACATATACTAGATATAGATTTGATTTTTAGATGAAAAAAAAATTTTAACTTCCTTTTTTTCGCATAAATGGAGGATTTTCTGAAATGGAGTTAGACCATTTGCTAATTAGAACGTCGACATATTTTTACATATGAAAAAAAATTTGGTTTTGACTTCCTTTTGACTAAGTACCGGTTTATGCCAACTTAGTCAAATTAAAGTCACGTTCTTTTGGATTTGACTCAGGTGATTTAAATTTCAGTCAAATCTGAGTCAGCGTGACTTTAATTTGACTTAAATTTTTAAATTCAAAAAGTCATATTGAAGTTGAAAAAAGTAAGCGTACCCGGGTCAAAAATAAAACTTGATTCAGGCTCGATTCGCCTTATTTTTTTTTTAAGCTATCTATTTGCCGACGATTTTTCGATAAGATCTCAACTTTTTCGACTCAAATCAAATTTTTTTCAACTTTTTTCAACTCTGTCCATCTTAGTTTCAACTTATTTGTATTTTTTGGTCTTAGTTTGAACTTATTCGTCTTTACTTCGAGCACGATAGTCATTCACCTTACTTTTGACTTGCTGAACCAAGTCGTAAAAAAGTTATTTATTCGCTTTACTTTCGCCTTAATATATAAAAATTATTTCACCTCAGTTTTTACTTTTTCGTCTTATAATTTAAGTCGAATAAGATTACATCAAGTCAGTTTCGACTTGATTTAGACTTTTTGGTCTTAAATCGTGATTAAGTAAGCCAGTTAAGTCTAAACCAAAGCGAAAGCTCAATGTATTTCCTATCTCCGTAAAAAAAGTCGAGTTTGTCTTGTGAAAAATGGCTCCAAATTTCGACTTGCTTAACCAAGTCTAAATCAAATTATTTTTTTGACCCAAGTAAGCAGGAAAGTTACAAAAAATCAAATTTTTGTAATTTTGTATTTATTGTCATTTTATTTTTGCTGATTTTTAAATCAAAAAAGAAAATTTTTATTCGAGATAACAAAAAAAATAAAATTCAATATTTTTGGACAAAACGTGGTACAGACATGGTGACTCTCTTTTAATTATAGAGTAAAATTGTTGAAAAAATAACAATAAATTACTAATTTAAAATATTGAAAAAAAATTTTCAATACTCCATTGTGCTCGTCTCGTTTCTATAAAAGGATAGTTTTTTCAATCACAATACAATTTTATTAAAATTTATTTATTTAATCTCGTCAACGAAAGTCAATATAAAATTGAGTAATTACATTTTGTAATTTTATTTATAGTTTTACTCGTTCAAAATTCAGTTAATTAAATTATTTGTACTTTGATAATTATATTCAACATTCATAATATATTATAACAATGTTATAGTATAACATACTTATTAAAATAATTGAAAACAGCGTACATATTTTAAATTTTAATTTCGTTGTTCGAAACATGCATTTTAATTAATTATAACCAATTCACTATTGAATTTTGTTTTACAAATGCAATTCATTTAATTAATAATATATTTAAAAAGTTTTATTGATAATTAATTAAAGTAATTTGTATAATTTTTATATAAATTGAATTGCAAAATTCTTGCGGTAAAAAAAATAACCAAAAATTAATTTAGCCAAAATATGAAAATCTTAATTTTAATCAGGTATACGAACTTAAAGTTTACGAATGTAAAAGTTTAATTTGACAATAATTTTACCGAGAGCTAGTTACAAAATTTCGATAAAAAAATTTTAAATACATTCATACATATATATTATGTACGTGGACGTTAATTATTTGAGTTAACTTTTTTTTTCGTTATTTAGTCTAAAAGTTCACGATAGTTCGAGAAAAATAAAAGACTGACGTGAATCTGGATGACATGCGGAAAAAACTCAGCTTTAAAAATAAAATCGGGAAACTATAGAAATAAAGTTGAGGTGAAAATGTGCGCTCGTGTGTTACGATGGCGCAGGTGCAAAAAGCTGAAGGGTGCTTTTGTGATCTTATATAATAATATATGTACATAAATTGCTTGTTAGTAGTTTTGGCTTAATTGTAGTCGTCAATTACATGTTATATTTGACGACCAAACGTCTGTGTGTGTCTAGACACTCGAACAGAAAAATAGGGCTACTTGTAAACCACCGGGGCGTTCAGTGATGCCAAGAGCTCGAATACTTGACTCTTTCTTACTCGAGTTCATCAATCATCGTGAATAAAAAAAAAAAACCTCGATTCACCTTTTCAACAGTACGTGACTTAGGCCTTGTCTTCACCTCTAAGTGTTATTTTGACACCTCTGGGGTTACTGTGAAAGTGTGATATTTTATGCTATATTATATAGTAACGCCATGAAACAGCGTTGATATTGCTTTTTATGCCTTATGAATAGATGCTTCTGTTTTACTCCAAACGTTTATTTTCTTATTAACTTCCTCTTTATTTTAATGCGTGCTCTATCATATTTATATATTTTTAAAATTTATTCTCTCAGCCAGGAAGTGAAAAAAAAAACTATTTTATTTTATTTAAAATATTTAACTTCCTTTTCAGTAAGGAAATATAAATAATAAATTTTCTAAATTATTTCGCAAGTCGGAAATGAGTTTACATCATAATTAAGCGCTTAAAGGATTTTTATTTAGTTAGCAAAGTATTTAATAACTAAATTTAAAAGAAACAATTTTACCTTATAAATATATTAAGTCGTAATGGTGAAGCTTATAACACACAAATTATTAAAAAACATTTTAAAATTATTCTTACTTACGGTAGTCACCGGGGAGTTGGTTTGACTGGAGTTGAGTTGCCCTACTAATTTTTCTTATTCCAAGTTCCATTTCACAAGTAGTATCTCTTTCATTAGTTCGTGACTGAGTCCACTAGAACCTCTGCTAACATATATCACGATTATTATTCTTATTCTTATTCTTCTCCGTCTACTTCAACTTCTGTCTCTACTGCTTCTACTTTAACTTCTTCTTGGTTTCATTTCTTTGAGTTAGCAGTGGAAATCGTTAAGAGTCTATTCACGCGAACTCTTGTCGAAATAGAGACCAAGTAGAAGACGAGTAGGATGTCATTTTCCCATGGGCACGCCCGCAAACTTTTCTTTACTCTCATAGTCGGAAATCTTTGCTGGACGCCGGGGATTTACCAGATATGTATACACGTCTTTATCACTATTTATATATATATACATGGGAATGTAGTTTTATAAAATAAAAAAATAAAAAATCTCTGCATCATGGGATTTAAAAGTTTCCGTCAATTTATCAGTGGGTGGAAAAAATAAAACGAAAAATATTATTCATTGGTATTGTAATTTTATTTTCTTATCATTGGTAGTTACAGTTTTTACCATTAGTCTGAGTCTCTTTTGAAGTTTTTAAATTTTCTTTAAGACCAAAGCAATTCTCAATGAAACCAGAGAATCCTTAGATAGAAAAGCTTTTGGGTTACACCGTAGTAAAAACTAAGAAATTTTCTATTTCTTTTTTTATTTTTCATTCAACTCTCTCTCTCTCTTTTTCTTTTATCTAGTCAGAGCAGCGGAAAAAGCGTGCTCAGAGACTCTTGAGACCAAGTTTTCCATTACTACAAACCAAGTTTTCTCAATCGAAATTCCAAGTACGTATTTTATTTTTATTTTTAAGGACACCGAGGGAGTGAGTCCAATATTCGAGTGCTTTACCAGCGTCTTCTCTACACATCAAAGACACACATTCTCCGCATTACCGTTGACGTTCAAGAGTTGTATCGATATTTCTGGATGTGATGGGTACACATTTGGACACAAAGAACCATCCAAAGTGGTTAAGTGCTAAGCTTTAATGCTTAAAAAAAATATTAAATAAACGAAAATATATTTTAACAACGCGTTTTCACATAAAGTATTAAAAGCGGCAAACGCATTTTTAAATCGCGAGTGAGTCAGTGAGTGAAGTACACGGTGGGTGAGTGAAGGACACTCTGGAGTGTTGAAGGCCGGGCTGAAGAAAAAAGAAGAGTGTGTGGAAGAACATTGGGAGCAGACAAGTGAAGAGATGAGGTACCATCCGGCGGTCATCTTCATTCTCCTGCTTGGCAGCGTACGTGCGCAAGGTCAGTCTCCAAAAATTATCACTATTTTTTTTTATTATTATTCTAGTCTATACTTAAACTCATAAAAAATTTTTTTCATTCATTGTGACAATAAAACTCGACATTATAATCCCAGATAATAAAAACTTAATTAATTAAATAGTCATAAAAAATATATTGCATTATTAATTAATTAAAAAATTAAAATTATATTGCTACTATCATAAGTATATTTTTAAATTAAATTAGTTAATTTAATTATCAAAAATTTCTAGCTTCAATAATTAAAAATAAAATAATTATTTTAATAAATTAAAGTGACTAAACTCTTAATTTATTATTTTACTTTGCTGTAATTAAATTCCACATAAAATATCAATAACAAAGTTGATTAAAAAACTTAATGCAATAATTAAATTTTACAATGAAGAAAAAAATTTTTTAACAATTACTTGAAGCATTGCAATTGCTTGTTGTTTGTACGTGGAAACGAACCTTATACCATTGTGTCTGTATCTATATAAAAAGTGCCTCGTTTGAGATAAATTAACCGGTCGCGCACCCACGCTAAATAGTACGCTCTACTGAGACATGCTACGGGACCGCATTACACCTTGCACTATTGACCCAAGACCACTCATTTGCACGTATCATTATTATATGAGATGGGCATAGCAAGGGAACTGTATATCGGCAGCAATAAGCGCCGAAGCATATCCAAGCTATTATGGGTTAGCCAGATGAGTCTTGACGGTATCTATATATATATATATATATATATATATATATATATATATATATATATATATATATATATATATATATATATATATATATATATATATATATATATTCAAATAATACTATGTGTGTGTGCGTATGCATAAGTTTGTTGATACAATCTGTAGGAAACCGTACCCACTCGGATTAGGGTTCATTGCACACAACTTGCTGTGCACTAAACAAATAATCTGACGGTATCATTTTCGTATTTCTCTTAATTATTAACACCTATAGTATATATATGTACATATATATTGACTGCACAAGTGAATGCGTGAGTATGGTTCAGAAACTGAATTTATATCGATTATTGGTAGAATTAAATATTTTTAACGATAATTTCTAGTGTGGTTATTAAATTTATTCATTAGTACAATCAAATTATGCGCAATTGGTTATTTCAATAAAGCGTAATTATTGATTTGGGTTAATATTAGAGAGCTAAGTGGAAATTTAGTATAATAGTATTTGTGAAATTAATTTTATTTGCTACAAATAAAAGGAGATAATGAGGGAATTTTAGTATATAGTTAATCTATAGTATTTAATTAACAATTTTAGTTGATATGGTTGAACTACATAAATATTATTGAACAAAAAAGACAATTCTAATCAGATTAATTAATAATACGAAATAAAGTAATGGTGTAGAACTGGAGCTTTTGTTCAGGCGGGTGACGTTGTGGGTTGGATGATAAAAAAATATTGTAAATTTTAATTTATAAGTGATTTTTATGAGTTTGAAAGCTGGAAACTCGGCAGACCGTTGGGGTTCAGAAGTAACTTTCTAAGACGCTTAGAAACTGTGGCTGTTTTTTTGTCTAGTATTTCAAACTTATCAAACTCTCAGAACTTACTTGAAAATTAGTTTTTGCAGTTATTTTGTTTTATCATTCGATCTTCTAAGTCAGTAAACCGATAGAAAAAAAAAATTGTGATTTTATAAATTAGAATAAGTGGAGCCCGTTTCTACACAAAAAAAAAAAAGGATTTCTTGGTGCAAAAAATTTTTACTTGACCCAAGAAATTTTCTGTATTATTAAGTGAAATTTTAGAGAAAAATTTTTGCCTTCAATTCATAATACAAAATATTTCTCGCGCCAAAAATTTCTTTTTTTCTGTGTAGATCTTTTCCAAATATCTTATTTATTTATTCATTAGATTCCTTGTTGATTTATTATTTATTGTTTCAGTTACTTCCAAGTAGTTTTTTTTAAAAATAGTTTTTCAAAACCTAACAAAAGTTCATCATTGTAAAGTTTAACTATTGGTTTTTCAGTTGAATGGCTGATTAACGAGTGATTCAAATAATGCCCAAATAACTTTGAATTTAAGAAAGTAAAAAATTTATTAAAGTTTGCAAAGAATCACTTTGTTTTTATCCAAAGAAATATTATACAAAAGGCATTGTATATTTAAAATTTTTCTATAACTGTTCGATCAACCTATTCCCCCTTCTAAAAAATATATTATATTTTTTATTACGAGTTTCTTTCCAACCATAACGTTTCCAAGAACGGACCATTTTCAATGCAGCAAGGCCGGAACACCTGACAACTTTTCGTTTCAGCATTGCAAATTGTTTGGCACAAGTTCCGCTCAGTGCCCATCAAATACGTTTCAATTTACTTCATTTTTTACTTTACTCACTACACAAGTGCATCCCTTTCTTTACTCTGCACTTTATTATTTTTTTTATACTCATCTTCAATGTTTTTCAACTGTATTGGCTGTCCTTTGAGCCCGGTTTCCATTTTATTTTACAATTTTTTTATCTTTCCCTTTACACTGGCTTTTTTTATTTCACAAAAAACCATCAGAGAGAAAGAAAGAGAGAGCAATCCAATTTACATCAGCGTGACAACGTCTGCTTAAAAATTCTCCCTAGCTCTCAGCACATTCACTACTGTCATGAAATATTTAATCTCTTCATAAGATAATTATCCAGCTTTCAAATACACACACTTGCGCATACATTCGTACAAATTAATCTATATTTCTACATCGGCTCATAAATGTACGAGAAATAAGCTCGAGAGATAGTGACATATTTTTTATCTAATGCTCACTTCAAATGTCATATTCCCGGCACAATTATGTAACAAATGAAAAAAAAAAAATTATATTCCTTAATGGCCGGTCGTAATAAGAGATTTAAATGATCGCCGTATATATAGATAGATATGGTGTGGAACATTTAATGTACATACATAAGTACATATAAACGTAACGTCATTCTAAAACAGAGCAAATAAGCTGAAGCATTTGGTAATTGTATATGCGATTATTGTACGCACTGTGGATTATGTGGTACACGGATTATCGCTTCGAGGGCTAATTAACGGAGAAATGTTTCGCCGTTAATATACTGTGCTAAATGATCTTAAGCCTGGTTAACTAAGATCGTAAGTCGATTACTTATTTATTATCTCATCAACTCAATTGCTATCGTAAGCTCGATAATTATTTTACTGAAGTTGCTTTTGAATTATTGGTTTAAACCTTTATTTTTCAGTGTTAATTGATGATAATGATTAAATATAAGAATGATAATTAGTTTTTATCGTAATAAAAGACAAAAAGATTTTTTAAAAATTTAGTTTCGCGCATATCAACAATGCAAAAAATCGGAAGTGAATTCAGAGTGGTTACGGATTTTATTTAAATTTGTATTCACTGATTCAAAGTTTTTACATTAAAATAAACTCCCCATCGGAGTAAATTTCAGTCGAAGGGGATTAAATAAATAAAAAGTCATCCGTTCCGCATTCACTCCGGATTTAATCCGCATTTATTTCGCAAAATTTGTACTGAGAAGTTTTTTAACATAAACTCCCGAGTTGAAAAATTTAATGTTTTGAATAGAAATTTTAAGTTATTTCTACTCAATTTGACTTTTCACTCGTATTCAATTAACATGGGAAATTTAATCGAGTTTTATCCGTACTATTCTTTATTTAGACTATTTCCAGACTTGTTTTCAATAATTTTTAGTCTAATTTTGGTCGCCTGTTGATCAAAATCAAATTTTTTTTCAGACCAAAATTAGTCTTTTTCTTTATTATTTATTTTTTGGTCTGTTTTTGATTGCCTTTAGATCAAAAAACAGCTTCGGATTTTCATAAAAATTTAAAAACAGATTAACTAGTTCTAATACAGACCAATTAGTCCAAATATAGTCTAGTTATACTATAATCAGATCAAATTTTTCAACCCGGGTCATCAAAGTAATAAATTGCAATTTAAAATTAATTTTAAAAAAAATTGTCACAAAAATTTTCGGATAGCTCTTTTTATCTGCAATCCTCATTTTGCTTGGTATTTCCCTACCAGATTTTTTTTTTTGAATGATTTTAAAATTTTAATCAACTCAAAAAAATTATCGACTTAATATCGTTTTTAAAAATTAACCCGAAATCCAATAATTGTTTTTCGTCAATTTCTTAATTTAATAGGTTTAATATTATGAGGAATAAATATATATTTTTATTAACAATATTGGAATGATTTCATTTACTTTTTTTTTTTTGAATGAAAAACAGTCAATTGAAAGTTTTACAATTTGTAGTATTGAATTTGCGTGATTGGTACTGAGAGGACAGGATTTGAATATCAAAGTACATAATTCAATTATTGTAATTTATTGAAAACACTTATTCCGAGCTGAAGGATAAAAGTATGAGCTTTTTACTGTCTATTGAATAAAACCAAACAAGAGATATAAAGTTTATATATAATAAACACGGCAAGAAAATTATAGGGAGTATTCCTATGCATTATAGGAATAGTTCCTATAATAGTATAGGAATTGTACCCATACTATTATAGGAATGGTTCCTATATATTATAGAAATCACCCCTATACTATTATGGGAACCATTCCTATACTATTATAGGAACCATTCCTATAATAGTATAGGAACCATTCCTATAATATTATAGGAACCATTCCCAAAAATTATAGGAACCATTCCTATATTATTATAGGAACTATTCCTATAATGTTATGAAAATGGGAATAGTTCCTATAATTATAGGAATGGTCCCTATAATAGTATAGAAACTATTCCTATAATAGTATAGGAACCATTCCTATACTATTATAGGAACTATTCCTATAATATTATGAAAATGGGAATAGTTCCTATAATTATAGGAATGGTCCCTATAATATTATAGAAACTATTCTTATAATAGTATAGGAACCATTCCTATAATATTATAGGAACCATTCCTATAATATTATAAGAATGGTTCCTATAATTAATAGGAATCGTTCCTATATATTATAGGAACCATTCCTATAATATTGTAGGAACCATTCCCATAAATTATAGGAACCATTCCTATAATTATAGGAACTATTCCCATAATGGTATAGGTATCATTCCCATAATTATAGGAACTATTCCTATAATTATGGGTAATATTCCTATATCTATAGGACGTGTTCCCATAATTTATGGTCATCATTCCTATACTGGTATAGGATGAAATTTCACAAAATTATAGGAACCATTCCCATAATTTTCTTTCCGTGAATATTTTTTTACACTGATAGAAGGATTTAGTTGTATTTAACAAGATTTGGTTGTATGTACCAAATGATTTAGTAACGAATTTGTAATACTAAATATTTGGTTACAGGAACCAAATCATTTAGTAAAGCTCATTTATTTCCACCAAATAAATATTTTGTAGCATTTAAGAAATGATTTATTGGGGCACAATAAATCATTTATTAGGATTAAAGAACTAATTTTTTTAACTTATTTTAGCGCATAACCTAATTGTTCTACTTAAAATAAATTAAAATAATAATAATAAATAATTTTAAGTAAAAATATATAGTATTATAAAGAAAATAACCTCATTTTATTATAATTTTTTATTTTAGATAAATAATAAATGTTTCGTCAAATAAATTTTTGAAATTAAAATACATTAAAATGATAATAACAAATAATTTTAAGTAAAAATATATAGTATTATAAAGAAAATAGCCTCATTTTATTGTAATTTTATATTTTAGATAAATAAAAAATTTTTTCGTCAAATAAATTTTTGAAATTAAAATAAATTGAAATGATAACATTAAATAATTTTAAATAAAAATATAGAGCATTGTAAAGAAAATAACCTCATTTTATTATAATTTTTTATTTAAGATAAATAACAAATCTTTCGTCAAATGAATTTTTGAAATTAAAATAGATTAAAATGAGAATAATAAATAATTTTAAGTAAAAATATATAGTATTATAAAGAAAATAGCCTCATTTTATTATAATTTTTTATTTTAGATAAATAACAAATTTTTCGTCAAATAAATTTTTGAAATTGAAATAAATTGAAATGATAACAATAAATAATTTTAAATAAAAATATAGAGCATTATAAAGAAAATAACCTCATTTTATTATAATTTTTTATTTAAAATAAATAACAAATTTTTCGTCAAATGAATTTTTGAAATTAAAATAGATTAAAATAAGAATAATAAATAATTTTAAGTAAAAATATATAGTATTATTATAAAGAAAATAACCTCATTTTATTATAATTTTTTATTTAAGATAAATAACTAATTTTTAGTTAAATAAGATTTTAAGAGCTCCTCCATAATTTGAAATAATTCATTTTAATCAATTGAAAATAATTGTTTTTAAAATCAATAAATTGATTTGGAAATCACAATAGTAACTCCGATTGAGACGAAACGCACTATACTGTGAAAGCGGCAATATATTCACACACACACGCTACACTGATATTTCCCCACAAATACATACGTAGTTTTTATTCCTAAACAAGCCATCTACCGACAAAACTTACCAAAAAAATATTTAGTACCGATTACCAAATATTTTTTTGATGGAAACAAATATTTATTTTACCATAATAAGATTTAATTGAGATAAAAAAATAATTTATTAAATTATAATAAATTATGGTAATGGGTACAAAATATTTTTTTCTCCCAAATAAGTGACTAAAAATTTGGTTACTAAATCCATTTAGTACTCTGTAATAAATCCTTCTATCAGTGTATTATAAAATTTTTCCTTTTAAATTAATAAAGCAACAAAAAATTAGAGGCAAGTAAATAAAATAGTTGAATGAAAATTAACCCTTAATTTCTTACGAAAAAAGGATCTAGTGGTTTACCCTACAAAGTTGCAAAGTTTCACATCGGCTTAATCGTTTTATTTTATTAGCTATTTTTTTTAATTTTACAAGTCGACAAGTGGATTCAGCGTGTACTTTCGTGCTTGCATCGGATATTCCGACTAATTAAATTCCTCGTAGTCCAGAGCCTTGTTACGAGGTCAGATGATACAGAAGAGAGAGAAGGAGAACGAGAGTAGACTAGCGTAGAGGAGGAAACGCGTTAGTTGATTACTTGAACGATTCTCTTGGTGTTCTCTTGCTATGCACCAAGAGAGATATTCGTGTCTGCACGTCTCGTTCGGTTGATAGAAGTACCTAGAGGTATAAAACTACTTACAATCTATACAGTGTACGCAGACATCTATTACAGACAATGTATAAAATCGTTGCAGTGAAAATTTGTTTCATTCTTCTGATCCACGCAACGTTAATTGTTCTCTTGGACAAAAGCAGACGTAAACTACTTTACGCTGTAAATTAACAAAGAACGTTTACGGAAATCCAGTAATCAATTTTATAGTCTCATAAAAAAATCAAGTCTTTTTAATTTAATTTAATTTATTTTTTTCATTATTAACTTGTACAGATTCTTTACTTAGAAATACCGTAGAAAATCTATACCTGAGTCAAAAAATAAATTCTAGTTTAGTCCTCAAAAGCCTCAATCCTTTGATGTTTTATTTGGCGTGCAGAAAGTAACTCTACTTTAGTACTAAAAATCCTCAATGAGAATTATAAGGTCTAAATGCAAATAATTTATCGATTCTAAATTATAAAACTAAGACCTCAAATCCTATGAAGCTGAAGCTAGCGGCCGTAATAAGTAGCAGCCACGCAAAAAATTGCTGGCCGCTACTTATTACGGCCGCTAGATTCAGCTTCATCTCAAATCCTCAATGTATGAAAAGTTATATTTCAGACTTTTAAAAATTTTAGATAGAAAAGGGAGGGGAGAGAATACGTCGAATGAGACTTTTGAGTTTCAAATGTAGATAAAATTATTTCTGTATGTTTTGAGTACTTTAAGGCTTTAATCCAGATTATGTTATTCCAGTTTAGTCCTCAAAGTGGTAAAATTGGTCGTAACTACTATTTTGAGGACTAAACTAGGATAACTTTCTATATCTTGAAATTCTAAATTGATCCTCAAAAACCTTATTGAGAACTTTGAGACTTGAATCCGAATTTATTTTTTGACTCGGGATACCGTAATATATTTTATTCGAATATGAATTAAACGAATTCTTTGTAATCTTTTAAAATTTATTTTGTCCTCGTTTTTTTAATTTTTTTGGTTTTAATTATCTCGATATCTCACCATTAGTATTAAAGTTTAATAAAAGAAGTTAAGGGCAAAAGTAAATCTAGAACTTACAAGGCACTTTGCGGTGACCCAGAAAGTAATCTTACGATCTTTGGCCGTGTAATGCTTTCGAAGGGATATCTGCAAGCCAATAGAACTACATGTAAAAAGGTATTAAATTTTTTTCCCTTTTTTTATTCACTAGTTATTTTTTTATTGTTTTAATAAATGTACGTTCTCCGGTTCGAGGATAATGCACACCGCATTATGATGCCGGAAATCGCGTATTGCTTATTACTTTAAATGATCATCTCTGTTAATGAAATTTCACCAGTATTATATTTTTCCCTGCTACTGTTTTACATACCCCTACTTTTTCTCCATCATTTTGTACCGAACTTTTCTAGCTTCATGCTCGGAAAATTATTCAATTCAATCTCTGAGTATTAATATTTTCATTAAAAAATATCAATTGTGAGAAATATGAAATCCACATTTTGCCTTTTATCAACTCTTCATTTAATTAAAATATATGACAATAAGTTTATTATGTACAATTATTCATTCGCACTTAGTTGTTTTGATTTAAATAATGACGTTGACATTTATCAATTCAATACCGAACATATAAATAAAGATGTCAACTGTAGAGACTGTCCTGTCAAATACATTCAGATCCATCTTCCGAACTAAAGTATACGTCTTAAAAAAAGCTCACATTTGTACATTCAACTTTACACTTTTAACACCCGACAAACTTTCACTAATCTACATCTGACAGCTTATTTTGTGAGTAAAGAAAATATACATAACATTTTTCCCCGTAAATTATTATACAATAATTACGTGGGTAAAGTATGAGCAAACAGGATAATTGATGCTAAATATAGAGGAAAATATAAAGAATAAAGTGCTGATGAAAAGTAGGACGACGACACTCGAGAGTATATACATGTATATACATAAGCTCTAGGGCACTGTTCATGTTGTTGGTGTATATATATATATATACTCATACTTTACTCCACCTTCATCCTGGTCACCCAGCATTTGGCCGTCTTGAAGTAACGTCAGATTTAACCCGCTCGTCAACACGCGATCCCGTCGATTTTTTCTCTTTCATCGATCGACATAATTCTCTATATAATATTATGTAAAAAATATAACGAGGTCGCGCTTGTTTTATCATTAATACGTTTTTCGTCTCCTTTAACAAAATATAAGAAGTACTGTTTGTGAAGATATTGAACGTTATACAAATGAAATATATATATATATATATATAATATTATTGTTATCTGAAATCCCCACAAGGAGGATATGAATGTAAGTTAAATATATGCAGTGATTATTGAGAGGTTATAAGGACCAAATAACAGAGAATGAATATATATATATGTATGTATAAACTTACATGTGTAGAGACACATACAAGGATATCATATACATTTGTGATATCATAACGATCTCGAGACCTGCAGCCGCCGGCACTTGGATACTACTCTCTTGCTGTATAGCTCTTTCTCTCTGCTCTGGCTTGTCGTGTAATTAAGCTGTTTGTATTGTATGAAAGCAAAGGGGACTATGGTTCTGCCCCTTTACATTTCGCGCCATACCCTCAGGCTGCAAGGACCAAAATAACGGGGTGTTTCTACAGCCGCTCGTACCCAACACCTTCTTAACTTGACATTTTATTGTTCGTCTTTACACACACATGCGTATTGCGCTCTTAATTTCTCTCTCTACTTAGGCATATTTACTTAACTTTTAATTTTATTATTTGTTTCTGTTTTTTTACTATTTTTCTTTATTAACTTTATTTTATGAGTCAACTGTTGTTGTTTTGTTTTGTTTTTCATTTATGCGGTTTTTACACCCTCGAAATGTTACGCCGATGACTATTACTCACGAAAACTTTGTTCTCAAGTATTACTGATGAAAATTCCTAAATTCCACACCCTACGTTAAATTTTACGAGGCATTAAACTATTTCACGATTCAATCGGTATGTTTTTAGGAATTTTAATAACCTCTATTTTCACTCTCCTGTCACTAGTTTTCTCAGATTTTAATGAGGAATTGAATTTTTTTTTTAACATGAATTTTATAGTAATCAAATAATTTAATTTAAAATAATGAGTAGCGTCTTTTCAAAAGTGAAATGACAGAATCTTTATTAAAAATAAGAAAATTTAAATAGACGATTGTTCAATTTAACTACACTGTAAAAAAATCGGAGTAAGTCCGGGTGGTTTAGGTGTTAAAATTTTTGGTGTTAAATTTCAACACCAACAGTGGTTTTAAAAAAACATCGCCGCCGGTGTAAACATTCTTTACCGCACGTAAAAAAATTTCCTGTTGCAGCAACAGAAAATTTTTTTCCATGCGGTGTTAAAATATTTTTTTCTAATTTCTATACGTGGAATTTTTTTTTACACCGACTTAACACTGGTATTTTAACACCGCCAAATTACACCACCTACACTGGCGTTATTTAATTTCAACATCGTGAGATGTTAAATTGAGACCATGTTTAACACCGTTTCTTTGCATGATAAATATTAATATAATTTCAGTACACATAAATAATATTTTACGCCAAAGTACCTCTCTTGTTTATCAATATAACCTTAAGTGCTTATTTTGTTGACCACCCGGTTGTATTTGGGATATTATTTATGATATCGTAAATTAATAATTAGGTTGGGGAAGTAAAATTGATTTGGTTCTAAATATGTATTATATATATACATATATATTGAGCGGAAGAACAAGAGGCACTTTAGTATTTAGCTCTTTGGGACTTTACCTCGAGATATTTTGTGTAGTAGTAGTTAGTGGCCTTAAGAGGCCTTGCCGATGATATAAAGTGGTAGAGTGAGGCTCACCGGCAAATCAATAGTGATTTAATTAAAGATTATGGGTTTATGAAAATTAAGATTAATCGCGCGAAATGAAGCCTCGTCTTTTACGGGTACTCGCACACAGGTCCGTGGATTGTAATTATCTCGAGATTTCAATTCTTCCTTAAATAATTAACCTCAATTTTGAGAGCCCGAAAGTTTCAATTGACGTATCGACGTTTCAGTATCAGCTTGTCATCAATTTTTGCTCATCAACGTAAAAAAATGTTTTGAAAAAAAAAATTAAATTATTGAACAAATAAAAAAATAGTGTCTGTAGGAGAGGGGAGGGGAGGGGGCACCCATAAAATTTTATAAAAAGTTTTTTTTAAAAATTCCAAAATTACTTTTCTAAATATAATTGAGTATTATTTTGAATTTTTTTGTTAAACTTTTTAAAAAATCGAGTTTCAGTCGAAAAATATTAATGACTTTTGTTTATTGTTAAAAATTATAAACTTTTTTTTCTTCTTGGCATTCAACAATTATGCGGAATGTAATTTTCTCTATGTAAGTTACTTACATGCACTTTAAATGTTATTAAAAAAAAAAAAGATTTAACGTATTTGAGATCCCGAAATCTTATTTCCATAAGTACCCCCCCCCCTTCTATACATATACATATATAGGTGTAAATAAATAAATTATTATTTTAAAAGTAGAAAAAAGTATTGGGTTTTTGTTTAACGTTTTTCCTTTCACGCTCATATATACTCATTCGCTGGTACATTATTGTAGCGCTGCCACCACCAGTTTTCCTACCGACGTATCTCCATTAGCTTCCAAATCGGAAAAGTTTGCTACAGTCCTGAGAGTGAGAGAAAATAAAATACAAAAAAAGTTAAATAAAATAAAATAGAATACTAGAAACAAAAAATAAAATAAAAGGAGCATGGACACTGAGATTAGAGTAGAAAGATTGGAGCCTGTGCGGTTGTGTTACTGGTCGGGTACAAAACACACAACCCAACAGAATCCTACGTCAGGTAATATATATATTTATAATATATATATATATTTATTTTTTATTCTTTTTTTTTCAACTGCACGCCACAATTATCCGTCATAAAACTTTTTTAATTAATACCTTTCAAATAAAATATCATCGCAAATGTCTTGATAAAATATTTTCTTCAACATCAGGGTGGTCGTAGAACCCCAAAACTTTTAAGAAATCATTAGAATTTAATTAAATTTATATATTGCAAAATATATTGTTTATTGACTAAATAAATTGAAAAAAAAATTTCAAAAAAGCCATAGAAGGGGGAGCTAGATAAATTACAATAATTGTATAATTTTTTTTATAGACATATACTAATGTTAATAAAAAAAAAAAGAGAAAGAACTAGGTCAATATTTTGGCAAGTGAATAGAAAATACATATCCAATATCTGTGAATCTACACGAGAAAGGTACAGAGAATCGACAGCTACTTTGTCCAAGTTAAAAAGATTAAGACACTTCGCTCGCGGCTAGATATTTCTTATCATTTTACCATTGCCAGCCAGCCAGCCAACCCGAGTCTACCAGCCAAGCAAGCTCTACTTGCTAAATCTAACCATTCTTTTTTGCTACGGTCCATTTCTATTTCTCCACTCGACAAGTGTGAGTCTCACATAAGTGTCAGAGGGATAGAGATGAGAATATGTAGGGTAGCGGTTACCAGACCGACCTAGAAAGCACGTGCAAGTGTCAAAGGTCGAGTGGCGTATGGCTGTAGAGGGTCGCGTGAGGAAAGACGGCCCCATTGTGCTAAACTTGATTCATCTAACACAACTATTCTCCCTTACTTTACACTCACTCAGATCCTCACCTACACAAGAGCCCACAGTAACAGTATACCTCTTTTTTTATTTTTATCCATCTGATTTTACTCAAACACTTTTCGTGGATATGGGAATCGAGTTTGCCGACTCGCGAAGCAATAAGACGACGGTACCACCTGCTTCCAAGTGTTATGAGACCTCTTCTCTACTTATGCCTCTTTCTGTACCACCTCCTCCTCGTCCCCTTTTTCTTCCTCACACTCCTACTCTTTAAAAGCTATATACGTCGACGTTGCCACGCGCTATCATCGAGTTATACCTGACTGTAACCCCCGTTATTCCCTTGTCACCCTACACTGCTATTCTGGTCTCTTATCTAAGCAGCCGCTGGCACTCGCCAAGTCACACGGGTTCTGCAAGTTCCATTACCACCCCTTCAGCTACCCCTTGAGACTGCGGACAAGAACGGTATCCGGTCGCAGATGGTACTTTTGGTCCTTGGCTTCTTGCCGATGCACCACCACCACTACGAGCATCCTCATTCTCACTGTACTATTATTACTACCACTAGCTCATCATCAATACCCTAGTCCTTGCATTTCTTACATCATGCAACTACGAGAGAGTAATGCCAGCAAATCTCAGAGGTGAGAAAACGTCGAGAGAGTGAGAACTCGACATTTCGTACAAAAAAAAAAAAAAATTGTAATCATATCTGTAGAATTATTTATCTCATTCTCTCTCTCTTTTTCTCTCTCAGTTTATTTATTTTTGAATGCCAAAAAACTTTTCCGGCATGACAAATATACGTGTTCCATAATAAAATCCTTATTTAAGTGATGATCTCTACAAAATCACAACTAGGATTGTGTTTATATGATTATTATTATTTTTTAAGTTACCATTTAAGTTAATAAATATTATTTATGTTTATTATTTATGCATAAATTTAATGAATTTAATTTTAACCGCGAATTTTATATTTTTAAATAACACACACGCGACACGTGATTTAAATAATAAGTAGATACGGTCAGTATCCGATCAGACAACTCAATTGGTTAATCACAAAACTATTTAATAAAAAAAAGTTTATGATTATTTATTTTTTATTGATAAAAACAAAATTACGATTAGCTATTTCTTTTAGTTATCTATGATTTTTTTATGATTTATCTATATTTTTGTTACAGGGGACCCGCGAACATTTTCGGCTAGGCCTTTCCGAGGAGGTTGGTTCGTTTGTTTGGTTTGCAAAAATTAGGATATAGTCTGTAGCATTTTCTCTGTATAACCACTCTCTCTCTCTCTCTGTCTCTCTTTATTTTCTCTCTTACTCTCTTACTCTTGCTGTATGTTTACCCTTTTTCACGTTTTATTTAATCACCTCGTTTTATTTTTGCTATTACTGAAACTTAAAAAAAAATATTAATAATTCCTTCACTCAGCTAATTAAAACCCATTAACCCATGTATATTTAACAATTGGCCGTCTTTCCTCTGTACTGATTATATACTAATATTATACTACTATTATCATTATTAATATAGTTTTAAATAATACATTATTAACAATATGCTATTAACCTATGGCTACCTAACCCAATTATTTTATTGCATTTTTATTTATTTAATGAATTTAAATTATGTATTTATAATTTTTATTTTTAATGTACATATTTATTCATGTACATAATGCTTATGGTAATTTATTTAGTGTTGACTCTTTACTTAATTACCAAATAATAATAATAATGACAATTATATATACATTATTATTATTGGATAATTATGATTATCATTTAAAAATACGCATAGCACCCATAGCACCCAAAAGTAATTAACTTGTATTAATTATTGAAATTAATGTGTGGATATATGACTTATATATGCTATAAACAATCAACAGTTGATATTAATTCAAATATCATTTTATCGACATCATGATTTATTGTTATTGTGCGACAAAATTTAACTTTATTCAGGATTATAATACAGGGAATTATTACCATAGATTATGACGTCATCTTGTAGTTTTTGCCCTGTAATCGCCGACGAGCGTCCGGGCGGGTGAGCTCACTGTTTTATTATATCGATATAATTCCATCATAAAATTCGACGTCGGCACGCACAAGATCGAGTGCCGATAATATTATGCGAGTGTCGATAACTATAAAAAAAAACTCACGTGACATAAAATTTTATCAGAGTAATGTTGTAATTTATGAAAGTGTTGTTTCCTTATTTTTAACGCAACGATGATCAACACTATCCTGATTGCATCTAAATAGGGTAGAGTAACGTTTAAATATTTTAATATTTAACGGGTTATTTATTTTAGATGCTGGGCTCTAATAGCATGTAATTCGGATAATTTAAAATTCATATGGAGAAATAATTAAAGGGCATTTATCAAATAGTTGGTAATGCAGGAGAGAATAATGGATAAGATGGCATATTAAATTTCGTCAAATAACCTCGAGCGTTGGAATATTAATTGACTGCTCAGCTATGAGATTTTATCGAACATGTTACATATATTTTTCCGAAAGTTTTATTATATTTTTTTAGATTTCCTGATATTGTATAAAACATGATGTAGTTTTTTACTACAAAATTAATCGGGAATTTGATAGAAAATTTATTGCATAAACGTATTTTAAATATGAAATTTAAAATGAACAATCAGCTAACTGGCGTAAAATAAAATGCGAAATTTTCCATTAGCTTTTATTTTTACCCATGTTTTAAATAAAAACCAAAGGGATCGAAATAAGGAAATTTAAAATTTAACTGTGTGAAATTTTTTTTTTTACAAAAATTTAATGATACACTTTTCATCACTTTGTATATAGTAGAACAAAACACAAGCTTTTATTTGGCCTTTTGTTCTTTTTACTGAGAGAAAATGTATTTTTTAAAAAAATTGGCTTGGAGAGTAAGATTGAATGATAAATTGATAAAGAGTGCGGTGGTGTATATGAAAGAGGAGTAGAGAGTAACAAAAACAGCGAAAGAATAAAAAAAAAGTAAAAAAAAAAAATAGGACAAATAAATGTATATATATATGAGCAAAAGAAATGTAGGCGGGTGTTAGAAGCAGATTTATTCACTCGTGAGGAACAAAATTTTACGCGCAACACCTGCGTTCCCATGGCTGCCTGTCGAAATTCCCTCTTGCATATCCGTCTGTTTTCCACTAACTCAGCATCAACGACCCTCGCTACTTGCACACACTGCATCACTTACCCTCTGGCTATCTGTTGGTCCGTTAACCTGCCGCTGTCCCTATCTACCTAATGCTCGAAATCAAACTTTCTCGATGAAAATTGCATTAACCGAGTTTTCGTACCCGTATCGCCCAACTTTATACTAAAGTCCGAATCGTGACAGGCAGAGTTCCATCTGTGCTTATACATGTATATATACATATAATATATGCCCTACCATATAATATCCATACAGTAATAACTAACTGACAGAGTATCACTGAAAGTAATCTTTTCGCTCGAAACATATTCTCTCAGAGCTGATTGTCAGCTTGTGCCGACGTTTAACTAATTAGTCATTTGCATTGACCACAATTCTGAAAATTTCAATAGACAACTTTAAAGCCATGGATTCAAATCCTATATATAGGAACATCTCAGTCTTCTAAGTTTTAATTAATTTTAATTTTGAAAAGTTCAAAGGTACTTGTGTACATTGATATGTTAAATGTTAAAATAAAATTTGATATTTAGTGTAATAAAGATAAATTTAAAAAAAAAGATTTATCTCGATTTAAATTCAGATAAAAAGTTTTAATCATTTGATATTTTATTAAGTAATTTAAAATTCAAATAGTAATTAACTTTTGATGGTATAGTATAAATTCCAATTTCTATCAAGCAATTTCCATGCAATCGTAGATATATATCAATGGATTCGGGTAGTCTGCTGTTAGTCTGCATTGACCCTCGAGAACTAACTCAACATCGTAGCGCTCAAAAGCTGTTTTCGTGCTTCACGGGCAAATACGTGATTTCATTTATGATACGAACTTGCGATCGCTTTGGTATCTGTTGCAAATATGCTAGAGTTTAGCGAGTCGTCGAAAGCTTTTGCAATAAACTCATTCAGTTTACTTGCCACTCATTCTCTTTTTATTTTCCATCTTCTTCGCTCTATATAAATAATATACACCCATATATATATTAGATTGAGATACATTTGTAAACAAATTGAATATTCAATTTCTTAATTTATTTCGATTCGCGCGTGCATTCAGAGGTTAAAGTTAACTTTGAATCAGCATAAACATTTAAACTGTTACATTGAAGATCTAGGAGGGATTATCTTTACGAAGCCTTATAAAATCTGTGTTAAAAAAATAAAAAAAAGGCAGTATTCTTTTGCTTAACTTTCTTTCTCCCTCTTTGCATTATCCAACCCCGGAAATGAGAACGAAAGGTAGGAAATAGCATCATAAAATTGAACGCTCTTGTGAAAATAAAAATAAAAAGGTAAAGAAGCGAAAAGAATGAAATAGGAAAAAAATAAAAAGACAAGACTTAGAAGGGAACAATTGCGGAAAAGTGCTGCGGGAATGCGCAACTAGGGACAGTAACTTTACTTGCCATTCCATTGCTTTTCCTCTCATTTATCGTTTCTTATAAAAATTCAACTTGCAATTCAACAGCATTATTAGAAACTCTTAAATCATCTTTAACCAACAGATATTGATCATTTTTAATATTTTTTTTTTACAATACTCGTAAAAATGATTCCTCTGAAACCGATGAAAAGAATTGAAAAATTTATATCAACAGGAATGAAAATTATTTTTAGATAATAATTAAGTACTATAAGCCACTTACGGATACATAAATTCAAACCAGTAATTTGGGGATTTAATTTTTGAATAGTTTAACTACGCGAAAGTTTTAAATTATTATGAGCTCACTACCGTAATGGTAACTTTGTAACTGCAATTTCAAGCTTGAAAACCTGCCATTTTCCTACCCACGGTCCTTTCTCTTTTAAATGTTTCATTGTTTTTACATTAATTTCATTATTATAATTATGAAAATTAATGAAAATAGATTTAATACCCTGCACGGGAAAAAAAATATTGTGCTCACCACTCAACGGTATCGTGATATTCACTCTCCTCGGTTGGTTATACATTGTATACGGAAAGTCTTGGTCTATTGGATCGTGATTATCGCGATCCAGGCGGATCCCGAAACCGTAAGATCATTTGAGGAAATCATAAAAACAATTGAGGTTAAAATAGATGAATTTATAACTTTAACTTCATTAAAATTTTATTTTTAGTTGGAATTAATAATTACATGTTAATATTTCTAATAAGTGCAATAAAAAATTATTATTTAATATCAAGAAATGTAACCAAGTAATAGAATATACGTAAGTAATTGATGTAAATTTTTTATTAAATAATTTGGTTATGAGTGGTGGCGCTTGAAAAGTAGATCGCGATAATCACGATCCGTTTTGGTATGATATGGATACGTTAACTGACGATCACTATACATTTAAGTACATTCACAATCCGTAGGATCATTATAATAAGTATCTAGTGTTTCATTCATATTGATATATATATCGTGAAAATCAAGTTACAATTTAGTACTAATCACGATACAACTGTCGCTCTCCGTTGGTGAGCGATAATCGCAATATTTTTTTTTCCGTGTGGTTAAAAATACTGATTGAAAAGAATTGAGAAGCGGTCACTCTATGTAAGCTATATATACAAACAAAAGAATTGAAATTATTGAAAAGAATTCGAATTTCATCATTTTTAATTCTTTCAATCAATGTTTTTAAACAGAGATAATACAATTTATGATGTAACTAAACCTGTAGCAATTTCATGTTAACCTTAAGAAGACAAGTGCATAAAAAGTATGCAGAAGTTAACCTACAATAAATATTTATTTCATATGGCTGCAAAGTATCGTTATCGACAATCTTGATGTTGCGATATGAGTCTAAAGTTTGTGGCGCGAATTTACGAAAAACAGTGTAAATTTGACACCTTGGTCTGAATCATCATCTTTGTGGACGCCACCTAGTGTTCGGAAATTGAACTTTCTGAGCAAGTATGACAAAAAAATATTTTTCTGGGGATTCTATTAAATTATTTACTATATTTTTTTTCAATCATTTATTTTGTTGCAACATGAATTTGTAATCTCGGTAGATTGTTTTTGAAATTTCAAAATCGGAAAATCCTCAGAATTCAATACAATTTTTTTTGTTTTTTCCATTATTCAATTCGAGTCAAATGCTTTACAGAAAAAATAAATCAGACTTTTAGCTATCACTGAAGTTTTTACAAGCCGGAGTAGATGGGTCGCTATTTTTGAATATTCACCTTGTTCATAAATGTTTTCATCTTTTTTAGTTATTTTTTTATCAAAAAACATGAATGGCATCGAATGATACGAGAATATTTTCCATGATAATATTTACGTTTTGCTGCTACACGAACTAGAATCTACATAGAGAAAATAATATCTATACAAAATAAATAAAGTTTTGTCGTCATAATTAATTGAATATTTTCAATAAATTTAAAAAATATTGTAAAATATTCAACAAAGAGTCTAGTCTGCTGTGCGATTATGCAATTGAAATTAATAAAAACAGATATCGATTGTTATTTTTTTTCCATAGCAACAGCAGCTCTTGTTCTTTGTCAATATAAATTTATTATTAATAAAACTTTTTGTTTCATTATTTCCGTAAATACTTTTTTAATTTTATTTTTGCGTAGAAATAGAAGCGAGATTGGTTACTAAATAAATAGATGGGAAAGATTGAGTGGTAAAGGGCCAGAGGTGAAAGTTTTGCACATCTGAAACCGGCATTTACGTGGTCAGTGGGAATTCACAAAGGAAACTCGACAGTTTCTATTTACCCTATGGTGTAGACGATCGATTGTACTTGTAGACAAGTGGTTACGTCTTTCTTTATTTTTTTCTTTTACTTTTAGGTGGGATCCCCAGGTGACCATGTGACCATATATGTCCATGTTCTTTGTATATAACTGTCTGTTAGATTGAGTTCGATTGGAAAAGTATTTACTCCGTACATTTGTACCATTGTCCGTAAGTTGTTGTGACGTTTCGTCTGGATCGATTTTCAGTCTACAACTTGTGTAGTTAAGGAAATTAAATTTTTAACTTTAGCTAGTATTACAATTACACATTAGTAATTGATAATAACAATTATTAGTAAAAATATAATTTTATGAATATTTTCTGTTGCAAGCTTTTAGTAATTTTTTCATAAAAAAAATTTTTTCAGAGACTTTATTTGATTTGAAACACTAGAAAGAGGTATTTTCGTGTATTATTTTGATCTGCTTTTAATTTTTTCCAGTCGTAAAAAACGAATGACTCAAATAACGCGGGACGTATTAATTTTCAGAAAAAGCTTTTGATAAAATGCTATCACGGGGTTAGTATATTTGTTTTCTCGTAAAATATTTGATCGAATATATGTATACTGCGTAGAGATCAAATACACGTAGTAGAGAGTGCGATAACGAATTTTTATTTATGAATAATGGACATACATACCGGATGGTTTGGATCTGTTTTATTATTTCATGCGGAATTTGTAGTAAAAATAATAATAATAAAAATATCTGACTAGATATACCGGAAGACTGTCTCATCGAAGACTTTATTCCGGAACAAGGGTGAAACTAGTACTTTGGAGATAGTGGTAATGGTATAGGAGTAAAAGAGAGAGGACGGACACGAGAATTGAACTTTCAGTGTAATCGAGGAAATAGAGAGAATAGAACAGGCAGACCACGTTACCATAGTAAATCAATTATCTAGCAATGTAAATAAATCACCTTTTTACAACTCTGCCGAACCATTTCACTCGACAATCGCACAAAATTTATTGACAGGCTTGCGTCCGTTTTTTATTTTTGAGAGTGTGGACTACGATTGAAAATGACGCGTGCGTCGCATCATTTTTGATTAACGCGATTGGGCCCACCCATTTTCCAATACTCTGTATTTTATCGGTACATTTTTTAGCAATTTATTTATTGTCAATGGAAAAATGATTTCATTTTCTTTCGATTATTTCAACATTTTTTTAAAAACAAAAATACTGATAATTAATTAATCAATAAATAATTTGAAGCCAATGAAAGAATAAATTGTTTTTTTATATCTTCTCAAAGTTTTTACAAAAAAAAAAACATTCAATGAAAAGACTATTACGGGAAATATAAGATTGAGGTCAATTATAGAGTATAAAATAGCTGGAAACAATAGCAAAGAGTTGGCAGCAGTGCAAATATGTTCAGAGATGCCGAAAACGCGGTACAATGGCAATAATAAACGTACATATGTATGTGTGTGGATATACTACATCATCATTATGTGCAACAAAAAAAGTTGACTGAGACAATGTATTATTTATGTGAATAGTAGCGTAAAATATGGCTTCGCGATAAGAATAATGGAGTAGCTGCGTTACTGCCAATGGGTTTTTGTTCGGAAAAAGCCGGAAATAAAACTGCAATTCACAAAATATCTATGAAAGGGTATTAATTGAAATTTAAGAGCAATTACTTTTTTACGAGGTTTCATAGCTAATAATTTTTAAAAAAAGTCTGATTACATTTTGTAATTATTTAGTCATAGAAAAGTTTGCTTATTTTTCTTTTTTTTTTTGCCATAAATTTAATTATCTCGAGCATCTATAACCCATTATACACTCTATTGAAAATTTTTTAATTAATATTTTTTCCGATGTCGATAATTCTTGAAAACTTATCAAAACTTGGTCTTTTGTTAATATGTCATGATAATTTTTTTCTTATGTAAATAATGCGCAAAACTCATTACTGCTGCTACTGCTGTAACAAAAAAATGATAAAAAAAAAATATAATAATAATAATAATAACAATAAATAAAAAGTCTGAACGTTATTTAGCATGAACTGCTTACGCGAACACACCCGCGAGGAAAAGGGCTATTTGCTGAATGGCTTTGTTGACTATGTGCACATTATAGAAGGGAAATAATTATTTTTTAATGAGATGTGCTTGTATTTTTTGCTTCTATTATGATTTAGCTAAATGTTAAAAGTAAAATACAATATTAAAACTTTTTTGTTGCGCATGATATTCAAAAAATTATTCGATACCTCTAATTTAGTTTAAAAAAAAAAAAAATATAACAATGGTAATGAAGCCGTTTTATATAACAAGCAACACGAAAATAAACAGGTATGGAGTTAATGCTAATGATGCTTTTAACGGAAAACCTGGTGACATATTGACACTATATTTGGCTGTGAAATATTTCACGAATCAGCATCAACACCAGCAGTAGCCTGGGTTGCTCATAAATACCACAAGTATGCTCTTATAATTGATTATTGGCTATTAATAATCTCGATAAGCTGATTCATTAAAACGTCTAGGTCATCTAGCATAATATTGTATTATAGCCAAATAACTTTTTATCTCTGTCTATTTTTATATTCCCGTCTCTATTTCTCGTACCCTCGTGCTCCGATATTCAGGATATAGTATTGGTTACGTTCACCTATCAAACGATCGATAGAATATACTGTATATAGATATACATATATATATATATATATTTATACAGATCTCTAGATAACACTCGACTGAATTTGCATTTGCATCGTAACTTTTGCAGATAACGTCTGAACGATCGCATTGCGAGCGCATTCGAAAATACCGAGCTGAATCAATTTGCCAAAATGTCTCTCGAGGCGCTATACGATAACGCACTCACGCGGTCATCACACATATTTATTTCTTTTATTTTTTTTTTTTACAATCACACTCATACATTTTTCTAACATTGCTCCCCTCTCTCTAGTTCTCTCACCAATTACTAGTTCAAATTTGCATATTTCCCAGCTCACTATTCGGGCTCATCGGCAATCACCGGAAATAACATCCAGCGATTTCATTTTCCTATTTTTTGCTCCATCAGCTCGTTTTTCTGTATACCTTTTTACAAAAAAGACTACAATATAAAAAAACCATGTGTCGGCATCTTTTTTCGTAATCAGATTCTTTTAAACCGCTTTGGATCTTATTTTATTTTTCCACAGAAATTATAATTCTTCGCGTGCAAATAAGTCATAAAAAAAAAAAATTGCAAATTAACTTGTCTGGTTTTTATCTTCCATTTATTTACTCGAGCATAATTCATCATTTACTTTCTCATACAAAATAACAATAAAAACTAAACTACTTGTCAGATCAAAGTCATCGTCAATTTATTTTTATCTTCAGTAGTCGGTGTATTAAATGGAAATATACACAGCAAACTTGAAATGTATATTTTCTCTTTTTTTTTTACATAAACATTTGCGTTTCAGTTTCTATGGACAGTCAGACTCAAGAAAACAAGATTTCTTTTTTATTTATCTTTTGTAGGGCAAATGTTCCGCGATGTTATTGTTTTACAAAAAAAATCTGGGTACATAAAGAATTTACAGAACAGAAAATATTTAACGTATGTATTCTCGGATATTGGGTTTTCGTCATTCTTACATGCACTGCATTCTCTTTGGATTCAGTGAATCGTTTTGCGGTTTGTCTTTGCATCGAAAGCTCTGTCATAGATTTGTATGATCATTTCAATGGATTTCTGTCGTCATTGTTGTGCCGTTTGCATGATTTCCATGAAAGGGTATGGATTGGATAGACATTAGTCTATTCATTTCTATCTATGAATATCAATTGTACTTCAAAATCCATCAATGTTGTGTAATCACTGCATTACTCTCACAATAACTTTTAAAATAAATTCAGTTCACTAGTCAATAGTAACAATTATTTTTATTTTTTCTAAAAATTTTTGGAAGTAAAAGAAGGGGGAGGGAGGGAACAGGTTCCGAGAGAAATAATATCATGGGATTAATGAAAATTATTGTGTCTTACAAAGCAAAATTGTAAATTATAATTTTAAAAAAGTAAATTAAATTTGAATTTTAATAATTTCAATATCTCGCGTGCAAATGTGATAGAAGTATAAGCGGATTATATTTTTCAGTAGTTCCCTTTTCACATTATGTATATAATACAACCCCTGGGGTACAAGAGTAGCGTTTTATAAGAGAGTATTAAAATTACCGAAAGCCCATGAGCAATCGGGCCGAAGTACAATTATTTTTAAAGCAACATTTGTATAGGAAAGCCCTCGTGGGTGTCACTACCAGTACTCGTCCTCGCCGTCATCCTCCACGCGTTACTTTTTCTTTTAGTCTTTTTCTTATTCTCCTTACGACGCCCCGGTATCTTTTCCATTATATCCCTTCGTCGCGAACCAGCGAATGTCTAGCTCTTTTACTTTCCTTTGCCACTCAACTCTCTTATGAATTGGTTACCCTCGTATCACCTCTTTACCCCTGCATTATATTTTATTTCATCCGGCGTATCATAAAGGAAGTAAGGAAATTTTTTTTACAAGACAAAGTCACGCTCCAATTATTTTGCATCAAAGATATACACATTTATTGGAGAGAAAAATTTTCTTTCATGACAAAAAAAATATGAATAAAAATATAATATTTCGGAGCAAACAACGAATTCCTGTATTTGTATGTAGTCTTTGTAACTTTTCTTTATTTTAGATTTTTTTTTTTTCTTTAAGATGCACGAAAAAGGTTTTATTTCTGTTATTCTTATTTTTTTTCCCTTGTAAAAATGCTGACCGTTGTTTCGTCTCAGTATGTCAAGCGCGTACGTATACCTATTCTCGGACGACGTTTCAAATGCACTCGACCGGGGACGAAATAAATGAAAGCCGCGTCTTACCATCCATATGCTGCTGGTATTTTAAAGTTTATATACCAACTACTGATCTGCTGCTACTATTGCCCGTGAACCCGAGCTGACTGTCGAGTACCGAGTGTACTCGGAAAACGGAAAAATGTCTGTTTGTTTGAGGGAGATCGAGAAAAATAGGGGTAACAGCAAGAAAAGTAGTGTGCATGGTATATAGAGTAGGTAAGGGTGTCTCTCACGGGAGACACGATGAATTATTTAAGTTTCCACAAATCCACGGCAATCTTTCTCGACCCCTTCTCGTCTGCTCCTTTTTCATCCCGTCGTATTTTTATTTTACTCTTAAATCCATCCGAATAATATGCCAAGTATAGGATCCAAGTACTTTAAATAACTCGGCGAATGATACACGTAAGCTGGTAATTTTTTTATTTTCACTCAAGATATATTTTCGAAAGCCGTTTTACTAAATAAATAAATCGGTTGTCAATGATACATTGCCATTAAGTAATTGACATTATTACGCAGCCAATTACTTAGAGTCAGTTATAAATGGAACTCTGGCAATATGGACTACTTCGAAAAATTTCATGCATTACTTTTTTTTTCGAAACGATTAGATTACCAATTGGAATTTATTGATTTTTAAATTATTTTCAAGCAGCCCCGAGTCAAAATTTAAGGTATACTTTGAACCTAAATGAGCATTGAGAACCTACAGTACATTTTTTAAGACATATTCATTGTAAGAACTTGATTGATTAATCAACAGACTTACAAAGGCTTGAATTCAACCCCTTTAGACTTATGGAGGCATGAATTAGACCTACAAAAACATAATGCGCACAGACAGCCTGGAACTACACGGAAAGATTGGAACCCGACTGGTTACTGTTCTGCACCCGACTCAGTACGGTACTGGAAGCAAATCCTCGATTGTGGTGCAGCACCACACTGGTTACTGTGCGAAACCTGACTAAGTAAAATGCGCACACGACTCAGTCAGGTTTCGCATAGAATCAGTGTGTTGCTGCACCACAATCGAACATTTTCTTCCAGTACCGTACTGAGTCAGTTGCAGAACAGTAATCAGTCGGGTTCCAATCTTTCCGTGTAAAAGAGGCTAAATTTAAAAAATCCTAAGGCTAATAATAAATCGCTGCAAGTGATCCAGCGATTTTATCAGTAGATTAATGACAGGTAGAATAAGACCTAGAAGCAGTTTGGGACAACAGAGAGTCGGTTCAAAAAATTCTGCGTTCGTTTCACGATATAGCCAGTGCAGGTCTAATTCATGCCTTTGTAAGTCTAAGTTGATTAATTTCAAGCTTTTACAATGATCATGTTCTAAAAAGTCTAATGTAGTTTTTCAATACTAATTTAGGTTTAATGCCTTAGATTGTGACTCGGAAGTTCAAAAATTAGAAATTTAGTGAATTTTTTTCATTCCACTGTAGTGTGAGTTTATCTTCCTCTTAATAATAATTAACTTGACAGTTAATTAACTAAATGTTGATTAATTACCTTATGATGTGATATGTGGGTAGTTTAGAATAGTAGTGAAAGCCACAGGATTTAGATTGCATCTAGTGTGTTGATTGTGGAATACTACTCACCGCGAAGTGACCGTTTCTATAATCCTATTAATTTGAAAAGTTTGTCAATGTAATATATAACATGGGTGGTCAAGTCCAAAACTACTTGAGTTCTCGATTAAAACTCAACACTTTTTGAAATCACCGCGTTAAATAAAAAACGAGACCGCAATTTATAACTGATTGTTGAAAACAGTAAACGTACAATTCAATATGATTGAAAAAAAAAAAATAAGGTGACAATTGCACGAGTGATTGACTTGTCTCGACAAATTGTTAGGCGTCAAAGACGCTTGAAAGGAAGCGTAAGGAAGAAACTAAAAGATTGGATATGTGTGCAACTCCTATTCTCAAGCCTAACAGTTGAAGAGTAAAGGAAGTGAGAAAAATAAAAAAAATAAATAAATAAACGACGTAAGTCGTGCTCGGTGATGTGTATACGCGAAGCTGGAGTTGTTTGAAAGAATACCCACTTTTAATCTGGCAGCTTTCGTTCCGTGTTAGCTGGAACCCGAGTGGAATAAAACCAAGTGCCGGGGCCGGTATCTGAGGGAACGAGAGTCGGGACTGAGTGAAAGAGATAGATGAACCAGTATTCTGGTGGTAGGAAACAAAGACCTCTATGTACATCTATATACATGGATATAGAAAGAGAGAATAAATGAAAAGAGGTAGGGATCGGGCTGATAGAGGGCGCAAACGGAAGACCACTTTTTTATCTGGCTGATCCGACGGCGCTTCGTCAGATATATCCTACCTCCAGCTTTTTATTTTATTTTATTTATTTTTTTTCTCCGTCGTCTTTTATTCTTGTCTGAAAATTCTCTCTACGCTTTTAAAGAAAGCTTTTAAGTGTTGCCGAACTTGTCCGTACATTCCTGGCCTAGCGGTACACCGCATACAGTGGGTGACATTACATGCAGAGCACGCGTCGACGGCAACTACCCGTCGTCAGGTTTATGAATCCTCCCATTTAGGGACTGGGAACCAAGAAACCCTAATACTTGTTGTTTATTCTTAGCTCGACAACATTTTTTCCGTGTTCTTTCTGCTTATAGTTCAAATATTTATTTTTTTTATTTTATCTTTCGTTAATTTTTTTCACCTGTATTGAGTTTCAACACTTTACTTGCACACCTTTTTTACGATAAGGTTATCGAAAGATTCTCTAATTAACAAAACTAGTCTGACGATTTTATTATAAGCTATTAGGTAGATAGATACAATTGCCACTTTGTAAAATCAGTTTAAATAAATGTCTTGGTAAGATCGTGAGAATTTTAGTAATTGCATAAAAAGACTGAAAAAACGTAAAATTGTACGGTAATAGACATCTTTTAGAACAAGGAACAGAAATTTTAATGCTTTCTTTTTAAATCTTATCTGTCTTTTACATTTGTCGGATTTAAAAGAGATAATTGAGACTTTCTTCAGTGATATTATCTTCGAATGTTAAAGAGACAATTTTCCGTATTTTAACGTCCTGCAGAAAGCTCACTTACTTTTGTCTAAATGACTTCTGTCGTAAGTGTTCACTCACGATATAATTGCAGTGGGAATGTAATTATAAATATAGCTAGTCTTAAGTTAATTTTTTTAAAACACTAAAACTTCCGGCTTGTCTCCTTAATTTTTATTTAAAAAATAATCCACTGTAGTTGAGTCAGTTTGTTAATTCGTAAGAAAATGGTGATGATTATTGCGTTAGAAGAAAGTGCGATGCTAGATGAGGACTTCCGTTCACTTTTAAGTGCAGTATCATCTCGGGAAATGAGAAAAAAAAATAATGAAGATACTCTTAATAGTCTTAAAAGTTCTTTAGAAAATCTATAGAAATTTTATAGAAAATCGGGACTCACTGACTTCTGCTAAAGAAAAAATCGATCGTAACGATTTTTGTAAAGATAATCGTCTAAGAAATTCTATAGACAAAAAATTAGTGTAACGGGATAGAAGTCCACCCTACCTCCTCCCCAGATGATACCCTTAATCGAAAAGTATAACCAAGTGACTAAGGGTGGACATCAACCAGAGTTCTAATCAAAAATCCTTATTGCTAACCACAGCCACCACAAGTCCATACCTCTGTGGGCCATACACTTCTACCATCTCAGGAAATATAGAAGCCAAATAGGCGTGGAGAAGCCCCTTGTGGCACCAGTTCCCTGTCCTGGTAAACAGGTTTTATCAGGATCAAATGAGAAGCAACTTCACCTCCACACCTTAAAAGAATCCCCTCTATTTGTTAACATTCGGTTTTGAACTGTCATCCACTTGTTCAGTCCCCGAGAAATTCTCTAATGTTCGAGCAGTTTAGCACCTAGATTGCATAAAACAAATCAAACTCAATGAGTACTCACCAACTCTATAGACATTCTATAGAAATTTTTTACAAAATCGGGACTCATTGAACAATTTTTTCTGCTAAAAACAATTCGATCGAGGTCATGTTTTAGCTTCTTAATTTTGAATTGAAAATGAAACCGCGGTAATTGGTTCAGTTTGTTAATTCATAAGAAAATGTTGATGATGATTGCATTAGAAACTGCGATGCTAGATGAGAACACCTGTTCCTTTTAAAGTACAGTATCTTTCCGTAAAAAGAGAAAAAATAAATCAAGATACTCTGCATAGTGTATGCTTATGCAGCTTCTCTTATTTTGTCATTCCCAAGTTACCAAAGTGCCGTATTGTGTGTAGCCTGACTGTAAAAGTATACCGATATAGACGTTGTAAGACGATTTGCAAATATATACATATAATTATGTAGAATATATATCTACATGATGAAAAATTTCCATTAATTTTTTTTCCAATGCATGTTAAAAATAAAAAATAGTAGTCGCAATTGAAAATACCGTCATATTACAAATCTTGCGAGGTACAATTGTAAAAAAATTGCTGACTCATTTGTATATATACAAATCTATAGATTCGCGTAGACTATTGGGTTATATAAAAAGATGAGCTATGACTTTTTTTTTATATATTTTTTTTGTAAGTGGAGTAAAAGTTTCTTTCGTCTACAGAAAGTACTTACTTGTTTTTTTTTTTTTAAATGTTACAAAATTATTTCGGAATAAAATGACAGAATAATCGAAGCGTCTTTTCAATAAAATTTGTAAAAATAAATTTTTAATATTATTTTGAATTTTTAAAATTATTATTCATAAGAGTTTAAAAATTTATTGGCAGTCTTCTAAAAAAGTTGCTGAAAAAAAAATAAAAATTCATTGTAATTTTGTTAAAAGGTAAAGAATGATTCTAGCTGGGTGAACTGGCATAGAAAGTAAATAAATCAGTACTAAAGAATATTTGCGCGTCGTATAACTTTAAGGAAATAAAATCCAAGGCTCGATTTAATAGTAAAATCGGCGTGGAAACCTCGCGAAAGTGTACGAGCAAGTAATACAAAAGCGAGTTTTCAGTGGAATGAGAAATAACTGACTAGGTTTTCGAGCAGAATGAACTTCAAATAATACGTCAAATAAACGGTTGATCATAAAAAAGAAACAAAGCTTTACTTAATGCTTTTAGCATACATTAAATATTTTCCTCAACATTACTTTTTTAAAATTTTCTTTTTCATACACTCGCTACATAGTTAATTAAGTAAACCTCTTTTCTTTCGTTTGCTCTTATTTCATCCATTCACTTTTCACATCATGCACCTGAGCATATTTTAACACCTCTATCTTCTACGAACATTTTTTTTTTCCAAAAACTCATTAACCGTCACCCGGCGTCCATAAAAAAAAAAAAAAATGAAAAATCCCATGTTACGTGAAAAAATTAAATCATTTCATTTTTTCATGACGTAATTCATAAACATTTACATATTTTAAAGAACGTAATCTCTCAACTTATGTTTTAATTGAGACCAAGAAAAGTACACAACAGAATTATTCATAACTTTGTTTATTAAAAAAAAAATTACTAGATTAAAAAAAATTATTTTGTACTTCCTACAAGCACTTAGTAGATTTAATTAACCCTCAAATTAATTACAAGTATTAAATTTTTTAATTTTACCTAATATAATATTTTTGAATGTTAATTATCATATTTTCTAAAAATAACAGTACTTGACATTAATTTAATAGAAAATATAATAATCATATAACTTCATTATGCTTTTATTGAAAATCAAAAGTTTTAAATATAACGTGAAACTGAATAGTCGCAGGCTGGCTAAAAATTTTTGTGACTAAAAATATTTTTTTAAATAGCTTATTAATTTTACGAGTAATTTCAAACTGCTAAAAATTTCCATAATTTATAGTTGTTTCTAAAATTTTTTCGAATGATTTGGGGGTAAAATAGGTACCAAAACGTTTAGAGCTCCCCCCCCCCCTCCCCTACTTATAAATACAGTGGACTCTCGATAACTCGAACTTCAAGAGAAGTGATAAAAACTTCGAGTTAACGAGTTTTCGACTTAACAAGATGTTAGAAATTTGCAAGTAGATTAAACCCAAAATCAAGAAAACAATTGATTTCTGTTATATAAAGCATAAAGTAATAAAGCAAGTTGTTAATTTTCGTTTAGCACTCATGATGTCTACACAGAAAAAAAAAAATTCTTGGTTGAAGGTAAATATTCTTAATTCAAGAAAATTTTTTTGGAGACCTAAACTTTCTCAGATAAAGTAGTAATTTTATCTGACCAAGATAAATTCTCTTAGCTCAAGAAAATCTTGACTTGGTTCCCGAAAACGGTGGTCTTCAAAAATATTTTCTTGACTCAAGATAACTTTTTTTTCTGTGTAGATACGAACTGTTTAACAGTCAACAACTATGCAAGAAAATAACTTAGAGAGAAAATATACATTACAAACAAGAATATGAGAAGCATTGAACATTCCTATACACGGAAAGAAAATTATAGGGAGTATTCCTATGCATTATAGGAATGGTTCCTATAATGGTATAGGAATTGTACCTATACTATTATAGGAATGGTTACTATACTATTATAGGAATGGTTACTATAATATTATAGGAACCATTCCTATAATATTATAGTAATGGTTCCTATAATTTATAGGAACTATTCCTATAATTTATAGGAATGGTTACTATATATTATAGTAACCATTCCTACAATATTATAGGAACCATTCCCATAAATTATAGGAACCATTCCTTTAATTATAGGAACCATTCCTATAATTATAGGAACCATTCCCATAATGTTATAGGTATCATTCCTATAATTATATGAACTATTCCTATAATTATGGGTAATATTTCTATAATTATAGGACCTATTCCTATAATTGTTGGTCGTCATTCCTATACTGGTATAGGATGAAATTTCATAAAATTATAGAAACCATTCCCATTATTGTCTTTCCGTGTAGGAATTTAGATTTGATTGCTATAAGCTTGGACAGTTCGGAGAAAAACGTCTTTGTATTTTACTAACTTCGACTTATAGAGTTTCACTTTTTGAAATTCGAGTTATAGAGTATAAATATGCCTTATCGATACTGGAAGGGAAACGATATTAAGTTCGAGTTACAGAGTCTAAGTAATTCGAGATATCACGTATTTAAGAGTTCAGCGGAAGGGAATACAAATTTTTTTCGAGTTACTGAGGATTTTGACTTAACAAGGTTCGAGTTATCGAGAGTCCACTGTATAAATATAAATAGTTTTCTTTTAATTTTTTCCAAAAATGTTCCATTTTTTCCAAAAAAAAAAATTTGTCATAGTTTTTAAAGATTATTTTAAATTCAAAGATTTACTGTACTTTGATCGTAAAAGTGGATTTTTCAATAAGCATATTTATTTTTTCTGTTCTTCCTTATTTGTAGAAATAATAAAAAATAGTAATTTCATAATTTAAGTTTCAGTGAGTAGACTAAAAGCGTCCAGTATTACAACTATTCTACCTCTCGATATATAATAGATACAATCTACAATCTATAAAGTACATTGAGTACCAATAAGTACAAGGTAATCGGATTTCAGGTTCCAATGAATCTTCGAGCATGTCCACTTAATTTTCAAAGCAATTTATTTGTATCAATAGTTGATATTGCTTTTATGTTACTATCTCTTCCTCTTACATAAATGCATTGCATATAATCCGAATTCATGTGGTTGCTGATATATATTACTACAGACCGTTGCTTTGAAGTCGATATCATTGAGCAGTTAATAATTAAGCCTAGAGTATTACAGCTCAATTCTTTTTAAGTATAAGATTATTTTTCCTCAATGCTCTATTATGATACACATCTTTTTCACTGCATCAATAACCATACCTCAATGTAAAATAAAATATCGGAGAGAAAAATTTTTTTCTAACTTACAGAGGAAACTTTTAAGAAAAAATGTTTGAGTGATAATAAAAACGATGGTAATATCTTACAGATAAGCTCAAGGATTTAGGTTATAAATCTTTAATCTCGACCGAAAGAAAGTCATTGAGAGTAAGGTTGAATGAGAAGTGAGAAAATTGCCGCAAGGACATGTCGAATACTTTTTTATTTTAGACTGATATTTGTAGAGTTGAAGAGTAGTCGAAATTAATTAGAACTCATGTCAGCTCGTTGATACATCACATATGTATGAGACAAGCAGTTTGATATTTCAATAAAGTATCGATTGAAAGTATATATTTACTTATATGTCGTCGAGCATCGGTTTTAGTTTCCTAGTAGTAAAGCTAAAGGTTCTTGCCGACGATCAGTAGAGACATAGCGTGATACGTTTACAAATTGTCATGCACGTTTTATATTGTTATCATTTTTTTCGATTTTTTTGTCTAACGAGATCTCTAGTATATAAAATTTAACAATCCATGTATAGTAAATTTTTTTTCAATAGCTTTTGTAGTAGTTTTTGGGTTTTCCACTAGATTGTAATTGTACCACCAAATTGCAATTGTATGTTTCTGTTTTATTTTATTTCATTTTTATTTATTTATTTATTTTTTTCGTCAGTTTTATATCTCTCTTTTGATGCCTTTGTTGTATCTTTTTGTGATTTTTTTACGCGATTGTTCTGCTGCGGGATATCACGAATAGTCCTCTCGTAAAAAGTAATTCTGTGCTGACCAACTGTTTGGATGGTGCTTTTAACGATTTTATTCGATTAATTGGATTTTCAGAATACAATCAGAATATTTTTATTCATGTACTTTCAATTAAACATTTTTATAATATAAATAAAAATCAACGGTAAATAATTTTATGAAATTATAAATTTTATTTTCGTAAATAAAGAATATTAAATTATATTTTTCAATTAAACATCACAAATTTAATTTTTTTTTATTTTTTTCTGCACCTCATTCATACGTTGGTATTTTAATCTCTATAACTTTAATATTCACATTGCAAAAAGAAAATAAATAAATATATCTCGTTCGGTAACTTCAAACTAGTTTCAAAGGATTCAAGCGAGTGATGGTGAGTGGTTTCACAAACGAGTTTTTTTACCAGAAAAAAGTAAACAAAAAGCCGAAAAACACGCAAAACGAAATACATAAAAAAAAAAAAAGAAAAAAAATTTAGATAAATAAATAGACGAAAAGACGACGGTTAAATTGAGGTAGATGAAAAAGGGTGAAAAGTGTGGAGAAACCAGATGGAAAAAGCTCATTGCTGGATTTCGTGTTTGCCAGAATATATACTTTTGAACATCGAAACACAACTAAGTGGCTACGAGATACAGTATTGTTTTCCTTCCGGCTGCATTTCTTTCCTTCCTCAGAGCTTTTCCGCCCACCCAGCCAGATTTACGTCGGGCGTACACAAAACTTTCATCAGAAGTCTTCGTCTGAACTTCAGACCACTTGTTTTTTCTTCGAACTCACTCGGCGAAAAATAAATTTTACGCTTCTGCTTTTTTTTTATCTGTACCTACAAATATTTATCATAATTTTGCATTAATTTTCAAGAAATATCATTTACAGTCAGTACGCCGAAAAAAAAAAAAAAACAAATTGAATTATTACAATGTGAATAATAAATACAATCTCTTTGAATACAAGTCAAGAAAAATGATTTGAACCATGTTAAGTGTATATTTTACCGAATTCAAATTGTTTTAAATCATTTCAAATTGTTTTGAATCATTTCAAACCATTTTTCTTAATCAGAGGTGTAAAAATTTAAGAGTGATACAGTACAACCTGGTTATAAGTTACTGTTAGAGGCTGTAGGATAAAAATTTCTTGGAAATGGCTTCCCCCTACTCTTATCATTTACTCGGTGATCGCTCAGTTTTCTGCATATGTATGCGTCGTGTTCGTGTTTGTGTCCGCAGTCCTTTTATAAGTCAGTCGACGTTTGTCATTTATCTATACGCACATACTTTAGTAACTTATAAAAGGACTGCAGAAGCAAACTCTTCAAGACAACCGAAAAACTGCGTTAGTGGAACTGGAGTGGGGATAGTATTTCGAGTACTGTACATCTCCTTAAGCTTCAAGTTTTTATCAGACTTAATTCAAAAGCTTTTATTTTTGAAAAGTTAAAATTTTCATAACTGGCGATTTAAAATTACTCTCAAACATCTATCTAATTTTCGTAATTATAATTATTATTTTCTCGTACAGTTATATAACAAACTCTAACGAACATCTGATAATGCAGATTAAAATCAAGCAAAGCCCGTAATATTATTTTCAATTAATACAGTTTCAACGAAACGTTTGAAATGAATTTTAATGAATAATTTCAAATATGCTTTTCAAACTCTCTATCATCTCTATCATCTATATTTATGTATGTATACGCATATATATATATATATATATATATATATATAAATATATATGTTGAAAAACATACTGGTTACTCAATGTGTTATGAATAACTGTAGTTATAAATGTGTAATATATAACGCGTACGATAAAATTACAGCAGTACGATTGCAGATTTATAATTGGTCTTTCGACTAATCCGCATATAGAATTTCTGTGCGTTATTACTGTGGTATACGTTATTGGCTTAAAACGAAAGGCATATGAATAAATAAATAAAATATCTCTATACATATATGTATATATGTATATAAATAAATAAATAAATAAATAAAGCTGACAGAGCTCTTTATTACGCAGTACTTCATTTGACAATAACCACACAGCAGCATCGATAAAATGACCGGAATGACCATGAGTTTCGCGCGATGCTCACTAGCAAACATCGTTTTTAGACCAAATCTCTCGCACAATCTGCTATCATTGATATAAACTATATTACTTCGTGACGGGGTAGACAAACGTGAGGGTAGATGGAAAACTGTGAAAGCTATGTCACTAATACTAATACTCCTACTACTACTACTATTACTACTACTACTATTACTACAATTATTATTTTTATACTCATACAAGCTTTTTTTATTTAAGCTTGAGTCATTCTAGTATTCGTGATAGATTAACACGCATTGCCATTTATAGACTTCATATTAATAAGTAACTATTTAATCTTTATAAAATTGTTTGCTTGCTGTATTACTGTTTTATTGATCACTAAACACGAATTTTTATGATGTTGACAAATCTTTTATTTGTTTTTTCTGTTTCATTTTTTTTTGTTAGTACTAACAATTATTTTATCAGTACAATCGAGTGGTATTTGTACTGCTTGTATACACTGTAAGAAAACAAAATGAAAAGAACATTTTTTATTTGTTGTTGTTTAAATATCAAATATTAACTCGTCAGTATAAATAATATTTTATTTATATTAAATTCAATTAATAATATATATAAAATTCATAAGTATATTTAAACTTAATATTTCTATCAAATTTCAATCTAAATATTTATTTTATACCCATTATGGTGTTTACTTTTTTACGGTAAAATCTTTAAATATTTGTTTAAAATATTTTTGTATGCTTATCGATAAGAAATATATAATTTAAAATTCAGTCCATTAAAAAGATAAATTATCTTCGTCGTAAAATGAGTTAATAAAAAAAAGTATGTCAAATGAAGTATACAAGAAAAAAAAATATGAATACTGTAGTATTCTGCTAAAAAGCTTGTATGAATAATTTTTTTCGCTATAAAGAAACACGCAGAGCCTTGAAGCAAAAAAAGTCTCGGTTATGTAGTCTATTACTATACTCTATACACAGTAAAACTAGCGTATGGTGATAGTACTACAACGATCGTTTATCCACTTATGTCCGCAACTCGATTACATTCCCAACGAGGTAAATGCGAACGAGAGTAATATAAATGTGTGTGGACGACGAGGGTGAGTGAGCTTCGAAGGGGACATTGTCCACACGCTTAAGCTCAAATCGATTATTCGCCAGGGATCTGACTGACGAGTAGTAACGCTCGTTTTATCGTGACATATCAGTCTCTGTGTCGCGAAAATGTCGAGCTAGTCTCATCGATCAACCTACGATGCCTGTGGTGCCCATGGTTCGTCAACATTTTTTTTTATTTTTTTTACTACTCTCTCTTTCTTTCTTTTTTCTCTTAACTAGTTTACTCTTGATATACACTATCCTGCTCAGTATACACAGCCCGAGAAATTATTATACAAACTAATTCTAAGTGATAAGAATAAATAGCTGCAATTTTTTTTTTATTTAAATACATCATTTGAGTCAATTTACCATGCGGTAACAAGGCCATTGGCTCTGTCTTTGACCTTTCATTTTTATTTTTTTTTTTTACAGTAAAACTGTCGTTGGTATATTTCTATATTTCGTAAAATTCTATATAGCGGAATCCGGAAGCGTATCAAGAGTTTAACCATGTCGGAACGGAAAGCACGATCATCCGGTTGTCCCGTTTATACACTAGCTTATCGTGATTGTACTTAAGTTATATTGTCGTGGAGAAATTGCCGTCAATTCCGAGCTTACTGTGATATCTTATCTAGAGTAAATTTATTATTTGAATTCTTAATTATTTTATTAATAATAACCGTTTACGTTTCTTTAATTTAAAATGTTTGATGTAAGAAAAAGCAAAAGAATGAGGAACAGAGAATGGAAATTAAGAATCATAGGATAGGGCATCGAGCCACCTGATAAAACTTGTTCTGTACGCTCCAGTGCCACCGTATTTTGTATTCTACCCCAGCAAACTGTGCACTCTTTCAACGTACTTTATTTTTTTATTTTATTATATTTTTGTTATTCTTTTATGTCCGACCACCTCTCGTTTATCTTTCTCTTGATACGGATGAATCCACCAGATGGCTTATCCACTTGCATTTTTATTAACAAAAAGGAAATCTCTAGATGTTTCTCGCGTAAATCCTCGTTAATATCTTATTTTAAGTATCGGTCGAATTATTTATTTTCGCGTGGATTTAAATTTATTTCTTTCATAATGCATACAATAGTACACTATAGAGTATATATTTGGATTAACGTCTTACTAAATAATTCATCTTGCGTAGATCATATAATCTTAAATCTCAGATTTAAAATGAGCTTTGCTTTCCCGACATTGTTAAATTCAATTTTTTGTTAAGAAATGAAAATAAAATATAAAATAAATATAAAACACAAACTACTTTATCTTATATTTTAAAATAAAAAATAAAAAATTGTTTTCTTACGTTGTTCTAAATCTATCGCAATTTCTTCCTTAGAATTTTGTGCACGTCTTCATTGTAGTTACGTGGGTTAAAAAAAAAACTTGCGTCAAATGGTGAGCATACAAAAGAAAAGTATAGCAAACATCATAATAAGTTTTATCAAAAAGTCAAATCTCAGTCTTCACTTTAACTTTTCAAATTTAATTTATATTTATATAATTAAGATATTAATAAAAAAAAAAAAAAAAAAAAAAACATTTTTAAAATGACTAATTTATAATTTTCGGAATCAAAAAATTTTTTTTTGCAAAATCATTAATATTTGCCACAATCAAATATTTTTTTAAATTTAAAAACACTATATCATAGCGAAAATTTTTTAGTAAATCATAAATTATATTCGATAGCTCTATTATTCTACTATCATGAATTTGCGATAATGTAATAGTATATTGTGTAACAAGGGATGGAACAAAATGATTTCAGACCATGGTGAAGTTGACAGTTCGTGTCTTAGGTAACCGACCTAATGAACTTTGAAAATTGTACTTGACAATTTGAACTTCGGCAATTTGAACTTTGGTAAATTTGAACTTTGGTAAATTTGGACTTTGGTAAATTTGAACTTTAGCGATTTGAAGTTTGACGAATTGAACTTACCTTTTTTCTCAGTTTTTGTAAATTTGAACGTTTGAAAATTTGAATATTTCATATGTCCACGCAAACAAAACTCCTGAAAAAAAAGGCATCATACTATTTCAAGCGTATAGACTTACATAATTTATATTTCCACGCATACAAAACCTGAGAAAAAAGGTAAGTTCAAATCGCTAAAGTTCAAATTGTCAAGCTCAAAGTGTAAAAGTTCAAATTTTCGAAGTTCTTTAGGTATGGAATCGAGCCGTAGGTGAGGGCTGACATTACCCGCAGTCTGAAATTTTATTTTACCCTGTATTACACATTATATTTTTCATGATTACAGCAGAATTTTCCTAATGTGACTGTCCGTAGTGTTACACTCTGTAAATTTAACAAGATTCTCTCCCTAATGTTAACAATCCTGTCTTCCACTATATTTTTTCGCGCGACCAATCAAAAAAAAGTGGCGGGAAATTCAAATCCTCCTACCTACACCTATACGATGAAATCCTAACCTAAAAATGTATGTTTTTCTGTACATTACGCATTTTTACCGCGCAGACCTGCGCACATAAGACACGAGTATTAATATGGTGGGGGTGACAGAATTTGTTAACATGACGGAATGGTCCTGGACAGAAGTGTTAACATTACGGAGATTTTACTGTACCTGCATTGGAACTTAAAGTTTCAGTGTCAGCAGCCAGTCAGAAACAAGTTAATTTAAGACTAATAGTGGGATCAATTATTAGAGTAAGCATAAATTGTCATTTGCAATTTATAATTGAGTAGAAACTATGGATGCTGTTTATCATTCACACTCATTTTTATAAAATTTAATCACAAAATCAGGACTGTCATTTACGCAAATAAAATTAATGGTATGAAATGATTATTAAACATATAACAAATATCAGAGTTGAAATTTCGAACAACTTTAGTCAGTGGGCAGAAGCATTATTTGTTTATTCCCAAGGGGCAAAACACGTATATTTTTGCCCGCTGACTGAAGGCATTCACAATTTCCGCGTTTGTTAATATTTGTTCGCAGCATTGGACTGAAATTAGCTTGTTTCGAGACATTGAAACGTGAAGTTTCGATGCTGGTATCATAAAAAACGTATTTCACTAAATGCACAATAATATTGAAGAGAAAACCTCTCCATACTTTTTTTCTTCAGCCTATGGCAGTACCATTGGATGAATAACTAATTTTTTCGTAAAAAAATTATTTATCGAAAAAAATATAACTCTGTGCTTTTCATTCCAACAGCTTTCATAATTATTAATTAATTTTTTTTTTATTTTTTGTTAAAATTTTCGTATTTTGTTATTCTGGTAAAAGTCACGCTGAAAAAAATGTAAAATATAGTCATTAAAACTATACATCATATTCGTACATCCATACGAGTTTTAATTTTATAAGTACCCTTAGAATTTCTAGTAGTCTCGGTAGCTCTATCGAGACACCCCTTTGTCGCTGTCTCAAACACACTCATACACTTTTTCTCCCACACACTTATAAATTCTCGAGGCAAACTCGTGGTTGTCGCCACCCTCAAGAGACGATGAAAACTCGTCACTCTCGCTGCGTAATATTTTCCAATTCACTTCTGTATCATTCACCATCTGCAGTGTACTTCTACCTCTCTACTTATTAGCATACATTCCCTGCGGGTAAGAACTCGAGACTTGAGCTTGCAGTTTCCACCGAGTATTTTATATACATATATATATTCTTGTGCTTACTAATACCAACACCACAGCACACACCTGTCATTTGTTTCAGTCTCGCTATATTTTGTTCAACAACTTTATCCCTCTTGCGAGTTCCATCCTCATCCTGACAGTCTAGACCAGTAGCAATACAAGTACAATGTTCAACAGTAAAACTATAATATTAGCTAAACCAGCAAATCAGAAACAGAAGCATCAACAACGGTAACGAAAACCATAAAAATATTTACAAAACAAGGCTGTCATTTCTTGTCCATCCTTTCATCCCATCTGTCTACTGAAGTCTGACATAAGTCAAAAACTCGATCCTAAGTTGCCTTATACACTGAAGCCAGACTTACCAGCGGTTTTGAGCTGCTTGGCGCCCAAACTCTATTCCAAGATGCGACCTCGCCTTTCCCATGTCCCCAGAGATTTCATGACTATCACCTTCGGACACTGTAATACCTTATACGTTGCTCAACATTCAGCAATGTGACATGGGTGAGGTCATACCACACTCTCGGGAGCCCATTTAATATCTTCCACAAGAGATTGGGAGTGAGACAGCTTAACTAGAAACCATACCGAAGTTTTCTCTACACCATAGATATGTATTTATCTCAGTGCATGTATTTTACAAAACATACATCTTGTGACCCTTGAACGCTCAACCAGAGCACCCCCTCACGTACTGCTGATTTCATAATTTCGGCATTGCGCCAGGGTCACATACGTGATAGCGCACACAACCGTTAAATCCCAATCGACCTATCGGCCACAGCACTGAGCCAACACCGAACACCAAATATCGACGTGTCTTTTCATCGTCCCATAACCTTATTCTTTGTTTCATTTTCATTTCATCGATATCCGTGAAAAGCTCCTGGTACGATACTGTTACCAGTGTTACTATACTACTGCAGTATTCATTCGATCGTATTCATCCCATTGTTTTATTTCTTTTCCAATTCATCATCCATACAACCCAAAACAATACGACAATATTCAGCACTTTATATAAATAATATACACAGGTGTGTAAATACATATCGACATTTATTACTCGCAAATTAAAATATGATGCTCGGTCTGTGTACTTTCAATTAACTTTACTCAGTTACATCTATCAATCATGTCATATCGAGTCAATAATTTTACTGATTACTTTTTTGTTTACCCTTAAAAAAATTAATTTTTCCCACTTGTTGTTAATTTTCAGTTATTGTACACTGATTTGATAATACAATAGGTCTCAAATTTAAATGAAAGATAAAAGAACATAAAAATACTGTTTTTGATTTACTATATGATATTTGTTCACCTTCCAAAGTGGCTCTATATTGCGTCTGGTAATGTGATTTACGAGAGCAATATGCTTACTTAAACGTTTATGTCATGAAGCAAGTGCATTGCGAGACAAATGTAGGCGAGATGCCACAGCGAACGTAGACATGTTATTCGAGTAAAGTGAGTTGGGAGATGAGACAGCCTAGTGTGATATGTTGATAGTCTCATAGTTTGGTCTCCACATGGTTTTAATGCACGTGTACACGTACTCACTAAAGTGGCACGCAGTTCCAGAGATATCTAGAGAATAAGGTCAGCGAGTGAGAGGATAAGAGATAGAGGAAATGACAGAGGGAAGGGAAGATGGGTTTGAGCTTGGAATTGGATTGGGAAGCATTGTATTATTACAGAATGGTACCCCAGTCTATCTGTACACCCCGACCTGGTCATACATGCTCTTACAAACACATGACCCAGACACATACCACAAGCCGTTGTCTCCAGAGAATGCCAAACGGAATCTCGAAATCTTGTTCTATTACTGGTACTGGTACCGGTACTAGTACTGCTGCTGCTGCTGCTGCTGATGCAGTTGCTACTGTTACTGTGAAATACCTGATATCCTTCCAACAGTAGTCAGTTCTCAGCACGACATCCTGAGTGGGTTATCAAATGGGTGCCTCCAATTCGGTTAATACCAGATTCCGATGTTCTATTTTACAAGTCGCCCATTACGTATTTAAGTGAGCGAGTCTCAACTGAACCGTTGAATCTTAGAAGGAACACGGTAATAGGTCAATATTGATTTCCAATAAAGACGCTCGGATCATTTATTGCATTGTCACTGAAAACATGCATTTGCATTCTGATAACAAGATTTGTTAACGATTATAGTATTGTTGTTTTTGATTATTGAATTAAAATTTAATTAGTTATCTCGCAGAAAATAACTTTGTGATTCATTACTGTGAAATTACATAAATATAATCAAAATGTAAATATTTCGGTGTATAAATTTTGATGTATGGATCTGCTGGATGATGTAGATACAAATTTGCATGCAGAATATTCACGATGAAACCAACGATCCATTTAAGCAACGAGGCTCATGCTCGTTGTTCACCTAGCAGTCGATTGGGGATTGCTGGTAATGAGCATTGAAGATGAATGAGCGACTGAATAGCATTAAGGTGAAGCACCGAGTGAGCAGTGCAGCCAAATAAGATGCTTACCTACTGCAAAATTAGTATGAATAGAAGGTAATACAGTGAAGTAGGTTTTCGAATCAAGAGGAGCGAGTTCTGATACGGAGTAAGCCGAATTCGAGTACAACATTAAATCAAATTTGCTGTAACCATAGCAATCTCCAGTCTTCATTTCGGGTCTCCCCTTACCAGGAAGCAAACCGGCAAGTTTGTAATTTAATTCCCGGTTTTAATTAGTAATATTCATCATTAATGAAATATATAATTGTGCAAGTATATTTCTGCACGTTATTATTTTATCGTTACATTACAACAGTAAATTTACGTAAGCATCATTTGCACAGTACCAAAAATAACTTTTTGTGCAATATTTTTGAACGTTCCAGTTCACAATTGTATTTACAGGTTACAATTGTTGACTATTGTAAATTGAAATAACCATAGTAACTGGAATGCGTAAAAAGTTAATGGACGAAACTCAAGATCGTTGTTATGGTTGCTGTTATTTAGCTGTCGTCAGCGTCGTGAAGAAAAAATTTTCCGTGTCACAAATCCGGGTCCACAATGACTACCACGCTTGTGGGGGATTTATTTTCTCCTCTTGCCTATTACTACAGCTAGTACTGAGTGGTGTAGTGTAGTGCGCACATTGTGCTCGGTGATGCTGAACTGAGGTCAAAGTCGATACCGGGCACGCGAGCTTGGCATTACTGTGTGTAAAATGGAATGGTGAACAGGCGCCGACACAAACGTTATTTCTTTCAAAGTAACGTATAAAATTTACCCTCAGTAGGGTAGTACACTCGTTTCACATCATCCCCATCCTAAAAGAATTCGCTGTATATGTGCCACGAGAAATTGCTTGGTGCTATTTTATATACTTTTTTTTTTCTTTATTCCTCAGTGACCACGAGTTTTACTCTCGTCAATTTTGTCCGGCTATTTTTTATACGCTCGTCTTTTATTATTTTTTTATCCTATTACTCTTTGCACTTGATGAAAGTTATTTAACGTACGTGGATAAAATATAAATATTAATGTACAATATTTAATGCTGTTAAAGCAATTTGCTCTTTTTTTTTTGTCAATGTTTTTGTTTTTGGAATTTGAAAACAAAATATTTATTCTTAATTTAAATGGCCCTCATATATAAAAAAATAAATTAATATTTAAAAAAAAAGCCATCCGGTCTTACCCGGAATGGAAAGGTAGATTTCTTATGTAAATACAATAAAGGTACAATAGTGTAATTAATACTTATTTTGTAAGCTTAAACATGAATTTTAAGGAAATGGGTTATGCCTTATTATTTAGAAGTTATAAGACGAATAAGCTGCAAAAATAAGCTTTTTGTATTTTTTGTGAAATTTTTGATATCATCAAATTGTTAGAAAAGATGTTTCAAAAAATCAAGTGTTGCAGTAAACATTAAAGATAATCGTTCAAATTTTAAGATATTTTTTACAGAATTGAGTTATCGTTTTCGGTTCAAAATTCATTTTAGGATAAAGCCACAAAATTCATTTTTATGAAAATCAAAAAAAATTTCAAACACCCACAACTTCCAAACTAATCGACCTATTAGGCTCATCTTCGAACTTGACCAAAGTAATCGTCCAATAAATAAGTGTATAAAATTTCATTAAGATCCGTTAAGAGTTGCGGGCGCTATCGTGATGACAAGGCGCGTTATATTGAATATATCTATATATATATATATATATATATATATATATATATATATATATATATATATATATATATATATATAAACTTTTGAGCGGATGGTATTTTTTCACTCTACGAGGTAAAATAAGACTTGTGGTGACAAAATTCTGTGATAATTCGATCATGAGACCCATTGCGATAGGCCGATTTCTGAAGAAATCTACCTAAAAATAAATTAATATTTTAAACAATAAATAAGAAATTTATGAGGATTTATGAAGATGGGTGGAGATGAATGAGAATAATACCATGGAGTTTTCTATCCATTTCCATGTTTATTTCTCGATTTCTGACGTCGGAAATCACTCATCGCAAATTCCATGCATCAGAAAGTCATATTTCAATGAGTGTAGATACTATAATTTTAATACTTTCAAAACTTAAAGCTTTAACATAAATTATTGCCCACATCTGCATAATTATATTTATATAAAAGAATGAGGTAATTATAATAAATTTAAATATTTAATAATGAAGAATATTTGATTGAGTAATTTAAAATAGTCTTATTAGATTATTAATTATGAAATACATTTAAAGTGACTTATATAAATTTAAAATTATGAAAAATTGAAAATTTAAATTATATTTCTGACTAAAAAGTTATTTTTATTAATTTATATTCATCACTCGAGTTTTGTTGAAAGCGCCGTGACAAGTAAAGTGAGAATTTTAAAATCCGAAAAACGTCCAAAAGATACTGCAGCATTCTCGTCAGGATCTCATTTTACTATAGGTCACGTATACGCCGAGGAGAAAGATATCGAGTTGGACACTGGAAGCAGAGCGTTGGTCAGTTTAAAACTTGAACGTGGTTATATGACTTGAAATAGAATAAGATTTTCTTTTCAATATTATTTTTTACTCCCACAAATATGTATATACATATACCCTTTTTAGTTTTCTGCGCATTACTGTTATCTATTTAGAATTACCTACTTTACAAGATATAAAAATCATATGGCAAAATCTAAAATAATCCACCAGCTTCATAAAATATCGATTGTATCATATATTCACTAAAATACTCTCTTCTCAGCGATCTAAGTAAATCAACTATTAATATAAAATTCGTCGTATCGATGTGGGTTTATTAGCTTGTCTCTATAATAGACCACTAATAGCATCACTCTGATATTTCCTGTTCTTAATTAAAGTTTAATGACTTTTAAATTATTTGATAGGTTATTAAATATAGAGAAATTCGATAGAGAGATGCAATTTATATCCTACAGAATTCGGTGAAACACTTATAATATTGACGAAGGAATTATTACTTATAATCAGTTAAGATTTATTTTAAAATTTGTTTTCCAACTAAATTTCACGTCGATTACCAACTAAAAGCTTTTAGAAATAAAACCGGGAAATTTATTCGTGATTCTACTAATAGTAACGTATTTCTTTGACATTAATATTAAAGCTCGTGTAAAACTTTATGAAACCTATGGACGTATCATTTAATTGCGATTATCAACTTTCTTTTGACTACTTATTTTTTCATAACATTTAGTGTAGAGCAAAAAATAAAGTCAACTCTTGAATTATTAATTCTTAGTTATACGACGTTCTATCCATATATATTTAGACTTCATAATGCTTTTGGTCCCCAGTGTTTTGCTATGATTCTTAATGCTCACATAAATGATGTACATATTTATGACACTCTAATGCCATCCAGTTTTGTCATAAAAGTCATTTTAAAAATATAAGACGTTTTTTTTTTTTTTTTATGTTGTATTCTATTATTGTCATTAGTTTTTTTTTATTTATTTAAACACTTGTTTACTCAAATTAACATGAGATTTATAGTAATGATGAGTATGATTGTTTAAAAATTTTTTTTTTTTTTGAATAGATAAAAATATATTCTAAGATAGATATGAGTACGGTAGAAAAAATTTTAGTTCAGGTTATTCGTTAACTATTTTTCACGGTAAAACTCGAGATAGAAACTCTACGACCACGTCGACACAGCACGATGTCGTCGTAGCCGTAGTCTCGTTCACAACGGGGTCGTTTCAAGTTCCCTGAGGCTGCTGCACACCCAGTAGAGGTATAGTTTTCTTTCTCTCCATCATCTTTCTTTCGTGTTGAACGACGACTGTCGTCAACCGCTTAAGGCTAAAATGAAAATCCCGCGGAATATCGAAATAAAAGTGGAGAAAAAACAGAAAAGTAAGAAGAAAAAAATGAATAAAAAATAATAAAGACAATGAAAGATAACAAAACAATGCAGATGTATTATTTTGCAATGAACAAGTACCTAGTAGACTTATTGGTGTGCAGTTGCTTTTGACAATGAATTTTTCTTTTTTTGAATTAGAGACGCACCCGCAAGTTATGCAACTTGCATTTGTTTGTTAACAACAATGACATGCACACATATATTTATGCGTGTAAATGTGTGCATATGTAGACTTTGAATTTTTCATTCACTGATTCAAAGGACGTTTTATCCCTTGTGGCAAATAAATGCCCCAATGAGTCAGTTTTACTTTCATTTACTTTGTATTATCTTTTCTCTCTTTTTACTTTTACCCCTAACTGTTACAATAATACACACATTTATATATATACGTAACAAAAAGATAGTCGTCACTAGTCACTTTGTGATTAAACTTTATCCTTGATAATCGTGTCAGTCACGTGGCGTTAATCCGTACCCGCATTCAACGAATTTACCGGATGGATTTCGAAATTGAAGGGGCGAGTCACTACAATCATTAAACCGATATTTCATGTCTATTTTTAATTCTTTGAAATATGTTACCACCATAAAATTTGACCAATCAATTAAATCACAGTCAATAACAAAATATAAATAAATAAATAACGATAATTCCGTTACAGACAGGTTGGGCAAAATGGTGCATCCAAAAATTTATGTGGAAAAATTTTGTATTTTTAAGCCGGTTTTACACGCTAAGAAAAGATGATAACTATTACTATATTGCAACGGGGAATAATTATCATACTGTATGTGATAATCTATCACTGTAAAAAATCACCGGAGTAAGTCCAAGTGGTGTAGGTGTTAAAATCAGCGGTGTTAAATTTTACACCGGTATTTTAACACCGCCGAATCACGACTTTTACACCAGTGTAATTTCATTTTGAAATGATTCCATTTTTAACACCGCTCTTTTTAGTGTTATCATACATATATGTTAACTATTCTTTTCTCTTATAGTAAAATTTATTATTGTCGATAGTAATAGTTATCATCTAGATAGTAATATTTCTTATATCTTGAAAATTTGTACATCTTGTCATCTCCCTGTTTAAGATATCTAATTTGGAATGATTTGAGATTACGTAAATCTTAATCATTTTGAATCATTCCAAATTGTCTAAATTATTTTACATCGAGTATAAATTTTGGAACAAATCATTTTCAATCATAATTAATTAAAAAATAACGAAATATTATTTTATGATTTAAAGTTATTTTGAATAATTTAAACGCTCGAATCATTTCAAATTAAATTGAATCATTTATGATATGCAACAATATGAAATAACTTAGATTTTTCAAATCATTTCAAATTAGACTTCTTAATCAGGGCTGAGATAGTAATGATTATCGTCTCGGATAAAAATGGTTACCATCTCCGGTAGGAAAAGCGAACATGGAACACGGTAATAAATGCATGGCGTTCAACACCATACTGGTATGGTCTCAAGACAGATACTAAAACAGTATGTGAAATATTCCAAGACAGAGTATTGTAGCGAGTCCTAGAAGTATGGCGATATTTACTATACTGTATAGTACTGGAGCTATTGTATTGCTCACACGTATGCATAGCAAGCACGGCGAAACAGCATGGCCCTGAGACCCATACTACAATGCCGAGGTTATAATTCTACGAGTTTTTTCCGCCACAATTTTTGGCGTATTGATCAATGTATACTATTGTATTACCACCCAAACTGTATAGATGTCGTTAGAATAGGTTTATCGGCCAGAAACATTGTGGATACGGCAACGCAGTCTGGGCCTGACGGCCATACTGACATTGCGGCGTCTGCGAGAACTATCGCCAATGTTACTATTCCCGCAATGGTCGAATCATCTATGCATACAATTTTACAACGTATAAAAATCTCCGATACCATACAGTATGGCGTTCACGCCTATACTGGCATAGTGATATCCGTAAAATATTTCTTACCGTGAAGAATGAAAATCTTTAAAATGTAATGATGGAAATAGTTACTTCGTTAAGATGGCAATATTACCACTTTTTTCAGCGTATAAGATTCTTCGATGCTTTTGGACCAAGGGTGGGTTTTGATAGAAATCCTGCTTGTTGTATTCTATTTTTAGTCTCTAATGACAGAGAATAATTTATTAACATTATACCTTAAAAATCATTTTGCCGGAACTTAAAGTTTTAAAATTGAATAATTAAAAAATATAATAAGCCCTATATTTTGCAAAGAAGCACAGTTGCAGTCTTGCGCTTATCTATAAAAAGGCGCATACTTTGCGCGAGATACCTCCAGTCTCGCGATATAGCATATTCAGGATAAAATAGTGCTTTTTTCCTTGATGTCCTCATTTCGCCCGGGCCTTCTCTGCATATAATACCTTTAATATATTAACAATAAATTTTTTCTATTACAATTTTTCTAACGTAAGCTTTCAATCCATTATTTGAAAAACGTAATCTTCTTTAAAAATAAATAATACAACTTTAAGTAGACAATCTTCTCATGCTTAACTATAGGTATATATGTACGGATTTTTATGTATATCGTCCATATTTTCGAAAACAATAAAACATAATATTACTTATATTCTTTATATATTTCATTCATAGCATCTTTTCATCTTTTTCAACAAGAAACATCAAATATTTCATAAGCAAATTTTTATTTCTTGAATTTCAAATTTCCCCCACTCGTTTCAACATTCTTCTGCATATTATGCGTCTTTATCTTTATCTTCATTCTCTCTATTTTCATATACATTTCTCTACCTATATACATTTTTTACCCTCATTCTATCCATTGTCCTTTGTTCATATGCTTCAAGTAGAGAATCTATAGGAAACTTTATTGTGTACATTTTGTGCAAGACTCAATACTGAACACTTTACCACTGTACCTAAATGTAGTGTTTGTATTCAATAGTTTTTCCATATATAGTATAAAATGTATATGAACTGTTTTGGTAGCCCATGACACCACTGCATTACTATTTTATTATATTACTTATACATAAAAAGTTTTTGTTCATCTCAAGATGAGTATCAACTTTCCTTTTAGATTCTTTGGTATTCTTCTATCGGATATTTTTGACTCCGATACTTTTTTAAACCATTTGTATTTGAATAAAAAATTTTTTTTTTATTTTGCGAAAAATTCGCATGCATAAACAATCGCATTTTCCTTTTTTCTTTCATCGAAAAACAAGTCACGCATTATAGCGTGTGATTTTCATTTTCTACTACTGTCTATCTCACGCTAAAAATCTCTTGCTCTCATTTATTCTTTATTCCAATCACTAATCAACTTCCTTTCTCTCTTTCGCTTATTTTTATTTTTATAAATACACCCTTTTAATCAAAATTATTCACACGCAACTATTATTTATATTTAAAAAAAATATATCTGTATATAAATTCGTAAAAATATTTGATAGACATCTAGATTTACCGTTGGCACTTTTTGACTTTGCATCAGCTGTCGTATTAAAATGTCATTCACCAATAACCAAACTCATGACTACTTTTACATTTTTGTCAGATTTTCGTCAATATTTTTGACACAACAAATGCCAATAAACAGAAACATATTTAACAAAAGTTAATTATTTTAAAGCATTGCTTCTCTTTTATTAAAATTATAATCCGTAAAACATTTAACTGCGTATCAACATATCAAAAAATTAAAACAGTTTAATAAAATAAACCTGCGTTTGATAGATAATAAAAAATTCATTTTTAATTTCCGTACGTACTAAATCCATATACACAAAATTTGCTGACTGTTCGAGCATTGATTGCTTACATATTATAACATACATATATATACCTATTCGAATCTCTAGGGGAATAAACAGACGTAGGGTGTTCAAGAAGCATACTCCAGTTGACTTGCTACTGCTTGAATGGAGAGCCCATGAATCTACAGAGTAGAATATTTAATACTGGCATACATACACACTCGCATATATGTATACATGTATGTATGTCTATATATGAAAGCATAACACAAGACAACATGTATATAAATATGAATAAGAGTTGCACAGTGGACGGTCCGTTATCTGTCAGACGTCTAATGTTACAGTCAAGGGAGTTACCTCATAGTACCCCACCAGGAAACATCGTCTCGAGCTCTTCGCTCCATATATGATTTTCTTTTACCCCTGAGAACGAGTGTCAGAATATTACAGCGATACGACAGATGGAGCTAACTTATCTCATGGGGATTTCGCTAAATTTCTAACTACATAGTTCAAAAGTTATTAATCTTTCCACTAAATGATAATATTTTTAGAAGTTATAACATCCCTAAATCGTTATAAATCACGTATTCTATTTTCTAACCAAAAATATCACATTTTTATTTTTTTTTTAATCTTCATATAAAAGTATATTTTATTTAATTTAATCATTTAAATATCAAAATTCAAATTGTCAGTTGATGTCAAAGAGACGAATATTATCGGATACGTAAATGTAGATTCGTCGAAATATGTTAAATATATATATAATTTGAAATTGATTTGGAATCGTGAGTAGTATTTTTAAAATGTAAAACCTTTGAAGGTATTAATTCCCTCGTTATAGATTTATCTAGGATCAATATATAGATACAGGTATTGATAGATTTCGGAAGTGCTTCATTATATTGTATACACAGGTTTCATCGAACCAACAAAACAAAAGGATAAAATAATTGCAGACAATTCACCAATATTCTCTTTATTATATATATCTTCTACTTCTACTTGTACTCCTACTACTATTACTATTTCTCCTCCTATTTCTCTTTCTGCTCTGAGTATCTCGAGTTCTCTTTTAATTCAGCCTGAGGCCGGCGCTTGGCTGTCGAAAGGGAGAGATAAGTGTCTTGGGAACAAGGTACAAGAGGCTGTGCAAGGTAATTTGGCCTCAGGAGAATTTATCGCGGGACAATGGCTAATAATTGTCGAACAGACGGTGTTCCCGGTGACCGTCAATGTAGTTGTAATAATAATAGAAGTTGTAGTAGTAGAAGTAGTAGTCGTAGTAGTAGTAAAAGCAGTAGGAGTAAAAGTAGAACGGTACCAAACGAAGTTTGCGAAAATGACGTCGTACGAAACCCTCAGGCATTGTTATCTCATTCGAAACAAGGCTTTTTTTTCGTACCTAAAACAAAAAAAAATAATAACATTAAATAAAGAATAGGATCAAAATGTAATATAAGAAAAAAAAAAGTTTTTCAAGAGAATAATCACTGAAATAATACTAAGTGTGGATAATCCTTTTCTCTGTGGGCATTTCATTTTTCTCATTACAATTTTTTTTTTGCTTTCCCTTTAATCTTCTCTCTCTTTCTCTTATTCTTTCCCTCTCTTGTTTAAGCTCTTCTCTTACCTACACTTTACAATAATATTAGTAGAAAAAAAATTTCAAACTCTCTCTCTAGTCTATAAAAAAAAATATTTTTTCAGACAAAACTTTAGTTTTTAAAAAAAAGTCATTTTATTTCTCTTCCAACTAGATTTTATTTTTTTTTTACCTAACTACAACTTATCCCCTTTTAATTGTATGTTTACCCTCGTTTTAACTTTTGTGACTCACTAGACATAAATTATGTTTAAGTAAAAATTTATTCAACTTTACTTTACTTTTACTGTGGTACTGATACATATTTAACTCAATTTTAGTTTGTTAAAAAAAAAACTTCACGTGTTTATTTAATATTAAGTCTAGAATAACAGTAGTTAATTTATTTTTAATTGATATTATTATTTTATAATATTTGTAAATTTATATTAAAACTAACCATTCATCAGAGTTCATGACAGCTCTATAATTATAAACGACCCCTAGGAAAATTTTTTATACATTGGAAACCGCCGTGCAACTCAATGACATTTTAATAATTTCGGAACAAAAAATGAAGCCTACTGTTGACTAATAAAGTGTATGAAAATAATTAATATCCGGTGAAATATAATGGCCGATATGGGAAAAGGAAGTTGAGTCACTGAAATCCGGAAAGAAATAAAATAAATTACTTATTATTTGAAGCTTAGCTACATTGCCTAAAGTTGTCAACATATCGGAACAACTATTATATTTTTGTACGCACACACGTCGCAAGGCTAAATCGATTTCACCCTGACTCTCAAACTACCAGAGAACTTGTGATACATCCTGATAATAACATAAAGGTCATGAGGTCACACAAAAAGAGGGTGATTTACCTTGCTCGACGTGTTTCTATAACACATGGCTTCGTGACACGAATTAGGTTATTATCAAACGATAATATTATCCCTACTTCTCATATGAGATTATTAAATTTTTAACTTATCGCTATGAAAATTAAAAATTTTCAAAAAAAGACAACTTATTAGTTTCGGTTCGGTTTTCGAAAATCAAGTTTTCATCGGATCTAGACGTTTTGAGGTCATAGCAAGCTCGGCTGCCTAATTTCAAAACACAGTAAGAGCCAAATTTTTCAAAACCAATTTTTTAGTATTTTTAGTTCCAATGGAGTCTTATGAACATGATTTAATGCACACTCCAAAAATTTTGTTTGTGTCAGTTACTGTGTTTTGAAATTGGGCAGCCGCGCAACTATTCTGACTATTTTCGGATGGACGTAGTTTGTGTAAACATTTTTTGTCCGACGGTGTCTTTGAAACAAATCAAATGATTTGAAAATTTTTGGCGGCAATCGAAAAAGCTCACCAAGACTTGAAATCGATTAGATTTTGGAGTCGATCGGTTTGAGCTCCCCGAGCTCAAGAACAGCGGGAAATTTTGAAGTTGTCCCGCAGCCCTTACGAAAAAAGTATATATGCGGGCAAATTTCATATATAAGACATATATACCTCATATATGCCTCATATATGTCTCATATATGCCTCATATATGTCTCATATATGTAATTTGCCTGTATATATATTTTTTTCGTAAGGGAGAGTCAACCATTTTTCAGATTTTTTATATTTTATAAATTTCAAATTTTTTTTTAAACTAAAAATCAATTTACTGACTGAGTTTCCATGACTATTCTTACGGAAAAGTCAATAAGCTTTGAATCCATCTTTAAAAATATTATTTTATTCTTTATATACAGATACCTTTATATTATTTTTTTTTTTTTCATCTTTCATCTCCTTTACGATTAAAATGGATGTAAAAATATCATTCACTGTTGCCGCTACCTGCCTCAGGCTATTTAACTTTTTCAACGGACAGAATTTGAATATCATAGATTTTATATTCAATCATTTCTCTGCAAACTAAAAATGAATATGTAGATAAATATTAAATGATACGGACAGAGTCAATTTCATAATGGATAAGCTAAAGTTTAAATAAATGAAAAAAATTCTTTTTAATAAAAAGAGTAAAAGTAATATTGAAAAAAATAATTAAAAATATTTTATCGTCGTATTGTCGTTTTTTAAATAGAATCTTTTAGATTGTTTGTTCTGAAAGAAGTTATTTGTATTCATCCAGATATTTTTTACTTAAGTGAAGCTCGCTATATAAAAATAATGAAAACATTTTTTTGTTATCATATTTTCATGAAATTTTTTGAAGTCTTGAATTTTGAATTTATTGTTCTGATATATTTTAATCTCTCTATTTGAACAAAACAGCGTACAAAAAATATTTAAAAAATTTTTTTAACTTTACATATTTTTATTAAATTTTCTGACTTCTTAAATCTTCAATGCATTGTTTTTATTTAGTCAGATGATTTCTGTTTAAACAAAGCTCAAAATTCCGTTCAGCATTGAAGCTTTTGTACTACAACGAAAAAAAATCTTCTATAGACTTGTGTAGTCAATACAGTGCGTCCGCACCGTTTGTTTACGTTTTCATTTTCGTCTTTTTTGTCATTATTGTTCTCTCGTAGTGTGTGAAGGATGCAAAAAATAGGAAAAAAAAAAATAGTGTATGACTCACTAGTACAATGACTCCACGATCACGTGAAATATAAAGAAGTAAATAGAAGGCTAAAATAAGAGCAGTATATACAGGAGTAAATGCTAAATATTAAAGGCGGGGTCATGCGCGATTTCTGCGGATGACGTTCCAACGGCGCATGGGCGTAATTTCTCGTTGTAAATCAGATCTACTCGTGAATTCACTATCTCGATGAGGAGGTTATGAGCCCCTATAACGACCACCCCAGTGTGTACTATGAACCTCTATGAACTATCAAGTTTCCTAGACTAAGGGTCTACACTCAATATCAAGTGCGAGTCACTAACAGCAACTCACTTTATTACTACTCTCATTTAATTATAACAATTACCATATAAATATCATATCTTTATTATGCATTTAATATTTAACAACATAAATTGTTTAAAACATAAAACACTTTGTCCGTAAACGTCTTTAAACAAACTCAAATGAAGATATACATTTACGTTGCGGGAGCTAAAACGGCTGCTGGTTTTAGTCGTAGATCTTGACGCTCTTTCACCAAAACATTTCAGAAACCGCGTAAAGTACTTGAGCTTATACCGTTTTCACTCCTTTCAAAATCTACTGAAAATGTATGGCGGTGAATACTTACCACATACATATAAATATCTACTTATATGTATATATATATATACAGACTTGTATAGTAATACGGTAGACGATGAAAACTTGCGATTGGAAAAACGACTCAAGACTTTTCCCCGTCGATTTTAACGTATTTCAGAGCTACTTTACGTCGACGAGTAATTTCCTTGATGCATCTAAACGTTATTACTTTTTTGTTTTTTCGTATTTTATTTTCTAAACTTTTTTTCTACTACATCACCAATCTTAAAAAGTAAAAATAGATGTGTCTATTACAGCAGCAATAGGGTTGTAAAGTCTACGTAAATAACAGTCATCGACGTAATCTGGAGTATATTTATTGAAGTGCATATAAGCAGTGACGGAAAAAATAAAAAATAAGTAAGAAAAAGGAACATATCCTTTTTTATTTTTTCAACTCAATATGCTGGATTGAAGGCTTCATTACTCCGCAGCTGGAAGTCGTTTATAAGGTATCAGAGACCTTAAAATGTCAGTATTTTATATACAAGATCTATCCAGTTGACTATCGGCTCTACAATTTTCCACCCCATGAACTTCGGTCTCAGGTCCTGTGATACCGGTGATTTTTATACATGAAAAATGTATAGAAATAAAGCAAAAAGTATAAAAGACTCCCGTCTTTTATAATTTTTTTCCTTACAAAGTTTGAATTTAATTAAAATTTCATGTGCTTTATTTTTATTTTTTAGTCCATATTCAATAAAATAATTGCATACTATTTATAAAAGCCTACAGTGTTTTGCTAATAGTCAAAGTAAAAGTATAAAATACAAGCCCATACTTAAAATATATTTAAAAACTTAAAACAGCTATATATCATCAAAAGTTGACCCAAGCTTTTCTACAAGTAGAAAAGTAAAGCGTAACTCTTGCATATATTAAAAATGAAAACTTCAAATGCAACACGTGGATTCAAATACTTAATAAACTTAGATGTAAATGTAACAACTCTACATTCATTATTAATGAGAACATTTTAATAAGAAATTGCGCGATGTTGAAATCATGCTAATTTTTTTTTAATTTATAAAAACTAAAATATAAATTGACACTGATAGAAGTATTTGTTTGAGCCAAATAACATTTATTAATAGTTAATAAATTATCCATTTGAAAGCTTTCTCTCTAAACATGAATAAGTGAAATAAGTTAATATTCACTAATTCTGAGTGTCAACCGAACCACTTTTTGAAATTAGTGGTGTTTGCACTTGGTATTAGTGAACATTCACTTATTTTTACTAATTCATGTTTAGAGAGCAACCAAATACATATTTCTTAATAGTTAATAAATGACTTATTTGAATACACGGATAGCATATGAAATTAATTAAGTAGGGTTATGAAATAGTAATTTATCTATCGAGTGCGATAATGTTTAAGACGCGAGTGTGAAATACATTAGTTTTTGCGACAGATATTTGAAATTTACTACATTTAGTGCCTATAAATGGCAGGTTATGAATCCACGTTTATTTATTTGGTAAGATTGTTTTCAGTATTTGTTGGAAAATAGAGAGAAGTCAGTAAGTGGATGAATTAAAATGATGATAAATTTTGTCACAAGATGGCTCATTGAGTTACTTCGATATTTTTTGGTCGTTTGCTATCGCACATGTAACCAAAAAATATTCTTTGATCCGATGATGACGTCACTATTAGAACGATTAGGTATCTTTTTTACCAGCTGTATCTTATCTAATATTTTTAGCTGCCGGCTATAGGCGCTAAATGTCGTAGATTTCAAGTGTCTGTCACAAAAAATAATTTATGTAGTACTATTCTTATAGTACTATTCAATTTTATTTGTTTTAAAGGGGTTATCAGATATTTTCAGCTGGGTTTTTTTCGGAAACAAAATCTCAATGCAAAATACAGATTGCACTTTGATGTATTACTGTCTAATCTAGCGGTGTGCTTTAATTGTTTCATATCATTCATTTGTTTAAGAGAAAAACTCGGCCAAAGTTTCTATTTACTGTACAAGTGCAACAAAGATAGTACCGTTCATGGATTTTAGTATAATAGAGAGGAGTGCGAGCCCCTGTTAAAGAGAATAATATGCACAGTAATTAAATTTAAAAATATGCAGCATTTTTTTAATTTATAAAACAATATTTAGTTGATTATATTTTGAATTTGTCACACGTAACAGACAGATGAAGGATTTACACTAGACAATGTACTAAAAGGTATTGTACAGAAAGTGGCGCTGTAGTCAAATATCGCAGCGATGTTCACTCAAATATTAGATTTAACAATAAATCTATATTCGAGGCAAACAAATACTTATTGCAACCGAACAAGGCTGAAAAACTGTTTCTAATGAATACATTTATTAATATCAAATAAATACTTATATGAGTGCATTATTGTGGATGTAAAAAACTGCATGATTATAATGAACTCTAGTGGTGTTTTTGTTTTGTTGTTGTTCTTTAGTTATTTAAACGGTGTATTTGATACTCGTGAAATTAATTGAATAGCCTAGTGTTGAATTAAGTTCGATGCCATTGGCAACGTGAATATTGTAGAATGTGGACTGAGTGTGTGTGGACGTGAATGTGGGTACGTGTGAGGTGACCTTAACAAATGCGAACACCCGGTGCAAATAGTTTTGACGCTTACCAACCGAACACTTTAGGGATTATTGAAGTGTTGTTCTTGTTACTATTATCGTTGGATGTACAGTAGCAGTGGCTCGTACGTCCTGCATAGAGACCAGAAGAGAGAGAGAGAGAGAGAGAGACAAAGAGTTAGTTAGTTAGTGTTGTGCGTTAGTGAATAAGCAAGTGAGCGAATGAGATCTTTCTATGGTAGAGGAACACACAAGCCGTCACAATAAACGCCACAGTAAATGTCCAATTGTTCGACACTCTATGGGGTGTATTGACAACAAACTAACGTTCAACACTTACTAAGTAACGCACCCTATTTAGACGCTTAAATTTTTCTTTTTCATTTTAAATTTATTCTCCAGCTCAATAGGTAGTGGTAAATGTTGAATGGTCTGTTATTTAATTATTAATGTCCATATTATTTTTTTTTCACCCTCCCTTTTTTTATTATTAAGCGATTAAGTAAAAAAGAAAAAAAATCCACTGTGTTATTTAAGTATGTAATAGATCTATAATATGACAAATAAAATGTTGAAAATCTAAAAGTGCACACCTCAATCGCTCATTTTATTTTTTTTTATTATGAATTTTTATTCAATTTTTAAATTATTAATTTAATTTTTTTATTTCTTATTTTCAGTTTAATTTTTTTTTTCAAATATCCCGCCTTTTTGTCTTAGATGTCGCTTTTTTCCACTCAACTATTACACTAGTGCTGCTGTCAGTAGTTGATAAAAAAAAAAGAAACAAATAATAACAATAGTAAAAATAAAAATGGCAGCTAAGTTTTTTGTGAATAATCAGTTTTACGTTTTTAATTAATTACAATTAAACTAAAAGGATTTAAATAGTGACTTTCAAAAGTGTTCTTGTGATAAAAAATACAGATATTAAAAAAAAAAATTAGGCCGTTTAATTGCGTTTATCGGAAGTTATGGTGTTTACTAAGTTTTACACTCGACAATTGACAACTCGTGTCTCTGGGGTTAAAACAATTTATAGTTATTCAATGGAATAATCGCGCGATTCAAAATTGGTACGAAATAATTCTTTGATAAATTGCCATTTTAGTGTAATCAAAAGAGTGTAGAGATGATTTAATGTGAACGAATGAGTCGAAAATAATAGATCAATCATAGAGCGCCCTTAGCGCTTTCACGCTTGAGGTGTGAAAAAAATTATGTTATTTATGAGAAAAGTGTTAGGCTCGTTATTTTTATGGTAATAAAGTAATAAGCACGATTGAGAGTGAGATAAAGTGGTTAACTAATCCAAAATTACTAGATACTACTCTATTACGTCTAGATTGCCACAAAGACCAATCACCGAGTTAATTGCATTTACCTCCCCTGTGGGTAGCTTTGCAATTGTCGTATTCTGCAGTAGTGACAATTGAAACAACGCCCTGTCTATTTTCTGATTGCTATTGTTGGATTATTATTGTCACAATAATATTGTCATTCACTCTCTATCAAAGCTCTATGTTTATTGATTGTTGTTTGTATATATATAGATAAATGTATACTTGCTATCAACTTACATTTATTTAAATAATAAATACAAATATATGTATCTAATTATTTGTATTTATACATAAATTTATTTTCGTAATTAAATTTTTAATATCGTTTGAATAAATAATAGCAGGTTTAAATGTATAACGTTTTGTTAAAATTAACAATCAAAAGTATACGGTGAAAAAAAAAAGTAACAAAAGAATATCTTGTAAGTACGGTTAATAAAGTTATTGAAAGCGTAATAAATTTAACTGAAGTTTAAAATCGCGAGTAAATTGTAGTAGGGGTGAAAAACAAAAGAAAAGTATAGTATAGAATAAAGCTGAAATAAGAAACAGAAAAAATAAAAAAAAAACAAAAACAAAAAGAAAAAATAATAACCGTGGAACTTGTGATCCCCTAAAAAAATAAAAACAAGAAAGTTGGCGGCTTTAATTTTTATAAGTCGGAAAATAAAAAAGTAATTACAACTTTTCCAGCGTCTTTTTTAATTACAGGGCGTCTTTTCTTGTTTTCTGATATCCGTATAACATTTATACTTACATTCAACTCCTAACTATAGACATTTAATATTTAAACTACAACTGAATGAAAGTCTCGTATACTATAGTCGTAAAAAGAGAGATATAATTTAGATAATAAACTATTTCAAGAAGGTGATGGCTATTTAAAACTTAACAAAGCTGAAACGTAAAAAAAAATATATTAAAAATAGTTAATGGTGGATGCGCTCGAGGCTTAAAATCATGCGGTTTTAATCTGCGGGTGGTAGTGCAGTATAAATACCAGCATTAGGTATAGACTTTTGATTGGAAGGTATAAAACGCGAGTTACTAGGTGGTCTGAATTTAGCATAGCAGCCAGGCATTGTTAAAGTTACATTGATGCTTCGATGCTTGCAAAGGCGATAGTGGTGGTGGTTAGTGTATAACCACCATCGACAGCTGCTGGAATTACACACAGTCCTCTCGTTAAATTACAACGTCCAATTCTATAAATAGTGTACAGTGATAAATGTGTGTATACAGAGAAAGAGAGAGATATATCCACTGTGGTATTGAGTTTTGTCTTTGTATTATATACACTGAAAAAAATAATCGCTAGCTGCAAGCGATGATTTCGCTAGCAGTTAGCGATTTTTTCTTTAACAACTAGCGATTAAAAATCGTTAGCTGCAAGCGATTATTTCGCTAGCAGTTAGCGGTATTTTTGCTATCAGGTAGCGATTAAAAATCGCTTGCTGGAAGCGATTTTTTCGCTAGCCGTTAGCGATTTTTTCGTTAGCAGGTAGCGATTAAAAATCGCTTGCTGGAAGCGATTATTTCGCTAGCTGCTACAGATTTTTTCCTAGTAGGGAAAGGGGGGCTAAGTGGGTCACTGAGGCAAAATGGTCCCCCAGAAATTTTTGACATATAAAGTGTTTGGTATGGGGGAAGGGGTGGGGCGAAATGGACCCCTTATGAAAAAAAAGATTCAAATCATCAGTTTTTTTTACTTGTTTTATTTAAAAATTTTTGGGGGACCATTTGCCTCAGTGGCCCATTTTGCCGCAGTGTCCCATTTTGCTCCTCCCCCACCCCAAACACTTTTCATGTTAAAAAAGTTGGGGGCCCATTTTGCCCCCAAATATTTCAAGTCATCCAGAATTTTAAGGGGCTCATTTTGCCCCCCTTTCCCTACAAGGAAAAAATCTATAGCAGGTAGCGAAATAATCGCTTCCAGCAAGCGATTTTTAATCGCTACCTGCTAACGAAAAAATCGCTTCCAGCAAGCGATTTTTAATCGCTACCTGATAGCGAAAAAACCGCTAACTGCTAGCGAAATAATCGCTTGCAGCTAACGATTTTTAATCGCTAGCTGTTAAAGAAAAAATCGCTAACTGCTAGCGAAATATAACAACTTCACTCGCGAAATCAGTTTCTGATACCGTTTTGAACTTAAGCTTTACACGTTGATATTAAATTTGATTGTGTCTCTTTTTGCTTATTCGCTTTATCAAGATCAAACTCAAACAATCCTATAATCTTTCTCACTCACTCTCAAAGAATAACATATCAGTAGTTGTAATTCTCTGTATATATACATACATATTCACATATGTGGATACTCTCTAAGGCATTAATTCAGAGGCATATATATATCTAGTGGAATCGGTGAATTCTCGTGGGATTGGTGTTCTACTCGCACAGAGTCTACTCTATTCTCCATAACGAGTTGGCAATTATCGGACTGGCAGCAGTACAACTGGAACTAGCCCCCGTGTCAATGCTGTACACGATCACGGTAATTTTGCAACTGATAATACTGAGAGGTCAGTTAAAGAGAAACTGAGGCGAGAGAGCAAAAGACAAAGAGAAAGAGAAGTTACTAGTGCATTTACTACAACAGATGAGTTCGAAATTAGAGAAGATTGACGTAAGAGAACAAAGCGTACAGGTATTAATATATATATTAATAGTTTGTGAAACTCAAAGCTTTTAGATTTATGAATATACCTCTGTTGGTTATAACGGATACTTTGATAATTTGTATCGTTTCATTTCCTCCCTTTTATCAGTACAAAGTACCTTTGAGGGTATTCTTCAAATTTTATCTTTTGAGCAATCTTCACTCGTAAATTTTTCAATCTTCAATCTATCGACTATTTTTTTTTTTTTACTTTTATTAGCAATACTTTATTATTAAAATGTTTCATAAAAAAACTTAGGGATCAATAAATTAATAATAATAATAATCCTAAAAGAAAATACAATACACGGGAAATGGAGCGTAAGAAATAAGAGATGGTGAAAAAAACAAAAATAAATATACGTTCAGAGGCAACAGTAATTTTTCGTGTATCACACTTACAGTTAGAAAAAGAAAAACGAGGGGAATTAGAAGAATCGAAACTTGGTAGTATATTTACGTGACTTTATTGGATATCGTACACCATGATTTCTTTTTAAGTATAAATATATAGATATAAATTGAGGGGTGTAAAGTAGCTTGGAAGAGAGAATATATATATATTGGAGTGAACCAGGAAGTAAATGCGCACGGAAATACGCTGGTGATAAAGTTGTTATGTACGATAAGCCGGGTTTCGCGAATCCAGGGCAACTTTATTTACACTGTGCAGCAGCACGGTGGTTGGAAGTTGGGTGGTGGATGGAAGGAGAAGAGGACGGGAACGTAAAAGAGGGACGATGTGCAAGGGGACTTAATGTCTCCGTTGTGGTGTAGTATCGCGGCTGGTAGATCTTGACGAAGCTCCGCTGAGGACATACTGTTTCGACCTGTCTTAAGTCTTCCTTTCACTTTGCCACCCACTTTCCCTTCCACCTCCTCTATTCCCTCTTACTCTTCTTCCCCTGGTCCCCATCCTTTTCATTCCACCATAGTCTTGTTGATTTAATAATATTGCTTCGGCGAATTTCGAAGTTACTTAAAGCTCCTGACTTTGTGTACCCACGTTCGTGTGTGTCTGTACTAAGTCCTCAAGACACACGAGCTTAAGGATTATTCCACCAATTGTGCCCATCCAAAGGTCATCCCAAGATTATGCTATTAACAAAACACTTGTGGTTTTAATTCACAGAGAGCAATTATTATAAATTTTTAATTTTAAATTTTCCTCGTTTACTGTAAATTAAAATTTTAAAAATCATGACAGCATATTGCGCTGAAGCCACAAGAAATCCAAGTAAACTGTAAATTAGTTGATGTTACTTGCGGTGCTTGAAGATTTTTTTTATATTTCAATAAAATTCAAATATATTCGTATTCAAATGAGCCACTGGACCGTGAAAAACCGCTGGTCTCTCGAGTCTCAGTTGTACGTGATAGGATAAAGCATCTGCGGAAAAACTAGGACGAAGTAGTTGTCTAGTGGCATAAGCAGCAGCAGTAGAAGTAGTTGTAGCAGCAGGAGTAGTAGTAGTAGTAGTATTAGTGATAGTACAGAAATACGAGATTAGAATTTTCAAAAAGTAAGTAAACATTCATGTATTTATGTACACACATACTGAGAATTTGTGTTGCGAAGCAGCAAATTTCTGTTGAAAACACTCGCACGTCCGCTTTACAAGAACATATGTACGTATATACGTATGAGAAAACTCAAAATTGCACATATGGGTAACGGAGTGTGGATAGCAGTAGATGCGGCAGCCCATATAAACTGCCCACGCGTATAGAAAATCCTTTGCGGGTGAGTTTTGTGATACACTATATATTTTACGCTAGTATTTCTGTCTTTGTCTAAAGTTTGCGTTACCTCACGTCACTTGTTCATTTTCTCCATCTCAGCGTCCCTGATTTATGAATTCAGCTACGTACCCAGCAGCTGAAAAAGACGCGAACGGTGTAAGTGCACATGTATGGAGTGTGTGATTTCACTGGGAAAACGGAAATACACGGTCGAAACACGATGCAGCAGCCCGTGTCTTTCCAGCTCCATTACCGGTCTACATTTTCTCTTGGCAAAACAAATCGATTTAACCACCGAGTAGAACTCTCAAGAGATATGTAAGTAACATTGCCGGTAAATTTATACATGAAACGAATCCTCTCTTCCGTCAATGCCGTGTGTATCCTTATTATTTATCCATCAAATCTGTGGTATATTAGTTTGAAAAAATCTCTCACATTTCTAATATAGAATTTCAATATCACCACCAATCTGTCCCGTATTATACTTATATGGGGAAGAGGGGGCAAAAGGGGTAGGATAAGCAAAACGGGGTACCCCAAAATTTTGAAAAAAAACTGAAAATTTTTTCTATTTACTGTGAATATCATTAAAAAAAAAAGATTCAGTGTATTCGAGTCCTCGAAAACTTGGAATTTCCTTAAGTTTCCTTTTACCCCTCCCTCCCCTATATATCAATTATATGTTTCATTACAAGAATAAAAAATTAATTATTAAAATATTCGCTGTCTTTTTAACTTTTAATTACCCCCTAGTTTTTTTAAGCTTCAAAGCTTTTACGTAATCGCTAACAATTTTATTTATAATTACTTGTTATCAATTAAGCTAATTAAAATTAATCAATTGAATAACTTCGATCTTTTGAATCGAAGTCATTATTTAATGAAGGCAGCCAAATATTGAAGTTAATTATCAATTATAGCACTTGGTTTAATGATACAATTTAACTCGAACAAGAAACAAAAAATGGTAAAAGTTGATGTGAAAAAAAAATTTCCCTTCAATACGCTCAGCGTAATGATTTTAACTTCACATTATTATGCTTCGTAGTTATTATTTTTATCGTGACATAACAGAAAAAAAAAATAAAATCAATCAATCATTATATGCCCGTATAGACACAAAGAATGCAGCTTCTCAGAGCTTATCTAGTGTAACAGTTGAGCCGTATAAAACCTGAAGGTAATCCTAGTGATTCGATTGGAGGGATGTATGTTTAACCAAAAGATCATTTGTCAGGATTAGATGATATGACGAATAGGAATTACGTTGCGTATATTTTTTAAAGAGAACCTATGGTATAAACTGTATCAATATAGTGACTATATTGACTTATTATATTATTATTGTCGTACTTTCGATCATCACATGAGAAAACGATTTTTCATAATAAATTAGTAACAATGAGACAGCCATGGGAACAATTTAATGTGGGCTGACTAAATGGTCAACTTTATCACTTGAAAACTATCCTCGTGTCTAATATTTTTCACTCCATGTGTGTAATGCAAACGTGAGTTTATAGTTCCATTATATGTTTGAGAATAGCAGTGTAATGTTTAGTGTGGGCTTCAGAAACAATGTATACCCGAATGTTATATTGCAAAGTGAACTTTTGCTGACGTAAATGCGGGAAATCTAGACTCATGTCTCTTACAGCCATGTACCTTGCCAGTGCACAGAGTACCTCCGGGGAGTAAAAGTCGCCCTACAGAAACACTCTCCTCACTAATTTAGGTACGTCAAATAACATTGAGAAGTTTGTGCTCTCATTGTGGGTTTGGTGAAACTAACGAGTGTATTTCGTATGCAGTTGTGTTCCTAACACAAATCTAAACTCGGATTTTTGAGGTAACAGCGATCGTCATTTCTTGTCAGACATATTTTACATTCGATAATAATTGCTGGAGTTATTCTTTTGGTTTAGATCATCTGTATTTTGAAAAAAGGGCGTAGTTCGGCGGTGTTAGAATACCAGTGTAAAAGCGGAATAAACAGCATCCGGAGTATTAACTTCAAAGATTATAAAATACAAAAAATTTCAGTTATTTTTGAAAATTAATAAAAAATATCATTTATTAACAAGTATAATGATCGAGTAAGTAAAAATATTCACAAAGTAAAATATTTTAACATCGGTAAAGAATATCTACACCGGTGGCGGCGTTATTTAAATTTAACACCGCCGATTTTAACACCTACACCGCTTGAACTTACCCCGGTGATTTTGTACAGTGTACATTCAAGATACACGCTGAAAAAAATGCTAACTATTACCATCTAGGAATAAGGAATAATATCATATTATATGTGATAATCATAACACTGAAAATCGAAGTGTTTTGTTGCCATTTAAATACATTGCAGTCACTTTCTGCACACTTGCAAACGTTCAGAAAGTGAATACAATGTATTTAAATGGCAATTAAACACTTAGATGTTTTAAACTAAAACACTTCAATTTACAGAGAACTGATAATCATTATCATACTTTTATGTTAACTATTCGTTTCTCATATAGTAATATTTACTATTGTCGATAGTAATTGTTACCATTTAGAAAGTAATATTTCTTATATCAATAATATTTCACAGGAAATTTATCAGACAATAAATTTGTTATAAAATAATTCTTTCATTATTTTTGTACGTTTCGTTCCTTTCGGAACTTTATCAAGTACTCAATAAGCTAATTATCAAATGTCATAATTGAACGATAAAAAATGGGACGTAAAGTCATTGAAGTGCTAATATTTAAATTTGAAATTAAAACAATTAGTGCTTAACTTGATAGTGAAACCAACGGCTAGCATTATTGAGGAAAAACACGTTTTAATTTTAAATTTAAATGTTAGCACTTCAATGGCTTTTTGTCTCATTTTTTATCATTTAATTTTGACATTCAATGATTAGCTTATTGAGTACTTGACAAAATTCCGAAAGAAACGAAACGTCATACGAAAATAATAAAAGAATCATTTTTTAACAAATTTGTTGTCCATTAAATTTCCTGTGAAATATTGTTAATTTATGAAGATGGACAGTAACGATTATCATTACGGATAAGAATGCTTACTATCTTCGATAGGAAAAGTTAACATAAAAGAATGACAAACTTTAAAATGTAAAGATGGACATAATTACTTCGTTAAGATAGGAAGTAGTACCACTTTTTTTTTCAGCGCGGGGGAACAGTCAATGCAAAAAGGAAAAGATTTGAATAATTCAGGAAATCCGAGCTATTCTTACAGTCATTATATCGATTATATACACGGAGAAAAAAATATAGTAAAATTTACTAAAAAATATGGGAATAATTACTAAATTTAGATAGTAATCTTGAAACGCTTAAGATTTATAGGAAAAATTCATAAACAGATAAGTAAATTTTACTATCCCGTTTAGTAAATTTTACTATTCCGTTTAGTAAATTTTACTATTCCGTTTAGTAAATTTTACTATCCCGTTTAGTAAATTTTACTATCCCGTTTAGTAAATTTTACTATATTAGAATGGAAAAAAATAATATTAAATATTTATTAGCTTTTAACTTTTTATTATTATTACTATAATTTTAATTATTATTGTTATTTATGCCATCTGTATTAGTGCTGGTGTCGATTTTTGTTTCTTAAAAAATCGTTGTTTCAACCGAGATTCGAACCCTGATCTCCCGCGCGCGAGTCCTTTCCTATGCCTGACGGCCCGATGTCTCCTTTGGACAAAAGTCTCAGAACTTGTAATACATATTTGTATATGCTATCCCCACCAAATTTTAATTTTATCTATACATAGTACAATTTACTATACATATAGTAAAAAAACATAATCGTGTTAGCAAAAAATACATTGCGTATAGTAATTTTTAATATTTTGTATAGTAACAAATCCTATATTGTATTAGAAAATTTACTTTCTTAAATTTGTATTTATTAAAAATACTTATAGTAAAATTTACTATACAGATAGTAAAAAATACAATTGTGTTAGTAAAAAATACATTACGCATAGTAATTTTTAATATCTTATTATGTAATTATTACTAATTAGTAAATTTTACTAAACGTTTAGTAATAATTACAATACAGAATGTATTTTTTCATATCTATTAGTAAATTTTACTATAAGATTGTAATTTTTACTATATTTTTTTCTCCGTGTATGATTTAATAACAAATATTAAATATGAAAATCCCAGATAATTAGTTAGGATAAAAATAGTTTTATACACTTGATTTATCCATAATATATATTATAATTGTGATAAACTTGAATACCGAAGTCTCATAGTTTGAAGCCCTGAACTCCTTCCTTACTAAAACCTTATGCACCAAGACGGTGTATGCTAATTTATATGAATATGCATCGATTATTTGAGACGCGAGGTGAAATAATGCACAAATTTATAGGGGTAAATCTCATCGTCTCGTCTCCGTGATATATCCGCATTTGTATACAAGCATACCAACGTCTTGGCGTCCCAGGTCTCACAGCGTGTAACGCGAGTATATATTTGGTCAGGGAGGAAGAAGGCGCGTCTCTTATTGATGTCTCGAGCACAAAATGGATATTTACATGCAACGCGGCTCACGTACAAGGTGTCCGTCCTCGGCCCTACCAATTTTCTTCCCTTACGACTTGTTAAACTTTTTACGACAAACTTCAAAGTATTCTCAACCTACAACCCCATACTTTCACTATATATACGTATATAATACTAGTATTTAAATGTGTCATTGAGAGAGTAACGTTTCGCGTTTGATGCTTTTTGTAGCAGTGTAGCACTGAGTGAAAAGATTAATGCTGTTTAGATCGGCGAATTCAAACGTTCGTTTACCCTTTGGCCGCTTTGCTACACCTGTACACTACACAAGCTTTTGAATTTATCATTCTCCATGAAAACGACTCGACGCTTATCTACAGTACACTATACTAGCGCTGTCACGAAAAGCATCGATATATATTATTCAATATATACATATACATATAGATGGAAATTTAAACGAAACGATATCAAACAACATGTAGCATTCATCTGCACATGTTGTGCGACATTTTTTTATGTTAAGAATATCGCCTCATTTATTTAAATAAAACTTATATATATGCCATTTAATAATTCGGAAAAATATGTAAGCAACTTATTATTACTATTTAAATTGAGCTTGTTTATATAAAGTTTAATGAAAATATATGAAAAGTTGGAAAAGGTAGACACGGCTTAGTATTATATACTATCTCAAATGTATATGAGGGTATGTTGTGTTATTGTTATTGTTATTGTTGTTGTTAGCTCTTATTGTTGTTACTTAGTTGTTTCACGAAGATGGAGTAAAGTCAACGAACGAGTAAATACTTATTTAACAAAAGTACGCGCTTTGAACTCACACAACAAAATATACGAGGAACAGTATTACACTTACGCTTGCGTTTCGATCATCGTTTATATTTTGTGTTTACGTATACACCTACGTTTATTATTCCATTAGCTTATAATTAAGTCTCTTTGAAGAATGACAGCGAAATTACATGAACTAATTATTTGCTTAAAAAAAAGAAAAAAAAAAATGTCGGAAAATCCAAAATTGCACACCTCAATCGCTCATTTTATTTTTAATCATTACTTTTATTATTATCTTATTATTTTATTATTAATTTTTATGTAACTTTTAAATTATTAATTTGATTTTTTATTTCTTTATTCCAGTTTAATTTTGTTTTTTATTTAAATTTCTTCTAAATATCCCGCATTTTTGTTGTAGATGTCGCTCTTTTTTTTTCAATACTACTGTTTTACACTAGTGCTGCCACCAGTAGTTGATAGGGAGAATAAAAGAAAAAAAAATTTACTTTTGTAATAATAAAAATAGTAAAAATAAAAATGGCCGTTAAATTTTTCGTGAATAATCAGTTTTACGTTCTTAATTAATTACAATTAAACTAAAAGGATTTAGACAGTAATTTTCAATAGGGTTCTTGTGATCAAAAATACAAAGATAATAAAAAAAAAAAATAGACCGATTAAGTGTTTCCTTCGAGAGTTATCGTGCTTACGAAGATTCATACGTAACAATTGACAGCACTAGTTTCTTGGATTAAAATAATTAATTTAAAATCAATGAATTAACAAATCGACTCAATGTTGGGTTTAAATTATTCCTTAATAAATTATCTGCATGCAAGTACACAATTTAGTATATTTTTCGTGCTATGAAAAGGGTGTAGAAATGTTTTTGTATGAGTGAAATTGTCAATGAGGAAGAACCGTCAGTAAAGCGCCCTCAGCGCAGTCGCGCATGAGGTGTGCAAAAGTCTTCAAATTCGGGCCGTTCTCACGTTAAATTCAGCCCTTGTGTTAGTGATGTAAATAATTTTTAGTAGATTTCATAGAATTCTATCTTTTGCATTTATGCTCATGGTGGAATTTTCAAAAAATTTTGCCATAATCTATCATAATTCATCGAGTAGGTTCCAAAAATACCATTGGTTCAAAAGTTTATATATGTATGTATATATATTGGTTTTTTTCGTCAATAACTTTTTAACGGGTATATATATCTTTATTATGTAAAAAGAACTTGATAGCCGATAGAAAAAGCTATATTTTCCTTTTTTTATTTTTCGTTTTACGATAATTGTTCGACTTTTAATAAGGGTTCAAAGTTACATAATTGACTCATGTATTATTGTGATAATGCAATTGTTTATATCTTTGAAAATTTTTGATGGATGATTATGAAATTATATATATTTATTAAAAGTGGAACAATTATCGTAAGAAATCTACTTCCATTTCGGATGCCGAATGGCCTTTTTTTTTTTTTTTATGGTATAAGATAATGTGGAATCTATTTTCATGGCTTTTCCGAACGACGTCATAATTATACAGAATTTCTTTTTTTTTTTTTTTTTTCAATATTCAATTTCTATCATTCATTTGGAAATTAGTAGAAATAGTAACTAAAAATTTATCAGACTATTTTATCGCAGCCGAGGTACAATTTCCCTGCTTCTCCTTTAACTAAAAAATTTTCAACACCGTTATTTTTTTTTTCGATAGTGTTAAACGAAATTTTTTTTTGTCGAAGGCAAGCATGCTTTTCATTTTATTTTAAACGATTTAAAAAATTACTTTGTATAGATTTTTTTTCTTGAGAAATAAACAGCGTTAGTTTTACGGTAACAATAAAATTGCGTAGATAAAAATATCGGAATGTAATGGAGGATGAAAACATTTCATCGGTGGTAGAAAATTGTCAAGAGAAACGAATTTCGTTGAAACAACTGTGATGGCAATCTCTCAAAGGCAATCCCCAAATCCAACTTTGATTTAGATCAACGTATTTTTATCTGTGTTACTTTATTTCAAATAATTCGGTATCGTTAACTTTTATATATTTCATTTTCATTACTCACTTTGGCAAAATAAACAAAGAATAGTTATTTAAAATTCATCTTTTTCATTTCAATAATAAAACGCAATTATTTTTACAAAAATGAATACAGTCTCATTATAAAAATGACTGTTTGTTTTATTATTTTTTTAACTTTCTTGTCACCGTACGGAAAGAGAAGACACAATGAGAATGATACGCCTTGAATTAATTATCTTTGAAACATTTTAATTTATTAAAATAAATGTGAAAAAAAAATCCAATGAAAAAATCATTATTTTACATGATGGAAATTTTATTCTGAAATGAATAACGAGCTTGATAATCATAGAACAAGTATGACAAAATGAAGAAGGGCAGGTTGGTTTTTATAAAAAGAACTCAATAAAATCATACTTATTTCATTTTTATTCTTTTCTTGAATTACTTTTTTCAAGCTACAGTTTTCGTTTGAGTTTCGTTTCTATTGTACTTTAATTATTTCTTTAAAGTCGACATAACCGTATAACGGTACCTTTGAGACATACAGGACAACGCAACTACAATTCACAACTTCAAAGCTTTTAACTGTGTGCTAAGGTAAAAAGAAGTGCTGACTGACTCGATAGCACAGTCAAACATACTATTTTCACTCTACTGGATACTGACTGCCATTGAAAAAAAATATATTAAATAAGTAAAAAAAATAAAACTCGTTAAAAGTTTTAAGTAATGCTCGCTCACTTTACTTTTACTTAGCAACTTGTCCAGTTGTACAAATTTGAGTAAGAATTTATAATAAATTCAATAATTATAAAAACCAGGTCAAAGGAAAATAAAATAAATCCATTGTCAATTCATTTCTTCTCATAATTTAAATTTGATTTTCACCATAAAATCGTAATTAATTTCATTTTTTATTCAATCAAAATGTAATTTATGATAAATTAATTCACATTATTGGAAATAAAAATTTTAATTTTTTATATATTTAATTATATACACGGAAAGAAAATTATGGGAATGGTTCCTATAATTTCATGAAATTTCATCCTATACCAGTATAGGAATGACGACCACCAATTATAGGAACACGTCCTATAATTATAGGAATATTACCCATAATTATAGGAATAATTCATATAATTATAGGAATGATACCTATACCATTATGGGAATGGTTCCTATAATTATAGGAATGGTTCCTATAATTTATGGGAATGGTTCCTATAATATTATAGGAATGGTTACTATAATATATAGTAACCATTCCTATAAATTATAGGAATAGTTCCTATAAATTATAGGAACCATTCCTATAATATTATAGGAATGGTTACTATACTATTATAGGAATGGTTACTATACTATTATAGTAACCATTACTATAATAGTATAGTAACCATTCCTATAATATTATAGTAACCATTCCTATAATAGTATAGTAACCATTCCTATAATATTATAGTAATCATTCCTATAATATTATAGTAACCATTCCTATAATATTATAGTAACCATTCCTATAATATTATAGTAACCATTCCTATAAACTATAGGAACCATTTCTATAATATTATAGGAACCATTCCTATAATATTATAGGAATGGTTCCTATACTATTATAGGAATGGTTACTATAATATTATAGGAATGGTTCCGATAATGGTATAGGGGTGGTTCCTATAATATATAGGAACCATTCCTATAATAGTATAGGTACAATTCCTATACCATTATAGGAACCATTCCTATAATGCATAGGAATACTCCCTATAATTTTCTTTCCGTGTATATTTAAAATTGCAAATAAAATATTTATCATTTCAATGAATTCATTTTTAATGAATAAAATTTATGTAAAAATATTGATTTATTGATTGCATTAATTTTTAAAATTCATTTTTATGTAACAGCCAATTTAACAGCAGTAAAGTCAATTTAGATTTTTAATTAAGTTCACTCACAATAAGCTCTTGCTATTAATTAATTTTAATAATTTATAAAATTTTAATTAAAACCAATCAGTTCTTATTATATTTCTTTTTTTTTTTTTTCTGTCAAACCAAACTAATTTCATTGATGGAGAATAAGCATCAGCGATAGCGAGATGACGGGTCTTCGCCTTTTTTTTATTTTTCATTCTAGACCGCTGCTGTAAGAGTTTTATCTCAACGAATGAATTCATTTAAGCCGAACGTGAAATGAGAAAAGAAAGCGAGACATTTTCTCGTAACCCGTATATAGTATAGAAAATCCCACTGTAAGAAATTGTTACATTGAGAACCAGCCTGAGGGAACATCTATAAAACCCGCTATTCTCTTTTAAACTTACTGTTTCTATTCACTATTTTTTTTTATCTCTTTTCATCTTTACGTTCCTGTCGCAATATACATTGCACCCCTTTTGACTACCATTGATCACAGACTATTACAACTTTTAAAAAATTCAACCTAAATTACAACCCTTCAAAAATTAAATGCAAAAATAAAGTCATTCAATTGCTGTCATTTGCATTAACCAAATTAAAACCTTCATTCATTCATTTACTATATTTGTTTGCAAAAAAAAGTCTGTGAGAAAAAATTAGGACTTGGGAAATAATGAAACAGTATAGTTGTTCAATATCTTGAACCAGTTGGAAAGATGTTACAACAAGCGAATGTAATTCTGAAAAAGTTGCATTTAAATCAGAGTCTAATATTTCGTCACATCTGGAGCAGAAAATTTAAATTAATGACGTTTAGTGGGGAGAAAGTTCTTATAAGATAACAAATTAACTGAATAGGTGCTCCAACTTTTCTTTAAGCAATGATAGAAATTTAAACTCCGTGAAAAATAGTATGCGCACTACTGAAGAAGACAGAACATCCCTCGTGTGTTTGCCACATTCGCTTTCGGCTCAAGTGAACAGTCACACGCATGAGATAGTATTTCGTACGTTCCTTTATAGATGCACTGTTCTATGTGAGCAGAAAGTAACTTTTCTGGCCTAGAGTATAAATCAATGATTTTCAACCTGTCAATTCTTATCAGGGTAAAATAAACTCATTTTCACCGGCTAAGTAGGCGTTAAAATGCGCAGTTTCATTAAAACATAATCAAGTAATAAAAAAAGTGATTATGACGTTATTTACGTCATATCGTATCACGTCAGACCGTAAATTTGTAACGTAGATTGTGAGAAAGATAAAATAGAAGAGAATGAGACAATTGACCTGATTAATTGATTATCTAGTGTCACACGTTATAAACGATCAACGACCTGATACCCGTGAATTTATACATGCACACTCATTTGTTACACATACCAACATCATTTTACTCATTAGCTATGATAATATGGGCATCGTTAAATAGCCAATTTGATACGTGAAAATAGCTACATGTATGTTTGCGAATTTTCAGATTATTCATCTCTTTTTTAACCTTTTCTCTCTTTCCTCTTTCGAGCTAATTTCATCCATGAAACGTTTGTTCTAGTCACAATCGATGTACAACACATCGACATATTACCTCGCATCAAATTAATGCTAGGCATATGTATACATTTAATATCACCATTTATTTATCTACTGTTGTATGTAATTATTATTATTGTTATAAGCAACCCCGGGAATTAAATTGATAATTTTATCGTAACTTTTTTTAATTTTGAAAGAAAAATGTATCGATATATCATGTATATCTCGTAAAAAAAAATGTAACTCCGCATAAGCAAAAAAATTGTAGATTATTTAAATTTTTTATTATTCAGCCACTACATATGCAAATGACGTTTATTTTGACGGAATTTATTTGTGTAAAAAAAAAATTTTGTATTAACAAAATTTTTTTACTATTACTTTTATCACATACATTTTTTCATATTAAATAAATATATAGTTATTTTAAAAATAAGTAAAAAAATAATAACTTTATCATAATTCAAGAACCATATGTAATTAAATAATTGCGGTTGCATAACAGTCAGAGTGACTTGCGTGCGAAATTATTTCAAATTGGTGTTTGTGAATCTCGTAAATTCTCTAGTTTCCTTTTTCGTTGCTTTCCTATTTTCTCTTCTACCTTCTCTTTCATACATATATGCATTGATATTTTATATGTGTACAATACACATATGTACACTAGCCCAAATGTATATATGTATAGTATATAAATGCTGCAGATTTTGCGCTTGCGTTCATTCAGAAAAAAAAACTACTGCGAATCTTGCAGCTGGGACGCCCGAGTAAGCGGATGCAAGTGGTTGCTTTTCGTGAAAACCGTCGCATAATTAGGGGAAACTACGAGTATATACACAAGCTCTATAACGCAAGTAGGAAGACGAGAGATTTTGAACAAAGAAAAAAATGTCGAGTACTTGAACTTCCAACCGTAGTATTATCACTGTATGTCAAGAGGCTTAAGATTGTGGCCCTGTTATTTAGAAGTTATACTAAGAAATATATGAATATTTAAATTATCGCATCACATATAAATATCATCTCTACATTTATACACTATCACTAAATTTAATATCATTAAATTCGGTTTTTGATGGCATTCTATTTTGTTGTTTCATCATCTGCGCAATGCGGTAGCACTCAGAATGAGATAATTACGATACCACAATTATTGTTATTATTATCATTATTTGCAATTTGTGTACACATTGTTGGTGGATAGTTGGTAGTGTGAAACGATTTCAATGAAATACATAACACATTAATGAATTTATTTGAATATATCATTCACGCTAAAAATGATATCTTTATTTATAGATATACATCCTGGTTATAAAATATTATTATCTGCAATAATACTTGTCACACGGAAAGAAAATTATGGAAACGGTTCCCATAATTTTGTAAAAATTTTTCCTATACACTTGGGATTATGGGGTATAGACCCATACTTTCTGGGAAAAGTTCCCATAAGTATGGGAACAATTCCTATCATTATGGTAACAGTTCCCATATCACATGTGAAAGAACAATGGTAATGATTACCATACTCATAGGAATAGTTCCCATAAGCAAATAGGAATCAATCCTATAACCACATTGTAACGGTTCCTAAGTGTAGATAGGAATAAACCCTATGGTAACTATTCCCATAATATATTGTAACTCTTACCGTAATTTTTTCTCCGTGTACCATCATAGGAATCACGACCATAAAGTATACACGGAAAAAAATAAATAGGCGCTGCAACAGGACGCCGTCCTGTTGGTTCGACAGGATTTTATCCTGCTAATGAAACAGGATTTTCCTGTTGCAGCAACAGGACACATCCTGTGGGAGCAACAGGACAGAATCCTGTTGCAGCAACAGGATTTTCATGTTGTAGCAACAGGACACATCCTGTGGGAGCAACAGGACAAAATCCTGTTGCAACAACAGGATTTTATCCTGTGGGAGCAACAGGACAAAATCCTGTTGCAGCGACAGGATTTTTCCTGTGGATGCAACAGGATTTTATCCTGTTGTGGCAACAGGACTTTTCCTGTTGTAGCAACAGGACTTTCCTGTGGAATCAACAGGATAAGAAACTGGTTTCATGTACATACGGAGTTTTGAGATAAAAATCAATTTCTATTTAGTTAAAATTATTTTTATATCAATTTCAATATGAAAAAAATCCAAATTTTGAAAAAAATCAAGACTAAAAAAAATTGAAATTTTCAAAAAAAGATTTTTTCATCAGCTTAAAAAAAAATGGCTGCGTGTACTTATGTACGCGCGTGAGAAGTTGTACTTCTTTGGCATCATTAAAAAATATATATATATGTATATAGGAGAGAGGGGAAGGCAAAACGGGGTACCCCCAAAATAATAATTAAAAAAAATTTATATTTTAAATGGTTTTAAAACATTCCAAAATCACTTTTGTAAATATAATTGAGCGTTATTTAAAATTTTTTTTGTAAAACTTTTTAAAAAATCGACCGCAGTCGAAAAATATTAATGACTTCTGTTTTATGATAAAAACTATTAAAAATTTGTTTTTTTTTGTTCTTTTGTATACAATAGTCATGTAAAATGTAATTTTTCTTTATGTTAATTACTTGCAAGAAAGCTTAACTTTATCAAATTCATTTAAAATCCAGAAATTTTTTTTTATCTTTTTTAAGAGGTACCCCATTTTCCCCGCAAAAATAAAAAATTTTATTTTTTTTTAACGGTAACTGACAATTTTTTCTATTTACTTTAAATATCATTAAAAAAAGAAAAGTTTAGCGTATTTGAGTCCTCGAAAACTTAGTATTTCCTTAAGTACCCCGTTCTACCCCTCCCACCCCTATAAAACCAGAGATTTTTTTTTTTATGTAAATTTTAATTTATTTTCCAACTTCGAAATTTTATCCTAGGGACAAAAACAATTGGTGCATAAAACTAGTTTCTCATCCTATTAATTCCACAGGAAATGTCCTGTTGATTTCACAGGAAAAGTCCTGTTGATTCCACAGGAAAGTCCTATTGCTACAACAGGAAAGTCCTGTTGCTACAACAGGAAAGTCCTGTTGCTACAACAGGAACAGTCCTGTTGCCACAACAGGAGAAAATCCTGTTGCTTCCACAGGAAAAATCCTGTCGCTGCAACAGGATTTTGTCCTGTTGCTCCCACAGGATAAAATCCTGTTGTTGCAACAGGATTTTGTCCTGTTGCTCCCACAGGATGTGTCCTGTTGCTACAACATGAAAATCCTGTTGCTGCAACAGGATTTTATCCTGTTGCTCCCACAGGATGTGTCCTGTTGCTGCAACAGGAAAATCCTGTTTCATTAGCAGGACAAAGTCCTGTCGAACCAACAGGACGGCGTCCTGTTGCAGCGCCTATTTATTTTTTTCCGTGTAGGAGCGGTTCCTATAATTATAAAAATGCTTCCCATGATTATAGGAATAGTTCCTATAGTTATGGGAATGATACCCATAACATTATAGAAATGGTTCCTATAATTTATAAAAAGACTTACTATAATATTATGGGAATCATTTCCATAATATATAGGAACAATTCCCATAATATTATAAGAATGGTTCCCATAATGCATTTGGAATAGTTCCTATATCATTATGGGAATCATTCCCAAAATATTATGGGAATAGTTCCCATACTATCATGAAAATATTAATTTAAAGAAAAGTGTGGAAATCACTTCTACAGTACATAGAAATATTATTAAACATAAAATCAAGTCTATATCTATATCTAGATGTGCGTAAAAGTTATCCCTGTATAGCAAGGGTAATTTAAGCTTAATTTAGTGTTTCAATACAAATTTAGCGTCGAAGAAGCTTCATTTGAATCTCTCCATATCATAAGGGAAATTTCTACACTATTTTGTAAAAAAAAAAAACATTTATATTATAGAGATGGTTCCCATAATATAAATAGGAACCACCCCTATCATAGTATGGGTACAATTTCTATACCATTATGGGAACTATTCCTGTAATGCATAGCAAAACTTCCCATAATTTTCTTTTCGTGCACAAAAATAAACAATTTTTAAAATGATTCTGTAAATTCTTTAACTTCATTTTATATTCATAGTTATTGAGTTACAAAATTATTAAGTAGCATGTCTGTATATGAGAGAATATGATATGATATGATACCTTTAAAGTATACTGCACTATACCGTTGAAGGAAAAGTAATAGTATAGTAGTAGAGAAGTGGATTTGCACTTTCGACACGCAAAGCGCAAAAGATCTCTCGCATTAGCAGCTCACGTCGTCTACAAACCTTTATGATTCGTGAGTTCTTAAGCTTTCTCTCTCATTTTCTCTTTCTGTCTTTGCAATTTACCCACTCGTGTCGCCTGTTCCAGGGTGTATATGAATCCAATTTAAAATAAGAAGCGAAGCGAAGTGAAAATAAGAGACAAAAATACTCTTGAGGCTTCTTTTTCTCGGGTTCTTAAAAAATAAACGCTTGCACAGCATAAATGACTCAGTATATATACTCACGGTTTTACATTTATGTTAAATAATAATTTGAATATCCCATAATACTCATATTTGTTTCTCTCCAGTGGACGAAATTATTTTTTTAATTTTCTGCACAGTCAGACTCAATCGATTTTATAAAGTTGGTAGTTTTTAATAAAGATTACGTATTTTACCGTGGGAAAAAATTTAATAGCTATAAATTTACAGCTTCCAATTGGAAAAATAAATTAAAAGCAATTTATTTTCCAGGCGTATAAATACACTATAAAAACTTCGGAGTGATTAAGGATTTTATTTAAATTCTAATTCACTCCGTCACTCGGAGTTTCGGAGTTTTAGGAAAAATTACTCCGTATAGGGGTAAATAGGGAATTTGTTTTTACAGCAGAGTGATTTCGGAGTGATCTGGATTTTATTAAAATCTACATTCACTCCCCTTCGGAGTGAATTTTACTCCGAGGGAATTAAATAAATAAACAGTCATCCGCTCAAGATTTACTCCGCTAATTTTTTACAGTGTAAAAATTTAAAATGACGTAATTGGTGGATAATTTTTAATTCAAAATTATTCCACGCGAACTTTATAGGTGTGTGAATATAAGGGGTAAGGGTTGGATGTAAGTTCGTACACGCACGTAAGCGCATAAGACGAGAACTCAGGAAGTATTAAGCCAGCCATGACGTTGCAGACTTGCCGTGTACTTTACCAACTGGATATCTTTTACGTCGTGACGAGGGTGTGAGGGTAGTGTATTTAACTGGCGTACTCTGGCAAGATCTTAAGGTTTGTGTCAGTTCTGCTACTGCTACTGCTACTTTTCAGTCCACTTATTTATAACGTGTGCTAATTTATAAAACCATGCAACTATTTAAATATTAACGTTGATACTTTTTTTATTGCAACTCAAAGTTATAAAACAGGACTTTAATTATTAAATGCTTTTTTTTTACATCTACATTTCTTTACTTATTTATTATTCAGAGAATAGATATTGGGAAATCGGATTTATAATTTTTATTAATAGTTTACCGGCTATATGAAAATACCAACTGATTTTAATTTTTTATCATTCATCCCTATTTCCTTATAAAATTTTTAGTAGTTTTTTGTAAATGGGAACGGAAATTTTAAAATCCTTATTTCTTATTCTCAATGGAAGCTTTAATCAGCCTTTAAATTTTCAAGATTCGCTTATAACCTGTTTTTTTATGAGCAACCCTATAAATCAATTAACCATTTTTTACGATTATTAAATACCTAAAATTGTACTTCCGTTAGAAAAAAAAAAAGTTTTAGGTAAAAATAACTTTTTATTATAAAAAAGTTGTTAAAACTGACAGTACATTGTCTTGAGAAGACTTTTAAAATTGGGTATACTTTTTCAAACCTAAAAACGTTACTATATCGCTCCGTTAGTTTATCCAACTCAAAAAAGAACAATCGAGTTTGAAACAGTAAAAAGTGAACGTAAATACAATTGTCTCAATACATATTTTCCATAGGCTAAGTTTTTAAATGAGTTTTTTAAGAATTTTAAAAATTTATTATGCACACACATTATTATTACTCTGTAAACATGAATAAGTGAAATAGGTGAATATTCACTAATTCTAAGTGCCGATCGAACCACTTTTTAAAATAAGTAGTTCGGTTTGCACTTAAAATTAGTGAATATTCACCGATTTCACTTATTCATGTTTACAGAGTATATTATTTTTCTCTCTCAATTTTCGATGTACTGAAAAATTCTTTAAAATTGTGGCTTACCTTTCAGAACCATGTATCGATTTATTGTCTAAAATGGCGTAACCTAAAAAAAAAAAAAAAAAAAAAAAAAAAAACTAACAAACCACGTGAAGGATAAAAATAACGAGGCAGCAAAAATGAGTGTAACATAATATAGCACAGGAGAAAATTGATGTAGAATCTCTTTATCCAGTTTTACGCTAGTGAAGCCAGGAACCAAGATCCGCTACTGTAATATTATATACACAGACGTTGAAGCAAAGAAAGCAGACTTGGGAGTATTATATTAGACAAGACTTTATTCTAGCCTTCGATCTGCTTTTTATTATCATGGATAAGTTATTTAGCTTATCTTTGTTAGTTTTAGATTAAACTCTAAAAAATTTTAACATATTCTATCTCATCTAGTATTTTTTCATTAAATATTCAATTCAAAATATCAGGTCTCTACAAAATTTCATTTTTCAAATTCTATGAACTTTCAAACCTCCAGGTCAAATAAGACACCATTTTAGAAATAGTAATTTTTTTTTTCATGTTCACAGACTAGTTTTTACGCTGTACAGAAGCTATCCCAAGCAGGTCGGCTATTCTAAAATTTTGGCTAGAAAAATTGTTTTTTTTTTATCAATTTTACTCCACATTTTTATTCATGTCGCTGAAAGTAGCCAACAAAACTAGCAGATCAGTCAGAGGGGTATTCCAGAACTTTTTGACGTGACTGTACCAAACGAGGTTTTTTCTAGTCGTAATATCGGACTCAGATTGAAATGAAAATTTTATATTATCTATATTTTTTTGAAATTATAAAAGCCAGCGACGATGTTTAATTGAAAAAAATTTTTTTATTATAATTTAAAAGAACTCAAAAGTTTCCATACTTTATTAGGGACTTGAAATTTTAAGGACATCTCCAGGTATATTCTGAAGACCGAAAAAAAAATTCAAAAGTCCAGCGACGGAAATTTTTGAATGTTTTTTTTTTAAAAATGACGGTTGCAGCTGATGTTTGACCCGATATCTTTAGCCCGCGTCGATTTAGAGACTTGAAATTTTTTACACATCTTCAGGTATATTCTGAAGACCGAAAAAAAAATTCAAAAGTCCAGCGACGGAATTTTTTTGAATTTTTTTTTTTCGAAAAAATGACGTTTTTATTCTGTTGTTTCATACGAATTTTTTTTTTAAACTAGAAATTTTAACCGCACTAATCAGTGGCCAACTTATCCATCTTATGGATACTGAAAATAAACAATATTTTTTTTTATAAAATAATGCTTCATTTTGCCTCAAGCATTTACAAATTTAATGGTGTCTGATTTTGCCCCAGGTTTTTCTATAACTTTTTATGGCAGTTAAATGTTATATGTATTTGACTATAAATGGAGAAAGTGGTAATAAAGATGTTTAATGAGTTTAAAAAAAAAAAAAAATTAGATAAATGTGTTAGAGAATAAACAAACGAATAATTAGTATGACAAACGATGAAAATTTCTCAACAGTCAACGGGGTTATTAATCAGAAAGACTAGAAGATGCTCCGATGATCTTCTTTAAAAATTATCGTTGTACTCTGAGATAGTCTATTATACTGTAGAATAGACTTCCTGTTGACGTGAGTTGTGAAATGAAATAAAAGTAAGATAAAAGACTGAGAATATTCTATTATCTAAAATAGACGAACGGAAGGAATTTAGTAAATTGATTAAGGCTCTTAATTAATTGGCTAAAGAAGTACTGAGCTGCTTCAAGTTAATTCGTGTTTGGAATTCAAGTATTCTAGCTCATAAAGTTTTTCAACATTCAAGTGTTGAAAATTTTTTTTAATTAAAAAATTGAAAGGATTTCTTTCAGCGATCATTTTTTTTCATGCCAAACTATTTTTAGGAAATAAATTCTTGATAAATTCGTTAAATCTTCTCCTTCAATGACACCTCTTATAATTTATTCAATATCAGAATTCACAATTGCTAATTGTTCATTGAAAATTTATATTGAAGTTAATGTTCAATGCAACTTGATTTAATTCTTGGTGGAAAAATTCTCATGAATAATTGATGATTTAGAATTTAAGTGAACTGAGTAAAAATTATCTGTAACTTTATATAAATTACTGTTAAAATATTTTAGCGTACACGGAGAAATTATTCTCGTTTGAAACGCTATGGTGTCTTATAGTAAAGCGGGACTATTGACCACCAGCAGAAATTTAAATAAACGCATGCAAAAATAACGGTTCCGCGCGTTTTTATCCCGCGAAATAAAATTCTACTGTTTATTTGTATTATTCACAACTAATTTGGGTGCTTGTTTTTCAGAAAAATTGTGAAAATTAAATCGAAAGAAATTTGTAGGGGATATTTTGTCGGAGGATTTTTTGTCGCGGGATGAAAATGTGCGTCACTAAAAATTACTATGGCCATAGTGAAATAGACAACGATTACATCGCAAATTACTCTCTAAAAATTCACTGCGAATCACTGGATAGTCACTAGTTCTGCAGCTATAAGTATACTACTAATTCAATCAGTGGTATGCTTATAGCTGGTTCCAAGTGAATTTCACTGATTTATTTTTAGAGAGTACTCTAACCATTAGAAATTTTTCTATGATCATACATAGTAATTTCTGCATGTGTTTATTTGAATTTCCGTCAGGTGGCCAACACGGCTCAACTTCGCTATGACACCATGACATTTCAAATAAGAATAATTTCTCCATGTATTGATCAAATGATTTTCAAACAAAGATGCGTATAATAAATAGTCTTCTTTTACTTTTTGTTTAATGCCCAATTACTTGTTAATCGAATTTGAATAATTTATAATATAATTGCTGCGTACTTAGATAATAAAATGTAAATTTATACGGTCGACTGAGTAATTATAAAATAAACCGAGATAACAAAATAGAAAAAAAGTAAGTAGATCAGCCACGATAAAAATAAACGATCGTACAATCGATTCGCGTGCAATTGATGAAAGTTACGTTTGTGAAATCAGATTCATCACAAATTTGCATACGGCCATCGCTTAGCCGTAAAATCCGCTGTAAACCACAAGATTTATTGCCTCGCGTGGCTCCCGTCGAACCAATTAGAGTTACTGCTGCTGAATCGGGTGACTGCGTTTCTCTGCTTGACAAGCTTACGCTCTTTTTATTTTTATTTTAAGTGTCTAACATAACAAATTGCTGCTATTTTATTTTTTGATAAATTATTTCAACAAATTCAAAATGTTTATTTTAGATAAATTCATTAAACATAAGCACCTTAAAATGAATTCAAATTAAAATATGATGATTTATATCCAACTCGATTTGAATTACAAACTACACTTTATTCGTCATTACAAAGTAGAGTTAAAAATCGGTCTGTCGGTTGACCCTGCGGGCCAGCCCCAAAACTTCCCGCGTATGTCGAGCTCCTTGAGCTCGAAAATTTGTAGTAGGTACATTTTCGAGTTCGAAAATACTTTTGTATGCTTTTGTTTTCAAAAAATAACGTTTTTTACAATTTTTTCTACAACGATATCTCTCGAACGAATATACCGATTAAGACGTTTAAGGTGGCAATTGACGCGTTTCATTGAGTTCTATAACTGATTAAATTTTGAAATTGATTCATCGAGTCATTTTTGAGAAATTTTCAAAATACTAAAAAAATTTTTTTTTTTAATTCTTTCGACAACGGTTTCTCTTGAAAGAATCAACCGATTTTGATGTTTGAGGTGGCATTCGACGCGGCTTATGAATCTCCAGAGCCCAGTCCATTTTGGAATTAATCCATCGAGCCCGTAAAAAGTTATCCAAAAAAAACATTTTTGAAAAAAGTTTATTTTTGGAATATCTCCGAACGAGCCCTACCGATCAAGCTCAATTTTTTTCAGCTTCAAGATATTAAAAAACTGCGTCGAATGACACCTTGACGATCAAAATCGGTTGATCCGTTCAAAAGTTATAGATATTTACATACGTACGTACGTACATACATACATACCTACACTCGGACATCATCGTGAAATTAGTCAGAATAGCTTTCTAGGACCTCAAAACGTCGACATCTGTTGGAATTTCGATTTTCACAAATCGGACTGAAACCAATAACTTCCCGAATTTTTGAAAATTTGCAATTTTCTTAGCGGGAAGTTAAAAATATCTAATAACGATTTTTACATTAAATACTATAATAATATTGTAATATATATTTTTTGGTGGTAAAATAATTTACATAATAACGTTAGCTTTGATACTTTCATAAAATTGATTTCGTTTACGTCAACACACAACAGTCTATTGAAAAAATATATAAAAGGTTATAAATCTCCGTTACCTTGGATATGGTCCACGTCCGAGATTACCTTCTTTTATATATATATATATTTTTCTTTTAGTTTCTTATACACACAGACTCAATAGTTCGCCCTCAGCAACTCGCTCGCCATCTCAGAAACACCGGAACCATGGAAACTTGTTCTTCTTCTTAATTTTTTTTTCTTCGTTTCACTTGTCATCCTTAAATTTACCACCTCACATCAAATTCCTCTAGCTTCCGATCCATTTTCTTGATCAAAGTTACGCAAGCAAAGCGCTTAAGATTTTCCGACGAACGTTGTCGCAATTTCGTATCCGTCGATTTTGATTTACGCCAACAAACTTGTTCACCATTTTTCAACTCTAAACCTTAGTTGAAAGTTTGGCAATTTAGTGTCAACATTGTTGGTAACTTCATTAATTATTTTACATCCTAGACCTTAATAGTGTTATTAAAATCTAACAATATATAATTAATTAATTTACAACTAAAAAAATCTATTTGACCTAATTTTTTTTAATCCTTCAACGAAAGTAATTATTAGTTTTTTTTTTAACTTTAATTAAAATTTTACTCCTAAGACATGAGAGAAATATTTCGATAGATTATAAGATATTAGTTTTTTCCCGAGTGTTTGAATTGGAAAAAGTTTTATTAAAATACCAGCGACAAAATCAAACTTTATTGACCTTTAAAAATGACGTGAAAATTTTATCTAATTAAAAATAGATTATAAACTTTGACGAAGTTAGATCCCGATAATTTAAAGTTATAATAAAAATTTTCCAATAATTTTTATCTATAATATTATTCGCAATTTAGAATTTCTAAATTAAAACCTGTCGAATTTCAAGTTGACTTTTGTTGAGTTTTTATAAATTACGGGGCAGTTTTTCAAACCGGGCTTAAATTAATATTTCTAGTATATCTATACATTATATATATAGTAATTTTTACCCGGTTTGAAAAACTGGCTCTAATCGATAAAAATTTTGGATTAGAATTTTCAAAACCTCATGTAATCGTATAATGCATTTTTTTTAACATTTCAAAAATTGAAAAAAAAATTCCGCCATACACGGGGAAAAAAATATTGTTCTGAGAAGTATACTGTATAGTCACAGTAACAATACGCAATAGTTATCTACTAGATTGTTACTGCAACGATCTACTGTATCGTTCTGACAATAATACGGTAAATAGCTGTGAGACTTATACCGTATCGTTCTGAGCCCTATCTGACACACGTTTGAAATATAAATTTAATTAATTAAATTAATATAAATTGATTTTTACATAATTTTCACAATTGAAATATATAGCAGTTTTATTAGATTGATCATTAGGTAAATAATCAGTAAGGTTATAAATAGTTAACAAATTTAAAAAAATTGAACTCGAATTATTATATTTGAAAATAGGCGCCAAAATAGATGATTAATTAGGTTAGACGGTGGCGTGTGAGATGACGATTACAGAAAGTCGTATAGGGCTCACAGCTATCTGATAGATAGTTACAGGAACGATATGATATTTTTACCATAAGTATAGTTTTACCATACGTATACTTATACGTATCGTTATGGTAACAATCTACGAGCTGCTATACTTTAGATCGTTCGAGGAACAATATTTTTTTTCCGTGTAACTTTGACTTCAATTCAAAAAAATTTTGACTTTTATGTGAATGAGTAAAAGTTTTTGCAAAATCAATCTGAGACAAAATTTAAAAAATGTCAAATTTACTGATACAAAAGTCAAAAATTTTCACGCCTCTCTTGTATTATAATCCACTCAAAAGACAATAGCTGAATAAAATTATAAAAAATCATAATTAAACGACTTCTCTCAGTATTTATTATGTAAATATGACAAATGAGTTGAATATTACATGAGTTTAACAATTTTCTTTGACAACATTGTCCGAGTAACAACGGCTGTTAAACTTTACGCACTGTTTGGTACGTCAGTGCTGTAGGGCACATCGAGATAACCGAGTACTGACTACAGAGAGACTGTGGCTTTTGTGACTCGGACATGAGTAACACCCTCAATTCACCTCATGTGAAGTGCAGCTCACGTAAATTCTACGCACACACATTTTCAACTCGTCCAGGCTGGTGTAACTCAACAACGCTAAAGTTCCATCGTTTGCTCGGTTCTCTCTTTAGTTCTTTGTGCTCTAACTGTTATCGCACCTCGATTCTCGGTCTCGTTATGCGACCACACACTATTCTGTCCACTTTTTTGCAATAAAATTCACTAAAGTAGAGTCAGTTGTTAGATCCGTTGAGTGAAATTGTAGACCACTAAATTGTCTCTCATCAAAGCCATCACTCTTTTTGTGTCATCTAAAGCGTTTTCTTTGACATTTTTCATTCTATTAATTTTAAAATACATCCCCAGAAGTTTTTCATTGCAAAATAAATTACTTATTCAGTATTTTTTGTCAGTTGTTTTTTTTCAACAAAACATTTCTTAAATTGATGAAAAATGAACAAGATTTATTATTATTTTTTTTTTTAATTTAAGTAAAAAAGGAATCACGACTTTTCACTTGTAATTTGTGGATTTACGAGGTTTGGTTGTCAGCCAGAAAACATAAGACAGGTATTACACTGGAAGAAAAACTAGAATGTCCGTTACGTCGTTGTTTCTCCGTGGTCGAGAACATGAAATTATCGGATCTTCTCGAAGAGTCTGTTGGCAAGAAACTACTTTAACGTGACGTAAGAGACAGAATTGGTGAGAAAAATACAAGATAGAAAAATGTTGAATTTAAAGAGTTAACGATCCAATCTGTCAATTTTATTTCCAATAAACTTTAAATCCAATTAACTTGCGAATAAACGTCGGAAATTTTTATTTTCAAAACTTTAGTAGTATTTCTGTTATTTAAGCATTTGAATTCGTCAATTATAAAGCGTGATAATTGATCAGGTTAATTTTTTAATTGTAGTAACAAACTATGAAGAGTGGCAGCGTAAATAATTTTATGGACGCAATTGAAAAAAGGTTTCAAAGCCGACGATTATAGATACTAAATATTGAAACATGTTTTAAATTATTGAATAGAATTATTAACAATGTCAAATTATCTAAAATAACGTTAAGATCTAAAAATAATAGTCACGAAATCCCGAATTTGTCAGATTGAATTTTTAACAGATCATCAGACTTAATAATTTACTTGCCCTCTATTTATGTTAGAATCAAATTGATTTCCGATTATTTATAAATACACGGAAAGAAAATTATGGGAAGTGTTCCTATGCATTATAGAAATAGTTCCCATAATGGTATAGGAACTGTAGCCATGCTATTTTAGGGATGGTTCCTATATATTATTGGTACAATTCCCATATCATTATGGGAACTATTTCCATAATGGTATAGAAAGTATTCCTATACTATTATGGGAACTATTCCTACAATATTATGGGAACCATCCCTAAAATATCATAAAACTCTTTTTTGCAAAATAGTGTAGAAATTTTTTCAAAATTTGAGATTTTATTGAAATTTGAGTTTTTATTTCCAAAATTTGAATTTCCTTGAAGGTTCTGCGCTGACAAAAAATTTCTGATAAAAATTTTGATGTTTTTTGCCAAATACGATTTTTTTTTTTCAATGTTTGATTTTTTGTTTTTATGTTTAATAATATTTCTGTGTATTGTAGAAATGATTTTCACACTTCTTTAAATTAATATTTCCATGATAGTATGGGAACCATTCCCATAACATTATAGGAATAATTCCCATAATGATATAGGAAAGATTCCCATAATTATAAGAACGATTCTTATAATTATGGGAAACATTCCTATAATTATAGGAACTGCTCCCATAATTTATGGTCGTAACTCCTATACTGGTATATCAAATAATTTCACAAAATTATGGGAACCATCCCCGTAATTTTCTTTCCGTGTACAACAGAATTCAAAAAATTTAACAAATATTTTTTATCAAAATAAATTCATCGAAATGTTAAAAAAAAATCCGAGTGTCAAAATTTTTTCCCATTCTCTAAAAACAAATTTTTCATTTTTTTTTTTTTATTTATATAAATATCAGTGTATATTTTTAACTATGCGTTTTTTCGTAGGACCAATAAAAAATAAACATACAATGTCATGTACTGTACAGGCCAAAAAAAATTATTCGGTATATTTATTTTAGTTTTTAACGTGTATACATATTTACATCAACGATTTTATCAACTCGCGTACCGCAAACAGTTTTATTTTTGTTTCCAATTATTTTTGTTTATCTACTTGTTTTTTTTTATTTTTCAAAAAACTTTGAGTATCTATAAAAAAGTCACAAAACTTAGTTCTTTATTAAATAAAATCTTAAAAAGTTTTTTAAAAAATATTTAAGACGATAGATTATTGTTGGAGAAAAAGTAACTTGGATCTTTTAAAAATTCTTGTTAACTAAAAAGGTAATAAATGAGTAAAAACAAAAAGAAATAAGAAAAAGCTAAGAGATAAAAGATTAAAGGCAACACGGTTGCGTCAGAGAAAAATGATTTCTCCTGGGCAACGGTAGTCTTACATCGCCTAGACCGTCTGCAATATATCAGCGAAGGGTATTTATTGTATAACCATACGCTCCTCAGAAGGGCTATCACGTAAACCGTGGGGTTATTGTTTCACTGGCTTGGCTGCTCTCAACCACGTGACTTGAATTCCAAAGCTCAATAATAAAGGACTTTAGCTTTTACCACTGTCTCTTTTCGACTTATTTCCATTTTCTATCATCCAGACATTGTTAGTGTTACAGATTGTTGTTTGAACAAGACATATATTTGTACTTAAATCTACTTATGAATATATTCTTTATCTTCCTCAAAGGACAGCAAAATATAAAAAAAATTTAATTATCAAATTCTTTTAGAAAGAGTAAAAAATTTAATACTGCCATTAAGTATTTCAATTAAATCCAAATTTCAAATTAATTTCCAATTTTAATTCCAATTCTCCATTCTGAATACAGAGTACAATTATACGTAAAATTGATGCATTCAAACCTGCATATAGAACAAGCCAACCGTGTATCTCTCGGTCAGGAATATATATCTGCGTGTGATTTTAGTAATAAATGAGTAAATGCCACCACTCTGTTAAATCCAATAAAACTTTATACAAAGTGAGAACTAAAGAGTTTTCATTACAGAGACCAAAGTATGAGTTTGAATGAAAGAGAGAGAAATGATGAGGCAGGGATTTAAAGCTAAATATACATAGTACTGAATACATGTAAATATATAAAATATATATGTATATGTAGAGAAAAGAGGCGCGGTTTTGTGGTTAGTTCGGAAACGTTTCGCGGTAGTAACTTGGAATGAGGCGCTCGCTATGATGGAGACGAGGCACGCTACATAGTTAAAACTTTAGACAGGAAAGCAAGTGAGATGGACAAGCTCTTGAGAAATAACTAGAGTATTACTGCAACTAATATTGTTTTCGTGTATATACTTTCAAATATATTTTTCCGCTGAAAATATTCAAATTTTGTAGTAAAAAATTAAGTTTTCTTATTCATGATGTGACGTACAGTAGTTGACCCGGGTCTCAATATCTAGCCTCACTCTAGCCTTATTGAACCCAAGCAAGTCTCAATCCAGCCTCACTGAGTAAAAAAAGCATTTTGAGCCTCAAATGTTGTTCAAAAAGCCCCAATGAGACTCAAATGATGCTCACAGATCCTCAATAAGCCTCCATGAGCCTCATATAAACCTAGTCTTGACTATGTAATTTAAATTCGATTAGTACTATTTGAGGCTCTTTGACCACCATTTGAGGCTCATTGAGGCTCTGTGAGCATTATTTGAGGCTCATTGAGGCTTTTTGAATATCATTTGAGGCTCAAAATGCTTTTTTTCCTCAGTGAAGCTGGATTGAGGCTAGATTGAAGCTAGATATTGTGACCCGGGGTGCTGAAAATATTTATGTTGAACTAAATAAAAAATTTTATTTACTTTTCCTGTTTGCCTATTTGTTATATTATTTACGAATCTAGCATTAAGTTTTGTGTTTTATTGAAAAGTATAAAGTTATAGAAAAAGGTTTGTGATAAAACGTAAATATATTCAAAGCCTGGGTTTTAGGAAAAAACATAAACTTTTGAGTTCTGCCCGTAAGGTATTTCCCAGATTTTATTTATATTTTTAAAAAAGTATAGAAAATTGGGTGTGTGTCTCTAAGGGTTGTAATGGAGACAAAATTAGACGTAGAAAAAAAAAGAAAAAAATTGTAAATTCATGACGGGGTTGGAGAACAGTTTATATTCAGGAATTTAGAAAGGAAAATAGATGAAAAGAGGGTCCGGTGAAATCCATCAGACTATATCTCGGCTTTTATCTTTACGAGCGCTCTTATCAGTCTTGTGATCATATACGACATTCTGGTAAAGCCCGAAAAGAATCATGCGACGTGACTCACATCAATATTTGAAAATCTCAAGTTAAACTTGGACGGTCGAGTTAAATGACTTTTTTTTATTACTATTTTTTTGGACAGTAATTGAAAAATAACTCAAGCACTCGGAAATTTATGAAATAACTGAAACGACTAAACGAAACATCATAAATAATGCTCGACATTTAAATTAATAAACCAACTCTGTTTTTTTTATAAACATATATTTTCATGGACTAAAATAAAAACTCAGACGTGACTTGGTTTTATGTTACAAGGAGTTATATTTTTATATGGATGCACTCAACGTCTGAGCTGACGAGAGAAAAAATAACAAGAAGTAAGAAATGCAGTAAGTAATGGTTGCAACAAAAAAAAAATAAGCTCCGTAGAGGCAACGAAAAGTGATGGAAAAAAATTTAAATAAAACATAAAATTTAAACTAAGACGAATAACAAAACATTTTACTGTCAGGTAATAAATGCATAAGATCTACCGTTATTATCCGCTGTGATGAGCTGCGTGCACGTAAAAATTTGAATAGAAAAGAAAGGATTAATAAGGCGATTGTGAGACGATGATAAAGAAATGCAACTGACGTCAGACATGTCCGATGTTTGTGAAGTTTGATTGAAACGCGTTTAATACCGTGCTTTTAATTTGCACGAATAGCTTGAGTTTCTGTATGATCGCGTGGAAAATATATGAATATATTTATATATATATGGGTAATATTCCTAGAGCTTGCACGGATGTTCTTTGATACCGTGCATGATACATTATATATATAACATCAATGTAAGTAATGATGCAAATAAAAATCTAATGATGTCGTTTTATTGGAAAAAGTAACAAAATTTTTTAGAGAATATAAAGACTTAAAAAAAAAAAAGTACTTGTCGTTTGTCATACATTTTATAGTATAAGTAATATGTCTTGAAATTTTTATTATAAATAAATTTTCTTGAAAAATATTATAAAAACTAACGAATATGGGTGAAAAGAAAAATATAAAACACGATGTGGTAAAATGGTTCAGTTCAAGTCTTGGTAAATTTGATCTGAGAAAATTGAAAATCCCACTAGCTTGCAAGTAATTTACAGTTTCGCACTCTACATTATTGTTTTTTTTTCTTTTTTGTATATTTTTTTTATAAATTTTATTTCCATTCGCTTTTCAATATTTTTAAATTTATATTTTTTTACTGATGTAAAGAAAAAATATTATAATGGGAAATAAAATGAAATACACTTTCTATGATATTTTAAGTAATATTAAATTCAAACAGTAATAAAAACTGGCATAAAATATTTAATGGAATATTTCTGAAAAGGATTAGAAATAAAATGCCACTAAAGTTTCGAAAAAAAAAAAGTTATGAAAATGATTAAAATTTAAGTCGAGGTATTTAATTACCGATTTAAATTTGGTAGATATTATAAAGTAGGTCTTATATTTTATTAGTGTTATAAAATACCTAAAGACTCTTGACAATTTAATTCATACAGCAATAAACTTCCGGAGTATCAATGAAGTGGCCGAGAATACGAAGAGCCATATGCAGGATCGCGGTCTCTAAAGCTCACTCGTGTGGCTTCCCGACACTGTCTGACCAGAGGATTATCGGCTTACCTGCGGCTACTGGCAGCTAGTTGGATTATTTCCACGCGCAAGTAACTGATCGGGGTAAATCTGAACGACAATGCAGCAGAAGTATACACTTCCATAGAAACCAATTGTTCACTTGTGCTTATATCTATTTAGATAAGACTCCCATTCTCTCGTTCTCATCATCCGCCTTTTCTACCATCCCTTTTATTCAACTCCAGCTCATATCTAGTTTTAATCCATTGACTAAAATCACTTTGCAGATCTAGCCGCGACTTACTGTATCATAATATAACTGTTTTTTATTATGAAAAATAACATTCGTAAAAAGTGCAATCACCTTTTGTTCCTTATCATAATCTGACGCGACTAACCCAAGGGAAATTTAGCTTACGATGATGACGGTAAAACCCTTGTTTCATATACGCCCGAGTAAACGTACAAGCAGACGAGTGAGCGAGCAAACAAGAGCTGATGAAAATTAGAGAATGAGAAGAACAAGAACAAGAACGAGAACGAGAATGAGAACAAGAACATGAGAAGAAGAAGAAGAAAAACAGGGCAAAGAGAACAAGTTTGCTAGTGTTGCCTACACACTAGGGAGATACAGGTTACGTTAGGTGAAAAGCGCATTTTAACTCCCCAACTCGACTTTTCCTTTTACTTGCCGACTATATAACGCCATTAACGTTAACTCAACGACCTACAGCGTTACCCCGTGATGACATTGCGGTCAGAGCCACGTTGACTTTTAAATGACAAATATAATCGTGGACGTGGAAAATTGTGTATAAAAATAATGAATTTTAACAAAAACCTCAACCACCTGAAAACTGTGCTTATATATAATTTTATAATTCCTCTCTAATTAGATTTTTTATTTTATTATTATTTGTAATTAATGCATCACATATTTACTCTTGTAATTATAATCATTTTTTTTATCAATTTGTCGGCCAATTAACTGATTTATAATGTCTATGGAAAATGATAAAGGTGATGTTGTAGAAATATAATGATGAAAAAAATTTTTTATTGAGCGTACTGTTAAATAAAATGTCTTTTGAAGTGAAAATTGTACTGTGAATACTTGAAATCAAATTATGCTGTTTTATACAATACTGTAGAGACAGTGAAATAAAAAGTTCGCATACTTAGCCTTACCTATTTTCCATTTTATGTTCTCAGTATTTCCATAACATTTAACCTCCGTCAGAGTTCTTATTATTTTTTCATGGCTGCAGACTGACTATTTCTAGATCTCTCTACTTAAAACAGTATCTACAGTTTAAAAAAAAAATAATTTTTAATTTAAATTAACCAATAATAAATGGCTCGAAAGTAGAAAGCCACTTTAATTTATTTTTATTTTATTTTTCAGGACCGCCAATCCAAATTAGAGCAGTTCTTGATGGCGTAGCTAAATTACCCTGTGACATTCGTCCGCCTCATCCAAATGACTCGGCTATTTTGGTTGTGTGGTACAAAGCACCCGATCGTTCATCAGAAATCATGCCAATTTACAGGTAATGTTACAGCTCCCATTATTATTTAAATAAAATGAAATTTTTACAATGTATTATTTTTATCTCCGCCCTATTATGACAAAACGACGTATCTCGAGATACGCTGTTTTGTCGTAACAGAGCTAAAAAGGTTTATTTAGTGTCACTTAATAATAGGGTAACATCAAAATTTTGCTAATTTAATTAATTATGCCAATGATATTGATCAAATGTGCGTATAAAAGAAATGAAAAAAACGTATCTTTTCTACATTATGAAAAACTCCCATTAAATTTTACTATGGGTGCATTGTAACCCCGGACCATAAGAAAACTGATACAAAATTTACAAGTGTCCCATAGTAAACATATGCGCATAGGTCCCAATCGTGTCGTCTGCGCATACCGTTTACTATGGAACACTTGTAAATTTTGTACCAGTTTTCTTATGGTCCAGTGTTACAATGCACCCATAGTAAAGTTTATTGGAAATTTTTCACAGTGTACTGTTTCGTCATGTCAAAATTTAATTCTTCGAGTTATGCACGCAAAAAAGAGCAGTTGAAAAATTACAGTTTCTACTGTAAAAACAGGCTTTCCGGGCAAAAATCTGTAAATATTAAAGTTCAAACTGTAATTTTAGAAATTTGTTGTAGCAATAAAATTAATACAATTTTAAGCAGCAAATTTTACAGTTTAAATCGTCAATATCGAGTTTGAAACTGTAATATTTGTTATTTCTGTCGAATTTACTGATAAAAAAATGTAATTTTTACAGTTTCGGACTCGGAGCGTTTTACTACTATACAGAACTGTAATTTTTCAACTGCTCTTTTTTCCGTGCAGCGTTTTGTCATAACAATTTCATCTATTTATCAAAATAAGCATTAGTTTCTTACGATACAAAAAACGTATCTCAAGTTACAACGTTTTGTCACAACAGAAATTAATTTTTCTGTTAAATTGTATTCAAATTCTGTTAAAACTTTGAACGCTATTTTCTCGAAACTATAATTTTTGAGATACGTCATTTTGTCATGACAGGGCAGAATCTTTATCTTAGTAATTAAAAGTTTAAATTATTAAGTTTTTTAAGACACAATTTAAGTCTTAAAAAATAGTTTATTATAATATAAATGTCTACACTGGAAGTTAAGACATAAATGCATGAAAGATTTCGGAAGTTGAGACAGGAATAATTCTCATATTTCATGTTGCTGTACCGCACTGAGTAAATAATTGTGGTAGAGATATTTGAGAAATTAGACACCACTATAACAGCAATAACAACAATAAGAACAATAACAACTATTACTGTTACAACAATAATGTACCAAGAATCTAAACCTATTTCAACAGATCATAAACAAGGTAATTTGGAGTAGTCAATATCTATTCTCGAGGCGTTTACTCTACCATATGCTGACGGAAATGACAATCAGAGTGTCCCTTCCGGATGTTTCTCCAACCATTCAAACAAATATATATATATATATATATATATATATATATATATATATATATATACATTGGTCCTTTGGACTAAACAACGGAGGACAAAACCAGAATTTACACAAAATATTCAAGCCAAGAGAAACTAATCTATAAAGTGTTCACGTATATTGAATAATCACAACGTTCAAGTTTCAGTACAGCTTATTAGATGAGGATAGGAAACTTTACAGTCTATGAGAAGAGAACAGTTAACAAGTTTAGGTAATCAATGTTTCATGAACAGACGATTGATGTCTTCGACTTTTCAATCAAATACCAAAATGCTTTGGGGTCTTCCGTCAATTTAAAGTTAAGCCAGCGTGACCCATAAAAAATTATTACCTAAAGTTTTTTATATTAATTTCTTCGGCAACCATAACAATTTGGGGATCGGCTATAAAAAGTTTATTCACACAAATAAACTCATAAAACAGGTAGACCGCAACTATATCATCCGTCAATCTACGTATAACTAATGACTGTTGGTGTACGATAGAGTTTCTTTATCGTTGTGAGCATGTCTATATTTCGTCGAGCATAAAGGAAGCAAAGACGAGGTTAATCCGGTAATTTCTCGCCGTACGCCACGACCTTCCGCTACACGGAAAGCCTCCGGATGTGATAGCGTTCTGAAAACGGCCGTCCGTTTATCCTTTACCCTTTCCTTTTTCCTTTTCCCCAGTTCTCCAGTATCCGCTCTGCCCGTATTTTGCTCAACTATATGAACCAGATTACATGTTTGTTGTGCGCAAATAATTCAGTAAAACATTCCTTACATATTAATCTAAGCGAATAAATCAACATCGAAATTAGAATCAAAAACAAGATGTTCTCCATTCCATACTCGACCCTTTACTATTTGTAAGCTCTCATGATAATATTTTCATACGAAAAAAAATCCTCGTTTGTTATATTCATATTTCTACAACGCTATATAATATTACATCTTACTTTTTGGCTAATTTCATAAGACACGAATGTAATATCAAATCAGCTAAAAAAATCAGCCTATCAGTTGATTCTGCGGACCAACCCTGAAAGCTTCCTGCTGTTTTTAACTTCCTAAAGTTCGAAAACCTCCTCTGAAGCTTCAACAGAAAATACACACTCAATTCATAAACATTTCTCTAGGTTTTTTCTAGGATTTCTGTAGGATTTTTCTAGGATTTCTCTATGATTTCTTTAGGTTCTATGTACTTTCGATGTATTTTCTTAGAAAATGACAAGTGTCACAAGAGTGTTCTCGAAGTCACGAAGCTCGAAAACAGCGGGAAGTTTCGGAGCTGCCCCGCAGGGTCAATCGTTGCCCAGATTTTTTTTCATAGATATTATGGAATTTTTCGGGTTACAAGTTGAAAATGAATAATCAAAAAGTGAGTGCCACTAACCAGCGGTTAAAGTAACAGATCTAGCCATAAAATTCGTCGAATGAAATATGCCTCAAAACTTTTGAGATAATTCATACAGTAAATAATATTATTGTACGTGCAGCAGTTGCCAACAAACTACATAACCTTTTTCTTCATCTTCATCTTGATTATATCCATGGTTTCTCTCAACTTCACATCTTTCATTCTTGTTTTGCACTTACGAATATGGAATACTTATTGTTAGTTTCGCGATGTATATCTTCACACTTGCATATACACACACAAGTGTATATATAATATATATACATTGCGTCTAAAAGTCATGAATATTCACAAACTACCTCCGGGAAATCGGACCACTAAAACAATAAAAACTTGTAGATTTAAACTAACGTGGATTATGCACATCCGTTTTACTCATGTGTGCTTCTGAATGTTATAGTTTTCTTCCTCTTTTTTTTACTATTGTTATTACTAAAATTTTTTCCTTCTTCCACTTTTGTTATTCATGTACACACAAATATATATATATATATATATATACATATATATCTACATAGATACGTGTGGAAGAGCTTCGTTGACCATTCTGCTGATTCAAATCCGCTCTTCCTCACGGTATTATCATCATCGCGTGCACAATCCAAATGTGTAATAAATGCGCGGTAAAGTACTCGTAAAACTTTTGTACAATCTCTTGACGGTTGATGTAATTAATTAGATTGCCAGCGAGGCGTTGTTATATAATACGATTAAATTAATAATCCTACAGCTTGATAATTATTATTTTTATCAACGTCAATACCCCATTCATAACTATTTTCAATTATTGGGCTTACAGCTTATAGTTATTCGTTTCATTAATTCACTCTCGAATAATAAAACAATCCACTAAATTATACTTTGTATTTTCCAACACAGTTTTTAATTTATTAATTTTTTTATTCAATTTAAATAATAAAACTAAACAAAAATAAACATTAATCATGACGTCAACATGCACCAGCTATTAAATAAATTATCCGTATTCTAATTACACGAAAAAACAGCTCTGAAGTCGGTTGCAGATGAGTCAACTGCTCTCTAGACCAGAAGCAGTAGTAGCACTACAGCCACAAACCAACAATAAAAAAAAAAAAAATGAAACAAAGCTAAAGAAAATGAAAAATAAAACAAGAACACGTTATAAACAAAAATAAAACACTGTCTAGTCCCTCAGTTTATATACTTTTTATTTTTAAAATTCTTCTTATTCTGGCTAAACTTTTTCAACGCTCTGATATTGTTAGCATAAAATAAAAACACTGTTGGCTGTCAAGATTTTTTCTTATCCGCCATAATAAAATTTATTTATTTTTTCTTGCTTGCTCATTAATTTATATAAACCCCGAGGTATCTCAATCGCAGTGCACTAATCGAAATAAATAACATCATTCTTTACTACCAACTACTGCCTGGATTTGATAAAGCATAAGATAGCAAGTGTATATACGGCCATAGCTAGATAATCCCGCCTTGCTCTTTGCCTGATGTTCTGCTCATAATGAATGCAATGCGTCTTCATTTAACCGCCTTGTTTCGTGGTAACATCCGGGACACTGGTCCGCCGGATACAATGCTGAACTAGTGTACCATACTATCTTGGTTTAATAATATACACATACATATATAAATATATATACAGAACACTGTTCATAGATATATAGAATACAACTACTTTTCCGAGGTAACATTGCGAGGGTGCACTAGTATCCTCTCTCAAACCATAGAGTTTACAGTATTCTGAGAGTAAGTATATCTGCAAACTCTTGAATTGTAGTAGTGTAGCAGATAGTGGGTGGGTTGGTTCGTTGGTTGGCTGGCTGGTTGCTGTTAGTGGAGGTTCGTGGTTGTAACTGCACTCAACTGAGGATAATGCTCTTTCTTATTGTCGTAGCGACACCCTATTCCTACATTCTAACGATTTTACTATTTTTATTTACACATTTTTACCAACAGTAATAAAAGTAATAATATTTACCGCTTAAATTGGAAACCTGTAACTCCGTAAGTGATTTACGTTTTAAATAAGATGCCATCAGCTCGACAATAAAATACAGTAATAACCATTTAGTATTTTATTTGTACTGATAATATCAAATGATACCAACTGACGTAAAGACGCTATTCGTAATAAAGTTACTGTATTATATATAAATATGAATTTGAATAAATTATTCATATGCTGATCTTGCAAAGAATCTGAATTTACGATTATGTATATTTTTAGTATAATAACAGTATTTTTTTTTAACAACGGGTTATTGTGCGAGGTTATTGTACAGTACTTGAGTCCAAAAGTCACGTCTTTCTCATCTTTACGATATCTGTACTTAAGTATATTAATGTAATAACTCACAGCGTGAAAGTAAATACCGTGTCATCAGTTATTGTGCATCATGACTCTATTATGCCCCGAGTGATGATAGCATCGTATGGATAATTATCAATTTGCTGTATAGTGTCTAATCTATAGGATAATACTGCACATAATATTATCTATCCGACGGTGTAAATATATAGGGGTGTTCCGATGACTGCTGATAGTCGGTTGGGAAAATAAGACATTAACTATATCGATGGTATACAAAGATGTTATACGAGCGGTGTGGGAAATTCCAACTCGCAACGGGAACTAAAAGTTATGGTAAAAGATACAAGCTCAAGTTTAAGAACCAACTTCCGTTGCAGCTCAGACTTTAAAAAGTTGCGCGATAAATATATATCTATAAAATTTACGTTTTAGAGTACAAAAAAATTACTTAAACATTGATCGCATGGACGAAAAGGTTAATAATTAAAGTTGGATAAGGTCGCTACACAGAAAAAAAGGGTGGCTTGAAGAGAGAAATTTTTGCATTATGAATTGAAAACAAAATTTCTTAAGATTAGAAAAAGTTTTTTGGGACGAGTGGAAATTTTTGGGGCCAAGAAATCTTTTTTTTTGAACACTGTAAAAAAATCGGGGTAAGTTCAGGCAGTGTAGGTGTTAAAATAATTATTTAAATAAGTTGATAGTAAAATTGAAATTTCCTCCAGATAATATCCATTACATGTTTATAGTTTTTGATATGTAATTATATTTAATTTATATTTTTTTATTTAACACCGCCGAATTACGCCGTTTGTACCGAAGTTATTTCATTTTAACACCGCTCTTTTTACAGTGTACAACAAACATTGCTAAAAACATTAATTAGGTTAAAATAGATCTTATAATTCCATTAGATAATTTTTATTCAGATATTAAACTAAATATTTAACTTGACAGGATTTAAATAGAGCCTGAGAAGCTACTGGTTGTTACCCTGGTGCCGTCCTAGACAGATCTATAGAATCAGTCTTTATGGTGGTAGTGGAGGTGGTGGTGGTGGTTGGGACGACCTGTCGTGGGGGCACTGCGCACTAACCCCCGAAAGGTTAATTGGAGCGTGAATTTCCGTTTGTAGGATCGAGAGCAGGCAGTCTAGGTCATCGAATTTACTGCGCTGTAAATTTCGATGCTTCTTTTTTATTTATATAAATATATATCTCGAGGAAGTTCCGCGTGTGATTTTAAATCGAAGAGCTCGGAAGCGATGGTTTTGCGAAGAAAGTAAAGTGAATGAGGTTGAGGATGAGGTATAGAGAAATAGGTTGAGAGATGAACGAAGCGGATGCACCGAATTCGTTTCTGAATTCTCGTCGCTACACTAGGACAATCGTTGATCCAAGATATATACGATTCAACGAGCCGAATCAAACGAAACGGAAACCAACCCTTTCGGCAGCCCGCGTTCATTCGTTGGTTTTTTTTTTTAGTTTTGCTGCGAATTGGCAAACCACACACACATGGACCTCCACTCCGGATCTACTCGCTTTCATCTCATCTCATTTTGCCATTTCCTTTTCACTGATTCTCGTTACTTTTATATGCGCTTTATATTTTTCTCACTCACTTTTTGTTTATTATTTGTAATAATGGCGCACAGGTCGACGGAACTTTGACCTACTGGCTTTTAAAATAAAAACACAATGTGTGTAAGTAGGACGAATAAATAAATGACTGAATAATAGAACGTAGAAATATATCAGTGCGTAATAGCAATTAAAAGGGTAATGTTTTGTGTTTAATTTTTATTTTTCTGCCTAACAATGGCAGAAGTATTATAGAGAGAAAATTTCAATTGACCTCTATTACCACTTCATTAGCCCCATTCTCTAGCTCTCTTTCGCTCTCTATTGTACAGATTATTCAACTGTGCACAAGCACTCGGGGATTTTGTCGAATTTCCAAGGAACTTGATCATGAATCCGGTTCTCTAATTCTCACAGGAATATGACATTAATCTCAAACCAGTTTACACCTCTCAGAGTCATATGGGATTTTCCTCGTGTTAATTTCCAATAAATTTTCCAGATTATCACGTCACTGCATTGACAAATCTATTCCTTAATAAAATCTATTGATTCAGAATTGAATTATTTCCGAGAAAATTATTGGAAAACAGTTTATCGGATTTTGTACTAAAATAAAATGATGATTGAATCAGTAATTTTTTACCCTACAATCTAGCTAACCTAATAACTCAAACAAATAATTCATTTAATAGCAAATTAATTCAAATTAAATATTTAACACGTAAATTTACTATCTGATATTAAATATTCTATTATATATTATCTCAATAATGGACTGTTAATCTTATAATCTTATTAAATATATTGTATATTAATATTCACGTGAATAAATTAATTTAATAATATTATATTTTAATCTGAGATTGTCATTGAATTTTTTTTATTCAACGAAATTTTTTTTATAAGTAGATTTCCGGTCGTTAATTAACGATTTAATTTTTAATGAACCCAAATCCTCGTATTTTTAAATTTTAAAAGTTTTTAAATAACCTCTATATCCAGAACTCACATTGAAATTCTCAAAATGAATTAATGTCTCATGATTATTCAGAATATTGATGAGTTCGAAATGGATCCACGTAAAATAAAATAACGGAAAATGAGACGTATAGAAATATAAAATGGAAAATTGAAGCATTAAAAAAAGAGAAAAAATAAAAAGATGATATAGAAACAAAGACATAGTTTGTTGATTGTTCTTTCCCTATTTCCCTATTTCTCGTTTATTTCTTCCGCCTTCATTTCATCCGTTTCTATATTTTTGCAACGTCGGCGAAGATGACGATTCGTGAGAAAAGGTGACAGCTCTAGCGAGTGGCCTTGTCTACACACACATAGTACACTCATGTACAGATAGATATATCGAGCGTACAATACTCGAGACGTTGAGCAGCGAAGCGAGGAAGTATGAATAATGTAAGCGATGGTGAAGTACAGCAGAAAATGTTCGAGAATGACTGGATGCGATAGGGCAAGGGAAAGAGCACAAGCAATAGGAAAAAGAAACTAGAAGCTTCAATATGCGTATGTGTGTGTGTGCGTGCAAAGGGAAGAGGTACAAATTTATAATGTACTATAGTGAGACGTGGGGTTATCGATACGCATATTGGAGAACATGAGCCACACGTGAGAGCAAACATAGAAGTGAACTAAAGTGGAAAATGAGAAAAGTCTATTGTCAAGAATATATTTGCGTGATAAACGGTGAATTTATATATATATATTATGTACAAGGAAATAATAAATGAAATTGCAAATGAACCAACGACTTAGCGCTCAATTTAAGACTGGTACTACTGAGTCTGCGGGTTTATACTCTAGACTCGTAAGTTTTCATTTCCAACCACTTCTGCAAACGTCAGACGCGATGCAAACTTCTCTAGAATCTATTGAAATTTAAACTTTCATCGTTATAAAGAAAAAAAGAATTATTTAAATATATCCGCAAAATTTATTATTGTCAATTTATATTTATGTGGTTAAAAAGTTATCCAACAGTTCAACAAAATGCTCTAACGTTAAATTTAAAACCACGGATGATTATTAATTCACACTGAAGCTCACGAACTATTACATACTGCATTAATATTCAGCCTGCTCTTATCTAACAACGTGACGAGAAAATGCATAATTTTGAGAGCAAACTCTTGCTTTCTCTGTTTCACTGTATCCATAAGCTGCCCTTTCTTTGACTTTTCAAAGTGACACAGTCGTCAAGAGAGCGCAGATGATGATGACGATCCGTAACGAACTTGAAATTAATTATGAACCAACTAGGTAATAGTAGTAGTAGTAGTTGGAGTTGTTTTAGTAATAGGACAAGTGGGAGGAGACCTTCTCCAAGTTATCGGGTTCAGTCTAAGTCGGAGTCTAACTCAGCTAACGAGTCTTCGCTTTCGACTACTGTACGCTATGTATACATAGGCGTTGAAATGTGATCCATGAGACTGCACAGGTAATGGAGAGTATTTCAACTGCATCCAGTCAAAGCGCAAATTCGCCGCCGCCTCTATTCTAATTATTCCATTATTTGTTCTCACACACAGACCATAGTATAATAACAAATGATATATTACCATCTAAGTAATTATCAAGTTGCTGTAAACAATGGTCAAAATGTAAATTTGTCTTAAATTTCGGTCGTTAACGACAGACATGCCGTCAAAACCTACCAAACGACTAACGTTCTTATACATACCGTCCGAGGCTTTTTACTAGACTCTCTCGCGCTTTTCTGATCTACAGCTACACTGTTTTCTATAGTCGGAATAGTGGTAGTAGTAGTTTAAGTTTAAAGTAGTCGTAGTGGTAGTGGTGGTAGTAGTAGAATAACCACCGTACGGAACAAGCTGGCCTATCTATAGACGCCACCACGAGCATTTAATGAATATGCAAATCGCTGCCTCGATTCGCCACAGTTTCGAGCAAGCAGGAGAGCGATAGAGTAAAGAGTGGGTGAGAGATAGAAAGAGTCAAGGATGGTTGAATAAAAGGAGTGAAGAGAGGAGAGAATATATAGGGTGGATATGCCAGTGGGTTTTGGCAGAACCGAACCCGGTTGCAGGAAGTGGTACGAGAACTCTAGCCGGTAGAATATCTCGGTCTATTCGCCTCTGCCTTGGTCTAGTCGTGAGCAGAGTAGCAAACGCACCGATGGAATTGGAACTGCTGTGCGAGCCAATAGAAGAGAGCAAGTGAGGAATGGGAAGTCCTGGAGGAGCAACGTGTCGATAGCTCATAGGAAACTGAAGGTGGAAAGAGAGAGATGAAGAGAGATAGGGGATTCCGAGTGCATCAGTCTGTCGTAGTAGTCGTCGATTCAATGAAATCGATATTGAGTCGTGCTGGGTTTGCACTTGCTTGCTTGCTTGCTTGCCTTCTCTTTCTCCAGAGGATCACTCTTGGACGGAGAACGAGACGGTTGAAGTGCCGGATTAATTGAAAATCGTGGTGGAATACTACCAGAGAAGTGTAGATCGACTAGAGATCGCTTCTCAGGGAATTGTCGGCTATATTCCCTTATGATTTTCTCTCCACTCTCGACTCGGTTTGTCGCCGTAGCTCCACTCATCCTGGTCGTTTTATCCATCTGAAATCTCGACAATCTCGCTTACTTTCCACGCTGACTTGCCATCACCGGTTAAAATTTTTCTACTTTTTTGTCACTTTTTTTATTTTTCTTGAAAAGTGAAAAAATTTCTTACGCCTGAGTTAAATTTTACGACTGAATTTCTTTCACACAGTAGTTATGTCTAACAAATTGTGAATTTCCGTTTCTTGATATATTATTTTTTATCAACTTACTTTTCTTCCGCTTCTTCACCTTTTTCATCTTCGACTGTCTTTACAGTCACAGCAATCGCACAGTTTCAATGCACTTGACACTAGTACCTTTTCCTGATAGAACCTTGAGTACTATGTGTTTTTTTTTGTAGTGAAACTCCTTTGAAAAAACGATTTTATTTTTAAATAATAATTTCTGTATTTTCTGAGAGAAGCTACTGACCGTTACATTAGCGTTGTTCCAGACAGATCTTCGGGATCGACCTTTGTGGTGGTGAGGGGGTGGCTTGCCATGGGAGCTCTGTGCAACAACCCTGAGCAATTGAAATAAATTTATATATCGTGATACCTATTGAACTCTAGCGTCGCAGATATAGCGATAGGTATTTTATCAAAATTGACAGTTAAGAGTGTAGGCAGGTAATTATGGAGGTAGATAGGTATGTAGGCGTGTAGGACGATAGAGTTTTGCCGTTATACCTGCTGCACGTAGTCTATACAATTCAGATTGGATCACTCTTACTACTACTACCACAACTATTACTACAACTACTACCACTACTACTATTACTGCGGGTACTACTGGTGAGATCTAAATGCCGAGAACATATCCCCACCGGTAATTGAAAATCGTGGCTGTGGCAAGCGGCTTTAGAGGTTTGAGTTTATAGTACAGTCAAGTAAAGTGTAGTGAGTTGAGTCTACTACCAGCTACTAGATACTGGTTCTATACTAGTGTAGTGTAGTGTTATATATATATATATATATACTCACAGGGGTGAGTAAAGAAGAGAAGTGAAGCAAGTATCAGCAGCTCCATAGTGTGAGAACTGAATTCAGTTGGTTCCCAAGCGGAAAAGCTCTGTGTAAGGTGTTCTCTGTTAGCCACGACCTCCAATTCCTATCCCTTTACTTGTTTCATTGGTTCATTTACTATTTCATGAGCTTTATTATACATTTAGGTATGTTTATTTTAAAACATGCTCTACTTCTATCGGAACTATTATTTGTTTATTTTCCATCAATTATACATTTACTTTTCTCGTATTTGTTTTGAAACAAGTTACGACATAGCAAATAATTTATTAACAAACATTAATCATATTTAAAGTTTAAAAAAAAAAAGTGAAACAAAGTTATCCAATACCAGTCGTTGAGAATTCTCGCTCGCTTCCGACGTCTGACCTAACAACTACTGTTCTACTTATGCAACCGGATTATATATAGGTACAAGTAGAGAAAACCGTGCATTAACGTTTCCGGCGTTATGTCTTTTGCAAGTACTCGAACGACTGGCAATGGCCACAACGGCTGTCGAGTACTCGGCATTAATATTCCGATTTCGTATTCAGATGCTTGCTTTAGAGAGTATAGAGCCAATATAGGCAGCAGTCCTGTCGAGTACACACGACTGTCGACTAAGTAATCGCCGAATGGCGTGCGCTCTCGTATTTTCCCAGTCAGTATAAAACCTCCATATTTCTTGCATCGATCTCGATGACGGCTACATTAATTACACAATTGCCAATATATTAAGTGCTGCGATAAAAAACCATCGGCTGTATACTGCGCTAACATTTCATTTCATAAACGGAGGAAGACAAATGTTGAATTTCAAAATTTATTTATTTATTTATTTGTGATGAATAAATCGGTATTCAAGCTACAGAATGCAGTAATGGATGTAGTAACATTAACAATAATAATAACAGTATACAATTCAGCGTCTTTGAAATAGCATCGGAAGCGCATTGTTTTCTTAAAATACCAATGCAAGTTAAAGCAAGCTATTTAGATGCACGATAAAGTTTCACATATTCGCAATAATGGAACGTCTCCGACATTCTTGGGGTGAATCTGTAACATTATACATCTGACATTATACACCTATCACTAAATAACTGTAAGCGAGAGGAGTAAATTTATGTGTAAAGACACACGTTGTTGTCATTGTGCTGTTATCGTAGCTCTTGCAGTCATTGTCGTATTGCAACTTGCAGCGATAAATATATACATACACATAATAACAAGCGTGCAATGTCTTTAAGCAAATGTCCACAAACACGCGCACACTGTAAAACATTTCCGTCTGATGTTTAACAACAAGCATTTGACATAGTTATTTCGCCGATGGAATTTCGTCGTATCATTTGTTCCATCTGTGTCGTTATGTTTAAACACTTGGGTTAAAATTTACTATTCAACATTAATTTTCTTTTTTTGAACTAAGAAACAGATTTTTTTATCAATCTTTCATTAGACAATGGAAAAAATTTGATAAAAATGGATACAGATGATTGAATTAAACGACGAAAAGCTTAACTTGGCAGGAAGCTGAACTAAAACCACTGTTTTTTATGAGTTGGTATACGATGACACTCTGTGGTGTCATAACTAATCCGATATCAGTCATTGTTAAATCAAATGCACATGCTAATTCTAATTCGCATAGATCATGCAGATATATAGAGGCAGGAATATGACACATAGCATCACGTATACCAAAAACCCTGTTTTCGAAACGTTGATTACTCGTGACTAGTAGGATCGCGGTAGTATTCCGGGCAAATTCTATGCTGGTAATGTTGGTGGAAGTACAGTACGTTGTTCGCGGTGGTTGTAAAAGCGTCCCAATGGTTGCTGCAATGATTGGTGAATGGGTAAATGGATAGCTGTTGTGAATACGAGACATAGTACATTGGAGAATACACATTGTACGTACGTATACATATACATATACATATTAATTGGGTATAAAGATATACATGAAAAGATCATCTCAATCGATAGGCGTGTTTGTTAATCGGTTTACCGTGTCCACATTAATTGTCATTACAAGAGAGCATCCTACATAACATTAAAAATCCGATCTGTGCTGATTAATTAAAAAGAAGTATTGAAGCTATAACTAATGAAGATGTTTTGGTTGTTTGTTTCAGTTATGATATGCGAAAACGACTGGATAAAGCAACACACTGGAAAGACACTGAATATTTTAACGAACGCGCGCACTTTATAACAACCAGTGAACCTGCTACTCTAACTATAAAACGAGTAGAGACAAAAGACGAGGGAGAATATTTGTGTCGGGTGGATTTCGTTGCAAGTCCAACGAGAAATTCTAAAATTCATCTGATTGTAATCAGTAAGTAAACAAAAAATTATAATCTGTGTCTATTGCTTGTTTTAGTTTTCACTAACACGTTATAGAAATAGTGATCGATAAGCGGCAATGTGAAATACTATTGAAAATGGTTAAAGCTTAGAGATTTTCGATGATCGCTTCGGGGATCAAGTTGAACTAGTAGACTTTAATTTGGGCAATCGGATGAGTCAGTTTTCCTCTGAATATAAATGTATATATTGCGATATGATACACATAGGATGCCTTCAGCACATGAACAGCTGACTGCGCATGACACAGTTGTATCGGTAGTTATTTCGGCGGGCCTTGCACTTCGAGTATCGTGAGCCAAAATAATTCAATGACCTCAAAGCATGCTGAGGACGATGAGGTTGGGTTATACGAGAGTTAAGCCGATTATCAGGATATTTCCATGCACTCCGGTAATTCACTCTCTTTGCCGATTGCCATATCATCTCTATTTCACTCACTTCCGCTTTCTCTCTCTCTCTCTCCCTCATTTTCTAGTTCATCCGAGTTAACCTCGATGAAAGTTGGAATTTACACGAAATAACTACACTTCTACGTATATGTATACATATATATACTACTAATGATAATATACCCTAACGTACAGTCGAGAGTAAACATATCTTTGAATAAGTCGATCATGTCAGCAATCGCGAAATTACTTCTCAATATAGATATATATATATATTAAATAAATTTGTATATACATTCATATAAATGCATGCATATATATGGGGTTTAAATTCATTTGACTCGAGGGAAATTATACCATGGTACACACACACACTTACAAATACATCATTCACTCCCACTCTTGATCCTTCACACCCTCATATTCTACATAATTTTGACCCGAGTGATTCGCGAACACTCCCTGTGGTTTTCGATTTGACGGATTATCGATTATTTTATGTTATACATATATATAAATACGTAGTCAAGCGTTCTTAACGCTTCACAATTTATTAAGTCGACGTCTCACGTGATTACTTCACCGGTTCTACGAATTCCAATCAACTTGATGAACCGTCCAAGAAATTTTCATGACCCGTAAATAATTAACACAAAATTCTACACGTCGAAATTTTAATTAATTCTGACTTTATTTAAAAAAGAACAAAAATTATATCAGAAGATAAATAATTCCGAGGATATTATCATGATACGTAACAGAGCTGATGTTTTACAATGATAGCACTGACTTTTTCATGCACATCATGAGTGTTCGTGGTTGATAACAAATGCTTCTGTACATCAGCGTTAGGTGTCGTAATTTCGACAGGCAAACTTGCTTAAATTCGTCAAACTGTCGGTTTTACTTTGGGAAATGTTATAACAGTGGCACGCTAATTGCAAATTGTAGTTTTAATTTAATGTCGGTCGTTAATGATGATTGAAATAATTCCAGTGAATTGCATTAAAAATGATTAATATTAATACTATCATTATTATTATTAACTGAAATGTCACTTTAATAATACTAATGGATATTGATTAACGGCATTATAGGTATTAAATTTATTATTCTTTACAGTTCCACCTCACAAGCCTAATATTATCGACGAACACGGCAAGACTGTATCTACTATCGCTGGAACATACAGAGAAGGTGGTGACATGCGACTGACTTGTCTCGTCTCTGGAGGTAAATATTATTCCTGCTTCCCTTTGTGCGTTTACACATTTTTTTAATTTATTTAATTCTTCAATATTTTCTTTACGATGCCATCTATTTAATCAACTTAAATGGAGTATTGATTTTTCGGTAACTGGGCTCTGTAATAAACCAGTTCAATGTCTATCGCGCACAGTAAAACTGATTATTTAAAAAATAAAAAAATTAACTCATTTAAATTTTAATTTGTAAAATTAATTAAATATTTTAAAAACGAAATTAATTCTCATGGTTAGAAAATTTTCATTAGATATTTATCTGTTTTTTAATTAATTATTTAAAACATTTTTACTAATTTCATAATAATTATGATTAATGATGTTTATTGTGACATCATTTTATTTATTTTTTTTTTTTAATTTTAATGATCCTGATAAAAATTTTAATTTATTTTATTTCTTATACCAGCTTTCGAAACTCGCATTTAAAGTGCTTCATGCTGGCTTTGATGATAATTAAGCTCACGCAATAAATTACAACATGTACTATAAATTATTAATTACTAGAACAGAGAAGGTACATTATGTAATAGCTTGAGTTGAAGCTCAGAAATTTCTATACTGAATATTTTGTAAATCGAGTATCAAGTTTGTTCAAATATTTAGCCTTTGCTATTTTTATTGGAGTTTATCGATTGTAAATATATGACGCAAGAGCTGGTATTGAAAAAATTTAAAAAGTATTTTAAGAGAATGTAGATAACAATAGAAATGTTATAACTCAAACAGGTAATCCGGCGCCTATCGTAAGATGGTGGAAAGGCGAAATGCTTCTTGAGTCTAAGGATGAACCAGGAGAATTCCCAGCTTTAAGGAGAAACACTCTGGTCGTGACAAGTCTGACAAGAGCTGACTTGCATGCTATTTTCACTTGCCAAGCTTCTAACAACAACATCAGTCAGCCTGTCTCAGCATCCGTTGCCATAGAAATGTACTGTGAGTATATTTTTAAAATATTTAAAAAAAAAAAAATTTATTTTTACACGGTAAGATTTTTATACCTAAAAGTACTCAAATATTTACTATTTAAAAACATTCCATAACGGGTAAAATTAAAAAAAAATTAATCAGCTACTGGGAAAAATGTTCTGGTTCATATAAAATTTTTATTCAATATTTTACCTCTGAAAATACTTTACAAAATAGTATTTTTATTATTATTAAATTTTTTTCTAATATACGAGAAAATATTCTGGTAATAATTTTTATTTTAATAAAACATTTCATACGAAAATGTTTTTTTTTTCAACCCAAGTATGTAATTAAAATATTTAATTTTTAGTTTGTAAATGGAATTTAAAAAAAAATCTCTCAAGATTATTCGTATTAAATTTCATGAAAGAGATTGCAAAACAAGTTAGGAAAAGATGATATTATTCAGCTGCAGAGGTAATATGAATTAAAGAAAAAAAAGTTGCACATGCTTATAAAATGTTTTTTTATTTTCGTTTAATCTCGCGGAATGGGCAATGAGAGTGAGATGTATCATCATGTATTCTATAAACATGGAAATTTTAGCCAGATAATATAAAAACATATATATTCGAGTATCGTAAATGCAATTCAAACAGCTTACTGTTTTTGGGGCGAGTGTAAAATAAATTTTCCCTATCCACGTATTCCAATGAAACTTTTTTCCCAATCCATTATTTTATTTCCTATATTTAAATTAATTTATTACAGACGATTTATAACTCTGCATTAAAAAGTTTAAGCAAATAAAAAATTAAATTGATTAATTAATAGTAAAAAAAAATTGAACTATAAAATCAAAATTAAATCTGAGTACATTTTAAGAATAAAAGTGTCAGGAAAAAATTTTTTTTTATTTAACATCACAAAAATACAAGACCATTAAAATAACGTTTCTTCATACTTTTATTGTTAGATATTGCTGACATTACTTTCATCGCTTCATTTTCACTCTTTTTTTTTTTTTTTTTTTAAATACTTTTAACACTCATTTATTTTTATCACCTTGTATTATCATTTTTTTTTTTTTTTTCAATTTTGAAATTTAACAATCTCTTACTATAATTTTATGTCAGTGAATCCAAGAAGTCACCTATTTTGTAAGAACGAAAAACGTTAATGTCTAAACGAGATTCCAGCAAGGATTAAATCTCATAAATTCCAGCCCGTGACCCGTGGAATTATCGGTATTTCACGTTTAACTTTAAAGTCTTCGTAATACTGTAATTTTCAAAAAGCTTTTACTTTTTTTGTTATTTTTTATACACTTTAAACCTTTGAAGAAAATTAATAATAAATTATTAAATTTAATATATTTAATTAAAGTTAAAAAGTAAACCGAAGAATTTTAAATTCAACTTGATTTTAAGAATTAATTTGTCAGTTAAATATATTTAAAGCTCAAAGATACAGCATCAGCATCGAGTTTCCTCAATTAAAGCACATTAAAGTGAAGGGAGTGGATGGTGATGGTAATGAATGGAGAGAAAATCAGTGAATAATTATAATAATACGCTATAACCAGTTGTTGAGGTTGCAAAACTTGATTGCACTGACCTTATTGTCTGTTAAATTACTAAGTTTTATACTGTCATTCTTTTATATTTCCACCGTATACTTTTAAAAGAACAATGAAACCGTTGTCTAACATCCGCGCATAAAATATCACGTCAGGAAAAAATATTTAAAAAAACAGTATTAATAAAAAGAAAGAATAGAAGTAAAAAAATAAAAAAATGTGGATTATAATAGTGAAAATCGCAGTTGTAAATGACGAAGACTAAATGAAGGAGAGCCAGATGAGCGAAAATAATAGAGAAAATGCAAGAAAGGTAATAATGAGTAAGGCGGAGCAGGTGGGCTGGAGAAGAGAGCAGAAGGGACAAGGGAGATGCTGATGTATGGAGTAAAAGGGATAGAGCAAGCACTCAGGGCAACTTCCTTCTGCATCTAACCAAGCCCCCGACCTACTCATTCACCTAGCTACCTAATCGAGCTTGACTAATTAGAGACTGGTCTAGTCGGTAATAGAGTCAACCCCACTGGTAGAATTGGGTAACATTGGGTCTGATTTAGAGTGAGCATCAGGAAATTGCAGTGTCAAGTTACTTTTGTTTTACACTTTAATACTTAACAGAAAATCTTTCATTTCTTTCAGCGCTTTTATCATTTTTTTATCGCCCATTCTCTTAGCTTTAATGATGACGATGATAATAATAATAATTGATTACTTCCTTGCTCGCTGGTGATACTTTCAATTATTTCAGTAATTTAAATTCAACTATACTACATTGCACTGTAAAAAATTTGCGGAATAAATCCGGAGTAATGTGGAAGGGATAACTATTTATTTATTTAATCCTCTCAGAATAGGAGTTTATTTTAATGTAAAAACTCCGAATCTGAGTGAAATAAAATCCAGACCACTCCAAAATCACTCCGCCGAAAAGACAAACTCTCTATTTGCTCCGTATGCAGAATGATTTTTTTTAAAAAAACGGAGTTTCGGAGTTTTAAAAAATCACTTCAGATGCGGAGTAAATAGAGAGTTTTGTTTTCAGCGGAGTGAAATGGATTTTATTGAAATCCGCATTCACTCCGATTTAGAATTTTAGTATCAGAATAAACTCCCTTTAGAAGTTAATTTCACCCTAAACCGGAGCTTCAAAATAAACTTCCATGGGAGTGAATTTCACTCCGGAATTAAATAAATACTATTAAATAGTCATCTACTCCACATTCACTCCGGATTTAATCCGCGTTCCCTCCGCAAATTTTTTAGACTGTAAAATCTATTTTTTAAATACAATACACTAATATTATTCTGTTATCCGTTTTAATGGTTTTATTTTCATTTATTTTACTCGTGAAATTTATTTGATGGACGATAATAATCATTTACTTCCTCGTTTAATTTCGATGCATTTTTTCAATCAGGATTAAGCTTTGCAGTAAAATTATGATCGTATCAAAGTAAATCTACAAGATTAAATTTTTATGATTTATTTTAAAATAAATCACGTGAATTCTCTGTAACTGATGTTGAACTTTTTAAGCATCATTGCAAGATAAAAATAAATCAAAAGCATTTCAATCAACTTAAAGAGTAATTTTTTCTCTTACAACTCTAAAAGAAGATATAAAAGTTGAGTAAAAGTAGAAGGTACTTTAGTAGCAAAAGTACAGAAATATATAATATGTACACAGAGAAAAGAGAGATGAGTTGTGCCGGCGGTTATGTAGGCCTGTGAGCGCGTAGACATTTGATTTTGTAATGAATTTTTTTTGAAGAATAAACATCCTACAGTCCCACATACGACCAGACAAAAAGAGTAGTAAAGAGTACATAATAAATATATGAGAGAATGAAGGTATAGTGTTGAGTCTGGCATAACGTCTCGACTCAAGAGTCAGCGTCGTATGTAACCTTAGCTCTTGTATAGTGACATCTGAATTTTTTTGTTATTTATTTTCTCTAACTGCTCCGCTTTTTCTTTGATCTCCTTTATTCTGTTTCGCGCTTTTTCATAATCCCCTTGCCGTGTCATGAACCCCTACTGGCTGATTCTCACGTATCACGCACCACCATGAGTATCACTTGTATATCACCAGGAATCATCTTTCCATACAAACCTTCGTCTTTTTTTATATTTTTCATATTTTTTCAACCATCCCTTTTTCTTTTTTTTCTTTTTTGTTTACATATTCAACTACACATAAGAGTATCCTCCCCAGAGCCCTTTTTCACTCCTTTATCCACTATAGATAACGTAAAACGACCCCGTTGGTTTCTCATAAAAATCTAGCTTGGAATGTGTTTCCAAATGTGTGTATGGGTATGCGTGTGTGTCCATATGTGTGTGTGTGTGTGTGTCTGTGTGGGCACAGATGCGGATAACTCGACTCTTTTTTGCCCTTTTTTGTGCTCCCTTTAACTCAGTAACCCGCGAGGAGGATCATTAGAGGTCTAACCGAGTGCCCAGAGGAGACGTAAGGTGTGTCGTGTGGATTAAACCCAAACGTATTTTCAATTCACGATAACAATAATTTCAACCTCGTCCGCTCGTTCATTACTTAATCTCAAAAACTCTGTGGTGGTATTTCTCTTGTCTCTCCTTCTTTTTGGTAACCTCGAACCCTGAACCCTCATGCTACCTTTTCACCCCAACCCTCATTTCCTTTCGAACGCTACGATTTTTCCCTTTTTTTATTGTTTTTTTTTCTCCGCTTTTCTAGACTCCGTTTTTCCTGGTTCGGATTCCTAACGAAATTTTTTTTCTTTTTACTTAGTTTGTCTCTTGTTGTTATTAAACCCACTTGGGATTCTTATTGGACTCTCGATATCTATCGATAACTCAAAGAGCTCTTGTATATAACTGACTTACTTAAAAAAAAAAATGATAAAAATATATTTCTCTTTATTGTAACAAGTTTCTCTGTTTTTCCGAGTTTTAATGGAGTTAGGCTCATTTCTTACAATAACTTAAATTTAATTATTTATCAGCGTCTGAGGTAATATTTTTAAAAAATACTTAATGCAATAAAAAATGTAAATTTTACTCAACAAAATTCACCAGACTATTTTCGTAATTATATTTAAAGTATAGAATTAATTAACGTACTTAAAAAGTATATTTAAAGTTTATTAATTAGATGGCTGATGAAGAAAGGCGGGTGGGGATAAAAGTGAAAAGCTTTAAAAAAGTGTTTTATTTTAAAAGTTCAAGTGAAAACAGAAAACCCGTCGTTTTCACTTAATTGACAAACGATTGGTTCACAGCTGTGAGAATGAAAAGCAAAAAAAAGCAGCTAAATATAGTCGAAAATAATGGGAGTAAAAAAAATAACAATAAAGAAAGTTAAGATCTCAAGATAAGCAGAAAATTTTTTTTACTGCCACACAAAACGATACTGACTATAAAAAGTTTGATTTTCAGTTCGTGGCCCCAGTTGAATGGAAAAGCTCATCGCGACTCAATCACCTAGTTTCTTAACTTTTTTTGTCATTTATTTCTTTTTTCTCTTTTTTCATTTAACTTTTTTTTGTTTTGTATTTTTCTAATTTAGCCAACACACACCTGCGGCGGTTTCCAATTGTCAAAAAGTAACTTCAGACTTTACAGACAATAGACTAAAAGACAAACAATCCTTTGTTTTTACAGTCTCTATAATAACGGGAGCTTTAAATTCAAATATTAAAGCATTATTTTACTTGTTATTTAATAATATGATCACTGTCACAAACGTATCATGTTACATATGTACACATAAGTACATACAGTAAAATACATATTATTAACATCAGTACACATGTATATCATGCTTTTATATCATTAACATGCACAATAATATTTATGCTAATCAAGATGGAAAAATATCGTGGTTAAATCACGTTAAACTATTTTCATTTCAGCTTCATTGTTTTCTTTTCATTATAACATCGTATTTTAACTCATGTCATGCAACACGAGCTTCAGTTATTTAAAAATAGTAACATTAAAAAAATTATGCTAAAATATTTACCAATTTTCACAACACGATAAAGTTATTAATACTGAGAAAAATCAATCAACAAATAATTTCATTTTTTCAGCAAATTTTTTTTTTAATTCTCTTAAAATAGACATGACCAATATTTTGTTAACCTTATTTTTGTAGGTCATAATGTACGAATTTAATTTTTTTTTTTAAATAAAAATTTGAATCTTAATGGCATCTCGCATCGTATTGTCAAACATTATACAGTCGGACCTCGTTATAAGACTAGTTCAGGGCTGTAGGGGATAAAATTCTTAGAATTGAGCTTCCCCAATATTTACACCCAAGCCTCGCTATAAGACTATCGTTGTTTTGTGTTTTATTTATGTATTCGGTTCAACTCTGCTCTATTATTCAGTGAATCTATTTTATGTATAAATATAAATAAACAGAATTCTGTTGTTCTTTCCTCTTAATTAATTATGTAAAACCACGAAATTTTAAGTATTCTTTTTGAAAATAAATTACCTACACGGAAAGAAAATTATAGGGAACCATTCCTATACTATTATAGGAACAATTCCTATAATAGTATAGGAACCACTCCTATACCATTATAGGAACTATTCCTCTACTAGTATAGGAACCATTCCTATAATTATAGGAACTATTCCCATAATGGTATAGGTATCATTCCCATAATTATAGGAACTATTCCTATAATTATGGGTAATATTCCTATATCTATAGGACGTGTTCTCATAATTTATGGTCGTCATTCCTATACTGGTATAGGATGAAATTTCACAAAATTATAGGAACCATTCCCATAATTTTCTTTCCGTGTAATCTACAATCTTTATGTATATACATTTTATCTTGATTTTTTCGTACTGTTCGTTAGTCTTATAGCGAATTTTCGGTTCAAAATTTTTATTGAGTTGCTGATGGGGGGTTCTGAGCGATTTTTAACAAATTGAGGGGAAGAGTCTTATAATGAGGTTTGACTGCATATTTTTTAAGTATTTTGAATCTCACACTTTAAAAAATCAGGTGAGAATACACAGTAATTACGAATTTTATTTCAATTAAAATTCACTCAGTCACTCGTAGTTCTGGAATTTATCAAAAAATCACCCCACATAGGGAGTAAATAGGGAATTTGTTCTTTCATCAGATAGATTTCGGAGTGATGTGGATTTTATTTAAATCCACATTCACTCCGATTTGAAATTTAAATATTAAAATAAACTCCCCTCTGATGTGAAGTTTACTCCAAGGAGATTAAATAAATACAGTCATCTGTTCCGTATTCACTCCGGGTTTAACCCACGTTCACTTGCCAAATTTTTTACAGTGCATTTATCCTATTTCAGGCATTATGCACTTAAAAAATTTTTGCGCTGGAACATTTAAAAAATATGGGTTTTAAAAATAAAAAGTAAATTTATTTTCATCTGCTGTTTTAGTACGACCACTGAGCGTATCAATTCTCAGCAGCGAACATGCGCCACTAAGTGCAGACCGTAAGTACGAAATAAACTGTATGACCGTGGGTTCGAGACCACCAGCCAACCTGTCTTGGTACATGGAAGGCAAGCTCTTAAAGAACTCGACTCAAAAGGTGAGTTAAATAATTCAAAGATTTTTTATCTTTCATACCTCATCATCCAATTAATCCAAATAACCTTATTACACATCCTTATTAATTTAAATACAAAATAACATCACTAAATTACCGTTTAAAATATATTTTCTTTCCCAAAAAAAAAAAAAAATGTTTTTTTTTTATTCTGAGCCAAGCAAAAAAGCGTCATTAAATATTCGAGTTATTTGTCGGACGGGTGAAAAAATTAGGGTTAAATGATCGCCGGGAGCAAGTATAGGCAGGTGTCGAAAGACATACCTGGCTCGAATATAGAACGGTAGTGTTAAAAAAATAAAAATAAAAATAAAAAGATTCATATAATAACCAGCGACAAAAAAATTAGTGAAACGAGACGTATTATAGACTACATGAGTGTGTGTATACATAAAACTCATCACACGTATGCTTTAAAACTTTGATCGTAGCGCGAAATCACTGGCATTAGAACACGGTATCGGTATTTGCATCGTTGCCATTAGCGTCTGCCTGGAACACGCCATGGTACAATTACTGGATAACCGATGCTTTCGTGATCCTCCTCTCTTTCCCCTTCACTCCTTCTTTCCTTCATCTCATTCCCTTTATCCTTCACTACATATCATATTAACCTCTTCCTCTTTTCACAATTCACTCATATTAAATAGTAATAACTCGGTCTCTTCTCTATTCAACACACATATGTCCATCATATTTTTATTTTTTTATTTTATTCAAACATTTTTTTTTATTTGTCTTATTGGATATTGCTGTGCTTTCACAATAACTCTCTTCAATCCGTCAGTTTATCCAACGATCAATTTATTTATCGATCTAGTTCACGTATTAAATCATCTGCTATTATACCCCCGTGAATATCCACTATCTCACTAAATTTTATGTATTTTTTTTACCCCATTTCGTTAATATCCAGATGAAATTTTCGATTTGTATGTTGTGTTTTTGCGTATAGAGTCGTCGAACCACACGATCATGCATGATTTTTGTCCACAAATTGTACTCACATCATCTACCACATATGCACATATATACGTGTGTGATATAGATATAAATGCAACGAGCAATTGGCATCACAAATAAATATCCACGCTAGAGTTTACCGATATTCATAACAACAATACGTCCCAATATTGTTGTATATATGTACATAAATAGTGACATACAGTCAGAACTTGTATGGCTTCAAATTTATCACTGCCATCATTTTTAAATTTATTTTTAAATTATTAGTCTTTATTATAATAGGCTTCATTTACAATTATTGTTATTGAAATCTGTTAAATTTATTATAACTGCATTTATTTCATTTACTTTTTTATTACTAAATATTATTCTTTATTAAAAAAAAAAAAAAGTATTAAAAAATATCATTTGAATACGAATGAATTTATAATGATTCAATTTTATCGTAATTATTTAATTATTCTTTAATAATTATCGGATAAATTTATAAATTAAATGTGACAGTCAATAACGAGGGTATATTAAACTCGAGTATTTAAATAAATTTAATAATAGAATAACTGTTCAAATTTATATAAATATCGCTATTAAGTTAATCTAAAATTAAAAAAACTTCAACACGTCAATTTATAAAGTAATTATTATCATTTAAGTATAAATTATCAACGTAGTTAATTGAAGTTTTAAAATTATACGCAATAATTCGTTAAGACGAATTTAAAAATAAAAATGAAATTTAATTTAATGATTAAATAACTTTGTGAATCTGTATAAATTTACCGAAGAAAATTTTAGTTGTTAAAAACTTCAATGTCATTTAATAAAGTTAAATTTTCAAAAATTCAATAACGATCTAGATTGTCATAAATAAGTTACTATCAATTATACCAATTAAAAATTACTTTAATAATTTCTTGAATAAAGTAATTGTTCTAATTTTAGTCCAGACAAACCAATTACGGCTGTTAATAATAATGACAATTTCTTAAAATAAATCTGACAAATTTATGACAAGTAGATTGAATTCGGATATTCAAACAAACTAATTAGTAAAAAAATCGTTTAAAACTGTATGAGAACACGGAAAAAATTTTTTCGAAACCACGAAGTAAGATAACTTACGGTAACAAATCGGGATTTTATTTCAATCCAAATACACTCCCTCACTCGAAGTTCTGGAATTTGAAAAAATTAGTTATTTTCAATACGTATGCGGAACGGTAGGGATTCTGGCGGCTTGAAGTGACGTCACGAGTCTGAGGCTATGGGCGCTTTCTTATCAAGACCGGATATAGCACGAGGATGAGAATGTATCCATAGTTTCAAACGCGTGCCTGCACTTCAAGTCTATCAGGCTTCCTACCTTTGAGCATAAAGTATCGAACAAAATTTTTTGTCATATCAACGGCGGAAGTTGAATTTGAGAGAGAAAAAGTCAAAAATATTTTAAATAGAGACAGATAGAGAGAGAGAGAGAGAAGTTACTTTTCGACACAAGTTCGAGGAAAGTTAACCAAACTATAGATTGCCAGAAATCGTATAGTTTGCGCCCTCTGCATGTTGCTTGAAAATCCAATTTTCGCGGTAGATATGACAAAAAGTATATTACACATCTAGGGAGGAAAGTAGAACATACTAATCCGTGTGTGTAATTGCCTACCCGAGCTGATTTTTCACCAGATTTGCACTTGAAAGTTTCAATGTCTGCTTTTATTTGTGGGAATAACGGCGCATGCGCTAATTTTCATCATTTTTTTCCTCATAAAAGAAAAAACAACTTTCTTCCCTCTAATTATGGCAGAAATTCTAACTTTCGACGCAAGTATGGTGACAAAACTTTTCTTATCCCGTCTTTTGTTATGACGACGAAACTTTTTTTTTCGTGTATTTATAATTGTCGATATTTTACTGATTTATTGATGACAACCAATTGTTAGTCTTGTATTTAATTATACTTATAATTTTTGTAAATTATTTATATTTTAGGTAACGGAAAATGGAAATATGACAACATCAACTTTATCATTTACACCAACGCGTGATGATAACGAGAAGAGTATAACATGTAGAGCAGAAAATCCAAAAGTTGAGGGAGGCTTCGAAGAAGACACTTGGAAACTAAATGTATTTTGTGAGTATATAAATCATAAATTTCTATATACATCATATAATACTGATTGGTAAAAATAAAAAAAAAGAAGTAAAATTCATTTGTAAAGTGATTAAATTGAGATTGTCGAGATATTTGAATTCGTCTCATGGTGGATACGATGAGTGTGTCCGAAAATGTCAAAATGTAAAATAAAAAACTTGTACTACTGTTTTTATGTATATATATATTTATATATATACATATATATATGCATACGTAAAAATGTCATGACTATTGAAAACGTTGAATAGTATTGAGAGTGAGAGAGTTGTTGGTTACCTATTGAAAGAGATAACGGGGATAACAACGAGAATGTAATCGAAATAACGAGATGTCAACGGGAAAATGGAACTAACCGGAGATCTGGATTTATTCGGTCAAGCTCATGGTACCAGAAAGCCCCGGTATACATTTACTCACTCACTCACATTTATTACACACGTGTGCGTCAGAATAAGAGTGAAAACGGTATTTCAAAGTGATGCTACAGCATTTATGAACGTGGATGCATGAAAAAAAAAAAAAAAAAAAAAAAAAACATAAATAAAACTTTACTGTTATATTTCATTGAACATCCATTTTTTGTTCCCTCACGATTGAGATCGAATTTTTCATTGCATCAAATTAATTAATACACGTATATGGTAACTATAATATGGTAGATATGGACCTTCATTGCAGATAGTAATTGCGATGATCTATCGAATACCTCTGTGATTTAATCCTTGGAATTTCGGTTTTTTTTACAAAGACATCATGCTCAAAGGGATTATTAATAGTAATTGAAAAAAAAGTAATTGCACTTCAATATCGAGCACTCAAAGTCAAAATTTGATAGACATAGTAAGGATTTTATTCAACTTGTCAATCACGAATGGTTTTTATGTCAATCGAAATAAATAATAGATTTTATTTTAAAACCAATCACGTAATTGAATTTTATTAGAAAAAAAAGTGTTAAATGAAATTTTTTTCGGAATACTATTTTATAAAAATTAAAAAAATATATACACGGAAAAAAATAAACTTTAAAAATTAGTATTTGAAATTAATAACTTTTTGATGTTCGAGTTACGATTTTTAAAGTTCAAATATTGATTTTCTCTGCAATTTGAACATTTATACTATAATTATTTTACATTTTATTTATAAATGAAAGAATTATTATTTGGAATGATAGTATTTACTGATCACTTTATCATTATATTACTTGTCGTTTCTAGATTTATATAGATCATTTTTTCCGTGTAGTGATTGATGTTTAATAACCTTTTTTGATTGCAAAAATACTAGTTCCCCAAACGAAAAAATATATATGCGGGCAAATTGCAAATATGAGGCATTTATGTCTCATTTATAAAATTTCCCTGCATATATATTTTTTTCATACAGGTCGTTGGCTACACTGTAAAAAATTTTGAGTCCACGATGTGATATGAATGATTTCGCGTGAAAATTTTCAACACTCCGGTTCGAAAGTTACATGCAGTGTTAAATTTGTGGCCGCGTGAATTAGAACGATCACACCGCCAACGGTGTAAATGTCAAATACTTACGTTAATAGAATCATTAATTTATTAACTTCTAACCATAAAATACCTTGTAATGGTCGTATAAATATCAATGGCAAAGGTTTATATGTATATAAATATTCATTTTAATAATAAAAACAGTTATTGGATAATTTTTAATGTATGAATTTTGAGCCAATAACACCGAACGGTGTGAAAGATAACACTGATACCGTGTTAAAAATGCACTTGATAATTCACACCAAAAATATTTCACACCCTCGATTCACATGGAGGACACCGTGTAAAGTCCTCGAGGATAATTTTCACACCAATAATTTTTTACAGTATACTTTTCTGAGAAAATATCGACAAACGAAATTTTCTAATTAGACTTATCTACTCTCTAAAAATGAATTTGTGAAATCCACTGTGAATAATTGAATACGCACTAGAAACCAGCTATAAGTATGCCAATGGTTGAATTAGTGGTATATTTATAGCTGCAGAAATAGTCACTATCCACTGATTTGCAGTAAATTTCATCACTTCATTTCTAAAGCGTATTGTTGAAAGTAACCATAAAAGATTCCTCATACATCAAAAATTCATAATTAATTAAAAATATTAAATTTCAAACTTTCCCCGCACAAAGTAATAAATAATTATTTTTTTCATTTACAGTCATTCCAATAATTCGACTTGAGCTCGGCTCTAAAATGAATCCTGACGACATCGAAGAGGGCGATGACGTTTATTTCGAATGTAAAGTACGAGCTAATCCAGAAGCCTATAAAGTTGTGTGGAAACACAATGTATGTAAAACCATTGTCAGCTATTTGTTTTTCTGGTCAATCGTTAATTTTTTTTACCACATAATTTAATTAATCTCTCTGCGTCTATCCATACGCATTTATATGTATACACTGACAAAACGAAACATTTGTCCCTAATAAATCAATTTATTCGTGACTTTTTTTTTATATTTCTTAATGACAAAGAAATATATTTTACGCAACTAAATATGAAAATTGGTTCATGTAGTTTTATAATTTGATTGAAATATATCATTTATTTGAAAAGATCTATATGGCACAAGTAAATATTTGGTTTTTGGAAATAAATATAATATATTTGTAGTGAGTAAATAATATATCTGTGGTAAAAAAATTCAACTTGTGGCGAATAATGGAAATTTGGCGCTACATAACATATATTTGAAGCACATGACACAATAAAAATTCATGTCACAGCTGATGGTGACTATATTCTTTCGAAGGGTGATTTGTATTATTAATTATATCAGTGTTGCAATAAAAATTTGAATAGTACAATTTTTTTATTTTAATGTAGCTACACGGAAAGAAAATTATAGGGAGTATTCCTATGCATTATAGGAACTATTCCTATAATAGTATAGGAACCATTTCTATAATAGTATAGGAACCATTCCTATAATATTATAGGAACCATTCCTATAATAGTATAGTAACTATTCCTATACTATTATAGGAACTATTCCTATAATAGTATAGGAACCATTCCTATACTATTATAGGAACTATTCCTATAATAGTATAGGAACCACTCCTATACCATTATAGGAACTATTCCTATAATAGTATAGGAACCATTTCTATAATAGTATAGGAACCATTCCTATAATATTATAGGAACCATTCCTATAATAGTATAGTAACTATTCCTATACTATTATAGGAACTATTCCTATAATAGTATAGGAACCATTCCTATAATATTATAGGAACCATTCCTATAATAGTATAGTAACTATTCCTATACTATTATAGGAACTATTCCTATAATAGTATAGGAACCATTCCTATACTATTATAGGAACTATTCCTATAATAGTATAGGAACCACTCCTATACCATTATAGGAACTATTCCTCTAATAGTATAGGAACCATTCCTATAATTATAGGAACTATTCCCATAATGGTATAGGTATCATTCCCATAATTATAGGAACTATTCCCATAATGGTATAGGTATCATTCCCATAATTATAGGAACTATTCCTATAATTATGGGTAATATTCCTATATCTATAGAACGTGTTCCCATAATTTATAGTCGTCATTCCTATACTGGTATAGGATGAAATTTCACAAAATTATAGGAACCATTTCCATAATTTTCTTTCCGTGTATAAATTATAAAAATATATGCAAAAAACTTTAATTGTCTCAAATAGTTCATTATTTACGTCAATTAACAGTTATTTGCAGCAAATAGATAATTTCTTTACCACAAATAAACCACTCATTTCACGCAATTAAATTGCTCAATTATATTAGAGGCATGTGGGGCAAGTGTGCTCTCAAATAAATCTTTTTTTCAGTGTATAGGGTAGAAGTAGCATTTGTGGAAGGAGCAACTACCCCATTTTTGGACATTTGATACTTTGCTTTAATTAATGAAAAAGTATAAAATAAAATTTCCATTGTAAACGCGAGATAAAAGTATTTTTGAACTTTTTTAAAATTAATTATGCCATTGCGTCTTTTACAAATTTTTTAAGTGTCCAAAAGTGGGGAATAACGGACCTCTACCCAATATCAAAAACCTTTTTTTCAGTTTAAATATAATTATTGAAAATACAAATGAAATAATATTATTGTTATTCCAGGGAGTGGAAATTCATAATAACGCTAAGAAAGGTGTTATCGTACAACATTATAGCTTAGCATTAAGAAAAGTAAATCGTTTTCAAGCGGGTAATTACATGTGTGTCGCTTCAAACGTCGAGGGTGATGGTTATAGCGATACCGTCGAGCTCAAAATAATGTGTAAGTATACGTCTTTTACTCTTTCTTCCGACAATCAATACAGAAATATATTTTAAGCCCAGCAATAATTAATCCATATAATTTTCCCTCATTCTACATCATCATTTATACAATACGTTTATAAATATATTACATACCTCGTAATAAAACAAAAACATTATGCCGTAAATTGAAAGTTGTATAAAAACTGCAATATATCATAAGGCTGTAAAAGTAAAAAAATGGAATAGTCATAGTGACATGACTAAACTGAGCAGACAAATTATTCCGTGCCAACGAACTTTTCCTGTCCGGCGAAACTATTCGAACGCGGAAATAATGGTCATCGATCTTGTGGGAAATAACGGAAACACACGACTCTGCATTGGTTGGGCGGTTGGCTTTAGGCCACCTTCACCATCTCCACCACCACCACCTCTCTTATTCAATGCTTACTTCTCTAATCCTCATACCCATTTCACTCCGCCCTTCAATGTACATACTAGTGCAGAAGTACTCGTACTGTTATAAAAGTCAGTTCAACAGTAGTTTTAATAAATGTACGTAAACTCTGTTTTCACTTGTCGACTGACTCCGCCTCCACTCAACCCAACTTTCTCTAACCCCCAATTAATTTTATCAGCGTCTGCATACATATTAAAGCTACTTTCTCTACACTTTGCAAACCCATCAGCTCACATCGGTGTAGAGGCTAATGACGCTGCTAGTAGTGGTGCCGAAATGAGCTGGCGTATGCGTTACGAAAATTAGTCCTTTGTTCAAGCTGATGAAGGCTCTTCTCCAGTAACTAGTAATTCGATCCACCAAATATGTTGTCATAGTCTGATCGTAGGTTGTAGGCCTCTGGCGTTTCTGAACCGATTCACCCTTATCCCATCTTCCCGTTTTTTTTTATAAATTATCCACGATATGCGCAAATGTAGATATAATACTTGTCTGCATCATGTGCATATATCTATATATGTATGAGCGTGTGCGAAGGTGTTAATGTACTCTCATCAATATTGCTACGCAGATATCCTGTCTGCTTTACGCTACCGGTATTTCTAGCGAGGAATGTAAATTAGTTTGGCACCGTGTATATTATCAAATTAACGTCAGTTCCAATTTAGCTCGCCACCGGCTATCATTAATACCTTTGATATTAATTTTTTGACTATTATTTGCAGTGCATACATATTAATCCGCAAAGTAGCAGATTGATCAAAGTGAGGAATAAATGTATCTATAACTTTAATTAACAACGATATTTATTCAAGCTTAATTAACATATATTACTAAGTATTCTATATCTATTGGTGAATTTCCCGAGTGTATTTATTGGAATATTTTAAATAAAATGACAATGCGGTTGTAAAAATAAACCAAAATTATAAAATCCTCTGTGCGAAAATAAAATAAAAATAACGTGGGAAAAATTTTTATTTATTTGATTTGCTTTTCTCCAATTTAATTTTACTTTTATCTTTGTTTTCTGTGTAGATAAACCAATCTGCATACCAGATCAGAAACGAATCTACGGCGTGGCACGACTAGAAGAGGCGAAGGTTGCCTGCCGAGTGGAAGCTTATCCACCGCCCAACAACTTTCGCTGGGCATTCAACAACACTGAGGAAATGGTAGATGTGCCGCAAGCACGTTACAGGAATTCAACCCGTCATACACAGAGTGTACTCACATACAAGCCCGTCACTGAAATGGACTACGGTACGGTCTTGTGTTGGGCAAGCAATACAGCGGGGCAGCAGAAGAACGCCTGCATATTTCACATCATACCGGCAGGTATTGTACCACCCATATATATATATTTATATACAGATATATATGCATCATATACATCAGCATGTACACTTCAGTTCAATAAATCTGTACGATTCCATCACTAGTAGACATAAAAGTATTTAAAGCTCTCCATCGAATTTATTTTACTTTTATCTAGTTCTCATGATTCAACTTTTATAATTAACCGTGCTTTGAAAATAATAAAATTGTCAATAATGTTATCAGGTAAACCAGAAGCACCGTACAACTGCACTCTCACGAATCAAACGACAGACTCATTGTCTGTTGAGTGTACTGCGGGTTTCGATGGTGGCCAGCCGCAAAATTTCCTCCTTGAGGTTTACGATCAGCATACGGGTGTACTCCAAGCCAACATGACTAGTCGAGAGAATGCATCGTTTACTGTTCTTAACTTGGAGCCGGATAGGGTGCTAACGATGAAACTTTATGCGTACAACTCTAAAGGCCGAAGTGATCCCACTAAACTGGAGGGATTTACGCTGAAAATTGCTGAAAAACAGACTGGTAAGCCTCACTATTCCATCGCATTATTAAATTGTATCGTATCAACACCAACATCAACATTACCAGCAACAATTTTTAAACAATCGCCGTTCGATTCTTTTTCTTGATAATTAAGTATGAGCTTACTACCGAAACTAATCACGGAATTATTTAATTAGAGATATGCTAGATTCATTGTACGGTCATATCCTGCTCCGTAACTTGAACTATGTCTTCTCCATTCTCTTTCATTCACATATACATATACATATATACCTATATGTATATTACATATTCGTGATTCCTTCAACAACTGGCATACTCGTCGTCAGAAGCACATGAATAGAATATTACCCAATTTCCGAATTAATCTAGTTTCCAGAATTTCTCAATCTCTTGGCTAGTGCATTCTTTATACTGTACGTCATGATATATTTCACTAACACACTTGATTTTAATATTACACCCGTATTACGTACATAAATGTTAATAAAAAAGTATAATTATGTTAATTTATTAAACACCTTGTTTATATTCTCATATAAATAAAAACAATGTGCATAAATTTACGTATATTACAACAATTGAGTATATTTACGAAGTCATATTAATAATAACAATGGTAATTAAAATATAAAAATACGAAATAAAGCTTGACGTTTTTATCTCTCAAGTATCTTGGAATTTTTCTTTTTTTTTTATTATTTTGCAGCGTAGAATTTTATAACATTTTTATTATTATTTTTGTCATTGTTGTTATTACCATTACTCAGAAGCTATAGGTCAGATTTTAAAACAAAAAATAGATAAATCTACGAGACAGGAGCTCATACGAACGTTAAAGGACTTCGTCCATTATGATGGCATCTTAGCGTACTTGTGTCGCGATTAAAAATTAATCTGCACTCCCGAGGCATGACGACAAAAGCCTTAATATCTTGTACGGTATGGCATAGTAGTTTTCTTTAGCGTCCGAGACTCAAAAAAGTAAAATATAAAAATACGGGTCATAAGAGTTATGAGATAGGATAAAAGTTTCAGGTAACGAAAAGCTCTTTCTTGCTTTTACAAGGACGACGGTATATACTTTTGCCATTTAATAATTACTCAGATCGTTGATACACAGTAATATAAGTAGTCTGAGATAATTTTTGAATAATTTAAAAAATATAAATGTATGTATGTATGTAAATATCTATGCATATACATGCATATAATGTAAGTTAATCTTTCATGACAATCTTGATTACACGAGGGGTAATTGCACGAGAGTAGTGCGCGTTTTATTCACAGGTACTCCGGTGCCCTTCGAGATAACGCCGTTGCTCGGAGTACTTATTGGACTAGTAGCGGCACTATTAATCATCACTATTGGCATATTGGGTGCATTGAAAGTACGTAGCGATAGACGCGCACACAGACCCGGTGATTTGCCGTTGAAAAAAGCTACAGCACCCAGTTCGGAAGATCTTTATGATACTGACGATCGTAATCCAGATGTTGTACCAACGAATAAAGGTATACAAAAGATTTATTTGTAATATTTATTAATCAGGGGAGACATTATTTAGAAAATTATTTTTTTTAAACTTAAATTCATTACTAAATCCTATGAACAGTGAATCATAATTTTACATGAAGAAATTATTCTTGTTTGAATTGCTACGATGTCATAGTAAAGCCGGACCATAATGGCCAACTGACGGAAATTTGAATAAATACATGCAGAAATTACTATGACCATACTAAAAGTTTTAATGGTTAGAGTAATTGGTGATGTCATCACTGTTTATTTTACTATGGCCGTAGTAATTTTTGCATGTGTTGATTTTAATTTCTGCAGGTGGCCAAAATGATCCGCCTTTACTAAACTGTAAGAAATTTTGCTGTAAAAATAGCCCCCAAGAACTTTACACGGCCGCGTATTGTCAAATAACGGTGTAAATTATCCATCCGGGTAACTTTAATATCGTGTAATCTACTGTTTTTACACCATTTCATGTTGCTCATTATAATTTTTATTAATGAGCATTAAACGATCATCGGATATTTTTAACTACTTAGTCGCATAATTATCATAAATTACACATGTACACGGTTGACGGTAGAGAAATTTTTAATTCACACCATCTAAATTTAACACGATATTTAGTGTAATTTTTACACAGAGTAATTTACACTACACTGATAGAAGTATTTATTTAATATTAATAAATGCATTTATTTGACGCAATTATAGATTTATTAATAGTTAATAAATGGCTTATTTGACTCAAATATAGATTTATTAATAGTTAATAAATGGCTTATTTGAGTGAATATCTCTGTGATTTTTGACTACTGCGCCACTTACTGTTTACATTACCTTTCAGTATACTGTCTAATGTAACAAATTCAAAATATAATCAACTAAATATTTTTTTATAAATAAAAAAAATGCTGAATATTTTTTAAATTAATTACTGTGTGTATTATTTTCTTTAAAAAAGTAAACATAAATGGGACTATAAATTATTTGTCATAACCCTACTTAATTAGCTTCATGTGTCATTTTCTATTCAAATAAGCCATTTATTAACTATTAATAAATATTTATTTGGTTAAAGCTTTCAAATAAATCATTTATTAACTATAAATAAATCTTATTTGGTACAAATAAATTCTTCTATCAGTGTACATTGAATCCAAAAATTTTTTACAGCGTACATGACACCATAGAATTTCAAATGAAAATAATTTCACCGTGTAGTAAAAATTTATTAGTATAACAGATCATATTTCCAATTAATTTTTTTTTTGGTCAATATTAAATAACTGACTTACAAAATTAATTTAAACTGTATGCTTTTAATTTAACTTTTAAATATTTCATGACATGTATGTATATAGTATATCACAAATACCCAAACTATAAGCCGATAAAATCCACTTGTACATATTACGGCAAAAATTAGTACCATAAAATTATAATGAATATTTAATATATTAGCACTGTTGACCTAAATGAGTGGGATCATACTTAAACTCCATTATACCATAATTTAATATTAACAAATATTAAGTAATAAATAATGATCCTCACTCTAGTCTCCCCTATTAATAATAAATTAAAACTCTTCCTGTTTATTAAAACGCAACAGCGTGTCATATAATTTTTTATTTTTTTATATTTTCTGTGCTATTGTTAATTGGAAGATTCAGATTACCAATTAACTGGCTCAACAGCTGGTACACCATTAGCTGCTCAACCAACTCCTGATGAAATTTCTACTACTTCACTACCCATACAACAGACAAATCATCTGCAAAGCCTTAATACTTATTCGCATAACGATTATACTAATTATCCGACTTTACCGGTAAGTTCAAGTGCATCTATATATATTCGTCACTATTATTATTATCATACCCGATTATTTTATTATCTCAATTAACGTGTTTCTATGCATCGCATCACAATTTTAAAAACTTATTATACACTGTAAAAAATCAGGAGTTAATGCAAAGTAGTTACGGATTTTATTTCAACTCGAATTCACTCCGTCAATCGGAGTTTCGGAGTTGTAAGAAAAATTACCCCGCATACGGGGTAAAAAAAGAGTCTGGTTTCCAGCGGAGTGATTTCTGAGTGATGTGGATTTTATATAAACTCGCATTTACTCCGATTTGAAATTTGAATATTAAAATAATCTCCCCTTCGGAGTGAAATTTACTCCGAGGTCAATTAAAAAACTAAACAGTCATCCGCTCCGTAACTTTTTTACTGTGTAGTAATTAATTTACATTGTAAAAAATTTGTGGAGTGATCGTGGATTTAATCCAGATCGAATGCGGTGTGGATATAACTATTTATTTATTTAATTCCCTCGGAGTAAAATTCACTCCGAAAAAAAAATTTAATATTTACTCCGTATGCAGAATAATTTTTTTCAGAAACTCCGGATCGAGCGACAGAGTTTGGATTTGAATAAAATCCATAATCACTCCGAATTTACTCCCGATTCTTTACAGTGTATTTAATTAAAAATTCCATAAATTGAATTTAAGTAACTTACTATCATTATTATTATTATAATTATAGTTATCAGGTGAAGTGACGTATGCAGAACTATGCCTAGCTCGACCAACAACCCTACCAACAGCCATAGAATCAAAACTTAGTTGTTTAAGCGATAGTATAACGGGTATCGGTGGATTCGGGGGTACCAACGGAGGAAGTGGAGTCGGTAGTGGCGGTGGAGTATTAGTCGGCGGTAAGCCTTACATAAAAGAAGCAACGGTATACGCGTGTATAGATCACAACGCGCGACCGCCTAAAATAGATCAAATTTGTCAGCCAAACAAAATAAACCAGACCAACACCCCGCTGCTGCAGGACAACAGTAGTATTACAACAATGGGCAACAAGCATCATCATCACCCTCGTGAAGTTGTTACCGTACGCACGCCACTTATTTCAACTCAAGAGAGTTGCGTATAGGGGCGCGAATCCGACGCGCTCGACATAAACGAGTATTACGTCTAATCGTAGCGACGTCGATGTGATTATTATTTTTTTATTTTTCAATAGCTTATTAGTTTATAAGAAAACAAAAAATGGTCTTCTTTAATCAACAATAAAAGAGAAAATAATTGATTGATTGATAAAAAAAAATATATATAGTTGACGAACAAACAGTAATTTAATATAAAATTACGACAGGACCGGTATGCAATATTCATGATACTTTGTTAAGCAATTACATATCGATCGGTAATATATAATGTATTTTTTTACACATACAAATATCATTGATTTAACATTTATTTAAATTATTATTATTTAACTTTACTGTTATTTTCCTCGGATTTATTTTTTTATTTTTAAATTATTAGATAAAAATAAATTTTAAATGAAACAATAAAATAATTCTAAAGTTTTGTTACGACAACAAAAAAACAAAACAAAATAAAATAAAATATATATATAAATTAAATTTAAAAATAAAGACTTTGTCATGACAGGTAAGATGAGACTGCTTTTATGAATGCGTTCTATAATAATAATAATAATAATATAATTAAATAAAAAATAATTAATTAATAAATTTAATGTAAATACTAACGAAGTGGTTTTTAAAAAAAAAACTGCAGTAAATGCGACCGGTTCGCATTTGTAAATTTTTATGTAAATATTGATAATAAAAATAAATTTTAAAAAAATTAATTGACACTTTAAAATGACTAATCTCGCTCAATAATGAGATTATGATAATGAGTATATATTAACTGAGAAATAATAAAATTACAGAGAAAAATAAAAAACGTAAAGCTCATATTAAATTTAGTGAATTGAATGACAAATGAGGTGTCGGAAAAATTCAGTGAATTAGAAATTTAAAAAAAATTAATGATTAACGGGTTAATCCGTTACTTTGACTGTAAAATAGTTTTTATGTACAGTAATGATATTTTTTCAGAGTATAATTCAATAAGTAATTAATTAAGAGAGAGAGGGAGAGATAAAAGTAGATAGAATATTACGTTATTGACATAAATAATTAACAACCGAAAGAATGTTAAAGTATATAAATATATATGATTAATTAATTGATTAATTATTAATAATTATAAATATGTAAACGTAAAGTGTAATAAATAAAATATGTATGTTATATTATTATTGAAATAACGATAACATGGTACGATTCTGTTTCAGTGTGTTTGAATGAAGTGAGAATATAATTTCAAAAACTTTGATAAAATAAACAATTATTTCAAAATTTTTTTCATTAATAAATTAGAATTTTTTTAAATTATTTTGTGATAATTTAGCATTTATATGACACTAAATATAAAATCGATTGAGTGGAAAAATAATAAAATTAATCTTGAATTCATGCAAAAGTCAACAAAAAAAAGTTGGCACAATTTTTAAAGGCATTTGCAGCACGCGTATTTTTTAACGATCATGACTTTTCGACCCTTGTGCAATAAACACAACTCAATACTTCTCTCGCATTTTTAAAATACTTTTTTCACACGCTATAGTTTTATTTTCAGATTCATTGAATATTGCCAACGCGTAGTACTGCTCTACACGTCAATTGACGTACCGTTCCCAGCTTGCTACGCACGTTTACCTTACCCATATTCATCATTCCATATTTAGTATAATTTTAACTCCCTTCTAAAATATACACTCAGTTTATCTAAACTAACTATTATTATTATTCACTCAACATTTGTATATCAGTTATTTTACAATTTTTTTCAAATTCGTCTTAATAAAAAAAAAAATCAAAATATTTTTGGTGCACGTGTAAATGGAAATAAAAGTGATAAACATTGATTTCACGTTTATCAATAATTGTTGAACAAAACCGTTGAATTTAATAAACAAAAAGTAAATTTTACGGTGATAAATTTCTTCCAATATCAATAAAAAAGTTACATAAATAATTAATACGAATAAAAAAGTAATTGCATTGATTTTTTTTTTATCATAAGTGATCAAAATTTAATAGAATAAATATACTTTTATTGGCATTAGGAATGACAAAGTGACCAGGTTTATGTGGTAAGAAATGTTGAGAGGGTGTGTCTAACCCTTGTCATGCGTTCCCGTGTATAACAAATAATATATATATGTATATATATATATATATACAGAGTAGAAGGGAAAGTGCTGTCAACTTTATTTATCACAGGATAATATACTTTCTTACCGTGTATATTGAGTTATAGCCTCAAGACTGATTCTCCACACAAACTCTTTTATATAAAAAAAAAAATATAACAATCCTTTTTTGCTTGTCATACTTGCATGATTTTTTTTTTTTTACTTTATTCATTTTTCGGCTATTTTTTTTTTAGAGGGGGTTTGAAAAACGCGTACTTGTGTTTGTATTTTTACCAGTAAAATATGTACGTTGAGAGACTAGACAAAAATATATGTGCGTTTGTGTGTACACAGAAAAAAAAGTTATCTTGAGTCAAGAAAATATTTTTGAAGACCACCGTTTTCGGGAACCAAGTCAAGATTTTCTTGAGCTAAGTGAATTTATCTTGGTCAGATAAAATTACTACTTTATCTGAGAAAGTTTAGGTCTCAAAAAAAATTTTCTTGAATTAAGAATATTTACCTTCAACCAAGAATTTTTTTTTTTCTGTGTATGTGTGTATGTTGTTGTTAAAAAAGTTATGTAACGAGAAAAATATTCGTAAGGAATTCATAAGATTCTATATGGGGTTTTAAATGTCTTTCTTGTTGGTTTACATACACCTGTGACAACATTTGTGAATATAGAATATTGTTTATGAATTTTCGAAAGCATAGAAGAGAAAAATAAATATCATAATTCGTTTTGCTCGTATGAACTGAGACCGAGCTCCCGTACTGCGGTGGCTCTTTATGAAACATTATAAAATGTATGCATTTATATTTAAAATGCATTTATGTATAAAAAATGAATAATTAATTGAATAATTAAAATTGCGTGGATGAAAAATTATAATTAAAATATTGGTATTTAGTGCTGAGTGTTGATAGGTAAAATATATTAAAAAGACCATAACATGTACGTACATTAATATTAATATTAATTACAATAATAATAATAACGATTATTATGTATATATCAATGTGTATATAAGATTTAAAAGTAAAAATAATGTATATGCAGATAAATTGAGTGAGTTAAAGCAGGTTGATTATTTGAAAACATTGTACGTAATTACAGCGTAATCCAAATGAACGTGTTAATATGAGAAAAATAAAAAATTTTAAATCTAAAATCACATATCTTTTATTTTCCTTTCCTGTTATTTTCTAGTGTTCGAAATAGACCAGCTTTAAAATCTGCGAATGTGTTCTTTTTCTCATTTTTAAAAATATCCCTCAGGCGGAAAAATTCAAATTAAATTTTTGCTAATATATTTTCAACGCAATTTAAATTGATAAGGAAAAAATTAAACAATTAATGTAGATAATGTAAATTATCAGTTGACAAATTTGTTTTAATTAAATGTATTAAATACACTCAAAAAGTTTATCAGCAGAAATAAAAAAATGAATATGAGTATAATAATCAAAAACCGATACCCTTATCATTAAATTGCGAGTGGGTAAATATCTTTTAGATTACATTGTATAGAATAGTCTCTTGGGAGTGAAAGGTCATGGAGAAACACACCAGCCCTTTAGAGGAGTGGTGATGGTAGTAGTGGAAGTAGTAGTTGACTCCTACAACTAAATTCCCTGACTATCATTATCCAGGTTGTGTATATAGAGAGTGGTGGTGGCATGGAGACTGAGAAATGTACACTGCCACCCAAGCCACAGCATTTAATTGTGCCCTGTGCTGTTTGCACACCAGCACACTGAGAACTTTAGCAAGAACATGCATTATACATGTGTATAGTACATGAACATGGACGTATGTTGATTTATACTTGTCGCTTAAAGTAGTTACCCTGTATATGGCTTCAGCTTGACTGTAGTGCAGCTCGTTTTGCACTACTGAGACCGAAACGGATAAAGAGAAGCACAGGGAGACTGCAAGACTTGCCAAACCCGAGACCTAAGACACGAGACACGGGACTCTAGACTCTAGACACTAGATACGAGACATGAGACACTAAACTCTGTAAGCTCTAGAACCAGACCTTATGTATAGTATAGCTTGACAGACACAATACATATTGGATTGCACGAGTGCCGACAGCTTTAAACTACTATTGAAGCTGAAGCGTTTGCGTTGATTGGACTGGCCCAGGGGATGAAACGTGAAGCTTTACTTGTTGAGAATGAATAGAACTAAACCGGCAAATACTACTCGAGTCAAGAGTATAGACTGTGTTGTACAGAGTGAGTAATGCGCCTAAATTAATCGGGATCAACCTTTCAACTGTAAAATTATAACTAATTTCATGAAATTCTTACACTGTGAAAATCCGGTGTAAATTATTCATCCGTGTAATTTTAACACGGAGTAATATATTTTTTTTACACCATTCCGTGTTACTCGTTATAATTTTGCTTAATGAGCAACAAATGATAATTGAACATTTTTATCATTCAATCATTAAATTTTTTTATTTACACCGCCTAAATTTCACACGATATTAGGTATAATTTTCGCACCAAAATTTTTACGTCATTTACACTACACCAAGTCTAAAAATTTTTTAAAGTGTACGCTCGCTTTTAAATAAAGTTAATAATTAATTTATTATTTTGTAATTGAATATAATTTTTTTTTTTAATATTATGAATGACAAAATTTTGTGGAATTAATTTTAAAATCAAATCCCCTACACGGAAAGAAAATTATGGGAATGGTTCCTATAATTTTATGAAATTTCATCCTATACCAGTATAGGAATGACGACCAACAATTATAGGAATAGGTCCTATAATTATAGGAATATTACCCATAATTATAGGAATAGTTCATATAATTATAGGAATGATACCTATACCATTATGGGAATGGTTCCTATAATTATAGGAATGGTTCCTATAATTTATGGGAATGGTTCCTATAATATTATAGGAATGGTTACTATAATATATAGTAACCATTCCTATAAATTATAGGAATAGTTCCTATAAATTATAGGAACCATTACTATAATATTATAGGAATGGTTACTATACTATTATAGTAACCATTACTATAATAGTATAGTAACCATTCCTATAATATTATAGGAATGGTTCCTATAATATTATAGTAACCATTCCTATAATAGTATAGTAACCATTCCTATAAATTATAGGAACAATTCCTATAATATTATTGGAACCATTCCTATAATATTATAGGAATGGTTACTATACTATTATAGTAACCATTACTATAATAGTATAGTAACCATTCCTATAATATTATAGGAATGGTTCCTATAATATTATAGTAACCATTCCTATAATAGTATAGTAACCATTCCTATAAATTATAGGAACAATTCCTATAATATTATTGGAACCATTCCTATAATATTATAGGAATGGTTACTATACTATTATAGTAACCATTACTATAATAGTATAGTAACCATTCCTATAATAGTATAGGAATGGTTCCCATAATGGTATAGGGGTGGTTCCTATAATATATAGGAACCATTCCTATAATAGTATAGGTACAATTCCTATACCATTATAGGAACCATTCCTATAATGCATAGGAATACTCCCTATAATTTTCTTTCCGTGTACGATTATAATCAATATAAAATTTGATTACTACCCTTAAAAAAATCCATAGTCTAATATTCTAACTTTCAAATTCTTTTGTAGGCAGTAATAAAATTTCTAAAATACAGTAGTATAAATAATAAAATTTGAATAAAATGTAAAGAGTAAAGAGTAAAGAGTGAAATAAGCTTTTGAGAAAGTTTGGTAGCCTCTCCTAGTAGTGCGGTTTCACAAACGCGAGTTGGCGTGCAGTAAAAGCTATTCGCTCGATTACAGCTTAAAACGAGAAAACGAACAGAACATAATTCAAGGAGAATCACCAGTCACGTACTGAAGGATCATCCGCAATCCATGTTCAACACCTTTTCCCAGGTTGCCTTATTTGCTCCACCCCCACGCGGTATTTTGTTTGATGCTATTCACCATCGATCTCTATCGCGTGAAAACAAACTGATAATGAAACAACGCACGACCGTCATTTGATTGTAAAAGTTGGTTGTTAGTCTGCACTTGTTATGTGTAAAAATAAAAATTGTAGTTAATTTTATTTATTTAGTTTTTTTTTTTTTTTTAGTTAATTTAATGTGTTTGAAAATGAACAAGGGACACACGTATTGCGACGCTCTGAATACAAGAGAGGATGCCACCTAATTGCATAAATAATTCAACGCAACGCAGGCATAAAACTAACTTTATATACCATGTTTACTGCAGACTGGTGTCTATAAAAAAATACATTTAACATTTTTATTTTTACAATCTATTGCTCGCCAAATAAACACTTATATATATAATGCTATAAATTATTTAAATATTTTTTTTTTGTTTTCATTTATTTATAATGTTCACCAAAAAAAAAGTGAGAAAAGTAACGAGATACAAGGACGGATTTGCATACACTTAATTTTTTTTTTTTTTTAATACGTTTTTTTTTAAAAATAACTCATTCTGTCATAAATATAATCACTATAAATAGATACTAGAAAAATTAATTAAAAATGTTTTCATGTAAATTTCATATTTTTTAATTATTAAATAAATATTTGAAGAGGTGTACGTTGGTAATTTAAATATGGAATTTCAGAGGTAATAAAAAATTGAATAAAATGAAAATATTGATATTACTCAGTAAATGTTTTATAATAATTACTTATATTGGGTCAAAGCATCGCCATGTTAAATTTAAAAAATTTGATGAAACAAAGTTTGTTATATTATAAATATTGATAAATTCGAAACCAATAAATTGACTACAAATTAAACAACTGCTTTTATCATAAAACCAATAAAGCCATTTTATCGATAAAATTAGTTTTTAAATTAATTACATTACTAAGTATTAAAAAAATTAAAAAATTAAAAAATTAAAATGGTAACGCGAATAAAATTAAACCATTTATTTATTACCAGCGGGAGAAAATTAATTTAAATAAAAAAAAAAATTAATTTGTAATTTAATTCCCAATTTTAAATTAAATAAAACTGCAGAATGTAATTATAGACAAAAATGTGATAAAAAAAAATAAATAATTAGGTGATATAAAAAAAAGAAGCTCCATCAATCACAATCCATCATACTTGAGCAGAATGAGAGCTATGAGGATACCGTCGCTCATTATGGAACCCGTGAGTCATGAATAATTTTCGCACGAGAACCTAAAGACTTATATATATATATACATATATATACAGAGTATATAAAAAAACATTGGAATATTTTTTGTTATTTTATTTTTGCGCTCTTATACTCTCCTGTACATTGAGATCTTGTTACTTTTTTGTGACCTGGCGTGTTACTTTAAAGATAAAAAAGAAAAAACGAGCGATAAAAAAAGAAATAAATAGAGCAAAATAAAAAATAGAAGATGTCGTTTTTGTTGACAAGTTATATATATATTTAAAAGGCTGCAAAAGGAGCTGCAATAATGGAGTCAGTTATTTCAAAAGGATAAATTCTATTTCCACGTATATATTCTGCCGTATGTATTGTCAACTTTATAATGTAATGTATTTTCAATGAGCTTTCTCGATCCGTCGTTATAGGTGAAAATTCTATTACGCGACTCACAATCTTTTAACGTTACCCAATGCCTGCCTTCACTCATTCTACTGTGCATCTAGCCGGTAATGAAAAAAAAAGTGATCGATATAAATTTATAGTCAGCCGTTAAATCTCTCAGTATACATCCGAATTCCATTTATAAGGTAAATATTTATTGATATATTTATTATTTCGAAATTATTGTTAACTATCAAAGTATACTGTAAAAAATTTGCGGAGTGGATGAATTTTTATTTATTCACTCCCCTTTGGAGTAAATTTTACTCCGAAAGTTTCGGAAGATATTAATTATAAAAAAAAAATACTAATGCATAGTGAGCTTGGTCGTTGATGTTTTGACATTTATATTGATAACGGAAATAATTACAAGCTCCCTTTCCATATATTCAAGTTAAATGATTTTTAAAAATTATAAGCACCTGATAATAAAACTTGAACAAATATAAAATATAATTCCACTGAGTCATGTATCATATATACACAGAAAAAAAAAAATTCTTGGTTGAAGGTAAATATTCTTAATTCAAGAAAATTTTTTTGGAGACCTAAACTTTCTCAGATAAAGTAGTAATTTTATCTGACCAAGATAAATTCACTTAGCTCAAGAAAATCTTGACTTGGTTCCCGAAAACGGTGGTCTTCAAAAATATTTTCTTGACTCAAGATAACTTTCTTTTCTGTGTATGAAATTATATTTTTGTGCGTTACTAAAACATTTTATAAATTAAAAACATAATATTTTAAGTTTAATTATTAATATCTGAATGCATTATTCAAATTTTTTACAGTGTATTTATTTGGTAATTTTCTCAATTCATTATTTTTATTTATTTAACCCTAATCCATTGAACAAGGGTCGTTTGTGTCCATAAATTTTCAAATATTCTATTGTAAACAGCTTACATGCCTCGGAATTTTAATGAAAATGTTGATGGAAAAAGGGATTTACTAGACTGGCAGTAACTCTAACGCATAGTTAGGAGTCCAAAGGAGATCTACGAATTTTTTCAGATTTTTCCGTACATAATAACATGGTTAAATGAGCAGCGCACGCTAATTACCCATGTTCAAGGTCTACGGGTACTGAAAATAGCGACCTGGGATTAGGGTTAAATGAATTATTTATTTTTAAAAAAGTGATTAAAAAATTAGTAGCCACATTTAGTGGTCCTATTTAAAAATTAGCCTAGTTTATTTTTTTAATAATAAATTAACAGAGATATTGATTAGTATTAACTTATTAATAATTTCAGTTTATCACATAATTTTTAATTAAATATTTAAAATAATAAAATGTATTTTTTTTTATTTTTTACTTATCATTTATTATTGATAAGTAAAAAAAAATTGTGAAACTGTAATTCTTAAGTAGCTTAAGCCGCGCAGTTACTCTGAATTAAAAACAAAAAATTAAAAAAAAAATATTTTTATAACCCGGAGTAGGTAAAGTCCCACTTTTAGGACTTCATTAATTAATATTTTAATTTAAATATTATAAATAATATTTGTTAATGGTTTTGCCGAGTTTACTATTAAATATTATGCATACTATATAAATTATATATTTAAGTTATTCAATGACTAAGTGCTGTAACTTGTTTACCCTAAAGTATAGAAAATTAAGTTAAACAATGTATTATGAATACGGTATGTCTAGCGAATTACAACCCCGGGGAATTGTAAATATATAATGTTAAATGTCATTAAATATAACGGAGACATACAATTTTCATTAAATTGTCATTTAATTAGTGTAATGTATTATTTAGCTATTAACAAATTCAATTGTTTTAAGTTAATTAATAAAATAATTACTTGTTAAAATTATAATTTAAAGCGAAAAAAATTATTAAAAATTTCAATGAATATTAATTAAAAAATTAATTATTTCAATGATTAAATACTTAATGATCAGGGACATGATTTTGGTCTTGATTTCAAAATTAATGATTCAAATGTTTGATATTACGGCGAAAATATTAGTATTATCAAAAAAGTTTTCAACAGTGTAACAATAGTTGTAGAAAATTTGATTTTCTAAAAAAAATATCTCTTTAGATTTTTTTATACGACCAATATTTTCGCCGTAATTTCAAAACTAACATTCATAATGAAAGATTCAAATTTTTGATAATTATGAAAATCTTAATTTCGAAATCACGGTGTTTTTATTAGTCCTAAGGCGAAATTATGAGAGACATTTTTTTTATAAAATTAAATTTCCTACAACTTTTGTTTTAAAAAAATTTTTATATGACTAGTATTTTTGCCACAATGTCAAAAATTTGACACCATTAATTATTAATTGTTATTTTTGAATTACAGCAAAAATCCTGGCCGCAGTAATGATAAAAGTTTTTCAAAAATTCAGCTAGTGTCTTAAAAACAACGTTATATCACAATTCTATATCTGGTTCATAGCAACTCCAAACGAGATAGAATGAAGTTTAAAGTGCTAAACATTGTGTCGTCGTCAAGCTGCGGTTTTGTCTCTGGTTATCTGATGACGCGACCAAAAACGCTGTACGCGACATAACCCAAGCTATAAGGTATAAGGCATAAGGTGGATGAGATGAAAATTTATATATACTGTTGGTAGCACAAGAAGTTGTGGTAGAGGGATTGCATCGGTGCTCTAGGGAGAACCTGGCAGATTTATCACATACAACACACTTTAGCATTTAACTCCTTGAGAATATTACAAGTGAACTATCCCTTTATCGACAAGATAAAAAAAAAACCTCCGTTCAAATATTTGTCATTTAGAATAGTAATATCTTATTCGTGAATTATTTTAAATTCACTTTGAGTACACAGACACAATAAATGGCGCAGAAAATTCGTGAATATTTTTTATAAAATCGGAATTTTAAGATTCAGAATGGTGATTTTAAGTAAAGAAAAATAAAATATAAAGTTTCAGGCAAAGAAAAAAAAATACTGATGACAATATATATGTATTGCTGAAGGTAAAGGTCTGTATATAAAGTAAGCAATATATGTATAAATATATATGTATATATTGGTATTATATAGTGTAGTGAGTAGTGAGAGAAGTACTTTGGTGTGCCACTGTCGTCTCTCAGCAAAGATAAATAAGGCAACACCGCATACGTTTTACATCTATTACCCGCACAGTGAGCAGTACGCTGGTACTCTTTGTTGTGCAAAAGATGCCTGCCGGAAAAATAAGAGAAGAATAAGAAGAACGGGTAGAGAACGATGAGATGGGTGAAGACTGAAACGACAACAAGGAAGACAGCAAAAGTGCTGGAGAAGATGCCATGGTGCAGCATCTACGCAAATTGAATACCAAATGTTTATTTTTTTTAAAAACTTTTGAAAAATTTCACCGACACAAAGGTGTGAATACCAAGTATGTTCGGAACATTTAGTCGATAAAACACTTGTTCACAAAATTGATTTCAATTTTTGTCTCACGTTAATTATTTATTTATAAATACACATATTTTAGATTAATTAATAAATATCGATTTTCTTTGACAAGTTTAAAAATAATTCATGTTAGATTAATTATTTATAAGAGTTATAAATAATTAATATTATTTTCATATATAGATTCAGTAGAAATTATTGGGTTTAAATTTAAATGTATGAAGCAATAAAAAATCATATTAAATATGTTATAATACCGAGTACTCTTAACGATTAGTTTAATAGACGAAATTAATTTTTTTATTGGACATAGTGAACAAGTTTGCGCAATAAGTTTAATTGTAACGAAGCATATAAAAACAGTTTAAAAGTTCAAAACTTTCTTAACAGTCCGACAAAATGACAGTAGTTAGGAGGGTTGGAAAAACGCGATACTGCGCTACCACAGAAATTAGTTTTAAAGTAAAAACACGAGGGTACCCGGCGTGGAAAGTAAAAATAAGAGAGTGAGAGTGACGGAGTATCGTAAAGGGAGGAAGAGAATAAAATATCATAAAAACTGAGTTAAGTTAAAATAAACTAAATGTGTGATAAGCGCAACCGTTAAATGACATTTAATTATATCAAGAATTCAACTTTGATGTCAATTCCCAAGTGCACTTGGAGCTTGAAACAGACGGTAGGTCATTGTTGTTACCAAGCGTATGGCAAATTGAGTAAAAAGCTAATTGCACATTCTACCTTCCCCCTTATTCACACTAGACAACCCACATATATCTATATATATACACACGGATTATTCTAACCCACGCCCGATAATTAAATCTACTTTTTAGCTCCAGGAATTCGATCGAATAATCAGGTTTTGCTACAGTCCACTCGCTAATGTTGCTTTTTATTTGAGAACAAATTATCTTCAGTTAATAGTTTTTATTTAAGCGGCTCTGAAAATCGTATTATACAAACAATTTATTTAAATTAATCAATCAGGATTTATATTTAAAAATAATCAATATCGGTTCTGATAATTATTAATCAAAGTGTAAATAATTTACAAGGGTTTCGAACACAATTTATCACTTTAACAATCCGACATTCCCTGGGATTATTTTTGAAAATTTATTTCTGAAATTTTTTACTAGCATTTACTCTTAAATTCAATAGCAGATTATTTGTCTTGCATGAATTTAAATATACATAATCGTACTTGATAAATTATGTAGAAAAATAAAAAAATAAATTCTATTTTATTCGAGATAAGTAAAAATTAAAAACGTATTCGTTTTTAGACTTGATTAATTATTTCAATATCGTGATAATGAAATATGCGTTTGTATTTATGCTTTATATTCGCGTATAAATTATCTCTCAATGCACTCACTTTAATTTGTCTCCGCGGTTTGCTGTGCATGATAAATTGGTATCTGAAATACGATATCGCAGAGAAGAATTTCAGAAGAATGAGTCATACAAATTAAATTTCAAATTTAATCAGTTAGTTGGTTCGTTCGTATATCTGAACCCAATATAATTCAAAAGAATCAATAAATTGACCTGATTCTTTTGCTATTAATCTTAGAAAATCTTATCAATAGCACTTACATTAAATTTAGTTACAAATAAATCACTATAATGGACGGTAGTTCCATTCACATTTTGTTATTTATTTATTTGAACATAAGCATTTAAATTACGCGCTTCATATTAAAAATTGTTATTTTTCTTTAAAGTCACTCGGTATTTTAAATTGAAAATCTTTTAATAAAGTTAGGTCGACAATTTTTTTTCCAACTTTCAACGTCAATTAAGTTGGCTGGTAACGCAAACTCTCGTTTAAATTTCGTTGTATTGATTCAGTTACGATCCCGTGATAATAACTCATTGAATAAGAACGACAGAGCAGAAAAAAGAGGATGAAGAATAAAAAAACTTAAAAAAAATTGAGTAATAGAGAAGACAATGAAAGTGGAGCTTAAGAAACGAAGCATCAAGTTTCTAACGAGATGAGTAGTCTCGTATTTCCCGTGAAAGATGTGATAAATTAATGACAGGCATAATAAAAAGACTCGTACAGCTTCCGCTTTATACTCTTCAACTAATAATGATTAATGAAAAATTGGATTATGAAAAAAGAATTTATATAACCATACTAACATATAAAAGTAGGAGTAAAACAAAAAAATTTAACAACATTGATGATAAAAAAAAAAAAATTGAAGAAAAGGTATTATAAAAACAGAAATGTACAAGTCTAAACGATCGCCATGGGACAAACACGCAACCTCTATAACCACCCATACCAACCATCATCCTTAGTACGTCGTTTCATTCTCCAGAGCAGCGTTGACGTTGACTAAAAAGCGATACTGGCTACTTCATTTTATTTTACACTCGTTTAACTCCACTTTCCTGTTTCAATAGCCCTTTTTACTACATTATCGTATAGTAAACACAAACCATATAATATTCTCAGTAAACTAAAATTACATTTAAATATTATTTCCATAAAAATTTTTTCATCATCATCCTGCTTAGCATACAAAAGGTCAATGCAAACGACGAAAAATAATTCTATGAACTTTTTAAAAATTATTTATTTATTTTTAATTAAAAGTTTAGTGCCCAACTTGGGCCGTAAAATGTAACACCAGATAATTCAAAATTTAATGAGGAATATACCTGATATTTTCTATTGGTTCGTTTGTATAAAACAAAAAGCCATCAGAGGTTAAGCGAATAATTAAATTCGGTAGAATATGCGTGACTGTGCACTATCGATGGGGCGTTGATCAGTCGCTGAGGGCTATTCAGAAATCGCTGAGGGATCATAGAGTGAAAGGGTGTCCATATATGCGTCACACCTATACCCAATATTATCTCTCTTTAATTTTCTCTCTCTCTCTATCATTAATAGCCAGAGCAGCATATATGTATAGATATAGCCAGCAATTGAATAGCAGCAGCAACTGCGATGGTAGCAATAGGACGTAGACGGAAATTGCTCGACCGAGAAGGGTTTGCGGCTGATCCACAGCATCGCGGTAACCCGCTCGCGTTTCTGTTACTAGCCCTCGGCCTCTCATGGATAATTGAAAATTAACCAAGCGTCCGTCCATCCATCTGCTAGCCATGCTCTAATCACAGTGACATCTCTCTGTGTTTCTATCGTATACAGTGATCCTAGCGCCCTTTAACCTACTAGATACCCCCTCTGGTATCTAGCCACCGGATCCTCGGCATACTCGTTAACTCAATCCTGGACACAGCCGGACACTAATAAGTAATCGGTTGTGGCGCAGCATTCAGTTACTTGATACAAACCACGTGCAAACAAGTGCCTTGTTGTAAAGCTTTCATTTTCGAGGGTCCTCGCAACACTTAACACAGCGGGGTCTATGTTTTGTCAAAACTGTACATGGCTCAATTCAGCTTGATTTATGTCCAATATTTGTTTTCCATGTGTTACAACAAGTTGCAACAAATTGAACAGTAAGTATCAAATCTTATGTGATAAATAATTTAAAAAATTATTCATAAGAGTTAATAAATAAATTCCACTAGAGTCATTACACAAATAAATTATTTCTTCAAGATTTCTATTTTGTGTTAATCTGCATTATTTATAAATATAATACTATATAATATATGAGACTAGGGATTAAAATACTTGAGATTATACTCTTGGTTATATCATAAATACTTTATAAAAGTTTATATTGTGGCGGAATTATTATAATTTTGATACTTGTAATGAATATTCAAAATAATTTAATGGAAAAAAAAATATAGTAGCAAGTATATTTCGTTGGCTTTAATCAACAAAAACAATAGATCATGACCATATAAAAAATATATCGCATCTCTTGATCATCTCCTCGCTTGTATCCATCATACCCTAGTGTAGTGTACACAGTAGCCGGTTCGCGGATAAACGAATCATATAGGACAAACGCCGTCATTGATTGACATGCTGACATGGATAAACGACATCAGATAGACAGCCCAAAAGTACAATAAAAAGATAAAACAAAAAAGCATTACCGTCGAAAATCAAAATAAATAGAAAAAAAAAATTATAAAATCACTCACGCAGCGCGGCAAACGATTTATACTCTGTGTATTTTATATATACCGACCAAGAGCGACGTATATTGAGAATAAAAAATATATATGAACATGTTTGTGTGTGAAAAAAGTTATATATCCCGCACATTCACCGTGAAAAAGTAGCCATACAAAAGAGAGTAAGAGCTACTTGGAGTGGTTGCTGCAGCGGCTTCCAAACCCTGGACCAGTACATTTCTTTGGCTCTATTTTTTACTTCATCTCTCGGTCCCTCTCTTCGGCATTCAGTGTTTTAGCGTGTTATTTACCGTCGAAGCAAGATTTATCTGGCTTCTGGTGGCGTCACACCAGCCGCACCCCGTTCTCACAGACTCGATCCGCCCTATCCTATTGCTACTGCAGAGAGTGCTCCAAACATCCCCGTTGATCCAATATTTTTCCTGCTGCAATCCTTTGCGCTACCTCTTCTCCCGCCATTTTCGTTATCACTGATCCTTTCAGAACCTTTTAAATTGCATTTCATCTTCACAATGTTCGACAAAAAATAATTATTAAATTTAATTTTAATTAATCAGTTAATTACCGACTTTATTTTGACATTTACTAATAGTTTTGTTTTCATCATACACTGATAGAAGAATTTATTTGTACCAAATAAGATTTATTTATAGTTAATAAATGATTTATTTGAAAGCTTTAACCAAATAAATATTTATTAATAGTTAATAAATGATTTATTAAATGAGATTTATTTGAACCAAATAAATATTTATTAATAGTTAATAAATGGCTTATTTGAATAGAAAATGACACATGAAGCTAATTAAGTAGGGTTATGACAAATAATTTATAGTCCCATTTAAGTTTACTTTTTTAAAGAAAATAATACACACAGTAATTAATTTAAAAAATATTCAGCATTTTTTTTATTTATAAAAAAATATTTAGTTGATTATATTTTGAATTTGTTACATTAGACAGTATACTGAAAGGTAATGTAAACAGTAAGTGGCGCTGCAGTCAAAAATCACAGAGATATTCACTCAAATAAGCCATTTATTAACTATTAATAAATCTATATTTGAGTCAAATAAGCCATTTATTAACTATTAATAAATCTATAATTGCGTCAAATAAATGCATTTATTAATATTAAATAAATACTTCTATCAGTGTAGATCATTTAAATTCTTGATTCATTCAGATCACAAAAAACTAATAAAAGTTTTGAGAATCACCGAAAGAGTGTTTGAGTAAATAAAGTGTCTCTGAATAATTAAATTTAAGTCAGAAGCAATTTTAAAATTATAAAAAGATTTAATCTTCATAGTTTCAAAATATGTGAAACCGTTACTTTATTATATAAATATAAATACGACTATTTAAATTTTAAAGACAAGTATTTGCATCCAAACATGCATATTCTAAGAAAATCTATAACCTTATTAATATTTGATGAACATACTCTTGCTCGAAATATATTCATTATTTATAGATACTAGTTTATTAAATATTAATAAACATCGACTCGAACTAAAACCGATTCGACTATTGCATAAAATAAATTCTCTTAGTATATATGTTAAATAAAAAAAATCAGTAACTAAATAAAATTCCTTATCTCTTTAAAGATGAACTAGTGAAATTTACTGCAAATCAGAGGATAGTCACTATTACTCCAGCACTAATTCGCAGTGAATTTCACCAATTCATTATTAGAGAATAAGCTACGAAAAATTACTCAAAATATTTTTCTCCGATTGGTTTTTTTCGGCCTCCCCAAAGTCCTACAAAATATTTGAGTTTAGGCTGGACCCAAACTATTTTAAAAAACAAGTTGCGAATGCTTTCTAAATTTTTTCATCCTTTTCTCGTATGACAAATTACCATAAATCTCTCAATAATGTCTATTATACACTTGCTTTTATTCTATCCGTAAACTAACTCATGAAGTAAAATTTATAAATTGCACATAAATACACATGAAGAATCGTTCTTTCGCACGTTCATCTACCAGCAAAAAGCTGTATTCCCTAGAGATATTTTTCCACAATAGTATGTAACAAAGTTGCTATCTCCTAGGAGTTCCCGTAGAATACAAACATGCAACACCAGCAGCAATTGCTGTACAGTAGCAATAGCCATAGCAGCAAAAGGGGGTACAGTATGATGCCCGAGCGCATCGTCAACGTAGATGTGTGTCCCTCAGAGGTCGAACGCCAATCCTACTCACGTCTCCGGAGGTTTTATACCAAGCTCTAGCATATCGTTCTCTGGAGTACTTTCCTCTTCGGATTACGATAACCACAAGTGCTTTTTCTCTATCTATCTCTCTACAAACTTTATATAAAATACAAAATATAAAATATACAATACAAAAGGCCCTAAGAAATATAAACAGGAATATATTATCTTTAATGCATCAACAGGTAAATATTACTTTTAGTATTATGACAGATATTTTGTGTAAAATGCATACTGTAAAAAATAAAAATCTGCATGTGTATATAATACTTATAGTGCCATATATAATATAATGTGCAACAAGCCTGTGTGTTGCTGTTGCCAGTGCTGTTCTTGTTCCACCTTTCTTGCAAATTTTATTCTTGCTTTGTAGATGTAGACCACAACATCTTAATCCATTGTGCTCCGTCAGAAGCTCCGAGTTATACACACAAAAACTTGCTCGGTTATTCTCTTTTTTACTACTTCCATATTTTTTCTTTTTCTTATTCGCATTCGTCTTCGTTTGAGTGTATCTTTTATTTATTTAAACTATTCTTACTCAAAAAGAAAAAATAATAATAAATTAAATAAAACATTCTTTCCACGGATAAAAATAAAATGGTGATAAAATAAGACGTTATTGTATTATCAACCACATCTTGGGTTATTGAAGCAAGTTGAATATGTAACACGGGTATCTTTTAAATTATTCAAAAAATTTTTTATATACATTAACTTTTTACTATTTCACTTCTTATTCTTTAATTTTTTTTTCTCACTAACGTTATCGCGCCAAGTTTAAAGTAACTTTCAATATGGTAAGTAATGAAGTTAAACTATATTTCAAGAAGAATATTAAATTCTTTTAAAGTAATAAAAAATAAATTAAATTATTTATTAAAAATAAAGTTTTTTATTACACTGGTTATTTAATTTTATCTTCATTTCAATAAATACCGAACAGACGGTAGCTTTGTTTCCACAACATAGCAAATTTTTTACTTAAATTAATTCACCTTTTGTTTTATTTGAATTTTGTACTTCTCGTCATTATATTAATCCGCCGCCAGCCGTATATTCATTTAATTTAATTTAAATAAATTAAATTTATGTACCTTAATAGAAAATGATGACAAAAGAAAATTAAATTCTCATTAATCAACGTGATTTTATCATAGCCATACAAAATGAATATTGTCATTGTAAATGCCGCTGACAATTGAATGAGTTAAATCTAAAAATATGTAATTAAAAATAATTCATTCTGCTAAAGGATTTAAAAGTTTTCATTCGATTATTTTACCTTCAGTATTATGTATTCTCTCAATTGACTTAATAGGTTGTTTGAAAATAAAATGAATTCAGTTTCAAATAATTTACTACATGAACATTAAACAAATGAAACGAATGTCACTTGAGTTTTAAATCAAACAGCGTTACTATTATTTTTTCATTTACACCCAACACACATTTATCAATTTTCCAATAAACATTGACACGTTATTCGTACAGTGAGATTTATTGCGTTGTCTGTTAGTGATAATCTTGAATTTTTTATTAACACTTTTTGTTTAAATTATTATTATTATTTTTATTTACATCGGATTTTCCAACACACTTGATTGGTTAATGGCGCTGTTGGATGAGCCAGCGAGTCTCTTTACAGCAGAAACGTACATTGACAAACAAACGGTTGTGTGTGCAAATGCATCTACTATAGAGAGCTTGAAATAACCGAGTACCATACAAATCCGCTTGCATCGAGTGTATGATGATGGAGAGGACGGGAAAAATTTCAAGTGGTAACTTTTTACTCACTACTTTTGATGACTTTTTTATAAACGTTTATTTTTATGCATGCATGTTCACAGAGTGCTTTACGCGGGATCATCAGGATCAAATGTTTCAAGAAGGTATTTAAATTATTTTATTCAATGTTGAAAGGAATGCTTACATCTATTATCGCATTCATTCATTTTTTCGCTTTTTTTTTTTTTTACTTTAATAGCAGATAATAAAGTAGAGCGTTACTCTGTTGAAGAACAAATTGACGAGTTAGAAGATAATTTAAACAGTAAAGAGGTAAAAAATTTAAATAATGGCAAGTTTATTTAAATTTATTAAAGTTGTTTTTGTATTTAAATTAGAGTGATAAAGTAGGAATGGTGGAAATTAAATTATCACGGTTGACCCAGAAAATAATCGGTTGTGAAATTGGTGAAAATGTGTCAACTGAATATCCATGGAAGTTTGTTAAAAAGGAAGTAATTGAAGACAATCTGGATCTACACTGTGACGGCAGTGAATTTTTTCCAATACGCGATAAAATATTTAAATATCCGGATGAAAATATTCTTATCGGTTATGTATCGGGTAATTTAGATGTTAGTGACAATGAAGATCATAAAAGCGATATTGATGATAATAATAATTATGGAAAATTTATAATGTGCCTTTCGGAGTCTAGTCGAGATCTTGTCATACATCAAATTGAAGCCTCGAGAACCGAAAATGAAAATCGTGTAAAAAATTATATTTATAAAACTGCTCGTTATTGGAGAGATTTAGGAAGTGATGGAGAAATTGATAAAACTATTGTAAAAAATTCCCGACCCTTTTATGAAATAGAAGTAAATAATTCAAATTTTTGTAGATACTTATACACAGAAAAAAAAGTTGTTGACTGAAAGTAAATATTCTTGATTTAAGAAATTTTTTTGAAAGCCTCAATTTTGGATAAAGTGGAAATCTCTGACCAAGATGAATTCTTTTGGCTCAAAAAAATCTTGACTTTGTTCCCGAAAACGTTTGTCTTCAAAAATATTTTCTTGACTCAAGATAACTTTATTTTCTGTGTAGGAGTAATTAATAAATGTGATAAAATAATTACTTGTAAGATAAAAAAATCAAAAAGCGGAAGCTCTTTGAGAAAATTGGTAAGCCGCAACGCTGAAGAACAGAGAGACGGTTACGTAGAGCTCGTGGCTACAAGACAAAACTTTAACAACGTGTCTCGAAAACTGGTTTCACGAGGTAACCAAGCTAATCCAGTGACTAGTGACAACGTGGTGCAGACGACAACGTGGACTCCCGTAAACTCGTGGTTTCAGTACTCGTATGACTACAAATCGATCAATACAGCGGCTTACAATCAAGAGCTAAAACGAGCTACTAGAAAATTTCTTGAACGTTACACTGAGTTTACATGCGAACAAGTAAACCTTTGGTTATTTTTCATACCACAATTTAAACCATTAAATTTAATTAAAATTGCTGGCATTAACACTTGACAGGTTTTTTGGAATGCCACTTGGGATTTACACGCAGACGATTGCAAGAATTTAGTGCAGGATGAGTGTGATACCCAAGTACCAGTCTCTCTAGCTTTCACTGAGTACCAAAGTTACTGTGATATTAAATTGACCGGAAACAAAGTTATCAGTGACCTTTGCTGGCATCCATTGATAAGCAACATTGTTGTAGCTGCTTATGCAACACATTCAAAAAGCCAGAGCACTGTGGAACGACATCAAGACAATAATGTATTTTTAATTTAAAATAAAATCAATCAGCTTAAAATGCATTAGTAGTATACTTAAGTTTAAAGCTCTACTGAATAAACAAAATTGAAAGCAGTTTATTTATCTTTTGAGATCTTACGAGCATGTCATGAAGATAACCAAGTCCTCTTGTGGTCTTTGGATGACTGCCTTGTGCCAAAGTTTATTCTCAAGTCTCATCGTGAAGTGACCGCTGTTTCTATTAGACCGCTCGATGGGAATGTCATTATTGGAGGTTGCTCAAATGGCCAGGTATGTTCAATTTATTTAAATTGTTTCAGAGAGTTCTCATATAATATCATATTTAAAATTAATTTTAGATAGCAATTTGGTCAATTTCAGACCAAATTGAACGCTTGAAACAAAATTTAGTCAGTGACGACGATGCACAAATAAAGTACCACATGACGATGAAAAATCTGATGAACTGGATGAAAGAGACAACCAGTCCGACGATGATTTATCCTACGGCGATGTCCTCGATTAGAAACAGCCAGACCAGTGCTATAACTCAGATAATCTGGCTGGCGAGTTACAGTAAGCTCAACGAGAATGGAAAGTTGGTTGAGTTGGAAGAAAACTCCGACGTTGAAGAACTCGGCTGGCAGTTTGTGACATCCAGTGAAGACGGCACTGTCGCCTTCTGGGATCTGAGGTCGGCAACTTCATTTCCTCATATCCCCCAATTGATTCTTCTCTCTAAATCCCGCAATAACTTTTTTTGTTTCCGCCGCTTTTCTTATCTCACATTGATTTCTTCTTTTTTACCTCACAAGTTTTATATTTTTTTTATTTTTTCTCGTTACTTTATCTTTTTTTTATTTTTTCTTCTCAACTTGGTTCCATAAAACTTTATCTGAAACTGTAGCCAGTGGATCGCTCGCATTACCTTTCTATTCAACTTTGAAGTGTAATTCTCAAGTGTAATTGAGGTATGATTTTAAAGAGGAAGATACCTTATATATTATTTTTCCGTTATTGTAGAGTGGGTGAAGATATTGAACCAAATCTAGGTATTGTGTCCAAGCAAAAAAATAAAATAAAAAAAAGTAAAAAACCTCAACAAGCACTTGTACGATCGATATCGCCTCTAAAAATACACGACGGTCTATTCAGTCCAACGTATATGCTTGCTGTTGAAAAAACTAAACTCAACACAGAGTGTTCACGTGTTGTTGTCATCACCACAATCAGCTTTTACATTCCGCAAATCCAGCGAGTTGAAGTTGAGCCATTTCCAATCGACTTGAATCCCGACAACGCCGATAATATTGGAGTACCAAGATATTACAAATCCGTGATAGAAAAACCAACAGGAACATCAGAAATGCAGAGAATAATCCTCGTGGGTACACTCGATGGTGATGTAGGCCGTATCACATGGGATGGTTTTGATTTTGTCACAGGCTTAGAGATAAACCGTGAATCCGTACGATGGATCTGGCGAAGTGAAGGCATTCATGATGGACCCGTCACTCATTCAATAAGATCTGGCTATCTTGATGATATCGTATTAACCATTGGTGGAAAAAGCTTTGCCATTTGGCGTGAGGATTTTGATGAACCTATTTTTTTCAGGAGATCTGCGATAAGGTAGAAAAATAAAATCACTTACTCTTTTTCTACTTCTTCTTCTTCTTCTTTTGATTTTTCTTTCATTTATTTTTTTCTTTTATCTTTTCCTTATCCAAGTATATACTTGAAAGTATTTTATAAGTGTACTCGTGCAGATAGTACTGATTAGATAAAATTGTTGCCATTTGAAATATAGATACACCGCGTGCTCGTGGTACACTTGTCGCCCAACGGTCTTTATACTGGCACGTGCAGACGGAACCATTGAATTCTGGGACTTGATGGTCAAAAGTAACGAAGCTTGCTTCACACAAAGTCTCTCGGGTCAGATCATAACGGGAATTTACCCACACGAGTTCACTAGAACGTTTAAAACCGCTGGTACTAGTGCTGCTGACCAGTGTGTAGCTTTTTGTGATGTTAATGGCACGATGCGGGTCTTCACAGTACCACCGGACTTTTCAGTCTTCGAGGAGGGTAATGTCGAGTGGATGAGGGCATTCGTGGACCGTGAGGTCAACAGAGTAAGTTACATTCAGTATTCACAGAGAATTCCAGCGAGTACACATTGAGCATTTTTTTCTTTACAAGTAGACACATACCTTTGCTTAAATGGCAGACAGTAGACTTGTGTGTACTCTCTGCTACCACAATACTACTCTAAACAACAGAGTACGACAAATTCTCAAGTTAAATTCCCCTTGTTTATATACTCTTGAATATTGCAGATAGAATTAACAAGACAATATACTCAGTCTTGGATAGACAAGAATGACGACAAGAGTATCGGAAAAATGAACAACCAGTCTGAAGGACATGCTGGACAAAAAGTTATTGAGACTGTCGACAAAACTTGTCAAGTGACTAAAATCGATGAAACGATTAAATCCAAATCAGTATGTTCAGAAAATAAAGTTTTCTATAGAAATTTTTTATTTAAAATTTTTTTATTTGAAAGTGTTTTAATTATTCAGCAGAAACGTACGAAACAATTTATTAAGGAAGCACAAAACAATTGGAAGACAATGGAATCAAAACGTATGCAACGAGTAATTTTGGCAAAGAAGGGACTCCGTCCTGAGGAACTAGAGAAACGTCGTGAACCGGTACTGAAGCTACGACAGGAAGGATTAAAAAAGAAGGAAAAAATTCGTGATATGATGCAGCAGCAAGACCGGATATTCGAGGACACAGTGGCCTTCCTTTTTCCGGAACGGAACTACGACTACGGCTATGGCTACAACCACGCCAACGTGACCACTAAAATAGAGACCATAAAGACGAAGAAACTCGATAACAAGGACAGTAAGGGTGTCAGGAAAACTACTACGACCACTAGCTCCACTACTTCTACTACTACTACTGCTACTACTACGATAACTAGTAATGCTACAACGACTAGTACGAAAACCTCCTTTATTCATTCCTCAAAGACCAATTCGACTTTGGTAAGTTTGTGATGATGATGGTAAAGCACTTTCAGTACTCTCAACTAGACGTATATGCATAAACTAACTTTACATTGTTCACATCGCTATTTTAGGCAATGCCAGACAATCTTCAACAGATTATACATAACTTCCAACAAGTTACTGTGGATTTGGAAATTATACGGCAAAATCATGCAAGGATGTCAGATGATTCTTTCGATTGGCAGAAGACCTTGATGGAGGCACAGAAACGCGACATAGATAATCGAGGATAACGTAAAAAAAAAAAAAAAAAAAAAAAGTATACACTAAAAGGAAAAAAGTTAACTCTCTGTATTTTATCGACAAGAGGAAAACAAATTGGTGATAATTGAGAGACACTTTTAACGATATAAATTTAATTTATTTTACAAAGTGACAATTTACTAGAACATCTGTCTTTTGACGATAACTGATCCAACAGATCAGTAAATTAAAGTATAACTTTATTTTTTGTTTTTGTTCCTTTGAGAAAAAGAAAGAAGATTGAATTGATTTGACGACCAATAAATGAATTGAGATAAAAAAGAAGAAAATTGAATTTAATATTGAATTAAAGACATAAAAAATAGGTTAGTGTGTGCTATGAAAGGATGTGGATAAAACCACGTCGATAAATTGGTTATACTAGGTGATTTTTCATTATGAAAACCTGATTAAAAAGTTTATAGCCGCGAGGTTAATGAATTTGCGATTTCAAATTATACGTCTATGTGGTTTCTTTTATATTTTTTTAGTTTAACTCGTTTAACATTCCCATTATTCTACACGCCTGAACAAACAATCACGTTAAAATAATACAATAATAGTTTACATAAAAATTTCCGCGTATTATAAATAATTGATTGGTTTTTTAAAAATGTCAAAGCATTGGCTTATATCCACTTGTATTATAATATCTGAAATTTACTACAGTGGACTCTCGATAACTCGAACTTTTTTAACTCGAAATCCTCAGTAACTCGAAAAAAATTTGTATTCCCTTCCACTGAACTCTTAAATACGCGATATCTCGAATTATTTAGACTCTGTAACTCGAACTTTGTATCGTTTCCCTTCCAGTATCGATAAAGCATATTTATACTCGATAACTCCAATTTCAAAAAGTGAAACTCTACACGGAAAGAAAATTATGGAAATGGTTCCTATAATTTTGTAAAATTTCATTTTATACCAGTATAGGAATGACGACCATAAATTATGGGAACACGTCCTATAGATATAGGAATATTACCCATAATTATAGGAATAGTTCCTATAGTTATGGGAATGATACCTATACCATTATGGGAATAGTTCCTATAATTATAGGAATGGTTCCTATAATTTATGGGAATGGTTCCTATAATATTATAGGAATGGTTCCTATACTATTATAGGAATAGTTTCTATAATATTATAGGGACCATTCCTATAATTATAGGAACTATTCCTATTTTCATAATATTATAGGAATGGTTCCTATACTATTATAGGAATAGTTCCTATAATATTATAGGAATGGTTCCTATAATAATATAGGAATGGTTCCTATAATTTATGGGAATGGATCCTATAATATTATAGTAATGGTTCCTATAATAGTATAGGAATGGTTCCCATAATGGTATAGGGGTGGTTCCTATAATATATAGGAACCATTCCTATAATAGTATGGGTACAATTCCTATACTATTATAGGAACCTTTCCTATAATGCATAGGAATACTCCCTATAATTTTCTTTCCGTGTACACGGAAAGAAATTTCCTTTAAAAATTACCGTTAAATTCACTGTAATCGTGGGACGAATGGCACGACCTAATCATTTGTCGGTAAGTCAGATAATTTTTAACCTTTTTTCAACAAATTTTACCGTAGTCTACTGTAAATTTTATTCGGTTTTCGGTAAATTTTATGAAGTTTACCACAAAATAAATGAATTTTTTCCTAATTTTTATTTCGAAAATGGTAATAAATAAAAGCACTGCATTATGTCCCACGATTACAGTGAATTTAACGGTAATTTTTAAAGAAAATTTCTTTCCGTGTATAAGTCGAAGTTAGTAAAATATAAAGACGTTTTTTTCCGAACTATCCAAGCTTATAGCAATCAAATCTAAATTCCTATAGAAATGTTCAATGCTTCTTATATTCTTGTTTGTAATGTATATTTTCTCTCTAAGTTATTTTCTTGCAAAGTTATTGACTGTTAATCAGTTCGTATTTAGACATCATGAGTGCTAAACGAAAATTAACAACTTGCTTTATTAATTTATGCTTTATATAACAGAAATCAATTGTTTTCTTAGTTTTTGGTCTAATCTACTTGCAAATTTCGAACACCTTGTTAAGTCGAAAACTCGTTAAATCGAAGTTTTTATCACTTCCCTTGAAGTTTGAGTTATCGAGAGTTATTTTATAATATTTTTTTCATGTAACTTTTTTTTTTAATTTTGGCACATCAATACCTATTATTCAATATCATTGACTTTTCTTCATTATTACTCAGTACATACAAAGCTTTGACAGAAAACGTTGAAAGACTTTCAATGCCATTGTACTACCTTCAGTCGTTAATTTAATCGCACTGAATAAAACAATGAAGAAATGACGTCCAATCAATTTGAAAATTTACCCTGTCATTTATGGTTCAATTATTTTACAAGGCATTGATATTATATTCCTAACAATATCATTCATCTTTCAATGAAAATGTTAAATTATATACGTATATATATAATATATATTCTTGACAGTCTCTTTACATAAATCTAAAATCCAAGATAAAATTTAAGTCGTCAAAAACATTATTCATATTTTTTTTGACTTCACTTTGTGACTTGGTATTTTTTTATGCAGTGTAAAAAGTATTTAAATTATGTATTTTATGTTAAGTGAATAAGCTAACTCTTTAACTTAATGTTTACAATTTTAATGGTGATAACTTTAAAAAAATAATTAACATAATTTAACTTAATGAAATACTAAATAAAATTTTCACCGAATTTTATATGAAAAAAATTATTCATGTTTACAAATGTAGCTAAAAGAATAAAACTTGTAAGCAATAAGACAATAAATAATTGAATATTATTTTATTCCACGCCGTGAAGAATAAAGTAAAAAAAAAAGAAATTTTCTGGTTTTATTCCTAATTCATTATTATTGCTAGTAATAAATAAAAAAAATAACAAACATAAAAATGTAAAAAAAGAAACATCGTACGTGTAGCAATACGATATGAACTTTATTCAAGCATATAACTGGCTTTGACCATTGCAGCAGACTGTGGAGTATTATTGCTCAAGTTGGAAACTCTGCACACAATCTCTCTTCTGCAGTAGTCGCATTCTTACGTATCTTTCTGATCGTTTGGAAAGTCTTGGGTTCTCTAACCACATTCACCTCTACCATCTGACCACTCTAATGCGAGCAAAAGTTTTTTTTTCGCCCTCGTTTATTGGCCAAAGCTGACGTAGTTCGTGAAACAAAACAAAGTTCACCCTTACAAAAATTGTCCACAGGATGTCTTTGACGTCAGTTCGTTACAACTCATCAACTACACATGTCTCCCTATTGTATCCTATCACGTTCTACAGTAATCAATTTACACTACTTTCTTTATTGGACACAATTGATGATAAAAATTTATTATCATTCATCATCTCAAATAATATTATTTAATAAAAGTCCCGAGCAAAAATGGCTGTCATACGTCATCATTTTACTCAATTATCTTCTACTCGGCAATTACAATATTACTATTGTTATGGGTTACATGTCGGACAATACGTGACTGAGTGCTAAAACAAGATAACTGTGAATTTATGCAAAGAGAGCAGCAGGAGGATTGTGAAGGAACCTAAGAAGTTTGAAACAACGAGATGTAGCAGTATCCAGTGTTGTAACATTGAAAGCACCAGAGTCCAAAAGCTCTGAGTAGAAAGCCAACCAAGTTCACCGGAGAGTAACACGGAAGGTCGGACAGTAATAATCGTTTGGGGCAAGTGGTGACCAGCTCGTGAAATCTCGCTCGTATCGTCGAGACAAGTTAAGGGATGGTGAGACCTCAGGCGCCTGACAGAACAAACTCTACTGTATACTCTACTCTACGAAACTTTGAGGTTCGCGCTTGGATATCGGAACCTTAAACCTTGTCTTCTTACTTTAAACTAGGTAGTGACGTAGTCATGTTAGTCGTGGTAGTGATGGTGGATCTAGACCACAGCTGTCGATACGAGACTTACTCTGGATTTCATAACAGAGAAAATTCAAACAATATTGCTTAATTTTATCAAAGTTATTTCAGTTTACTTGGTCAACCATTTGGTAAAAAATAAAATTCTTCTAATTTTATTTTTTTTAAATCAATAGAAATTATTTTTTAAAGTTTATTTATTTCAAGAGTCATTAAATTAGTTTCATTTTTTCCTGCTTTAATCAATAAAATAAAAGAACTTTTTCTTTCCTGATGATTAATTTTAGATTTCAGATAATTGATTAGAATACTGAAGTGGTTGGTACTAAAATACATTGAAAAATAAACCCTTGAATCTTAAAAAATATTTTTCATTCAATGCTTAGGTTTTTTAAACTTGAATTTCTGCAATAATTTTTATTACGCTCTTAGAAAATTAAATATTTCATAGAGTATAAAAAAAGAAACCGGATAAAATATTGGACTCATTTATTTATAAAGGTTCTGAACATAATATTATTAAATTTATATTATATTAAGTACTTTTATTTCATGACATTTCAAGATGTCCAAAAGTCAACGTTAAATAAAAATGATTAATCGTATATATACTCTGGAAGATTAAATTTTTTATAACAATTATAATTGAATAGACGAGATTTCAAAAGATGATGAATTTTCCGAGTATCGTGACGTAAAATAAAGCTCAACAAAAACTCGGTCCGAAAGTATAGCGGATAAAAATGAAGATTAAAAATAAGAATAAAAAAACTGAAATAAGTAAATAACACCAACAACAACAACAAAAATAAAAGATAGCGGTAAAAATAAAATATGACGATAGAGTAAAGCTGCATGAGGAGAAGCGAAAAGATAGAGAGAACAAACTCCTAAAGTAACACGGTCTCGTTGCTCTCGGGTCTCATTAACATTTTACATTACAAGAAGCAATTTACCTGGGCATCCGAGGCACGCTAAATTAATGAAGAGTGATGAGAGAATGTCTTGAAAGGGTTAAAGTTGGCATTACGTTAACACCTTTTCAATTTATTTACATTCACCAAATAGATAATATTAATAACACATCTTACATTCCTCATGCTTCGGTCACCTTCAAAAAAGAGCCATCCGGCCTTACCCGGAATGGAAAGGTAGATTTCTTATGTTAATACAATAAAGCTACAATAGTGCAATTAATATTTATTTTGTAAGCTTAAATATGAATTTCAAGGAAATGAGTTATGCCTTATCAATTAGAAGTTATTAGAAGACTAAGCTGCAAAATTAAGTTTTTTTTATTTTTTGTGAAATTTTCGATATCATCAAATTGTTAGAAAATATGCTTCAAAAAATCAAGTATTACAGTGAAAATTAAAGCTAATCGTTCAAATTTTAAGATACTTTTTACAGAATTGAGTTATCATTTTTGGTTCAAAAGTTATTTTAAGATAAAGCCAGAAAATTCATTTTTATGAATATCAAAAAAAATTTCAAACACCCTCAACTTCCAAACTAATTGACCGATTAAGCTCATCTTCGAACTTGATCAAGGTAATCGACCAATAAATAAGTGTATAAAAGTTCATTAAGATCCGTTAAGAATTGCGGGCGCTATCGTGATGACAAGGCGCATTATATTGTATATATATATAAACTTTTGAGCGGATGGTATTTTTTGAGTCTACGAGGTAAAATAAGATATATGGTGACAAAATTCTGTGATAATTCGATCATGAGACCCATTACAATAGGCCGATTTCTAAAGAAATCTACCTAAAAAAATCTACCACACCAACTTGGATTTTTCATCTTATCTACTTTTTTTCCGGATTAAAATAATCATCAAGAAGATTCACACACAAAACCTCATGACGCTTTTCTCAGATTTCTTTTGTTTCCATCCACGCTGAGTAGAACATTATGATCCTCACTAATGGTACGGAAAAGCATCTAATGTTTGAGATGCTTTTTAAGAAATAATAAAAATAAAAATAACATATAAAAGTACTACAATTTAAAAAATGAACAGCTGAATTTTCAGTTGAGTTATTGTCTTAGGTAAAAAATAATTAATGGAACTGTAGAGCCAAGTTAAAATTATATAATTCGTCATCTAATAAATGGTTACTTTGAAAAATATAATTTACGAGCTTTTTGACCAGTTAAAAATATATAAAAACCGCAACATATTATAATAATAACAGTAACTCTTGATGAAGATATATACAGTCCATACTCTAGAATTAAATTCACACAATCGCGAAAGTGCCATCAAACAATGATAGCTGATGTAATGATGTTCTTAAGGGGTTTCTCGGATCTTGGTTAGAGTTTGCGTTTAACTTTAAATACACGTTGTGCATTGCTTTTACGAGAGGCGTTAACCGTTAGTGTAGACGTTAGGTCTGATTTATACTTCAAGTCGTAAAGCCGATTGTCGGTACCTTTTATGTGTTTGTTTATAGACGTATTGAGGAGGGCAGCTACACAAAGCATGATTAGTCAACATCTTAGCACACGAAGCATCAGAAAGCAAACAGTAAACCACACTAAATAAAGATAACATTTTAATACGTATAGATTTATCGATAGAGTATAGACTATAAATCTTAACGTGTGTGCGTACACATCAAATTAATTATTTAAGCTTGAATTTAAAGTAATGTAGTTACAGTGTAGTTTATAGACATTGTTTTAAAGTTGTTTATGAAACATGAGGATGTAAGAATAACTTTTGGCACAACACACATTTCAGTCTCGTTACAATGGTCTGTGATGGGAGAATGAAACCCTTTTCATCTAGGACAACGTAGCCCAGTAATACTCATTGTCTGACGTTGCTTCACTACTACATCTTCTGTTACTATCACAGCCTCTGTTATTGCTGCTTGGTAGTGAAGCACAACCCTCGGCTGTTAGATTTAAAAGTATATATATATATATATATATATCGTACGTCAGGCGCATAAGTATACCTGACCACGACACGTGATATCCACTTCTTGACCTGCTTTTCACACAACCTCTAACTACTACAACTTTAGACTTTTGAGATTACATTTTTAAAAATAAAATCTACGATATTAATTAGAAAAAAAGCTCATGTTGTTTTTCCCTTCTTAATTATTCTTAAATTTTAATATCTGAAATGAATGTTTAAAATCACTTTTATTTTAGTATAAAATAAGCTACGTAAAGTTTGTTATCATTTGTAGCAATAAAAGGTGCAACTGGTTTTAAAGGAACATTAAATGTTAAAACTTTAGTAAGTAATTAATTAATTTAACTGAAAAATGAAAAACACCATTTTCATAAATTCTTTAAAATAGCCAGAGCTTGTAGAGTTGTTGAGAGCAAACCCGCAGAATGATGATAGTAATTGTGTTGCGCGTTCCTGCGTTATTTTCATGACCTCGGGACTGTGTACAGCAAAATATCTCGGCTTTACAGGCACTCACATTGCTTGAAATCTCGAGGATGAAATATTCCAGGCTTTCATTTCCCTGAGGGCATCGTGTCCTATTTAGGTGTCACCGCAAGTGCGCCTGTCCTGAGGATTCTACTCTGGAATATACGGCGTACCGCAGAGTCTACTGTGATACACACGATAATAGATTTTCCGAAAATTTTAATTATAAATATTTTTAATGCATATCATCTCACCAAGTTCATAAATATTCATTTATTAATATACTTTTTTTAAAACGGCTTATTTGCTAGTAAATTAAATGACATCTTGATGTTTATTGTTAATTGAGCATGGACTAGAAATGTAGTTTGTCACAGCAGAGTCTCAATGATCGACACGAGTTATAGTTAATGGACGAGATCTCATCCGGGTTCATTCGATTAAGCAGTAATCTCGAGTTAGATTGGATCGATTGCCATTACCAATCTTCCTAGTCCTCCTCTCTTCCTCTCGCTATTTCTCTAGCTCTGACACACAACCTCTACCGACCCTCACCTTGCATACCTATTTTACGCTTCGTTTAGATATATATCAGGTCGTGGTCTTCTTGGAGGATGAACCGTACAACCAACTCAGGTCGTTGCTCTGTCAGTCATTGGGTATCGATTGATCAAGCTACCTATAGAGAGCTTACTATATCATATTAAATAAAAACCTCTTGGTTTTAATCAGAGTAACTTGAGATTATTTGAGCTTTAAGACGGACGAATAAATAATAGAGATTTCCAACAATAAGAACAACAGTAATATCAATATTTTATTACGTCACTTATTCAAATCTTATGAACACGGTTGAATCAATTAATCGCGTAATAACTATTTATAAAAACCTGCTTATTTTATTTTAACTTTAATATATTTTTTTAAAAATACGACTTTATTGGAAAATTGTATTCTGACAGAGTAATTTTGAAAATTATCTGAGTTATGATATTTAAACATCTATCCTCTGTCAACTCAGCAGGACACCTTCCTTTCTTAAAATCTCATAATAAAAAATATAAAAATATATTTATGATTCAATTTTTTGTTTCCGGTAAAATAATTTTTTCAACGTTAATATTTAAAAATTTTTTTACTACTTAACATCAACATTTCCTTTTCTATTCTCACTATAATAAATATACTTTCTCATTAACCGTAATGTCTTCCTTTTTTACTTAATAATTTTCTTGAACTCTTATACAGTTCAAATTTATATATTTTATTTTTATTAATCCCCAACTTAGCTGAGCTGCAGTAGCTCGAGAAGGGAGAGTTAAACGAAGGGTGAACGACATTACGATTACGGTTATTACTAGCATAATTATGATTACACGAATTTACTCAAGCAAAGCAAGTAGCGTACGGTAAACGTAATCCGGCTTAATCGAGCGATTTACGCTGCAAGATTTTTAGAATTTCTTTTTTTTTGTGTTTTTTGTTTTTTCATCTGAACTTATGATAATCCCTTGCTGTGTTTATATATTGGTGTACAATGAAAATTGACAACAACAGTGTATGCAAGTGTAAAAGCGTATACACAGCAGCTAAAGTTGAAGACGTGACCCGGAGAACTGATTTAATCCCGCGGGAAAAGCACAAGATAATGAGATGGAAAAAGGACAAAAAAATTAAAGTAAAAAAAAAAAACAACGACGTTGAAGCGGAAGAACAGGATGAAATGGTTGAGAAGGAACTTGATGAGAATGAATCCATGAAGTAACATTTTAATTTCAACAATTGGTAGTCACCCTGCGGCTCATATAATCGATCTTCTTTGCAAGTGAATCAGAATCGCGCGAGCCAAAATAGACGGAAAAAAATAGTAAAAAAAAAAACGAAAAAAAGTTACTCAAACTTGAAGCTTAAGCCAACTAACGAAGTAAATCTGAAAAGTGAGACTGCGACTCGCTTTTTTCCTTTAACGCGATTTACATCCGCTTTTTTTTCTCAATTTTTTCACAATCTTTCGTAACTACCGAGGAATATAATTTTTTTTTTAAACATATTTTTTCTTACTTTTTACAACTTTAAAGCTGTCCATTTGTAAGTCGTATAAAACGAGCTGTGACGCACGTAGCTCCATAGTTTGCTGGTTGATGCAAAAATTTTCTTTACCTCAAACTTCTCACCACGACTTACTTTACGTACTTTTACGTATACTGTCTGTTTTAGCCTTTGACTTTTCCTCGTGGTTTTCAAGCTAAGATTTTTGCTCACTTATTTTCGTTGACTACTTCAATCATGCCTGCACATTGTACAGTATACACACCACTAAAAGTAGATATTTTGTCTCCTGTTGAATAACTTCTACGAAAGTTTATTGAGCGACACATTTTCGAAACATACTGAACCGTTTTTATCACATGAAAAAATTTTATTTTTTTTGTTTATTGCACATCTCAACATGAAGTGTCAGGTGTACTCTACTCCCACATAATTTTAAATATAAAATTTTACCACTTCCTTACTTAATTAATTATTAAAATCAGAAGTTGAAGACCTCGCAGTCTTATTTTTTATAAATTTGAATGAATTATTTTTTAATTATTTACTTTTTGATATTTAAAACTTGCTGTTTTCCCGCTAGATCGTTCAGACTCGAGTCAGTTTTTTAACAGCCAGGTGTGCTTTTTCGTTGTTCAGTATGGCACGTACGCGAATCCAAGATTGCAGTCGTTCTAAACTTTTTTTATATATACTTTTTACTCTTTTCTTTGTTTCAACTACTCTAACTCTCCAACGTCTTGGTCTTTCGCAGTAACGTCATCTTTGTCTCAAGTTCATTTCTCTTCGGCAAAGTACGTTCCATCCTTCAGAAAATGAGTTAATAATCGTCATTGCTAAATTTATTATCATTATTCTTTCATATCACTGCAGATAAAATATATCGGGTAAAAGTACCATTTGTGGCCACTGCTCCATTTTTGGACATTTAATACTTCATTTAAATTAATGAAAAAGTATAAAATAAAATTTCCATTTTAATAATGACTTAAAGGTACTTTTAAGCGCAGTTTACAAAATGAAGCGTCTTTTACAAATTATTTTATATAAGTTTTTCAAGTGTCCAAAACTGGCCCTAAAGTGACCAAAAACGATACGTCTACCCTATACTTCTAATTGATTTTCCTGATTGTCAAAAGACGATTCAAATTCATTGCTTATTAATACACGAATGGCGTTTTTATTTTTTCAACGATTCTTCCTGACGTATCGACAATAATGTCAATTTAATATCGAACACTGAAGAGTTATAATTCAATCATTGTTGTTAGTTCACTCTCTGATCCAGAATGTACCTGAAATTCGGAACGTTTTTCGTGCAACGAAAGTAAAAAAAATTCATGTAATTTGACTACTTAAGGGCGATTTAGGGATTAGTTCCAGAGATTGGGGGTGGCCTAAGATTATCGGCTGACATACCAGCATCTATAAGCGAAACATTTCAGAAATCTAGTTATCCAGTAGATTTTTTACTTTCCAATTTTTTTTCCGTTGCGCGAAAAACGTTCCAATGTTCAGGAACATGACCCAGACGCAGTTATCAAATATTTGTAAAATTAAAATAGCTTCATACTCTCGAAGAACCTGCTTATTTGTCGTTTATTTTTCTTTGTCTTCCATATAAATTGACTCCTGAATTATAACCGAAAAGCTGGTGTAAGTTCATTCAAATAATTCATTGATATAATCATCATTATTATTTCAACCAAAATATCCTATAACTTTACTTGGTTTCCTTTGATTATTCAATAAGGAACGTCAATCTTTATTAAGAAGTCGATAAATAAATTAGTACAAGGAAATTACCGAACTACTTTAATTATATTAAAATTCCATGAATATACAACTTTACATAATTGCTAATGTCCATCAATTTGAAAAATTTACTACGATTTAAGAAAAGTTGTCAATTTTTTTCTTGTTCGTACGCAATCTCTACACGAGCAGTAGTATCCTTAAGGCACTTGCACGATAAATAGAACTTTTGTTCACGTTTTTCTCTTCAAAATAAAAATTTTCGAAAAACAGACTGCTAGATTATAAAGTATTGTATCAAGCCTTAAACTTTACTTTGCATTTGGAGTTTTTGTTTAAGGGAAAAGCTTGAAGATAACTGAAATCCGTTTTAATGATTGCTTATTAACAACGATATTGCAAATTTACAGACATGTAGATAAAATAACAACTATTAAATAAATTTAACCGAAAAAAAGCAACTAATCTACTTTTCAGATTCTACAGAAACCCTTTTCTCTAAAATTTTAAGTCCAAGCACGCTCTCGGAAACGGGAATTCTATAGAAACTCCTTGAAATCGCCCGACGTAACTTTGATGCTGCTATATAGAAGACGCCCATTAATTGCCCTATTCTTTCGTCCGAGTAAGCATCTATGGATTTTGAAACGAACCTGTAATTCACACTCCCTACAATAACGTCAGTTTTCATTAAATTTTTAACTTCCCGCTATAAAAATTGAAAATCTTCAAAAGAGAAAGTAATTAGTTTCGATCCGATTTTCGAAAATCGAGTTTTCATCAGATCTCGACGTTTTTAAAAAAACGCTAGCGCATAGAAATAAAGGAAAAAATCTTTTTTCCGATACCGAGCCCTGAGTCTAGATTTTCTATAGAATTTCTCAGGCGGAGATCTTGATCAAAATTAAAGCGTCCGTTGGAAAAGCTCAAAAATCTATAAGTCACAATGTTTTCGAGCTCAAGATGCTCGAAAACAGTGGGAAGTTTTCGGGTTGTCTCCCAGGGTCAACTGATTTTCAAATTTTCTTTCTATTTTTTCCAATATATTAGGGGTGTGCGAATCGTGTTCGAATCGAATAATTCGAAAATTTACAAGTAATTCGGACAGAATTTTGAATTATTCAAAAATTTACAAATAATTCGTAAAGTTTCGAATTATTCGAAAATTTACGAATTCGAAAGTTCGTACTATTCGCGCATCCTTAATATATATATTGAATATTTTTTAAAATTTGTATTACATAATTTGAATAAAAATCTTTTTCACATTCCCTTTATGAAAAATAAAATTATCGTTCTGTTCTATTCTTCTATTATAACATCACAGAGGACAGTAATGTTACAAATCGATTTACTGTTGAGCTTCAAAGCTATTACATATTATGTATTCTTCAAACTCAACACACCATTCTACGTACGACAAAGCTCTCTTTGTTTTGTACTACATCGCTTTGTTTACATTAATGGCTCAGCCATTAGTAACTTTATATACTTCCTGCATACAGTCATACAGATATACGACCTTGACATTTTTTTAATTTTCATTTTAATCACGACCATGAATTATGCCATTTTACTAGATGTATTTTTTTTTTTTATAAAAAAATGAATAATATTAACATAATAACAAATATCAATTAAAATTTTACGCCACATATCATCTATCAAAATAAGTATTATGGATATAATAAAGAATAATTAATATTAATAATAAAATTAAAACAACTTGTGACGTAACTGTATAATAATTTTCCTTCGAGCATAAATCCGTATTATCCCGGTCATATCATGTGTGGTAATGATTAATGAACTTTGATTTACGCGAACCAACACAGTAAAGAGGATTTCGAAGTATCTGAGTATATTAATAATTAAATTCTATTATAAAAAGGTTTATAACTTTGAATTAATAAATTACAAATAACAATATTTTAAATTTTGTTAATTCAAAAAATAATTTCGTTATAATTGATTAATTTTTTTTCACTGTTTATATGTAAGTTACTATTTAATTGTTAACCATCGTTCCTAAACAATAATTACGTTCTTTAAAAAATTTGTATTAAATACAGAAAAAACCGGGGCACGATGGACACCCTCAAACATACGCCAAAAAAATTTTTTATTACGACTAAATCCGACCACATTTTATGAGATTCTTTCACTCGTTATTAGATAAAATCCCCTGGTTTCCTCGAGAAATGTTATCATATGAAAAATTTAACTTTTCGAAGAAAAGAGAAAACTTTTATTTATCAATTTTTGAAGACAAGGCCGTCGATTCCCAGACTTTTTTTTTAATTATGAAAAATTGTGATCAATTTATTCAAAATATATATTGAAGCTATTTGTAACCGATACTTAAAAGCCACAAGAAATAATTAACGGCTTGGGAGGAGGGGGGTCATCGTACCTCGATTTTCCTATATACTCGGAAAGAAAATTCTACCAAAATTTACGATGTCAACATCGTAATCGTGGACTAGACTTTCATTGGCGTCAAATTTTAAATGTCTTATTTCAAAATTTACTATAGTCTTTGTTAAAACTACAATGTAAGTTGTATTCTTTACTATTTAACATCGTAATTTTAACAAAGACTATAGTAAATTTTGAAATAAGACATTTAAAATTTGACGCCAATGAAAGTCTAGTCCACGATTACGATGTTAACATCGTAAATTTTGGTAGAATTTTCTTTCCGTGTATTAAAACACATTGAATCTTTCATTATTATGTTCCATAAGAACCCAAAAAATTCATAACAATCGAAAAAAAAAATGCTTTTCGACATCAAATATAATGAAATAATTTAAATATTGCGGTAAAGAATAATGCATGAAATGTTTAGAGATTAGAAAAAAAACAGAAAATCAAAACGATATTTCCATAGCTTATATTTTGATAGACACCATAATTAGACTGATTACTGCGATTTGACATGTACTGTTTAATGTATGGAAAGCACAGCCAGCACTCGATCGTGATCTGAACACCACAATCGAAATTACTCTAGTAAATACCATTAGAGTTAATCATTTATGATTTATAATATAAAGCACATTATATCATACGTGGTTGCACTACGGTTCGCATATAGTACCTCACAACGGTGCTGTATTATTGAATATATTTGAGCAGATCCCGTTGTAACCAAAGTATCAAAGCTGAAGATTATATATAACGATTCTTCGGCATTATATCTCAAAGAACAAACTACAGACAGACATAAAGGAAGAGAGTGAAATTGAGAATGAGGGAAGTATACTACGCAGTAGACAATATCTTTGTCAAAAGCCTCATCAACAAACAGCTTCGTATTTATGTAACACGTAGATGGAATTAACACCCATGGAGTATCATGAGTATGCAGAGGATATGACTGGATGAACGCGCCTTCTAACAGTAGGGGGTTGAATCATCCCAACGGATTATTATTGTTATTATAATATGAACGTACATATAGATGTACGGGTTTACGGATTATACGACTGGAATTTTTTAAGCTTGGAATTTATAATCAAATATTTTGATTATCTTTTCTTCTCATTCTTTGTTTCTTCTCAAGTAACTCCCAAATTTTATTACATTAATTGTAGTTTTGAAAAATATTTATCTCAGTATTAATAAAATAAAACTGTAGCTGGATAATTAATGAGCATTTGAAATACAAGGTTCAAAAATACCAAATAGAATTAAATAAATAATTTCCATTAACACTTTCTTTTTTCTGCAATCGAATAGAAAACTCCAAAGCTCCATTTCGTGTAATATATCTCTATTTAATCTTCCTTAGTGCAGTTAAATGTTAAATTACAACAACATACAGCAAATAACTTTACTGGAACTACGACTTTAACTCAGCCTTTGACTTTATCTGTGTATTTACAGTGCATATAAGCAGAGGAAACAATCCCCAATATAACCGAGTACCTCCATAACAACAAAATTTACTTTTATCACTTCTTTTTTATTTTATTTTATTATTATAATTATTATTTATCAGATTTATTGCTATTATGATGCTTGTTGGTATTATTATCATTGTTATGAAGTCTCACGCGTTGATTGTCACAATGATGAAGATAAAGATGTCTAAAAGTATATGTTTTTCTTCGGCAATCTCATACTGGTACGCTAGAGTAACTCCCTGGCGAATGTCATGGTTTATTAATGAAAGAAAAACGTCGGATTGTCGGATGCTGGCTGTTACTGAATGGCTTGATGGGTTGGAAAACTGAAGAATTTATCTATTTCGCACACTTGGTGAATCACTGACTACACGGAAAAAAAAAATATTGTGCTCACCACTCAACGGTATCGTGATATTCACTCTCCTCGGTTGGTTATACATTGTATACGGAAATTCTTGGTCTATTGGATCGTGATTATCGCGATCCAGGCGGATCCCGAAACCATAAGATCATTTGAGGAAATCATAAAAACATTTGAGGTTAAAATAGATGAATTTATAACTTTAACTTCATTAAAATTTCATTTTTAGTTGGAATTAATAATTACATGTTAATAATTCTAATAAGTGCAATAAAAAATTAGTATTTAATATCAAGAAATGTAACCAAGTAATAGAATATACGTAAGTAATTGATGTAAATTTTTTATTAAATAATTTGGTTATGAGTGGTGGCGCTTGAGAAGTAGATCGCGATAATCACGATCCGTTTTGGTATGATATGGATACGTTAACTGACGATCACTATACATTTAAGTACATTCATAATCCGTAGGATCATTATAATAATAAGTATCTAGTGTTTCATTCATATTGATATATATATCGTGAAAATCAAGTTACAATTTAGTACTAATCACGATACAACTGTCGCTCTCCGTTGGTGAGCGATAATCGCAATATTTTTTTTTCCGTGTAGAAATTTGGGGAAAAATTTATACGCGAATCTTTACAATAAAATATATATATTTATAAATTTATAAACTTATCCAAGTGTTTTAATTATAGTTTTAATTTAAAACTAATGTTGAAGTATACATCTTTAATGTCAAAATGACAGCGCCTTTGATACTTGAAGCTTGTCTTGGCTTTTGGTATTTAACGATAATAACGCGAACAGGAAGTTGTCTTTACCCTCTTGCAAGCTCTTATCATCTCCATACGCTCCATCAATTTCATGACTGTTGACGATGAAGAACAACAGCTTTGTAATTAATTATAAACAAACTTTGTCTACACACTTTATGTCTACTCGAGTATCCTTCACATTGTGATATATTATGTAACTTTTAATTATCATATTCCTTACGCAATCATTTGTTAATTAAAACAATAATGAAGAAATAAATAGACAAAAAACCGCAAAAAATGATTGCTAAGTTTGGTCATATTTTGTCCAGCATATTTATAGATAAAGATGATATAATTATTTACTCGCGGATACTCGAACGTTATCTGAGCCGGTGATTAATACGGGTCGATAGAGTCAATTAACCGGAACACTCCCAATCAGATACGAATCACTCGTTCTCATTGATGTCTCATATAAGAGAGGGTAATTTGTGCACTTTATATTTATCTCTCTCTCTCATCTCATAAATCAACCATCTGCTATTGTATATTGGCTTTGAGTAATTTCACCAGAGTATTCGATCTGACGTATTATCGAGTTCACCGATGAAAGGTTTTTGATGTACACATTACCTATTTATCTATATATCTATATATATATTTATAGACATATTGAATTGAGCATTTATCGAGTAAACGTCAGCGCTAAACTCATGGCCATACTTAATAATGCCATAATTATAGGCGTCATCAAATTTTAATAGATTAATTAAATCGCCAAATAAACCGTGTTCGATTACTAACGATGAATTTACCATATTTACAGTAAATTTGTTTACTAACTATTTTCCGCTAGCATGAACTAACAAATATTTGCATTATAATTTATGATTTTACTGACTGTGCTTATTTTGATATGCAACATAATATTAATTTGAAATTTACGATGAAAAAAGGTCCCTGGAGATACGAAAGATCGATTTTGTCCTTTACCAATATGTATCAGTACAAAAAGAAGTTTTCATTGTTACCTACATTGAGTAACTATGGAAACTGTGTATATAGATAAGGCAGAGTTCGTGTGGTCGGCAAACTAGGCGGCTGCTTGTGAGCACATGCGTATTATGTATCATCTTATGATAAGTCAACGACAATCGTTTTTTGCAAAAAATATAAAAATTTTACAATTTTTGCGGGAAAAATATCAATTAAAGATTTTTGAAAAATAACATAAATACTCATCAAATTTTAATTTCGTTTCTCTTAAGCCGTTTCTTCATCACGGTACTGAAGTTAGCCGACATCTAATAATTTTTGGATTTTTCTAAGGACGAAAAAAAAAAAAAAAAAAAAAAAAAAATTACACTTCTAGATTTTTTGATTTTCTATACTTGCATATATTTTTTTCTTTTTTTTATTCATTTGTCGAAAGGAAAATCGAAAAATTATTAATTGTCTACTAACTTCAGAATCATTCCTTTATCACACACTTTTATCACTCGATATTTTAAATTAAAAACAAAAAAGCCCACTAGTAATCTCATAAAATTATTTTTATGTAAAGACTCATTCGCTGTCAATATATACCACTATTTTTTTGTGACTAAATTATACTTAAAGATTGATAAAAAATTTCTAGAAATTAAAGGAAACTAAAAATCGTACGTCAAAATAAAATGGCGGCAGAATATGATAGAAAAATAATTAAAAGATTGAAAAAAAAAAAAAAAAAACACTTGAGTGTTTGAACAAACCTTGGTGGAGAAATAATATGCAGAAGGGTGTCCTAATACACTTGGAGATTTGATTTAAATTGCTCCAAGTGTATTCCAGCTAAACAAACGTCACTTGACTGCTATTTCCCACCAGACGATGCCAGATGATTTGGCTCAGGAACTTGGACGGTATCAGCATCAGTAATTCACAACACTTTACACTAGCACTGAACACTCAACACTTCACTACACCACAGATACTTTGCACAATTTAAATAAATAAAAGATAAATGTTACAATCACTGCACAATTTTACACGACACCACAATACTGTGTTTTAATTTAAACGTAAAGAAGAATCTAGACTAGTACTGCCGTTCTCGATGATACTGACTGACGCTATTGGACCGCCAGTTGATACAAAACAATCGACTTTGCAACGTTCGACCGCCCCCCACTTTAACAAAAATTTGAGCGTCGAACACAGTGACACGCAGTAGCGCCATCTTGGCGCGAAATTTCAAAATTTAAATTTAATAATTTTATTAAAATTTATTTGTGTCAATATTTATATCAATTCAATTAAAAAGTATATTCGAAATTTTTTTATTTTTATCAATAATTTATTAATTATTCTTATTACTTGCGCGGTAAATTTAAATAACTGAAAAATAACTTATTAGAAATTGGAGAAAAATAAAAATTGTAAATCAAAATAAAATGGTGGCAAAGTATGATAGTAATTTTTAAAATATTAAAAGAAAAAAAAACACGCAACTGTTTCGCGGAAAAATTTAACAAAATTTCTAATTGTCAGCTATATTTGCATTCACAAAAACACAAAATTATTAATGAGTGTGAATGTAGCAGACATGAAGCAATTTATAAATTTTGAATAAATAAATAAATTAATTAAAACAAAGAAATTAAAAAAAATCTTGTACTGATTTTTGAAATATTTAAATACGCATTTTTAAATTTTTATTCCTTACATTTTATTTACTCATTTAAAAATTGAAGAAATTCCTAACTGTCAGCTACATTTCCATTAATTATTATTAAAAATTAGCTTTCACCGATTAAGTAACAACGAAATAAATGTTATTTAATAAAACCACTTTAAATTTAATATATATTTATAAGCAGTATCAACAAGTAATTACTTGAATTATTCAATTGTTTGTAACAATCAAAGACGAACGATGTCAACAAGTGCGATGTTGTAGTCGAACTGATATTAAATGGCGTCGCTGGTTATTCTGGCGCGATAATTTAAAATTTACCACTACTGCCACCTATAAATTTACAATTTCAAATTACGGATGTCATTTGCGCATGTACAATACAATTCATCCAGCATAACCTCATAGCCAACGTTTATTTATTTTCATATATTCGCTGTATTGATAAATATTTATTAATTTATATAAAAATATATATAATTTTAGTGGTATTCCTACGACATTCAATAATAATTATCATCAAATTTAAATTTAAGACATTTTATTAATTAATCAGGTAATAACTATTTAATTTTTATTAATTTAATTTATTTAAGTATAAGTATAAATATTTCATATTTACTTATAAAGATATTTATTTCTAGAAATGGATAAACAAGAATTCAAATTGGATGCTGGTTGTGAATTACGATTTGAAGTGAAACATAAAAAAGAAAAAGTATATTTGAAATTAAAAAGCGGATTTGCTGAAATATTTGGTACCGAATTAGTCAACAGAGAGGATTCTTATGAGTTCGGTTATGGAGCTCAGATAGCCGTATTTACTTATCATGGATGCGTAGTAGAATTAACCGGGAAAGCTGTGGGAGTTCATGTTGCCAATGAAACTCCGATGTATTTTTACTTGAACGCTCATTTGGCTCTAGAAGCGATGAGGGAGGAAACTAAAAAGAAAGATCTAGCTGAAGCCAGTGGTCGTGAAGAAGCCAGAAAGAAAGAAGGAGATGAAGCTAAAAAGAAAGAAGGAGCTGAACAAAACAATATACGTGGACCAATAGTCATGATTGTTGGCCCTAAAAATGTTGGTAAATCAACACTCTGTCGCATTTTGCTAAATTACGCCGTCAGGTCAGGAAGGAGTCCAATATTTGTAGACTTGGATGTCGATCAAGGTCAGATAACCATACCAGGAAATATCGGAGCTCTTACAGTTCAAAGATTTGCTGACGTAGTGGAGGGATTCAGTAAAAAGGGTTCGCTAGCTCTACATTTTGGTCACAAAACTCCTGAAAGCAACACGACACTCTACAATCGTCTGGTATCCCGCTTAGCTGACATATGTTTTGATCGAATGAAAGAAAAAAGAAAGGACAATATATCAGGAATAATTATCAACACGTGTGGATGGGTTCCTGATGAAGGTCACAAGCTTCTAACTCACGCTGCACGAGCTTTTGAAGTCGACGCAGTTCTTGTATTAGACAAAGATCGACTACGCAGTGATCTGAAGGTTGATCTGCCCCCATTTGTTAAAGTTGTCCTGCTACCAAAGAGCGGTGGAGTTGTTGAGACCAGCGAATCACAAAGACCTGAAATAAGAGACCAACGAATACGCGAGTACTACTACGGAATTGGTAAAACAGTATTGTCTCCGCATCCTATGATCATAAAATGGAATCAAGTTACAATCTATAAGATTGGGACTGCAGTAGTTCCTGATTCTTGTGTGCCACTGGGTACTAAGCCTGAAGACAATTTGACTAAATTAGTCACCGTTACTCCAGAACCCAATTGGCTTCATCATATTTTGTCGGTGTCGTATGCTAAAGCACGTGAAGAAGTTCTGTACAAAAACATTGCTTCGTTTCTTTGCGTTACCGAGGTCGACATGGTGCAACAAACTCTTCGCGTTTTGTCTCCGGTTTTGGGGCCGTTGGCTGGTAATATATTTCTGTTGTCTGAAATTCAGTTTATGGATAATTATTAAGTTTTTTATGAAGACTGTATATATTTTATATGTATATAACTATACTTGTTGTATAAAATTAAATGAAAATTTAAATTTTTTACTGTAATAATAATGAATAAATTTTATAATTTATTATAAATTGTGTTTTATTTTATTTAAAATTACAGGCAAAATAAACTACCAGAGATCTTACCTTTTAAGTAAAGAAATTAATTTTTTACTATTATAATTAATCACTTTTTGAACCTAAACGTAATTATGAGTGTGAATGTAGCAAACAGACAAATTTAAAATTTTAAATTAATAGAGTAAATAATTAAAATAATAATGTTTATAAAAAATGCACTTATTAATTTCAAATTTTTTCAAATGCGCATTTTTTTTTTAATTTTATTTTGTTAATTGTTTAAATCTTTGATTTGAGAAACCCCATAAGTCATCATTTTTACGACATTGAGTTTTTTGCATTTTTGTGTTCTTTGGATATCCCTCCATCGAAATCAATCAAAATATGCATCAAATCAGCGTTTAAAGTTTCACCACGCGGGTGATAAAATATCTCGTTTAGTTGAAAAACACCATAAGTCAATGACTAATGGGGTTTCTCAAATAAACATGCAATTTTAGATTTACAGAAATTATTTTCTTTCTGTTTTTTCACAGAAAAATATTTTTGAATTGCAATTGGTGCCTAAAAAAATTAATGATTATTATTATAATTTACGTATATTATAGTTCCAATACACATTTTGTACTTCATTTTATAAATATAATAAATAATTGACGTAGAAAAATTGAAAAATGAACGATTTTATAACTATTTTTTCCGTTTTGTTGAGAAACCCCATAAGTCAATCAACTTTAAATCATTATTATTAATCGTAGTAATTAACAATAAAATTTTGAATCATCGAATCTTTTTTAGGGGTGCTAACATTACTATTATTCATTATTAGTTTATGATTTTTATGCTAACGTATCTCAGAAAAATGTTTTTTGCTTCTCCTGAAAAATTTACTATTTTTGACTTATGGGGTTTCTCAAATAAACGATTCATTTACTCTATTTATTTATAATTTTAAAATTGCCTGATGTCTGCTACATTCACACTCATAAGTAATTTTGTAATTAGCACCGAGTTTTATTAGGATTTAAAAAATAATGTCTTTAATTAATAAAACTAAAATAAAAAAATTGATTGTCACGAATTCGAAATTTATAAAAAAATTAATTAAATTATTTAAATAATTATACAAATTTAAAATATCTTGAATTTTTATTTGGTTATTCAAAAATTCGTATTCCCGCGCTTTTTTCTCATTGGCTCTTTGTCGATAAAAATAAAGATAATTATTATTTATATGAAGCACATTCATAATTATATGCTAATATAAATTTAAACAATACATATTTAGTAATATATGTAATAAATTAAAATAAATGAGCAATGTCAGCAGTGGAAGATATTAATAATACAAATTTTCAAAATTTAGAATTAAAATTACGCGAAAAATTTGCTCAGCTGCAGTTTAAAGAGGTAATGTACACAGAAATAGTTAAATAAAGTTATAATTAAATTACTGTGATGAATATTTTAAGGAAGAGCTCATTAAATGTCAAGCACAATTGACAGAAAATGAAAATATAATTTGTAAATTACAAATAAATTTAGAAAATGAGCGAAGAATTTCCGAGCAGCTACGAGTTGAATTAAAATCAACAATGGAAATAATAACACAGTTGGAGAATGAAAAAATAAGAGGGCAAACGGAATTGATGCATTTGCAAATGAACTGGGAGAACGCACAAATTGGACGTGAAAATTTAATAGACCAGGCAAAAAAAAATAAAATAGAGAATGTACGGTTGCAGCGTACAAATAAAATACTTGAAGCTGAACTTGCTGAACAAAAAATGGTCAATAAATTAATCGAAAAATCGTTGACTGATTTGAACCAACAGATTAGTAATTTATGTCCCACAATTTACAGGTTTATAATTAAATCCCTTGATTTTTTTATTTTATTAATAATATTCTGACAGTATCCCCCACTTTTTAAAAATTTGAAATGACAACTGTCAGAAACGTATTAAAATTTTATTAATTAATTAAAAAAATTTAAAACCTTAATTGGAAAAAGTACAACGTAGTAATTTCGGCAGGGTATAAATTTAAAATAAAATTACTTTCAGTTGATATCAGTGGAAGTTAAACGAATAAATTTTAGCCTACGAAATTTGAAAGTTCAATTTTGATTACAAAATTGACATGAAGATTATATTGAAATTTATTTAACAGATTTCGTTTACTCCCAATTGATATCAATTGTGTGTAATTTTTTCTTGACAATTAAGTGATTGAAAATTTTTAAAAAGTGAAAGAGGGACACTGTCTGAAAATGGCCTTAATTATTAATACTTATATATTTCTGTAAAACTGTCTACAGTAATGTCGAGAGCTTAAAAAAAGAACAAGAGTGTCTTCGTAAATCTTTCAAAGCAATAACGCAATTAAATTACCGTATTGATAATATGGGACATAAAATTCTTGACAAAAGTAAACATGATAATAAAGAATTAGCAGAACTGCGTGAAAAATTATCACAATTACAAATAATGATGGCTTCTTATTTACCACGTGCTCCAAATCCGCCAAATATAAAAGTAAACTATTTTATTTCAGTATATACTTAATTGAATAAATAAATAAATATAAATTTATTTTATTACATCAGGCATGTCATGGATTAAGAGAGTTAACTGAAAAGCTCGAGGAGAACAAAAAGATGGACAAGAAGCTCGATGAGTTGTGCAAAAAATTAGAACGCATGGAGTCGACGATTTCCGACGAGTAAAAAAAATAATGATTGCTTGTAAGATTAATAAATATTAATTAATGACAGGTTAATTATTAATTAAAACACATGTTAATAGGATTAATATAAAATGTATTATAATTATAATAGTCGTCGTCGTCGATTTATCTTTAATTTGTTTTAATAAATTTGCTTAGTTGAGTCTAGATGAAATAAAACAATAATTAATGCAAAAACAATTATTAAAGCGCGCTGAGACTTTATCAATGAACAAATAAAAGAGATCTTCAATAAGTGATTGTACATCGGCCTTAGTATTATTCGTTGAATTGCGCATTTGCTTAGTTTTTTAATTTTTTTTGAACGTCTAGGAAGTTCTTACAGTAATAATAATTAATAATTATTATTATAATAATAATATCAACGCAAGAAATAAAGATATTTGTTCTATATCATCACATCACATTATAATTGTGATTTGTTTAAATTAATTAACAGTCATTAAGCTGAAACATCACAATATGTTACGGGTTAATTTTGTGTAAAAGCTATGATTAATAATATTTTATAATTATATTAGTTATTATAGTTATATAAAAATGAATTGTAATAAATTTTAATGATAATTAATTATAAAATAATTTTCAATGTTAATAATTTATCTCTCTTTGAGATTTATTTATAGATTTTTTACAAAAAAATCTTACTTACAAGTGATGTTTCGTCATAATCAAATAAATTTTATCATTTTTTTTTCTTTTTCTTTTTTTACTTTTTTTTCTTTATATAATTAAAAGGAAGAATAATTATTTCTTACGGTATTACAGATGCTTTGTTTTTTTTTCTTTTTTCTTTTTTTTATAAATTTGACAGTTATATCATTGTACTATCGAAATGAGCGAAAGTTTTATTGTAAAATGTTTGTAGTTTTATTTTATTCACTTCGTTTTTTTTTAATTTTTATTTCAAAGTCACATCTACCCGTAAGATGTCATAACATTTAATAATATTAATTAATTAATAATAGTAAAAAGAGTTCTGTGCAAGAGTGGATTTGGTCAACGGCAACCATCGTCCCCTGTGTTCCCGATATATATTTTTTTTTTCTTTTTTTTTTTTTTTTTTTTTTAATTAAAATAATATTACAAGATTGTGATTTTAATTCGTTAAAAATGATTAAGAAGTTTCGAATAATTTTAAAGCTCTAAGGCTCATAACGCACTGCCGTTTATTGTAAACCGCAACTGCAGCCTCAAAGATTTTTTTTTGTGTTGATGTTATGATTGTTGGTGGTGTTATTATTAATTGAAGTTTGTAAAAAATTTTTTACAATTAAAAACGGTAGACATCAAGGTGGCCTTTACAATAATAATGTAGGGTCAGAGTATAGTACATCGTGAGAGCCAATTCGGTGGTTTTCTCGCTGGTTCTGATGCTTTTAATTGATTTCCTCCGCTTTTCGGTGGATTCGATGCCTCCTATTAAAAAAATATTTTATTTATAAATAATATATTATCTACTACAAATAATCACTAAAAAAATTCCCACACAAAATCATAAAATTAAATATTTTGTAATTATGTAAACATAAAATCTTGTTTATTCCCGACAAAAAATTTTTTTTATAAATTTACTTTTTTTGTCAGACAAAGTTCTATTTTTTTTTTTTTTTTAAATTATAAATCTGCTGAGTCAAGTGATAAAAATTATTTACAAAAAAATTTTACATAATTACAAATATTTTAACATGCAAAGTAAAAATAAAATGATATGAAAACGAAATGAAAGCAGAAATAAAAGCAATTAAAATTTTCAAATTAAAAAGCACATTTGTCAAAAAAAACGAAAATACATTTAACATTTAGCCAATTGAATTTTACCTTCTTCCGTAATAGACCCGCACCACAAACAGATAAAGACATAAGGAACAGAGAAATAATAATTAGTAAGTAATTCAATATAAAAAAAAGAATGAAAAAAGTAAAATATGACACATTCTATCGATGTGAATAAAATGAAAGATTTCACAGAATGATAAAGCCAGTGACACAAATTCTATTTATTAAGTTACTCTAACTACCAAGAATAAATAACCGCGAACCAATAGTTAACACTTAAAAGTTTATGATTTCACAATGAAATTCATTGAATTATTTATTTTTATCATGTATTAAAAAATAGCTCCAAGTGATTTAAAATCTTACCAATTTTTTTTCCATTTTAGCTTTGATATCACGTGCTAGGGTGTAAAAAGCTTCCTCGACATTGATACTTGATTTAGCAGAAGTCTCCATGAATTTAATACCATATTCAACTGCTAATTGTTCACCTCTCTCTTTCGACACTTGTCTCCTGTCAGTCAATTCACATTTGTTACCTAGCAACATTTTTTCAACATCTGCCGATGCATTTTCTTCAATGTTACGAATCCAGTTCTTAATATTCTCAAAACTTTTTTCATTTGTTACGTCATAAACAAGCATTATACCCATCGCACCACGATAATAAGCCGTTGTAATTGTACGAAACCTTTCCTGTCCAGCAGTATCCCTATAAAAATAAAATCACAAGTAATTGACATAATAAAAAATTCCTCCATACATTAAAAACAAAGTTTATTAAAAAATTAATTACCATATTTGTAGTTTTATTTTTTTACCATCTAATTCAATTGTGCGTATTTTAAAATCGATTCCTGTAACAAGAAAAATTAATTAAACTTTAAATATTGGGCATTAAAAACAATAGTAGATATAAATAATTAATGACAGATTGAGCAATAACAATAGTAAAAAATAAGATTTGTCATTTATGTGATCATTGCCGGTTGATTAATAATTTATCTTTGTGTGCGCGCATTTATATATAAATAAATGGGTATGTATGAGTATAAGTATAAGTATATGTGTACTTAATATAAGTAATTTAATACTACAGCTACTATTCTGTATTCTGTAAGAAAAGTTTAATTATGCATGTATCATAGAAACTCATATATTAATGATACAACGTAGTCTTTGTTCATCGTATCGGTGAATTACTTAATTGCAAAACTCAGCCTACTTATACTTAATATTTGATTCTTAAAGAAAAAAAAATTATTGTTATTAATGCTGTGAGAACTAAAAAAAAACAGATAGTTTTTTATGATACTGAAGTTTGACAATGTCTAACAATTTTTGGATGTTTTTTAAAACGATAAATTATAAAAAAAAAATATTTGAAAAAATTGCACCTACAGCTCTTTTAATTTTCTACACGTGCATTTTTTTAGTTTTTATTTTTTCGTAATCAATTTGTTGAAAAAAAAATCCAAAGATTGTTAACTTATAATACTGGTTAGCCAACGTCTAATAATTTTTGAACTTTTTTAAAAACTATAAATTATAAAAAAAAAAATATTTGAAGAAATTGCACCTACAGCTTTTTCAATTTTCTACACGTGCATTTTTTTATTTTTTATTTTTTTGTAATTGATGTTGAAAAAAAACCCTAAGATTGTTAACTGTCTGTTAGCTTCAGGATCATAGTTTTTTTATCAATAAAAACCTACAACATCCAAATTAATGAATCCTAGGAACGATAGTAATTTTTCAGTAAATAAAAAAAAAATTTTATTATTATTGTAAAATAAAAAAAAATATAACCGTCAAGGGTGTGCCACTTGAACAATAACAAAAATATCATGATAATTTTTCATAACTTAAAATAACGGATTATTTAAATGACTTAGCAAGATCAAGTTCATACATAATACGAATAATAGTTGTGTAGTAAACTGGGTATTAATCTAATCGGATTAAAGACAATAGCAAGTAGTAACTAATAAATAAATAAAATAAAATATCATCCATACCAATGGTGGAGATAAAGGTTGTGTTGAATGCATCTTCGGAGAACCTGAAGAGCACACAAGTTTTTCCGACACCCGAATCTCCAATTAGAAGCAGTTTAAATAAATAGTCATATGTCTTTGCCATTATTAGTTATTGATTATGATATATATCTATTGGAGAATAAAAAGTATAAAATATTATAAATTATACGATGAAATTTCGAGTAACCTCAATATTGTTATTTAATCACCACTAAACACAGAATCTACACTTGTCGCATTTGACACTAAACTGCCCGTCCCCGTGCCCGGATGTTTCGTATCTCGTAGCTCTTGTCGTCGTTATTCGTTACAACCAACTTACAAGACACTAAATATATATATGTATAATACATACACCAACAATTAATGACGATGATGGTATGATGTTGTATCGATATCGATAAGTATGATGCTATCTCCGTTCTCTAGTTTAATAATCAATTGCGTCGATTCTCGATTCATGAACTACATTAAATTATATGTATAAGTATATGTATATGTATATATATGTGTATATATGAATAATTAAAAACGACGTACGTTGTCTAGATTCTACAGGCGAGTTGAGTTTACAAAGAGTCTAGACTTAGATATCGCACACTTGTGGTTAATAAAGAAAAAGAAAAAAAAATTTAATGATGACAAAAACTCTTGATGAGTGTAGTTGGTAGTGTCTGATGACTTCAGACAGCAGCAGCAGCTCCAAAGATGCCTAAATGTATGTATTATAACTTTTTATTGAAAAAAATATACTGGACTGGGAATGTGAATATATATTTTGATATATTTTTACAATGAACAATGAGTGTTTTGTCGTACAAGAAATGTATCGTCGTGAACTCTACATTGTATTTTTAATTATTTTGCTTTTGATTTCAGTTGATAAAATCATTTACTGTGTCATTCATGAGTGTGAATGTAGCTGTCATTCAAAAATTTTTTTAATTTTTGAATAAATAAATAAAACGTCAGTAAAATAAAAATTTAAAAATGTACATTTAAATAATTGAAAAATCAGTACGCGCATTTTTTATTATACTCTTTGATAATTCATGAGTGTGAATGTAGCAGATGTAAGACAAATTTTAAATTACAAATAAACAAATTAAAAAAATAAACACAGTTATTTTCAAATTTTATTAATTCGCATTTTTTATATTTTTTTAGATTTACATTTAATCCACTTATTTCGAAATTTAAAAAATTGACAACTGACAGCTACGTTCACACTCATGATAATTCTTGGATTTTTTTTTACGCTAAATTATAAAAAAAATTATGACAGAAAAGTTAATGGACATCTAACAATTTGTAAAACTGAAATAATAAAATAAAAATAAAAAAAAGCACGTTTAGAAAATTAAAAAATGGGTGCGTGCATGTTTTAAAATTCAATTTTTTTATATGTAATTAAAGAATTGTCTTATGTCTGATACATGTGCACAGATAAAAAAATTGCACCTATAGTTTTTTTAAATTTCTACTTGTGTATATGTTTATTATATTTGTTTTTTGTAATTGATTTCTAAAAAAAACTCGAAAATTTTTAATTGTTTACTAACTTTAGGATCATCATTTTTTAAAATTTCATTATTTGAATTTACTAATTTTTTTAAGGGTTAGCAGAACTAATTTAATTTTCAAATTTTACTTGTCTAATCACATTTTAACTAATTACGTCACTCGAATGATGAAAATTTTCCGAAAAAACTTATTTTACACATTTTCAGAAGCTACAAAAATTACGAGTGTGAATGAAGCAGACATCAGACAAATTTAAAATTATAAATAAACAGAGTAGATACTTTACAAATATTATTTTGTAAAGTATTTACTCTGTTTATTTATAAATTTAAATTTGTCTGATGTCTGCTACATTCACACTCATCACTGTTTTAATGTTTTAAATTTACTGCGGCTAAGTTGGTAAGAATTAACTGTATGTAAATAAATATGCACAACGTGTTTACTTGTTTGCTGTCAGTAAACTTTAGCTGGAGGTGAAAAAATAACAAAAACAATTTGTTCGTACTGTTAAACAATGGAAGATATTTATCAATCATATACAGCAAATGCTTCTGCAAAATTAAATATTGCTGAGTATTTTAGTCAATATCAAGGTGCTAATGAACAATTACGCACGACTATACCTATGAGTAAAGAAAAATTAGCCGAATTGTATGAAAGTATTAGGTAAAATTTATTTTATTATTTATTAATTGAGTCGTAATTATTTTTTAGTCAAGTATTTTTTTTTTTGCAGCATTGATCAACTGGGGATTGAGGAGGAATCAGCAGTTACTGGACACCGACGAGTGACACCGAAGCTCGAAGCCAAGAAAATAACAAATGACACAAATTTACAAACACTAGCCAAATTAAAAGACAAGTACATGGATTATCTACCAAAAGTATTTAGACCCTCATTGAAATATCAAAGTGAGTTGATAGTTAACTACAACGATCCGATAACGAGTGGCGCTAAAGCGGTACCTGGGAAAGATTTGATTATATTTTTACGAGTGTACGATCCATTTGATTATTTTAAAAAAGAACATCCTCAAAGACGTCAACGGATATCATTGATGCACGTGATAGGAGTACTGGGCTGTCAAACGCTAGCTGATTTGCGTGATAAAATTCATTGTATATCTGATACGTCTGTTACATTAGAAAGTAGTAATAATCCTCATGAGTATACCGAAGTATCGAACAAAGAATTATATAAATCATCATTTTTTTACATTGAAAACACGTTTTATAACGACATGAGAGATCCGCAAAACCATGACAATAGTTTACCGATACGCGAATGGGCCGAGAAACGTAATTTGGGACCGTTCAAAACAGAAAAAATGGAAGACGTCAGAATAGATTCACTAGTTGTTAAATTTGGATACCCTTGGGTGTATCAACATCAAGGAAACTGCGAACATTTGATTGTTTTCAGTGACGCGAGATTCGTAGCACGTGATGACGATTTGGCAATAGCTAATTATCCAAGAGTCTATCGGGCTAAACCATCTAAGCAACCTTCGTGTATGATCTGCGAACGAATTGTCCAGTGGATAACATTCGACAGCGATCGAGTACCTCATGATTCATTTTTCTTCTGTGATAAATGTTTTTTGTCATTTAATTACAAAGACGATAAAAAAATAGGTAACTTTAAAGCCTATCGTTATCCTTATGATACTGAATTAATGAAAAAAGTTCGTAATTGCTTAAAAGAAAATAAATAAATGATAATTAAGTATTTTTAAATTAAATTGCACATCATTATTGTTCTTTATTTTATAAACCTTTTAAATTTTTTTTTCGTATCAAATTTTCTAATTTTTTCATATTATTTTTAGCACTTTGAGCATTTGGATTTATTTCTAATGCTTTGGTATACATTTCTTTAGCTTTATCCAGTTTATTCCAGCGATGATACAGCACACCTATAATTTAAATGTCTTATTTATTTAATTGAATACTAAAGTACTTTTCATGATACCAGTATCGAAACTTAAAGGTTCAGTATCTCTACAGACAGCCGAAAGAAGGGCGGAAATAAACTTGTTTTGTCCCGAGGGAACAAACAATAGTATATTACACACCTAGGGCAGTAAAGTAAAAAATGTCTAAGATCACATGTAATTGTTAGCTGAGGCGAAGCCGAGAAAGGAGGAGAAAAATAATGTTTCTGACTGGCTGCTGGCGATAAAACTTTGTTCCAATGGTAATCATGAAAAATATAGTGTGTAAGCTCAGGATGAAACTCAATTTCAGACTGCGGTTGATGTCAACCAACTTTAGCCTGGTCTGAAATCGTTTTGTTTCATCTCTGATTACACAATATACTATTAAATTTAAATAGTTTATTTTTAAGTACCAAGATTTGTAAATATTGTAGGATTTGTAGGATCTAAAGCAGCAGCCCGTTTAAATTCTGCTTCAGCTTTTTCAAAACGCTCCAACTTCCCCAAGATATTAGCGATATTTAAACGAATTGTCGCGTCATCGGGAAGTAATTTCGTGGCTTTTTCACCTTCTCTCAATGCTTTCTCTTGCTTACCTACAACAATAAATAATTAAAGATAAAGAAAATTGACTACATATTTAATATTTAAACATTACCCATATCATCTAGGATTCTGATAGTATTTATCCAAGCTCTCCGATGCTTTGTATCTTGTCTAAGAGTTTCTGTCCATGCTTCTAATGCTTTCGTGTAATTCTTTTGCTCCAAATACTGTAAAGAACATTTCTGAGTAGATATAAAAAATTATTTTATTTTAATTAAATTAAAACAGAAAAAAATACCAGAAGGCCTAAATTGTAGTGACAGTCAGGACAATGACGCCTGTGCGATAAAGACGTTTCATAACAACGCTTAGATTCTTCAAATTGCTTGAGCGCAGCCAACACGATCCCCAAATTCATCCAGGCGGCTGCAAAATCCGGTCTAAACTTTAATGCATTTATAATAAAATACTTGAGGCATATTAAATATAAATTAAATAATTAAAACATAAATTTGAACTCACTGCAACCCAACAGCTTTTTTCAATAAATCTTTAGCTTCTTGGTATCGCTTTTGATTGTTTAGTAAATTTCCAAGATTATTCATCGCTTGTGCATATTGAGGATTCAATCTATCAATTAAATTAATTAAAGTATTTTTTAAGAATATTAATAACTCAGACTTACCGTAAAGCTTCAAGATATTCAGCTTCAGCCAACGTCGTATTACCAGAATCTGCTGCATTTTTGGCAACATTGTAATGCACCTTAGCATTAAGTGGACATACACTAAGTCCTGAACGGAATAATGAATGTTCATTTTTCCATTGATCGCTACGCATCCATGAACGTGTGAACCACGTTATTACTAGCACCGTATACATAATTAAAGGCATCCGTGATCTATAAAATCTACGTGATAATTTTTGTAAACCCATAACAACAATAAAACAGTAGCCTGCTGATGGAAGATAAAGGGTTCTTTCAGCCAATACAAATCCAACAGTAAAAAATAAATTACTCGCTGGTAAGAATGGTACTATCAACATACATAATCCAAGTGATACATATCTGAAACGATATTAAATTAAAAATTACAGGCGTACAAATTAGGTTCAATTTAAATCGAATGGAATATATCTATTCGATTCGAATCTTTTCGAATTATTCGTCAATTTTATAATTATTCGTAAGCTCTAGAATTATTTGTAACTTTTCAAATTACCCGATTCGAAAGAAAATTTTAGTCAGCTTTCAAGTATTCAATTTTTAATTAATAGAGAGCTTAGTTTTTAAAGTAACCGAAAATAATTTTTTCATAGATTCGTATCTGAATTCTATTTACCTCTATCAGAAATTTGAATTAATGGAAAAACTATGACAATTTTAAGTCATTAAAAAAAAAATTTATGAATACTTCTAAAACTTTCGAATAATTCAAATATTTAATTCGAAGTTCGATTTAATTCGATACGAATAAGACGTAAGCTCGAACTATTGGTACACTGCTATTAAAAATGTAATAATTAAAGAATCATTTTGTCATATTAATTATGAAACCTCACCTAGTATCTCTGTAAATTTTTTTAGTTAAAAAATATTTAATAAAAAACACTCCAAAAATGAGCCACAATAAAATAACAGGTAATAATCTCAATTCAAACGAATTAATAATAGGCACACATCCCATTGACCAATCAAACGACAACCACTGTGGACACATCAATAGCCACAAATTCAACGACCAAATATATTGATAATTAATATAACGCATAAAAATGTTATTTATAAATGAAGATGGATTATCAACTGGTTGAAAACTCGGCGCAGAGTAACCCATCAAGTTAAATCTTATTGCCAATAAAAGCCCACATGTTATAAACAATACTATGCGTACTAAACATTTATATTTATTTTTTTCAATAATATTTTTAATAGACTCCTTCTTTAAAATTAATATAATATCATATATATTTTTTTTATTAACTATTGTCAAGTCATAAGCGTAACAAATACCCTGTAATTAAAAATATTCTTATTAAATTATTTTTAAATGATTATTTAATACTAGGGCTCATTTTTTTGAGGATAAATTAAACATCAGTTATTTTTCTGCGATACTGAAGATAGTCGTCTAATAATTTTTGAATTTTTTTAAAAATGACAAATTATACAAAAAAATGGACTTATAGTTTTTTTAATTTTCTACATGTGCATATCTTTAGTTTAGTTTTCTTTCAACAATTAAATAAATTAAAAAAAAAAAAATACTAAAAATTGCACACATAGAAAATTAAAAAAACTCAAAGTGCAATTTTTTCAAATATTTTTATTTTACAATTTATCGTTTTTAAAAAAAATCTAAAAATTATTAGACGTCGGCTAATTTCAGTATCATATTTTTTGTTTTCTTCATTGTAATTAATTTAAAATGTAATTAATCAATTAATTTAATACTTACAATAGCAGTAATACCGATTTCTTTGCAAAGCATCGCATATGTAATACATAATATACACATCAACAAATTTTTAATAAGAATAATTAAATTTTTTTCATAAATACAACGACTGTAAAATAATACTGATAGCCATACAAATATTGCACATAAAATATCTGCTCTACCAACGATTCCCGCGACCTATTAATTAAGTAAGTGGTTAAATTATTAATTTATTTATTTATAAATAATAATAATATAAAATACTCACAGCTTCACAGTGAATAGGATGGACAGCAAACAACGTAGCAATATAAAATGCTAGGTGTCTCGCACTTTTGTCTAATAATTTTCTAAGTAAATGATAAAATAACATACACGCAGACGTATGAAGTATCAAATTAAAAATATGAAAATCTATTGGATTAAGAGAACCGCGTAACCATCGTTGAAATATGAACGTCAAAACGGTAAATGGTCTGTAAGATCGATGGCTCTGTTTATGAGTAAGTCTGTTGCCCCAGAAATCATTTCTGACTAAATTTTTGAGAATTTTAATTAGTGATCTTGACGATGATGATGCTGATAATGATGAGGGTGGCAACGCTGATAAAGAGACATCAGGATTATTTAATATTGCCGGGGAATCATCGAAGACGAATGACCCATTCCAAGAACTTATGCAGCAAAGAGACGATATGAAAATTATAGACAGTGCCAGCTTTGGTGGTACAGCTAAAAAAATTTTGTTTAATCAATAAGTCGTTGTTGATATAATAATAAATATGAGGATATGAATTTATAATTTACGTACCTGGTAAACAGTTAGCCTTAACTTTCATATTTTTAAGGGCGGCATTTATGTATATTATTTAAGTAAAAATATATTTTCCAGTGTAATTTAAACATTTATAAGTCAATTTGTAAATTTATAAACAAATAATAAGCAATAATAATAGTTATAGTTATGATGGTTTATAAACTACGAGTATGAAAAAACATAATAAATTGTACAAATAGTCAACAACACAGGAACAGAGATAAGAAGACAGTGAACAGGTCTTTTTGGTCAATAAAAACTGCCACCTGGTGTGCGGTGTACGCTTATATATGTATATATTACACCTACATAATATACAGGAACCACATACTCATGGATACACCCATCATACATTCACAATTAAATTGATTTTCTTTAAATATATATATATATATATAAGTATGTATGTCATATAACTTATGTATCTTTATATTTATTGTTTATTTTTTTTTATTATCGGCATTTATCAATAATATAATTTGGTCTTTTTAATTTATGAAAAAGACTTTGACAATAAATCTATAGATATGTATAAAATATTTATTTCTTTACGCATAATATGATGGGGGGACAATAAGATCTTGGAGTATACACAATTGTTCTTCGGTGAAAGATTGTGCATGCGATGCCCAGCCGTCATAATGTGTTCGTTTGAAATCACCCAGAGTTTTTCTTATCGTTGACTGTAAATAAAATTATCATTATTTTTATTTATTACAGATCATGTAAATTATGTTCGAGATGAGTATGAATGTAGCAGACATGCGACAATTTATAAATTTGAAATAAATAGATTAATTTAAATGAAATTTTAAAAAATGCGCGTACTGATTTTTAAATTACCGGAAGATGAATTTTTTTATTTTTATTCTGCTTACATTTTATTTATTTATTCAAAAATTTAAAAAATTGACAATTGTCAGATACATTCACACTCATTGTTCGAGTGATTATTGATATAAATTAAATTATATCGTTTATTGGATAAATTACTCAGTCTCCAGCCTCTTTTTTTTTTTTTTTTTTAAAGATTTTTATGACACAAGAATGAATTTTGGACTGATAAAAATTATGACCCGGAAGTTAGCAGACAATTCAAAATTTTCAATTATTTTTTCAACAATTCAATTAAAAACAAACTAAAAATATGCATATGTAAAAAATTCAAAAAACTATAAGTGCAATTTTTTGAAATATTTTTTTTTTTTAATTTATAATTTTTAAAAAAATCTAAAAACTATCAAACGTCTGCTAGTTTCAGTATCATTGCAAATTAATTTATATATATAAAAATATGTTAATTTTTGGCAAAGTCCCAATAAATTCATCTAGTGTGAGGAAGTAAATAATTATGTCTTAAAATTTAGATAATAAAATATATAGGTGGGGAGAGGGAGGTACTAGTAGGCGGTTGGCAATCGGAGGACGAATTTTTGGTTTCAATTGTCTGCTGATTTCCAATAGATTAATTATCATTTTAAATTACTTACTGGAACAGGTTGAGGATCATTGAGACGCATATTGAGATATTCAAAAATGGAAGGCACATATTTCGGTACATCATACGGATGAGCCCGTATAAATGCGCATAAACCAAGTACACCAGCATGTCTAATCCGAAGATCATTTGGATTTTTAATTTTAATTTTTGATTTTACTTTGAATTCATTCTGTAAATAAAATTAAACAAAAATCAATACCTTTGAAATAATTAATAAAATAAAATAAATTACCAGTAGAGCCTCCTGTTCATCTAGAAAAGCACAATGAAGCAATCCACACAAAACTTGGCCAGCTTTCTCTCTGACTTCCAATCTTTCATCAGCAAGAAGCCGCAGAACAATTTCTTGGATCCGTTCAACCCAACTTTCATTACTCACAATAACTCCCATGTTATGAAATACAAATACTTCAATAAAACTGAGACAAGTAGCTCGTGAAGACCACGAAGAAGCTTTGGAAATATCAAGTAGTGCATCTAGTATTGCATCTATGTCCCGAGGAAGTGTTAAAGCCTGAGCAATAGATGCTAATGAACGCGTACATGTTGCCCTCAACTCATCATCAGTATCACAGTTCTCCAGTTGACATAAAATTGGTAGTAATTTAGCACAGCCTGGTATTATCCCATTAGACATCGCTAATGAAGAATTTATCAGCCATTTACATATTATTTTTAAAATACTTATATCATTGGCACGCATAAGTGTTGTTTGTTCGCTTCCAGTAGTCTCAAAAACATCAGCCAACTCCAGTAATTTTGGTAAAACACGATCCATCAATTCTTGAGCACGTGGAGTTGGACGATTTGCTTGGAATGTACCGGCATTGTAATCAGCCATGAATATCATCATTAACAATGACCCAAGTGTATTTCTTACATTTTGGAAAGGATTTGCCAGTAATTTTTTTTCTACTCTAACTAAAAGCCGTTCCATCAACTCAGCAACACGCCACGACTGCTGTTTTAAAGCTGACTGCAAGATATACAAACGCTGGCATTCATTGAAAGACGATGAGCTTTCAAATTTAGGCTCTTCCATCAAGCACTCTAGTATCCAGTGATGTTTATTCGGATCACGCTGTGACAATGACGCGGCAAAACAAAATTCCCAGTCATGAATAGTTTCAGTAGTGACATTGTCCAATGCTGTTTTAATTATTGGCGTAAGTTGCTCCCAAAATTTAACAATCATGTCAAACGGCCAGTGTTTCGACCCACGTATCATACCGGCAATTATCTCAGCAGCGCAACGCTGGCTACTCTCTTGTTTCTGCTCAACCAGGGATTTTAAATGTGGAATAAATAAATCCATATGACGAATACCGTAATTACTAAATATACCTTTGTACAATAGAGCGCGAGTTAAATTAAATTTATCTTTGCCCTTTCTCTCTTCTATACTATTAAATTTAAGTAACTTTTCAATATTCGAAGGCTCAGCAAAGAAATTGTCTATCAGTCGTTCAGATTCTGTGAGCTCGTGATTTTGCGGATCAAGATTTGGTTGCATTAGCGGCGAGGCATAAACCTCAACTTTACTTGCTTTGGTATAAAAACCAACGTACCGTTCATGAACAAATCTATCTTTGTTCCACTGGTCCTCAGTTAACGGACGTGATTCGTAATTGTACTGTAGCCATTTGTTGTCAGCTCTCAAGCCTGGTTTTAATTTTCCAACCCAAGTGCATTCAGTGTCTTCAGGTCTTTCTTTCTCTTCAGGAATGTCGATAGTAATCTATAAATAAATTAATAAAATCTCCATAAATTATTTAATTTACCTACAGCTTAAAATAAAAATAAATCTAGTCAATTACCTTCACATGTTTACGTTTTTGTTGACGCAGAATACACGCAACCATGGAAGTTGCAATTTTTCTTTCTTCTAATGAGTCGTGTACCAAAGCGTTGAGATAAAAATTAATAACTTCCGGTGGATATGGACGATCTAAATGAGCAATGTCTTTTATTAGTCGCATTCCCATTGCGCGCTGTCGCCAATGACAATTTGATTGAATCGCATTTAAAATATCACATATAAGTTTATCGTAATTTTCAAAATTATCAGCTTCTTGTTTTTTGAGCTCACAGAGCCCTTGATTTATTTCAGTGCCGTCCGGTCTAACTACTGAAGGTTTTGGCGCGTAATTCCATAATTCAGTGGCTATTTTAACGCATTCGTCGGGTACTTCGAGTTTTAATGCCACTGTTGACAACCCGTTGCTGATAATGTCTAGCGAAGCATTTTTTAAGCGAATTATTGACATTTTCTCAGATGGTTTTGCGATAACAAGCGCTGGCCAAAGACTTCGTAGGAATGACCAGTTGCGCGTTGTTATCATCGCATTTGGCCGAGGCCCCAAAAGTAAAAACAGTAACCCCTAATTATTAATTAATTGTTTTAATTATTTAAATTTAATTGACAATTTTAAAGTAGCTATAAGATTTTAAATTATTTAAATAATATATACCTTGTGCGCTTCATGATACTCGTCTGGATCTTTGGTTAAAAGGTTGAGAATATGTGGCATAAAAATTTTACGAGAGTAAGGGAAGAATGGAAGAGCTTGAAAAATAAGTTCCTGTGAATGAATTCGTAGACTTGTATATCTATTCGTTGCCATTTCGAATAATTGTAACATAATGTGTTTGTAATAGTCAGTTAGATAAAAAACACGTGAATAAGTTCGTAAATCGTGTTGCAATTCCGTGCGTTCCATTATAAAATCTGGTAAAACTTTTTTACGTTTTACTAATTCGTCTTTCAAGTCAGCCTTTATTTGCTTCCAGTTAGCCCAATGCCTTCGATGTTTCTCAATTGAGCGACACTTGCCAAGTAGCAGTAGGCTCCATATCTATTTAAATAAATGGTTATTATTCATTTAAAAAAAAAAAAAAAAATAAAGTCACGGAAGATTTACCTGAACCAGATAAAATAAACTCTTAGTATCATCTTCTGAATTTTTCAACATCGCAGCCTGTAAGTCTGTCATTATTTTCAACATACACTGACGTACGTTACTACCATCAGGCATTTTCACTTCACCCTTAACTCCAACAACAGGGATAAACGTACTCAATGCCATTTCTTCAGTTATTTCTTCAGCTGGAGGTGGTAAATAGTCGCCACAGCCATCGAGAATCGAGTGAATAATATTCAAACTTGTCAAGAGATCTTGTCTGTAAAACAAAGTAAAGATTAGTATAAAAAAAAAATTTAAAACGATTAATCCTGCGGTACAACTCCAGAACTTCCCGCCGTTTTGAAGCAATCAAGGTCCAGTAATTACTTGGAAATTTTTAAGCTCAAAAAACTGTCAGACCGAAAGAAAATGCGTTTCACTGAAAAGAAATAATTTTTGTCCGACGATATCTTTGTAACAAATCAACTGATTCAAGCGTTTTTGGCGGCAATTAAAGGAGCTCACCAATACCTAGAACCAAACACATTGTGAGGCAAATCGGGCAAGTGGTTTATGAGTTGTACGAAAAAAGCCTAAAAATCAAAATCTAATCAGTTCTAAGTCTTGATGAGTCCTTTCGATTGCCACCAAGAACTTTCAAATTAGTTGATTCCTTCCAAAGATATCGTCGGACAAAACAAATTTACATACACATGGACGTGCATCTAAAAATGGTCAGAATAGTTTTCTAGGACCTCAAAACGTCAGTATCTGTTGAAAACTTGATAACTTCCCTTTTTTTTTAAATTTAAAATTTTAATAGCGGGAAGTTAAAAACTAAATTGATTTAAAATAACTTTACCGTGTAATATTTGAACTTTCATTGGTGCAGTACTCTTGGATCTTGGCAATCTCAATAGGAATAAATTTCGTAAAGATATGCTGCATGGCTCTAATTTCTTCTTCCCCAGGTACATACCAGTGCATCTCAAGACTACCAATATCAGAGCCTTGTCCCCAATACAAGATATAAGGATAATTAGGATCATTAAAATCTTTTCCATTCCACGTAAACTCGTGAGTTAGTATAATATGTGACAATGAAGTCAATAAATTTCCCAATATTTTACTGGCCATCTTGCTGCCCTCCCGAGACTTCAAGTGCAAGGTTTTATCAAGGATGTCAATCAAAGTATCCATGTAAGGTAATAAATTATTCCCCTGAGTGCTGATAACATTAGACAGGAGTAGCATTGGGTACAGCAGTCGGTCTTCGACAGTTTCTTCTTTGGCAACGTCACCTTCCTCCAGAATTTCAAGTATAGACTGTGAAAGAGTAGGCAATAATGATCTCAATGTCTCAACGCCGTTTACACGCGCGAAACTCTGGCACAGTGACCCAGCCAGCGGTCCAGAGACACGTGTCTCAAGAACACGCTCAGATACAAACGCACGTAGTTTGTGCAAAGCCGATCGGAATATATCGTCGCTAGTACGAATCAGTAAGACAGTGCAAACAGATGTCAATGAATACTCAACCATTGTCTCAAGTCTCGTTTTCATGCCGTTGTTTTCTTGACTCTCGTGCGATACGTATTCCAGAGTACTCGATTCAATAAGTGAAAAAACCCGGTCAAAAAACTGTAGAACAAAGTCTTCAAGTTGTGACGTCTCTTCACAAACAAGTCGTTCATCTTCATCAAGCAGTTCTGAGGCAGCAGCTTTTGAGCAGTCGGCAATTGGCATTACCATCGCGTAGAAAAAAATTAAACGAAAAGTTACGTATGATTTTTTAATATCATTAGCATCAATACCAGGCAAGGATGAAAATAAAAGTGATATTATTCTTGATGGACCCTCATTGTAAGTGTATCCTTCATTGACGTTTCTTTTTCCTTGGGCCATTGGTCGAGCAACGGCAGTGACTGCCATCATTGCGGCAGTCAATTTGTGCGGTTCTGTCAGAGAATCTAATGTCGAATACAGACGTTCAATCACACAGGGAATAACCATATTGGGCCTTACTGTCGCCAGCAGACGGAGTACTTTGCATGTCATGATGACACTTGAGTGTCCAAACATCGCAGTCATTGCTACAGGCATCATACACTTAACAAAAGCATCAACATCGGCATTTGTCAACTTATGTGTGTCTGGAATCGGTAGCTTCCACGTGCGTTTTCCAAAACGTTCATTATGCAGACGCAGAACAAACTGCGAGGCGAGTTTGCTCAATAAATCTTTTAGCTTTTCAACCCACGGTCCACTATTGGCTTGATAAAAATAAGTCTCAGTGGCCTTTAATAATTTTTCTAAGTAAACTTGTCCACTAGATCCATTGCCTAAAGTAGCGACAATCCACTCGGCAACGGACTGCATACCGAGCTCATGAGTTCTACCACCAAGAGTTTGCTTATATGTTACCGGTAAATTTAAATTACGCATAAAGCGAGTAAACATCAGAGGTATATAAGGCTCCCAATCGATGTAACCGATGTTATTCCATGCGAGTTTTGACATCAACATCATCAAAGAATGCTCCCATGAAGTGCCATTGTGAAAAATCTCCCAGAGTTTCATGAACTCTTCAAACCAAAGTTTGTAGCCTACATCATGATCTTGTGGCATCATTTGAACCGGCAGAAAACATTCCAAAAATGTGAAGGTTTGATCCATTTGCGGGGAGTCGACAAGACATAACTTGGGTCGCAATTCGTCTAATATTTCTTGAGTGGCCGTAACCTTTTTTATTAAAAAAAAAAATTTTAATAAATTTAAATATAATTCAATATTAATTGCGACTAACAATTGCTGGCAATACTCACGGGGAAATAGGTCTTGGCATCGTGAACCAGAGAATGAAGTGTCTTTCCCATATAAATAGGTACACGCTGCATACCCAGTATCACCTGAGACCTTTTATTTCTCTTCATCGTACGAAACATCAAGTCATAGAGCGGCCTCCATGGCAACTCCAGCTCAGTTGGCGCAATCAATTCTTTCTTCCTGCAAAATTCTCATGACATCATCCATAATGACTTCGTTTAAAAAAATAAATATTCTCACCTCATTAAACTGGTCAGTGTACTGCTGAGTAAATTAATTAAAGACGGTTCTAAACTAGGAATTATTATCAACTCATACATCAATTTAATAAATAAAATATGATCATCTTTAGTAAATCGGAAGTGATAAAGCTTCAAGTACCTGAAATAAAAACAGTCATCAATACAATTTAAAAATAAAAGTATCAAGATCTAATAAAATAAAATAAAATAAAATAAAACAAACTCTTACATTCGTAATTTTAAAATAGCCAAATAGCAATCAGGTTGAAGACGTCTCAGCATAACAGCACGACCCAGCTGGCCTTTGATGTCTGCCAAAAGGACCTTGGCTTCCTCGTCCAATTCCTCGGCATAAGGCAGCAAATTATTATACTTGCATTCAAACTGATATTGCAAACTCAAGCTGTCTGTTGATGACTCCATAATATCGTCCTCCTCTTCACGTTGAAGCAACGTATCGATAACACCAATCATTGTCACCTCCAATTGCTCTTCTCTTTCTCTACTTTTAATTTTATTTTTTTATTTTCTTTAATTAGCAGCTTTAGATTATTAACGGAGATAATTATCTGTGTGTCCTATCGTATATAATCTGTTGACTATTAGGTTATCTATTGAATGAGTTTGAATGAACACGCAAGACTAACATCCAATGGTGCATTGTAAGCATTATTTAACATGCCAAGACGAGTCGATTATTTCCATTCATTTTCATCGAGTCACGTTTTTCGCGCTAGCAGCCATATTTGATGGACATTTATTTGTTACAATACATATACATACACATATATATTTACGAATCTGCGACAAAGGGACGAATTAAAATTTTTAAACTTCTATACAAACAAATATATACGTGCGTGTGCGGATAGATTGGAGAAAGTTGCCAATCACTAGATGAATAGACTAGAGTACTAGTAGCTATCCCACTACCTAACCTACTTCATGTGTGATATATATGTATATATTTACAAATGTCATGTACACTTCAAATGAGTCATGCTCCAAACTAATTAAGTATGTGATAAATGATAATTGCTGATAAATTATATTTATTAATTCATTATTGACAAGTAATTTTAAACTTTAATAAATAATTTATATGAATAAATAGGAATGGAATTAGGAATTTAAATGTTATAGGAGTTTTGGTATTTTGAGGTATTTATAGTTTTTTTTATCATGCAGAGAATTTCAACTTGACTTTGATGCATGAAAAATGACGTGAGTTGATAAGGATTGACCAATTGTAATTTGAATTGAAATTTACGTGGAAAAGTTGACCAATCACAAGTGATTTTTAACCTGAAGAAACAGATTGTAAAGAGCGCGAAGAATAAATGGTCATTTTTAAATTTTAAATATTAAATGAAAGACCGGGTGCCAGAAACTCCACCCAACTGAAAAATATTCGAAAGAAAAATTTATATGAAAAGACAAATAGCCGAAATGTAAATTATTCGAAAAAAATATTATAAGTTTATAATTGAAGTGAAAAGGAACAGAGTAAAACACACATACTGCGTATGCATAAACTATGTCGTAAATGAGGGCTGAAAAATGTTTAATAAAATATCCTACCATCTCAAAATCTCTATCAATGAAAAAATCTATGAGTGTGAAAGTAGCAGACATCAGACAAATTTAAAATTATAAATAAATAGAGTAAATAATTAAAAAAAAAATATTTAAAAAAAATGCACTTATTAATTTTCAAATTTTCTAAACGCGCATTTTTTTTAAATTTAATTTTTCTAATTATTTAGTCTATTTATTAATAATTTTAAATTTGTCTGATGTCTGCTACATTCACACTCATAAAAATCTACCATGATACAATCACTACCAGAAAAAAACACCATCAAGTTGCATTTATGAATAAAACTCTACCGTTGGAAATCTCTACTTTCAACTTCAGAATGTATATTTTACAGACAATAAATTTATTTCTAATCAATTGAGAATTATTTGGAAAGATTTAGGAATATGACTTCATTATTTAGAACTAATTAATTAATGAGCAATTAGCATTTGGGATTTTAAAACTAAAACAATTCATACCTTTCTTTCCAAATAGTTTACTATTAGCTAACGAAAAAGTCGTGTTAATTATATTTTTTAAAATGCGCACTAAACGCTCAAACAATATTGAATAATTACCCATTAATTAATTAGTGCTGAATAATAAAATTATATTTCTAAATCTTCCCAAATGATTCCTAATTAATTAAAAATAAATTTATTGTCTGTAAAATATACATTCTAAAGTTGATGGCAGGGATATAAAACGGTTAGAGTTTATTCGTAAATGCAACTTGGTAGTGTTATTTTTCTGGTAGTGATTATATCTTGGTAGATATTTTGAGATGGTAGATTTTTTTATTGGAGCGGGAATTTTCTAGGTAGGTATGATGCGGCTGACTTCAATTGGCTAGAGTTTTATTTTTGGTAGGATCGCTTATGTCTGAGTCATATACCTGCCACTTCTATGCACCTACTACAGTGATGCGCAATAGCGCCAACTTGGCGCGAAATTTCAAAATTGAAATTAATCATTTCATTAAAAATTATTTGTGTCAATAATTATATTAATCAGCGTGCTTTCGGCAATGATTTAGCTCTAGCTCTCGCTATATGGCAACTAAACGCTTGGCTAGAGTTAGAGCTAGAGCATTTTCAAATGCATCCTAAAAATATGCAGGTATAGGGATTTTTTAAAATTATTTGCATGAATTTTTAAAAAATTCTATTCTCATAACTTTTAAAAAAATAAGCAAATTGTTAAATGTCAACTATTCTTATTATCAAGATTATTTTAAATTTAAAAAATTTAAAAAAAATAATAAATTTTCTATGAATAATAAAAACACTTCCACGAATTTCCCTAGATATTTTAATCTAGTAACAAACGTTTACCAAAACAGAGAAAAATTACCCCAGTCTTCTTTGTGATGTATAAAAAAATTAATCATAGCTACAATTTATGATTCAAAATAATTTTTAGTTTTTCATATTTATCTAAGTATTAATTTTAGTAAGGAAATAAATCCAACTAAATCTTCTATAAATGATAAATAGAATAATTTAAAAAATCGTAATCTAACATGAATATAAAATATAAATTTAATATAAATTATGATTACTCTAAATGAAAAATGACATAGTGTTAATTAATGTAGACAATTAACGAACATTGTCTATTTATATTTAAGTATTAAGTATTATTAGCAATAATAATTAATGTGAAAAGTAAAAATGTCTGGTCTTTTGAAGACATTATTTGACAGTGCAGCTCTATGGATTTATCTCCAGGCATCTTGGTATATTTTAATCAGTATAATTTATTATTTTGCAATCCCATGGATTGTTTGGGGCACATTAATAATTATTATTTTACTGTGGGTTTTAAAAAACCCACCGCCTGACAAAAAAATAGTTTGTAAAGTATTGGGTCTGGATCCTAGTAGTTTTAAAATAAATGACGAAAAATTAACGTTGTTGTCAAACAATCATAATCATAATATTATAAATAATGATGATAAAATAACAAATAACGAATTTTGCATGAGAGTAATTGGCCATCGAGGTGGAGGATATGATTATCCAGAAAACAGTTTATCAGCTTTTAATAATGTAATATATTTTTAATTCTTAATTACTAACTTGCTTATTATTATATTAATTTATTTGTTTATTTATTTATATATATATATACAATGAGCGTGAATGTATCAGACACGAGACATTTTATGAATTTTAAATAAATAAATAATGAAATTAAAATAAATGCGCGTATGGATTTTTTATTGATCTAAACGCATTTTTTAAATTTCATTTTACTCATTTTATTTATTTAAACATTTGAAAAATTACCACTTGTCAGTTAAATTAATATTCATTTATTTATTAATTAATTACGTAGGTAATTTAATTAGTAATTAATTTATTTTTTTTAATTTCAGTGTAAAGCTAAAAGTTGCAATACTGTGGAAATTGACTTGATGCGGACAAAAGATAACATTCCTATTATATTTCATGATGAAACTATTGAAAGACTTACCGGTAAAATTGGTAGGATTAAAGATATGACTTGGGATGAGTTAAAAGAATTAGATATAAGTTATAATCATCCTCTCAGGTAATTTATTTTTTAAATTAATATTAATAACGGTATTTGTAAAATTCAAATATTAGGTCATTTCCATTTGTGAATGTTATTTGATAGATGTTGCAATAAAATTAACTATAAAAATAAATATGAGTATTATCATATTGGATTATATTTAATATCACATTGAAATATATATACATTTAAAAATATCTATTGTGGATTTTTATTAAATTTGAATTAAATTTTTTTTTAATGTGATAAAAGGTTTTTTATATTTACAATTATGTCATTATTTACATTAAAATTTATCTATTCATTTTTACGAGATATATTTTATAAATAGATGTATCACAATGAATTATTTTGTTATTAGTGATAGTGATTTTTAATTCGTAATGAGAGTAAACATTAAAGGGCAAGAGGTCTCACATTAATATTAAAAACTTTTGATTAAAATGAATAAGTAAATTAATGCGTATTATTAATTTGCAGAGAAACTTTCAAAGGTACTGAGAGAATATTATTATTCAACGAAGCAATAGAACAATGTTTGAACAACGATCTTCATATATTAATTGACATAAAAGATTCAAATTTAGACTTTGTTCAAATAATAATTGATGCCTATAAAAAATATCCAAAGTTATATGAAAAAGCTTTTATAACAAGTTGTTTCCCCATTACTATTTATATGGTAATAATATTTATTATGGGTGTGCGAGTTCTTAAATTTTCGAATCACTCATGTATTTTCAAATAATTCGAAGCTTTCTGAGTAATTCATAAATCCGCGCATTAGAAAAGTTACGAATAATTCCAGAATTTTTTTTTGAAAGACTTGAAAGCAATATTTTTTTCAATAATTTGAATTTTTGTCAGAGGTAAATAGAGCTCAGACACGAATCTACGAAAAATTATTTTTGGTCTTTAAAAATTGAGCTCTACATTAAATAAAAATTGAATATTTGAAAGTTATAAATTATACGAAAACTTTCAGATCACTTTAAAACAAAAAATTTCTTAATTTTCGCACACCTCTCTCGTGTAAAAAAAATTGTTAATAAAAGGTTAAAAAAGTGTTGACTATTGTAAACTTCGAAACGTGACCCAACGACGAACTTTTTTTGAATGTTTTTTAAACTTTTGAAAATTCAAGAGGAAAATCAATAAATATCCTTGTATTATTAAAATGTGCTAAAACGAAAAACGTTCAGAAGTAGTTCAAAATTACTTTTTTTTAAACGTATTTTGCACTGAAAAATGTTAATTTGTAATATTAAGTCAATTGTTATTTTCTGTGTATTGTCAGAGGTTTGAAAATCGTTTAAAAAAAGTTCGTCATTGTGTCACGTATTAATGTTTAGAATAGTCAACACTTTTTCAATCATTTTTCAACAATTTTTTTTACCCGGGCTAATATTTATTTAAATATAATTTAAAATTTAAAATAAATATTTTATTGTTTATAGATAAGAAGACGTGATCCACGAATAATAACATGTTTAGCATTTGAACCAAAAGTATTTTCACAAATAGTCAATGACAGTTTAAAAGAACATGGTCTAACACGCACAAAAAATCCATTTAAAAATTTATCTATTTTTTTACTTGACATTTTACACGAATGGGCATTAATGCGTTTCACTTATTTCGTTCTCGGCATCTCATGTGTTCTTCTACACAAAGATATAATTAGTCCGTACGTAAAAAAAAATAATTACATCCTTCACAATTAAATACTATTAATTAAATTGATATAATAAATCAAGTACTTTAAATTAAATAATTTAATGAACGAATGAACGCATGAATGAAAGTCAAAGTAATTGGAGATTAAATAACAATTAATCAATGTTACAGGCACATAATTGAAGAATGGAAGACCCGAGGAGTAAGAGTACTAGCATGGCCTATTAATTTGCCATCCGAAAAAATTCATTATACGAAAACACTTAAAATAACTTATCTTACTGATACTTTATTAACTGAAAAGATTACATAATTATTTTTTATTTATAATTATGTAAAGCAGCTCCGCCATTAGCTTTTTTTTTAATCATAAGTTTTTTCCACACATTATTATTATCATCATATATACACTGTAAAAAATTAACAGAGTCAATGCGGAGTAAATGCAAAGCTTGGAGTAAAATTCACTCCGAGGAGTTTTAATTTAATATTTAAACTCCGGTTTAAAGTAAAATTCACTTCTTAAAAATTATTTTAGTATGAAAATTCTGAATCGGAGTAATTGCGGACAAATAAAATCCAGTTTACTTCAAAATTACTCCGCAAAAAAAATAAACTCCCAATTTACTCCGTATGCGGAATGATTTTTTCTAAAACGAAACGAATTTGGATTTAAATAAAAATGGTCCTGAAGTTAACAGACAATTAACAATTTCCGGATTTATTTTCAACAAATAAACTACAAAGAAATTAAAAAGTAAAAATATGCACATGTAGAAAATTTTAAAAAACTACAAGTGCAATTTTTAAAAATATGTTCTTTATAATTTATCATTTTGAAAAAAATCTAAAAATTACAAGACCTCGGCTAACTTGAGTCCGAATTCTCTCGATTTTTTACAGCGTATATATTATAATTAATATATAAGCGCACATTTAGTGTTAACAGTATTAAGAGTACCTTCAGTATAAATTTTTATTAATTTAAATTTTTTACAAAAGTATTTCATATCATTTTATTATATAATCATCTAGTCTAATAATTTATTAACAAATTTATTTCAAAGGAATGCTTTAAAAAATATATATTCGCTCTATAAACATAAATATATATATATATATATATATATATATATATTTATTTTAGCTATATTTGTACATTTTATAAGTAATAATTAATTGTACAAGCAATAATTGAGGGCAAATTTATAAAACAAAGTGTATTAAAAATAAATTTTAAGGACGTACTAATAAAAAATGATGTAATTAATAAAACATTAATTACTAATTATTTAAAATTAAGATTGAGGACAAATATTAAACATATATAAGATAATAAGATTACCAGTATAATTAATAAGAATTACAGAACAATAAATATTTTTTTAAAAAATAAGTTTCTAAGTACGCGTAGGATTTTATCAAAGTACTGGTCAGTGGATGATCATGTTACAAATTTACCCGCTACACCCACAACTTATTATATATTAAGAAAATGTGCTTTGGTGTTGTTTCTACATATGCATGCATGCATGTAAGTAAAATAAATAAAAAATAATGTGTTGAGTTGTGTTGATATGACGTAAAGACATAAGACTGCATGTCAAACAGTACAGTAGTTAGTTCTGGTTAGTTCTCCACCAGCACTGGGTTCAGTAAGTCAAGTCTTTACTCCATTGGATTTTCTATCCTCAGTTCTCAGTTCTCAGTCTTCAGTGTTGAGTTTTCAGTCCAGTGTCTTGCCGTCCTCCAACTAAAGAGGTTACGTTTCTATACATTTTTACCAACGTATATTTATATACACATATGTCTATAGATATAGCTGAATTATACTATTATCACAATATATATCTATATATTTTTGTGTTCAATACGTCATTAGAGCAACAATATATCAAACAAACCAACAATTGTCACTGAAAAACAATAAGTGAGTAGTTTATTTATCAATGAATTTATTTATACAAATATATATATTTGTATTTATATACCTGAGTATTCTAGTGATGATAATCGATATGATAATTTAATTTACAAATCTCCCAGTTCTTGCTGTTTTTTTTATATTTTTCTCCGCTTTTATTCTACTTAACTAAAGTTTTTTCTTTTTCTGTATTTAGGTTGTGATTATTTTTATATACTGGGTAGATGATATATATAACATACATATGTGACGAGGAACGAGGATGTTGGATGAGTTTTTAATGAGTTTGTACTCCACTACCTGTATCATATCAAGTAATTCTCTGAAATAAAGTGTGGAAATAAAATTTAAAATGAGAGTATCTGTAGCCCGGAGGATTGTTGAAAATTTTTTTATTTTCGAGGTCACTTTCAAACATACCAACACCAAACACCTATAAATGACAACTCAAGGCCATTTGTTTTTTAAATTTGTTATTACATATTGTAAGTTATACATATATATATATACTTTTATGTCTCACTTATTATATATTATATTTCTTTGTAAATAGACACTTTATTACTACACATTTATTGACATAGTTAATTATTATTTTATTTTTAGTTCTTTAGATATTTTTGTCTTTTATTTCTTTTTAAATTCATAACGAGGCATTAATGTCATTCATGATTTCTCTTTTTTTTTTTGGAGTACATATATATTTATAGAGTTTATATCACTGGGATATATTTAGATATATTTTTTAAATTTATATACTTATGGTATTAAATTAATATGAGCACCATAATATTTAAATTAAATAAAAAACTGCTTTTTTTTATGATCTTAGGAGACATTCAAAAATTTTTTGTTTTCCTTTAATTGATGAAAAAAAATATGCATGTGTAGAAAATTTAAAAAGCTTCAAGTGGATTTGTTTAAATTTAAAAATTATTAGACGTCAGACGAGTATCACTTTTTTAAAATTTAAAAATATTAGAAATTAATTTTAAGATACGTAGTAATGATAAAATTTTATAATATTGTTGAAAATTGATACCGATCATTATTTTGATAATAAATCTCACAAAAAAAAGTAAATCTATTGATAAGAAAAAATGACAAATTTAGCTTATCAACAAAAATGTAAAAATAACTGATAAAAAAAAGTAAGACTGTTATGAGAAATATTTAGGAAGTAAAATAATTTTGATTGGATTTATTAGAGTTAACTTGTTTATTAAATATTTAAAAATATGTATTGTTTATTTACAGAATACGATAACAATAATAATTATAAATGGAAAAGTGGCGATGTAGAGGAAAAAGTACCGGAGCTAAAGTAAAAGTAACGGAAGAAAATGGAAGTACGGAAAAGCCATCAAGCGAATCGCCACCGGAAAAAAAGAAAGAAAAAAAGTGGACATTTGCTGGGTTACTCAAACGTAAATCAAAACAAACAACTTCATCGGAGCAATCAAACTCATTGTTATCTTTAACGCCGAACCCAAGTATTTATTACACAGAGCAAGTGAAGAATGTTAAAGCGAATCCATCATCTAAAACAAACAATAAATCTTATGGTGATAAATGCAGCGTAGAAACTAGTGGCGTTCCCGGTAATGTTACAAAGAAACATGAATTAACAGATTCAATGATTTTATCAAACGCTCCATCAGCAGCAGCAGCATCAGTAGCAGTATCACCACAAGCGGCAACAATACAGTCACGCAACAGTGAAAGTTCAGATACCGGTAGTAAATACACCCGTAGAAATCGTCTGAAGGCACGCATACAAGCCAAACGTGATCGTTATTACGGTGACAGCAGTACCGATGATGAACACAGCCATTATAAATCTAGTAATAATAGTAACAGTAATAGTTTTATTAATTATACTAATTCAAATTTAAATCCAAATTCAAATTCAAATGCTAATTCTAATCTTAATGTTAACGCTAATAATTCATTAATGAGAATCCAAAGTGAAGATAGTATTTATCATCATAATAATTATCATCGTAGATTAATTGAGGCAAATAAAAAAACACGTGGAGCTCGTACTGTAAGATATATGAAACGATTTTATCGTGACGACACCATTGATGATTATGATGCGGATTGCGATGTTAAAATTCATCCAATGTATAATAATTTATCACCTGTATTAAAAAGTCATAGTAATAATTATAATTATAATTACAATAGTAATAATAATAATAATAAAAATAAGGCTGATACGCTACCGTCAACAAATAATTTGTGGACAACGAATAATTTATTGTTAAAACCGCCATACTATCAAGCATTTTGTAGTGAGCAGAATCTCGTGCACGTGTATCCAAATAATAATTATAATAGTAATAAGTATCAGAGTGACACTTTACACGGTTTAAATGACAATGAAGTATTTAACGACAAGTACGCTTGGCCACAGCCACACGAAAGTAAACTGACTGCTGTGATGAGTAACTGTAATAAATCACGTGGGATTAATTGTCATGTAGGCAACAAAAGTCCTCTGGCAGTATCAGTATCAGCAGCAGTACCAGCGTCTGCGTCTGCATCATCCTCAGTATCACCTGCATCTGCATTAGCACCACAACCGCCACCGCGATCGACATCACGTCCTGTTCCACGGTTGCATCAAACTACCAGGCACTCGCAGCACTCGGATTTAGATATTTTTACGGAAACAAACTCTTACACTAACGGTAACCAGCAATTGTTGAACTGTGGAAATAATAATAACGTTAATTATAATTCACTTGATCGTATTTACTCGTCACCGCGACGTAATCACCGGTGTTGTAATCGCAAAGTTATAAGACATCCAATAAGTGAACCGTTTTTGTTGTATAAAAATGATAATATTGTTATCAGTAAGAGGAATAAAGAAATCAGTGAAGATAAAATGCCAGAGGATCCGATAGTGCCTAAAATAAAAAAAAAGGTGATACCGAAAATGAAGGGAAGCTTTAAGAGTATTTATGATCAGCCGTTGGAAAAACGGCGACACTCGAAAAATTTAGAGGAAGCGTTAATTGAATTAGAGACGATTTACAATAGTTTACATTTAAATGAAGACGAGGATCTGCTGGATCGTGCCGAGCAACGCAGTATGGAAGAATACAGGGATAAAGTTGCTGTTACTTTAGCAGCAAAGGCAGCAGGTATAGGCGGATCAATAAAAAGTTCATTGGACACGTCCTCGTCGTCTTCACCGTCCCCGTCTCCGTCCGCGGCCTCGTCCTACGAGTTAAATTTATGGCGTAATGTGAATTTCGATCGTCACGACAACTACTGTGGTAGCAGCCATAATAATCATAGTTATAATACTAATAATAATAATAATAATGATGAACCAAAACTTAAAGACGATATGGCATACAGACGAATGCATCAGCCAGAACGATCGTCTTCAGTGGATCCGAGTCAGAGTTCACTGTCAAGAGTCAGTTACTTAGCGGCATCGCCATGTTTGTTGTCATACAGAGACAGGGAATTTGATAATAGTTATTTGCTAGGTGATTATGTTAATAGTAGTAGTAATTGTAGTAACGATAAACCAAAGAATCAACGACGCGGTACACCGGATTTGACTCGGGATGACGTTGTCTATCGTAACATAACACATGCAAATAACATGCTGAGAGTTATCGAACCACAGCCACCATTCGGGATACCGCTTGGTCCAGTTACGGCAGCTGCGGAAAGTGATTATTTGCATGTCGAGCCAAAAATTAAACACACCCGCTCGTCGCTGTATATACCAAAAATTGAGCCGGACATTGTAACTGATGATTTGGCGTTTCGTAATTTACGTAAAGACACTGGTGGGAAAAATAAGTTTGCTAATTCAATGAGCAACGTTAATTTTGTACCGACTAGAGAGTCATTGAGCAGGAATATTGTTATTGGCAGCGGCGAATTTAAAAAGAAACGGGCAGTACGGTCACTTTCTGCTGACTTGTACGGGATTATTGATAAAAGCAATGACGATCATCATGCTTGGTACAAGGAATTTGCTAAATTAAACCGTCCGAGATTACTGCAGTCAAATGGATCTTTAATTAATATTAATTATGATAATGATAATGATGATTGTAAAAGAGGTGAAGGTAATGGTAGTGCTGGTAATAATAATGAGAGGAATTTTGATTTAGATATCAATGGAAATCGTCCAAAGAGTTTGTGTCAAGCTAAAATTCAAGTCTGCGTACCGCAAGATGACGATGGAAAATTTTCAAGAAGACAATCATGTGAAAGAGAGTTTATGGATATGGAAAATTATCAAACGTTTGATGATAAAAAATCGGGTTTGTCATCCCCGTATTATGGCAAGGAAAGTTTTGATGTTGATGTTGATGTTGATGTTGTTGATGGGGGAGCTGGTGATAGAAATGTTGATACAAATGAAAAAGTAATTGAACCGTTTAGTGATCAAGAATTATCCGAGTATAAACAACTTTGTCGTAATTTAGAGAGTTTAATAAAAAAAACATCGGAGAAGGTCAAAAAAAGTGTGGAGGAAGCAAAGAGCAATGCGATGTTGCTGGGGTCAAACAGAAATTCTCTTTCTGAATTCATCGAGTGGGAAGAGCTTTTGGGCGAAGATGAAAGAATAGTAAAGATGAACAAAAAGGTGACTAAAGATGAACAACGAGGAGAAGAAAAAGATGTAGAAGGTGAAGAAGGAAAAGGAAAAGAAGTGAAGGAGAAAAATGAGGTAGTAGAGGAGGTGGAAAAAATAGCAAAGGAAAATGACACAAAGTCCGAGTATAAAGAACCCGATCAACTGTTAAAATTAAACATTGACGATGAAACGAGGACAGAAGTGATCGATACGGAAGCTTCTTGTGAGTTGTATAAATCAAACAAAGAGTCACAAGAGTCCGTTGTTAACTCAGTGCCATCAAACGACGCTCAAGATAATACAAGCCCTGATGATTATGATAACACTCCCGTTGATTATCATGCCCGTAATAATGCTGTTGATTGTCATGATGATAAACAACTAAACGAAGAATTTAATTTGGATAAACAAGTGCCTTATTTATCATGTGATCCTACCGAGCTCAATGATGATAATAATTTTGATAATGATTTTCAAAGTATTTTTGATTTTTATAGCCGTGAAAAAACTAGTGCGACTGCAGCTGGTCAGCTTGACGATGATAAAGATCAGGAATTCGAGTCTATAGTAAATTCGTCAGTGGATCCTAATCCTAGTTATCCAGCTTCTGATTATGGCGTAGAAGAAGATGTTAAAAAAACTCATAGCCAAGGTGAGAAAAGTGGAAATTCGGGTGTTATGACCCAAGCACTTATGCAACCGATATTTAATGTTTGCTTTACTAATAACTGCTTCTCGACGTACTCTATAGCCTTGTGGTCCCTGTGTCTAACACTCCTGATAGCAATAATATCTGCACTGTGAATTTACATGTACATTTTGTTTTAATTTTCTCTGTTTAATTGCATTTTCACTTGTCACTTGTTTGGTTTTTTTTTTTTTTTTTTTATACGTCAATTAAATTTTTTTTGTATTTAATTTATCAGTTAAAAAATTTGATAATTAAAATAATGAAATAGATGTTCAGTAATTGTGTGCACGATGAATAAAAATATGAATTGTTACAGTACTATATTAAATTTGATATTTTATTTGTGTGTATAAATATGTCGCAGGTCGAGAAACTACACAATGATGATTTGTAGGGGAACGTAAATATATATGTGAAACAACCGGTGTATTTTATGTCGAATTTTTTTACAACGGACTGTTGGAATTACTTTACTATTATTGTTATTCCGTGAATATTTAACAAATTAATTATTTGTTTATATTTTAAAAAGTTTAATATTTCTGTATATTTTTATTTATATATAATTATATTTTTTTGTGAATAATTGTAATTATATCTTACCTGGATAATTTTATTTATTTATTATAAATTTTTTGGTTAAATTTGTGATAGTTATTTATTTACAAATATGTTAATTAATTATATTTATGTATGTTTAAATAAATAAATAAATAAAATAAAAATGATATTGAGTTTTAAAACTTTTTTTTTAATATAAAAAACATCTTAGACGTATTTCTAACATTAGTTAAACAAATATTGATAATAATAATTATTTTAATTAATTAATTAATTGCGTAATTGTATAACTAAATCACGATACTTAAATTACGGACTATATAAATATATATTTAATATTTAATCGTCAATAAAATTTTAAGTTTTAAGATATTTAAAGTTTTACGAGTTTGAGATAAAAAAAAAATTACGGAGAGAATAAATGGGAGAGAATTTGTGAACGTGAAGGAGACGAAGAAAGGTGAAGGTGGAGAAGAAGCTTAAGAGAAGGAAGATGAGGATAAAATGGCCAACTAAAAATGAGAGAAAAAATATTTAATGTGTGCGCGATGACCACAAATCGACGCGACGTCAATTTTAATCTCACTCACAACACTCGAAAATTCCAAGTATCAATACCACGCAATTATTAATGCTAACAGATAATAAAAAAAAAAAAAATTCAAATGATAGCTCACTGTCATCTAAATCACTCTATACAATCGTTATTCATATATATATTTATATAAAATCATTTATCATTAAAAAATAAATAAATCCATTTAATAAAACCATAAAAAAACACAAAAGTATAAAATAATTTTTAATAACAAATTTGTCATTTTTTTTTCTTTTTTTTTTTTTATAAAAAAAAAGGAGGAAATTTTAGAAAAAATGTTTTTTTATGGACTGATAATTTACGGCATAAAAACTTTTTTTTTCTTATTTTGTTTTCTTATTCTTTTTTTTTTCTTTTATGTACAGCGATATATATCGTTTTGATCTACATATATGTACATATACATATAGGTAACAATCGATGTCAAAGTAAGCTGACAATATCAATTTGCGCGAATTATAAATAATAATTATTTATTTTTTTATACAAAGATTCAAGTATTTGACAATTGTTATTTTTTTTTTAATTATTATCAGTAAGAATTATTATTAATTATTAATTATTGTTATTATATTTGACATCGATTGTTTTTCACAAACTGCCCATTATCGATTAAATCAATAATCATAATAATTACGATTATCATCACCATATCAGAGCATCAGGCAGAATAAAAGTTACATTTTTAAACGTAATAATGACATAATAATAATAATAATCATTAATTAATTATAGTTAATATTTAAATTTAAATATCGAAAAAATTACCCCGGCAATTACGTACAAATATCACTTGCCTACACATTATTATTATTAATTATCAATTAATTATTATTATTATTATTTAATAAACTAGTTATTATATTATATCCTAATTAAATTACAGTAATATTTAAATATCTACATATAATTTATATTTTTAATTAATGAAATTAAAATTTAATTTTTTCATTTTTTTTGATTCGATACTTAATATTTATTAATTATTAGTTATAATAATAGTATTGATTAGAGAATGATGATGTTATGTATAATGGAGATTCGATGAATCGTACACGTTTATTGCGCTTATTAATATTGCCACAGTTTTAAATGGACAAATAAACGACAATAATCGTTACTAAGTATTTATTTTTATCTGTTAATAGTTACTGTTATTATTTAATTATTAATTAATTAATTATAATAATGTTTTTAAACATTGATAAGATATTTTTTAAATTAATGGTATAAAAAATTTACGTATTCATTATCCAATTATAAACATATATTATTTATTATTATTTTTTTTTTTAAGTATTTATATTATATATATATATATTTATATAGATTTTTTTTTCATATATGAGATATCTTTTAATTTGTTCTGTATTTAAATAATAATTTTTTTGTTCAATTTTGCCAATGAAATTTTGAATCCTGTTTATTATTTTGAGAATCATTTTATTTAAATCTATTTATTTGATAATTATTCATACATTTTTTTTGTTCGTCATAAATTTAAATTTTGTTAATAAGTATACCGTATAATCCAGTTAATATATTTCGGAAGTGAAAGTGGTTTATTTTGTATTTTTTATTAAAAAATAATAAATTGTTATTTTATTTTGTATTTGTTATTGTTACTGTTATTGTTATTATTATTATTAATATTTTTTTTTTGTTAATAATAAATAACATCTGCTATTATTTGAGGTTGCACTTGGAAGGACATTGTTTATTGTTTATTGTACGTTAATTATACTGTTTGTTTGGTGTAAAAATATAAAACATTTCAATTACAGACTTCATTTAATATACTGTCGCTGTTTTGCGTAAACTATGGATATTACGGTATTCTTTAAATCACTTTATTTATTTTTATTTTATTTAATAACATTACTATTATCATTATTATCATTATCGTGTTTAATTTCACATTACTTTTATTATTTATCATTATACTTTTTAATTCATTTCTATACAATGTAACGAATACCAAAAAAAAAAAAATACCTTTTTTGTTAATTATTCATCTGCAATTAAACAGTTAATTGTCAATTTAACATTGGGTATAATTAACTAGAATTTAAATAAATGAAAAAAAATTTTAACGGAGTAAGAAATTTTTCATGTGGACAATTATTGTAATTAATTATTTTACAATTATGATAATTATATTTATTATTTTGTTCTTTGTTATTTTAACGGTTTAAAACTTTCTCGAATGCATTTTATGTATTTAAATGTCTTGTCTTTCTTGTATCACGATCTTAAAGGTTTACCTTTACTAGGTATAAGAGTAGACGCCAGACGAAAGTCTAGACGGGATGGGATTGAATTTGGTTATCAAGGTCGCTTACAGATCATGATTATTATCATTATTACTAATATTATTATTATTGTTATTAGTACTACTACTATTATTATTACTATTATTATTATTTTTTTTACTACTACTATAATTATTATTAATAATAATAATATTACTTTATGATTTGAATTAAATTAAAGGTACATTTGAATCCATATTGAGTAATAATTAATTTATTGGTAAAATTTCGCTGGTTCGATGTACTACACTGAAAAAAATAATCGCTAGCAGCTAGCGATTATTTTCTTTAGCAGCTAGCGATTTTTAATCGCTAGCTGCAAGCGATTATTTCGCTAGCAGTAAGCGATTTTTTCTTTAGCAGCTAGCGATTAAAAATCGTTAGCTGCAAGCGATTATTTCGCTAGCAGTTAGCGGTTTTTTCGCTATCAGGTAGCGATTAAAAATCGCTTGCTGGAAGCGATTTTTTCGCTAGCCGTTAGCGATTTTATCGTTAGCAGGTAGCGATTAAAAATCGCTTGCTGGAAGCGATTATTTCGCTAGCTGCTACAGATTTTTTCCTTGTAGGGAAAAAGGGGCAAAATGAGCCCCTTAAAATTCTGGATGACGAAATATTTGGGGTTAAAATGGGCCCCCAACTTTTTTAACATGAAAAGTGTTTGGGGTGGGGGAGGAGCAAAATGGGCCACTGAGGCAAATGGTCCCCCAAAAATTTTTAAATAAGACAAGTAAAAAAAACTGAAGATTTGAATCTTTTTTTTTCTTAAGGGGTCCATTTTGCCCCACCCCTTCTTCCATACCAAACACTTTATATGTCAAAAATTTTTGGGGGACCATTTTGCTTCAGCGACCCATTTAGCCCCCCTTTCCCTACAAGGAAAAAATCTGTAGCAGCTAGCGAAATAATCGCTTCCAGCAAGCGATTTTTAATCGCTACCTGCTAACGATAAAATCGCTAACGGCTAGCGAAAAAATCGCTTCCAGCAAGCGATTTTTAATCGCTACCTGATAGCGAAAAAACCGCTAACTGCTAGCGACATAATCGCTTGCAGCTAACGATTTTTAATCGCTAGCTGCTAAAGAAAAAATCGCTTACTGCTAGCGAAATAATCGCTTGCAGCTAGCGATTAAAAATCGCTAGCTGCTAAAGAAAATAATCGCTAGCTGCTAGCGATTATTTTTTTCAGTGTAGCGTCTTCAGATCATATTCTATAATACTGGGGTTGAATAACTTGATTTTTGCCGTAATTAAAAATTGAAAATAAAGCCAAGCAAGTCAAGCTTAAGTTCCTGTTTTTAGTAGATTTTATTAATAAATGAAAACTTATTTAGTTTTGACTTGTCTTTGAGTAAGTTGTCTTACTTAGTACTGATTTACGCAAACTAAGTCAAATTTCCGTCAAGTTTGACTTTGATTCGACTTGGTTGCCTTAAATTTTTAAGTTGAAGACGTTTAAGAAAGTAAGTGTAGCCAAAATCAAGTTTATTAAATCAAAAAATTATTTTTTTAACCCGGATACATAGGATAGAAGTATTATTTGTGGCTATGGCTCCATTTTTAAACTTAATATTTTACTTTAATTAATGAAAAAGTATAAAACAATTTTCATTCTAATAAAATATTCAGTGTCTTTGAACGAATTAAAAAAATTAATTGTCATTGCATACATTACAAATTATCTCATTTAAATTTTTTATAAAACTGGTCCTAAAGTGATAAAAAACGATACCTCTACTATGATACTGAAGTTGGCCATCTAATAATTTTTGAAATTTATTTAAAATTATAAATGACAAAAAAAAAATATTTAAAAAAATAGCACTTATAGTTTATTTAATTTCCCACATGTGCATATTTTTAGATTTTTTTTTTTTTGTAATTTATTCATTGAAAAAAAAAATCCGAAAATTTGTGTCTGCCAACTTCATGCTCTACTCTAATATAAAGTAACTTTTTTTAAAAATTAATGCTCATCTTTTACACAATTCATTTTTTAACAATTACATTAAAGTAATTAAGATTAATAAGTACATTAATAAACATCCTGCCGACAATTTTTCATTTTCTCCAGATTGTATTCGATTCAAATTTAAAAAAAATCCTTTTTCTTATTTTAAAAGAAATTAAAAACTTTTTTTTTTAAATGAAAAATTGTATGAACATTTATAAATGCCATCTTGAAAACTAATTACTTTAATGCAATTATAAAATTGTGTAAAAGACGCGTTTATTTTTAAAAAATTTATTACATATATTACATATTGTATTTGGTCTAAATTATTACCAATAAATTTTTACTCGATAAGGATCAAATGTGTCTTTAATTAAACCCAAATAATAATATTATTATTATCATTATTACGACGATGATTCATCCACTAAAATATTCTACAAAAACGTGATTCTTGCCCATACGTCATACTAAAATTAATAAAACTTATTTTAAAATAAAAAAAATCATTAATTATAAAGTTAAAGAATATTAAAAAGATGATTTTTTTGGAGTATAAAGTAATGAAATTAAATGAGTTGTTTTGCGATAATAAATTGAGAAATTACAAATGAATGAATGAAAGAACGAAATAAAGTTTTATAAGATAAAATAAATGACGGAAATTAAGTAAATCAATGAAATTTATTGTGAGTTGCTAAATATGTGTATATATATTATATGAGTGTATTTATCAGAATCTCAATGTAATGTATTTTTATTTCTTCCTCGTAGGTTCTTAAGTTAGTTTGCTGGTTGGTGGGTTGGCTAACTTTACCAACGATTCTGAACCGCGAAGCGAGACCATATCATTCCATACCGTACACAAGAACGAAAACGATACAAGAGAGAGAAAGAGGGAGAAAGAGGGAGAGACCGAGCTAAGAGAGGAGATGAGGAGACTGAATAATCCCTCCCTGTGCTGCTGCACGGACCAAAAGTATGGGACGCAAAAACGGTCAGACTCCGATTCGAAGGTCATCGGGTAGCAACATTGGCGTAGATTCAACACCAACTGAGACTACAGTCCGCGGCATGGGCTGGATTTTTTTATATCTTTTGTTCGAGATGCAGTGTGACTAAGAAATGAATGTTAAGTCCTAAATAAATTTGAGTCGTATGCTGAGATATTTTTCCGGCATTGAAATTACAGTAATTTGCATTTTTATTTAAATTTCTGGCCAAACAATATTAATGATAAATAAAACCCAAAGTATTTTAATGAGCGATAATAAATGATTTATGGACAAATGTATGAATAGAAGATTGAGTGTCGAGAATTTTAGAATAGGACGATTGTCAAACGTACCTCGAGTTGTCTGGGAGAATAAAAAGTTTAAGTTTTGAGAGCAAAAGGGTATAAAAGAGTGAAACAAACACGGAGGACTGAGGAACTGAGGAGGACTAGGACGATGGGGACGATGATCATCAACCGGGCGAGACAAGTCTGACAACAGGCCCTGGTGTATAACTGGACAAGTGAAAGAAAAACAAAGTTTAAAGCAGGAAGTACCTGGGTACCTAAAAAGAAAAGCCTCCCTCACCCGCCTTGAACCCGGACTGGAGTAGTAGGCCAAGTGGAAGGAACTTCCGCGGAATCTTTTATTTCGTTTGAGCCCGCGACGACCAAACTCTCTCTTTCTTTTCCACAACTTGTCTCTTTATCTCTCTCTTTCTCTGTCTTTTTACTTGTATATTTTTATTTTTATTTCTCTCTTACTCGTTCCTCAGACAGTCTGTTCACTTTCCCTCTCTCTCTATCGTTCTTACTTGCGAGCCATTTTACGGGGTCAAATAAAATGTAAAAGGGAATCTGTTGCGGCTGTAAAGTCAGTGTAACACGGACTCCAAGGGTTCTGATCTGACTCGCACTCTCTACTCAAACTGCTCACACAACGTCTTCTCCGTCTCGTACTTTTTTTTTTATTATTTTCATTTCTTTCTTCTCGTTTTATTGCTTTTTGTCTTATACTTTTTGTTAAATATTTTTTTTCGATCTCGCCTTTGAACCGTCGACGCTCCTGCCCGGCGCGACTTTCTCGGTTCTCAAATGCATTTTATTAACTTTTTTAAAATAATTCATCTAATGTCATTTCACAGCCTGTTTTATTTCATTTAAATTAATTCAAAAATCATAACACGGTTATTTAATTAATTAGCCAGTGATTTGGGACCACCAGAGCCCGCAATAGTAATTAATTAAATAGAGTTATTGTCGGTGATTGTTTGATAAATAAATCGCAAATGTAGATTGAGAAACGCTGTTGAGGACCGAGACATGCCGGCTCAAGGCCACATGACGGACCCACTCCCCCGCCGACCGCGAGTCTGAATCAAGGGCGTCCTCCCTACCAGCCCACTCGTTAGCAAGGCCCGTCTCGATGCCCCCACCTCAATCGTGGGCCCGTTCTTCTATACTTCGTTCGCCATCGCTGGCCCGTAGGATCGCGAGACTGAGAAATCGCCTCTGCGTTTCATAAGTCAATGCCTCGGTGCATCTTATTCATATCACAAATTATTTATCTCTTCTTATTCTTATTTCAATTACCGGGCATTCTGAGGAAAAAATAAACCTCTGCTCAAGCTCTCCACTTTTTTTCATTTAATTAAGACTACATTCAGAAAAATAATTCACCATGACACAATTTTTCAGTTTTGTTAATTTTTTTTTTTGGCGACGTCAATGGATTCGGTTTGGCTGCAAATGCATGTCAGCTTGTAAGCCGCATTCCGCGCCACTGCTCGAACGTGAATAACTTCTTCCCTCTTTTCTTTCAGTGTATTTAATCTGTTCCCCTACGGTACGTATATAGTTTAGTATAGCAACACTAAATATATGCATATATACATATACACACACATATGTATATAAATATATAAATTTAGTGAGTGAGCATACCACCAAATTTGCTTGGCTTGCACCGCGAGAATTATTCACGGATGCCGTTTTAAACTGTCGACAGAAATAATTTCAATGAGTATCCGGCACGCACGCGGGAGTACTATATAACTCACCAAATCTACTATTGACTAATATATATATACATATATATATACATATATATCGTACATTAATTTGTTAATTTATGAGAATTGTTGTACATGAAAAGGAAAAAAAAATGAAATAAAAATAAAAAATGCCCGAGATTTATTGATAGTGATATTTAATATGCAATCGGGCCTGATTCTGGGGCGATTCTTAAAAGCCAGGTGTTGGTTAAATCCTCACTGACTACAGGCAAATATATTGAGAAACCGAAAGTGCGATCACGCGAAAATCTAACGTCCCGCCGCCGGTTTAACCGGTCGAACCGGATTCGGGGACTACGCGAGTGAGCAGCAATTGCGAGCGAGCAACCAGAGTACAACAGAGATATAATATATATACATATATATATTATTATCATAATTATCATGATTATTATAGTATATGGGATGTCCGAATTCACAATCTTAACTCGCTCATTCCAACGACATCGCCACTTATATCCCTTTTTAATATTTATATATATATATATACATATATATAAAATAAAAAGAGAAATAATAACACACATTAAAATAATTATAATAAATAAAAGTAACACTTGAAAATAAAAATATTACATTAAAACCCCGTTCTGCGTATAATTGTTTCTTTTTATTATTAAATGTGATATTTTTTTTTTTTTTTTCGTATAAAAAGAATGAAAAAGAAAAATAATAAAAACAGAGAACATGCTCGAGGTGTCTGCGAGCTCTAATCATGACAAACTTTAACACATCCATAAAAAAGTCTATGGTATTTTTTACACTTGGAAAAGTCAACTAATAACGATGATAATAATAATAATAACAATGATAATTGTTATGATATTCTTGTTAATTAGATCTTTGGGAAAAGACGAGCGTAAGTCGGTGATTAGAACTCGCAAACTCGAGACACTCGTCAGTCACAAAATAGTAACAGCTAATATGTATATATATTTATATTTATATATTTACATATATTTAATGTGTTTATATATATGTATATATATATATATATATATACTTATAAGACGTAAATTAATATAAATTCTTCCACTTGTCCCACTTGTTAAATCACTATTATAGGAACCAGGTTCCGTTGTTGCTGTTGCTCGATTTGCTTCTGACATAACAACAAAAGCACCGAATTATTGCGTGACTTGATTGTAATAATATAATTGACAGTCTTACTCCTTTTCATATTATACAATTAAAAATAAAAAAAAAATAAACAAAAATATTAATTATTATTTTCCATTATATATATATTTTGTTTTTTACATTTGTTTTAATTGGAATAAGTGTGTATACATATGGCAAAGTCACGCATTTATTCGTTTAAATAATAAAAAAAATTGTATGTTTTGTTCTGGATGTGAATTATTAATTTTTAATTGCGCAGTACCAGTTACTTGGCACACCGTACTCACTTTAATTTTAACGACAAGTGAAAACGGGTGCAAGACGTGGTCCGACTGTCACCCAATAATAGATTATTTATTGCACCTATGTCGCGCACTGTTTCGGGCATTTATTTATTATATATCTATATATTTATCTTATATACTTTTTTGTTCATTCAACTATTTTTTATATATATATATATTTTTTTTTGTTCAATCATTTATTTAATTAAAGCTCAATTTTGAAGCGCAGTCGCCAAAAGACAAAAAAGAAATTGCTAAGTACGAGTTGGTTCTCGTTATAAAAAAAATTTTTTCATTGTTTTTTATAATATATATATAAAATATGAAAAATAATTAACACAAATTGTTCACTCTCACAATAGAGACGGTTGGAAGAGACAGCAAATAATAATAATAATAATAATAATAATTAATTAATTAATAATAATATAAAATAAAACAATAAAATGGCGTAAATAAATGAAAAATTATTCTTGGGCGCATCATCCCGTCGCTTGAAAGTCAAAGGCTTGCACACGGCCAGTTGACTGAGTCTTATAGTGAAAAAAAATAATAATTTACATATTTTGATACATGGATTAATTAAAAAAGACTTAATCTAATGTATATTAATATTAATAATAATAATAATAAGTAATTATAATTATAATCTTGAGCATTTAGTTTAGCTATGAGGGATGTTGTGCCCAAATTTTTATTACTCATCATTTTTTTTTTAATCACTATATACCAATATTTAAAAATATATATAGAGTATTCTATCACTCTTACACTCGTAGTATTTTTGTTCACATGTCCGCTTTACTTAAAAAAATAAAATAAAGAAGGCATAAAATAATAATAATTATAATAAAAATTAACGCATTCATACATCAGTTTTTTTTACTATACATGTTTAAAAAATAATATAGAAATAAAAGTAATTATACATTAAAGCAAATATTATTTTCTTTAAGAAAATAAACAAATGCAATTTTAATGAAAACTTTGAAAATATAAAAAACAAAGCACCTCTTGAAAAGCGCAGTACAATTCTATATAGCTGCTAAGTGCGGTTTTATAGTTCAATTAAAATACATTAAAAAAATTTTTAAAAAAACAATTTTCCGAATATTGTCATATCGCTCGAATATCACATGACGTTGAGTTTTCTTTTATTTATCAACTCACTTTTGCTTAATTTTTTCTTTACTCAGTTTTGTGACTGCGAGATTTTAAAACTTGGTAATTAATTATAAAATATTTATCACTATTAATAAACACTAAAAGGCATCTACAATATTTCAATACAAAATAATATAATATTGATAATAAAAAGATATAGATATAATATAATAATAAAAGTTGAAAACTCTAGTATAAAAACTAACCACTGCATTATATGCAAAATCTCTCTAAAACTTAATAACAAACTAATAATATTAATAATTATTAATTAATAATTAAAAAAACGCATAGTACGATAGTTGTGTTGTATAACTAATTAATTAAATAAAATAATAGTAAATAATATTAATATTAATTAATTAAAAAATAAAACAATGATGTATATTTTACACTTTTTACTCTACATGTCGTAGGCCTCATTTATATTTTTTGTTGATTATTTTTTTGTTCAAAGTCTTGTTTTTGAAGACGTATTCAGATTTTGTTTGACTTATTGGCAAGAGTCACTGTCAATTGTCCGCGAGGACGTCCGAAAATTAATTAAAATATTTTTAATTCATTAAAACGGAAACAATTAACGTATAGTGGAGAGACTGATAAGCAAATTAATATGGAAAGTTAATAAGTACGTATTTGGTGTATGAGATTTATCTTGTCTTGAGCGAATTCTATTCACTGATAACAGTTTTAAATTATAGAAGAAAAATATATGTATTTATATAGATTTATATATATATATATGTATATATTTATGTAACTATTTGTTTTTAGAATTTGTTTTATGGTTTTGTCAGCTATTTTAACAGTTTGTTTTATGGAGAACGGAGAGCGTAAGTGAAGTTGATAACGCGACACGTTAATTGTGCGTAAATATAAATTTATTTTATTATTTTATTTTATTTTTGATACGATAATTTGTTCGATTGATTAAATAAAATAAATTGCTATTGTTTATTGTTACATCGTAATCTAACTGGACATTTAAATTATATATGTATTTATATATATAATATATATTTATATTCAATAATAATAATATATAATATATATATGATATTTTTATATATTATTCAAATGTACAATAGAAACATTTATAATTAATACTCTATATAAAAAAAAAAATTTGTATAAATTAATTAATTTATAAAATGGCATTTGATGGCAACTCATTTCAGTTTATTTTTATTTTGTGTCAAATTTAAATTCAAATTTTTTCCTAATTCGCGAAAGTTTTTGAATGAAATTTTGATTTTTATTCGAGATATTTTATATATCACTATCTATACACGAGTCCACAGGAAAAAAAACTTATTGAATGAAATAAAAATAATGTTTTTTTTTTTCCACTAATTATCAAAAAGCGGCACTTTAAATATATATATTTACTTTGTATAAAATAACTTAAAATTTAAATTTAAATAAAAAATAAAATTTATCTGATAAATTTAATTTTTCGTTACATTTTTTTTATTTTTTCTCAAATTTTATTTAAAATTTTACGTATTTTAGATTTTGGCCAAGCCCTTATTTTTGTTCATTAATTTTTTAATTGGACAATAATGTATTACCGTGCCAATGAAATAAAAATAATATTCATAATAATATATAATAATTATGATAATAATAATATAAATATAATTATAATAATAATAATAATATTAAAACGATCACATCGTCAAGCACAGCATTTTGGCGGTTGCACGAATCGTACGACAATATCAAACCAAAATTTTTTTTAAATATATAATAGTTTAGCGTGACAATTAAATGACACGATTTTTTTTTCTTTTTTTCATTTTTTTTAGTATTTTTTTTTCTTTTTTCTTTTTTTTAATATTTTTTTTTCTTTTTTTTTTTTTAGTACTTGTATGAGAGTACCGATAATTAATTGCGGTTTTTTTTTTTTATTTTTCAATATAATATACCATTCCTAAAATATGATCAAATCACTGCCGCGAGCAGCAATTCCGAGGCACTACGATCAGGCCATATTGAATATGGCCGCACAATTATCATCTCAAATCTGTTATTATTATTTTTAATTTTAATTTTTTAAACTTCTCTAAATCATAAGACTATGTAGAGAATACTTATTACATAATTCATAACCATAATAATAATAATTATTATTATTATTAATAATGATAACTAATCAATGAATCAATTAATTAATTATTTAATAATAACGTTACTTATATCTGAATGCCTAGATACAGATCAATTATCAATAATATAATGTACAATAATTAGAGAGATCACACGTCTTAAATATAGAAATTTATAAGACTATTTCTAGTACATAAAACATTTGCTTCCTCTTTAAGTATTGCCACAAAATTTACGGATTGATGATAATAATTAATTAATACAATAATAATAATAATAATAATAATAATAATAAATCTGATGAGCGGACAGCTAAACACGGTCTTAGTTGAGCCACGCGGCTGTCTACTTAATAATATATATATAGATACATATATATATTTTATTAAAAACTTACGAATTTAAATCTCTAGTGTCTCAGCCTTCGTCCACAAATTCCCTCCCTCGTGTCTGTATTTTAAATTTCACTTTTACTATTATTTAAAAAATTTTTGTTTTTAATGCTTACCTAAGTAGTTAGTTATCAGCACCAATCTCATTTTATAAACCAATCAAAATATCGTCGTATAGATAGTAATAGTAAATTACCTGGTGTATAAATATACATTGAATTATTGTAATAGTATACAAGAGTCATACCTTTCTTCGTACATCGCATCATCGTCAATCTGTTGTGACGTGTAATCTTCGTATTCCGTAGCACAGTGGGTATCCGTCCGCTTTATTTTTCTTTATTATTATGGTTTAGCCTTTTAATTACGTCAATTAATTACTTAATTATTTTTCATTATATTTTTGTTATATTTTCGATCATTTTCGCGTGATTATTTTACTTCTTTTTTTCTCTACCTCACTCTCTCTCTTTACTTTGTACGCACATTCTTTCGCAACTTTCATGACCACTCCCCATCAGCTCACTTGCTTTTAAATATATATGTACATACATATATGTATGTATACATACATATATATACTACGTTTTTTTTGTTCGCGTCTCTTGCATTCGTCTGCAAAACTAAACGATTTTTCTCTCACTCGCGGCCATCTTAAATCTTCACCGACGCTCTCTCACGTTCTCGCTTTCGTGTTTACCACACACTCGCATCATCGTTTTTAACATCAACAGCAACCCCTTTTGCTCTTGATTCCCTTTGCCTCAACACCCTCTATTTTTCCGTCGCATCTTATTTCTCATCCACCACCGTTTTTATTTAGATGTTTTTTAATTTTTTTCTTTTTTTTTTTTAACATTATTATTATTATTATTATAATTATTAATTATTATTATTATTATTATTATTATCATTTTTGTTTTGTTTTTACGATTAATTATTTCACGTTTTACATATTTACAGACGTCCTCTACCACCATTTAATCGGGATAAATATTTCGTCCATCTTATTAATTATTTTTAAATTCTTCCAAGATTCACAATATACTCAACTTGACTTCAATCAATTCATTAAAACATAGGCAAGTTAAATATTGTATCACAATCGTTTCAGTCTGGTCGAAATCGAACATTTTCAACCCATTGAGGGAAAGAAACGCGCTTTTTTTTACGGTTTTATAACTATATAGTACGAGTTTTATTATATTTTTTTTTTTTTTTTTTTTTTTTTTTTTAATTTTTTTGAAATCTTTTTTTTGGCTTTTCTTCCCTTTGACGATTTCAGAATGCGTTGCGCTGTACATAAATCGCTGAAAACACGAATTTCAAATTCACAACGCGCTCGTAATCGTTTAAAAAAAAAAGTACGAGAATCGAGTAACCGCCATTATTATATTATTTATATGTTCAGATGTAATCGAACAAATCGGCACGAAAAATGGAAGAATAGTAATAATTATAGTAGTAGCAATTAATGACAATATTAAAAAAAAAAAAAACTAACAGCAATAATAATAATAATCATGATAATAATCACAATAATAATAATAATAATGTAATGAAAATGAAAGTAAAACAAACCGGAAAGATATGAAAGACGAAATGCTAATAAATGCACGATAAATGTCACGGGTAGTGTTGCTGTAGTGGCTGGCACAAATGCGACGATACATCGGAAGTTGAAGCTGGATCTGGTGGAGTTGATGATGTTGTTAGAGAAGTACTAGCTCCAGAATTATTTCCAATGGGCGCGAAGCAACGCTGATACTTTAGCGGGATTCCTGCTTGCTAATAGGCTGCAGGATGGACGGTTAGTCACTGCGGTGGCAGTGCCGACGGTGGTTTGAATTCTCCAGTTACAGCAACTCCGTTGGTTTGACCGGGAAACTGTGAGGATGAAACTGGTGGTTGATGGTTGAATGCGGGTGCGTAGCACTGAGGAAAGTATAGCTCAGGTTTTACGACTGTCGGTGTAAGACCACGTGGAACTGGTACAGGCCCAAGTGCCGTTGGTGTGCCGGAAGATTTGCCGTCGCTGCTCGAGTTTCTCCTCACTTTACTTGCGTGTGGATTCATGTGATTGTCGATGTGTTTCTTCACCTCTGGCTCGGTCGCGAAGCGCCTCCGACAGTTGGGCATGGGACAGCAAAAGGGCCGGTCCCCCTGATGCGTGCGTGTGTGTTGATCCAAGATGGCCTTTTGACGAAAATCCTTGCCGCATTGCTGACATTTGTAAGGCTTTTCTCCCGTGTGGATGCGCAAGTGCTGATTGAGAATGGTCCTCTGTCGGAAGTTCCGACCGCAGTAGACACATCCGTAGGGCTTCTCGTTTGTGTGGATACGAAGATGCTGCGTCAAGTGTGACTGCTGACGAAATCTCTTGCCGCACTCTGGACATGGATACGGCCTTGACTCGATGTGGATGCAGCCGTGCTGCAAAAGGGTACTCTTCTGTTTGAACTCCTTCTGACAAATTGGACACCTAACGTAGAGAGGCATACCCGCAGATCTGCCGTGCTGAATGACGTCTGGTAAACAGGATTTGCTGCCGTTGGGACCGCTGTTGGACCCACCCTGCTGTTTAATGTACTGAAGTGCACCGAAGCTGCCAGGTCCACCGGCCCCGAAGACCGCGTGATTCCCGCCTTTTGGGTCTTTGAAGTAGGCAGGGTACTGGATGGAATTGCCGTCCGGTGATGGACTGAATGCCCCAGACTGGGTGTCGGTATCACCGAAAGTCGAGGCAACCTCCTCCTTGCCCTCCTCCGGGGGAAATGGTACGTCCTGCGGCCAGAGCGTTGGAGTCATACCATTCTTGAAGATCAGATGCGGACTCACATCTGGAATTAACAATGAGATATTTAGGATTGACGGGCTGATGGTTACTAAGGTGAAGGATTAAATTTTTCTTTCCTTTTTTTTTTTTTTTTAATAATAACAATAAAAAAAAATAAAAATAAATATATAATTTTATAAATAATTTATATTTTTTTAAGGCTTGTTGTTAAATTATTTAAATATCATTCATGAAAAAATTAATTAGTTGCAAAGATAATAATAAATAACTTTATTTATTTTAATTAAATTGGATAAATATAATAAAAGCATTTTATTATGTTCAGCGCGTTTTATTTTTTTTTTTCTTTTTTTTTTCTCTTTTTTTTTTGTATTTTTTGGTAAAATCAATAATACTCGGACAATTAGAAAACACATTCCCGCCCGTTACGATCGTCAGGAACCAAGTGCGGAAAAAAAGGTGGCGAGAGATAAGCCGTTCCGCCGCATAATACTACTGCCCTCTTGTCCTTGGCGGAAACGGAAAACGTTCGACCTTGGAGGGGGAAAAGGGGAACCGGCCTCCGAACAGGGGACGCCGATATGGAACAGGAGTCAGTGGATACGGGTCGAGAGAGTGTAAAAGAGTGAAAGAGATAAATTGATAGAGAATAATATAAATAATTAGATATAAATTTTCTACACCATGGAGATTTCAATATAAAGAAATAAAATAAAGAAAAGGAGAAAGAGAGAGAGAGAGAGATTGAGAGAAATATAATATTTAAAGACTGATAGAAGTGGGTGATGATAGAATTGGCACATAACAGAGAGCGAGGAGATGGTGGATTTTTTTTCCCCGGTGGTACTGAGAGTGTATTTGTAATAGAATGAATTGATAGTGTAGTTTGGTAGCATAGTAGTTTATTAAAAAATAGTAGTAAGTAAAAATAGCGACCAGCAGCGATAGTAATAAGCGGTGGATGGGTCAGTGTGGTTGTGGCGGACGCCCTCTGGGAGTCTGGGGAGGCAGAGAGAAATGCTCGCCTTGGTGTGTGCGGACGTGCTGATTCAGGATCGCCTTCTGACGGAAGTGTTTTCCGCACTCCGGACATTGGTATGGCTTCTCACCCGAGTGGATGCGCAGATGCTGGTTGAGGATGGCGCGCTGCCGGAAGGTACGCTCGCAGTAAACGCAAGCATAGGGCTTCTCGTTCGCGTGAATTCTTAGATGTTGCGTTAGATGTGACTGTTGCCTGAACCGCTTTCCGCACTCTGGACATCCGTACGGCCGACTGTCCGTATGGATCCTCTCGTGTTGCAGCAATGTAGATTTTTGTTTGAAGTCTTTTCCGCACGTTAAGCACTTGAACAACCGCAGATCACTATTAGCACCACCCTTTGAGGATTTGCCGTTTTGCTGAACAATATCTGGCAATACGGTTGCCATATTTGGGGCACCGGGACTCGCGTACTGGTGAGCTTCTAAACTCGCCCCTCCGTCGCCCTGCCCCAATGACGTCAACATAACACCCGGTTGTTTTAAGTAGTGCAGCGCTGAGAAACCACCCGGAGTTAGCATATGTGGCGGTACCGAGGGCGACGGATGCGGCCGAGTCTCTTTGAAGTAGTGTTGAGGATATTGCTGAAGTTCACCTGCACCAGGAAAGCAGTCGCTGCGGTCGACCTCGTGTGGTGTCAACTGCTGCTGTGGCGAGTGCTCTTGTTGTGCCTGTTGTTGCTGCTGTTGTTGTTGTTGCTGCTGTGCCTGCTGCTGTTGTGCCTGCTGTGCTTGTTGTTGCTGTTGTGCCTGTTGCTGCTGTTGGACTTGTTGCTGTTGGACCTGCTGCTGCTGCTGTTGTTGTTGCTGTTGTGCCTGTTGTTGTTGTTGTTGTTGTTGTGCCTGTTGTTGCTGCTGTTGCTGTTGCTGAGCCGACGACTGACCGGACTGTATGTCGTCCTCTGGTGGGGTCAGTGCCTGAGGCTCGGGTGGTGCCGATGGATATGGTGAGGGCACGGGAGACGCCAGTGTTGGTGGAGGTCCCGTTTCACCACCTTCGACCGGTGGACCACAAGGCTGCTGTGGACTACCGGAGGAGGATGATGCCTGTTGCTGTTGCTGCTGTTGCTGCTGCTGTGCATACAGACCACCATCTTGGAGAGATCCTGGCCCCGGAGCCCACTGGCCCTGGGGTCTCTCCATGTTGTCCTTGTACAATACGTACGGCGCGCCAGTATCTGCAATCAACATCAAAGACCAAAAACACAAATCAACAATTGTTGACGTCATTTTTATTATTTATTTTATTTTAAATATAACTTCTGACGTATTATTTAATAATCACCAAAAAGTTATGTTTAAAAATTTTTAAAATAAAATAAAATATATGTATATATGTAATAAATAAAATAAAAATAAAGTTAATAAATAAAAAATTAAATCGTTGATGGTGCGGTAGGATGGGGAGGAAGATGCAAAGCAGGACTAGTTTATAAAAATTTCAGCATTATAAAATATTCATAAATCACGAACGGAGTTTGTAAAACAACAAATTCAAGTTTATATATAACTACTGCTACCTATACTCTACACCGTAGTGAATTAGTAAAAAAAATATTTAAAAAAAAAAAAAAAAAAAAATCCACGGTGCTGCTATCATCACTACTACTACTATTATTATTACTCATTCTATTCTATTCAGGTGTTTTAACTCCCGACATTGTAGCCGTCGTCATTTACCAACTAATGTGTAACAAAGAACTTACATTGTAACCGCCGCGGCAGGTATATAAGCTATCATTACGTCTTAATACACTTGATATTACGGTAAGGGTTTTAAAACCAGGGTTTAAAGTTTATCAGAAAAGGGAAAAAGGGAATAGTAATAAAACCTTGTTGCCTTTTTTTGTTCTGCCGTTTTGTTGTTGTTGTTATCATTACTACTACTACTATTATTATTATTATTGTTGTTGTTGTTATTGTTAAGAAATAAAGGGCAGACGAAATCCTTGGAAAAAAAATATCCAGCCGCAACGAGCGGGTATTCCCTTGCGATTTGCTAAAGCAATGACGTTTTAAACCGGTTCGCCATTATTATTAGTAAGTACCTGATGGTCTACCGAATACATCGTCCTCGTCCTCGTCGTCGGTGCTGCTAATACTTGTACGTGTATCTTCTTCTTCTTCCATTTATCCCAATGTGTAACCAACTAACCACAAATAATTACAATATACATTATATTACCGTTTCCTGAAATCACACAACCGAACCACACGTAAGTAAACAAAAAATAAAATAACAAAAAGTATATAATACATACACGAATTATCTTTGTTCCCGTAAAAATAATTATTCAATATTCATATACTGTACTATTTATCATATCATATTTCTGCCCTGTCATGGCAAAACGACGTATCTGAAAAATTATAGTTTCGAGAAAATTGTGTTTAAAGTTTTAACAGAATTTGAGTCCAATTTGACAAAAAAATTAATTTCTGTTATGACAAAACGTTGTAACTCGAGATACGTTTTTTGTATCGTAAAAAACTAATGCTTATTTTGATAAATAGATGAAATTGTTATGACAAAACGCTATAACTCGAAGAATTTAATTTTTACGTGACGGAACAGTAAACAAGATACGTTTTTTTCATTTTTTTATACGCACATTTGATCAATATTATTGGCATAATTAATTAAATTAGCAAAATTTTGATGATACCCTATTATTAAGTGACACTTAATAAAACGTTTTAGCCTTGTTACGACAAAACAGCGTATCTCGAGATACGTCGTTTTGCCATGACAGGGCAGATTTATAAATATGTGTATCAGACACAGGCGTGACAATTAACAGCGACAATAGTTAAGACATAACTTGAATTAAGCTCAAGTATTTTGTCACTCTATCCAATTTAATTATTCAAATTACTTTATGCATATATTTGTTTGTATATATATTTAAGTATACATATGATGGTTAAGTTAAGAGTGCAAGAGCAACCTTCTCGTGGCCTTTACGAGGAACGCAACAGCTCTAATCGTAAGTACTTTCGAGCTCGCAGACGGACATAATAATACAACAGAATATAGTTAAGCTAGTCTCCAGACCGTAACACAACCGTCCCTTTCTCTCCAATCGTCCAATCCATTGACGGTTTTCAATGAAATGACAATCAGTTGTTACGTTATTTTTAATCGATAAATTTATCTGCAGTGGCAATAGTAACAATCAAATCAATGGCTACAATAATAACCCGAGTGGAATGAAAATACAAATAAATAAAATAAAAAAAAAAAAAAAAAAGGAATAGCTAATAAATAAATAAATAAATAAAAATGAATATATTTACATGCCCACGAGCATATTGCTACAGAATACATTGCACTGACGACAAAGTTCAACGTACGTAATCTCAACTCGTTTCTTTTATATGTCTAACTATCTCACTCTGGCTTTCTCGTTTCTTGTGTATCTAAATATATAACTTAGAACGATGTAGTATATTTTCGAATGCCACATGGCGAATTACCGAGACCGAGAGCACAACTACAGTTACAAGACGACGTGCCTCCGCACAAAGTTTTCTTTGTTGGGAGTATATAAGGAACCCTCCTATCGCCGATCATCATCATCGTGGCTATACATCCATATCCATATACATATACATATATAGATCTATATAAATACACATGGATTTATTTCCTACCGAGTTTTCATTGCGAGCTGAGCATTTGATAACGCCCGATTTTATTGCCGTAACAGTTTATCTATCAGTCTTTATACATAATTGTACAGTATATATATATATGATATACATATATGTATATGATTTACGTCCGCAGAGATTAAATACACGCGGGTTAGTGATTTTGGTTGACCAATGACCCACTATCGTCTTCTCTAAGGAAGAAATAAATAAAAATAAAATTCCTTTCAAGCTCTGACGAGTCCGTCGCTCAGACGATTGTAGTTTTTAATAAAATACTCTGCCAGCGGTTGTTTGTCGTCTTGGTACCCGTAGTTGTAATCGTCAAGTCTCACTGTTACCACGAGCACCAGTGTAGTATCTTTCTAGTACTTATTATTATCATATATATTTATATCTCTGGATGTACATGTGAGCGTACGTGTGTTAAAGTTTGTCATGTGAAGAGTATGTATATAAATATATGTAACAACACGTTGATCATTAACAGAATAATAATAATGGTGATGGGTGTTAACAGCACACATATGAGCACGTGGGTTTTGGCGTCGACGTTAAAGAAAGCGCGGTTGTGTTCAGTTGTCTATTGACGAAACAGATTGCTGCGTATAATAAAACGATATTAAAAAAACGACACGCGGTTTTAACACCACGGAGAGTATTCTTTACACATGTGTAGATGTCTATGTATGCTTGTATATAAGTATGTAGATATATGTATATGTATATCTATAGAACACACGGTATTATATACCGCATTGGTGCGGGCAATGTAGGCGCCTTATCGTCGCAGCGATCAGCGAGAATCGGCGACAGTGGCGTTAGTGGCTGGCTGGTAGGCAGGCAACAAGGGGGAAAGGGCAATGGCGGGACAGTTCAAAACCGCGCGGAGTCAAATGTACTAATGATGGATGGAATTTTTTTTCTTTTTCATTCTTTTTTTCAAAAGTAAGATTAGTATGGAGAGGATTCGGATGGATGACGATGGAGGATGTGCTGATTGTGTGATGGATTTGATGGGGAAAAAAAATTAACTTTAAAAAAAAAAAGAAGCCGTAGGAATTAGCGTGATGAGGAGAGTTAGAGAGAAAGGTGTCAAAGAGCGTGAATGTGGGTGTTGCATGTGTGTGCCAGGAAGACGGGAAGAGTATATTGTAATACACTGATCACAAAAATTCCAACACATACACACAGGCACACTCACACATTACAATTCACTCAGCACATACACGCTGATGTATGTACGTATGTATGTATTAGTTTATACATAGATATATAAATACATCACCACACTCGCGATTACTTTAATTTGAACTTGTGTAGATTTGTTTTAAAAATTTTTTTTTGAATTTTTTTTTCTTTTTTCAAATAAATACTCACCGGAATTGTAATATTCCTTAAAATAACGTGTCGCCGCGCGCTGGACGATCGAGTAATAGAGGTTGACATACGACGTTGACTGATTCTGTGCGGAGAGCGCCATTTACACCGTGTTTAATTCGCAACTGGTAATATCGCGAGCCGAAAAAAATGTCTGGACGACGTTGTGTGTTGCGTGCGACGTCTCACGCACGCGGGGTTGGGTAGAGTAGTAGAATTGTATTGGAGGGAGCGCGGATAAGAGGGAGAGAGGAAAGGAGAGTGAAAGAGGAGAGAGAGAAATACAACACGAGGCGGGATATATGTAGTATGTTATAATGAAGAGAAAGAATGAGAGAGACAGAGAGAGACGACGGTAACACGACGCGACGTCGACGACGACGACGACGACGATCACGACGAGTACGACGGTCTCTCTTAGTTAAATTCACGCAACGCGTCGTCTCGGCATGCCGTGTTATATTCAAAACTCACGACTTATCTCTCCGCTCTCTTTTGGTACCCGCGCCGGTAGACAAACTCGGTAGACTCGGCTGGCCCCCCGAGTGTGTACTCGCCAAGACCGAGACGCTCGCCGCGGCGTTGCCGCACTTCCGTCGCCGGCATAAGCCTGGAGTGGGGACTTCTGGACTGGATTGGGTTTGGGACGTTGGACACGGGATGGAGCGCCGCGCCGCCGTTGCTGCTGCTGCTGCTGCTGCCGCCGCCACTGCTATAGCGGGAAAGAACCAGACACACAATGCACTGGGACGGTAGTAAAAGAGAGACGCAGCACTGTCGATATGACAGAGAAGGAGAACCAGAGTAGTAGAAGCCAGAGTACATATAGAAGGCCGTGGGATGAGAAGCCTGTGGAGCGGAGAAAGAGGCGAATGAGGAGGAGACGTGTAGGAGAAAGAAACTCTGCTGCGCGACTCACTGTTGTCGAGGCGGCGACGACGACGACGGCGGTCGCGGAGGTTGCGGTGGTGCCGGCGGGAATACTAACCCAGGACGTTGTCAGAAGTGAGCGGGTGGACGGACGGTACTGGCAAGAGGGTGGAGGACTAGAGAGGGAGCACCAAGAGTGTAGAGGAGAAGCAAGTCAAGCGAGTTGTCCGTTGGACCGTTCGTGGTAGTAGGGATTCGCCAAGTGAAGGGCGCTCTCGGGGTGATAGGGGCCAGCGGCAGACTCGCGGATAGATCCGCGAGGTGGCCGAGCGGGAGGGGGGCTTTGCTGCTGCTGCTTCTACTCCTGCTGCTGCTGCTTCTCATACTATATATATATATGAACATTCACATATATATATATATATACATATGTACATACAGATAGGCAAAGCAGCGACATGCGAAATGCAGGAAGAGGGAGAGAAAGAGCGCAAGCTACGACTCTGCGCGTCGACGAGAATATAGAGACTATAGACGCGGTGGGGGATTTGGCAAACGGCGGGAGGGATTTCCCAGCCGCGACGTGCCCCCTCGATGCGCGCTGCGCTGATGCATCGCGACTCTCTGCCCGACTCTCTACCTACGGAGTCACATGGTACGCTCGTGCCACGAGTACGAAGCCTCTCCCAAATCAATATCACTCGTTTAAAAAAAAGGAGAGAAAGAGCAAGAGAGAACGAGAGAATTAGAAAGAGAGACAAATGAGTAGAAAGGAATAAAATAAAAAACTAAAGAAAAAAAAATTATATAAAAGCACCAAAGAACGTACCTGTAATCGTCGTCAGAGCCTTCGACATGTCCAAAAGTATTAACGACGGTTCTCATGCGCGCGACTCATTTCTCGATTAATAATAATACTATACCGCGTATAGGACATGTACATAAGTCTAGTCCACATGAATTGAAAAGAGCTTTTATCCCTTCTACACAACAACTACTACAACTACTACTACTACTACTACTACTATTGCTACTAATTCTACAACAAAAACAACTACTATGTACAATTACACATGCGGAGCCCTTTCTTAAGGACGTATTAAAGTACGAAGGGACATTACATATAACAACTATATAGTTATTCAGTGTCTTGACTTTACGCGGTGGATTAGAGGCACGTATTTCCCGCCACTTTCTCAGACTGGCTTCTCCACAAGTTCCCCGTTCACGTCTCTCCGTAGTCGTTTACACTCGGCAGCAGCAGCGGCCGAGCAGAGGCACGAGGGATAGAAACGCACGCGGCTCACCGAGCGGCCGTTCGAGTGTACCTACACGACGAATCATTCTCATCACCACGCGTTCACCTCTACACGCGCGCAAAAACCTCTTTCTATACATTACATATACTTTACTCTTCCTTCTCTTTCCTTCAGCTTCGCGGGCTCCCGCCGTCACCAGTACAACTATCATCTCCACACATGTCCACACATATTACATATACATATTACATATACATACATACATATGTATATAAAGCAATGACTGCCCTCTTGCTTATACTCCCGATCTCATTTTACGCGCTCCCTCAGTCAGATCACTCGATTCTATCCTATAGTATATACTAACTATATAAATATAATATATAGGTATATAAAGAGCAAGTATATACATGTTGCGTGAATGGTGCTGTTTGTTACGACCTTGCGGCAAGGTGGAATATGCCTGCTTTTTTTCCATCACTCTATATACTGAACACTACTCTCTGATCCCCACAGATGCGCCACGAGATACACCCGAGATAGTCCATCTATGCAGACCACGGCGAAATTCATTTCCAGGATATTTATTTTTTATTTTATTGTTGAAAAAGATTGTTTTATATTTTACTCTCTTTTTTTTCTTTTAGATTAATTTCAATGTTATCCTCTGCATCGATAACCTCTTGCCCGGCAATTTTTCGTCCGTTACCCATTGCCAATATATTATTTTATTTTTACTATATGTATATATATACTTGTATTCAAATGAAAAAATTTATACCGTTAAATTCTATGGTTTAATTTGTAAATAAATTATTCAAAAATAATATCGAATGACTCGTTGGAGGATTTGGTTTTGCGAAATATACAAAATGTTTTTTTTTCCGCGAAAAAAAGGTACGCGCTGACCAAAGTCTTTTGAATACTGCAATAAATTTAAACTCAACAATATGTGTAACATTTACATAAGATCCGCTGCTGCCGTAAATGTTACTGATGCCATTAAATTTTACTCATGTCACGGATAAAATCTTAAACACATGTATTTTTAACTCTCATTTGGTATATATATATATTTTTAATGATATTTTAAATAATTTATTTCATTGAATTTAAACCGTGAGAAAATTTCATTGATAAATCCAGATATTTATGCACTTAAGTACCAACTAAATTTTCACTTCTGTTCAATACTCAATTTAAAATAAAATCCATCAAATAATTAATCGCTATCGAGTTATTTAATAATAATCCATCGGATCGAATTTAAAATATAAATATTATTTATTTTTCAAATTTAAATATCTCGACGTACGGTTTTATCTATCTAGTTAAATTTACGGAGTAATATTTTATTCTTTTGTTCATTGTTGTATTATATTTAAAAGTAAGAGAGAAATAAATATAAATAAATAAAAGAAAAAAAAATAAAGTAGCCAAACATTATGCAAATGATTGGTGGTGAAGATATATAGGAGACAATATGTAACCTTGACGAGTTTATTGGTGAGTGAACTTGGAGTCGAGTGTCGCCTAGACCTCTCAAGCATTCCCGAGTAAACCGTCAGAGTCCCAAAGGGGCGCCGTGGGGAGGAGGAGGAGGTGAAAGAGGAGTCAGACGAGGTGGTGGAGTTGAGTGTAGTCATTGCGCGATGAGTCGCAACGACCACTGCCCTAAATTCAAAACTCAACTTCTCACTGCACATTATATATATATGTACATCCATGTATACATATACATATATACAAACATATCCTCCAAGTTTTGACTCTCACTGCATACACGACATACATACATATATATGCATGTGTATATATATACTTATATATATACAATAAGCCGACGTATCCCAATAAGATACTGCTCAAGGTCGCAAGGATGTAAACAAACATTATGTCCGCAAAAAAAATGACATAAAAATGTGTTTTTTTTTCTTGAAAAAAAAAAGTTATAAAAAAGTATAAAATGAAAATTAAATGTAAGATATCTTGCGCAGATGAGTTTAGAGCGCAGCTGCAAGTGCTGGGCACTGATAGGATGGACGCCTGCAACCGGGGTGTAATGGCCTAAACCTAAAATCGATACACTAGCGAAGAAAAACGTCGGCGGATGCCCCGGGAGATAAATGGCCGCTCATTGGAAACCCTTCTACCTCTCTCTCTCCGCTACTCCTGTCGGATCCGAGCGCGAGACTCGCACTACTCTCCCCTCGCGGACCCCACCACCCCTCGGCAACCTATCCGGACCTGCCTGGACTAACGCTCTCTCGCCCGAGTCCCGTCCGCGGCTTTGCGTTTTTTTTCCTTCGCTCTCTTTTCTCTTCGTCCTCCACACCGCCTCATCCTCGTCCTCGTCCTCATCCTCGTCCTCGTCCTCATCCTCGTCCTCATCCTCATCCTACTCTTCTTCCTTCCTCTTCACCATCCTCGTACACTTTTTACTCCATACCCTTTTTTCTACCTTCAATTCGCTGGACCAGGCAAACGTTCACTTCGCCATGCTATAGAGTAACGAGGAACTCTTTTATATACTATAGATCTATAGATATACAGATGGATGGATGGATAGATGGATATATATATATGTGCACATAATATTGATGAAACTCAAAAGTGTCGAGGTAAAGTCAACGAAATGGGAAATACATAGACAGAAAAAAAAACTAAAATGAAATAAAGAAAGAAAGGAAGAAGAAGGAGAAAAAAAAGTATGATGACTTGAACCCAAAAACAACACGAGTTAAGTGTGCGAATAGAAAACGTCGAGGCTGGTTTTAAGATACTCAGTGTCGTTTTTGTACTTGAGTGTATAGGTATACTATAAGCACAAGATGTCTATATTTATCCGACGAATGCAATATTTGGATCTGCACGTACATACATATACATGAATGTACGTCGTCCCGTCGCCTGGTTCAAGTTAAAAGCAAGAGAATCATCGAGAATCCCATCGCCCCACGGACGGAAGGAGAGTAAGATATATAAAACAAGTTGAAGATAGTCGTATAGTCTTAGCACTTGGATTTATATACATATATAAATATCTATCTGTCTATATGTATATGTATATATGTAGGTATATGTATATGCATCAGAGAAGCAGCGCGGATGCTCTTGTAAGCGTCGCAGGCGTGGTTCCTTGCCCTCTGTCGCGACGTATTTATATCTAACGAGCGGCAGCGCGAACGAATGTGCATCGGACTCGTTTGCCGGACCGAGAAACAGCACGGGCTTACAACTAACATCGCGAGTGTGTATAAGAATATTTATATATATACAAAGTAGAGAGCAGAGGCTGGAGGAGAGAGATGTAATGAGGATCAAGTGAAGAAAGAGCAAGAGGAGAGAAGTAGATGGTGTAGATGGAGAGACGTTTGGTAGTTGTATAGAGAGCTCGAGAATCCCGCGAGAAGCCGGCGTGCCGGACGCACCCTCGTGTGCTGCTGCAGTGAGCAGCAGCAGCTCTCGCTACGCTCCGCTGAGCGTCTCTCCTTTTGCACTTTTTTACCTCACATTTCCTCTTTGCCGCCGATAATTCATGAGCAATGACGCGCTTCTTGGACTTTCTTTCATACAAACTATCGTCATTACAGACACTCATACTCTCACACACATACACACACATACTCACACATATGTAGATATAGACATACTTATATTTAATACAGACTCAAGGTAAAGTTTGTGCAAGATAATGTATAACCATTCATTTCTCACTTATTCAAAAGTCTTTACGGGTGACCTAATTTAAAATTATCTTCCCCCAATGGATCTACATTAAATGACAAAGAGTTTGATGAGATTAGTGTTAAATGTATATGTATGAAATATGAATTAAAAATAAATGATAAATTAATAAGATATTTGAAATAATAATAACTGAATGATGGAACGGTTTGATGATGACGGTGATGGTGATAAAATAATTTAATATAGACATTTTGTCTCTGTTGATCGTTGATGCTATTATCACTATCGGTGTTGCTCTTTTACACTCTTTGTGTATGTATCAGTATATATAACCAATGAATCGAGGAGGGTGCAAATGACGGCAGCCCGTTGCGCACTTTCATTTGGTCGGTGTGCTCTTCGGTGTATTGCCAAATATCAAAAATGACACTTGTTGCGCGTGTTAAAGTGGACCGAGTGATGACGGTGAACCGAATGGGAGAGAGGGCACGGGCCAGCGGCAGCCAGTTTAGTTGATGAAAATTGAATTTTAAAGCGAGCCCACAAACCATCACACAGTAAAGCCTACAAAGCCCGTTACCCGCTATGGAAGCTCACCATACATCCACACATGGATTTATATTTATAGTTTGTTTGTATATACATAAAATGTACAACGGTGTTTTTATGCACCAATACACGTATTATAGGTATCGGGTGCAACGAGTATCGCAATGACGATGATAAATTGGGTGGAATAAAATCGGGAAGCTTTAAAAGGGATCAAGTTGAATAAAAAAGACGCGAAAAATAGATAAAATAAAAATGAGAAATAGGTAGACGGAAGAAAAAATAAAAAAAAAAAAATAAAAGAATAAGAAAAAATAATAGAAGAAAAAAAATTGAATGGAAGAAAAAAGTAGACGAAAAAAAATCTGAAGGGATGAAAAAAAAAGTTAAATGAAAAAAAGTCGAGTAATTCGGTCGATGCGCGGAGTTTTCGCGCGGGCTAAGTTCGTCGCCCTACGATTCATCCCACTCTCCGTCAGAGCGCGGGGGCAAGTGTATCCCCCGACATCCCCCCAGCCACGAGGGAGCACTTGCACCCCCGCTGCCACCGTCACCCACCACCGTCGTCGTCGCAGCCGTCGCAACCGCCGTCTGTATGCCCACGTCTCTCTTTCTCCCTCTCAAACGATACCGTTTTTTTCCTCTTTCTCTTACGCGTCTTCCTCTTTTGGTTTAATACAACTTCTCTCGCTCACTCTCTTGCTTCTCTACTTCGCTGTATTCTTGGCGTTTCGCGCGATGCAAGGTCAACAAACTTTATTCCGATAAAAAAAATAACAAACTAAATAATAAAAAAATAAAGAAAGAAAAGTAAGAAAAAAAAGTAAATCAAATAAAAATAAATATAACAAGAGTAATGGGGAGGAAAAAAAAATAATAAAATTAAAAAAAAAAAAAAAATAAGTAGTAAAGAGTAATAAAAAATATAAGTTGAGAATTGCGCTTGGAATTGTAACACAGTGTTGCGAAAAAAGAAAAAATAAAAAAAAGAAAAAGAGGAGATTGTATTTTAAAGGGCCACAATTATACTCTTTTGCTCATCTTTCTCATCTTACAACTCATTTATCGTTTCCTCTATACGCAGGCTAAAAAATAATAATAAAAAAGATTGTTGATAAAAAAGATATCATTATCCTTCACTACTTACTATATTATCCAATAGTTTTAATCTACAATAATAATAATAATAATAATAGTAATAATACCAACAATAAAAAGAAATGATGAAAATGACGATGGCTGCGAACAAAACTCAATGATTGCAAGCAATTGTTATTGAATTATATCCTCAAAATAACTCAATGCACTGGTTGGTTATTGGTACGTTAAATGTAATTTTAATTTCAAGAGTAAAACATCATTGACATGCACTTTGGTAGTTTTTTATGGGTCATTCTCCAGCGTGAGTGTAGTACAGACTTGAGTCGAGAATTGCAAGGCTAAAATTAAGAGGCTCTGTACTGGTACGCTCTCAAAAGTGAATATTCACGGGTAGGTTAGCCCAAGGGTCCTCCTCCATCTCTCCTCTTGTTCTTCTTCTTCTGGTCCTTCTCTTCTTAAACTTGTTGTTTTTCTTTATCTCAACTTGTTCTCTCTCCCAGTCTCTCTAGCTCTCTTGCTCCATACATACAATAAACTCTTTACTGTGTTATGTTTTAGTTGTTTGCGTGTGAGCAGACCCTCGTCTGACAAACTCCAGTATATCTGTCTACTTGCGGTTGATTCTCGTTTCTCACCACATTTTCTTCCTCACCCACTTTACGTTAATTTTAGCGAAAATTTAATTAATGTACGTCCATAGATCATTATCACCTCTCTATAATTTAAACCACCAGGATCATAATAAAAAATGTCATCTTAATTATTATTAAATAATTTTATCCCAGGTACTTATAACCTCGTTATAAAAAATATTTAATAAAAAAATCTGTTGATTGGTAGCGCAGAGATTAAGACCGCCAGTTGCACGCAATACATTTAGGTGAATGTTATTAGTGTACAAGACATTCGACTTGTGCGTTTGGCGCCTTCTTCTTTCATTCTCGTCTCACAACACATAAAACATAATATATAGACATTTATATACATATATATATTGGTTTTAATCTTCCTCAGTCTTGGTAAGTATATCTCTCGGAGGAACGCAACAGCAGAAGCAGCTCCTCTGGTTGCTCGTTCGTCCGGAGTCTGGACGACCTTGACCACGGACACAGATGAAAGAAACGCGAGGCAAAGGCAAAAAGTTGTTTGTATCGCAAATGGCCGAGCGTATGTATATATGTATGTATTGCGGGTTTTTTATTTTATGTATATACTTATACACATGGAATATAAATATATATAGTATAAACAAGTAAAATCAATGATTGGGTTTCGTTAAAGAAATACGCTGAGTAAGACAAGTGCAATTAATAACTCATTCGCGTGTTTTCTACGCGCGTCCACTCGCACTAACTTACACCGTGGTGAAGGTTAGGCCGTTCTTCGATCGTAGGTCGTCGTCGCCGTACTCGTTGCTCATTTTTTATTTATTTTTTAAACTTATTATAATATTTATACGTACATGTACGAACAGCAAAGTAATCATAAAAGTTTTCAGCTGGAGATTTTTCTATTTGCACTGGCAGATACTGCATCAAGACCAAGAGAGCATATGTATAGGGGCGGAAATGAATCCCGGTAATTATGGCCATGGCGTTGATTTGTTCACGTGTCTGTTCGTGACGTCAAAATTACTGGTTCGTTTGAAGAGGAGATATTTGTAGGTGTGATTTTCTTTACAACTGGTTTACCATCCTGCTGTATTTATTTTAAATATAAATATATTAATATATAAATATCAGATGTTATACTTCTCGGGTAACTTGCATATGCACTCTGATCATACACGTATATAATGTACGTCAAAACGAGCTACTCTTACAAAAGCGTTACGCGATCCAGGAACTGAGAATCTTATTTATTATTATTTTTATTTTTTTTTCTCCAGTTCAATACGCCCTCTTCCGTTCATCTAATTTTTATGATACACTGTCATTAATCGTCAGCCTATCCTCGGTACATGAGTTAAATAAAACTCACGGATATGACGGACTTAAATATAAAGCAGTGTCTAATGGAATCTAGCAGGCCTACGCCCAAGTGTCCATACGATGGATGGAGCGAAGCATAAGATGGGTGAGCTAGTAGGGCGCTAAAAAAATGAATTTATAATTTTTAATGAGAGAGTTAACGTGCATATGCGAAACCGGTTCAGCTCTTGGCATATCATGGAGCTTTGGATGAAGAATCTTCTTGATCGCAACTACTCTATACTCCTACCGTGTAAGTTAACGGAAGCCGCAAGAGCAGTAAGTTATTTTTGTTAGTCGTTTGTTGTTTTACAGCTTTTATTTTTTATTATTTTTACAATATGTATATGTATATATATATCCATACATTTTTTTATTAGTCACTTTGGCTTTTTATCCATGCAAAGTCGACGATCCGAGCGCCGTTGCTGCAGCAGCAACCGCATCTCGATGGATAAAATCCGATAAAAATGACAAAGCCGTTAGGTTAGGCGCGCCGAGCGAAACTCACAAGTCCTATCTCTTTTACTCTTCACTCCCTCTTTTACTCTTTTTACTTTAAACATTTATTTTTCTCTCTTTAACTTGCTCTCACACTACACTCTTTCATTTATGTACTTCCTTTCTCATCCAGCCGTCGCGCGCCGATGATATTCAGCGCACAAGAAACGGCCCCAGGTGTGCTCTCAATATCGGTCTATCAATAGACCGATCAAACGATCATCGACTAACGTATCAAAAAATTATATCAAATCTTTTTAATACCCTTTTTATATACGCATTCATCCTCTTAATGCACACATCCATCCATCCATCCATAAATATATGTTCATATGTGTGCACATAATGACTGCATGTATGTACTAAATATTTTATATACATTTAATACTTCTTATTATCACTTGTTAATATATATATACATATTTTTAATCTTTAATATCTTGTAGATGATTGTCAGTCGTGAAAGCGTACATATGATTGAGGAAAGTCGGGTAAATGATCTTAGATCGTCCTCTTGAATCCTCTTGGTTCGTCGTTGTGATAAGTGGCAATCTAGCTTTATGAACTAAATCTCTCTTGAAAGGTACATTACATACACTTACACATATTCAAATATATGTATGTCTATGCACATGTGTACAGAAATAGTTTATCTTAACACTTGCTAATGCACACGGAAACGAACGAATTTTAAAAATTATTTTCTTGTTAGATGAATATGTATTAGCTGATGGCCAGATTATTTTAAATAAGATGATGTGTGATGCAGAGTAGCGTATCAGGAGTAAATAAAAAAATTCAAACGAGATTGCAGTTAATTTTAAATGAAATATTGGATGCACGGTTGTAATATATATCGACATGTGTAATTATACATTAAATATTTCTTCTTTGCAGAAGAAGGCAGGTTGACGAGTGTGAACTGGGTTTGGTGCTGGTTTCTGTTGTATGCCAGCGGTAAAATAAAAAGGATTTAAAAAAAAAGAAGAAATGGCAGAAGAGAGATAGAGAATAAATGAAAGATGACTAGTCTTAAGACGGTCAAGAGTCTGAGGGATGAGATGAAATGACGATGGGGGAAAAATAGCGTGTATATATATTTATATATATGATGTTTTATTATAGTTGTATGCAAGTGTGTATAACCAGAGTGTTGCAGAGCCAGCATCCCAAGATATTCTTGGGAGAGCCATCATCAGAGAGTGCGATGCAACAACTGTCTCCATCCGTCATGTACCCGTCGACCTGCTCCGCCACGGCCACTCTTACATTAGATTATGAGCCTCCATGGTCTTTGCAATCCAAGTGTTTGATGCTTGTCTGCATTCAAGTCTTCTTTAAAATTTGTTATTGTTAAATAACAAACATCATTGTATTTTTAAACGAAGTTTAGATTTTTGGAAGAAGAAGAAGAAGAAAAAAAAGCTGAGATCAGATGCTGGGCATTTAAATGGACATTAATATGAATATTAATATAAAACAAGTTGAGTTAGTTTTATGTATTTAGAGTTTGAGGTAAAAAGAAGAAGAAAAAGAATAAGATTTATAAAGATGAGGATGATGGTGATGATATTTTGGCGCGTGTTTGTCTGACTTTATAATATGTATGTTATTTGTCTACAATAAATCGAAGGTGAGTCTGAGTAGTAGATGACGTAACGACGCCTGTTGATTCGAAGAAATGAGTTAGTCAGTGTCGCTGCTGGTTGCTATACTACTAGTAAACTTTCATCGTTTTATTTTATAGTATTTCTTTTTTATATTATTTTTATTCCCGGTTTTATTTCTTCTTTTCTTCTTCTATTGCTTGGGTTAAACTTGTTCTATTTATTTTATTTCTGTAAAGAGTAACAACTTAAGACGGTTAGATGCTTAAAAGTCAAAAGTGTTTGCAATAACGCTGTACGCTCCTCAGTGCTTTGTTTTTTTAAACTTAACTACTGGATCATATTTTACTGATATATAAATATATACTCGTATAACGCGATAAAGATCATCGTAACTTTGAGTAGTTGATTAAACGAGTTTTTCATGTGATGTCTTCTTGTAATCTTTTTATTTATTATACATATAAATATATATGTTTCTTGATATTATTATTTTCATGATACTGATGATGGGTTTTTATTCAAAATTGTTAAATTATTTATTTTATTAATCATAAAACTCAAATATTGTCACGATTCTCACGTAATTGAGATAGTAATTGACGTTTACACTTATTTCATTAAAATAAAATAATAAATCAACAATCAAAACTTGTTTCTTTATGTCTGATTAATTTATGATAAAAATAGTTAAGTAATTAATTTAAAAAATTACGTAAAAAATTTGCGCACTGTTAATAAAATAATAACGAGTTAAAAAAGGGCCGGATGTCCTTGACGATTAAAAGGTTTCGCAGTGGCATTCCTTATTAACAAGGAATTCACACTGAACCTTGGTGTGTATCAGGCCTCAAAAATTATTAAGGCTTCTCTGACGTTATTTCTGCATGGATAATTTTTTCCTGCATTTAAAGTTGCAAAGCTCAAAATAGCTTCGCGAGCTTTGCAGTCTCGTATTTCGAGACATTCTTTACGGAAATTTTTTTTTCTTTAACGCAGTGAAAAGTTATTTTGCAACGGGAAAATTTTTATAAAAAATTCCTCAATGGTGGATTAAAAATTAAAATATTTTTCAATATCACGAGATAGCGATTCAAATTAATAAGTTATCGCAAAAATGTATGTATAAAAAAACACATGGCACAAAATCTTATCTTCTATCTCCAATCCATAACTAAAAACTATATCGCGCAATATGCGCGTGGCTTATAATAAAACTAACCAAATATTTATATTATAAAAAAAATGTCAATTTGAATTTTTTATCAGAAAAAAAATTTAATCCTTTAATAAACTTATAGTAAAAAAAAATCCTTTAGCAATAGCTGTATTTAGACATAAAATATAAAAGCGAATAAATATTAGAGATGCACATGTGCTCTGCAGCGCAAGTAGCTGTCTGAATAAAAAAAAAAATATATATATATATATATATATTTTTATAAATACAATGAAATAATAATGATGATAATAATGAATGAAAACTCATTAGAAGTCCGGGTGAAGTTTCAGGATAAAATAGGAGAAGCACATAGTCCAGTGCATTCGATTAGCGCGTGATTTTACCAAAGTGAAAAAACGGGAGGCAAATCCGGCGAACGGAAAGAGTGAATGAGGGAATGAGGAAAGAAGAAGAAGAAAGAAGAGACATATAAAAAGCGCGAGAAAGATGAAAGAGAGATGAAAGAGGGCAATAGAGAGAGAGGAAGAAAAAAAAAGTAGTAGAGTGAAGCCTTGCCTCGGGTGGGTATTAGCATCGGGCGGGCGCAGCTGCCTGGATACTCGCGATCGCGAATAGAAAAATCTATGCAGGTGTGGTAGAGGTTCGGAGGCGGAAGAGCGGTTCCGAGGGGCAAAGGAGAGGAGAGAGAGCTCAGTGCAGTGCACAGTGGAGGAAGAGAAGAGAAACTAGAGTGTGCAGAGAGGGAGGTACAGCCAGCATAGCAGCAGCAAGTAGCGTTAAAAAAGACGAGGACTTGGATTCGCGAATGAGCGAGAGAGACACTAAATGGAAGAGAGGATCGAGAGGAGTTTTTTTCAGCGGTAAACGAGAGAAAGAAGAGGTGAATTGAGGGTGATATGCGAGCGAGGAAACTAGAAATAGAGGTTGAGGCTGAGGTAGAGGCAGAACCAGAGGCAGAGGTAGAGGCAGGGGTAGAGGTAGAGGTGTACCATCATAGAGAAAGAGTACAGAGTGTGGCAGAATTGAAGAGAGACGTGCAGTGAAGGGTGAGGAGAGGAGGAGATGAGGAAGGGCGTCGGCCGGCCTCGCCAAGCGCCACTCGGTCAAGCTCACTGCCATCATCCATCGCCTAGTGCCTAGTGTTGTGTAGTGTACTGTAGCGATCCTAACTCTTAACTTGTCTTTTTCCCTCTTTACTTGCTTGCTTACTCGCCAACTCCGCTTAGCTGACTTTACTTGGTTCGTTGTATTATCCTACACCCTGCCCTGGCCTATCCTATCCTATCCTATCCTATCATCCAAGAGTAGGCAATCCCGCACTACATACACAGCAGATAGCACTGTTATATCAGGTACAAGGTATAAGGCCGCACCTCCTTAACCAGGATTTGCTTTACTTAATGCCAGCGGGATGCCACCAGTTTTATATGTACCAAAATAATTCCCTCGATCACGGTGCATTCTTCATTCTCTTTAGTCACTGCACCACCACCACCTCTACCTATTTTTGTAGCAATTATTTTTCTCTCTTTCTATATATACTATACATTTATTTTTTTTTCGGGGTAACTATTTGTTCTTCTTTTTTTTTTTTAAATGAGAAAATCGAGCTAATCACTCGTGCACGAAATTGCGCTACTTTCTCATTTTCTTTGCGAAATAATTATCTGCATTCTCGGTTTTATTTTTAATTTCAATTTTTTTTATTATTATTTATAATTATTATTGTCATTAATTTAACGCTTTTATCATTTAAATTTAATGTTATAACTTTTGATTTGTAAAATATAATTACAAAGAAGAAAATATTAATTAAATTTCAAGTTAATATCTTGGTAATGACCAAAACTCAAGGGTGCATATGTCTGTATTTATATATATATATATATATATATAAAAAGAGAGAAGGTTAAAGTCGTAGAGCGTTCTAGTTTGGACGACCTCCTGAACCGCATACCCAAGGTTTTTCTTTCGTCTTTACCACTGCAGCAACGTGAGCACGATAGTCAAGCGAAAAGTGTATCAAGTCGTAAAAAAAATAAGAAACAACACACGGAAAAAGACTTTAGCGAAAAATAAAAAAGCTAAAGATAAAAAAAAAAGAATAATAATAATAAAAAGTACAAGAAAACAACGAGGGGAACGTCAAGAGTTTGGCAGCCACGGTCGAGCGAATCAGCCGGGAAAAAAAGGAGTAAGACTAAAAAAAGTATATAAAGTAACGCGGGTAAATAGAGATGAAAAATCAAAAGAAAAGAAAGGTGAACGTGCGACGACAAGCTCAAGAAAAAAAAGAAACAGACCCATACACTACTCGAGGATGATGGCAACACGCCAAACTATCTTTGCTCGTGCAAAGTTTTAATTATCCGGTAGTGTCTTTGTCATGAACTTGCGTTCACCCTCATCTCATTTATATATATGTTCCCATATATATATATAAATAATAATGATAATGATGAAAATAAAAATGTATATACATATTCATATATACTCGCATGACTGTAAACATGATAAACGCGTGCCTGCGTGAATAAATTCGCGCTTTTTTCTCCACATTATTATTACACTTATTACATTCATCCATTTAATATAATATACATTATACATTACAGTATTACATATATTACATAAATGTTTCAGAGTAAAAGAATAAAGTAATAACAAGTTTAAAGTTTAAATACACAATAAGAGTGTAGCAGGCATATATATGTTATTATATATGTATACGCGGGAGCAAAAGAGACTGAGACGTTTATAAACCCATAGAGCGCGAGGGTCGACATAAAATTAGCAAACAAATAGCTTAATTCGCACGCTCTCCTCGGATATGTAAATTTAATAACGGCGATTTAATGTGTGGGTGATGGGTTTGCTGCCGCGAGTGCCACCACCAGAGCCATCTACTAGTGGTACGCGTGCAGCGCATCGAATAACGCGTGTGGTGTTTGCATTATGCATGCACGTATTGTGTACACCTGTTGCCCCAAAATCACAGACATACAGTAACCATACAATGCTAGTTCTTGTTGTTGTTTTTGTTGTTTTTGTTCCTGTTGCTGCTGTTGTTGTTTAAAGTTCGCGCCTTTATATTCTATACAAAAAAAATACAGAATGACTTCAAAGTAAATAAAGTAAATAAAATATGACCGCATCATTTAACAAGTAATTTAAAGTTATTTAAATAAAATTATTTCAGTTGTTATTGTCGGCATTGTTGAAAGAGAGGGCGTGTTAAATGCTATTGTATTATTGTAACTGGAAAATAGTTTACCTCTGGGTTTTCCCTGTTTCAAAACTCCCGGCAATTGTCAAATGTACACAGACAACTAAAGTTTATAAGTAAAAGATTTTTACGAGGGTGCGGGTGGGGGTGGGAGGGTGATGATGGAAAACGCAGGTCAGAGTGTCTGAGTCTCCGGTCTGGCTGGTGGCCGTACTTGTAAGGTAGTTGTCGAGGTTTTGTTGTACTCGTTGGCCTGAGTATCGAAACTTTAGCAGTTTCGCGCGGGTAAACGCGTCATCCAAGTAAAGGGACGGGTCAGGTAGTGAATCAGTACTAAAATGAATGAAGCGCAACAGGTCGACGCAATAGTTGCATGGAGTCAGCTTATGGCACATGGGTTGAACGACGAGGAGGTTAAAGAGAGACTCGCCGGATAGTCAGTGTGAGAAAAAGAGATAGAAATAGATAAGTGGAAAAGCTGCCGAGAGAGACAGGGCTGCTGCAAGACTTTCCTCAGCAAAACGAACAAGGGGTGGAGAGATTTCGGGTCATAGCTCCGCAAACAGAATAGGTAAAACAAGAGGCGTAAACCAATTTCAAAGTTAGCCCGCGCTAAGCTACTTTAGTATAGTAATCTATATACCTATATATGTGTTTATATATCTTTATATATATATATCTATATATATCTATCACGAACTCTCGACCGCTCTTAGTATACATACACTGGTTTTGGCTAACCTCTTATTTCCGCACCTCAACTCGAATAGAATTGATTCACGTAGTTTAAACTCGCTCTAAATAACAGTATAACTTTATAAAGTAAAATTTAAGTTATAAGGTTATGATTATTATTACCTGATGTAAGTAATTGTTATGTTTCATTTGGCTCCTTGTTATAGCGTTATTATTGTGATAGCACACATTTAATTCGACCTATGATATTGCTCAGATCAACAGTTTCGGCCATACTGTTTTTTTACGTACGGCGTACGGTCAATCTCTTTAAATATCGCAAGATGGCTCTAGCGATCTTTATTCCTATATAACACACACCAGCGTGTGCTGTTTCCGCGAGCGACGACGACAACTACGTCCCTTAGGCCGATACGATATGAGCTGCGAGCTGCGAACTACCAGCGGGGAATCCGCCGTCTCTTGTGTCGCTCACGCGTTATGTCTAATGTGGATACGCGCGAATAAAAACTGTCGCGCTACGCCAGTGGTTAGGATAACTATAAGATACTACCGCACGATACGCATCATTACGACGACGACTGTAGCGACAACTAATTCCTCATATGAAAACGATTCAATTCAGACTAATTTTAAATATTGTAACAATCGAAGTTCATTTTGAATTTATAAGCGCAGAACGTCATGTTGACGTTAATGAGAAATGCCTGATTCTATATATTTGTATATATATATATGTATATAACAACAGGGGACGAGAAAATGCAATCAGAATAGTAATTAAGGATTCAGTTAACGCTCACCGATTGTAGAACGCAACCTAATTTAAACCTACAAAACTGTAAGCCGAGTACTTGAAACGTGAGTTTGCTGATAAAAAATAAAAAAAATGGTAAGAGAGAGAGAGAGAGGATTTAAGTAAAAAAAAATGTAGAAAGGGTGAGAGGACATCAGTGGCAAAGTCATCGAGACGTTTACGGGGAGTTCGGAGAATTCGCGTGTTTTCGTATTCGTCTCTCCCTCTGGTCTCTCACTTATTTTTTCTTATTTTATTTTCCTACTACTTCTCCTTATCCTTCTTGGCTCTGTTTACTCTAGGTGCAATTCGCGAATGTAAAGGAGGGGAAAAAAATGAGGGATACTTGGCGGTTCTGAGAGGGAGTAAGAAAGATTGGGCGAAAAAAGGGGCTGAGAAATAGGAGAAAGAAAAAGAAGGGGAGTCACGAAGGTGCATGGATGAGACGAGACGTCGTTGCTTGGCTAACAAAATGGTGGGAGATGTTGCTTCTTATTCTATTTTGTAGTATAATAGTCTGAGCAAAGGAACCAAAGAAATTCCTCAACATCTATCACGCCCTTTACTCTTCTGTCTGCCATCATCATCATTATCATCATCTTCTTGCTGGTCTTGGTCTTTTCAGTAGCAGTAACAGCATCAACAGCAAATGTAGCCATAGTCAATGGTTATCTATTATAAGTTGGGTCGCTCCAAATTGTCCAGCAGCATCAGCTACATGTAACTTGATATCAAGCTCATTTTCTGGGAATAAAACGACGGTAAAAATTCGTGACTGCTGTATCCTTGCTGGCAGACCCTCTAGACTGTGTACTAGTCTGGTGTACTGCAACTACTGGTACTACTACACTAAAACTACACATAAACTTGGGTATTCGATGTTATAAGTAGGTGTGTAGTGAGAGAAAGAGAAAGAGTAAAAGAGGGAGGTCGTAGAGTAGGTTGGAAGAGGCAAAAGAAAATAGAAAGAAAAATCCGGTAGCCAATGGGAGGTGGAGTCAACGAGGAGCGGGAAGATCCGACAACGCTGCAACCGAGTTTTTGTTTACCGCCCGGTTGTCAGAGCGAGAGGATGCCTGTGAGGATCTGAAAGAGAGAGAGCTGGAGAATTAAAGAGAGTAAATGTGAGTTTCTGGGAGGAGAGTTGGCAAAGGAGAGCCAATGTGTATCTGTGCTCCTGTACAGTGCAACTGCAGGCTCTGATGACGCGAAAAACCCCTACTTCTTTTCATTTCATCCTATCCTGTGTCATGTATGTGTGTGATGGAACCAGCTCATATATACCTACGTAGCTATATATATATATTTATTTGTGAAACCTTCCAGCATCATCCTTCAACTCCTGGAGCATCAGATACATATTCCGCTGGACTCAACTGGAAAGATATCTTGAAGAAAAGATCGCGGTACTTGTCCGACTACTACTCAAAACTTACTCCAATCTATCCAAACTTTACCCGTCTATCTACAATATTTACGTCTATTTAAATTTTTTTATCTATAAATATAAATATAAATATAAAAACTAAATATTTACGAATCAAGATTCAGTTTTTTGCTAAAGACAATATTTTTTCGTCCCTTTTTTTTTAGTTTTTATATCAATTTCCGTGCGAAAAAAAATTTATATATGTATACATCACAAAAAGTGATGTTTACGTTCTCTGGGAATCGCAATTACACATTGTAAAAATATTTGCAAACAATTATGGAGGTAAAAATTTTTCATATTTTCATAGAGGGTACACACCAAATGTACGTATGTTTTAAAAATATCTCGGAGTAAGTAAACATGCAGAGGAGGCGGACTATGTTAAATAAAGTGTAAATGAGTTACATGAAAAAAAAGAAGCATTGTAACTTATTGAATATAAAAATAGACGGTGGATGATATTGTAATAGATAGACAGAATACGAAAAAAAAAAAAAAAAAAAAGAAAATAAGGAAAAAGAGAAAAAACAAAGTTGAAATCAATGAGCCGATATATTGTGTCTAATCGTCAGTGGTGTATAGACAAACACCTAATAAAATGTTTGTTGGGTCATCGTTGGTGTTATTATATGAATTATCGCTTCAACACTTGATTGTGTGTCAAACTGGAAAACTTTCGGCCAGGTGGAATAATTTTTAACCACAGATGACTGGTTTAAAAAAATACACCATGACTTTCTTTGTTGTTACTATTGTTAAATACAACACTAGCTGTTTTCAATTATTATTTCACGGCAGTACCTTGTTATATGACCAATCATGCAACTAACTAATTCATCAACAAAGCCGGCTCACATCCATCGGTACTTGTTGTCATATTTTATATTAATAACTTTGATAGTCAAAAAAAACGAAGATTTAAGTGACGAATGGTTAATTAATTATAGGCGCGGATAAGAGCCAGGGTTTAAAAATTGAGCCTTAATTTCAACTTCAAATTTTGGCGGTAAAGAAAAATATTTTTGAATCTCTAATGCTGCGCTTATTTCCGTTAGAGGTTTAAATGAAGTTCTATTTTTCGACTGGGGAAAAAAGGATTTTTTGGTGTAAGAAATTTTTCTCATTATGGATTGAAGAAAAAAAATTCCTGGAGGAAGAGTAAATTTTCTTAGAGTAAGAAAAAATTTTGTTTTAAATTTCGACGTTCTAATTAACAAATGGTCTAACTCTATTTCAGAAAATCCTCCATTTATGCGTAAAAAGGAAGTTAAAAATGTTTTTTCATCTAAAAACCAATTCTATGTCTAGTATATGTATACGGAAAGAAAATTATAGGGAGTATTCCAATGCATTATAGGAATGGTTCCTAGAATAATATAGGAATTGTACCCATACTATTATAGGAACGGTTCCTATATATTATAGGAACCACCCCTATACCATTATGGGAACCATTCCCATAAATTATAGGAACCATTCCTATAATATTATAGTAACTATTCCTATAATAGTATAGGAACCAATCCTATAATATTATAGGAACCATTCCCATAAATTATAGGGACCATTCCCATAAATTATAGGAACCATTCCTATAATATTATAGTAACTATTCCTATAATATTATAGTAACTATTCCTATAATATTATAGGAACTATTCCTATAATAGTATAGGAACCATTCCTATAATATTATAGGAACCATTCCTATAATATTATAAGAATCGTTCCTATAATTATAGGAACTATTCCCATAATGGTATAGGTATCATTCCCATAATTATATGAACTATTCCTATAATTATGGGTAATATTCCTATATCTATAGGACGTGTTCCCATAATTTATGGTCGTCATTCCTATACTGGTATAGGATGAAATTTCACAAAATTATAGGAACCATTCCCATAATTTTCTTTCCGTGTATAGTATTTTTGTCAAGGTTACTCAAATAATTTTTTCTCTGACTATTAGTATCTGAAAATTGCACAGAATCACCTACGAAAAATAATCAGTTAGACACTTTGCTAATTAGAACGTCGATTTATTATTCTAAAAATTTCTTGCGCTAAGAAATTATTTTTTTCTGAATGATTGTTATTGTAGTTGTAATTATAATGGAATGGATGAAGCTGCGGACAATGAAATGAGTAACGTTTGGTTTTATGAAAGAGACAACTTATGGGAATGTGAGACTTGGAAGTGCCGGAAAGTCTCGCGGAGGTGACAAAGGTGAAGGAGGTGGTGAAGTAGGAGTATCAGAAACATCACCATCAGCAGTTGTAGTATGGAGTAAGAATAAGAAGAATAAGAAGAGGGCTAGCAAGTGAACGAGCTCTGGCGGTTAAAGAAAAAGAAGTATTATAAAAGCGGAGAGAATAAGATGAGGAAGAAGAGTAGAGTAGGGCACTAGTGGGGCAAGTGACTACCGTTGGGTCCATTCAGACCAGTTGCCTGCTGTACGACGCGATTCTTACTTCTTGGAGTAAAAAAATAAAAAATACTAAAAAATAACTAAAAAAGAGTACAAACAAGCAAAACAAGTTGAAGCGCCCCTGAATTCCATAACCGCACCCCAGTTATATTCCTTTTTCTTCTTCTTCTTAGTCGTCTTTACTTGTTTTTCCTGTTCTTCCTTTTATTATTATCGTATATAGTACTTTCTCGCATTGTTCCTCCTGGAGCAAGAGTTCCTTCACTCTACTCGAACCAGAGCCAGTAACAACAAACTTCTTCGTTGCCCATGACCTCATCTTTTGGCTTCCTCACTTTCATTTCTTCTCATCCTTTCTCCGCCCTCAAACCATTGTCACTTGTAACTTGTGCTAATAAAATTATTGTTTTTTCTTCTTTTTTTTTTTACACAAAAAAAAATATAAAGAAGAAGAAAAAATAAAAAATTCTAAAAGTGGATGAATAAAAATAAAAAAAGAAAAAAAACACTTAATTTAAGTCGTAAAAAAGGAAAAAAATGTAAAAAATAATCATTGGCATAGAATTTCAGCAGGGTTATTAAGAAAAATCGGAGATGAGTGGTTGGAAAGGTGGTACATGGAGTGTCCCCTTGAAGAGTTCGCAGCTAGACGGTGCATTAGAACGTGAGCGGGCGCGATAGGTGCAGAGAGGGTTACAGAGGGTACATGTCCTTGTATAACTATATATGATAGTAGTTAGACGGTGAGGCAAGTGCCTACGAAAAGTAGAGAGAAAAAATTCAGAAGGTATATATATATGTAGGATGGTAAAAAGCAAGCAGAGGAAAAAGAGGCGAGTGCAGAGGGGGCTGGGGAGGACGAGGGGGCCGACGAAGAGCCAGAGGATGAGGATGAAGAGCTGGTAGTAGTAGTAGTAGTAGAAGGTGTAATAGTAGTAGTAGTATTCAGAAAAAGAGGAAGAGGAAGAGAAAAAAAGAGGTGGCTCGGAGGAAAGAGGCACCATCAGGGGGTGGACGAATGCAGGTAGGGGACATAGGGGGGCAGCAGTTGCCCCAGTAAAAATCGATCCACCCCACTCTTTTATACTTTTACTACCCCAGGAATGGTGGATTGGGGAACGAAAGAGGAAAGAGGAAAGAGGAAAGAGGGTGGTTGAGGCTGCAGGGTTCGCAACGCCGTCGGGACGCCTTGTTCGACGTCTACTGTACTACTGTGTATGTACATTTGTGCGCGTAAAAACTTATACACATACGAGTAGTGTAGTATATATGCAGGGTTCCATTTGGGGGAGAATTCGCGATAGTGGACGACTGAGTGTGAGTAAGCTGCGAATGTGGATGTAGAGATAGAGGTAGAGAGTTGAGAGGTATGTAGAGGGTAAGAGGTAGTGGGTGGTAGAGCTGGCATGGGGCTGTTACTGCTCCCGCTCCCGCTGCCGTTGTCGAAGAGGGTAAGGGTAAGACGAAAAAGACGGGCACGCTAAGCGGGGGTAGCAGTGCCCGCTTTTACTTGGTATGCCATCGTCTGTGGCAACGTCGCCCCTTCTATATTATGTATATATATATATATATATTATATATGTATATGCCATCACGGCGCTTCTGTCGTTCGCTGCACAACGATGAAAAATTACCCAGAAGCACCAGTGAGCGGTTTTTTCTCACCGGCCCGACGTCGTCTAGCGTGGAGTCCGCGTGCCTGACAGACAGCTGCACCCGAGCCCTGATATATCGACCGGCCGGACCTACTACTCCTAACCAACCACCCCCGCTGCCACCAACTCTTTTTTCCAAGCTCCTCTCCTCTTTTTTATCATCTCTTTCTCATTCTCTTCTCATACTCACCGAAAGCCCTCACTCTTTCTCTCCCTCACTCGCTAACATTTTTTAACGCTTTCTACTTTCTTCTTTCTCCTACAACCACCAGTCTTCCACACTCTTTACAAGCTTCTCTCTATTATACACCTGCATCTATTTGGACTCCAACACGCGGGAGTGCTGAGCATGCCTCAAGCCGCCAGCCATCCTATTGCACTCACGTCAACGTACACTTATGTATGTGAACAAAATATATACACATACATGTATTCACTAAAAAAAAATATAAAAAAATTTATATATGGATGTGCACTTACACCATCAACCGCGTATTTTCCTTTTCCACCGAAAAATACTCACGCCCCGACGACTCGGGCTGCAAATAAAAAAAAATTCAACGAGAATTAAAAATACGATGGAGAAAATAGAGAAAAAAAGATATATATATATATATAGATATATACGTATATATATTCTGTATAAATTAAAAAAAAATAAATTTAACAAAAATAATAATATAAAATAAACGTGTACCGGTAAGCGAGGGTATAAAATAATTGAAGACGAAGAAGGGTTACCTCTAAACTAGTCCGTCAAAAAATTCAAGAGAGAAATTTTAATGAATTTCCTCAATTTCTTTTTTTTTTTCTTAAACTTATTCGTTTACTTTATTTTTAAAAAATAGGAATATGGAAGCGGGAAGATATTTTTATGTGTTGGCGAATTGATGACGAAAAACAACCTTTTGTATTTTTTTTTCCTAAATAATTTTATTATGTACAACATGCCTACGTTATTTTTTTTAATGCAGAGCATCAAGATTTTATCCATTCCACTGGAATGTGTTGACATTATTAATAGTAATAATAATAGTTATAACTTTTAGTTGTTTTATCTTTCGATTACATTTTTAAAAACAAACAAATAAATAAAATAAATAAACAAACAAACATTTTCCGTTTTATGGAGTTTTACTACGGCAAGGGTACAAATTGTTTTTTTTTTTTTTTTTTTTTTTACATTTGTAAAATAATAGAAACTTTCAATGTTTGTTTATTTTTTCTATTTATTTTTTTAACTTTTTAATTTTTTTTTCTTTTATCATAGATTAGTTGCACGTTACCATCGTCATTTATCAACGTGCCGCGTTTTACTGATAAATGAGAATATACAACCTCTTTGGCATTTATACGACGTAAAAAGAAGGAAGCTGGTATTATAAGGCAGTAAAAAGGATATCATACGGCACAAAGAAATTGAGTTGAACAAGAAAAATAATATTAATAACAATAACGAGTATAAAATATATAATTATTAGGGGTGTGCTAACAGTTGAAATTTACGAATTATTTGGAAATGTTATGGCGTCATAGCAAAGCTGGACCATTGACTACCTAAGGAAAATTGAAACGAACACATGGAAAAATTACTACCGTAGTAAAATTTACAATGGTTACAGTAATTCGTTATATGATCATTTTACTATGGACATAATCATTTTTCCATGTGTTCGCTTCAATCTGCAGGTAGTCAACAAGGTCAGGTTTTACTCTGACTGAAGTTTTCGAGTGATGACAAAATTTTCTTTCCCACACGGTAAAAGATATATCCGAGAGTATATGCCGGCAAAAAAGCATACATACGACAATACTAAAGATATAAACCGGATATATACTATTTTGCCGGGATATATATTTTTTCGTGCGGGTTTGAATGACTGGAAATGGTAATATTTTTTAGTAATTCAAATTTTTGTCAGAGGTAAGTAGAGCTCAGACACAAATCTAAGAAAAAATTATTTTTAGTTACTTTAAAAATTAGACTGTAAAAAATTTGCGGAGTGAACGAGATTAAATTCGGAATGAGTGAGAAGTAGATGACTGTTCATTTATTCCCCTTGGAGTGAAATTTACTCCGAAGGTAAGTTCATTTTAATATTAAGACTTCGAATCGGAGTGAACGCGGGTTTAAATAAAATTTAAACTTCAAAATCACTCTGCTTGAAAGACAAACATTATTTACTCAGTATGCGGAGTGATTTTTTCTAAAGCTCTGAAAATTACTCCGAATTCACTCCCGATTTTTTACAGTGTAAGCTCTTCGTTAGATAAAATTAAATATTCGAAGGCTGATCGGAATTTTCTTAATTCAAATCAAGTTATTTGAAGTTTCAAATAATTTAAAAACTTTCAGATAGTTCGAAAAGTTATAAATAGTTCAAAAATTCAAATTATTCGATTCGAAGACGACTCGCACATCCCTAATAATTACAATGATAACTGAAGAAAATGCAAGTTTGTTTAATTTAAAAAATAAAACAAAGTAGTATTTGTTGATAATTAATCTGGAGACAGTACAAATAGGCAAGGATGGACCCGAAAAAAAAGTATACAGCAAAAGCATCGCGATTCGTAAAATGCTTACTCAAATTCCCATATCGATGTATCTTGTTTTATTTATTTAAATATTAAATATATATTTTGTTTTTAAAATATTAATTGGTCATCTATCCTACCGCAATTCAAATTTAATAATTTAATAAAGACTTGATCTATTGCATTTATTAATTACTCATAATAATCATTAATATTTAAATATTAGATTGTTTAGATGAATTATTTAATAATCAATAATTAATAATAATAATTTAAATAACTATTTGTTACTTGTGTACAATGCGGTCTCTCAAAAAAAGAGTATGCCATACAAACAACTAAAAATAAACGATTTTATTTATCTTACCCTAATAATTAGTCAGTATTGTAAAATGTATATCGGAACTTTGTTTCTTTATTATTTTTCCTTAACATCAAACATTAACGTAAATAATTCTGGTCCATTTATCTCATTATTTATTTTTTTTTATCGTCTATTCAACGTTTTCCCTCTTATTACATACAAACATAAATAATTACAACTGTCATTAATTATTAAATGTATATAATTATTAATATAAGATCACCGCGGTAACTTTTCTTTTAATTTATAATTATTTATATGGACTTAAATATCCATATGCATTTTTTTTCGTTTTATTTTTCTTGTACTTAATGGTAAGTTGATTGATCTTTTTTTTTTACTTCATTTTATCATTAACAGTAATTTAGTGACGTGTAAAACAATCACATTAATAATAATATACATCACATATCCGTGACCACATGTCCGACAAATGCATTCGATTGTTAATTAATTAATCAATTAATAATAATAATAATTAATAATTAGTTATTCTGAAGTACCCCTATTCCCATATCATAAAAAAATCACGAAATGTCTAAATATAATATAATAAATAAATATATATCGTATTATATTACATTATATATATATTATATTTTCTATATAAAAATAAATATGATTACGTACAATAAAAAAAAAGAAATTAAATTAAATTAAATCTTCTAGACTGCAGACTTAATTTAGTCTTAATTAAACAAAATAATAAAATAATTTAATGTTTCTTTAGTTTTATAAAGGAATGCACGTTTAAATATTAACACGTAATCATTTTTTTTATAAATTAAACTTTTTATAAATCTTATTAATTAACTTTGTTCTTAAAAAAAAAAAAATTGATCTTTGAAAATAATTACACTCGAAACATTAAATAAAAATATAAACATATGGCAAGTTGTACTTCACCGATAAATATGAAAAAACAAAAATCTATTCATATATACACATATTTAATACGTGTATGTATATATTCATATATATACACTTATGTTTTAATTCTTTAATAATTGATATTTATAATCGTAATGTTAATAATATTTTCAAATCAACAAAGATATTTAATTTATTTTTTTGACTGCATTGATATAAAGCTATGTATCAAATACAACGACACATCGCGACTTAGTGTACCTTTATTATTATTTAAATATCTAATTAATGTATATTTTATTACCGTTGTATTTATTATTATTATATTTATTTTTTTAAAATAATAAATCGTAAAACTTACGTCGAGGCATCGTCATTACTACCAGCGTTAGTACCACCACCATTACTACTACCATTCCCATTGTTATTATCATGATCGAGTCGTGATGATCCGCATACACGACATTTACAACAAACAATACACGGCGCCGCTAATAACAATAGTGGAGAGGCTACGAGAAGTAAAAGGCCAAAACCCGCGAATATACCGATTACTTGAGTTCGATGCCAAATAACAGAAGCTCTTGAATGTCCTAATTTATTTTTACATGGTCCTTTATCGTAGTGTCGCAATAAAAAGTCATCCTAAAAAATATATTCATCAATAGTCAAAATAATAAAAATTTAAAAATATCTATTGTATTTATTAATAAGGTAACGATACCAATAGCGGGTTAATAATTTTTTAAAAATTTGTAGAGTGGAGGTACCATTTGTGGCCACTACTCCATTTTTGAATATTTAATACTTTATTTTAATTAATAAAAGAGTAAAAAAAAATTTCTACTTTAATAGTGGGACAAAAGTATCTAAACATATTTAAAAAATGAATTGTTATTGTGTCTTTTACAATTTAATTTATTTTAATTTTTCAAGTGTCCAAAACTGGTTCTAAAGTGTCCAAAAATTCGTACCTCTACCCTATAATTATAATTTTTTTTTTCATAATGATTCTTCTTTCAATTACTAATTACTTTTTTAAATTCCTCGTATATTTTACGCATACTAAAATTTTTTAAATTAAATGTAACTTTAATATAACAAAAAATTACTGAAAAAATTTTCTTAAGTGTCCCGCTATTGGTCTCATTACCCAGAATATTTAAAAAAAATAAACATACGTCTAGTGATGCTAAGCAATACCAACAGAACACATGTTTACATCTTTTGCACATCATCTGTGCACAGCCTTCGTCCTTTTCAATAGGCACTGAGCACATCGGACAACATTTAATATGATCATTGTCAAATGGTATACCCAGAGGAAGATTTGGACACGGACCATTGTGCCAGGATTCACGGCATACTGAACAAAAATCCGTAGAACAATTTGGACAGTGTACAGGTCCCGGTGACATACCATTACTACCTGGACTATTTATGGAACAAATCGTCTCACAGCCAGCACGTGGACACCACGCGCGGTCTTTGTCCATCGACACATCTGTGTAAATAAAATTTATTTTAATCAAAACATTCAAACATACTGCAATTAACAATACAAACTTACTCATTATTTTTTTTAAGATTAAATCACACTTCGTATTTTTAATTAATTAAAAAAAGTAATAAATTATGCATATTTTTAAAATGAAATTTTATTGCCAATTAATCAGCAGACTTTTTAAATTTATTTGTTTAAAAAATATTTAAACTGTCATGTTATTGTGATTTTTTGAAATAACTTACGATATTTTTTTTTTTCATTAACACAACTCAATAAATATAATTATTCAAATTTACAATAACAGAATATTAATTATCATAGTTAATTTATTGTGTAATAATAATTAAAATTAAACTAAATTTCTAATTACCATTTGACATCAGATTACGCAACAATCAATAATCGTTAAAAATATATTATTTTTCTCAATAGATTCGAGAGCGTCATACATTGTTGCTAATTTAATACAGTTATAATTATAGACATTAATTACCATCAGATTGTTGCATTCATAATCAAATTATTAATCAATAAATTAACTAACGTTTAATTGCCAATAGATAAGCAAATTTTAAAAAATTTAAATAGTAATCGTTCGTTAAGCAAAAAATTTATAACTTAATTGGATCAATAAAAATAAATATAAATATATACACACATGTATATTTTATTACAAGAAACGGAGAATAGTTTAATCTATTTTAAGTAACTTTACGTCGTCTGTAATTTATTGAAACAGCATAAAATCAATAAATTCACTGATGAGTCATCCATTAGAACTTGACCCAGTGTCTAACAATATCATTCAAATAATATTTTTAAGTCCGCTAATTATTAATCTTATCAATTATCAATAATAAATTAATAAATACTCAATAAGTTATCTATTCCATTTATATATATATATATATTTTTACTATTAATTCAACAACCAATGGATATTTACCTTGTCCAAATAAATCATTGAAAGTTAATTTACATTCTCAATAATTAAATAAAATAAAAAAAAATTTAATCTTATACATAAATATAAAAAAAAAGTTCTTTAGACTTTGTATTCTTGAAATAAAAAAATAAAAGTGTAATTTAATCTGCAGTTTGCTTTAGCATTTAGTTTGTTTGATTAATAAAATTTTTATTATACATAAATATATAAATATATCTATATATATATGTATGTAATGTGTTTTTTTAATTATTATTGTTGTCGTACTAAAATAAATACCTCTATTAAGTCGAAATTTATTATGTTTTTCCATTAACTCTGGACTAACAAGCGTCGATATTTCTTTTAACGTAAGAATAGAAGCCCAATCACACTGTGAATCCGGACAGCTTATTTCATAAGCACCTTCTTCTATTTCAAATTCAACATAGGCCTTCATACACTGAAATAAAATAAAATAATTAATTAAAGTAACATTTAAAATAAAAAAAAAAGAAAAATAAATAAACGACTAAATGCTATTTTAATCCATATAAAATCAATCGTGACGTCATACTTACATCTCTACAATAAAAACATCCGCAGCCTTCAATCCTGAATATTTTCGACACAGTAACATCAACAAGACAAAGCTTACAAAGAAATTGACTGGATGTTTGCTGCTGCTGTTGTTGTAAATTTATTTGATTAGTTGTAGCCGGTACAAAATTACCAGCAGCCAAACTGTATCTCGAACTGGACGCCAGGGAAAGTAAACTAGAGCATCTGGAGCATACTCGGCTCTTGTTGATGGGTCTGTTCTCCAGATGTAGTGTACTGAGACCAACAGCAGTTTCGCACTTACGTAAATTACTCCCTGGTGATAAGTTCGCCCAACTGCCACCCCGTGCTCCAGGAACATCGGCAGTTCCTATTGACGCACGTGTTTCAAGACTGGTACTGCTCTCCTGTCGGCCAAGAAGTGGTACATCAACCCCATTGGAGCTGTTAACAGCATTACCATTATCACAACCACCAGTACCAGTTCCCATTACAGAGTTACTCAAACCTATACCACTCAGACCACCTTTTGCAATTGTTCTTTCAGTTAACAAAAAATTATTACCACCACTTGCGTGTTCTTGTTTAACCAACGGTAATTTAAGTCCGACATTACTCAGTTTATTTGTCGCTTTATTACTACTGTCTATTTTTTTATGAATTGCTCCGTTTTTTGATGACGGTGGGTTAACAGAAGTTACTGAACTGGTAGCAGTACCCATATCCATGAGAGGAGCTCGTCGTACGACGAGCGATTGTAGGCTAGGCATCCCCTGATTAGAGTTTTGTGTGGTCAAAACTTTACAACTTACACTCTATTATTTATATTATTATTACCACCACAATAATAATATTAAATACTTATATTACTGTATATATTTATCCATATTATTATGTACTTAAATCACTGCTTTTATTTACCAGTCATTATACACTTCTTTGTGTACTAAAACCACAAGATAAACATACTGGACTTATTATCACAATCTTCAATGACACTGATCCTACTGCAAAAATAAAATTCGATGCATCAACGATACTGCCAGCAAGTAAATGTAGCTGTGATAAAATAAAGAAAAAACAATTTTATGTATACATACATATATTAGTATACACACATATATATGTATATATGCAACTGTTTCAAGTAAAAGACACTCACGATTTCACGTTATGGAGATAACAGTATTACTGGTGCTGTAAGATGTGAGATTAAAACACCCAGATCTTTCCATCCACTCGTGATGGATCAACATTTGTCAACAATCATCATCATCATCATCATCATCATCACTATCACCATTACTATTGTTTTAAATAATAAAGTTATAAAATCCACTATCACATATACTTAGCTGTCTATTATTATTATTATTATTGTTATTACTTCAAAATTCGTTGTAAATGTGATAAAAATTGTTCCTTAATTTTTTTAGTATACAAAATATAAATAGCTGAGGACAAAAAAAAAATATTTAAAAAAATTACGTCAAGTTTGTTGTTGATAAAACAACTAGATGATGATTCTTCATAGTAACAATACATTTTACAATTGTTACTGCTACTATTATTGTTGTTAAATTTAAAATAATTATTTTAAATAATTTTGGTAGCACTGTTAACACACACGATAATTTATTTTTCTCCATTACACCAAGTGCTTGACATAGTTGACTCCGCGCACTCATAACTGCAGCGGTGCTGTTATATCTTATACATATGTATATATCTGCATATACATATATATATATATATATAAATGTTGATATTGTGGTAAAATCACTACTACTTTCACTGTCAAGCTAGAGAGGCACTAAAGTATACTGTCGTCACGGTTTTTCTTTGCGGATTACGGATATTTTGTTACTTTATGGTTCATATATATGTATATATATATATACTATATATACATACATATACATACATAAATTACGATATTTAAAATTATAATTAATCTCCGGTTATTTACGCGTTAAATATTAAGTTGTACTTGACAACATCACAATTGTTAATATTAAATATATGTATATGATATATACATATATATATTAATATGTAAATAAATATTTAAAACACTTGTGACAATAACACATTAATGTTTTTAAATAAATCTATTTAGTAGATTTAATTATTTACTTTTAAAATATATAAAGTATATTAATTTAGTTTTGTAATTTTTTTCGAGCCATTTTAAATTTTTAAATTTAAAAACTTATGTACTCAATGATTGACACATTGTAATATACGTACTTGTACGTATGTTGTTTTTGTTTGGATTCGACATAACGCCCGTGTGACTCATTTTATATTCACGTTTGTAATGCGGTAAGGATACACTGAGACACAGAGAATTGACGAGAATAAGAAACAACAGAGAAACAACTTTTAAATATATTATATATATATATGTAGATATGAGTGGGAGAATTTTGCAGCATGTTATATTATGCATACATATGAGTATATATATATGTGGATTAGAAGATGATGATTGTATGGTTTTTTTATATATACGTATGTATTTATATATAAATATAAATATATGTGTGTGTATCGTATCTTTGTTGCTTATTTAAAGACTCACCCACAATTCAGAAATTCTTCATTCACGTTCTACGGAAAAACTCTTTAGCTGGCGAATAAAACGGCAGTAGCGATGACACGGTTATTCTGAAGTTCATTGAAAATTGTTGAGTCAGTTCTGATAACATCCGGCTCTTTAAATCCCTAGATGTTTTTTTGTTACTTTGTTCTAGTAACTTTTTGTGGAAACAATTTACTGGTAAATGGTTATGATTATTGTTTTGTTTGTTTAATTTTTTAAATTTTCTTTATTGTTGTTTAGGAATTTTAGGACCAGGTTTAAATGAGATCGAAGTTAGCGGGCAGCTGACAAGTTTTTAAATTTTCAAATCGTAGTAAAAACTTTTGGTATAGAAAAAATAAAAAAATGCACGTATGGAAAACTCAAAAATCAGTACATGCATTTTTTTTAATTAGTTAATTTTTTGATATGCAATTTGAAAATGGTGATCTGCTGCATTTACACTGGTTTAAATTATAACTGCTGGTATATCTATATATTATTAATGTAATTGAAGGAAAATAAACGCGTCTGTCATCTAGGGAATTTTCACTATTGAAATATTTGAGGAAACTCTTGGGAAAAATTATACTTTAAGAATATATTTAAATTTTCTGTAAAATAAATTTATAAACTTTATTTTTATTATAAATATTAGTCAACATAATTAAAAAAAAAATTATCAACATAAATATAGTATTTATCTGGTACTTATAATTATTAATTTATAAGGAAACAACGACTGGTTGACTGAATTTTCCAAGTCTAGAATGAACATCCACAGCTCTGATGGCGAAGTAATAATTTATACCTTCAGAAAACTGAACAAAAAAATTACATATGAAATTATGATGCAGATTTTTCTTTCTTATTAACTATGAACACTACCTGGGCCAGTGTACACGCCATGGGTAGTTTTAATGCACGAATATCACCGACTTTTTTCCACATTGATGTACTAGGTGTCTTTTCAGCACTTTCTGTGTACGCGTATAATTGATAACTTTCGATCTCCGCGAATTTTTCGTCCAGTGTCATGTTCCAAGATACGATAATTCCTTAAATAAATATATACAACATTTACAACAAACAGATAAATATGTACACATATTTATATTAGTTGTCATCAAGAGTCAAATTTTCAAACCAGGTTTATTATTTTTGGGATTAAATTAATATTGCTAGTATATCTATACATAGCGATTTCGAATCTCAATTTTTTGGTGAATTGCTCACTTCTTATTCATTCTCAGTAACTGCGAAAAACTTAATATATGTCACAAGTAATTAGTCCTGATTAAAGAAAACTATTTACTCAATGATGAATGTATATCTATATAGTATTGAAATTAAATTGTTTTGAATCATTTTTTTTTAAATCAGAAAGTCGGCTGCCCAATTTCAAAACACAGTAAGGGACAAATCTTTCAGAATCGATATTTTAGTATTTTTTATTTCAGTGCTCAGACAGCATTCAAGTCGAAATGACTGCTTTACGTCTTTTTGAAGGTGTCTTCAAGAAGTCTTATAATGACTTCTTAAAGCTGTCATTTTTAAGATTTCTTAGTTGAGTTCTTGAGGACTCCATAAATCAGACGTCAGTTTAATGACTGAATGTATTCATTTTTAAACTTCTTTATGAAATCAAAATTAGGAGCTACTCGACGTCATGGTAAATTCATATTAAAGTCTTATTTGCGAAGTCAGAAAAAAAAACTCTTTTTAAAGACGTCTTACTGAGTTCGCTAGGTGGCTCATCGACATCTTGAGAACTTCTTAAAGACTTCTTTAAGTTGATGAGACGTCCAAATCATAAATAGGAATCATTCAGAACTCATCAAGACGTCATTTTGCTATCTGAATGGAGTCTTATCAACATTGTTCAATACTTCAAAAATTTTATTTTTTTTCAGTTACTGTGTTTTAAAATTGGGCAGCCGAAGTACACAGTGCAATAACTTTGTATTTAAGCAGTAATTTCATTTTTTCTTTAAATCAAATTTAAATTATACTGCTGATTGATGTTAAATAAATAAATTAATTAATAATATATAAATGACAGCAATAATTTGAACCAGGATTAAAAATCAACCTGGTTTTAAAAATTGACCCTGATTGTAAAACTGATACCAATTGGAACTTTTGAAGTTTTTAGTAATGGTACCGGTGGTGGTAATTTTAAAGTCGCATTATCAGGATAAGCAATTGACGACGGAAGTGGTGCAGGATGCTAAAATCAATATATTACAATTACATAATATGTCATACTATTATTATTATTTTTGTTTTTCATTAATTTATTCAATTGAATTTACCTTCAATTGCTTCGAAACAACCATTTTTTGTTAAACAACTGATTAATTTTAAGAAAATACTTCCTGTTCTATTATAAAAAATATATTGATATTCAAGTACTTGAATAATTATTTACATTTAATAATTTATGTAAAAAAACATAAACTTGTAAAATTAACGCTCTGGTCTCCGGTATTTGTAGTTACTATTGAAATTATTCACGATTACCAACACAGGAAATTATGCAAAATTTTTTAACGGAAAAACTTGTGGTACTTTTTTTTTTACAAGGGTTTACTTTCATTTCTTTATAATCCTAGGGATTTTATTTACATGAAAAATTATTTTCCTTTTCCTGGGAAATTTGTGATTTTAAAATTACAATGTCAGTTTTATAAATTTTGTACTAAAAATTGAAAACAAAAATTTTTTTAATACTAGAAAAAATTTCTTGACGAGGAATTTTATTCTCATCCAAAGAAAATTTTTATTTTCAATTGATAATGCAAAAAATTTTTCAGTGCGAGAAAGAAATCTTTTTTCTGTGTACAAAAAAAGTTGTATGAAAATAATAAGATAATTATTTTAACAATATTTTGAATATTTATTTTCATTTATTCATCAAATAAATATTATTTATTAGCTAGTATTGTACATTCTCATATTCAGTAATTGAAAAATTAATAATTTGTTCTTTTTTTATAACGCTGGTTTAGTATCTATTGATTATAAACAAACATATACTTGATAATTGATATATGAAGAAAAAGTAAAAGAAAAAATAAAAATATATATATTGTATTTAATTAAATAAAATAAAAATAAACAATCCAGTTTTAATTACTATTTTTGAAAACTGTTTTAAATATACGATACGTAATTAAATAAATTAGCAAACCATAAGATAATAAAGTAAATGAGAATTCGATAAATAAAGTACAGAATTATTTAATTATAGCAAACAACAAAATGTAATAAAAGAAACAAATTACATAAATTAATAGTAAATAATAGAAAACGATTAAAATTCAACGAATTACATTGTACTTTAATTATGAACAAAAAAAAGTTGATAGCAGCATCATAAAACAATAAAATGCCTGAGATATTTAATTTCGTTTGTTTTCAAAAGTATAAATAAGTTTTTTTGTTAATTTGTTTTCAATTAAAAGAGAATGCATTTTCCATTCACCCATTACTTCAATTAAAAAAAAAAATGGAGTCTTACAACCATCTATTTACATTGTATGAGTATAAAAACATACCCGGAACACAATCCACAGTACTTTTGTAAATAAAATTTTAAATGTATGTGATGATTATTAAATAATATCATTATAATATGGACTTAATTAATATCTTAATTTAATTAATTGTGTTGAAAACAAATATTAGCTATAAAACATTATCATTATTATTATTATAATTATTATTTTTATTATTAGTACTATTACTATTAGTAGTTTATAAGTATTTCAACACAATTAATATTAACTTAATTATCACTTATTAGTTACAGAGAAATGCTTCCTGGTTGACTGTATAGTCCAAGTCTGGATAAAGTATCAACAGCTCGAACAGCGAAATAGTAATTGTTTCCTTCAGAAAACTGTAAGGAATTAAAAAAAGTTTTAATTATAATTTTAATAGTTTAATTTGATTCAAGTTTATAGTATGCCAAGTAGCACAGACACGACTTCAAGATGTCTTTTAAAAGGATAAGACAAATGTGTCATTTTTCTTATCTTAAAAAAGACATTTCAACTAAAAAATCGTTTAGACGACTTATTTGACAATTATTTGTAATTTACTTTTTGTTGTCACCCGTGTCAAGTTTTTTAACCAGATGTTTTTTCGGTGACATTAATTTCTGATCGTTTTGCCAACATTTTGGTGCCTTATCGATAAGTCAAAAAACTGGTAACTTATAGATGTTATGAGGTCAAGTGTACTACTTGGGATGTTGTGTGACAAGGGATGAAACAAAGCGATTTCAGACCAGAGTGAAGTTGGCTGACATCACCCGCAGGCTGAAATCGTGTTTCATCCTGAGTTACACACTAGAGTTTTCATGATTGCCTGCAGTTTCAGTGTCAGAAACAAATTCATTCAGAAAACTTAATCACAGTTTGAACTGTCATTTATCTAAATAAAAATTAATGATCTGAAATTACTATCAAACAAATGACAAGTTTCAGAGTTTAATTTTCGAAAGCCTTCAGTCAGCGGATAGAAACTATTTGTTTGTTTCCAAGGGACGAAACAAGTTTGTAGAGACACTGAAACTTTGAGTTTCGATGCTGGTATCATGAAAAAAGAACATTTAATAATTTAAAAAATATAATAAATTACCTGGGTCAATGTACAAGCCATCGGCAGTGCTAATGCCCGAACATCACCAACTTTTTTCCACATGGATGTACTTGGTGCCATTCCTATGACTTCTTGATACGCGTATAACTGATAACTTGCAATGTCTGCGTATTTATCGGATAGTGCCATGTTCCAAGATAAAACAATTCCTAAAATAAAATTTAATACCAATATTATCGTTAGTGATAATCATAATAAGATAGATAAATTACTTTGTTTACCAGCAATAATTTACATACCAGTTGGAACTTTAGATATTTTCAACGATGGTGCTGGAGGTGGTAGTTTTGATGTCGGAGTTAAAGCGTAAGGCGTCGGTGCTGGAAGTGGCGCGGGATGCTAAAATCATTTTCGTTTTTTTTTAATTTAATAGATAGTTTAATAAATATTTATATACCTTATATATACTGAGAAAAAAATTACTTCTGTAAAAGTAACAGAAAAAAATCGAAATTTATTCAGACAATTTTTAAAAAAGTAAGACAATCATTTTTTCAACTAAACGCAGATTTCTTCGATTAAGAAAATAATTTTGAATGAAATCTTCAAATTTTGAAACTAAAAATATATTAAGTTGGTTGAAAATTTACAGTAGCATAATTTTTTGTAGAAATAAAATAAAATATTTCTAAAAGTTATTTTTTCTCAATTTAATTATTAGTAAATTATAAAATATTTTACTTTAGCTTTTAGTGTTGCTGATACCAAATTATTTGGGGCTGTTACAACTCGTAATGAAGCATTTGTTAATGTTTGTACACCTGAATAATAAATAAATATGAATAAGTAAATCTGTAGTTATTAATTCCGATATTAAATAATTAATAGTATTTAATATTTACCTGAATAAGCAATTCCAGGAAAAGATTGTCTGGAATTTGTTGTAACTGCTGGCCGAATCTAAATAAAATAATCAGATAATAAATAGTCATAATTTATATACTAATATTTACCACATTTTTTTTTCTTCTATTTACCTGATGATTAGCTATAAGTAATTGTTGTCCAGTACCATTTCCTTTCATGACGAATAGTTGTTTAGATGAATTCATATTCATATTATTCTTAAAAAAAAAAAATGATCATTATTATTACTGTTGATTATTATAATCTATTACTTATAAAGAATTAAAATACTTACAACTAATGCAGTCGGCGTAGGCCGGTCTGAAGGTTGTATGACTTTAATGTTAGCAGGTTGCGATAATGTCATAGCTGGTGCCGATTGAACTATTCGCTGGAAACGAGATGGGCCTTTAGGCATAATTGTAGCTGAAGGATCTTTAGGCGTTGGTGCGATCGCAGCCAGTGGTGGTGGTTCTAAAAACAAATTACAATTAAATTAATAAATAAATAAATAAATGTTTCTTACAAATCTAATGTGTCTACTAGATATTACTATTGTAAAAAAAAAGTCGACATACTTTTATTCTTTTCTTCTTCACCAGTAAGATCGATTAATGTGTTATCATTAACATTATTACTTCTTACATTAAGCACTTTCGCTGATCGATTAATTGGATTTTGAGTAGTTGTTATCACTCCATTGAACGAAATGGTTTGCTAAAATAAAAAAATTAATTACAACCATTTATTAAATTTTTTAAATATTCTAGGGTCCGTTCATAAAATACATCACGCTGTCACATTTTCTTAAAATTAAAAAAAACCGTGAAAAATTTGCAAAATTGTTTGATAAGCTGCGAACGTCACGTTTCCTTAGACCTCCCAACCCCCCTTGTCAAACTCAACACCCTTACCCATTTAAATGCAAATGTATTTTATGAACGACCTCATATATATTTATATTTACATTGGGCAGTAATTGATGATTAATAATTTGTGCGGTTGAAGTTATTGGATGCCGATTATCGACTTGTTTAGAAACGACTAAAGCCGCTGGTGTTACGCTTGCGACAGGGTGTGTTAAATGAATAGGTATTGATTGTTGCTGTTGTTGTTTATGTTGTTGAATAGGCTGTTGTTGTTGCTGTTGTTGCTGCTGCTGTTGAAGCTGCTGTTGTTGAAGCTGCTGCTGTTGAAGCTGTTGCTGTTGTTGTTGATGCTGTTGCAATTGTTGTTGTGGTGGTAATGTTGCTGTGGGTATAACAACTTGGGGCGGCTGAGTTTGAATATGACTTGTAATCGGTATTATACATGTTGTTGATACACTTGGTGAACTTCCAGGACTATCAATCTTACGTGGTGATCGTACTTTAATTCCCTTGACTCCTCTAGTCACAGGACCAATATTGCTATTAATATTATTAACCGACTCCTCATTTGTTTTTATTGGGAAACTAGTCGCGCCATTAATAATCGTTCCTGGTGTTGGTTTACTGTGCATCAACTGCCGCAAATTTTGCAGTCCATGATCCTGTTGATGATAAATTATTTAATTATTTAATTAAAAAATTATTATAGTAAAATAAATATAAACTTACCGTTACAAAGTTTACTTGTAATCCAACAGATCTGTTAATTTTTATTGGCGATATGAGTTTATCAGTTTTTTCATGTTGTCTACGATCATTTTCATAACGTTTCAATACCATATCAAAATCTTTGACATGCTTAGCTAATTGCTGACATTTTAAACGCGTCGCTTCTTGATTACGTTCTGATATTTTAGCTTGCTCGCGTAATTTACCAATTTCATCGCGCATCGTTATTGTCTCAACTATTTTTTGAACCAACAACTCCTCTAATTCCTATCAAAATAAATTAAAAATATTCATTGTTTATCAATTTAAATTATAATTAAATTAAAATGTATTAAATAAGTTGCCTACCTCTTGTGTAAATTTAGACAATTTTTGTTTACAATCTCTCAAGAAAAATTTTCTAACATGTTCCAGAGATTTTTGTTTACTTTCCGGTGTAGTAATATTTTTAATGTCGCTTTTATCATCATTACTATCCGTATCCCTCTTTGGTTTTTTTAACGCAGCACCGATATTAAGTGTCTCGTCTTTATCAAAACAGTTACGTTTTAACGCTGGTGGTGATGTTGATCGTGCATTGTGCTGATTATTATTATTACTATTATTAATATTATTATTACTACTATTATTATTATTACTATTATTATGACTATTAGGTTTATTATATTGAATTAACGATGATTGTTCACTAGATTCTGAATCACTTTCATTATTATATTTACGAATCATTTCCTGAGCTTTTTGTGCAGTTTCACGTTTTTGTCGAACATTTTCTTTCTCTGTAATTAGAATAATATTTGTTTGATTAATTTTTTTATCAACAATCACATACATTTTTTATTTACTAATAACAACCATATTCATTTGTCTTCAATTAACATTACACAATTACTCAATTTAAAAAAACAAAAAGACATCAAAGTAATATCTATTTAATATCGACCAACTTCATACCGGAGTTATGAAAAATAAAATAAATAGTTGTGGTAAGTTAGGCCTAGTTTTTCAAACAGAGTTTATTTTTAATCCGGCTTATAATTATTAATTAAAACCCGGTTTAAGAACTGGCCCTTAAGTCCATTCTCAGACAGTGCTCCCCACTTTTTGAAAAAATTTCAATTACTTTCAACTGTCATAAGCGTATCAAAATTTTATTAATTAATTAAAGAGAAAAATTAATGCATTAATTTTAAAAAGGACAACGTAGTAGCAATTTCGCTGAGAATTGACATCAATTGGAAGTTAAACAAAATTTGGAAAATAAATTTCAGTGAAATCTTCATGTCAATTTTATAATTCAAATTTTGTAGGCTTAAATTTATTCAACAAATTCCGCTTAACTTCTAATTGATAACAACTGCAAGTAATTTTTTTTAAATTCTATACCTTGGCGAAATTGTCTTTTTTTCAACTTTGAATACGGTTATGACAGTTGAAAGTCATTGCATATTTTTAAAAAGTGAGGGCACTGTCTGAACATGCCCTCAATAGCAAAAGTAATGAATTAATTTGTCAATAAAAAAATGATTGATTTAATAAAAAAAAATTGAAATTGAAATAAAATATTTACCTTGCCCTTGATGAAGAGTGCTGCTAGCAGGTGAACTTTTCCTTTTCTTACGTCTAAGCTTTCTTTTCGGGTGAACTTCATTTTGACGTTCAGGGCTAGATCTTTCTATATTTTTTTCCGTTTCCGTTACTATACTGGCAGTGTCATTTGTTTCTATACCACTGGCAACATCTTGTTTATTACAATCTGCATTACCATTGACATTATTCAGTATCTCACCATTTTTAACAGTCTTCTGAGCACTATCACTGTTGCTAACATCACAAACTTCAATAGTATCCTTTTGAATCTCAACTATTTCAACATTCATATTGTCATCCTCAGCATCAACGTTTTCAACGTCATTTTGTTCTTTATTATCTAACTTTTTCGTAGCTACCGTAGTCATTGTTGTCGATGACGTTTCGCTAGATGGAACCGAAGTATCAATACAATTAATTTTTTTATTGGCGTTCTCAAAAACGTCATCCGAAATACTCAGACGACGTTTGCCAGTTGGTTTTTCAGTAGTATCTGGCTCACTACTGCCCATTAGTTTTGTTAATGGTTTGACAACAATAATATTGTTTACTTTATCATCAACACGACTATCTTTATCCAATTCATTCGCATTAGTTTCACTTGGCTTATTTACTTTACTACTTTCATCATCATCAAGATTAATCACAGAATTATCATCGGTATTCACAACAGGGGATTTTGAATCATCAAAATTAATGTCATTAGTCGCTGTCTTTTCTGTCTCCATTTCAGCAGGTTCTATATGTATAACTTCTTCCTCTTCGACTTCCTCTTCAACTTCGTCTTCCAATTCCTCAATGACGTTTTGTTCTTCTTGTTTATCCTCTTCAATTTCTAACTCTTCCTCTTCAAAAGTTATCGAATCGCAATTATTTATTTCTTGACAATCGTCAACTATACAATCACGTGATTCAACAGTATCCGGTTCATTAGCAACCGATGAAGCTTTCGATGATAATGTTGACGATGACAATGATGTTGATGTTGAAGTTGACGTTATATTATCATCATTTATTTTATCATCCTGCGTATCAACACAAGCTGCTAAATTTTTTTCATTATCCTCATTAGTTTTATCATTTATTTTTATACCATTAACCGATGACGAATTATCTAATTTATTCAAAGACAATTGATCTTCTTTTTCAACTTTAATGTCTATTTTTTTATCTGCTTCACTTTCTAATTGTTCGATTTTATCTTCCTTTACAATGAGTTCTTCTTCATTGTTATCCTGCTTTTCTTGTTTAGTGGGGAAACTATTACTATCACCTAGTGGTTTAAATATTTTATCATCTTGGTTACTATCCAACTTGTAATGAGCATTATCTATTCCGTTTAAACGATCATCAGTACTGGATGAATTTGCAATAGCTGAAACATTTTTTAGGGAATTAAATCCCATTTTATAATTATACTTTCTATCATAAAACGACCACGGTGATGATGACGGATTTGATGAGTAACGAAATCCATATTTTTTGAAACGTTTAGACCTTCCGTAATTTAAAATTTTATTGTAATAATAAGTATCACTATCACCGGAATTATTAGAACTATCATCAATGCTATTATTATTACTATTGTAATACGGATTTAAATTTTTGTTATTAATATTATTAATTGAAAATGAATTGTTATTAGAATATAAATTATTTCTTCTATATCTGGTATTTAAAGACTGATCAGATTCAGTGGGTGTTTCGTTTAGTAAACTCATGGTTTGCTCTTTATCATCATTCAAATAATGCTCCATCAAGTCATAATCATTTGTAAAATCACAATCTACTAAGTTAGTATCATTATAATAATAATAACAATAATCGTAATAATTATAATTATAATAACTGTCTCGAATTAATCGATGGTAAAATGAACTATCTGGAGCATCAACATCAGATCCCGAGTCTGCAACCAACAAGGAATAACCTCTAACTTTTACATTCTCCAAGAGTTTATCAATTGTTTTTATAAAACCTGTTCGCAATATTTTATTTCTTTTCTACTGCTACTACTACTAATAACAATAACTTTTGTTTAACGCAACACAATTTTTAAAATTTTTAAACTTTTGAAAAAACAATAATTCTACTTGCAGGTAACAACAGAAATATTATATTTTAAACAGGTTATGTTGTAAAATTAATAAATAACTCATTTCAGACAAATTAATATCGATTAATTTAGTTTTAAAACTTATTAATCGTATTAATGAAAATTAAAATAAAGTATTTATTAATTTTACTACTATAATTTATTGTATGAGCGCCTTGTGTTTTCAATATAAAGATTAATATATAAATAATAAAAATTGTTTTATAATTTTTGTTATTTACAAAATTGTTCGAATTTCAAATATATGAAACAGGTTTTCCTTGTTTTCTGATCAAAACTTTGGATCATAGATGCTTCAAAAAAATACCATTACCCTTCTATTTAAAACTACGTAATAAATCTGTTAGTTACAGCGCGATAAATTGGTTTTGTTCAAATATGGGTTAGTCAAAAACAAACAAAAAAAATATATATACAAAAGAAAGAAATAGAATGAAGATTGACTGTTAATTAACGATTAATCAACAACTACAAAATGTTAGTAAAAATGAATTTTAATTTTCTGAGGGTTAATGACTCACCAAGTGACTCAGTCTTTAAGGATTTGTGATGATTACTGGAAGTACAAGATGTTCTTTCATCATCAGCATCTGCTTCATCATCTGATAGCCTCAAACGTAAACTATCATCTGAAAGTGCATCATCCTCGTCTCCATCTTCACCGGCATCATACAATAATTCGTCTTCTAACTTTTTTGATATTTCATCATTTCCACGTCCAGTGCATGACAGAGTAGAACAAAGGGCTTTGGGTTCGTTCACATGCATTGTTGGTGTTTTTATTGGTTCCATCATTTATTCAATTGTCTTTTTATGATTTTTATTATTTATAATTTACTTAATTCGAGTTATAGAAGAAATTATACTATGAGTAAACAAAAGCCGCTCGTTTCGTTATTGGTAAAAAAAAGACTCTAGAATTATTAAATTTATTGAATATATGCAAATCAAAACTAATTATAATTATTGATTCTCATGTTGCAAGAGATTATTACCTTATAGAAGGCAGTGATAATTGTTTAATACTTAATTATTTATAAATCAATTTTGAACTAAATAAACAACATTGCAGTTGATTTTTTTCGTACTTCACAGGTGAGCTTCAAATTCTAGGACAGAAAAAAAATACAAAAAATTGTATTTCATATTGTATTGGAAAAAAATCTCTAATACTCTTTTCCCAATATTGTCACATACTTTTAGTTAATGAATTTTAAATTGTGAACATCAATATAAAAATTGTTGTTACGCGGCGCGCATGTTATAAATATTCACAACTTTGGGGTAGGGTATTATGAGCGCGCTCAACAAAATGTAATCGAACGCATGGTCGAAACGATACATCGAAGTCGATTCAAATTTCACTTCGAGATTTCTAACCTCCTTTGTTTTACCAATTTTCAGGCAATTTAATTAACTAACTAACTAATCAATTCATCACATCTCAATAAGAACACACGAAAATAATTCAAAAATAAAAACCTCTCAAAATTATATTCAAAATTTTATTCCAATATTCAAATTAATGGTTTGAATTTCAGAAAAAATTTCAAATTTTCTAAAAAAGAAAACCAATTCTATGAATAAAAAAATTTTCAAATTTAGTTTTGATTTTGATAAATAAAAAATTACATTATATTAAAATGCCGTCAGTTTTGGCTTTTAATAAATTTGAAAAATTTCGAAGCTGATTTACCCCAGGTCTGATTAATGAACAATTTTTCTTGAAATTTCAAAAAAGATCAATGGAATAATTTTCAAAAAAATTTATCATTTCAGAAATCAAGAAAAAAAAAAATAAAACAAAACTGATAATGTGCCGGCCCTGGTTTAAAAACAGCTGAAAGTAAAAGTCTGGTAAAGTTGAGCGTGTCGTGGCGTCTTACTCTACAGTACACAGCGCAAGTACCCCACTACTACAACCCTATCTAGTACTTCACACTACTGTACTAATAAATGTAAATCCGATTATTTAATGATTTAAGTAAATAAAAGCTCAATTATTAATATAATTAAACTGATTACCTTAAAGCCACCCATGTGTATTTACAAATATTTACAATTAAACACTCGAATACTGTTGTAAATAAATAACGTGTATGAGCAAAGTTAGCAAGGCGAATTTATCGACGGCATTGCACGTTTTACGTAGAACACTGAACCTAGGCCCCGGGGTACCATATAATCCGAACTCTACCGAACGGACACGAAGTCAAAAAACATGGCGGTATAATGCTCTCTAAAAGGATCCATTTCGATCCGTACCTAATACACATATAGATACATTTATTTTTGACTAAATGACTATTTATTTAATCATGATACTTAACAATCTATATCACTCCCTAATTATTTTTCGCTCTGCCTATCAACCGCGACCATTGTCATTATACAGTAAATTGTCTAAATTTAAATTACCCTATTTTAAACTACTGGTATCATAATATTTTATCAACATTCATTGTTCGATTATAAGAAAAAAAAAAAAATTATTCCATCTATTGGCAAAAAAAATTAATTCGAAATAGTTGTTAGGGCTGGTGGTCCTTGCGCCCAAAATTGGAACCAAAAAAAAAATGGAAGGGTATTACAGAATAATTTTCGTGTAATTGGTAAATTATTTGTCGCAAATGATTAGCTAATTGTAATTGAATAGAATCCAATTTTGATGAAATAAAGCGAGTGTATTTTTTATTGACTGCTGCCAAAAATTATAAGAATTAGAATGAAGTAGGAGTTTAGTAGATGAATGAGCGATAGACGGCGCCCATGTATATTTGTCCATTGATTTATTGATACGTTGTTCATGAATGTCTGCGCAATTATTATTTAATATAATAGTATATATTGAATATCTATGTGTGCATGAATAGATACACACATTGATAGGGCGCCTTGCTACGTCGGTATTATTTGGTATGAATGGGAGTAAAAAATCTAATTATCGTACGAGAAATAGTTATCAATATGGTGTGTACAACACCCTAGCATAAATTACCCCAACGGTAAATTTTTTGTACTTGTGTTCGTGGACGGTGTGACGTTCAATTCGTAAACTAATCGATTCTGCGCGTTCACAAAATTACGCTTTGCATTATATAATAGTAGTCTATATACATAGATATATATGTATATATATATATATATATATATATATATATATATATATATATATGATTTATTTATACGGCTGATATTGTTTTCGGTTAAATCAAAAAATATTGTCGAATATACTACTCAGGTTTAACAATCGCCAAGAAATTCTAAAAAAAATGACTACTGCTTGGTTCATATTCGTATGGACTTTCGTCATATGATAATGATCACGTGACAATGAAAAACTGATGTAGAAGGCCCCACGAGCAGTATTACCTCACGACATACGGCTATAGCTTGCGAGAAATCGATAAGCTTTAATAATAATATTTTTTAAATAAATTCGAATAAGTAATCGATGGCTGCCCAAAAATATCTAAACAGCTTTTTCTGTAACTGTACTGTCCTACTATTCCGAGTCGCGACAGCCGCTGAATGATACTATCGAAATTAGTCACAATATATATAACATGTATGCTAATCTCATAAAAGAATGAAATTGTCCCTAATGATGTTCCATTTGAAATTGAGCAGAGTATCAATTTTTGAAAAGAAGTTTTATTCAAAAGTTATTAGTATGGGAATTTCCTGTTGCTTTTATTTGTGAACTCGCATATACTTTCGCAAGACTAAATATGTAGAATATATGCACCGCATAGCTAAAAGTTTTGAATTCTTTAAAACCGATTTCTAACAGGGTAGGGAATTTTCGATTCCAAAATTATACAGCTCAAAAATTGAGGATTATTTGGCCATTAATTTCTGGTTATTATTATTTGGGGGGGGGGGGGTCAAAATTTTCGATAGAGCGTATTACTAAATAATCAATTATTTATTAATAGGCTCTATCGAAAATAATGATCAAATTCAAAAGTTTGAGTTGATACTTCGACATTGGCTCGAGCCCAATTCTAACCTAAAAATTTTTGTGTCCCAATACCATATAAAAATATATAACAGCTGAGATTTAAGAGACCCCTGTTCTAAAAATGTCAACCCACAATAAAATAAATAAAATAATTAGTAATTGTTATTAAAAATAGGTAATAGTTATAAACAATACAGAGTTCAAGGGTACGAGCATTCCACCTCTACCCGACCAATCCTACAGCACACGGCATTTCAACAAGATCTTACAAAATAATCATTATTAGTTAAATATAAGTTATATTGATATATAAACTATACTTACATTATATCAGGATTCAGTAGAAGTAATATTATAAATACACGTATTTAAAAACTATTTTTAAAATTATAAAATATTTAACGCAGTGAATGAAGTTTCAGCCAAGTTGGACGCGCAGTGTGCTGTATCCAACAATCTACGCAACTCAGCAAAATCCGAACAGGCTGATGCGACGTTGCCAGATTATACAGCGTTGCAATTGTGTCCGATGTGGTTTACCCCACAATAAACCTGTACATTTTAACAATATACTAATTAATAAATACTATTTTCACTAATTACAATAGTTTTTATAAATACGCGATTATCGCATCTATCTGTCCATAAATTTTAATTACCCTGCTTGATAATTTTCTATACATTTAATAATTTTTCAAAAATTTCACGATCGTTATTTGTCTATACGATTTTCACGCATGCGCAATAAATTTTTGGAAAACTTCATGGATTTTTGGGATTTTTTCATTTGTATACAATATCTTTTTTCGTTATTATCATATGTGTATATATATGTATGTATATATCTATACTATATGGTAGGAAGTGTGTCATTGCTTATTTCGCTGATTGATGCTTCGCGATAAGAAATTTTGAACAAATTTAACAATCCGGTTTTGAAGTACGAGTAAAGTACTACAACTTAATTTATGTACTTCATTATAATTAAAATATATTTTTTTGTGGCTTTCGCAATGTTGGGAAAGATCGATATATTTTACTTTGGATACTTGAGCAGGTTTTTTGATTCATAAGCTTTCATACTTTCAATTCCACTAGAGAATGTCTGCAAATTTGAAATAAAAAATTCCTGAAATTTCATTTTTTTGGTAAATTGAATGAATGTAAATAAAAATGTAGTTATTAGGACAGTAAGGAGACAAATTTTTTTAGGAAAAAGTGTTGCATTGAAGTAAAATACAGTGGCGCCATCTTTCTTTATTATACATACCACATATCTGCGCATGCGCGACTTCCAGTGTCTTAAAATTGTTAATTATTTGGAAATTAAATAAAATTATATTTTATTTGCCTACAGTTAATGGATTCGGGTCAAGCATTTTGAACTCTACAATATTAACCCAAAAAATGTGATGTGTTGATATATTGACCCAATAACAATTTAGCGGCAATTATAATAACAAACCTTTTACTAATTTCTGGTTCCTTGTCCTGGTCTCATAAATGATGCATTGATTTAGCAGAGGAAACTGAAAAAAAAAGTAAATCAATTTAATGGACGTTAACTCTGCAGTACTTGTTTTGGTTTGCAGAGCTTTCCATAGCAACAATGCCTGATGAAGCTTTCAGGATTGCGTTCAGAATGAGTCAAAGGCAAAGGCAAGGCATAGACGTATTGTGGGACTTGCTGAGAAATTGCTGAACAGCATTAAACCTTTTGCGGTGTGACGTCACTGCGGCTCATACTGGTGGCTTCTCGTTGGCAGTTGGTATATTCCGAGCCGTATAACTGAATTGGTCTGGTGCTGGTCTACGCTGGTGTGTGTCCGTGTGGTTGAGTAGCGAAGCGAAAACGTACTCACACAAGTAAGTACCGTTTGAAGTACATGTTGGGTAGCGAGAGGGGATACATATGTACCTCTTTGGTCGCCGCGGTACTACTAAAGTCATTTGACGATCGATCGCTGAAATAATATAGTCAAAAGTAACAAACATTTTTTTCAGTTCAGGTTCAGATTGTCATTGATTGTCTTGTCGTATTATTACGCTTCGGTTTATTGAGCGGCAATTGTCTGATAATTTTTGCTACGAGTGATCCAATATTTCGGTAAGTAGTCATTGATTTTAATTTGCCGAGAGAAACCCGCTCATAGGTTATTGATTATTTTATTAATTTAATTTAATTATTTTAAAACAATGTACTACAGTTTTGAATGCCATTTCGGAACAACGCCGGCGTGATCAGTTGACGTATATAGATCATTGATCCTATTTTATTGTTGCTGTTATTTATTATTTATTTGAAATTCATAATTGTTGCGTTTTGTTATATTTATGTGTAATCTTGATTAATTACTGTCACTTTAGTTTGTTATTATAATTATTATTGCGTTTTTTTATACTCTTAATTAAGAAAAATAATTTAATCCATGCTAAGTGTATATCTATGTCAGTCGATTCAAATTGTTTTAAATCATTTCAAATTGTTTTGAATCATTTCAAATAATTTTTTTTAATCAGGGACCCAGTTTTTGATGTTTTAATAATGAACATGATTGGATTTTTTTTGTTTTAATTGGTGGTGATAATTTTTTTTTATTTTTTGAAAGAAAAGTTACTGAAGTTTTTATTTCTCGGTATTGAATACATAGATTTTATGATCTTCTAATTAAGATTTATTTCGAACAGTTTCGAAATCTGTTATCACTTCTATTAATATAAAAGTAAGACGTAAATAACGACTATTTCATTTTGATAACAGTAATTTTATCTGACAAACTGTAATTTTAAAAATTTATTTAACGTTGATTAAAGATAGTTTAATCTTGATGGAATTCTGTAATAATTACAGTTAAAAATGCCAAGCTACAAGTTGACTTATTTTCCGGTGAAGGCATTAGCCGAGCCCATCCGCTTTATCTTGAGCTATGGGGGTGTGGAGTTTGAAGATGATCGTTTCGACAGGAATGATTGGCCAAAAATTAAGCCCAGTGAGTTATTATTTACAAATAATTATTTTTTTGAATTATAATAACAGAAAAAAATAATTTTCATAGCCATGCCCTTTGGTCAAGTACCAGTACTTGAAATTGATGGTAAAAAGGTAAACCAATCCACGGCTATTTGCCGTTACCTGGCTAAGCAACACGGCCTTGCTGGTAAAGATGATTGGGAAAATCTTGAAATCGATGTGGCCGTTGATAATATTCATGATCTTCGTGCTAGTAAGTATTCATGATTTATTTAAACCATTTAAATTTTCTGGTTGACTATAAACAGAAGTAAAAATAATACTTGTGTTAAAAAACAAGTAAACTACGTAGTAATTTTTTTATTATTTAAGAAATCGGTGCCTGGCATTATGAGTCACATCCAGAAGCTAAGGAAGCAAAGCATGAGCCATTGATGAAAGAAATTCTTCCATTCCAATTGGATCGTTTGGACGAACAAGTAAAGAAAAATGGAGGATACATGGTCGGCGGTAAATTGACATGGGCTGACTTGGTGTTTGTTGGTTTGTTGGATTACTTGAACTTCATGGCCAAATTTGACATCACTGAGAAACACGAGAACTTGAAGGCTCTAAAAGAAAAAGTCCTTGCTCTGCCGAAGATCAAGGCTTGGGTTGACAAACGTCCTCAGACTGAATGTTAAGCAATTGTCAAAAGATTGTTTGGTGTTTAGTAGTATTAGCTACACGAGGCTCGGCATTCTTCCATTTGTACTTTTTCATTATAAATTTTGCACTATTTTAATACTAAATTTTATAATCAAATTATTATTATTATATTAAATTCACTTGATATTCGTATTAAGTGAATGTTGAATTATGAAAAATATTTTTAAATAAATATTTTCTACAATCAATCAAGTATTTTATTTTATAATCCTTGCCCCGATTTAAAAAAATGATTTACTCCATGTTAAGTGTATTAGTCGATTCAAATTGTTTTAAATCATTTCAAATTGTTTTGAATCATTTCAAATAATTTTTCTTAATCAAGGATGTTGCTGATTTTATTTAAGTATTTTTATAATGAATAGATTATGAGATTTTAAAAACAATTAATTTTATTGCCGTTATTAAATATTTGTTCTATGATTCATCTGGTTGATTTTCCAATTACGTCCTTCTCTTCCTGACTTTTTTCTTTAAGGCCATGTATTTATTAACAGCTATGTAATTTTTTTAAAAAAACATTGCTTTTATGTTGAAATAATTTGATAAGTATCAATAACATCACGGAAGTAATTATAATAGAAAATAAATCGATGAACGCATTAATAATACACTTACTGGTCTTCAAAACCAGGAAGTAAAATATTAATCCCTGGAAAAAAGAATTATTCTATTTTGTTTCGTTTGTTTAGGCGATTAAGTTGATAAAAAAAATGGTGGGTTTATTGTTGATGGTAATTTAGTCATAAGCTGACTTATTATTCGTCAGGTCACTGGATTTCAAAAACTTTATGGTCAACTTTTGTCTAACCAAAAAGTATAAGAACTTATAAAGATTTTCAAGGAACAAGTTTTATGGAAAATCAAAACTTGTCTAGAAAATATTTTCAGGCAGAATACTAAGCGATTTTTATTCATATCAAGAATGAGCAAAAACGAGCCATCGCTTTTTTTTTCATGGCTTTTACTATAAGTGTTTTTATTTCAACATCCATATTAATCAGTACTTTAATGTCTCAATGTTTATTCTATAGCTATAAAACCAGCGTTGCTTTTTTAAAATCCTCATTAGTCAAATGACGTCACCGAAACTTCTGATAAATAAATAAGAAGCTTTACGTTTCCGTACAAGGTATTATAAGATTTATGCATTAAATGTGTTAATAACAAAAAGTATACCATTAATCATGACTAATAAAACTTTTAGCGGTTTAAAAATAGCTGATAGATTATTGCATTCACTAAGTTATCAATTTGTTTTTTGTTATTTAAAAAATAATTGATTTTAAATCGCAACCATTTGATGACAATATCAAATTAATTGTGTAAGTAAAGTATCAGTTTCTATTAAATCGAAGGCGAACAATAGTTTTTTGTTTGACAATGTCATAACATTAAATGATGATTGTTGTCGAAGTACATTATAAAAAAAAAAATAGATAATGAGACACTTTGTAAAACGATTACTGTTTTTTTGAATAGCAGCATTGTTAGAAAAAAAAACATCATCACAAATTACAGAGCAAATTATTTTAAATTGAAGCAATAAATTAAAATTACTCAACATTTTTATCTCCAAGAGAATTGATACGAGTTTTTTAAATTTGATAATTATCAAAAAATTCAAAGATAAAAAATAATAAATGGGAATTATCTAAAATTGTGAAATTTCGAGAACGATAAATGTATATGTTATATAATGATAAATATGCAAGTCATTTTGATGACATTGCAATTAAAGCTTCTCATAAATTTCTAATCTAAGGCATATGTCATATTTATAAATAAATAGTAATTAGCACCCATATGTAGCCGGTAATGGGTGCTAATTTTGCTGGTACTATTCGAGTCATCTGACGTTTATTTATCCAACTATAGTTGCCGTGAGTATTTGTATAGCTCAAATACAAAATAAAAATTACATATCGTCGTTTATTTGCGACAATTGCAGCAGACCTTTAAAGGATATTTCATTCCGGTAATTATTTATAGCGAGACATATAATCGGGTGTACCCAGCAATACAATGTAGTTGGTAATCAGTTCAAGCTCATCTTCACTACCAGAAGATTAGATTATCCTCTGTTAGATTTATCAAATAGTATATATTTATTCGTATTATTTAAGTAAAAAATGTTACCGAAACTTTTCAGTGCCATTTCTATGCATTGTCGGCGTGTGACACACGCCGTTGGTAGGTCATTGACCCCATACTTTACTGTCGTAATCTTCATTGTTTTATAACGCGCTCCAATATTTTTAAATGTAATGATAAAACAATACTCCTTTATTGATTTATTCTTTTGTATTTTTAAATTACCCATCGTTACAAATGTTAGTACTAAATTAAAAAATATTTACTGTTATTTTTCCGACATTTAATTGAAAAATTTTTTGCTGAAATGCATCCGATCATTACTAATTAATTGTACCGTTTATTTGTTGATTTATTTGCTCTTCTGATATGAATATTTGATTAAATTTTTTAAATCTACTGAAATGTAATTCAATTAAAATCATAAATGAATAAATATTTACATTACTGTTTTTTTTCCTTGTGTATTTTAAATGTTTTCGTGAAGTTGTTTTAAGAAATGGAAATTTTTTCAATCTAGAATATTCCTTGCAACCATTTACGCAAACTATAACAGTGATAAGTGAAATAACATTACCTGATTGTGTTGTCATAAACGGTCTTATCAAAGTAAGAGAAAAATAATATTTTTTTCCTAAATAGATTTCATTTATTTTATTTTATCAATTGCAAATAGTGCGATTTTTTTTGTATTTACTCTAGATAATTGAATGTATTTAAATTTTTTTTTGCTGATAGTTGCAGAAAAAACGCAGCCTAAATTCAAGTTAACTTATTTTCCATCGAAGGCATTGGCCGAGCCCATTCGTTTTATCTTCAGCTATGCGGGTGTGGAGTTTGAAGATGATCGATTTGAACGAGACAATTGGCCGAAAATTAAACCCAGTAAGTTTATATTTATAAATGAAATTGAATGAAATAAAATAAATGATGAGTTGGCGTTTTATTGTATTAATTATCGAAGAATGACTATCGAAATTATAATAAATAAATTTATTAATAGCGATGCCGTATGGTCAAGTGCCAGTACTTGAAGTTGATGGTAAAAAAATAAATCAATCAGTGGCAATTTGTCGGTATTTAGCAAAACAATACGGACTTGCGGGTAAAGATGATTGGCAGAACCTCGAAATAGACGCGACTGTCGAAACCATACACGATATTCGTGCAAGTAAGTTCTATCCATAAATTATTTTTATTTATCACGATCATTATCATTTTAAAAGATAAGTTAATGTAGTAAATAAAAATACTTATCAATTATCAAGTTTAGTTATATACACAGTCAAAAAATTTATCAAGAAAAAGTCTGTTAAATATTTAACATTTTTGTGTTAATTTAACATACTGTTCAAACGACACTTTTAACACGGAAATAAGAATAATGGAAAAATTATAGTCAAATATCAGCAAAGTTCCTCTACTTTGAAACTGTAAAAGTTAAATTATTTCTAAGACGCTGCAATTATGTAGTAATTACTACAGTTTCATTAAGACTTTTGCCAGTACTTAATATACACGGAAAAAAATAAACTTTAAAAATTAGTGTTTGGAATTATAACCCGGAACCCGGATATCAATATGATGGGGAATTTTGACATTCAAATAGTAAATTTTGTAATACGAGTCTTTAATTTTCTAAGTATCACTTACGATTTTTAAAGTTCAAATAGTAATTTTTCTTGCATAAACAACAAATTTTCATCCTTATCCTGTAATTATTCATGTTTTAATCATAAATGAAAAAATTACTATTTAAAATGATAGTATATTTACTGATCACTTTGTCATTATATTACTTGTCGTTCTCAATTTATATAGTTCATTTTTTTACGTGTAGCGTTTCATTCATAATAAAGATTGCTTCAACTAAAAAGAAAGTAGAAACTGTAAAATTTGGTATCTATAATTGTAATTACTTTATTATAATAATTAGTCTCAATTATTACAGTGCAAACTAAAGTACCTCAAGTTTTTTATACCAAGGCCTTGTCTTTGTGCTTGACTGTAATTTTTCCACTGCTCTTTTTTCTGTAAAAGTAACTTTAACATAGAGCTCGTGTTAATTCATTAAAATAACACAAAGAATTTTTTGAATTCTGTAGTCACTTGTTAAGCTTATACATAAATTTTTATAAGCATCAAATAATACGTCATGAAAATGTTGAATCAACACTACGTTGCAACTAACATTTGAATGTGTAACAGTTTTAGAACCGGTAACAGATAATATTAACATTTTTTGTTTTTTAAAATTGAATTTATAATAATAATTATAAATTGTTTATTAATAGAGATAGCTGCTTATCATTATGAAACACATCTTGAAGCTAAAGAAGCAAGATATGAACCATTAGTTACTGAAATTCTTCCGTTCTACTTGTCACGTTTGGATGCCCAAGTAAAAAACAATGGCGGATACATGATAGATGGAAAACTAACATGGGCTGATTTGGTATTCGTCGCATTGTTGGATTACTTGAACTTTATGGCCAAGTTTGATATAACAGAAAAATATGATAACTTGACGGGTCTGAAAAAAAAAATTCTTGATATCCCTGGAATAAAATCATGGATTGAACGACGTCCTCACACTGATCTTTAAATACATATCATTTAATTATAGTCTGTACAAGACTCAATATTTGCATTTTATTTTTTACATTCATTACTACAATATAAATATTTATATATTGTAATATATACACAATAATTACTGATATTTAAACGTGTAATGAATTACTTTAATAAATTTTATAAATATTTTGTACCAACACATCGTCGTTTTATTTTATTTTAAACCTCATTATTAATGAAATTACGTATTAAAATATTTTAATTAATTATCTAAGACCTTCTACATTCGTGCGAAGAATATAACATTCCTTTCTGTATCAATTGAAGACAAGTTATTTTATTTCATTCAATATATATTACATTCAATTGCAACATCCTCACGTGATTATTGAAAGGGATAAGTTTTTTTTATTATTCTAAAGAAATATTATTCTTTAAAAAAAAAAACTATCTTATTATTCAATTATAAATTTTTTTTTATAATTATTTTTCTTTCAACAAAGGCCGCGTAATTGTTACAAGTCGTAGAAACTTTTTTTTTCAAATCTATAATTTACATTTCTAAGTTATTGATCTAGAGATTTTTTATGACTCATTCATTTATAATTAGCACAAATACTTTTTCTTATACGAAAAAAGAAAATAAAAATTAATCATTGAGTTCTTTGATATCACTGTATTGATTTTTAAAAATAACAAGTATAAATTTCTATTAAACTGAAAGTTAACAATGAACGTTGTCTCTGAGCATCATCATAATAGTTGATAGCTTGCTATGATATTACGTATATATAAATATATGTATATATAAAATATATAATAGACATGCACAGTTTATAGTATGTAGAATAATAAAAAAGACATGACCATGAGTCAGCATTGTGCGAAACGATTACCCCGTTTTTAAATATAGAGGGGATTGTTAGAGAAGATAACATAATAATAATAATAATAATAATGATAATAATGATGATGATGATAGTGATGGTGATGTAACTATATGCTAGCTTAGATACAATAACAAGCTGGGTTCTATGCACAGCGAATATGAGTACGTGAGTCAGTTGCAACTCAAGTGTTCTCACATCAAGACCTGCCTTTCCTGCCTCTGCGAAATTCAGGATATTTAATCACGACTTTCGTTGCGTGTAGGTATCAAGGATTTGCCGACTGTAGTTGACATGGTTAAATTTTATACCGGTCGTTATATAATTTTTTTTATATAAATTAATTATTTTAACAGATATATAAAATATTCCAGTTATTATTTATTGTTATCATTATGAACTAAAAATAAATATTTATTTTTAGATTGAATAATTAACTTGTCATTAAAAATGCCGACTTACAAGCTTTGGTATTTTAACATTACCGGTTTGGGTGAACCTATTCGCTATATACTGAGTTACAACAACGTTCCGTTTGAAGACAAACGTTTGAGTTTTGAAGAATGGCCTAAATATAAAGACCGTATGTATTATTTATCTATTTAAATATGAATATAATGAGAGTTGTTGAGTTGATTAGCAATTATAGAGGATGATACAGCAGTTAATTTATTTAAAATAAAATTTTAGAAATGCCTCAAGGCCAGATGCCGGTTCTTGAGATCGATGGGAAAATGTATAATCAATCTAAAGCAATAATGCGGTTCCTGGCTAAAAAATTCGGTCTCTATGGGTCGGATGATCAAGAAGCATGGGAAATTGATGCTACTGCTGATGCTATTGATGATATGAGAGTTCGTAAGTTCATTTTTATTTTTATTTCTATTTATATCATGAATACTCTTCTGTAGACGCCACTGTATGTATATATAGAGAAATAATTCTTGTGTGAAATGATACACTGTAAAAAATCGGGAGTGAATTTGAAGTGATTATGGATTCTGTTTAAATTCGCTCCGCAGTCTTTTCGAATTCACTCCGAAAATTTTTTACAGTGTATAAATATAATACTTTTACGCCTTTAGTAAACTTATAATTATAAACTGTATTTATGCCAGCTCTATCGACTTACCACTGGGAAAAAAATGAAGACTTCAAAGCAACACTTAAGAAACCTGCATTCGATAAAAAGGATATGCTGCTCGCTAAATTTGAAAATCAAGTAAAAAAGAATGGAGGATTCTTTGTCAATAATAAGGTACAATATATATATGAATTTTTCTTAAATAATAATTTATTTAATTTAATTTAATTTTACATTAATTGCTTACTCGGTTATTTTATTTAGATGTCTTGGGCGGATTTACTTTATGCAGGTTATACTGAGTATTTGTCTAATGTTCTTGGTCACGATTTAAACAAGGATCATCCAGAACTTAAGAAACTTGTGGACAAAATTCGTGCTCATCCTAGCATCAAGGCTTACTTGGATAAACGTCCGAAAGTTCAGCTATAAAATACTAAATCGTGCCAAGCGGTGTTCAGTTATTTTTCACATTAAACTTTTTTATATGCACTATATAATCAATATGTCTTTGAAATAATAATTACTAATTTGCATACGACTTTATTATTATTATTTAAACCTGCATAGTTATTAGCGATAGGCAATTTAATTAAAACCATTTTCTCAGACTAAAATTACAAATTGATACTGGATTTTTTTACAAATCTTCAAGCGGTATTTTTTAATCACACTAATAAAAATTTAACTTTAATAAATTACTGATTTTTAAATTGAATTTTGAAATTTTAATCTGTTATTCTTTAGAAAAAACTACAAAATTTTATTCTTCATAATTTAGTTTTAAAAATTTGATTGATAACTAGATGAGATAAAAGGAAAAAAATTCACGGTGACAATCTTAGCTTGGATTTAATTATTTAAAAGTCAAATAAATTAATTAATTCCTAACTATTAATTTTTAAAAATCTTATTACAGCATTAATTAAATCACAGGTAGCTCATACGCAATAATTTACATGTTACATATTTTAATTATTTAGTACACTTAAAAAAAAAATTCAATTGATAATTATAAATAAATTATAAAATGCCTTATCAAAAGTACTATTTTTTTTTAATTATTTATCATCTCTTATCAAGAGATAATACATCACACATAAATCCACAATGTAAAAAAAGAATAATTACAACAATAAAATAAAACATAAATCTATAAAATATTAAAATGCTCCGCAATAAATCTCAATTATCACATATATCAATCATATACAATTTTTTAAAGTCTCCTTGATATAAATATTTAAAATATGTTACAGATATTTATAACACTTTTTTTTGTCATTCAATTTTTTTCTTGTTCTCTGATCAAGTGACATGATCAAAATTCAATACTCCCATATATCGCGCAAGTTCAGTACCCATGAATTCAATTTTATCTAGATCTTGAAGGCTTGAATTACTTATAGTATTCGCACTTTCAATGCATGGATAACTTTTTATCTTATTAACTTGATGATTTTTCGATAAAATTTCATTTTCTACAGAACATTTTTTTTTAAATCGTTCATTTTGGTGACCAAAGAGACTATTTGTCTCACATTTTTTATCACTAAAAATATCTGAAAGCAATGGATTTAAAGCTCAAAATAAATTCAACAATTTAACCAATAAAAATAAATATATATTTATTTGTATATTTACCAATTGTCACTGGTTTAATAGCTATTTCGTCCCTGCTGAAACATCTATTGATAGCATGAGAAATCCCTCCATTATTATTACAGCTGTCGTTGAAACCTTTCGCCAGAGACGTTACTAAAGTAATTTCTTCTGGCCGTGACCTCGACTTAAAACTATTATTATTATTATTGTTATTGTTATTATTATTATTATTATTTTTATTTATTTTTTTTTTCGTCTGCCAATTAATAACTTGGCCCGACGAATACGACGAATTTGACGGATTAATATTATCTAAATAATGCCGCATCATAACTTGTTCTTTATTATTTTTTTTAGTCAGCGGCGCTAACTGTTGAGTGTCATCACTTGCCGATGAAGATGAATGGGGATCATGTCTTCTTAACGTTGACTTTTGATTGCGTGAAAAACTAATGTAAGTCTGTAATAATTGCGGACTGTGTCTTTGTGATGATCTTGAAGATCTAGTACGACAATGCTCCGCCAACATTGTCTAAAAAAATATTTTCTGTTATTATTATTAATTTAATTATCTATTTATTTATTTATCGCTGGATTATGTTTTACCTTAAATGCTTCGCGAAATTTATTTGACATGATGTTGTACAGCAGAGGATTAACAGTCGTCGAAAGGTAATAAAATATTCCTGATATATATGTCAGGACTGTGTAGACTGTTACTAAAGCAGCATGTGGTTCTTTACCAGTACTTTGGGCATAAACAGCAAGTAATCTTTGGGCATGGAACGGCGCCCAGCAAATAAAAAATGCAACCACAACAGCAACTGTAATAATAATTTATTATTTTATGATTATGAGTACACGGAAAAAAAGGAGTTCAGGAAAAATTTTGCCCCAAGAAAATTTTTAATTGAATCTGTATTAATTGTTAATTATCTTAAAATTTATTCGAACAATAAATTTTTAGAAATACTGTATTTTCTTTTTACAAAAATTGTGTTACTAGAAGTCTTCATTCTAATACATTTTCAGTGAAAAAATTTAAAAATTTCGTGCAAAATAATTTTCTTGATCGGAGAAATCTGTCCAGCTCGAAATATGATGATCAACTTTTTTTTTTAAATGTAAATAAACTTCGATTTTTATTGACTTACGATTTTTCGGAGCAAAAAAAATTTTTTTGCTAAAAAATTGTTTTTTTTTCTGTATGTATTTATAATTCACTGAAAAAAAAAAATAACTTTTGTAAAAACAATATTTTCTTACGAAGTAAGGCAATAAAAATTATGATATTAATTTCATTTTTAAGTGGAAATAATTTTTTTGACAGAAGAAAATCGAAGCTTATTTATACTATTAAAAAAAAAAGTAAATCAGCATATTTCGACTTGGACAGATTTCTTCAATCAAGAAAACGACTTTAAATGAAATTTTCAAATTTTTAAACTAACATTGTATTAGATCGAAAATTTCCAGTAGCATAATTTTTCGTAAGAAGAAAAAACAATATTTGAAAAAATTAATTTCTCTAAAGTATTTTAAAACAATTAGTAATTAATACAATTAAATAATGCTGCTGTTAAATGACCTAGAAATTTAATGAAAAATAATTTTCAGCACTACTAAAGATTATTAGATGACACTGATGTACTACCAGATACTTTTAAATATACTACAGCCCATTTGCTTTCATTTACGTCTTACACTCGGCCAACTAAAGGATTTTTTTTATTATACAAGTACACTCATACTGACTTTTATTACTTTTTATTCTCCGCTAGTGTAGTAATTGATTCTTATAGGGCTTTATTTAAAACTTACAACTGGGAAAAACGGACGTAATTATTATTATTACTACGGATTTTTTTTATGACAATAAATTAGTTTAATAACTGAAGCTAATTAAAATTTATTTGACGGCAAATTTAATTAAAATGACAAATTATGAAAATTTATATTGTTAAATTAAAAATATTTAATGTAATTAAATGAATGAATTAAATTGCTGATTGGAAATGTAGCAAAAGTTTGTCAAAGGAATAAATTGTCAGTCCAGACTTTATATTGAACAAATAAAAGAAATCGAAGCCCCTTAATTTTCTTTGTCTTTACAAAGTTTTATCTGTTATCGGATGGCTGTAAGTATAATAGAGAATCGAGAGAATAGAGTGATATCTACGTACACAGCGATAACTAAAATAAGTTTTTTATTAAAGGATTGAATATATTCCGATAAAGCTTATACAGTTTTGAATCTGATTTTGTGTATCATAAATCGTGTTTACTAAAAAAAAAATCAAAAAAATTAGCCATGAATCAAAGTAAAAAATAAAATACCAAGTTGAGATACTTTTGTACACAATCTCATTATTTGAATGGAGAGATGAGGGTTAAGATTTAGTAGCCCCCGGAGATGTTTCCAAAAACGTAAAAAAAAAGAAAAAAAAAGACGTTAATCAAAATATTTTTATGGGCATCCCATTTATCAAAATATATATATATTTATGACGGCTAAATTATTTTAGAATAAATTTTATGAATTTTAAAAAATTACACTCTTATTTATTAACGTATCGTAAATACTGCGTATTATTTTTTTACTATTTTATATTTACTCATATATTTTTTCGCAAGGTTTTTCTTGTTGAGATAAATATTTTTATGCCCACACGTTTTCATATTAAATTTTAAAGTTTTAAGTCTGATCCACGTACAAGAACTTAATTCACATACTTATTTAAACTTTTAACTTTTTGAACCAGAAAAATATTATTTCGTAAAATTGTTACTTTATATACAAATGTATATAGATATATCTACTATATCCGGAAAATGTGACTGGATTTCAGAAAAATCAGATGTTTTTGCAGAATATTTTCTATTATATCGGTGTCATAAACACGTCATTTGCATTCGTAACTTGATACGTTAGTTTTTCTTCTATTTTTTGCAAAAAAAGTTATTTACATTTTGTGAATTTTATCTCACGTTCGTCGGATGCATTTCATTGCTTTTATTGGAGTAAATTAAACAATAAAGAAATAGCAACAATATTTTTAAATGAAGTAATCAGTCGAGAGAACATATACTTTATATATATAAATATATGTGTATACTATGAAAATAAGAAGAGGTGAAGTTTAGATCTGATCTGAGAATATATACATTGACAGACGTACTCATCATTACCGTTTGGTTGATTACGTTTGTAGATATAGGACATGTGTGTGTGTGTGTGTGTGTGTGTGTGAGTGTATGGCTATTGGATGAGTAAATAAACTTGGATCGTCGCATTTCCTCATTTTCCCGGAAGTAGATTTCGCAATATCAGTGTGCAGATGTAACTCTATATATATATATATAGAGAGAATTTGTAGATAGCCAAAATAAAATAAGCAACTTTAAGTTATTTTATGTAATTCAAACGAAACAATTTGGTTTTATTTGAATTTATTTATTTTATTAATTCTGGTTTTTGCTATTTAACGTTAATGGAGTAAAAGATATTGGACAAGGACTTTTGAATTATTGTTTACAGGACACTAATTATGCTAGACAACTCTTTTTGATTAAAAAAAATAGTGGCTGTAAATAGGATTGGTTTTAGGAAAATTAACTCTTGAACTATTCAATTAACGTGGGGATGCTTAAGGTCTTGACCTTCACAAAATATTTCCAAACGATTGAGTTTTTTTGCGTATACTATAGCCATAAAATCTTTCTTTATTTCCTTATGACTTTCTTTATTTAATCAGTAAAATGAAAAAAAAAAAAAAAAACGAAAAACATAAAAACAATATTTAACGACAAATATACGAAGCAGCATATGGTATACGAGGCGTATTTTTTATGATGATAAAAATAGTAAATAATAATAAAGTTATAATTTAGTCATTAAGATATGCTAATTTTATTTTAGCCTGTTTATAAGCATTTATATATTTATAAGAATGTTTAACTTTTAATATTAAGTTTAACCGGGTGTTTAAAAACTTCACTGAGAATTAGTTACGATTTAATGAGTCTGCGATGAGCCGTAGAAATAATTGTAAATCGTCTATTAAAATTATTTACAAAAAAATAGAAGAAAATATTTCTGAAAAATAACAGTAATTAAAATTATTATTAATTTTCTCGATAATTTAATAATAAATATTAGAAATTTTGAAATCCTCAAAAGTGTATAAAATAAAATTTAAAAAAAATTATCTCTAAGAAGTAATTAAGTACTTCCTGTTTTTACAAAAACTAAGTGATGTTTATATAAAAGAAGATGATTTTAAGGTTTCTTATAACAATATTTCATAGAAATCAATGAACAGACGTTAATGATCATTACCCATAAACGATTTTTCAAGAATCAAGTCGAGCGAGATTATTTTTTGTATAAGAGCCTCCCATTGCGAAAAGTATTTAAAAAAATTTATTTAACCGGTTTCGTAAAGTCGCAGCAGCCGTTCAATCTCTCACGAGGCAAAATCGTCAACTCGATCTTAAAATTCAACACATAAAATTATACAAATATATATTTTTATGCACATAGAACTAGCACTGCATCAATAAGACCGATAATAATAGCATTAGCTTGACATTAGCTTTAGCGTTTATTACAATCATTTACTGCATCATTAAGCCACGCGACGGTAACGATCTCTCGATATTAGTTCCAGACATCTGTCGCGATTATGCTACATTTAAGCTGCTGATTAAAAATAAACATCAGTTACAACATTAAACTCGTAATTGCAGATACAAGAAAATACAAAAGATTTCGTTAAATAATCAAATCAATAACAATACGATACTGAAGTTAACCGACGTCTAATAATTTAAAAAAAAAAAAAATATTTAAAAAAAAATGCACCTATAGTTTTTTAAATTTCCCACATGTGCATTTTTTTTTTAATTTTTAGTTATAAAATAAGTCTACAAAACGATTGGCAATAAAAAAAAATTAAATGTCCTTTTGTAATTAGTAGCGCGATATTTTAAAAGTATTAATTAACAATAAAAATTAATAGCTTTCAAAAATGTCTTTTACTTCGCGCCAAATTAAAAAAAAAACTAAATAATAGCTTTGAAATTTTTATCTGGAAGTGTCCTGACAAAAAATTATCTGGCATTTGTAAAAAAATTACCGGATATTGAAAACGTCTGAAATTTTTTTTAGATAATTTAATGTAAGGTCGTAGATAAAAAAATTATTTATAGACTTTATTGCATTCTTGTCATTTAAATAAAGATAAATTTGTTAATATAACACCTTGGTATTTAAAATAATATTATTTTGCTTACGACAATATTTATTAAAACATTAAATTAATACTTTTTTTTTTCATATCCACAATTTATTTCTGAGCCATAATAAAGAAATAAAGATGATATTAATCAGCGATTCGTTTTATTACAACTTTATTAATAATAAAAATACGCTAATAAAATATACATAAAAATAAAAATAAAAAAAAACGTACCAAGCATCCTTATGACATTACGTTGAGCCAATCCTCGTGATCTGCCACTATCACCATGATTGAGACAGCCAGGAAATGGATTTCTCTTTATGGTAGTAAGTAGTCTTGAATGCCTCAATTTAATGGCAATGAGTATGTAGAGTACAGTGATTATTGTCATCGGCCCGACAAACAACAAAATTGTCGATATTTCAAATGCGTGCTCAATGATTACCCACTTTACAGAACACATTGCTGTATCCATTATCATCGTCCCATTCATCTCTTGTGAATAAACAACCCCAAATTGAATAGCCTGCGGTATAGCCAGACACAGAGCAAGAAGCCAAATCGCGACAATGTATTTGACAGCCCGTGAAAGTTTGGACATTGTGTGAGACAGGAAAGGATGACAAATTGCTACGTATCTATACAGACAATGTAAATATTTTTTTTCATTGTCATTACACTAAAAAATTCGCGGAGTGAACGCAGATTAAATCCGGAGTATTTTCAAAGTGAATGCGGAGCCAATGACTATTTATTTAATTTCCTTAGGGTAATAAAATTCACTCCAAAGGGGAGTTTATTTTAAATTTAAACTCCGGGTGGCAGTGAAATTCACTTCTAAAGGAGTGAATTTAAATATTAAAACTCCAAATCGGAGTAAATGAAGATTTAAATACAATCCAGATCACTGAAATAATTTTTACTTTGAAATTTTCTACTTATTTTTAAAAATTAATTTACTTTGGACATTTCTATTTTCGTTAAGTCGCCACTCAAACGATTAAGTTCGTAACCCAAACTTTACTTTTATTTACTTTAATTAAAATAAGTGGGCTTATTTCGTATTAAGAAATTTAAAAGCAAATATTTATTTTAATTATTAAAAGGACTAAAAAATTCATTTAATTAAAATTTTGTATTAAAAAATATTTTTTTTTTTCTGTAAAAAATCCGGAGTAATTTCATATGAATGTAGATTTTATTTAAAACCGAATTCACTTTGTCAATTGAAGTTCTGGAGTTTTTAAAAAATCACTCTGCATATGGGGTAAGTAGGGAGTTTTTTCAGCAAAGTGATGTGAATTCTTTTTCACTCCAATTCGTAATTTTAATGATCAAATTAACTCCCTATCAGAGGGAATTTTGATCCGTAAAAATTTAAATTAAAAAACCCGCTTCAAATTCACTCCGGATTTAATCCGCGTTCATTCCGCCAATTTTTTACAATGTGCTTTAGCTTAATTAATTATTAAAATTACGAATTACAATTGACACGCAAAGTACAAATAGCAATTAATAAAATAAAATTTACCTTTCAACAGTAAATGCCGTAATAGTAAGTACAGTTGCATTAGCAGATGTTTCAGCAGCGAAACTTTGTATCATACAAAAAGATTCACCAAAAATATATGGAAAGTGTGACCATATATAATACATCTCTGGCGGTAAACCCGAAACAAGTAGTAATAAATCCGAAACGGCAAGACTGAATAAATAATAATTTGTTGCCGTGTGCATTGAACGGTTTCTCGCAATGACAACACAAGTCGAAACATTACCCACCAAACCGGTGAAAAATATGATTCCATAAATAATTGTCACCGGTATGACAACATAAAGAGCATCGCGTCTCTCATTCGTTGTTTGATTGAAACTCGATTCTACACTTGCTGTCAGCATTGCAGTCAATGAGTTCGTATAATTATCACTTATCTTCATTGATTTTAACCACTCATTATTATTGTTATCAGTAATGATATTTTTGTTTTTAAATATCAGCGAATCGATTGTCAAATGCTTCTCACGTGCACTATCCACCCAAACTATTTTTTCGCTTTCAATCATTTTTATATATATATATATATATATATATTTACCCAAACTTATTATTTAGTTTTTTCTTAACTTTTTTTATCGATGTAACAGAGTAGAACATAACTTTTTCTCTTCAATAAATCGTGTTATCATGTTATATTATTTTAACGTTATTCAATGTCACTACTGTATATATTTATATTTATGTATACATGTATATATACATAGGCCCTATAGAGTAAATTGAGAAAGCAGAAAAAATAAAATAACAAAATACATCTCAATTTTTCTCAATGGCTGAGTAAACTTTATTTTTATATAATATAAATACTTTGATGACGGTCTATATTTATTTGCAAGTTATCCTCAGTGAACTTGAACTCGCAATGGTCAAAAGAAAAAAATTTTTTTTTTTAAGTTATTATTATTAAAGTCATTTTTAACGATCACTTTAAACGTACAGTAAACTCAGTAATTATTAGCACTGTAGATTTTTTTTTTTTTTGAATTAATTATTTATTTATGTACTGTAATATGAAGTAACGACAATAAATTGTCCGGCAAAACGGCGGTCAATATATTCCAAGTGAATTGAATTACCCTCTTTCAATTTGTATTATTCTTATGTACTATTACTCTCTTACAGTAGAATTGCACTGGCGGTATATAAAAAATCCGTTTTTTTTATTCATTTATTCCCCGACTTTATTCAATCACTTGGATCACTGTTACGTTATTTTATCACACTGATAGTAATACAACTCGAAAAAGCAAAGCTTCTTGAAGTATAAATAAAAATAAAAATAAAATAAATATAAGGGGATTAAGTAAATGAAAACGAAACGGCAAACTCAAACAAAAGATTAGAGACTTTGCTCAATAGGTGAAATGTCATCCCTGGAATTAAACTCTTGTGTCCTCCCTCGTTACATCACTACTGATGTCGCGGTTTGGTATCGTACGTGCCGATTGGAGTACGAGGACAACTGCCAGATACGGTCTTCTTGCAAGAGATCGAGGGCTTTTTCTTCCAATGAAACGTGGATGAAACGTATGAAAGAGGGAGTACATATATGTACATATATATACATGTGTGTCTGCGTATTCCGATAGTGTGATTTTGACTTTTCGATACTTGGCTGTAATTTTTAGGAAAACCTACTCTGCAATAAAATTTTTTTACTACTGAAAATTCAATCACATTTTTATTATAAATCATAAAAAAAAATACATTTCCTTGATGGTGTATAAATTTAATAAAGATTGTGGTAGAAAAATTTATTGAGAAATATTAAATTTTATATAAATGCCGCGTACGTGTATTGATTATAAATTATTGAGCTTAATGCCCTGATATTGTTTTTTTTTTATTGCTGACTGTAGATGTATATAAATATATATGTAAGCTTGAGAAATTTAACCATCAGTTTGCTGTAACCTGTTGCACAAGTTTAAGTTGACTAACGACTTGCTGAAGCAATTGAGTATAAAAAACTTCTGAGCTTTTAATTTATTTTGTTCAATTACATTCTTAAATTTAATATTTTTTGTCTCGATCTTTTATTAAAATCTCTGCGAAAGAAAATATAATTATATACTTAGTGACTTCCATTAAAGTATTACTGATAAAATTCGATTTACACGCGATTTTTTAAAACACAGTTTATTTATTTTAAATTTTTAAAACAAGTGTAATGTTGGTTGGTTTACAAGATTTATCGGGTGTGATAAAGTTTAATAAAATTTGACAAAAGTAAAGCACAGTTTCACAGGTTGAATCCCGTGTCAGTTGCAATGTCTGACTGGTTTCGTGTCGGAGGAACTCGAGTTTGAGCTCGAGGGTGGGAGCCCAAGTTCGCGTCAGCGCTAACACCAAGTGACTCTCATCGTCTCATCACATACTCGCATGTCTGCTGCCGTGGTCGTTGCTGCTGCTGAATTTTACTCTGACTCTGATTCTGACTCCATATACATGCTCGATCTCTTACTCTCTTTACCCCCTTTTATTAACTTTATTTTTTATTTAGCGTTCTCATCATTACTATCACTTACCGTTTTTTATCTCTGGCTTCTCCTTCTATTCGTCGGCGATAAATACGATTTGCCTTTCGATCCTCGGCACAATACAATACGATATATACAGCCTCCAAATACTCATCTCTACATCATAAATATTTATGGAATCGCATGATTATATTTAAGTCATGCTTTTTTAAATTTTAAAATCCAGAATTATAATAATTATATTTATGAGTTCTGTAAAAAAATTAACGTACTGTTTTTATTTGAAAGATATTTCAAAGAATTAGGACAAGTTGTCAAATTTGAATTAATTATTTAAGTATAATGTATGTATTGAGTATGTATTGACTATGTATTGATGAATTTTTGGCCGAAATTATGCTGAAACCGTAGATTTTTATTTAATGAGGCCTAAATTAGGTCGAAATCTCGCTGAAAATGTAGAATTTTATCGGAAGAAGTCGAAAGTTGGCCGAAAACACGCCGAAATTTTATTATTCTTAATAAACAAGCCGAAAATTGGTCAATAAATTGAGTCGGTCTAATTTCGGTTTTTTTTTAAGGCTTAATTATCGGCCATTTTTTGACCTAGCTAGTTTTTTAGGCTAGTGTTCACTACCTGGGTCTTGTCGGTCACTTTTCAACCGGAAAAATTTTATTATTATTTTGACTTGAAATTTTTTTACCAGAGAATTGTAAAACATAAAAAATAAAAGATGAGTATTTTATTTTCTGTATCTACAAATGCATCTGGACTGTATATAAATTCTGGACACAACATGTTACGATGTCGTAATTTTTATTGAGCGCAGGAACTCATTAATATACGTCGTCAAAATATCGACTTTTACATTAATCTGTGCTAGAGTATTTAATTTATTACGTTGTCTAATATAACTAATAGTCAAGAACTTAAATGACATTTCTATTCACTCAATATCATAAAATTTTAATTTTATTCAAATTATTCAGAATTATTTCTGTTGTTTCGTTTGAAAAATTAGACCGACTGTCAAAGGTACTTACAATTAATAGTAAAAATTTTTAAATATAATTCTAGCTCTTTTTTTATCATAACAGAATTTTAAAAAAAATCTCGTGTGTAAAGAATAATTAAGGATACATTTTTTTAGATTTTGTTGAAAAGAAAATCTAGGCCGTAAAAAAAAATATTGAAAAAAAAGTTTAGGAAAGTTTTTCTTGTACAAGCTAGGCTCAACTTTTTTCTCCCTCACTAGTCTCTTTAGTATCTCGTTTCATTTCGCACCCGGATAAAATATCTAGTCAGATAATTAAGAAAATCAAGAAGTAAAATAAAAAAAAGTCAGGTTTGTTTGTACGTTTGTTTTTTCCTCATACGTTTTTTGCCAGAGTAAAAAATGATCATCAATTTGCAATTAACAATAGTACTTCATTATATTTTAAACAAAGAAAAAATCTTGTATTATTTGACATAAATATTAATATTTATTTTTATTATAAATTACAGGATATGAGATATAAATTTTCTATTTTTTTATCTTATCTTTTTTTTTATTTCGACTTACGCATTTTCCTTTTTTATCTTAACAATTTTTTTTTTTTTGTACGCCACGACTTTATTATTTTGTTGTATACAGTGTGCCAACGGATTCCCGGGAGGATTGAATTGAAATTTATTTACTCCACAAAAGATAGCGTAGAAAAGTATGATGAATAACCAGAGGTTAATATTTTCATGTGTATTATTGTTTGTTCATATCTACATTTTTTTTTACTCACATGTATATTTAGTTATATTGCGCGTGGGCGTTTCAGTAGATAAACATCTCACACAAATTATTTTCATACATAAACTACGAGATTTTATAAAACCGATTGTTCTCTCAATTCATTCCATTATTTGTCGAGTTAATTTTTTTTTTCATAGCTTTTATCGTCGGAAAATATTTCACAGAAAAAATTCAATGGCTTTTTCAAAATATTTTAGCTACTGTACGATAACAATAATTTGCAATTTAATATCGATTTATTATTTTTTAGTTTTCGTTTTTTTATCAAGAAATGTCCAATCAATGCTGGAAATTCTCCAATTGTTTGGTATATATATATTTATTTATATATTTATATACTGTACTCATATATGGCCATGAATTCAGTTGAGAAAATCCACACGTCCACTGGGAATGCTAAGGATTTTGTGTAGTCGACAACGTAATCGGCCATAGTCTAGATCCTTAAGATCCATGAAATAAATGGCGCAACCAAAGAGGGAAAAAGTGTCAAGATTTTTCAAAAAAAAAAAAATCTTATTCATTTGACAATGATAATAAATCTTAAAAACTAAAATTTCATATTATAAAGTTGTTCGTAAATTTTTTTTTCCTCATAATTTTGAAATCATTAATAATTATTTATGAGTGATAATGATAAAGAATAAATTTTAAAAAATCGCGGGTAATATAATTAAGTAAGACACTACAGTCAAATGGAAAGATAAATTGTCGTGCAGATAATAATTTAAATTTTAGTAAAATATGCAAATTATTAGTCGTTTCGTAACGAAATACCTCTTTTGGCCAGAACGACTTGTGCTTAAGAGACTTTCGATTAATGAACCATCGGTTCACTTTGAGAATACCAAGACGGTTATGCAATTGATTTTTTTTTTACACATGTATATATTTTTTGGCGCCGATATAAATTGCTGCATTCAATGAGAAACAAAAAAAAGAACGTGCAGAAGGTATTTTATTTCCGGTTCATTGTTAAAAATCAATGGAAATCGGATATGTATATACAAAAAAGAAACGATTGTATGTAGAGAAAGCTCTTGAACATAAAATAGTTACAATTTTACTGAACTCGTAAATGCAATCTAGTGAACGAATGAAAACTTTAAAACTTATAATTAAAAAATTTAAATTCAAATTTATTAGATTCTATATTAAGTTTAATATATAGATAAATAGTAAATCACATTCTTTAGTTTTAAATTATTTCAAGTTTTATGAGATAAATCTTACAATTATAACTTTTTCTTACGGATTATTATAATGTAATTATAGTTCTATTTCAAGTTTTTTAAGTACAATAATTATTTACGCTCTATATTTTAATAATTTTCTTCAGAGATTCTCATAAATATATTTTATTTAAAATAACTTAGAATTTGTCGGTCATTTGTAGAAGTAAAAAAATAATTAATAATAATAAAACTAATATTTTAAATTTTTCACTCATCGAGTAAATGCACATTTTCTTTTTTAGATTTTTTAAATAACTCAAGAATTAATTTCCCCAGGAATACGTTTTTTTGGATGAGGGCATCGATCGTTATTGAATATTTCTTGACAAGCGATAGCAACATTTTTGCCCAGTTTATCTGTAAATTTAACAGCAGTTCTATCGATTACAATTGGCTTCAAATAGCATCCCGTTTCTTCTGCTTCACATGGAGCGTAATGGTGTAAAAGTGCGATATCCGGTCTAACAGCCACTTCGTTGAACTTATCTGCAAAAATATGAAAATTTACTAAGGTACTGTCGGGTAGTAAGGCCTAGCTAAGGGAGATTTTGAATAGAATCGAAAATATTGCATTTAATTATCGAAATGTATCATTAATCTTTATTTCAATACATTAGCCATAAAATGTAATGAAGTAATGGTTACTTTTACCATAAACAATAGGCCTTATTTTACTACGGTAGGGTAATAAGGCCTACGGGTTAAACAAACAGGAAGAGTTTAACTATTCTTAATAAAATTGGTATTAGAGATGAATCATCACTTAAATTTAGCAACAATACTTTTTAAGAGTCAAAAGACTAGATTTTTTTTTATAATTTCTTCTGCGCTACGACAGCATATGATGGATGAGGAAATATAGAAGACAGGGAACGTGGTATTGGGACTCTATAAATTTGTCGTAACAAAGTAGCCTTTAGCGGAGGTGGTTATTTTAAATATCAATTCTGTCCCTTAGGTCTTATTACCCGACAGGCCTTATTACCCTCGGGTACTTTATTCCAATTTTCAAATCAAATTTAATACTTCCCCAAGTAGCACAGAGTTAACTTTAAGATGTCTTTTAAAAGAACAAGACAAATTTTTTTTCTTTCAAAGTCATCTTTTTTGGTATGAATACGACATGCAAATGTTGGTTCCGGAGACAGAGTACTTGTGTTGTTTTTCCTGTCTCATGTCAATTGAAAAGTCGTTAAGATGGCTTATTTTACCACTATTTGTAATTTACTTTTTGTCGTCACTTATATTAAGTCTTTTAAGTAGGTGTTTTTTCGGTGACATAAATTTCTGATCGTTTTGTCAACATTTTGGTGCCTTATTGACAAGTTAAAAAGTAGTCTAAAAACTGATATCTTATAGATGTCACAAAGGCAAGTGTGCTACCTGGGTCAATCGTCTAATTCTTTAATCATATAAAATTTATTAGTTTAATTTACTTGCACTGATTAAGGATTTTATTTCAGTGCAAATCATTATACTTCTTTTTTCATACGAGAGTCCTGTTCTTGCACTAAAAGCTATAATTTTTCCATTGCTCTTTTTTCCATGCATGTACTCAGGATTTAATCCACGTTCATTCAAATTTTTTAGAGTACGTCATACATTCGCTGTTAAATTAACCAACGTACCTTTGAGTAATTTAGTAGACTGATAATTGCCAATTTCAACAACATCGCGAGTACGAATGATGTATCTACTTTTTACACCTGCTGCATGTGGATATCGTAGTCGCTGAATTTTTTCTTTTGTGTAAAGATACGGTTCTATAGAAAAACAAATTATTTATCAATAATTGATTAATCAATTTGATATTTTGCTTCAATTTTTTGACATTTCAACTAAATACTAAATAATTCGTCTGTAGTTAAATACATTACTCTAATTTTTAATGATTTATTTACAATACTAGTCATTGATTTTATTAAAAAAAATTCTATTAATTAATTAAAATTTTTCTTACCTTTATCATCTAGATTATTTTCATCGTCAGGATACATGGTATAAAAAAAAACATGTTGAAATAAAAAGGACACAGCATTACTATTTTTTTGTTCATACTCCAATGGATCTAAATAATCCATAAGATTTGAAAAATTTCTATGAATTTTTGGAATTAAAAATTCATCGACATTAAATACTCCGAGATATTTAAAATTATCGTGTAGTGAATTTCTATAGAGACAATCATTTAATCCCGCGTGTAATCCTTCTAATCTGAGAGTTTGCTCATAAATGTATGAAGGTGATAAATTCCATTGTAAAATTTTCATCAAATCGTAGTCAATAGCACGATAGTATTTTAACACACGACTGACACTTTCTGATATTGATGAATTATAAAAAATGAATTGACTCACTCCCATCAATCGATAGTACTCAATAAATTCAATCAGTTCTAAAGGACGATCGAATTCATGATGAAGAACTGTAATTTAAAATATTAAATTAATAATTTGATAAAATTTTAATCAAAATTAGTCAATGATTTAAATTACAAAAAGTTTTAACGAACCTGGAACACAAAGCGCCATAAATTTATTTGAAAACGTGTCTGGCTGAGTGACTCCGTGCTTCGGATAATTTATATCAATTAATTGTAAGGAAGTATTGTCTGAATTTTTATGAAAAATTCCAACGGATTGAGGTAGTTGTTTTTCTCGATAAAATATATCATAATTATTATAATTCGTATGAGTTAAATCGCAAGTCACTACTGCACTCGAGTACTTCAATTTCCAGCCGGCATCAAAAAATTTAATTTTGCTGGCAGCTTTTTTTTTATAAAAGTTCTTACGGTCGTTAGATTCAAATTTGAAAATACATTCAACTTCTTCAGCCTTTGTGTCAGAGGGTAAAATTGCTATGATTCGTACTGCGGCCCAAACAATATTCGTATAAGAATCATAATTTTCAATAATCACTTCGGGGCGGGTGTCTAAGTATGCAGAAAATATATGGCCGTCTAGTGATTCAATTGGAGTCCAGTGATCCTTGTCAGGATGAATTTCATTCGGCATATATTTTATTTCCAAATCAATTATGTCAATTATTGATGATTGAAATTTATATATACGAAGTAGTTTGATATTTCGCTATTTAATTAAATAAATACGTAAAAACAATTAGGAAAGTGTGTGTTTATTAATTTTTATTGAAAGTATGTTTTTTTAATCGTAATTTATTTCAAACTTATTTTTTAACGCGGGATTTATAATCTGGCTGTGATTATCAGAAACAATTTTTTAAATTGATTTCTTACATTTTTTTTTTTTAGAATCTAGGGCAATAAATTATTTGTATTACAAAATATTTCTATTAAGTTGAGGATTAATTTTTAATATAGAGAATTTAATGACAAGAATAATTTCTTATCAATTTAAATCAGTCAATTCCCGCGCCTTAGGCAAGAAAAATAAAATTTCTAAAATTACATTAAAATTTTTAAAAAGCGCCCGTATAAAATTTTTTTTTACACATCCTTATTTTTTAAATACTAAATATATACACTATAAAAAATCGGGACTAATTACGGATGTTATTTAAATCCAAACTCACTCTGTCACTCGGAATTTCAGAGTTTATAAACAAATCACATATACGGAGTAAATGAAGAGTTTGTTTTTTCAGTGGAGTGATCTGAATTTTATTTAAATCCGCATTCACTCCGATACTGAATTTCAATATTAAAATAAACTCCCCTTTGGTTTAAATTTCACTTCGCAAATTTTTTAGTGTTCGGAAAAAAAATCCTAATTAAGAAAGTTTTATTTAAAAAAAAAGTACTTACAAAACTGGTACAAAAAAACAAAAACCCAAAAAAAAAGACGGCAAAGACAATTTTAAAATATTTGTTTGCAAAAAAATTATGACGTGTCATTTTTTAAAAAATTATATAATCAGACTACATAATTGACGTGATTTTAAAAATTAAAAATACCTGAGCGACGATGACACAGATACTGTGCATTTAAATACAACGTATGTATTAAAGTACTTACTATCAGAATAATATTTTTACCTGCTCGAATTTCTGATAAGATATCAAAAGTTCCATTTAAGTCTTTACATCATATATTTTTATATCAACAGTACTGTACGTGCATCAGATAAAACATAAACGCATTAATCTTTTAAATTAATTTTATTACAATTAATAATTATTAAAAGTGGAACAATTAATATTAGTCAGTACATTGTATTAATAATTATTGGCGTACATATTTGTAAATAAATGAGTAAATAAAAATAAAAAAAAAAAGTAATAATAAATTGAATAAATGCAAAAGTATATTAATTTAATAATTAATATAAAGTATTAAAAAAAATTATTTAACATGTGAACTTAGCCAGTTATCTAATATCTCACTATTTTTCTTCAACCACTTGATGTTATTGGCAACAGCTTCAAGTGCGCGGGTTCTGTAGGCTTTTCCCGCCCCTGCATCTGGATACTTATCAAAGAAAGCTTTCAATTCTTTAAGCTTAGCTTCAGTTGCGAAATTTTTAGCGATACCTGGTACCAACTGTCCCAAGTAACGGTCATTTAGTGTGTATCTCTTGACTAAAAATTCCCAGTTCTCACGCACCCAGTCCCAAACCAGCGGTCCGCCGACAGGATTAGCAGCAATTGACAGCAAACAATTAAATGTATCTTGTGATTTAACATAATTAAGATCAACAGCAATACCAATAAATTTATTTAACAAATAACTCGATCTGACCCCAGCCAAACCTCTCATCAGTTTAAGTTTTTCATTAGCATTTGTCTCATTGATAAATCGTTTAAACATTTTGTCCCATTCAGCTTCTTTTCCAACATGACTCATACCGTACTTGTAAATGAACGCGCGAACATCAGGGTGAGGTCTAATGTCATTCGGATCATCAATCCAACGTTTGAAAATCACCCCAGCTTCGTCCAAACACTCGGTGTGCTCTACCGTGCAAGCTAAATATAAAATAATCCGGCGTAATTTCAACATATCGTGGTCTTCGATGGTATCAACTTGCCATGTCACATCGTGATAAGGAATTTCGACTAAATTTCTGACGTAATCGCGGAATTTAGATGATATACTTGTCGAAAATAATAATTTATCAATATTCAGTAGCATTGAAGACGCAACATCCCAGGGAACTGCATTACGCTCTTGGGCTAAGTATGACGTCATGTTTAACGCTACGGAATAATCGAGCTCGGATGCTTGTGCTAAACTGAACGCATCTTCTATCAAATTTGTACGATCGGAAACACTGAAACGCTTGTGGTGCCAGCGCAATACATCATGAAGATTTTCCCATGACTGTTTATCATAATTGATGCGATAGTACCCGATTTGTTTGTGATTAAATTTAATCCACTCGACGGGTTCCGTTAATTTAATGTTTAATTTCGGTGAGTCTTTGTCGAACCACACGAGGGTTGGAGTTGAATTTTTGTCGGTGATATATGTTATTGGTATTGTCCATTTGTAGTGATAATCTGATTCAAGAGGATCATATGTCGTCTCGGGGTCGAGCAAGAAACGTTTTTGCGTTAGCGTTAAATTTAAACCTGTTTTTTCAACATTTACTACGGGGAATCCCATTTGACGTGTCCATGTGTCCATTATTGCTGTTATATTTATCTTACTATTTATTGATTCTTGAAGAATTTTAAATAAATCTGACGTCTCTGCATTATTGTATGCATGACGATTTAGATATGTCGATACGCCGGCGATAAATGCATCTGTTCCGACAAAATTGTCCAACATTCGTAGTACCGATGCACCCTGAAAATATTGATTATTTAAATTTATTTAAAATATGGTGATAAGGCATTTTATGTCGAATCACCGTGTCGTGGTATGAACCCATTTTTTATTTGATGTTTCTGCGTTAAAGATAACGTCTATGAAAAATTAAAATCTAATATTTTTAAGTATTTGCAGATTCAAATCTTAAAAATTTAAAGTTGCGATTCTTTTATTGAAAAATAATGATTACGACAAAAATAAGAACATTATTTTTCTTACATTTAAAATTATTTTCAATCCATTCGTATGGATTTTTGAATTTGAAGTGAAAAATCGAAAATTTTTTTTATTTTAAATTTAATGACACAAAATATATGAGAAATCTCGAATTCTTATATATATTTTTTAAATTTTAAGACAAAAAAAATTGCTTTACTTTTTACACGACTTTTTTATAAAAACTAAAAATTTTGTATGAAAGCTACTTTTCAAATTTACTAAAATATAAAAAAATTATTTAAATCAAAGGCGACCATTGACGACCACAGTAATATGACATAGAATACCTTACATATCAATAATAAAAAAAAAAAAAAAAATACTTTGTTGTAAGTTATGACATCAAAAATAGCTGTGATTTCATCTGGATTGTCAACAGTTTGTACTATTGGATGTGAACTTAATTGAGCATCAGTCACGAGCACACTATGAAGTGTAGAAGTTAAGAAACTATCCATCTACAAATAACATCAATAATAAATATAATATTACAAGCAACTATTACTGCATTAATAATTAATAAAAATAATAAGAGTGTACATACTAAGCCCCACTGTGGAAGGATATTATCAGCACTTTTGTACTGCATATAACTTGCAAAACCTTCATTCAACCATAAATCATTCCACCATTTCATAGTCACTGAAATAAATTATTTAATTACCCAAATTTATATACTACAAAGTAAAAAGTTATTATTTTTTTTTTCTATTAAATTATTTTACCTAAATTTCCAAACCACATGTGCGCAAATTCATGAGCAATTACTTGCACAACACCCTCTTTATCATCCGTAGAACTTGTTTTATCATCATAAAGTACTCGTGCTTCACGATATGTAATTAAACCCCAATTTTCCATTGCGCCAGACACAAAATCTGGTATTGCAGCCATATCTAATTAATTTAATTAACATAAAGTTAAAATTTTATTTATTAACTGATGACGCAGGCTGAAAATGACAAATATTATAATATATACATACCCAACTTGGGCAATGGATAATCAATATTAAATAATTGAGTGTAGTATTCAATTATTTTAACTCCGACATCTAATGCGAATGATGCCCGTTCTTTTTGCGCCCTCCTAGTGTAAACGCTAATCGGCAAACTTTTACTGCCGTCTAATTTTTTGGCCGGTGCAGTTACTGCCACAAAATCGCTCACGATAAAACAAATCAAATATGTTGACATTGGCACACTTTTTGCAAAGGTTACTGTCGTCATTCCCGTTTCTGGTTTATCCACAAGAGTACTCTGTTTTAATTTAAGATAATTATTCAATATTAAATAAATATTTATGTATTATTCAGTATTAAATAAGTATTAAAACATCAATTACTTCAACATTCATGCTAGAAAGTGCTCCATAACAATCACCATTTGGATGAACAAGTTTTACTGAAAATTCAGCTTTGAATGATGGCTCATCAAAGCACGGGAATGATCTCCGAGCATAAGTTGGTTCGAATTTGGATGTCGCTATAGTTCTATAAATAAAAATAATTTATTATTATTTAGTTTGTTATTAGGTCTCTCGAACATGATCACTGGCCAGGCGTGGGTTCGAATCCCAGTGAAGCCGAAAGAATTTTCCACACAAAAAGTATGAGGTCTTTCGGTTCTTAGGTTCGTCCCGCTGCCGACTTTTGAATTTGATTTGATTTAAAATTTAATTTGAATTTGAATTCGACTCAGTTGGCCAGTTATGGGATTGTCCGAGGCCTAATAATTTTATGTATATATATCTATACTTTAAAAAAAAAATAATAATTTATTATAAAATAAATTTAAAGTAAAGGTAACACTTATTACCTCGTGGCATTATTTTCATCTTTATATGTACTGGCATAAAAACCAACGATCTTATCTGGCTGCAATGCCCCATTGAATTCAAAATACAACTGATAAAGACCTATTTGTATGTCATCATTGCAACTAACAACCAATTCCTCGAGCTTATCGATAGTATACGTTTCCCTTAGCGATATTTCAAAGTTTTCATCGCGGTCATAAGTTTTTAGTGTTGTTTTAGTTATGTTAAGATCTTTTTGATGGAGCGCAATATAGTTTTTAACTTCCATCACGTCAATTAAGATCGTAACTTGACCTTTGAATGTTCCATCAACTAAATTTGGATGGAGATAAAGATCATAATGAAGCGGTTTCACTTCTTTTGGCAGCCGAAATGATAACTCTGATTGCTGATGGTTTTTATTAGACATTCTGTAGTACACTTGCGGGTTATTTGGGTCTATAAGAATTTATATATTAAAAATTTCCATAAAAAAATTCAAAATTTAATTTTATTAGTACACAGAAAAAATGGATTTCTTGACCCAGGAAAATTTCTTGTCGTCCCAGAGACAGGTATAAATTTTCGCCCCAAGAGATTTTTTTTTCTGTGCAATTTAAACTTACTATTAAATGTATCAGTACCATGCTTATAAATATAACTGATACATACCAAATATTTTATTATTATTATTATGATTAAATGATAATTTATTATTTAAAATAGATAAAAATCTCGAATTTTTAAATCTCACTGCTCGAGGTAATCTTTGAATTAAAATCCGATAAATGTTTATGCTCATTTTTTATTCTGTTTAAATTAAATAATAAACAAAATTTAAATTTATCATTTTAAACACCATAAAATAATTAAAAACTAAAATCATACGATTGGATAATTTAAAATACGCGCCAATATGTTTTAGTCGCGCATGCGCAGAAAAAAGTTTTTTTAGCTGCACAGCAACAATTATCGCGGTGTAAAATAAAAAGTTACAAGTAATTATTTATTTCTCACCTTGAATAAAGTCTGAAGAATCACTTTTGCGGTAAAGTAGTACTATAACAGCAATCAAAAAACAACAAAGTAATGTAAGAAATAATGAGAGACCAGACAAGCAACCTATCAGTAAACTACGACGCGAACTTTTTCTCCGATCTCGTATATTTTCAATCTCTAATTTCTGTATGTTGTCAGACTGCAGGGATTCATTGACCTCTGGATTTGTATCATAATCCACCGACATTTTAAATGCGCACGCGTCAAAACTTGGTAACTTCAGCGGTTCTATTCAAAAAAAAGAACAAAGGTAATAATTACTGATCACTAATTACTCTTTAGAAAATTTTTACTAAACACTTCTTTTAACAATAAAATATCTCATGTTATTGTTTAATACTTGACCCATTTATTTATGTAATTCAAAACATAAAAGTCGAAATATTGAAATATTACCCGACTGCAATGACTTGAACAAATATTTTAACAGGCATCAATTTTTCAGTGTTAATTTATAATAGATTTTGTTTGTAATAACACATTGAGTTTAAATAAAGTGAAACTGACACACTACTGGTAGTCATGTCACGATTTGTATATGAAACAAGATATAAATATATATATAATACTAGACTTGAGCGCGAGTATAATTGTATAGTCAATGTTTTACTTTCTCTGATGATTCTTTCTCACGTTTTTATTTTTAAATTTATTTTATTCATTTCTTATAACTTTTATTTTTATAACTACTAATAAAAGTATTATTCAAATTCTATACTTTTCAAATTATCTTTTTTTTTTATTCTTCATTTACATTCAACATTAATATATATACATATATATTTTTTTTATTATTGATATTTAAATTTACAGACAAAATTCAAACCTGTTAGTTATGACACGAATAGAAAATATGACTAAACTTTTATCTAGCTCCCATTACCCCACTATTCTTATTGTTGTATACGTAATATAAGCTTACGAACAGGTTTTAAAATGTCTTTGAGTAATTGATATAAATTGAATAATCGTCAAAGTGCTGAAAACGCCGGTTAATTTCTTTTCCATACAAAAAATAATTCACTAAAAATATTTTTTAAATTTATAAGAAATAAAAAAATTAATAGATCAAATTTTCATTAAAATTTTTTTTAGTAATTAATTAATGTTTAGTTTCAATTAAAGGTAATTAGGGTTAATATGTCTAAGTAGAACAATTGAATTCATTAATTTGTATTCATTATGAATATGACGTTAATGATAATCGCGAATATTTAAAAGAGTAAACGGATAAAATTTGTTTTTATTCAAATTTTTTGTTATTCTTAACAACTTTGACATTTTATCATTACATGAAATTTGTATATTTTAAAAATATGTGAGATTGTTTAATAAGATACCTATGAAGGTCATGCGCATAAAAGTAAATTGTCAAGCATCAAGTTTAACGCCTTTGTATACATATTTGCATAAAATAATAATAGATAAATCAAAGCTAATTGCACAGAAATTTTTTCAAAAACTATAAATAGTTTATACATTTTTATTCATTGGCCTTCATGTTTGTTAATAAAATTATAACGTATATAAAAATGAATTTATTGTGTGCAAGTCGGTTGGAAAATAATAATGAGGGTATCGCTAAATTATTTATTACAATTTAGTATTTTTACAGTAATAATTTATTCATAAATACAATGTAATTATTATTATAATTTTTTATTCACATGTGAGGTGTTAAAAAATCAGAGGACTTAAGATAATAATAATACATGAAAATTATTTTTTCGTTTTAATAAAATGTTATTGCAATTTAACAATAATCGAATTAAATTATCAATCTAATTAAAATATTTAATTATATTTTTATAAAATTTTTAATATAATAATAAAATTTTTTTTGGGAGTAACTCCCTTAACTATACATTATTTAAATATTTATATCAATAACATAAATATAATATACCGGAAGACATAATCATATTTCTGTTAAATAAATTTTATGCTTAGGCAATAGTATATAAAAACTGTGCGTAGAAATTGATTGAAGTAATATATATATCGCAGACTTTTAATATGTAATAAGTACTTTTGTTACTTATATTAGTTTTCAATCTATTAATTAATATTCATGACTTGATTATAAAATTTTAATCCTGAATTTAATAATATTTGAGCCGAAAAGTATTTAAACTTTTTATTGCTTAATAATTCATTAATTAATCAATTAATAGTGATAATTTTTATTTTAATCACTTTTCTTACTAATCTGAACTAGATTTATTTCATCAGCAGACATATCGGAGTCACCCCATCCCCAAATTGCACCCTCGTGTGAATGTTCGTCGTGATTTTTAGCGACCCTGGAGCCATCGCCAGTACGAGCTGCACGTTTTTCAATCATAGCAACCGGGACGGTTTTAAGGTCATAAGCTTGACCGATGTAAGCGAAAAAATCTATAAATGCGGTTGTGAAGTTCCCACTGTAATTTCCGAGTTCAGCCGCTTTGTAGTCCCATGGGAAAACGTGATGGTAATTGTGCCATCCTTCACCGAAGGCGCCCATTGCTATTTTTAAATTATCTGTTGGGCTTATCGAGCTGGAATAAAAAAAAAAATAAAATAAAAATGCCATCTCGCAGCCGGAATGAAAAATACATTTTTTTAAAGACGTTCCGAAAATTTTGAGTTCTCATAATATCAGTAAAATTAATGATATTGAAAATAGCTGACGTCTGATAATTTTTGAATTTTTTTTAAAAACGATAAATTGAAGAAAAAAATATTTCAAAAAATTGCACTTATAGTTTTCTGAATTTTCTACATGTGCATTTTTTTTTTTAATTAAATTGTTGAGAAAAAATCCGAAAATTGTTGATTGTCTGCTAACTCAGGATCATCAAAATTATCAGTAATTAAAATCATAGTTATTAATGTTTTTGATTTTGTTGGAATAGTCAAAATGTTTAGTTTAAGGACTAAAGTTGCAGCTTATCGAACAAACTGTAAAAAACTCTTCACAGAAATTGTCTATTAGTTTTAGTTTTAAAGTTCATAGACTTTAATAGTAAAAAAATGATTTTTTTAAAAAAGCGGGAAAATTCAAAACACTATAACTTCTAAAGTAATCAACCGATTTAGCCCATCTTTGAACTTGATGTAGATAATTATCCATAGGATATGTATAGAAAATTTCATTAGGATTCCATAAGAATTGTAGGCACTACGGTGGCGACAAGGCTAGTTATATTACATAGATATATATTAATTTTTAAACGAGTGGTATTTTTGGAACCTACTCGACCAATTATGATGTTACGGCAAAAATTTCTTAAAACATTGACCATGAGGACAAATACAGCAGCTAAATTTTAGAAAAATATTAAATAACAATAGTTAAAAGTAAATATCTTACCTGTCATAAGGTTTCATTCCCCAAATATGAGCAGCTGAATTAACTAACCACGTAAGATTAAGTGATAATGTATATCTAAATATTGTCGCATACCATGCATACAAAGGTTTCTCATCCCAAAAGTGTATTGGTATCCATGTTGGTATCAAAAAACAAAAGATCGGCATCAAAAGGATGTAAAGTCTATAAAAAAATTCAAACTGTTAGTTTTGGAAAGCTGATTATTTTTAAAAAAAATAGCCGAGACTAAAAATCAAAAATACCTTCGTTGCCAAACAACAACGAAATCTTGTTCCAAATCAGTCATATCAACAGTTTTTCCTTTATTGATAACATCTGGATGTTTACGAATCAAAAGCCAGCCCATATGTGAAAAGAAGAAGCCGCGTTTTGCATTATGAGGGTCCGCGTCTGTGTCTGTAAATTTGTGATGGACACGATGATCTCTTACCCATTCATAAATATGATTCTATAAATAATTATCCATTATTTACTGTTCATAACAAGTATAATCAATCGATCTATTTATAAGTAATTACTTGGAATGCGACGGTCTGAAGAATCATAAGAAGAAACCTCATTGGCCATTTAGCTTTATACGATTTGTGCGCCCATAGTCTGTGGGCACCTGCTGTTATTCCAACTCCAGCCAAAAATCCAAGTACAAATACTAAAATAATTGTTTAATTATTAATTTAAATTTATTCAAATATGTAATTAAAATAAATAGTAGTTACTTACTCCAAATAAACGTTAAAAGCTTAGCTCCAGTGAACAATAAATATAAACCATAAACAGATCCAACATGTAAATAAATAAATGCAATAACATTTCTCCACACAATACTCCACTTATATTTTTTATTATTATTAGTATTTGTGTTATTTGTAATTGACTGTTCGGTGGTTACATTTACTGGCTTATTTGTTTTTATATCTACATTAGGCTTGTTATTATCTTGAGCAACATTTTGTGATGCTTCCAAAAATAGGGTCGCCGAATTGCCAAAAAGATTCGGCGCCATTATTTATCTGTAAATAAACAAATTAATGAATACGTGATACTATTTCCTAATTTTAAAACAAACGAAATTTTTGAATTTAATTTATGATTCCTATGTAGAAATTTGATAATCATACATTTAAATTTAATTTCGTCACATGAAAAAAATATTTTGTAAAAAGGTCAGAAACAAAAGGTCAATTGAATAGTTAGTAATTTAAAATACTGAAATTTGAATTTCTTTATTCCATTAGAAGATTGAATATTTTTATCAGCAAATTTTAAAGTCTTATATAAATTATACGTGCTATAAATTAACTTTTGATCGCCGCTAAATAAATTTAAGTGAAAGATGTTATGTCACATAAATGGTAAAATTACTTACAATTTAAAATATTTAAATAGAATGATGTATAGATTCAAATTAAAAAACGTGTGATTTTAGATGTAGAATACGAAATTTTTAATAGAAACTAATATGAAAAAAAAATATATATGTGTATATGTTTATTTGTATTTTCTTAAATATCTACCGAGAAATAACTATCGCTCGTTGACATAAAAAGTATATGGTGAAAAAAAAGTGATAAGACGTCATCTGCATGGATGGGATTAGAGACGACAAGGTATAAATGAACGAAGCAAACGGGACTTGCCGTTATATTATCGAGTACGAGATGTGATCAAAGTGGGAGGGAGGACTGGGAGTGAAATGAGGAAGAGAAGAAGTAAAGACAGCATATAATAATATTTGTATATATAGATATAAAAACGAAGAAAAGAGAACTTGTACAGAGAGACAAGAACGTAAACGGGTTCTTCTTTGAGTGAAGATCGAGGTCAATGGCGCTTTTCAGGTCGATCTCCACTTAATTCATATATTAATTTTTATACCATTCTCATCAGACGTTACTTTATTGTTAATTTACTTTTATTGACTTTCTATCTCATTTCATTGCAAATTATTGTCTAGTTAAAAATTCCGTTAGCTGTAATTGCACTAAAAAATTTTTTTTTTATTCATTAAAAAAATAAATAAATTATTTAAAGTTATTGAAATTTAAAAAAAATATAAAATTAAGCCTGACGTAGTTTTGACAAGGACTTTGCGATATGACCCCTTATTAACTTTAGTTATCTATTACTCTTATCGTTAATTATTAGTATTTATTGGCGTCTAGTTGATAAAGAAAACCTGCATGTAATTTTTGTTAAAAGAAAATAAAATAGTATTATAAAATATATAATTTAAAAAAAAAATAATAATGATAATTTTACGTCAGTAGAAAAAATAAAAAAAAAGTTCTTTCGAGAAGACGATAATTAAATTGGTAAATTGATTATGTAAATTATGAAAAAGTTGTTTTAGTAAATTAAATATTATAATATTCTAAACATTTATTTTTTTGGGTTCATGACCGTTAAAAATTTGAATTAGTAATTTTAAAAATTGCCTAATAATCGTTAACAATCTCATAAATAGTTAATTAGGATCTTAAAAAAAAAAAAGTGATTAATGTTTGATGATGATTTTATACTTTATTTCTTTGAGATGGATTTCTAATATTTATGAAAGTATGTCGGACTAAAGAGTGATGCGTGATGAATTTTGTTACACGTGTTCTTAACAGTATAATGAAACGGCTATACAATTACTTAAAAAAACTCAAATTTAACTTTCTACATTCTTAGTTTAGATTTTTTAAATAATTAACAAGTTCAAGTTCACTTATATAGACTAATGGTAACACAATAAATTAACAATTAATTTTTAAAATTATAGCAAGCAATTAAAATTTTTCCGATTATCAAAAATAAATTTTTCAATCCAAATTCTACTTGAAATTTTTTTTTAATCAATTAATTGATTCACCAAATAACTATCAACTATAAATATAAAAATATATATCAGTATTAAAATGAAATAATATGACATTTATAAAATAAAATAAAAGTATAAACTTACGATTTGAATTCCTATTCTCAGTATAGAATTAAAAAATATATATATATGTATATAAATTCCTAGTCCTTTATTTCAATAATTAATAAATGTATGTATTTAATGTACTTGAAATATTTGAAATCACTTAAGGTGAGCAAAACGATCCGAACTGATCGCGAGTTTACAACGAAATACGGGGATGTTAGAGCGTATGTCCCACTTATGGGAGTTACTCTGTCTCCCGTAAAACATTAACAAAACTCAATCTCCCACTACCTGTTCACGGTATTCCCGATGATTCCTTAAGATTTCGAATATATATAAACAGGTATTTGTAATATACAAATATATTTAAATATGAACCTTTAGTTTTTTCCGGAGGTAACATCATTATTTATCACTAATCTGGTTTTATAAAATTTCCAAAGTATTTACTTGTTTTATTTTTATTTTAAATGTTTTGCTCGTTATTGTTTCTGCGTTTGCTCAAAGTTTAAACGAGTTTATTTAATAACAATGATAAGAGATAGTGAAAAAATAAATACATTGTCGGTCGGGCACGAGCTTAAGCGAAAAATTTTCCTTATGAAAAAAAAAGATAAAAATTACAGTAAATTTTTTGCTTTTAAATATCAGTTTTATTTTATTACTTTTTTACTCATTATTACTGCAAGAAATATTTTTATTTGCATAGTTTTGCGCCTCCATTAACGTCACAATTTAAAATATTTTTTAAAATTTTAGGTGACAAAGTAATTTTTTTCTTTTTTACTTTCGAGAATCGAATGCGTCTTTATTTTTCAAATTTCTTGTTTACAATAATAATCATACACCATAAAATAAAAATTTATTCTTCATTATTATTGACAAGATAAAAATATTAATAGCTAGATAAATGGCCTTAAATTACAGCTCAAGAAAAAAAAAGTTACAAAATTACGGTTTTTGTTTAAAATTTATCACCATTATCCTCATTTCTATGTAGTTCAAAAAATTTTTATTATATTTAAAAAGAAAATTGACATCAATACCTACTAAATTATTTATGTGCTCACTTCTTTATGAGATGTTTTTTAATCCGTTAGTTCATTAGCAGAAAATAAAATTTTTGTTATAAGAAATTCAAAAAAATAAATTGAATAAATAAACGATTATTTGAATCGACAAATTTTTACCCTGTTTATTATTTTATTATTCAAAAGTACTATTAGAAAAAATATTATGTATCGTGTGATCTTGAAGGGCAAACCTGTTTGGACATCGACATCCGCCAATGTTAACAACTTATGTTGTAACCATATTTATTTCGACAAATATTAACTCTCAAAATTATATATATATATCTACATACATACACATATATATGTATATTATTTTTTACTAAAATAAGTTTATAAGTTTGATAGACATTAAAATATTATTTAATACATAATATCTTTCAAAAGAAGTATCCCAACATATATATTACGTAATAAAATTAAATAGAAAAAATTTTAAAAATAATTACAATGTACACTTAAGGCATATAAATATATAAAGCTATACTTATAAAGAAAAATGAATTGCACAAACTCAAACTTTGTAATTATTATTAAAAAAAAATATCACGACATTGTCTATTAATTGAATTAATTTTACTAATGTGTATTTAATGACATAAATATTCAAATATATTTAAAGTATAATTATAATAAGACTAAGCGGTGGGTAATTTGAATATCTCGAAATCGTGACGATCGTTTATTAAATTATTATAAACTGTTATTGTTATATATTTATGTTTTGAAATCAATGCAGGAAATCCTCATTCACTAAATTGGAACATTGTAATAATTGCACAAATTTTTTGATTATTCAAAATGTCTTTCTTAATTTTTTTTCTTTATATATATATATATATATTTTTAATGTTTCTGTAACTGACTCATCGATGAATATGAACGAGCTAGTTCTTAAATGTATTATTTCAAAGTACATACGCAAATTATTCTTCATACTTCTTATTATAATTATGTTACCACATATTCAAATTTATACTCAAGCTCTTAAACAATTAGTCCATGTTTTTTTTTTTAAATTTATTAATTTACTTTGAGAATAAAAAATATAAAAGACAAATTTTATAATATTAATTTTTTTTATTGACGTCAAATTATTTCCTGATTTTCGAAAAAATAAAAATATTTATATTCATAATTAAAACTAAATTTTAAATTCCAAAAATATATCTCCATAAATATTTTTATTACGCAATAAAAAAATTAAATAAAATATAATTAATAATAAAGAATTTCAGCGAAATTTAAAAAATCTTAATCGACACGAATTTCAGGTATAAGAGCGTGACTAAAATCACGTAGTACATTTTTCGAGTATCAAAACAATGACACGAATCTGAAAATAAATAAGAAAAAAAACTACACTTATCACACTTAAATTGTTTTTTTCTTTTGTTATATTATTTTATTATATTTTCATGTATTCTACTCTTGAAACGTTTATTTAGTACCTCACATACATTCGTTCTGCAATATTTAACCATACGTGTCATCTTCTCTGAATATCTTCAAGGCCTCAACAATTTCCGGCCAACTTTCCCTCATTTGCGGTAATTTATCAAACACTTGCGTCTGCATCTTAATCCCAATTATTTTTTACTAATCTCTGTCATTACATTTTAAATTCAAAATTCAAAATCTAGCCTGTGTTAATTTAACAAATTTGTAATTAAATAAACGAATGCTTGACCTTGGAAATAAAAATGATGGAGCCACGGTCGAGGACGTGGGTTAATTTATTATCTCGATTACGATAATTTAATCTCTAGTATTCAAATTCGCTTTGGGCAAAATTTCGATGGGTTCATTGTATCATACAAATTAATGGGCTATTGCGAAAAAAATATTTATGTTTAATGTTAAGTACTCGTGGGAATTTATAATTTATGTAAACTCAAGTATTTTAAATTTATACTTAAATTTAAAACAAATTTTTATTTTTATCTTCTTTAAATTTATTTCTTTTTTTTAATTTTTTTTAAATTTTTTTTATTAAAGTTTTCTAGATAAAAAGGAAATGAGTTGTAATAAAATTAAAACAAATGAGTGATTTTCATATAGAGGCAGGAAAAAAGTAAAAAAAAAATTGTATCGATTAAGTGTAAAGATAAAAAGAGATGATTCTTCTAGCTAGGAGAAATCGAAGGTGAACTGAATGCGGGACAAGATCTCTTCCATCAACTCTATGCACCACAGCTCAATAATACTGTACAGCACTTTACTCTGTTCTGTTCATTATTCTGGTGAACGAACGCTGGTTGAAGCATAGCCACAGAGCAAATAAGGAGGCTGAAAAACGGTACTTGCTATCGGAAACTCAGCAGCGACATTCACATTTTATATTTTATTTTAATGACTCAAATATTAAGACCGGTCATGAGGAAAATTTTCAAAATTTATAACTTATAAATCAACCGGACCAATAATTACTAAAAAACATATATTTGTACTTTTATATTATAATATAATTTATAACTATTTACACTGTCAAAAATTCGGAGTAAATTCGGAGTGATCTAGATTTTATTCGAATCCGCATTCACTACAATTTGAACCTAATATTAAAATACTTCCTTCGAAATGAATTTTACTCCGTAGAAAATTAAAAAAATCATCCACTCCGAATTTACCGGGTTCACTCCGCAATTTTTCCACAGCGTATATAAAATTTATCTATCAAACAAAAGAATGACTACGCTTTATTCTACTTATTAATAATAATAATAAAAAAAAATATAAGTTGTATTTTCTATAGCAATTACCTAGTACTACATCACTACGTTTATTACTATTTATTCTATAGCAAATTAAAAAATATATATTTTAGTTGAGTCTAAAGTATATATGCGACTTCGAGTATCGAACCAAAAACCACCCTCGGCTGATCAATGACGATGGGGTTGAATCTGTCCTCTCAAGTATATTCCTTAATAATTTATCAGCTTTACTTTATCGTTTTAAATACTTCTCTCCCGTTGTTTACTGATCGCGATATGTAGACGCAATAGTATATAATAGTAGTGATACGTAGTAGTTTTGAGCTTTATGATATATTAATAATTATATATTTGTTAGTAGATACAGTCCGTACCCGATCAGCCGGCCTGTCGAGCACTCAAGCGGCGCTACTGCTTTTACAGATTTTAGAACAACTTAGACTACTTCACACATGTTACATGCGCAATACACTGTTGATAAAGCAGTTGACATTAAAATTTAAAGTTTATGAGTTGTACATTAAAAATTTTCTCAAACTTTTCACACATAATAAAAAAAAAATTTATTTTCATTTATGAAAATTTTTTTCTCACATTAAAAATAATTATTCAAATATTGATACATATAAAATAACACATACATATACATATATAGTAATACATTAAAAATTATTTAAATTAAAAAAATTTATTTTTATTCAAAAATCATGAAAATTTTTTCTCACATTAAAAATAATTCTTTAAATAAATATATAATTTTTAAAAAATATTTATAATTTTCTTTTTTTTTTACTCAATTATTTCATATAAAAATTTATATCGACATTATAATTAGCAAATCGTCTGACTCCATTTTAGAAAATCCTCCTTTTTATGCGAAAAAAGGTAATTTAAAAATTTTTTTTTTCATTTAAAAATCAATTACATCTAGTATATGTTCAATTTTTGTCCAAGTTACTCAAATGATATTTTTTCTGACTACTACCATCTGAAAATTGCCCAGAACCACCTACTAAAAAATATCAAGTTAGACAATTCTCTAATTAGAATGTCGATATATTTAATATAGAAAAATAAATATTAGTATGATGAAATTTATAAAACTCGATGCTTGTATTGATATATTACACGTTTTCTATTAAAAATCAAACATTGACAATGAACAAATATTAATAAGCTGTATTATCTAAATATATATTACAATCGGATATTAACATTTGCATGTGGCCAATATATATATAATGTTCGCAATCCTTTCGTAAATATAGTACTGTTGTATTTACAGTGAGATCGCCTAGAGCTAAATATAAAAATAAAAAAAAAAAAAATTGGGTTGATTGAAAGTATGTAGTGTACACAAAAAGTATTATATCTGGTCTCTCATAAAAGAGGTGAGAGACCCGAAAAATATATGCTTCAAAAGTTACGTTATGCTCACTACACCGAAGGTCAAGTGGACCTACTTCAGCAAAAGTGTAAAGAGACTCAAATCAGCAAAACTTAAATGACAATTATTCTAGAAAGTAACCCGCCAATAAGTTTATTTAAATAATAAAATAATATATAAATACTTGACTTCTAAGCTTATGTTTTTCTTATTTATGGGGTTTGAAATGTACAAGAGTTATGTTACAAACTTATTTATTATTGTATTTCATCGAATATTTATTTCGAACAGTAATTTAATCAAAAAACAAGTTTTTGAGATAAAACTGGTTTTTGAATAAAAAGCCATTAATGAAGATTTTTAAAAGACATTTTTTTTCTTGTAAATTACAATCTAATAATTAAAACAAAATTAAGTCTATTATACTTAATGATTTTTTTTTAATTAAAAAAAAAATGTTAAACATTATTTTTAATTTTTAAAAATGAAATTTTATAATCTGTCAAATTTTTATGGTAAAATTGAAAAAGTTTTTTACTGCGATTATAAAACAATTAGTGATAATAAATGATGTAATTAAAAATATTTTGAAATAAAAGTTTAATTAAATTTTTTAAAATTATTTTTAATGAAAATCCTTTACTGTAGTGACATCTTGCGACTTTTACTACTGTACCAGAAGATGATAAGTCAACAATCTATTTTTTTTTTTTTTAATTATTAAAAATAGAATTTGAAAAAAAAAAAAATCTAAATTAAACACAAAATTATGAGTCAGCTTTAATTAAAATTACAATAAGTAATAAACTAAAATTCAAAACTTGTGATAGTATTTTAAATTATAAAAAATAAATACAGTAATTATAAAATTAATTAAGTTTTAAATTAATATTAATTAACGAATAGTTTTTTGTGTCATTGACTCATCAACGTAATCAATTATTTTATTATTACTCAGTTAAATTCCACGAACTCGAGATTATAATCAGCAAAAAAATAATAATTGAAATCGATCGACTGGAGACTTTCCACTGACTTTAAGTCCAGATAAATAAATGTTAAAAATATCATATATCATATATATATAACAATACACATTTTAATCAACTCATTGGTAATTAAAAATTACATCTAATTACCATATTCTACATAGACTCAATTTCTTCCGAGAATTTCCGAGCTCTACTCCGAGTGACGTCTTGTTTTATTTTTTTTTTTTTATGAGAGACATAACAATTGTCCTTGGGGTGTAACACGTAATTATTTAAAGTCACGTACAATACAAATCATTATAATCTTAATATAATCGTGAAATAGCTTCACTCATACTCGCGCAATTTAAAAATTTTTTAAAAAATATTTTACAATTATTTGCTTATGCAAAATATACACATATATTTTAAAAACTCAATCATCAATGAAATTAATCTTCATTCATTTAAATAATCATAAGTAAATATTTAAATTATTTGTTAACTGATAATTTATTTATTTTTTTTGTTTTTGAACAAGTCAATAGTAAAAATTCTGTAGCGAACTCAAAATTACAAATTTAAACTAGTGCCGCTATTAGAAACTTTGGCTAAATGATTTCGAAATGTAAATATAAATATAAATATAAACATATATATGTATGATATAATCTATTACAGTAACATAACATAATATGTATAAAACATATATACAAACACATAAAAGTAAGTTTGGTGAGACGTAACAGCGAGTAAGGGGGGACTTGGGTGTTCCCTTCGTCTTTTAGTTCATGCCGGCAATGTGTTTAGTTGACACACGTTTGTGCTCTCGGTCTTGTAAGAGTAAATCAACATTTAATAGTTTAAATTTTGTTTAAACTATTTTAACAATTATTTAATGAGCACAACATAAATACTTGCGCTGCATGTCCAGTTAAAAATAAAACTCAAATCGGAGTGTGTAATTATTGTGATAAATACCTAGTGTTACTTATATTTTTTTATAAATATTATGATTTTACAAAATATATAAAAGTACAGTGATCACACAAATACATATTAAGTACGTTGATATTTAGTTTATATACATTTACTAGTAGAAAATATAAAAGTTATGCATGTCAATGATGTCATGGTGTAAAAAAAATCGGTCACTGATATTTAATACTATTTAAACTTATACTTAACCGTTGGTTTTTTTTATTTTACTACTTTTCCTGTTGTGTCATCACCGCGAATGCTAAGTAAAAAAAAAAAAAGTTCGAGAAATATTTCTCAGCTGAAGCAGCGCGTTCGTTGCCATCTAATAGCTACGTAATATATTTTTACATGCGGCTTTATATACATTTTAAAGTTCACTGTAATACATATATATATTTACATACTAAAATTATCCAATACTCAAAACTTTCCAATCCAATGATAAAAAATATCATCGGTAAAAAAACTAAATTATCAAAATAATTGTACGGTAAATTTATTCCAATATATGTAATATGTAATTGAACAAATAATATGAGTATCAAGTCTTATTTATATTTGTATTTGTCTCTCATATGCATACATTTCATCATATAACGGGCGCGGCTTTATTATTTCAATTGTCAGTTTTATTGACTAATACTCGATGCGTAAATATTTAAAATTTAATAAATTTCTATAAAATAATTCAATTTTTTTATCCGATAATTTAACTTACGAACCTTATCGTTATCGGGCCATGAATTTGTAGGTAAAGATAAGCCGGCAGATATAAAAATATTTTCAGCCAGATGTACAGTACAGTACTTATATATTAATTCTTGATAGATTATCGTAATACAAAAAGATTGTATTGTAAATTATAATCTATGCTTTTTAAATTAACATTATTTTATTAAGTACTCGACATATATCCACATACACATGACTCAATGGTAATTTTTGTTATCAAGTTACTACTTAGTATCGAACATATTTTATCATTTATTAGTTAATTAATTTTGAATACTTTTTTCTATACCGGTAATTATTACCAAGAAAAATTAACTTCTATAATTTTTTTTATTTTATAATTACACTGTAAAAAATTTCGGAGTGAATGCAGATTAAATCCAGAGTGAATTCGGCGTTATTTTAATATTAAAACTTCGGAACTCCGAGTTAATTCGAATTTGCAAATTCAAATTTTTTACAGTGAAGTCTAAATATATTTCTAAAAATTTATCAGTATTGTTTCATGTTTGTCATTAATTTATCATTAAAGCGAGCTATAAATGTTTTATCATTAGATAATTATTATTTTATTATTGGCGGTTTACGAATACAACCGAGTGTCCACGAAAATATTTACCAATAGTCTTATTGAAAATGTGTCACGTGGTCTTATTTAAATTAGATCGGATTTAAATTAATAACTACTTTATATATTAAATCGTCCGATAAATATAAATATAAAAAAAAAAAAAAACAATAATAGTTATTGTCATTATTGCCAATCAATGAAAAGATAAAATCACTTGGGACTTTTTTATCTTGATCACATATGATTCTGATACTTGCTCTTCAAATAGATTTATATCACCAAAAACACTTGTCGCAATTTTATCATTTCTCAGAATTGATACGACCTTGGCAATTATTGTTATTATTATTTTTTAACTATCAAGTGACAGTAGAACTTAGTATTCAAAAATAATAATTATTTTCTCCAACAAATCGGCTGCGATATTTCATTTAATCCAAGGTTATTTAGATATCATTTAGAACAGTAAAGTATACACTGTAATTTTTAAACTATTTATTTATTTCGCACTAGACATACTACCGGATGAAAAATTTTTAATTGTCATGCTTACCAGAGTTACATAACGCTATTGAAAAAATACTATAACCAATTCACTCTTATTATTATTTAGTTATATATTTATTACTTATATTTTTTCTAGATCTCGGAGGATTTATACAAAAGATAAATTTATATTATATATATTTGGAAATAGATATTTAAAAAAATATATTTCATTATGTCGTCAAGGAAACCGACAGTACAGTCGACTGTTTTAAGTAATGATGATACATACTGTCATGCAAGTGATCTAATGAAGAAAAATAATAATTATACACAGAATAATAACAATGATAATAACAAGAACAATAATAATAATAATGAAATTTATATACCTAAAATAAAATGGTTAGATCTAAGTGTACAGATATTTATTCATGCCGGATGCCTTTATGGAATCTACCTCATTTTTACTCAAGCCAAATTACTCACAAGTCTATGGGGTAAATATTAATGTTTTTTTATTATTATAACTATATATTTATAGGGCAGAGGTGCCATTTTTGGTCTCCATAGACAGTTTTTGACACTTGAAAAATTTAAATAAAATAATTTCTAGAATACGCAATGACGTAATGAATTTTTTTAAATGTGCAGACACTTTTATCACACTGCAATGGAATTTTTTTTATACTTTTTCATTAATTAAAATCTATGAAATGTCAAAAAATGGAGCAGTGGCCACAAATATACTTCTACCCTACACTAAAAAATCGGGAGTGAATTCGTAGTGATTAAAAATTTTATTTAAATTAGAATTCACTTCACTCGGAGTCTCGGAGTTTTAAAAAAAGTCTCCGAATACGAAGCTTTAGTATTGAAATTAATTTTTCTTCGGAGTAAATTTCACTCCGAGGGAATTAAATAAAAAAAAAGTCTGCGCTTCGAGTCTGAATTTAATTCGCTTTCACGCTGCAAATTTTTTAGTGTAAACTTTGACTCGATTTTTAATTAAAAATTACGAAGCTGAGTAGTTTAATCAATAGTTTTTTTTTAACTTTTCTACATAAACTTTGCATTAAAAAAAAATGTCCATAAAAAAGTAGTTCACTGCTCAACAGGCGGTAGGAACATTATCCGAATTACAAATCAATATCTCGTGTGTTTACTGACTCATTCGCCTTCTTAAAGTGCTGGACATTCTAAGTATTAAATAGAAATACCTCTCAGGGGTCGTAGATATGCTTTTAATCCTAAGACAATAAACCGTATAAATAAATTTTATTTTTCGAACAAAAAAAACTATACTTTGTAATGTTATAAAAGTAAAGTAATAAAATTGAATTTATTAAACAAAAGTTTTTTACCTTGATAGATTTATTTTATTTGTTAAAGATCAAAAATGTCAAGCTTGCGTGTATTGACCAACGATACAAATAAATGATTAGAAAATTATATTTAAATTAGGGTGTATTTTAGGTGATATTTTGTGCTTTTTATTTGATTGCATTCAGAGCAGAAGGGAAAAATTATTGATTAAAATTTAATAACTAATTCTTGAATACGAGTAAAATTAATTTATATTTATTGTAATAAATAATTCCACTGTGTAAAATTAGGAACGATCACGGATTTTATTTCCATCGAAATTTACTCCGAGGAAGTTAAATAAATAAACAGTCATCCGCTCCTTATTTACTTCGTTCTTTAACAAAGTAGTATTTTTAATTGATTAAATAAAATTATTTTACAGCTTTTATGACAATATATATGTCAGGATTTGGTATTACTGCAGGAGCACACAGACTTTGGTCTCACAGAGCCTACAAAGCCAAATGGCCACTTCGATTACTTCTTGTTTTTTTGTTTACAATAGCAGGCCAAGTATGTAAATCATTATAATTAACAATAATAATAATTTTATAGTCAATAAATATACACATATATTCTTTGATTAATGTAGAGACATGTCTATGCATGGGCGTTGGATCACCGAGTTCATCATAAATACAGTGAGACAGACGCTGATCCCCATAATGCAAAGAGAGGATTCTTCTTCGCTCATGTAGGCTGGTTGTTTACTTCACCCCATCCAGACGTAGTTGCTAAACGTCAAGCCGTTGATATGAGTGATCTCATTGCTGACCCGATTGTTATGTGGCAAAAAAAGTAATTTTTATTCTTACAATTTTAAATAATTTTATAACTGGCTAGTAAATAGTTTTTATTAAAATTTAATTTTACAGGCTTTACATTCCACTGTTTGCTTTACTGACCATTGGACTACCAGTTTGTGTACCTTGGTATTTTTGGAATGAATCACTGTGGACGTCATTTTGGGTGAATTTTAATTTTCGTTTTTGCGTGACTTTGAATATTGCATTTTTTGTCAATAGTGTTGCACATATATGGGGTCAAAGGCCTTATGATAAGTACGTTTATCAATTATTTATTAATTTGTAATTATAATTATTAATTACTCGATTAATTTTAAATTTATTTACAGAGATATATCACCAGCTGAAAATTTATTGGTATCGATAGCAGCATTGGGCGAAGGCTGGCACAATTATCACCATGTATTTCCATGGGATTATAAGACTGGGGAATTAGGTAGCTACTCATACAACATAACAACTGGGTTCATTGATGCATTTGCGCGCATTGGATGGGCCTACGATTGTAAATACGTATCACCGGAAATGATACGTAGACGCGCTGATCGAACTGGCGATGGCACTCATACTCACGATCAAAATGTATGGGGGTATGGCGATAAAGACATACCTTATGATGATCTCAAAGAACTCGACACCATGGACTCCCATAGTCATTAATATTTATTTATAATTGATAATTACATTTTTTTTTAATTATTCAGTAATTCATTTCTTTTCTTGAAGTTATTATTAAAATTGTTTTAAAAATTATAGTAAAAAAAAAAATCAAAAATTTAATTTAAAAATATTTCGAATTTATAACGATAAATAAATTTTTTTATTTTTTATTAAAACAAAAAAAAAATTCTCATTTACATTTTAAGGAACGTGAATGTCTTGGATATTATAAACTTAGAATTGTAAATGTATTCAATAATTTTTTTTTTTTAAACTGTATATTATTATTAGTTTGTATGCGACTTACGAGGAGAATATTTGAAACCGAAGTTTAAGTAAACTAGATTTTTCATTTCATTAAAAAAAAAAAAAAATATTTATTTATCACAAAGTCATCAGTATAATTATTAATTTAACGTATTAAAAAAGTATATAGTATTTTTTTACTGTCATCCAAGTAACTTTAACTCACTTAATTTAATATAAATATTGATTATACTGGTTATAATTTTTAATATTTTTTTTTTGTTATTAATGGCTGTAATAGTATATAAAAAAAAAGTTTATATTAAAAACTCGACAGTATTCATTAAGTCACGTCGGTTTGGAAATATTAAAATTTCCCTTTTTGTTATTGATTTGTTAAATAAATATACAAATATATATTTATATGGAATAAAATAAAAAATAATATATTATGTAATTAATAAATAAATATTGAATAAACAAAATGATTATTTATAAAATTCATTTAATTATTGGCTGACAAAAAGTCATTTAAATAATAAAAATATTTATGTATATATATTGTCGTGCTGTATTCTATAAATGTGTTTGAAAGGAAATGACAATGTTAATTAACGTTGAAGAGTACGAGTTTAATGAAATTTTAAAACCGGGTCACAAGGGTTAAATAGAGTACCGATCGTTTGTGAAGAAACATTTATACGTGGCCTCACAGTCTTTATTAAGACGTTCCAATAGTTATTTTATTCCCGTAATTCATTCAGGTAACACATGAGTTAAACCACTGTGATTTTTTAATATTGCTCTAGTGTAATAAAATAATCAAGTTTTTAAATATTTGTTATAGTAATAGTTTTAGTAAATAGTGTAAAGAAAATAATTTGGAAAATTTATAACTCATAAAATGTCGGAGTCGAAAAAGCCAGATGCCGAAAAAGGAGACATCCAATGGCACATGGTACTTTGGTATATTCATCTCTATGCATTAGGATTGTATGGCATATGGTTACTTTTATTTCACACATCATGGGCGACGCTCTTTTTCAGTGTGTACTTTTTAATCATTTTTTCTATTTGACTTTATTTGATTTTACTATTTTCAAGTAATTTAATATTTTTTTTCTAGCCTTGACAATAATATATATCGGCGGACTTGGGGTGACGATTGGCGCCCACCGTCTTTGGGCTCATCAAAGTTACGAAGCTGTTTGGTATATTAAATTATTCTTAATGCTCGCCCACACTTTAGCAGGAGTCGTACGTTTATATTTTATTGTTAGAAATATTAGGAAGTGTCAATTAAAAATTATATTATTTTTTTTACTTTAAAAACCTAGAATGGATGAATTAAAATTTAAAACTGTTGATTTTATCATTTTTAGATATATTTCTTTTAGAACTAGCTATTGTACAGGGTCTTATGTTGCAATTTTCAAATAATTTCACTGTAATATATATGATATACAAGCGCCACGTCAGATGGATGATGGCTTAGTACACTTTTTCTTTCGGCAATTACCTTGATCAAGTTCGAAAATGAGCAGTTGATCGAATAGCTTACAAGATGTGGGTGTTTGAAAATTTTTTTAATTTTCGTAAAATATATAATTTTTTGCTTTATCCTTAAATAACTTTTGAACCGATAACTTAATTTTGTAAAATGCGTCTCAAAGTTAGTAAAATCAGCTTTAATTTTCATTACATAACTTGTGTTTTATAAAAATTTCTTCTAACAAAGTGATAATCTCGAATATTTTAAAAAAATTTAAATAATTTGAAAATGAGAAACGCACCTTTCCATTCGGGTATGGCCGGATGACATTTTTTATTTTTAAAATGGTAAAAAAAATGAAATGAAAAATTATGTAGCTTCAAATTTAGCTGTATTACAACATAAATTTTAATAATTACAGTATAGACTGCAAACCATGTTGTGTAAAAAAAAATTTCATCAAAAATCTAATGGCTATAAAAAAAAATTTGACACATCCTAATTAAAATAAAAATATATTTTTAGATCATAGATAACAAAAAACGATTATTTTTTCAATGTTACAGGGACCAATCTACGATTGGGTCTTAGCCCACAGAATTCATCACAAGTATTTTGGTACTGAGAAAGATCCATTTAATCATAATGAAGGATTTTTAAACTGTCACATCATTTCAAACACAATGACTAAGCCGCCAAATTATGAACAAACCGCTAAGATTATTGACATGCGTGATATTCATCTCGATGGATACGTTTGGTTTCAAAAAAAGTACTTATTTAAATAAAATAAAATCAAAGTCTTTTGAAAATATATTTATATTATTGTTAATTATATTTTTTAGATTCTATTGGCCCCTATTTTTGATATTTGGAATTCTATTGCCAATAAACGCACCAGCAGAATATTGGGGAGAATCAATAGCTAATTCAGTTTTAGTTCTTGGATTTTTACGCTTCGCAGTATTGTCAAACATGACGTGGCTGATCCACAGCGGAATACTAATTTGGGGACTTAAACCACACGAAAAGTTAAAATCAATTCTTGATACATATACGCTATTATTTAAACTTTTTGTTTATAAACCACGTAGTCATAGTACTGTAGTAATTGATGATCAAGGAGTATACAGTCAATATATATACTGATATACAAATTCATCTGTTATTAATTAAAACAAAAAATTATTAATTAAAAAGTGCATCTGATATTAATTCTTAACTATTAATAATACCCCCAAAGCTTATTTATTTATTTATTTATACTTTTTTTTAGGTATCCTCCTGATGACAATATGGTATTTTTAATAACAAAATCTTACTGGATTAATTACCATTATTTATTGCCATGGGATTGGAAGTGCAGCGAATACGGCTCTTATGACAAAGGTTGGGCGACGACTACTCTTAAAATTTTTAATGTTATTGGATTGGTCAATAGAATGAAAACCGCATCAAGTGAAAATATACGTAATGCATTATTTAAAGCAACTGCCACGAAAAAATCTTTTCAAGAAGTAATGAACGAAGTTAAAGAAATAGCTGAAGTTGAAGCTGATAAAATGAAACTTCGTTACCATCATTAATGACACTTAATATTATTTATTTATTTATTATTATTACTAGTTTTAATTATTTTTATTATTATTATTATTATTATTATTATTATAATTATTATTATTACTATTATTTTTATTATTATTATAAGAAATTTATTGTATTTAATAAAATTAATCATTTTTATTTTTTTCTTACACTGAAAAATAGTATATTACACACCTAGGGCAGTAAAGTAAGAAAGCCTCATTCCCATGCTTACAGATTACGTGTGTTCTGGGACATACTTACATACTTACTTTACTGCCCTGAGTGTGTAATATACTATTTTGATTTAAATAAATTATGTACTTTATGGAGTTTTTTTATTTTTATTAATAAAATATTTGTTGGACCTGGATGTTTAGCTTTCAGAAAAATGCATAAGACGAATTTCCACGAAAGATTTTTATTCTTGAAAATATTTCAAACGTAGTTAGAAATATAAAATCTAGAAATTCGGTTAGTACTACCGACTCTTAACAGAAAGTGTCACCTGAAAATTGCGGGAGAAAGCTTGAAGAACAAAAGATTACTTCGACATTAACTACAAATTAGCATCATCTAGTTGTACAAAGTTTTTGCAGTCTTAATGTTTAATTTAAGCTGTAGATTTCCGTCAATTTGCGATCAAATTGATGACAAGTATTTTCTGTAACTATTGACTACAAATTGTTACCAACTTTTCCAGAAAGTTAGCGACAATCTACTGCCGCAACCTGTTGCGAAATTTCTGAAAAAATTGAAGATAATTTTCCGTCAACTACCAGTTGCCGTCAACTTATGGAAGTGCAATTTTTGTAGCCAACTTGGCTATCCCCCGACACCAAGACCTTGATCAGGAAGGTGTCAATTAGTTGCGATTGTTAATGACAACTTCAGCCTTCGTAACTGTTGACTACAAATTTAAACAAACTTTTTAAGAAAATTGAAGGCAACTTTCCATCAACTAATAGAATCCTAACTTTTATCACCAACTCGCTCAGAAAGCTGCCGACCAGTTGCTGTCAACTTGTGGAAGTGCCAATTTTTGCGGCCAACTAGGTGACAATTTCTGTAGTAGGTCGTCGTCAGCTTGGCTATCAGGCTGAAAAAATTTATAAATATGTGTATATAAAGTTCTTAGCAGTCGAACATGTAGAATAGTTACTTACTTATTGAAAAAAAAAAAAAAATAAATAAACAATTTTTAAATTCACACTTGAAAATTTATTAATTCTTAATTTTATAATCCACAGGCCATACAATCATAAATATTTAGGTTTATATTCGTAATAAACTTCAATCACAATGTACGTACTTGATTTATTAATAGATGTTTATTTATTTAAGTTGGCTAGTAGATCGTAAATTGTAAAGCCTCAGATTCAAATGTTTCTTTAATAAATTTTATCCATTTTTTATAAAATTATTTAACTTTATTTTATTTAATTTACAAGGTAAGATAAAAAATAACTGTTTCAACTTTTGGACTATTTAATAAATTTAAATTTAATAAAAATGCGACCATTGTTCTGGTGAAAATTTTTATCAGTTAAAAAACAACTTGAATCAAAAATATATTTATATTATTAAATACTTATACTTTATTTGTTTCATTGTAATACGATACCAATATACTTTGTTCTGGACAATATAAATGAAATAAAATGATTGTACAAAGTTTTAATAATAATCATTCGTAAAATAAATGATATTATTTCAATAATAATAATCAATATTATTATTTATCGACTTTCGATTACTTTTTTTTATTCGTTTACTTTACTCACCATCGCGACTCAAGTTATCTGTATTGTTTTATATTAACTATCATAAATTATTATTCATCTATGAGTGTTATCATATTATCAGTTATCATTGTACATTAGTTATAGATATACTCATACTTTTAAATATTAAAAATGTTTTACTGAAGATTTAAATCACAAAATAAAACATGAATTGACAATAAGAAAAATGGAAGAAAAAAAACTATGGAATTCAGGTACCGCACAACAGGGTCTAGTATACAGAAATTAATAAAACTATGTACCGTATAAATTGAACTATATGTATGTATATATAAAGATGAGATGTATTTATATTTATAAACATAATCAATAATTGTCATCGCTAAAAAATATTGCTCGATATGAAACTCTTGGACGTAAAATAACTCGACACGATTGACATTAATTGATTAATGTATAATGAAAGATGAATTAATGATGCTATTATAGATAAATGTATAAAGAAAAAAAGAATATTAAACGGAAAGAAAAAATAATGATTAATGAAAAAGTACATCAATGGTCTTAACCCATTCTTATATTTGATTCATACTTTTTACTTATTTTTATTATTAACTTTTTCGTCTTCTTTTTCGTTTTTTTCTTTTCTAATGCCTGAGTTTAAATTGTTCTCATAAATTATTAAATAAGTTTACTGAGAATTTTATTGTGTATGCAAATGATTTGTTATAAGAGCAGCATCTCTTTCGTCAGGAGTTTGATCCTTGTCGCCCCATCCCCACAAAGGATGAGTGCCATCGCCGGTCCTTGTGACACGTTGTCTTATCAACTCCGTGGATACGGCTTTAGTATCATAAGCCCATCCAAATGACGCAAAGAAATCGATGAACGCAGTTGTGCTGTTGCCCCAGTATTTTCCTAACTCAGCCGCCTTGTAGTCCCATGGAAATACGTGATGGTAATTGTGCCAGCCCTCACCCAAAGCTCCCCATGCTACCATGACATTTTCAGATGGATTCATGTACCTAAAAAAGAACAAATAAATAAAGAAAACATTTAAAAAAAAACGCTGGCTACTTCTATTATAAGAAAAAAAACTCACTTGTCATATGGTTTACCACCGAAGAAATGAGCCGCAGAATTTACCAACCAGGTCATGTGTAATGTCCAAACATACCGAAGAATAACAGCAACAAAGTATGAATTATTCCAGGACTCTCCCCAGAAATAGACCGGAGCAAACGCAGGTATAATAAAGCAAATGAGTGGCATCAAAAATTTGTAATGCTTCTTTTGGAAAGCAACAACTGGATCAGCTTCAAGATCACTCATGTCAATACCTTTACCTTTTTCTTTAACATCGGGGTGTTTTTTACACAACAACCAGCCGACGTGAGAGAAAAAGAAACCGCGAGTGGCATTATGAGGGTCAGCATCCGTTTCACTGTATTTGTGATGGACTCTGTGGTCTCTGGACCACTCGTATATACTATTCTGTAAAAGAAAAATAATTAAATGATAATTAGTAAAATTGACAATTCAAATTAACCATCCCATTAGCTGTCAATAAAGACAGTTAATTGGATGATTAATCGTGAACATTAAATTTGCATGTTTACTTGAAAAGCGAGTGTGTTGAAAATCATGAGAATTATTTTCAGCGGTAGTTTAGCTTTGTAAGAACGGTGTGACCATAATCGATGCGCTCCGGCTGTTATTCCAATACCACTGCACATATAAAGAACGAATGCTGTAAAATAAAAGTTAATATTTATTAGTATTGTAATCAAATGATTTTAATTACTGCATATGGTTAATTAGATTTAAAGTTGCATGCAAATAAATTTTCATTCATTTGAAATTCATTTTAAAATTAACATAGATAATTATAATGCATTTATGAGTTCTTCGATCCCGATATTCTGGCATTGAGCCGAATTGCATCGCTTGCACTGATGATCCTGAAGTCAACAGACAATTTACAATTTTTGGATTTTTTTTCCACAAATCAGTTACAAAAAAACAAAAATTTAAAATATGCACATGTAGAAAATTTAAAAAAGTGTAAGCGCAATTTTTAAAAATATTTTTTTTTTATAATTTATCGTTTTAAAAAAAATCCAAAAATTATTAGACGCCGGCTACCTTCAGTAACATGTTTCACCACACGATCGACAAATTGCCCTTTAACTATTTATTAACGTTTAAATATTTTTAAATAACATGACCTTGAATGTATTAACTCACTGATCAACATATTTGTCACGTGTATGCAAATTAAATTTATTTCGTAATAATAAATTAATTTATTCGTATTAACAAAATAAAAAAACGAAACTATATTATAAAATATGTAAAAAATTACTTACCATAAAATGTTGTTATTAATTTAGCGGATGAAAATATAAGATAAGCGCCATAAAGTGCGCCAATGTGAAGCAAAGAAAATACCGCGACATTAAACCACACAATTTCTCGTTTATACACTGGTTTTGATGGTGTAGTTTTAGCCAAATCCTCTTCACAGAGAGTTGTTAGAGCTGCTGTTACATTTGGTGCCATTATTAATCCACTGTCAAGCGTTCGGCATTCACTGTAATGTTAATATGATACTTAATTAGCAAGTGAGCAAATCAACATTGGATACATCAGCTTATATATGAAAACGAAAATCTATATATAGTATAAGATAAAAAAAAAATAATATTTCAAGTAGGGGAATATTATCTATTGCATAATTTTCTTTTTTGGACGAAAAAAACAAAGTCTGATCATCACGAACACGATAATAGCAAAAAGATTAAATTATTTTCTTATAGAATTATAACTCTATAAATTGACAGGTGACACGAAAGGTCAGCTGATAATATTTGTAGAATAATTTATCATATTATTGATATCAAAAATGCAAAATACAATTTTTTCTATTTCAAAAGAAAAAAAATTAGATAAATTAAAAATAATAAATAAGTTTAACACTGTAATAGATTTTATATATCAATTGTATGTATGTATGTATATATTTATTAGCTAAATAGAGGTATCGGGTTTAAAAATTCCATTATTGATTAATTAATGTTGTATATGATTTAAAAAGGAGTCATTGTTACTGACAGAAAATTTAGCAATGATAATAGTAATAGTGACGTGTTTATTATTCTTTTACAAATCATAATTAGATTATCATGTAGATATGCAATATTAATATAATACAATGTGCAATTTGATACAGGCAATAATAAAAATAATGACAATATTGACGAACTTTGGCACCCAGACATTAAGATACTACTTTGACAAATAAAGTACAGGATGACGTAACAAAAAACACGAATGAACTTCATGTCCTGAGGATGGACAAATTACCAATTCAAATAATCTGTTCGATAACAAAGTAAGTCCTCGTCACAACAAGATACTTAATATTTATTGCTACGTCATTATCTCGCTTGGACTTTTAAATAAGATTTGAACGAAAAATTATTCAAAATTTTCCTTCTATAAAAAATTACTAAAATATCTTTCCACTCGTCCAGTTACTGCAGTTGTTAGTTGGTAGGGTAAGCAAAAGTAAAACTTTATATTTTAAATTAGTCATGATAATGAAATTAGCGATGATACTGAAGTTGAAAGACGTCTGATTATTTTTTAATTATTTTTCAAAATGATAAATTAAAAAAATAAGACATTTAAAAAATTGCACCTATAGTTTCTCAATTTTCTACATGTGCATTTTTTTATTTTTTTTTTTAAATTCAATTGTTGAAAAGAAAATCTAAAAATTGTTAATTGTTTGCTAACTTCAGGATCATAATTAGCGAACGGCTAATAATTTTTGGGTTTTGTTTTAAAATGACAAATTATTTTAAAAATTATTTTTTAAAAATTGCACTTATAGTTTTTTAAATTTTCTACATGTGCATTTTTTTTTTTTTTTTAAATTGATTCGTTGAAAAAAAAAACTAAAAATCGTTAATTATCTACTAACTTCAGGATCACCATTAATCGACTTTACCTTATTGATAAATAGCTTCAGAATATTCCGAGTATTTAGAAATGCGTACGAAAATTCATTGGTGATATTCACCATTGATAAACAAACGACTAAAAAAAAACTTCTCAAGATATATGAGCGATAAAAATAAACGAAATTAAATTTTTGTTGGAAGTAAAAAATATGAAATAGACTTTTTTCTTTTGTTTCTTTTTTAATTTGATAAGTATTACGATAGAAGCCACTAAAACTTTGATATCACCCTAATTAAATACTTTTCGATAAAATAGGAGAGCGTTTAACATCATAGAGACGACCTATCGACTGACTGATAAATCCTGATGGAAATAGAGGAGCGCAGGCTTACAATGAGACGCCCCAAGCACGCGTAGTTACTTTCAACTGCCCTTAATATATATAATATATACGCAGAATATATATATATATAAAAATACTAGGATAGAAGTGTCTAGAAATATCGAGAAAGTACTTCATTTTTTAAAGTACTTTCATTACTAATTATCGATGTCTAGCAAAATAAAAATTGTTAATCATTATAATTACTTTTGATAATCACATATATGTAAATATATATGACTAATGGAAAATAAAATGACAAAGCTCATTAATAAAATTCATTAACACTAAATAAATAATTTATGACATTAAATATAGAAGAGTATTTTGAACTTGTTAATTAATTACTTATATAATTCGTTATTTAATAACTAAATGTATATATTTTTTGGTAAATGCTAATGGTTATCGTTAACAAATCGTTCATGCAAACTCCACGTGATACAACGTGGCGGCAGGGTATCGTATCCGATGATGCTGACGTGATGGAATTTATGTATCGGTTTTTGTTATTAATAAACAAAAAAGTTTATTCATTCATCAAGAAACTTCCGAAGATTATTTTTTTAAAAAATAACGTTCATTAATTATCTTAAACTAATTTTATAATTTACCCCAAATTACACGATGCAATTACGAGATTATAAAAAAAATGAATTCAATTATTTAATGAAAATATTTTGAATTTAAAAAGAAAATAGTTCAGCTTATAAATTTATCTCTAAAAAAAAACATTCAAATTAATAAAAATGTTTAGTCTATAATTACTCCGAAATTTATTTTTATATCATATTTTTTAAGGTTTTTTTCCGTGCTTTTTTTATACTATTGAAATAGATAAACTCGTTATATTTTAAGAACAGATTTGAATCTTTTATGGTCTAAAGTTTAAAACGTATTAAGTAAGCATGGTAACCGATAAGTTTTGTCATAAAAGCCGGTACACGTTCTCTGCTAATGCAAATAAAAAAAAATTATTATACCTATTCATTTACATATCTATCTACATATATATATAGAGTTTATATTTGATAGTAATAGTGTAGACATATTCTATACAATTTTAGTCAGTGTTAATTTACTACTACACATAAAATTTATATTGTAGTATAGGTAACTTTAAAACTCTTTGGAGAAAAGAGCAGTAAAATTCTAGTACATGTATGTATATATGTGTATATGTGTGAATGTATATGTATATATGGATGGATGTATGTATGTATGTATATGTATATGTATGTATGGATGTATAACTCATATTGTAAATTGTAGGAGTTGAGAACATAATCATCATACGGCTGATGAAATATACTCATACATTTACAAAAGTGTGTTGGATGCAAGTGTACGTGCGAAAGTGCAGGAACAAGCAGAGAAGTGTTGGTAGAGAAACAATCAGGGGGATACATTAGATGAGAGTTAAAGCAAAGTCGACCAATGAAAGACGAGGCAGTACCTCGCGCCACCCAAAATCAACGAATCCCAGAGTCCACCGGAACAGCTGTTACACGCGCGTTTACGCTCACGTCACGGACATGATGTGCTTAGTTCTATCTTCCTTCCTTCCTTCCTTCCTCAATCTTTCTTTTTTTATTTATTTTTTGTTATTCATTATTTATTTATTTATTTATTCATTTCTTGAACATGTAATTTAAGCAAATGCGATGGTAATTTCGTTTTTTGCCTCATATCATATCAGCAGAATAACTCAAAAAAAATTAATATTCAAACGTCCACGTGGACGTATCAAGAGATCGACGTTCGACAAATCAGTATGCTGATTTAAATAAAAAATTTACTATGTAAAGAAACAAAAAAGAATTTATAATGATTTTTTTATCGCGAGATAACATTTTTTTTTATTTTTTCAATGGATTATAAATGAGATTAAATTTTTATAAGACCAAGTTAGAGTAAATGTGAGCCTACTATTATTTAAAATAAAGTAAAAGTTTATTTGTAAACGATATATTATATATTAATCATTATGACCTTGATCTTGCAACTAGCAGTTGAGAATTATCAGACATAAATTTAACTTTAAATGCGGAAAGAAAAATAATCTTTGAGTTCAATGAATTTTATGAAACTTTTTTTCCATATTAAGTAATTTTAAAAATTATCAGTCAATTAAAAAGTTTTTTTTTTCTTTTTTAAATAAAAAAGAAATATATAAATACAATAAAATTTCCCGAGTTTCATTTCGTCCCCGGAAGTTTTCGACAAAACCGCCATCACTTTCCCATGTTAGATAAAACCTGCGCTTCTAAAACTTATTTCATTACATTCTATTGTATTATTAATATAAGCATTACATTACTTCCTATACTATTTCAAATAATTATAATTCAACGTATGCTATATTTTTACGTATGTTAATTTGTAACAATGAATCATTATAAATTGTATTACAATTTTTTTGCATCTTTAATAAATCAGATTTTAATTTAAGCCACGTGATTTAAAATAATAATTCAAGTTTAAAGATAAAAATGTATAATTAAAAAATTAATTGCAATACAAATATATATTACTATATATATTTATGCCAGTAATATTAAAAGTTAAATTAAAAATTGTACCTGCAATAATATTTTATTTGTCACGATAAATGTTAACTGTACTATGGTATTAAATAACTGTATAAGGTGTCAAGTAAATATAAATATATATATGGATGTATACGTATAAATTATAAGGAAGTTTACTCAATTGTATTTAAGAGTAATACAATAGATTATATATATACATATATATAGGAACTTGAATGTTCTACATGAGTGCTGACATGATCGAACTCAAGCAACTGTTTCTTTGTACTAAAATATATAAAACTTTTAAAAATTATAAGTAATTAGTAAAAACAAATATATGTAAATTAGTTGTAGTTTAAAAAAGTATGAAATAATTAAAATATACTGTGATAGTAACATGTAATTGTGATGGGACTTACCTATGATTAAAACGACGCCGTAAAAAAAACCGTCTACCGGTTTCTAGGCTTCAAACAAATATATATGTATGAGTATGAGTATTATTTAATATACTGGAAATATCCACGTGGCCTCGAGAAATATATTTCTTTTCTGATGGGTGAATAAAAGTGGCCTCGTAATTACAACCCTTTGTATTTAAAAAAAAAATTCAAACGTATTTGATGGTGACTATACAAGGTATGATAAATTTAACGTCGCACTGAAATGGAATTACGACGTGGACTGAAGACCACCACAGGATTAAAGGAAAATACAAACGTGAATTGAAGCTCTGATTGGACTGGATTGTAACTAAGAAAACTCGACAATACGCGCCAGATTAAATACGAGTCGGTTTCTTAGGGCTCTATTCTATGCAAGCACAAAAAAAGATATGAAACGTGACTTTTTTTTTCTTAACTTTTTTTACACTAGATGGCATGGATGTTCAAAGGTTAGAGGATTAGATGTGTAATAATTTTATGATGAAAAATTATTACAAAATGTCGTAAATTTTATTTATTTATTATTATATTTGAATTTTCATTTTGTCATCCGATTTAATTGTGACCAATTAATAATTGTAGTACTTTGAGCTGTCAGATTTTTAAATTTCACAAAAATCCCGCGCTTTTTTTTATCTTGTGTAATGATAGCTTACCATTTGAATTTATAATTATTATCATTTAAATGATAGTTAAATAATTTAAAAATATAATAAAATAAAAAAATAAATTTTTATTATTTATTGTTAAATTAAATAAATAAAATATGAGGGCAATTATGTGTACCGACTGTAATAGTATTATTGTTATATGATACAAGATGGCAGCAAAGTTAAATAATAACGCCGGATATAGTTTGAGTCGAGCGCTGTTTTCTGTGCCTGCCTCTTTTGATCCTCTGCCATCATGGGTGAGTTTTGTCAATTTATAATATTTATTTTTATCAAATTACATCCGCGAATAAGCTAAATATTTAATCAATAAATTATAATAAAAATCTTTAATTATCGATTGTTTATTAAAATATTTATATATTTTTCGTTATTTAACTTTAGTTTTATTGTTAAACGCAACTTTCGACAATTGTCAGAGGTTATGAACTCGTTGATCGTTTTTATCAAACGTGACTGCTGATAAAAATAAATTTTTAATTTTTAAACTGTCTTCAAAGTTACAAGTGATCTAGTGCTGATGTGTTTGTTAAGTGATTTTTTATCAACCAATTGACTAATTAATTAATTTGATTTCAGGTATTTCGCGAGATCATTATCACAAACGAAGGCCCACCGGAGGTAAACGTAAACCTCTTAGAAAGAAGAGGAAGTTCGAATTAGGTAGACCTGCTGCCAACACCAAGCTTGGTGCCCAGAGAATCCACACCGTAAGTTTACTTATTTTCAATTAATCCTTTATTAATTGACTTAAGGACATTGAGAATGCTCAAACAGCGTTCCCCACTTTTTAAAAATATTCAATGACACAATTATAATGACCGCATTAAAATTTTTATAATTATTAGAAAAAAAGTTGAAGCTTTATCTAAAAGAAGAGCTACGTGATGTCAATTTTACCGAGACGGATGTTTAAAAAAAATTATTTACAATTGACATCAATTGGAAGTCAAACGAAATTTGGAAAATAAACTTCAGTTACTTTATAATTTTACATTAAATTTTTTAGGCTTACATTTATTTACAAAATTTCGTTTATATCCTAATTGATAACAACTGAGTAATTTTTTTCAGAATCTACATCAGCTAAGTTGTTCTTTTTTCAATTAATGCTTAAATTTTTTTAAATTAATCGATTAAAGTATAATACTGTTATTCACTGTCAAAGAATACCCTTTACCAAGTGTCAATCATATTATTTTATGATAGACATCCTAGTGTTTTGGTTGCTATCCTTGACTAATTACTGTTCCAATTTAAATTTCAATTTATCTAAGAAAGTTAATTAAATTAAATAAATAGATCACAAGGAGTCAGTATACGATAAAAATCAGAGCATCAGCTTTGATTGAATTGTACGTTTCGTTCCTTTATTGGGACTTCCCAGCAGCTTAATCTTATGACTTCAAGTATGAAGTCATAAGGAGTACCTTTACATATTGAAAAAACATGAATCAAAGCTGATATGATTTTTACTTTATCTTGACGCTCTGTGATCTATTTACTTATTTATTTAAATTTTTTGAAGATGAGATAAAAGATTAATGTTAATCAAAATTTTGAAGGTTCGTACTCGTGGAGGTAACAAGAAGTACCGTGCACTTCGTCTTGACACCGGTAATTTTTCATGGGCAAGTGAGTGTAGCACCCGTAAAACTCGTATCATCGATGTGGTCTACAACGCTTCTAACAATGAACTTGTTAGAACTAAAACATTGGTAAAGAATGCCATCGTTACTATCGATGCTACTCCATTCAGACAATGGTATGAAAGCCACTACATTTTACCATTGGGACGCAAACGCGGAGCTAAACTTGTAAGTTTATTTACTTTATTGATTGATTAATTACTGTTAATTGTATTAAGCGAGTTAACTGATTAAAATCATTTATTGTTGACAGACTGAAGCTGAAGAGGAGATTTTGAACAAGAAAAGATCCAAGAAAACCGAAAACAAATACAAGGCAAGACAGCGGCTGGCTAAAGTTGAACCAGCATTGGAAGAGCAGTTCGCTACTGGACGTGTGTTAGCCTGTATTGCAAGCCGACCAGGCCAATGTGGTCGTGCGGACGGTTACATTTTGGAAGGCAAAGAACTCGAGTTCTACATGCGTAAAATAAAAAGTAAAAAAGCCAAGTAATGTAACGGCTAATAAACAAGTCTTCGAAAAAATGATAATACCTCGTTTTTTTTTTTTTATTTTATTATAAATACTTAATTTTTAATTCATTGAATTGACAAATTAAATGCTTAATTAATTAAAAAAATGTCCATTGAAGCAGTAGAAAAAGTTATAGTTGGGATATAATTTTATAATTCATCATTTATTATTTTATTAAATTTATTTATCTATGCTCCACGTACATTTGACGAATTTGATTGAGCACTCGGTAATAATGTTGGCATAACAGGTTCTTGCTGCGATTGATTAGCATTATTTGTATGAGTATTAGGATTAGCACCATGAAGATTGGATTGTGATTGTTTGTGATGAGTACATTTACTCATGTGACTTTTCCAGTGCTGCTGTTGGCACGTTGGGTTGCAGTAAGACGTATTCCAGCAGCAGTGATAAAATGCTTCTTGCCAGCACGAAGCACACCATTGTTTTGCTTTAGTTTCTAGAATATAGCGAGCTTTTTCATCGTCGGCTTCTTTACGGATTTCTTCAATCGCCCGCAATCTTTCAACTTCTAAACTCGCTCTCATTTCCCTCAAAGTTCGATCTAAATAATTGAATAATTAGTTACGTCAGATTAATTATCAATTACAGTACAACCTGGTTATAAGTTACTTAGGTGCTACCAGAGGAAAAATTTCTTGGAAATGGCTTTTCCTTACTACCATTTTTTACTTAGTGATTGCTCGGTTTTATGCGTGTGTGTGTCGTGTTGGTGTTTGCACCTGCTGTTCTTTTGTGTTAGCTGATGTTTATCGTTTATCTACGTACTATGGGCAAATCCATTGCAAGCCAACATAAAGGAAACAGAATAGGGAGCTTATGCTCAATATTTAGCTATGACTATAGTATATAAAAAGGAGGCACACTTCAGTCTCGTTACATTAATTAATTAATTATCCATGTATATACTTGATTAACTTATAAAAGGACTGCAGAAACAATCACTTTTTTCAACATTCGAAAACTTTGTTAATGGAACTGGAGCGGGGATACCATTGCGAGACGAGTAAAAAAAATAGAGGAAGTAACTTGTAATTAGGTTGTACTGTAATTAATTAGTTATAATAAATATATACCTGTATTGTGTTTTATTTCAGCAAGATGTTGCTGGTGCTCCCATTTCATACGTTCTATTTCCAACTCCAAGACAAATCTATTAACTTCTTCTTGGCTGTTTGCCTTCCCAGCAGTCTCTTTGATCGCTTCTTCCATCAATTTAGCCATTTGTCGCACTAATTCATTCGCACTACGATTCAATTGAGTGCTCATTGGACCAGCTTCAGGTGGAGGTAATTGATAATTCATTCCATTGTCATTACGTACAACTGGAATATTTAATTTAATGTCTTGTTTATCATTAACTTCCGTTCTATTACTGATTGACGCTGATTTTAAAAACGACCGTGTGGGAATTTGAGGTGGTTTATTAGGAAATGATTTTTTTGCTTTACTCTGTCGTTTTCCAGGAACCGAATTTGATGGCAGACTAATTGGATTATTTACTAGATGGTTAGTTTTTTCAATCGAAATTTGTGGACGAATTGAATTAACTGAAGATGAATTAGTTTCTACTGATTGATTGGCGCTCTTACTTGAAGTATTTTCATCATTAACATCTTTTTTTTTCTCCTGGTTTTCTTCAATATATGACCTTGTTACTGGAGCTGCTGGTTTATCTTGTTCCGAATTATGTAATTTAGCAGCTCTGTGTTTGTAAGGACGTATAATAGCTGGTCTACTTGATCTTCCATGGGCATTCATTGACGAATTTGTTTTCCGTAGACTGTTTTGTTTATCGTAAAGATCTTTAGATCCTAATCTTGTTGGTCGATTAATTTTATGAAAATGTTTTTCAGGTGGAATAAACTTTTTAGACATCCATTTACGTGATTTTATTTTATTTTCTGGTGCATTATTATTTTTAGTTGATGTTCCTGTAGCTGTTGTTGTTGGCTCTGTTGATGAAGCTGTATTATCTTGAGCTGATGAATCTTCTGATTGTGCCTTTAAAGAAGAATCATCATCAACTTTACTTCTAAGTGATTTCTTAGGTCCTCTTTTTTTCGCCATTTTTTTAGCATCGATTGGATTTCCGTCATCATTCATTTTACGTTTCCGTCCTTTTTTCTTCATAATTACCACAGGATCCTTAATAGGAGTCGAGGAACGTAAATTTTTATCATCTAACTTCTCATTAAGTGGCACTGAATTTTTAACTGGTGAAGTTATCTCATTCAAACCACTAGATAATGACTGTGATAACTGATGATTATGATTGACAAATGTCAAATCATATATACACGTCGGATCATACTGGGGTAGTAAAAGTTTTATCTGATTTTCATCATTTGGATTGTACATGGTCCTCGCCGGCGCATATGTAAAAGGTCCAAATGCCATTTCCAATTTTTTACAATGACGATTTATTTCTTTTAGACAGTCTAGCATTTCGTATCGTTTCTTTTTTGGCAATGATGTCGGTGGTTCTTTGGAGAAAAGATAAATATCTTTGGGTGCTATCCAGGCACGGTCGTGAGCTCCAAAGAATCTGACATCAACATGACCAAGTGCATTGACACGGGGCAAAGCTTTTGCCGGCCAAAATGGAAAACCTTTAAGCTTTGCCCAAATAAGTGGATGGGGTTTACTACAAGCTTCGACAAACCAAGACGGATTCGCTCGTGGTATATTACGACCACGCGAGTAACAATCAGGACATGCTTCATACTCAGATACTTCTTGCCTCGCTATTTTGATAATTAATTTTGCCGCGTTAGTTAATCTTGACGTGTCTGCGTACTCGCCACCGCCTGTAAAAAAAATTAATTAAATTTTATCAACAGTAAATAAAATAATTATTTGTTTTAGCCAACAATTCTTACATGTATTAAATACAATACAATTATGCTGTATCCATTTGGCATCAGCCATAAATGCATCAGTGCTACCATAAAGTTTAGCATCGACATTACTCTCCAGTAAATTTAAATCCATGGGTTTTACCACGTAGTCCATGTAGTTTGGAACTTCCTTCAAGTCAACAGCATTCCAGAATGGCTCTGACTGCTTGAATAAAAAACAAAACACACATTTTTTTTATTTATTTATAACCATTGTTTAAACTGGTCCAAAGATAATGAATAAGCTTTTATAATTAACGTACACCAACAAAATGTTTCATACATCCAATTACATATTTTAAGACCAAACAAAGTTGATCAACAGTGATATGGGCCATGGTAGGAGAACGAGTTGATGCATTTTCTGCTTGCAATATACTCGCGCATTCGCCACATATCCAATTGTCTGTCGTTGGTGATGTTCCGCCGATACACTTACGATGCCATGCACGTGGGCAAGCGCTGCAGTTAGCTTCAACACCATCTTTATGGCATCTCCAGCAATAGTTGTCGCGGTTATTCGTTATTTTTGGACGTTTTGTATTTCTATTTGATACTTCAACAGGAGTCTCTTGTACTTCATCTCTAAAAATGCATTACACTCGAATAAATAATAGTATATTTGTGACAAGGGATGAAACGAACAGATTTCAGGCGAGGGGGAAGTTGACTGACTTCACCCGCAGTCTGAAATCATGTTTCGTTCTGAGTTACACACAAGTTAATTTAAGACCAATCGTGTGATCGACTATTAGCGTAATCATGAAGTGAATTCATGAAGTTATAAAACTTAATCATACTCAGAACTGTCATTTACGTAAATAAAATCAATGGTCTGAAATTACTATTGAACAAATGACAAATATCAGAGTTTAAATGGCGAAAGTTTTCAGTCAACGGGCAGAAACTAATTGTTTGTTTCCAAGGGACGAAGCAAGTTTGTTTCTGCCCGCTGATATTAATTCGCGGCATTGAGATACTAAAGCTTTAAGTTTCGATGCTGATAAGGTAAAATACCTAGTACCCGATCTCTCCATGTAATTGTGTATTTATATTTAGTAAATAAAGACATACAAATATATGAATGATCGGATACTGAGTCTCTTTACCTTATCATAAAAATAAAATTGATAAAAATCTAAATATTTCAAGTACTTACGTCGGTGATTTACGTTTTATTTCATCTGTTGTTGATAATTCATTATTGGTATCATCATTACTTTTACAAGTATCACTAAGTACCTGAGAATCATCTAAATTATCATTTTTTTCAACTTTTTCTTCTTCAACTTCTGTGATTTCTTTTGCTCCTGCTACTTCTTTTGCTTCCGTCACTTCTTTTACTTCCGTTGTTTCCCTATTTTCCTTTGCTTCTTCTTTCTCACAACCTTTATCATCATCATCATCATCATCATCCTCTTTACTATCAACTCCATTAGCACTTTCATCAATAACTAAATTATGACTCCCACTACTAGCATTGTCAATACTATCATTTAATTTATCAAATGACTCTGAATTATTTATTTTAGCACAGCATTGTGCATCAGAATCACTGTTACTATTAACATCAGTTACCTTATCATCTGCCTTCGTCACTTCATTTTTACCAGCGTCAACATCATGATTTACTGAATTACTGTTTAATTTATCATGTACATCATTATCTTTATTACCCTCGGTTATTTTTATTTCCAATTCTTTATTTTCGCTCTCGATCGTCTCCATTATTTATCAGAGTATTTATATAACTAATTAATTATTACAATAAAATTATCAGTGTATTTTTATACAAACGTTTTCATGCGCAAAATCCATAAACGAATATAATTTATTCGTATCCAATATTTTTGATCATTTCCAGTAAATCCTAAAGAAAAAAAAAAGCAAAAATTAGTAACAATTTAAATATAAATTATTATTAAAAAAAATAACTCTTACCTCAAGTTAATTACATTCATACATTAATACAAAGTACATTACAGATACAGTAGATACCAGTTTATTTTTAATTAACGGTAAAAAAAAGATAAAACACAAATTTACAATAATCAGCTCAAACACTTAATTGATGTTAATTTAAAATTAATGTTTATGTAAATAACATAATTATTTTTCAATTATAAAAAAAATTGCTACTTATATTATATTTAATAAATTTTTTAATTGATAGCATGATTTATTTAAATAAAATAAACAAGGCGCAGATTGAGATTATAAAATTTCACAAAATTTTACAGCTTTATATTTTTTTTCTTATTTTTGGAATACAAGGCAAGCAACAAAGTTCGCTTTTTTTAAATTTGGCAACAATGAATTTTTTATGAGTGTGAATGTAGCCGACATCAGACAAATTTTGAATTAATAAAACAAAATTTAAAAAAAATGCACACTTCAAAATTTTAAAATTTAATAAGTGCATTTTTTATAAATATTATTTTTTTAATTATTTTCTCTATTTATTTATAATTTTGAATTTGTCTGATGTCTGCTACACATATTTTTTTTTGTTCTATTGGCTAACGTGGGTCTAATAATTATTTGATTTTTAAAAAACAATAGATTATTGAAAAAAAAATATTTCAAATAATTACACCTATAGTTTTTTCAATTTTCTACATGTGTATTTTTAAAAATTTTTTTTTGTAATTAATCACTTGAAAAAAGAAATTCAAAAATTGTTAATTGTCTGCTAACTTCAAGATCATCCCAATGAGTGTGAGCAGCAGATACGAGCCAATTTATAAATTTGAAATAAATAAATAAATGAAATTTTAAAAAATGCGCGAACGGATTATTCATTTGTCTAAATACCCATTTTTTAATTTTTACTCTACTTACATTTTATTCATTTATTCTAAAATTTAAAAAATTTCCATTTGTCAGCTACTTCACACTCCTTCATATTGCAGCTAAAGCTGCTAACTTCAGTTGTCCTGATTGTTCCTTCCCTCTAGCGCTGGTTCTCTTCACCATCATCTTTTACGCAATAGTCCACTAAAAATTTTTTCGTGCAGCCCTAGACCTGCGACAATATATTTAATTGTTAATTTAAATAAAGCAATTAAATAAAAAGTTGTAACCATGTTACGACTCGTAGCAGGACGTATTGGATCAGCTGTCCGGGGTATCGCTGCTCCAAGGACATCAGCAGCAACTCTTGTTAATCCAACCAGAAATTCATCCCACGGTCCCGAGGAAACCGACGAGGAGTTCGATACCAGATTTGAAAACTACTTCAATCGCAAGGACATCGATCACTGGGAAATCCGTCATGCAATGAATGATTTAGCTGGTAAGTCACCACTTCCTAATTAACTAATTTCTTAATTAATTACTTCAATAAACTCAATTATCATCAGAGGTTATGATGTCCTTTGCTCAGTTATGTAAAAATTATTTTTATACTTTCTATAACTGAATTGTTTACATATATATATGAATAAATAAATGTATGTCGTAGGTATGGATCTTGTTCCCGAACCTAGAATAATAAACGCAGCATTGAGAGCTTGCCGCCGTTTAAATGATTACGCATTGGCTGTCAGATTTCTCGAAGTTGTCAGATACAAGGGTGGAGATCAAGCCCACGTAATTTGGCCATACGTTGTCCAGGAAATAAGACCGACCCTCGATGAGTTGGGTATCCTTACACCCGAAGAAATGGGATACGACAAACCAGAATTAGCACTCATATCTCCATACGATGTGTAGATCACCAATTAAACTTATTGCTTAAATAACAATATTAAAGAATGAAAAAAAAGAAGAATGATTAGTCTTATTTAAGTCACAATAATTAATATTGATACGCATTGGAGTTAGTTGATTATTATAATAAATTCATTGTAATATTTTCTTGTTAAAATATCATTGTGAGTAAATATAATAACGATTTAATAAAAACTAAATCAATAAATTACTAGTGATAAAGGTATTTAAGACAGTAATTAGTTAAATTTCCTTTTACATTTAAGTTGTACATTGATTATTGATAAAAAGTAACAAAATTAAATTAAATATCCAGGATTTTTGATTTGTTTCTTCATGTTTCCTTCTGTAGTCATATTTTTTCATTTCTACTGAGTTTAATTTTTATTATAATTAATTAGTATTTAATTATTTATGTATTTTAATTTTTTCTTTTGCATATTTGTTTTTTTCTTTTTTCTTACATTTAAAATAACAAAAGCAGAGTGGGCGACACACAGAATATTTACAAATTACATTACATGAGTACACTGTTAATTCGTTATAGTCGTAAACATACATATTAAACTTATTGTTATCATTATTATTATTATTATTTATTTTATAATAATAAATATGTATAAATATTTCAAGTTAATGACGATATATCTGCGTAATGAATTTTTACTTAAATATTTAAATTTACAGGGTGGCTGAATAGTTTCAATGATAGTTTAATTTAAAAAATTAATCAGTTCTATAAAAACCACAGTGTGAATCTAATCACTTACGATTTAAATTACTTTTATTAATGGTAATTAATGACAACGTAATTAAAATTTAAAAAAAAATAATAAAATAAAATTGCACAAAATATTGACATTTTTTTTGTATTTATTTTTCTATTGATTCTTAGAGATAATTATTAATTAAAAAAATTAAAATTATAATTTAAACTGAATACGGATTAAAAAATAAAAACAAAAATATATTAAAAGTCTTATCCTATTTGTACCCGTCAGAAATGCTTAGTCTTCCTATCGGTGCTATAAAACAGATTATGAAATTCTTATAATTACTGTAATTATAATAGTGAATTACACTATTTATTATTTCAATTACTTGTTACTTAATTTATCTATTTATTTATTTCTCTACGAATCAACTAAAATTTTTTAAATATTTACTGTATTGTTTTTTTTTCTTTTTTTTTTTTTTTTTAAATTACTTCTAATTATTTTTAAATAATTATCATTACAACAATTAAAATAATTTAATTAGTCGTTTGATAAATTTTCAAAAAAATAATTCAAAACAATGATAAGAATAAAAACAATAAAATTTATCTCGTATCCAGAGTAATTAAATTAACGCATTTGAATTATTTAAATTGCCACATATTCCCGGCATATTTTATACTCTGGATTAATTATTAAACGAGTTAAATTATTTAAATTCATCAGTTAAGTCTACAGTTAATTTTTTTTTATAAATTGTTAAAGTTATTTTATTTATTTATTTTTTTCATTTCTAATTAATAATTCATTTATTTAATATTTTAAAATATGTGAATCTAATTTTCGAAGACTGTTTCAACGTAAATTATTAAAGATTCACTATTTATCAATTAATTATTTATTTAAATATAATTATTTCACACGCTGCCATATATTTTTTACGTTCCCCTGGTTATTGTAATAATATATATATTTATATTTATAACTTGTGACTAGATTTAATTATTAGACCTATGTAAAATGTACTAATTTATTTACCAGGGAACGTTAAACATAAATGGCATTACTACAATCTTAAAAAAAAAAACTTTTAAAAATCATTACTCACAAAACAGAACGGAAAATAAAATAATAAACAAAAAAAAAAATAATAATTTTTTGAATTTAAAATATTTTTAAAACAACTGATAATAATAAAGTACAATATTTTTAATAATCATAATAATTCTTAAAGTCTAATCGAATGATTTCTTTATAACATTCATCATTTCTCTTTACCATAATCATCACCATCAATAAAACACATTACAGTAATACATTTTTTTTTTCTAATTATTATAATAAGATCAAAAAAAATCTAACCACGCTTTAACATGCACACTCATCAGATTGTTTATTATTTTTATTTTTAATTAAATTTATCAATCATTGTCTGTTTTTAATGTCTTTTTATTTTTAAAATCTCTCCTTAGCTTTATAAGCAGAGATAGTGTAGAGATACTGTGCAATTAACACAGTAATTAGTACTGAATTATTAGAATTCGTACTTCTATAGTCATTTGCCGTATTTCCATTGAAACAATAATTATTACAATGATCGTGTGTAACGATATTAATAATAAAAATCATTCCGACAAGACTATAGAGTAAACCTCGCTTCATTCGGGACTTGATACCGTTTGCTGTTGCTGGCTGTCTTCGTCTTTTATTATTTCGCCTTGCATTGCTTTTGTCAACGCATTAGCATCCTTGAGTGATATCACTTGTAACACCTGGTGTTCACCATTAGCATTTATCATCGTCATCGGATGACCCTGAATAGTAACAGCTTCAATAGTCTCTCCATTTCCCGGTTCAACTTTTGGAACTTGTACCATTGGTGTGACCATTTGAACGGTACCATCACTCTGGATGTTAGCCACCATTGTTTGGTACATACTTGCTGACACTGGTACTGTGATCACACCGGACACTGAGACTGGATAGCCTGCAACACCGAAATTACCGTCCGTTTTCTTACCCGCGATTTTAGGATTCATTTTATTTATAATTTTTTTTTTTTCTTATTTTATTTTATTATTTTATCCAAATCTTTATTCAATTAAACTTGGACCCGATATAAATAATAATTACTATACTAATTATAATTAAGAATTATAATAATAATAATGATATATCATGCGTGAAATAACGTTGATAACTAAACACATAAATTATAAACATTTCAAGTCTATTGTTTGATAAAAACAAATACACAAAAGAAATTATTAATATTATTATTATTATTATTTTAATTTTGCTTAATTTTTTTTTAATCAAATAACAATAAGCAATTATTGAATACGGTACTAATTAAATAAAACACTTAAAAATTAAAAATTACACATTATTATTGATTAATAATTTTAATAAATGTAAATTGTAATAAATTTAACGCCTGAATAAACTTAATAAGAAAGAATATTTAAATTTATCTACAAATAAGAATAAAGAGAAAGATAATAATATTGAATGTAATTATTTAAAATTCCCGTTTAAGTGATCAAAGTAACTTTGGTTGATTTTCGATGGCAAACAAAAACAAAACAAAAAAAAAAAAAAAAAAAGTAGCCTGTATTTTTTTTTGTGATCTAGAACACTCTTTGGTACTTCATGCAAAACTGATTACTTGATCTACGAAACGAAAAAAAATCCGTGAGTAAAAAAGAAAATTGAAGGTAAATCTATTTACAGCTATTAAATTAGCCCTTAAAAATTAAGTATTTAATATATTATGTAATTAATTATTCATTTAATATTGTGTAATCATAAAGGGTTTAATTCGTCTCGCTATCTTATGAGATATCTTCTACCTGGTTCCTCTTATTTAGTTTTTTAACCCTCTCTCGCTTTCACTTAATTAGAGTAAAATTATAAAGAATCCATATATCGATCCACAGCCTATTCTTCTATTGTGATGAACTATTTTTACTTATATAAAAAATAATAATTGTTTTACAAGGCTAACTGAACATTTGATTGTACTGTTTGGTTATTAACATTGTACATTGTACTGTTTATTTTTCTTTATATATATCTTTTTTTTTTCCTTTTTATTATTATTATTTAAGTATTATTTATGTACACTTCATTTATACAAATCGATAAATGCTATTTTTCGTAACTTTATTATATTTTTAATGTCTAATTGTTTAATTCTGTCATTATCCCGTATTTTAAAATTCTAAATCATTTGTTTATTTATCTGTCACGAATTTTTAATAAAAGAAACACTTAAACAAGATATATAATCTTTGACACGTAAAGATTTCTTTTTTAAATATATATATATGGCTTGTAGATATCAATAAGACAATGGACTCTCCAAGATGTAGTTAAAATTACTTCTAATTTTTTAATCAATACGTGATGGTATTTACAGTACGAAAAAAAAAAGAAAAAAAAAAATTAAAAAAAAAAAAAGCTAATTTGGAAAAAAATGAAAGAAAAATTCTACTTCGTTGGATGAAGTAATAAAATTAGAAAAAAAAAGTAAGAACAATTAAATTGAAAAATATCTCATTCTAAGATAGATCGCTGCAGGCAGCATGCAAAATAATAAGGGGTCCTGAACCAATTTAAGTGAATCACTGCTCGAGTAGTTCCTGGCCGGCGACGGTGCAGAGCGTATAGAAAACAGTTTTACCATGTCCATCTTCTCCTGTGAGAATAATTTGACCGTCTTGACCCAGTGTTGCTTCAGTGACACTGTTAATGTCAACAGAAACACTGCCTTCAGCACCTCCTACTTCACCAATTGTTTGAACGTCACCTTGACTCGTATGAATCTATATAATATAATTAACTTATTTATTTCATTTCATTTTTATAATCAATAATGAAACAATAATTATCTATCAATAATTCAAAATTCAATTTTATTAGGCTGAATGAGGTAACGTACAGTGGCAACACCCTGAACTTGTGCAGTTGTACCATCGGGCAATGTTATTATCGGATTACTTGGATCTACTTGAATAATTGATACAGTTCCATCGGGATTCGATATCGTTTGTAAAACAGTTGTTGGATACTGTGTTGTCATCTGTAATTAATTTTATCGAATATAATATTGTAATCCAGATTTATATATAATATTCAAATATATATAGTAAATTATAATAATGTAAATAATAAAATAAATAACGTAATTCAACATAGGGAAACTGAACACCTAATCGAATGTTAAATAAAACGAATAAAAATAATAGGAAATAATAAAAAATGAAATAATAATAATTGAAAAAATTAATGAATTAAAGAAAAGTTAATGCTCAAATAAAAAACAATAATAGTAAAAATATTAGAAAACAAATAAAAGTGAACAATTATTGTTATTTTTTTAAAAAGTCGCTCACTAGCACCTGAGTGGCAGTGGCAAGAGATGTAGGTGACGCGGAAAGAATCTGTTGTGGCGAAGAGTTTCCCTTAGATGAACCCGTGCTGCTAAGCCGAACGACTCCCACCGTTTGTTGCTGCTGCTGTTGTTGTTGTTCATTTTGTCCTTGACTTGATGATGCATGCGACGAATGTGGTGTCGTCTGCTGAACCAAAATATTTGATTTATCATCGTCTTCATTGAAGGCTGGTAACAGATCCTCTCTTCCATGAAATTTGTAACAATTTATGACTATTTGTCTCAGCGCATGCGTCCAAGAAATCTGAAATATGCATACATACACACATGTCATATAGATATGGAAATCAGCGGGTGTATTCATTGGTATTTTTTTCACATTTAAGGTAAGAGACCCAGTACCCGATTCGGGAACTAGATCTTTTATCTCATGTGAAATTAAAATGATAAATAATAAATATTACCTTTTGTTTTTCATCTTCAGACCTTGCATCCATACGTACATTTGCCCATGGCAATTCTTTTGGCCACCATGGTGGTCGTGTACTTTCTCTACCCCAACCTGGTTTACCTCTACCTGTAGAATACTTTAACATCAACGGTATAAATGCCCTGAGCTGTGCTTGTGTCATTTTTTCAACTGGTGTTGGTATCCCATCAATAATTAATGGTGGTAATTCATATAACGATGGATCATCTTGAACAGGTGGTGGTGCTTGTTGTGCTAATGCGCTCTCTAATTCTTCCATAATCATTGATTTTAAATTTTTAACTACATCTTCAAGAGGCTTTGCTCCAAATACTTTGTAACTACTATTTGGTTTTCCAGGTGTGGCTACTAATACTATTGCTTGTTGACCGACTCGTGTCGCAAATTCATCTATGGTTTGCTAAGTAACATAATTAAAGTTATATTTTAATTATCTAATAATTTATTTTTAAATAAACAGTAATAACTGATTACTTACTCTGAGTTTTCTTAATAAACGATTTTGTTGGCGTTTTCTAATGCTGGGGTTTGTTTCAAAACTGTGTGGTCGTTTTCGTTTTTTAGCTGATACGATTGCTGCTGCAGCGGCAACACCAACAGGTCCTAGATTTATTTTAAGGTGAAGAAAAAAAAAATAATTTAAATTAGAAAATTTTGAATAATATTTACATTGTCAACATAATAAAATAATAATCACGCTAATATAATGATGTGGAAATAATAAAGTAATAAAATACATTCGATAAATTGAAAACATTAAAAAAAAAAAAAGCATAAGCAAGTAGTGATACTGAACGTGCACGCGACTTAATAATAATAATAATGATAATGAAAAAATATTCTAACTCAAATTATCTATCTGTTGTAAATTAATTTTGAATAAATATCAAAATCAATTATTTCCTTTTTTTTTTTTTAACGATATAAAAATGAATGAAGAAATAATTGAATGCAATTTAAAATAAAGACACTTAAATGAGAAAATAAAACTAAATTTAAAATAAATTAACTAGCAATTTATAAATAGTAATTAAAAACAAAAAAACATATGCAATAAATTAACAAAAAAATGCACACAAATAAAAATAATTTAGTAAATACAAAACATTTATGTAAACAATAAAAATTGTTTACATATTTATAAAAAAAATTCTTACTGGATCTCTTGTAAATTTGCTTTTTTTTGTCATCAAACAACAATTTGTTTAATTAAATTATGATTTTTAAATATATTTAAAAAGTCAATCTTTCTTTCGGACTTTGAGAAAAAAGTAATATATGATATTAGAGAAGAAAATCATATATGAAAAAAAGCAAAAAAATGGAAATCACCATTAGCGCATTTGTATTGCCAACCTGCAGCGGCGAGCTGGGCCGTCACATCGTCATCCATAGCTTGTTGCATGAGGTCACCATCGTCATAGGCCTCTGATCCACTGCTAGGCTCATCATCGTCGTCATCCGTCAGTCGGTCCATTCGATCCATGTTGCCAGATTCAGTGCTCGGCAATGAAACCATCCTCCTTCTCTTTATCACCTCCAGCGTAGCGGATTTTTGTTTTAATATTTTTTAATAAATTATCTTCTTCTCCTCCAGTTAACGGATTTGCAAGGGCCCACCAGAACTCTATGTCAGCCTTGGGTTCCAACCAACGTACATCACCAGGCCCTGTCGAGTGAATAAAAAATATTAAATAAATAAAATCGATTAAAGTCAACAGCTGTAACGACAGCTTGCCTGTAAAATAATTAAACTATTGATTTTCATTCGGATCTTGTTTATTTTTTTTTATTTTTATTCCTAATCGATTACAACGCTGGGCTAATAGTGTTCAACCTTGATACCTATGGTTTCTCTGAGTCATTCTTAGAACCCCTAGCATATGCCGTACGTAAGCAAACCCCTCCTTCGAATAATATACTTTACATTTTACAATATTGACCTACGGGGTGCGTACATTATTTATTTTTTTTTTTTTTTCACTCAGTACGTCGATCAATTATTCAAGTACACAAAGTATATGCATATATATGTATACTTTGATCAAGTCATTAGTAAATTAGGGCACGGGTAGACCATCTAAAATAGTTAATATATATCTGGTAAAAGTTAACTATTATAATCGTCGAAAAATATATTTTCCGAGGGAAAAAAACACGCAATGTTAGATCGCAGGGGGTTGGGAATGAGGGTCGATGAACTGGCTAGGGAAAATAGACCTTAAGTACTCGTTGGTTGAGTGATGTCTAAGACTCAGCTCAGCAACAAGGGGTGAGTTATGATATAGGGGTTGTTGGGATGGGGTAACTTGATATTCAGGCAAATACCATCTTCCTGATAGTAACATATAGACCAGACAATCGACCTGGATGTCGTCATCAAAGTCATGACAATAGCTGTTGTTGTAGCAGTAGTAGTAGCAGCAGTAATGTATAGAATAGAGAAAAGTTATGCGTGGATTGACCAAGGAATACCTACATGCTGGAAGATGGTATCATGCTGATGAGCCTGATGACGGCAGGCTACTGTCAAGTGTCTCGTGTCCTGACAAAACTAAAAGTAGCAAAGTAGACTCACACACAAAGAGTATCATGATCGCGCGCACGATTATTAGCGAACGTAAAACGGCGCGTTTATTCGAAGAATGGGGGGCAATGAAAATGCGCAGGGCACACGTTTGGTTGAAAAGTAAACGGAGTTTACAGAATCGCGGGGGCCGCAAAGCTCATGACCAAGGAAGCCGCGAAGCCATGGAGCAGGCCCAGTTGAAATCGGGAGTTGCGTACGCACCTTGTGTGGTCCGTGAGTGGTCACCGCCGATCAGAAGCACTGAAGCTCAGGGGTATTGCGTCTGCGGAGAGGCCGTCGTCAGCAGCAGCAAGCGGTAACGCGCTAACTTTACACCACGCCCTAACCACGTTGTTCTTGTTGTTGTCCGCGTCGTCGTACCACTAACATTTCACAGAGGTTCACTCCTAAAATATTTGTTTTTATAAATTATTATTATTTATAACAATTACCAATTAGAATAACAACAACGACTCGGACCCAGAACCGCGGGGAAACGAACGCGGCACCCTGTAACAACGTCTCGGCAACACAACGCGCACAACAGACACCATGGCCAGTTTTGCCAACGTCAGCGGCAGCGGCTTCATGTATCGATCGATTACGCGGGCCCTTCATCCATCTATCTGCTATAGGTATACACCACTTGGTATAGAGCTACTTGCTGCTCGTTCCTTGTTACTCGCTCTCTGCTCTTCTCTACCCAACAACTCCAGCACACACGAGCAACAACAAACGCGGGGTTATACACGGCACACGGCCATTTTGAGTGAGTCTGCGCATTAAAACCACCCACCATACTACTCCACCAATAAATCATCTACAGATTACATTTACAATTATAAAACAATACCCAAATATTTCAATTTATACTTACATTATATTTTTATGCTTATTAATTATTTTAACTTACCAGACAACTACGGAATCGCGGCGTATAACCAACAGCTACAAGTGAAACACGAACACCATATACATGTATACGGGCCTGCAATAATTTCATTGGTTGATATTGTCTGGGGTACGCGTCATGGCGTCCTCATTATCTGCTATTCCATTGGTTCCTCAAACACGTGACGTATTATGTCAGCCATACAATTTATTCCGTTGATTAATATAAACTACTGACCAAGACTAACCTAACGTTTTATTTTTCTCTAGTACTTCAATCGCAAGACCTAAAGATTCCAGAAAATTTTATCAAATTGCGCGAATTTGCACAACAATATTTCATCAGTTGTTTACATACCGGCAAAAAAAGTTTTTGATATTTTTTTTTTTTACTTTTATTGTAAAAAACACTGGAATTTTAATTGTTACACTTTTCTCCTGACAATTATTGTAAGCATTATTTTATTTACTTGTTATTTATTTAATTGTCAAATTTTTTTTTTTTTCTTTATTTTAATTATGAAATTTTTTTTAAAATTTGACGATTGGTATCATGAATCGATTGCGTTGTAAATGCGTAAAAAATATTTTTTTTTATTATGTTACTAATATTTTTTTTATTATACAACTATTTATTTAACAAAATATATAAGAATTAATAATAATTTTCATTTATTTTTTAATATCTTAATTAAGGAAATGGTGTAAAGTAGCTTTACATATCACATCTGAATCAGGATAACATCACAAAAAAATTAAAATTACAATTAAAAATAATAGTTATAATTGTAATGAGTTTTATCGTCGTTAAAATCAAACTGATAAATTTTACTGGTAATAACGGTGATGACAATTTAAGTTATTACTCATACTCCTATTTATCCATCTGATGGTACAAAAATATAAAATACTGGATGAGAGAGTTATTACTATTATAACTATACACTTAAAAGTAAAACAATATTGAGTTTAAGTGCTAAGCCCATGGTTTATTTTTATTACACAATTTACCAAACCATCCGGCATCGCACAGACACGTGTTGTCAGGTTGACAGGTTCCATTTCTACATGCTCGTGTGCACGCTGATCTCTGGGGCGATCTTCGGCCTATTTCACAGTGATCACCTTTGAAACCGTTTGGACATCTACAGATATTATTTCCTTTACATTTCCCGCCATTTAGACATGGTATTACACATTTTGCTGAAAAAAAAACAAACAAGAAAAATTACTGTTTACTGTTAATTCATGTCGTAAGTACGTTCGTTAGGGACGTTTTTAGATGTACCTGAAGATCATGTTTTTCGCGAAACAAAATGAAAAGTAAAAAACTGGATCTAGATTTCGAAAAGGTTTCGCTTAGGTGCTAATGACCTCGAACTGTCATAAGTTCATTTACATTTTATCAATTAAAAAGGGTCTATAATAATTTTTGTCCAAGTTTTTCTGTCAAACGAAAGTTCTAAACGCAAAATTGAGAGGAAGCTCGATGCATTACTCTATAATATAGCAATCTACGTTTTCATTTTTCAAAATGTTCATTTGTTGAAGAGAAAAACGCGAACAAAGTTTCCATTTAGTGTGCAAGTGCAACAAGGATAGTACCATTCGTCGACTTGAGTGTGATAGAGAAAAAAATTCAGACCTCTTTTAATTTAAAAAAAAAAAGTTAGTGCATTAGTTGAAAAGAAGACAACGCAGTTACAATTTTTCCGATAATTTCTTTAATTAATAAAATTTTAATACGGTTATGACATTTTAAATTTTTGAAAAGTGGGGAGAGAGCACTATCTGGGAATACCTTTAATGCCTGGCTCCCTGTCTAGTTTTGATTTTAGTTTAGGGAGGGAGAGACAGTAATGACGGTACATCAATAATTTATTTTTAAATCAAATATCAATGGTAAAATCATAAAATTCATTAACAATAATTCAAATATTTTTCTGATTGCTATTAAAATTTATTGCAGTTTATCGAGATGACCTTTTGATTTGTTTATCATCATATATCATTTGCATTATAAAATAATTTTGTTTTTCTATGAAATTTTGTAACATTTAATATTCAATATATTGGAAGAGAGTGGGGAGAAATTGAGTAGAGGACTTCCCTTAGTAGAAGGGAACTAACAAAAGTAATAAAAAGGATAATATTGACACGCTAACCTTTTAGGGTAGATCGCCGATAAGGAAACTAAAAGGATTGTATATTTAGGAAATCTCCTGAGTATAGATTAGTGGGGGCTGGGACTGAATAAGCTACCGAAACGTTGGCCAAATCAATAATAACAAATGTCAATAAATATAGTAATCGGACAAAACAGTATTTTTTTTTTTGTCACTATAGATTATATCAACTGGCGATGATTAAACTACAATAATTTTTAAATTGTGGCTAAAAATTAAGGAATTTATTCATGAAATTTTGTATTTTTTTAAAGACTAGTCATTTTGTTAATATACTTACAAAATTCGCAGTGTAAACCAAAATATCCTTTTGGGCATTCACAAGTATCTTTTTGAATACATTTACCGCCGTTTAAACATTTTTCTGTGCAAATTCCTATAATTTAAAAATTTTAATTAATAATTTAATTGCAGGAGAAAATGTTAAAATTAGGACGTAATGGAGTACGTTTTGCCAGTTCAACATCCGTTGCAACGGCAGATACCAAAGCAGCTAAGCTTATCGATTCAATAATACGAGTAAATCATGCTGGGGAATTGGGAGCTGACAGAATTTACGCTGGACAAATGGCTGTCTTAGGTAACATCAATTATTTGGTATTTAATTAAATAGAAATAGAAAAATATTAAGTAAAAAAAAATGATTAGGCAAATCATCAGTGGGTCCAACGATTGAACACATGTGGGATCAAGAGAAGAAACATAGAGAGAAATTCGAGGAACTGATTCGAAAGTACAGAGCAAGACCAACAGCTCTGCTTCCAATATGGAATGTCGCGGGATTTGTTTTGGGTGCGGGTACAGCGCTTATGGGTGAGAAAGCCGCGATGGCTTGTACAGTAGCCGTTGAAACTGTTATTGTTGAACACTACAATGATCAATTACGTGCATTAATGGAGGATAGTAATAAAGACAATGGTGTTGATGAAGAATTATTAGAGACCATTAAAAAATTTCGCGACGAAGAACAGGAGCATCATGATACGGGAATAGATCTTGGCGCTGAACAAGCTCCGCTTTATGACGCTCTGACAAAAATTATCAAAGCAGGATGTAAAACTGCTATTGCGATATCTAAAGTCGTATAAATTTTAGCGACTGCTTGTTTATATTATAATTTAATTGATGCTCACGAAAGACTGTTATTGATGAAATATTATATTGTATATAGTACTCAAATTACTTTTAAAGTATAAAAATAAATTAAAACGTACAAGATAAAGTTAGTTATTTATATTTATCTCATTTAAAAAGTAAATATATTTACCGCCTTCGCAATAAGGTCCTTGGAAACCAGGAGGACATGAGCATACTCCTGGTGCAGTACAATTACCGCCGTTCATGCAAACTGGGTAGCAAAGGGCTTTTTTGCAGTGCGGTGGACCCATGTAACCATCAGGACATGGTCCTGGATTTGGTTCTAAAATAAAATAGATTACCATTAGCTAAATAGATCAACTTGTTATTTAATGTTGAAGAACAAATCATAACTAGTGTGGGATTATTTAGTCTTTTTATATTTTTTTAGCATTAGAGTAACACATGCAGAGATTATTATTAATATCAATTTAAAATTAATTATTTAATTAATAAATTTTGATCATAAAGCATGCAACAAATTGGTGGTGATATGATTACTGGTGATACAGAACTGTATGTGTGAGTGGAGAAGTGGTGATCTTGGGCGCGACTGACGCACTCACCGCGCACGGCGCATTCTTTTCTCAAGTTGAGACGTAGGGGAGTCCCATTTAGCGGTTTACCCTTGCGCGTCTCAATGATCAGTCCGATGCTAAATTGTACCACTCCTGAGCTATTGCCAGAGCAGGTCAATAAAATGCTGAATTCTTAAAATAATATTTACCATTAATTTATATTCACTTAATTAATAATATTAACGATGATGATGATGATGATAATAACTTATTAAATTACCTTTAGGTCTTTTAGGCACACGACCTTTTGTTTTTATGGTGATCGATGGTGTTTTTAATATCGACTCGTCAAGTGAAGACAGACGATAAAAATTGTAATAATACTTTTTAACTCCAGACTTCCATGTAAAATTAACGTAAGACACTTCACTGGGAATTATCGGTAATTTATTCTCTAACTCTGGATCCAGTAAATATGACAGCACTCTGCCTTCAGTTATTGCATAGATTTCCATCTCCAATCCTGTAAGAATTTAAAACTATCAGTCTATCATTTGGCGCAAAATTGATTATTCTAAATTTATGATTATGATTTACTTTTATTACAGGGAAAATAAATGAGCTCACCGCTAAACATTTTAATTTGCTGTCGATCAATCCAAAGTGATATGTCACCTTCAGGCTTATGAGGATTACCCGTGCGATGATGTCTGGCAATTACCTGTTCAGTATGAAGAATTACTGTAGCAAGAGTAGCAGCGACAGCCGCGAGGATGACATGCGAAACCCACGGCATTTCTCTTTGTAACAGGTGTTTTATCGGTAGCAGTAAAATAATAAGGATGTTAATGATGATGATTATACTTCACTGATTAACTTGTTTTATCATTAAGCTACTCAAGTAGCGTTAAATTTAAAATTTCACGGGTACTTTATTTACCTGCTGTGTTGAAGGAAGAAGAAGAGGATGGTGATGATGATGGTGAGAGAAGTGGAGGTGAAGGTGATGCTGGTGATATTGATGTTGATAGAGTGAAAGAGTAGGAGGAGGAGGAAGCGTGAACCAAAAGACTAGTAAGACAAGTGGGTGGGGGTGGGGAGATACAGAGAATACAGAGTGGATGTCCACAGGAGATGATGGAGAAATGGGGAGCGTGTCGACACGTTCACTGCGGCTAAGTAACTGACTGACTGACTGACTGACTCAATGAGAAAAGGCCTGCAGGCTGTGTTTCGTGCTCTCGCACCGCGCGAGATCCCTATCTACCAGTTCCATCCAATACATCGGGATAAGGGTGTGTGCACACTGTTGCACACCGGCGAAAAACTCCCGCTGCGGTACACCAGTCCCACGAGACAAGACAAGACAAGACAAGACAGCAAAAGATAAAAGAGTAAAAGGCTACAACCAAGAAAAAAGATCAAGACGTAGTTCCTTTTGCTATTGAACGTCAACAAGACAATTTTTCACATCGTGAAAACTTTATACCTGATTTTGATTTTTTTAAAAAAAACATTTTATGCCTTTTGACACTGGTTGAAAGAAACATAAATATATGTCTATTACTGTTATTATTATAATGAGGATTAATAATAATATATTGATGATAATGGCGTTGAAATTATTTAAATTTGCTAAACAGGTTCGCGTGTAACGAGATGAGTTGGTTGTAATAATAGTGGTATGAAGCTGTTAGTATATATTTATATTTATATATATTTATTTATACGTAAAAAGAAGAGGGTGTCCGGGAAATTGAGAATCCGGCTGCGAAGTGACTGCGGATTTACGCGCTCATTGGATAGGTAACCGATCCGAGAGGAGGGAACCAGTTTTTAACGTCACCTTTGGTTCTTCGGTCTCCTTCGTCTTTGCATTTGGTATTATAAGAGAAGAGGAGAAGATAAAATAAGAGAAGATCAGACTTGTCGACCAACACAAATCGCAGTCCCTCGACCTTGTTTCTCACGATGTCTTCGGTAGTATATATACTCTACTATATAGTTATTAGTAGGTGAGAGCCGGCTACTTAGCAAATCGAATAATTTTCAGGTCACGCACACGGTCAACACGCACGCAATACACACATCACTTTAACGATGCGTTAATTTATATAATGATTATAATAATAATAATAATATGAATAAGTATCTATATATAAAAAACAGCAATAAATAAACTTGGCGAATATATTTGTTATTGATTAATTGTGATCAATCACCATCATTTCTGAAAGATCAACATGAGATGAATATATTCGGATGGAATAAAATAATCAATCCAATTAGCGACATACTGAGACACAATTTATTTTTAATAACTTCTATTTGACTCCGTGAGACACTACTAGTCGGCGGGAGAGATATCTTCATCTCAAGCCTAAAGGCCTTTTAAATGCTGTCAAGATTAAATGATGGCAAAAAAATAATAAATAATGCACGGGGTACGCGGACAAGCAACAGGTTTAAGAGAACACATGCGATCAATAGTTGATAATAGTGTTCATTGTACTCACCAAGTATTGAGAGGGATGGGCTACCTAACAAATGGCTCATTGTTATACCTCGCATTTTCTTCTCTCAACTTCCTCTCTCATTTCTTATTCTCTTAAGACGACGACGACATTACAGACCGCGGCTCTTGTTTTATCCCCCGTCGCCCACGTTTCTGTCCAGAGAACTTTTTTTCTTGCTATTTATAATCGTATTTTTTTTACTCATCAACTCATTTAATTTTTCATCCTCGCAAAGATAAAAAAATATCAACTAATTATTCTTACACTGACCAGACCAATTTTCGGATTTTTTTTTCAACAAGTTCATTACAAAAAAAAAAAAACTAAAAATATACACATGTAGAAAATTTAAAAAATTATGGGTGCAATTTTTTAAAATATTTTTTTTTATACAATTTGTCATTTCTAAAAAAATCTAAAAATTATTAGACATCGGCTAACTTTGGTATCATAAAAAAATTGATCCCCATTTTCGCGGCTCCAGTCTTGATTTTTTTGTATGCTCGTTAATAAAAGTATTAATTTATCTCAGTATACTCTAATTGAGAATGGATTGATGAACCACCCTGTAGATTCTGTACATTATCAATCGTGATACGACCTGCAGGACTTTGTATGAAGTATCTTGTCTTGAATATTATATACAATCATGGGAGAGATCACACATGATATGATCCAACACAAGATATTTCATACAAAGTTTACTTCATGTCTATTTATACGATCAATTTATAACATTATATTCTTTTGATATTAAAAAGAAAAAAAAGAATATACCTAAGAATAAATAATATAGCTTACATTAATCTGTGAGCAACATCATGAAAGTTTATGTGCGCAGATCGCGATAATCTCCATCTCATCGTATCGGCAATTCTCGATCCTCTCTACTCTCTATATAATACACAAGACCGTACAAGAGAATTATTTTCATCTTTGTCTGCGCTGAAAGGGCCCCAAAGTGAGAGAGATACCTTGAGATCCATGTACACCACAAAAAACCTGTCCCGCATAATTACATTATCGGTCAGATCTCGCACGACTTCTGTCCAGACTCTCTGGACCCGTTCGACCAGGCCGAGAAGCTGCACTCTTGTCTCTTATTTTATAACTCTTTCCGTTTTATCTTCAGTTTCTCTCCTCGTCTTTCTTTGTCGAGTGTAGTAGTAGTAGTAATTTTAGTAGTATACAGATTAAAAGAAAGGAAGACACTCGCAATAACTAGTGAGACTCAAAAAGAGAGATCTGTGGATCCCTCAAAAAGACCGCAGGGGGTCGATGAGTCGTCATCCCTCTACACACCAACACCCTCATGATTGATCCCACGAATATGTATATTAGTCTACAACTATTTTATCATCTTCTTGACTTAACATTTAAGACCAGTAATTAATGGTTTTTTTTTTTTTATCATTTTTATTTTTTTTTGACATGGGGATGTTACATGGACGTATGATGGAATGCGTTACAAAAATCGACTATAACTAAAAAAAATTTAATTATAATTTATACTTAAAAAATAATACTAATAATAATAATAATAATAATGATGATTTTCTTAACAATATGCAACGTAATAAACGTATATATATAATTTGAATCGGACGAGTTGATAAGTTTTTTTTTTTACTGTCATTTGATGCATTGAGATTCGTTATTAAATAAAACATCGAGATTCTTACAATAAATTATTTTCAGAGCCAAGTCTGGTACAAAAAAACTTACATTTGTATAAAATGGTGCCAATTATTCATATTAATGCACAACTGTATGTAAATATTTAAAATCTAAATGAAAAAAAAAAAAAAAACTATTTATACATTTAAGCAGAAATATGAATCGAGTTATTTTTGCATCTGAGTACATAATATTTTTTAATTAATAGAGCGTACAATGACAACCATTGATGATGAACCAGCATTAATTAATAATTAATATTTATAATAAAATTGTTGTATTAATTACTCATATATTGTATATATTTATAATTTAAGTTAGTGTATTTGTAATTAATTATGCTATTAACTAATGATGGTTCATCTATTGACAATAGTATTTTTTTTTCTTAATATAAAAGCTAATTGAACAATAATTTATATTAACAATACAACAGAGCAATTAAGCATTTATTTTTTAGTTTCCATTTTATTTTATTTTCGTTTATTTATTTTAGTTCTGAGACGTTCCAAGACTTAGTGGCAATTAGTATCTTATACGGCTCTATTGCAATCAATTTATTTTGTTAGTACTGAGTATCATTATAATAATATTGCTATCAAATAAACTGAGTACCGTTGATTAATAAATTTACGCTGAATACTTATTAGGTATTTTTTTTTGTTTAATTATTTAAATGCGATTCAAAATAATAATTTAATAATATAAAATAAAAAAATATATTAATAAATTATGTTGCAAAATATATATATAAATGTATAATAAGTAATTGGCAAACAATTTTAATAGATTATTACATTTAATTTCAGTTAATCGTAGGCTTGATATTTGCAACAGAAATTTGAGAACAAAAGGATTAATATTAAAAGAAGAAACAAATGGAAATTAATGTGAAAAATACTGGAAGTTAACATGGAGGATTAATAATCCATCTAAACCGTGATCTAAATTTTTTAATTATTTAAGGAGGACAAAAAGTTAACTCTTTTTCTCTATTAATTATTTTTTTCTATGTTACTTTTTTATTTTTATTTTTTTTAATTATAATCATCCGAGATTTTATTACGGTAGAAAAATATACGGAATTAATGCCGATTAGTGTCTCGGAAGTCAAATCATTTATTTTTTTAAATATTTATAATTATTTAATTTAATAATTTTTTATTTTTGATTCTAAAAATTGCGAAAATGTGCGCAGACATATTTTCCCTTAAGCTTTTAATAAGTCTTTATTTTTTTATTTTATTTATTATAAACTTTGATACTCTCACAAGTGTTGATTTTATTTTAAAAATGAATTACTTTTAAATATTTTAAATGTTCTCTCATTAAAAAAGATCTAAGTTCGATGAATCTTAAGCAAATTGACTATCAATCACGTTATCTTTGCCATGTACTATTTTATTTTCATTTTTATACTTCAATTCACTCGCACCTTTTTTTTTATTTATTTTATTTTATTATTTTTTTTTCTGTTTCATTTTTTTCTAGTCTAATCATCTCTACACAGACGCGTCGCAACCTAATATATAATTAACTACAGGGACGTGCATTTGGTGCAAATATAATCAATAATTAATAATAATAATAATATATATATACTTAAACTTTATCGCAATTATTCCATAATAAAAGATAATTAGCGACAATAATTATTATCATTACTTTAATATAATAGCTGCTCTTGTGTGTTATCATTTTCTCTCGAAATTTCTAACACTAACTCAATATATTTATATATAATATCTCTATATATTTATATATATATAAATATTCAATGATTCAATATATTAAATAATCATATATATATAATATTTAATGTATATAATTACTCTACAATTATAATGGCGCGCCAATTATAAAAAAAATTCATATATATATATTATATATATAGCCAAAATAATACATATAATAATTTAATAAGGAAGGCTAACTTTCATTTAATTTTAATGAATTTTAAAAAATAAATTTAGCGAAAGCGTGTTTCACATAGAAAAAGCAACAATTAGAGGCCTTGTTATCATTAATCACGAGTGTATTTTTTAAATTTAATATACTAATAGTAATAGTAATATTTAAAAAACCTCTGTGTACATTAATAATAAAATGTACTTAATTATTATATCGTCTTCGTTTTTAAATATAATATATTTTATATATCGGTGTTAATATCGAAATTTATTTTCGATTAGTCATTTTTTTTAATTTTTTAAACATTTAATTTAAATATTATGGTAAATTTTTTATAATTGTTGTTGAAAGATAATTATATATTTATTATTGTGTTGACAGTTTAAAAAAAGGTAAATTCAGTCTAGGCCAGACCGTGCGACATCAGCTTTGTTATTTTTTTTCACTTAAAACTATCTATAAGATTGCACTTATGCACCATCCGAGTAATAATAATCGTTAATTATATAAGTGCAATCTATAAGAATTAACTTCTGTGTTAAATCTTAATAAAAAATCATTTATTAATTAATTAATTAAAATTTTTAGCGCACAATTACCCTGTTATGCGGGATGTTATTTTAGTTATTTATCCCTAGTAACTTTGTAAAATTTAAATTTCAATAGTAATAAATATAAATATAAATTTATAATTGTGAAATAAAGTGAAGAAAATTTTTTTAAGGCGATTTTAATAAATTTGTTAATTAATTAATTAACTTATTACGCGGTTATAATTTATATAAAATGATTAATAATCAACTAACCAATTATTTTAATTTTAATTTTTTTTTAAATATAATTATCAATCAATCGACAACAATAAAACGTAAAGCTGGTGTACGACATCTGGCCTGGATAAATAGTTTATTTAAAGTCTAATTATTGAAATTATTTTTCGTTCTTACATTAAAACTAATTGTCATTAAATATTTCAATTACTTTTATTTTATTAATTGAATAGCTGCCGGCTGAGGGACAATCTAAGGTATTTGGGTTTTATAGATTTTTTTATTTATTACTTTAATAAGAGACAAATTTTAATGATAATGACTGATTACGAAATAAGATAAATCTAAAGTCTTTTATTATTAATATTACTTTTTTTTCCTGTTCTCTAATAAATCTACGGTATAAAAATTGTACAAGTTACGTCGTTGATGATGAAATATTATAATAAAAGCATAAAGAAATATATTATTTCAGTTCAACAATAAAAAATTTTTAAATGCAATTCAAAAGACTCTAGTATTTTTTTTTCTTTCAAAGGGACCATTTTTTGTTCTCTATCACTCCCGGGTGCATAAACTCTGTCCACAATTTCCCTCAACAAATGAAAACTTAAAAAAAATAAAAGCTGAGATTACTGAACTCCTTTTTTGTTTGAGAGGAAAATTTTCATAAAAATATCCAATGACCCCCAGTTAAATTAATAACTACAATTATTTAAATAAAATATGAATTTATATTATCAGTCAGTGTCTCTGGAGATGATTTTGTTGGTATAAAACCCAAAAATAAAAAAATCTAAATTGGCAGTAAAGAATGGACGTTGCGCACGGCGCAAAAATCTTTTACAGAGCAGCTGCATTCGGCAGGCAAGGATTCCCGGCCTCATATTTAATATGACCACGATTTTTAATATTTAATTTTTAGTTTTTTTTTTTCTCTATTATACACATTAGTAAAATTAAAACATACGACATTGAAGATGTCAGTTGAAGACACGATGACATTTAGACGTAAGTTGCCATCGAACCTGTTGGAATTGATGGTGTTTCATCAGGTCTTCCTTTTGGCCCATACTGACCAATGAATGATCCGTCTTCTGTGAAACGTCCTGTAAATTTCCAACAATCACAATTTAAAAATACTTTTAAAGGCAATAACAAAAAAATCTAAATACTCTCTATACCTTTATACTGATACGTCTACTTATTAGTAATCAAAGTTTTAAAAAATAAAAAATAATTGGAGATTAAATAAAATGATAAATAGCCCGTTAGTGCCTACCTTAGACTAACGTTGCAAATGCTTGTGAATTGGGCTCTGGTTTCCTTTGACGGCCGTATTGACCAATGAAAGACCCATCTTCATTCATACCTTCTGTTTTTTTTACAACGAAACGTAACAAAAACAAAAAAACAATACATTGGATGGATAAAAAAAATTGATAATTATGGTACCGATAAAAAAAAAAAATGATAAAATTTTGATGATTAATAATTTGGCAAAACTAATTTGCAAAAATAAAAATAAACGGGGATGACAAATGAACTTTAACTAACAAATAATGTAATAGTAATAAAGACAAAAGTACTACGGTGGTTTGTGGAAATTCAACTAAGTAAATAAATATTTTTCTAGGTCCAGAAAAGCATGTGCGTATTTCCTATATATACAACAATTATTATGTAATCTAGAATAATTATAACTTACCGGTATCGCCTTCGCCGTATTCAGCCATAGAGTCAGTATCAGATTCCGGATGTTTGCCGTCTTGATGAGACGATGATGCCAGGGAAGTGCGCCCGCCAGCAGATTTAGTATCCAGTGGTTGTGAGTACTCGTGGAATCCACCTTCTTCTGGATAATCACCACGTCCGGCAGCTAGTTCACGTTCATGTACCGCGTATTTGCCACCGCGGTTACGTTTTATTATGCAGACAATTATCAGCACCATTAGAAGAAAGACAATAGCCAGCATCATACCTAGGGTAAAAAAAAGTCCATTCGGCAGCCGAAACGGAAGTAGATTTTTTTAGTGTACATTCATTAATTAACTGTTAAAAATTATTATTATTATTTTAAAATTGTATTTAAGCTAAAGATTGGGCACGTGATCCAATTAGGACGATAGCCAAGAAGGAAAAAAAAAGCTAAAACCGATTCAATTATCTGAGAAAATCAGTTTTTCTTACTAATTAAACAGCTAGATTTTATGATAATTTTTATTTACTGTTCATTACTACGCTTTATTCAATTAGACTTTTTCCTAAACCATCTTTAAATAAATAAATTTAAATTAAGCTTATGAAAGAAGATTTCAGATGCAATAAACGAAAACTAGCCGTCACTTTCGAATTAAAAGTAAAGTCAGAAACTCAGAGACCGATTTGAATAATTTTTTATCTTAGGTAAGAGACGACAAAAAAATAAGTGCGCTAAGTTTGTAACAAAGCACGAAAATTTACCAGCATGAGGAAAAATACTAAAGTTAAATTTCTATAAAATTGACCAACAATAAATATCTAATTAAAATTACTTTTAATTAATTTAATAGATGAATATAAAATGATTTGTTTACTTACCAATAAACCATCCAGCTGTGGCGACATTTTCTTTTGGTTGTATGATTGGGCCCTCACTACTTGTTTCAATCTCTTGAGGTTCACTTTCAGTCAAGTAGTCACCATCAACAGCGACAATAGATACCACATAAATTTCACTGCTCAAAAGTCCTCTTATTTCGAGATCATCACTTAAAAATTCTTGCTCTGTTTCAAGTGGTATAGTCTCACCTCTGAGCTTATACTTTGCGAAGAAATGACTTCCTGGATAGCCATTAAGATTGCGTAGCCAAGTTAGTTTAATAGTAACGTATCCATTTTCTTTGGGTATAACTTGCCATTGGAATTGTGGCACATCGGGTTTCTGTGAGCTGCGAGTGTCGGCGTCAATGTAAAAGTCAACACCTTCACCAGCACGCGTTGTCGCGCGTATGTGTACTCGGTATTTTGTTTCAGGCTTAAGAGTTGCTAATTTGGCAGAAGTGGCCTCTGGATTATTGACGTGAGGTTGTCGCTCTAGCAAAGGACCGAGCGATGTGCCTTCGACGATCTGGTAATAAATTCTGTAGCCCGTCAAAACACCATTTGACTCAGCTGGTTTAGTCCACTTGAGGAAGAGAGCACTCGAGCCTAACGGGTAAGCGTCTAAACTCAATACAGTACCGGGAACGCCTTCAGGTGTATTGAAATTCAATATCTCAGATGGGGGACCGTTATATCTGCCATTGAATACTAAAATTTTAACATAATTTTTAGTGTAAGGAACGAATTTATCAATAATTGCGTTTGTTGTATTAGCACCGGGAATCGTTATTTCTCGCATTCCTTCCTCGGCGTCTCTCTCCGTCCATGTTTGAATTTTATAACCACGTAATTCACCTTTAACGGTATCTCGAGGAACTGGAGACCAAGACAGGCGTGCTTTTGTACTCGAAAGTACTTCTTCAACAGTAAAGTTACCCGGTGGCTGTGTCGGAACATCTTCACCAGAGTAACCAATAACTACCTTAGGTTCAGACCGCGATTCTCCTACCTCATTAATAGCAACGACTTTTATTTGATATCTTTGATACGTCGGTTGATTATCTATCACATAACGATTTATACGCCAATTTGAAATGTCCTTTCTCTCCCATTCTTTCCCGGGAATATCTTCTCTCCACATAACCCGATACTGAAATTTCGGTCCATTGTGTTCAATTTGCGGCATAACTGTCCAGGAGATGACAATATTATGGGGGTCTGTTCCATTGCCCATAACATTCTTTGGATTTTCGTAAGGTACATCTGGCAGAGTAGTGCAGACTTGGCTGTGTGGTGACGGTGTAGATCGACCGACTTTGTTTACAGCAATAACGCGGAATGTAAAGTTGGCCCAGGGTGACATCGGTGGATTATAAGTTTGTGAAGTACCGGGAATATTATCGTGAACGACTTCCCAAGAGTCGGGTGTAAAACTGGTGTTGTATTCAACGATGTAATGTGAAATAGGCGCTCGATTGTCACCCATAGCTACCCAGCTAATTCGTGCTGCATTTTCGTAGCACTGTATCCCTTGTAATACTGGAGCATTTGGCACGTCTTGGACAGTGAGAGTTGCTGAGGCTCTTGTTTCATCTAATTCTGTCTTGGCTACACAAGTATAAATACCAGAATCCAATTCAGTTGTTTTAGATATTGTTAGCGAGTTGTCACTTGTTTGTACAAAACGAGGCTCAATCTCAAAGTCTATTGAATTGTTGTTTCTCAGCCACTCGATTTCTAGCTCTAGAGTTGAATCCGTGATAGCATTACACCTATTGGTAGTGATAAAATATATATTATGTAGTAGTTGATATATAAGTATATAAATAGATTAATAAAAAAATAAATAATTACCTAAATGTTGCTGAAGCTCCTGCGTAAACTTCATAATCCTCAGGCTTGTCGGTTATTTTAGTTCGTTCTTTAACAACAAGTGTAGCATTTCTTTCATCTTGACCAAGTTTATTAGAAGCATGACAGGTATAAGCACCTGAATCAATAAAACCAACATTGGTTATCTTCAAATCACCAGAATCCAGAGTCTTGAACCGGCCGCCAGTTAATTCTTGCCCGTTGCGTATCCACTTAACCGCAGGTTTAGGTGCACCAAATACTCGACACGACATTATAATATCTTTGCCATCAACTGTCACAATGTCAGCCGGTGGTTGAGTTATTTCAGCTGGCAATGCCAATACATTGACATAAACATCTTTGTAAACGTATCCATGAGCATTGGTTGCGTTACAACCATAATTTCCAGTATCCTTTTTAGTTAATTGTCTGATAGTAATTGAATTTGTTGTTATTTCTCGTCTAGGATTGTCAGGTGCTTCTGCGATAGGTTTACCATTATAAATCCATTTTATATCCGGTTCAGGTACACCATGAGCTTCACATCTAAACGTAACACTTTCATCTTCCGCGGCATTTTCTATTTCCGGTTCAACAGTAAAGTACGGCGCTGACTTGACTTGTAAATTAATCGAGTATGAAATAGCACGTCCAACACCATTTGAAGCTTCGCATGTATAAACCCCCTGGTCTTGGAAATCAACGCGTTTTAATATCAACGATTTACCATAATTACCGTGCGTAATACGGTCAGATGTTTTAATACGTTCACCATCTTTACTCCATATTATTTCCGGCAGTGGTGTACCACCGAATATGCAATATAGTTCAGCTTTTTTTCCACGAAATGCTATTTCATTTTTACGAGTTACGTACTGTCTTACTGGTTCATGTTTATTGTGAGTATTTGAAGATCCACCGGAAATAACATTCAATAAAAATGAATTACCAAGTTTAAATTCATTACGAGCCTGACTTGTTGCGGCACATTTGTAGTAAAAGTCCTCAGAAACGTCATTTCTGGTGACATTGCTGAACCAGAGTGTACCTTCCGGATCAAGTGTCATTCGCGAATTATTAATAGACTTAATGGCACCCTGGTAGTCTTGAATTAACCAAAAAACATTTGGCTTTGGCCAACCATCGGGTGACGCACATGACAAATGAAACGGGTCACCCTCGTTAGCGGTCAGCGATTGTACTTCTTCCTCTTTGAACGCATTTAGCTCGGCTTTACGTACAAATACAGAGTTTGAGGTTGCTGTACCGAATTCATTTTTAGCGAAACACTGGTACTGTCCCAGATCTTCATCGCGCGGTTTTGCAATCACGAGACTTCCGCGACCAGGTTGTACTGATATACGGTCATCGTACGCAGCATAGTTAAAAGGTTTTCCATTTTTTATCCACGTATAGCTAAACATTAGAAAAAAAATACGACGTCAATATTTTAATAATAACATTGGTATAAAAATATCCCGAAGCAAAAATATAAATTTAATATCATAGTTATTTTATACATATATAAAATTTTTTTTCTTATTAAAAAAAATATTGTGGGAATATAAAAGTTTAGTCATACGATTTACTAAGGTCAATACGCAATGGATTTTTTATCTTTCTCTCTCACCCGGGCGTGGTAATTTTATACTCGAGACTATGAGGTCATCCAACTGATTAAGACTAGTTACTTAAAGCTTTGATGCATTCTCTCTTCCTCTCAAGTTAAATGTCGTGACATAAATGATGTTAAATATTATTATGATAATTTATCTTACATTTTTGTCTGCTAGATTAATTTATCGTAATGATTGACTCAAGAAAAATAAATAAATATAACGATAAGAATAAATATGTCAACTTACGCTGGCCCTGGTTCTCCCTCAGCTTCACATTCAATAACAAACGGCTTTTCATTTTCATTTTGCTGCGCTACTTGAAAAAGCAATTCATCTGTCGGTGGTTGTTTTATCATGCGCGGTGGTGATGAAACTGTAAATCATTAATTTATTAGTATTAATGTTATCTTTTCTACTTATAAATATAATTAAATTAACAATCAAACTGTTGAAAAACTACACTCATGTAATTATATATGTATGTGACTGATTAACAATAATCGACTATTGTTTATTTTTCAAGGACACACTTTCTAAAGTTTCTGTAGGGGAAAAAAACGCCTTTTAAAATTAGAGCTCTTAATGTCAAAATTACGCATTTCCTGATTAAAATTTTACATTTCATGTTTAAATAACATGGAAAAATATTTCAATGCATATTTTTGTAGAGAGCTAAATGCTTGACAAAAGAATTTTCTTATCAGTTTTTGATAAATTAAAAATTTCAAGTTTTTTGAGATCAAAGTTGAATTTATAGAATTTCTCTATTTTCCAACTTTAAGATGAAACAATCAGACTTATTACTAAATATTATAGAACGTCTTTTGTAGAACGATTTATTTCCAACAAATTATCCATTACAAACTTTTCAAAATTTCTGAATGCTCTTTAGTTCTTCGCATCCAAAATCAATCAGTTTCAAAAGTCGTATTATGGCTGAATTCATTTCTAAAGCAAATAACTAAAGAGCGTTGAAGAATTTCGAAAAATTCGTAAGAGATAAATTGTTGGAAATGAAACGATCTACAAAAAAGGTCTTATAGTATTTTTTCATAAGTCTGATAGTTTCACCAGAAAATTCAAAAAATGATAAAAATTCTATAAATTCAATTTTGGCTTCGAATAACTTTTGAAATATTAAGTTTATCAAAAATTGATAAGAAACTTTTGTTGTAGAGTATTCTATTCTCTATAAAATTATGTATTGACTTTTTAAATAGACTAAGTCTTTAACGAGTTAAAAAGTTCAAAATTCAAAAAATTTTTTTTCATGTAATTTAAATGGAAAATAGCAGTCAGGAAATACTTAATTTCGATATTAACAGACATTTTTTTACCCTACTGAAATTTTTGAAAGTGTATCCTTGCGAAATAAAAAATATTCGATGTTTATTTAATCAGCCTAATGTATATGTATATGCATATGTACATATTTAAATAGTAAGATATAAAATAAAGATGATGACAATAATGCAGCAAGGCAATATCACACTGATTAATTAATTAATTAATATTTAAAATACATATAATTAGGTTTATCTTGTGCTAAAAACTATAAACGATTATTAAGTGAATTATTAATTAAAAAAATGTCTTATGGGTATGATGATTTATATTAAAAAAAAAGAATAGCACGATAATTAAATGGATGACTCATGACTCATGAATTTAAATGTATATATGTATGATATTATTAAAGAGACATTAATTTTAAAAAACACATTTTCAGGAAGTTTTAATATTAATTGATGATTCATTAAGATAATAAGTAATGAATGTTGTAGCATCTTCTAAATGGTTCTAAATGATTAGAAAAAGCAAAGTAATTATAAAATCTACATCTCTGTCATTAATTGTCTTTCACCTTGCAAAAAGCCCGGTAATCGAACTATAATTCAAAATAAAAAATTTATTACTTATTGTAATTCAGTATTTCAAAACTTACATGTAGAAAAAAAAATATATATAATAAAATATCTAGTCATTTAACAATTAAATTTTAAATTTAGTTATGTCGGAGAAAAAAACTTTGAAAAGTCGATTGTTAGATAACTAGATAAAGTGATATTTCATACTATAAATTATCCAATAAAGTTATTAATTAATGAATTAATTAATTGAGTTTGTTACTTAAACTTACCAATGGCTGATGCGTAAAGTGCTGAGATTAATATAATAAATATTGAACACTTCATGGTCCCTTTATTGATGAAACTAAAATAAATAAATAAATAAGCAATCTATAAATATGTTAATTTAATTAAAGATACAATAGCAATTATTTAAATGCGTAATTAAATAAACCGGGTTCGATAAAATATTTTAATTGGATAATTTACTGTTTTGGAGTAACGGTTGCTACTGGAGACGCGTAAAAAGATGCAAAAAAAAAAAAATTACAGTAATAATGAAGAATCTTTTGTCTACAATGTAATGAGTATCATAAAGTACTTGTGTACTCAGTTACTAGTTACTGGTATAAAGTTTGATGTCATCAACCTAGAGTATTTTAAAATGAATGAGAATTGTTGAATCTACATTAACAAGTATGCAGAGGAAATATAATGACCACAAATATTACACACTGCATTTGTATGTACATATATCTTTATTATATGTACTCAGCCCGATTGTGTAATATCAGAGTAAGACTTAAGAGCTTGGCATGGATTTAAAACACGCGGATTCGTTGATGAAACAGGTAGTTTAGTTCTCTTTTGATGATCTCATCCAATCTCATTTATATCGCGGTTAAATTTTATGCTAAACGGATGAAATGACAGCATGGAATAAAAATAGATTTATATATAAAAGTTTTATACATAAATTTATATACTATAATAAATATTTAACTGATAGTGTTATCAAAAAATGATCAGTCATTAGGTAAAATATGTTAAAAATCGAAATATATATACATATATATAAATATGTGTATATATACATGTATAAACATTAAACACGACGGAACATGATATCGTAGGCTTGGCAAACGGTCACACCCGACAGTAGCATTGATCGAGAATACTGTCACTGGAATCTCAACACATTTAGACATGAAATAAAAAACTTTTTCGGCTGTTATTTGAAAGAGGATTTATCAATATTATTATGAATAAACTCACCGTTTAGTAAGTTAATTTTAAAATGGTAAAAAGCACTACTTCAATAATGTATCACCATGTCATTGTTAAAAAATCCACTGTTTGATTCAACAGTACCGTACGTTATGGAGTATAGATGATGATATGGGTGTCTCACTCGCGGGGATTTCGGTCTTTCTACACGCACATATACTTATGTACTATGACGAATCATGGAAATATATGTATAGAGAACTACTGTGTAAGTGAACGTGTTTAGAATTACACATACAGCGGATCCAAGACGCGAAGCCCCTCCCGGGATCAGCGCGCCAGTCGATGTCACTATTTTTTACGCTGTTACGAATGCCATCTTTTTATGAATACGAGTACTACTGTTTCGATCAAGGTAATCGGCATGGAGACTTTAGACTTCTAAAGTCTCCATGGTAATCGGTATAATCGCTCGGTATGATTAATAATCGCTGGAAAAAATTTTCAATTAAAAATTAGACGTCAAAATAATAAAATTAGATTTTTATTTTTAAACTTTACCTTGACAATTAAATATTAGTGTCACTTTTTTTAAAACTACGAAGTAAAGTATTAGTATCCAGCCATCCAGCCGATGTATTTGAAGGAAAAATTATTTTATGACAGATAGTTATTTACTTTTTTTACTAATCGATGAATTGATAGTTCGATTATGATTTTAATTTAAAACTGGAGGAGAGGACTGAATATTGGTGTTCTTATTCTGTAAATTTACTTATTTTTCTTAATGTCATAAACAATGATGGATGTTAATTATTTTAGAAGCAATAAAAAAAAGTTTTAATTGTTTTTTCACACGCGGATCTATAAAAAGTAACTTTTCAGAGGAAATTTTTTAAAAAGACCGCCAAGTATTGATTTTATTTGTAATTTTAAAATTCGTTAAGACTGCGGTATACTAAGCTGGTATATATTACCCCCCTCTTGCACTATTACGCAACACTTGTGATAAATTTGAATTTCTGTACATTTTCAATGAGTGTGAATGTAGCAGACATGAGTCAATTTAAATTTTAAATAAAAGATTTAAAATGAAATTTAAAAAAATGCGCGATCTGATTTTTTAATTATTTAAATACGCAATTGATAATTTTTACCCTAGTTACATTTTATTTATTTATTCTAGAATTTTAAAAATTTTCAATTGTCAGCTACGTTCACACTCATGAATAATTGCCGCGCTTTGAAAACTAAAAACGCGCTCACACGACAGAAATGAGAACTAAATCTTTGAGGTAATTAATTAATTAATTGATTAATTGTAATAATAATAATTATGAGTGTTAATCAGCAGGCATGGGACATTTTATAAATTTCAAATAAAGAAATTTAAAGAAATGCGCGTACTGATGTTTCATTGATCTAAATATGCATTTTTAAATTTTTATTCTACTTACATTTTATTTATTTATTTGAAAATTTGGAAAATTCCCACTCGTCAGTTGTATTCACTCATAATAATTGATAAAGTATTTTTATGAAAAATAAATAAATAAATAAACGTCTTCTTAACAACATTGTAAATTTTATTTATAAAATTTTCCTACATTTCAACAATAATATACATTTTTAATTTATATTAATTTATTCTTTCATCAAAATATTATTTGAATATTATATATATAATTTACGTATTGACAATTTACGTTATTTAAATTTTTTTAATATACAGAATACTGTAAAAATAAATCCACTAATTTGCACAATTTTGAATTAAAGAAAAGTTTTCATGATTTATTTATAAATATTGATTAATTGTTTGAATATAAACTTAAGGTCATTGTAAGAAATAATATAAATATTTTAAATTGGAAGAAGCAATCGTTGATTTTAATGAAATTGATCCCTAAAAATTATTTAAGTAGATGTCAAGTCTTTCGTACCACGTGTAAATTCATCATTCGTTTAATTAAATCTTTGTTTGTATTAAAAACAATTTAAAAAAATTATCTAAAACCCCGGCCATTAATTTTACTAATAAAAACTGATCCTGAAGCTAGCAGACAGTTGACAACTTTCGGATGTTTTTCATCAAATTAATTAAGAAAAAAAATAAAAAAAAAATATGCACATGTAGAAAATTTCAAAAACTACATGTGCAATTTTTTCAAATATTTTTTTTTCACAATTTATCATATAAAAAAAAATCAAAAAATTATTAGACGTCGGCTAATTTCAGTATCACGAACTACAGATTCAATAATTAAAATAAAAAATGATCTATATCTTGTAAAATAAAAATGCTATTTAATGAGCACTTAATGCCGTACATGGCGAGTAAGTTTGAAATATGTTACCGTATTTAATTAAAGTAAATATCGTTACTGCGCCGACCAGTGACCCAACCTGGGTAGCGACTCCAGTGTAATAAAGTCCACGTCCTGGATCACGACGGAACAACGTCGTGATTCCCATTTTAACAAAACCTAGCAAACCTTTAAGTACAATCCACAAAACTACGACTAATAATTCACCAGCCCACGTGCCTTGAAGTGGCGGAGTCGGTGATTCAACAGCCAAGTACATAACAAAACTAGAAATTACTAAAATAAGAGCTGTAAGTATTGTAAAAAGTCTTTCGGACTTTGGAGGATTCCAAATAAACCCAAGACACATCGACAGTGGACTTGCCATCGATGACAGTGTGACTGTTAAATGATAAGCGACATTGCCGTAGGGTAAACACGCATATGATTGAATACTCGGCAACGTACTGTGATCTAAGAAACAAATAATTCCCATAATTGTTAACAAATATATGTACATTTGCTTAGACATGCTCCACCCCGCAGTTGTCTTGTAACTTGGCGGCGCAGTTGTCTCCGTTGGCAGTGTCTCCATACAACCTGGTGGCTTAACTCGCTCACCACGTGCTGAAGGTAATTTATTTAAACCGACAAATGATATAAAACTTAACAATAATATCGTTCCGAGTATGACAAAAAATATCTCCGTTGAAAATCGTGGCTCGGGATGAATTTCTTTCAACTTCACTTCAGTGTCACCAGGCTGGGTGACGTTTCTGCATTCTGAATTACCACCTACTCCTTGTATCAATGCTATTGTGCTTGGTAAAAAACCACTAAGACCCTCGCCAACTAAATAAGATACTAAATATATTTCACGATAGTTTCGCATATATGGGATAAATAATACAGAGCTTGTACATCCTACAACGGCTGTCAGATACATTAAGCCAAGTAACGCTGTCGAATGATCGGTATCAAATATCGTTGACGTGAACTTGTACGTCAGTGACATTGCATAGATTGCTACAGTTGCTGTACCGAGTAGACCATAAATTATGTAGTGATCTCGAGACCATGATGAATATCTGAAGAAAATAAAAGTTCATGTAATTATGCTGTTCAGTATAATTGATAAATAAGTAGATATTTATATGAGTGTAAATGTGGCTAACTGGCAGTTTTTTAAATTTTGAGTAAATAAATGGAATGCCAGTAGAATAAAAATTTAAAAATGAGTATTTAGATAATTTAAAAAGATGTGATTCCAAAGTTAGCAGACAATTAACAATCGGATTTTTGTTTCAATGAATAAATTATTAAAAAAATAGAAAATAAAAATATGCACTTGTAGAAAATTTTAAAAACTACAGGTGTAATTTTTTCAAATATTTTTTTTTATAATTTATCATATAAAAAAAAAGTCTCAAAATTAATAAGCCTCGGCTGACTTATGATCTTGAAGTTAACAAACGTCTAATAATTTTTAGATTTTTTTTCAAATGACAAATTGTGAAAAAAAAAATATTTTAAAAAATTGCACATGTAGTTTTTGAAATTTCCTACATGTGCATATTTTTATTTTTTATTTTTTCATAAATGATTTGTTGAAAAATAAATTAGAATTGTTGATTGTCTTGTAACTTCAAAATTATGGCTGACTTCAGTATTATTTTATAAATAATGACTTACTTGGCATATAAAGTGTAGAGTATCGGTCCCAAATTAGCTATTTGCACCAACATTACCATGTAAGTTGGCAGCTCCCATTTTTCAGGAGCTGATTGAACAAAAAGAGGCAATTGCACATAAATACCATTAACTCCGATCCACGCTCCAATACCGAACATGACAGCCAGTCCATCGACTATCAATTTTCTATTACTTAATTTATGCGATAAATTAGTCATGATTAAAATAAATTATCTACAATTAGAGTTATATCACAAGAGCTTGCCGATGTAAGTACAGTTCTTCAGAGCTTGTCAGTTTCTAATATCATCAAACGTTATCTTTCACAGCCTTACGTTTGTAATTAAATGATATAAATTAAGTTAATGATTTTTATTGTACTTCTAATCCAGTTTGTACACAATTATATCCACGTACCTCATGATTGGAATGTTTCGTTGATGATAATTATTTTTTTAAAATTACTTTTATTATTTACAATTGTTCTCTTAAATAATTATCTGCTTCGTGTTACATCAGATTTTTAAAGGTTGGGTCTTCTAAATTGTGTCAAATGTCAATCAATATATATAGATATAGATATATATATATATATACATATATATTTTTTTAATACTATTGACTTTGGTTATTAATAATCGCGTATTGTTAGTAATTTCTTTTGTTTATTGATGAATTATATTTTTTTGGAGCTATTTTTTCGAATTTAATTACTTTTTTTAAAATGAACTCACACAGCCAACAGTTGGTACTAAAGTGATTCTCATGGCACCTTCTTACTATATGTATATATATGTATGTAAATATACATATAGAAAAAGCGGGTTATTTAAAATCAGCTACGTATATAAATGTCGACATACATACAAGTGTATGTAAGATATAAATGAAATATCTTTACTACTGTACGCGTGCGCATAATTACAAAAAATGAGTTGGCTACTTTTAATCACTTATTACTTAAATCATTCAAAACAATAGAGATAAATGTTATCTATTACAAATAAAAATTTTAATATTTTAGTTAAAAAATTAAATTTTAAGAACGTATACTGGACATGAGACTGAAGTTAGCCGACGTCTAATAATTTTTGGATTTTTTTTAAACGATAAATTATAAAAAAAAAAATATTTAAAAAAATTGCACTTATAGTCTTTTTAATTTTCTACATGTGCATTTTTTTAGTTTTTTTTTTTTCAAATTTAATTGTTCAGAATAAAATGATAAAATTTTTAATTGTTTGCTAACTTTCGGATCATCTTCCAATCATACTGGACACTACGTAAACATTAGATGAACCCCCTGCATAAGAAAAATGATAACAATTATCGAAAAACGTGGTTTTGGAAAAAGTTACAGGCTTTTATTTATTAATATACATAGTGTCATCCTTCTCAATCCTTTCTCACCCTTCCGCTGCTCTTGGTTTAGCTCTAGGAAAAAAATTACCCTGAGACTTTGCGAGGTTTTTTCTGATAGACGGCACCATAAGAAATAAAAACGTTCATATTGTGTGGAGTTATTTCTAACAAGAGTCTCGCAAGTTCTTGTGGTAGAAAAAAAATCGGATTAGAGATCTTCAGGATAGTAGGATGAAACAGGATAGTTATTTAAATGGTAAATAATAAAACTCATTTTTTGAATATAGCAAGAATTTTATAAAAGACGAGGCAGACTCACAGATGGTTTAATAGTTAATTATATGTTATGTATATATATATGAATGAGTGTTTTAAAAATTATTTTTTAAGTATTTTATGTGTCATGTATAAATTATTTATGCTGGAAGTCGCATGTGGAGAGAATTACAAGTAATGTGTGATTATTTTAATAATATTTTATAATTATTTTCATCATAGAGCCGGAAAAAAATAATGTAGCTTACGGTTTTTTATTTATCATTTTTTAAATTTTGATTTCTGGTCGTTTGGATAAATTTTTATGTTCACTCTCATTAATCCTCTTTCAAATAAATTTAATTACAATTAATATATATCATTTAAGGTATAATTTATAAATTTATCTCTCATACCAAATAAATACATGTATATCTAGTTACTTATATGTTTAATTTCATACGTAACTAAATATTTAAAGTAAGTTTTTTTAAATTTTACTGAAAATGCTAATTGATTCTTTATCATTATTCATTATTTTATCTTTCGAATTTTAATCAATTCATTAAATTTACATTCAATACTTTAGTATAGAGTAGTGTTTTTTAGTTTCTTTGTTCAAAGGAATGTAAAATATATATTCAGTCGTGTTCATTATATTGATAATTTATTTTAAAAATTATTGTTTCGTAAGTGGAAAAGAGATCTGATGAAATTTAAAAGATTTAAAAATTTAATAGAAAAATTCGTGACTTACAATAAAATAGTGGATAATTGGAATGTATATATATATACATATATGTATGTAAGTATTGACTATCGTCATTCGTTAATAATTTCAAAGTAAATAAATAAAATATAAGTTTTTTTTTGTATTGTGTAAATAATCAATAAATGAAATTCGTAGTTGTGAGAATTAGGCTAAAAAAAATAGTAGTAATTATAATTACAATCAATAATTAAATATAAACATATATCTAACAGTTATTATTTCTATTTTATAATATATATATATTTATAACCCACAATATTATTTTTTTAAATAGAAGTTAATAATTAAATACTTTAATAATGTGTTTACTCTTCACTTCCTCTTTAGGATTATCGATTTCGTTTAAAACTTTCTCTCTTTCTCTACAATAATTTCCTTGCAATTTATACTAACGATAAATATATCCATATTTTTAAAGTATATATGTATATATTTCTTTAGTGCTCTTGAGAAAATGAATTTAAAAATTTAGTGATGAAATTAAAATTACGTATACCCTGTTATAAATGAGTAGATATTAAAGACATATCCCATCATAATATAATCATTTATTTTTAATATAATATAATATAATATATATTCATTTATATATATTAATAGTCGTAAGTAATAATTTTTATTTGTTTCATTTAATTTATTAAATTGACAATCCCAACGCGTTTGGCCAGTGTTTTTTAAAATAACATGAACTTTGCGCTGATATTTTCAAGTAAAATATAATACCGTCAATCATATACCATTTTATTTTTTATATTCATTACAAAAAATATGTTTACAATTTTATTTATTTGTATTTGTTTATTTATTTACTATGTATTCATTTTGTTACGCAGAGTAACAGTAAATATGTATTGATAATCGGACGTAAAAAGCGTGAATAAATAAACGCCAGCATTGAATTCCTGTCGATCGATAATTAGAATAAAAAAAAATTAAATAAATAACGATGAAAAAAAAATATTTATCTCTCTCACTCATTTCCTCTTGTATCACAATTTAAATAATAAAAAATTTTACTTTTTATTTTTAATAAATTCCAATTGTCTTTAAAAAAAAATATAAAGGCTGCAACAAGTTTTACAGAACGTTATTTAATTTTTTAATTATTTTGTAATAAGTAAAAATAATAATAATAATAATAATAATAATAATAATAATAATAATAATAATAATAATACCCGATGAAAAAAGTTTTTGTCTAATTATATATAATTATATATAATCATATATGAAGTTATATATAATCATGCATGATTATATATGGGGTCATATATAATTATATATGACCCCATACATAATTAGATCTGATCATACCTGGCTGTTATTAGCCCATATATAAGTCTATATATGATCAGATCTAATTATATATAAGTTTATATATAATTAAATATGTTTATACTTGGCTGGTATATTTCCATATATAATCATATATAAGTCTATATATAATCAGATCTGATTATATATGACTCTATATATAATCAGACATGATAATACTTGGCTGTCAACTCATTAATGATAATAGAGTGACATTCTAGAAATAATAATTTCATAAAAAATTATTTATAAACAAAACAAAGCGTGACTTGGTTTCATTTGTGTCTGCGTCTTGCAGATAAAATATCTCTAACAATAGATAATGAAGTTTGAAGTATATTAATAATGATAATGATGAATGAAAAATGTAAGAGAAAGAAAGTGAGAGAGTGTATGTCATTATATAGTATCCTTCATACTTAATCAGTTTTCATATTGAAGTGAAGGCTGGAAACTTGGAAAGCTTACTGGGTAATGAGCACAAGTCCTCGTTATGGAATAAATTTAAGTTTTATGTATACAGAAATATATATATGTATATGCATATAATTAATAGCAAAGCGCATTGGCTCCGTTATAAACTAACGATGATATTATACATCTATTCATTGTTATCACTATTATTATCATTATCATTATCATTATCATTATCATTATTATTATTATTATCAATATTATTATTATTATATAAGAGTATTCAAAGTGACTGGATTATAAATTTTTTTTTTTATAAGATATTGTATCGAAGCTTTGTACTGCTACAAGATATATATGAAGGCCCGGGCTCATATATTTTTTTTCTATTTAATTATGTATCGTTCTTTTCATTAAAATAGAAACAGTGCTCTCTGCATTATTACAGCTCTTGTGAATAATTACTATAATGCAAAAAGGACTAAAGAATATGTGCGATTGTCTTAATGCAAAAAAAAAAAAAAAATACTGGCCAACTTATTAATTTATCTGCGTGTAATTAAAACAAAGTTACATTTTATTAAATCGAATATGCTACTTTTAAAATATTTAAATTTAAAAATTTATATAAGTATTGTGCATTAATATAGTAAAAGAGATTTTCCAGTTTTAATAAATAATGAGAGCTTAAAATGAATTTATAGCCGCTCATGATACGGATTATAATTATTTTTTTTGTACGTTTGTGGAGTTTATGTACTTTGTGTGGAGAAGCTTTGTAAATATCGACATATGAGAGATTAGTTTACAACATGTACACACGTATATATTTATATACATATATATTTGTAGCAGACTCGTGAAAATTGTTCAAGCAGGGAGTGCGCAATATGTGCATACGCTTGATATATTTTTTATTTTAGAGTTAATTAATTATTTTTTCTTTATTTGTATCCACTAGAGATCGATATATTCATATCATATATTGTATAGTCTATAATATGTATAAGTATATTAATATATAATTATTAATTGATAATTGTAGGTACAGATTTGTATTATTATTATTTTTATTATTTATTTGTTAATGCATAACGATTTTTCGTGTTTACGTAGAGAGCTTGCGTCGACTGTACTGTGCTGTTCAGTTGGTGATGACAAAACGATAGATCCTCAAGCTCTCGGAACTTTAGGATTAATTGGATTATTAATTAATTGCATGCTCCTGGCGTCACGTATACACAAGTCTACGTAATCACGAAGACACCGCGACCGCAATGAAGATTATTTATTAGTAGATATGTACAAAGTATACAGACTCTCTGCTAAATTACTACATAAGAGTTTTTGGATACTTATGACGCTGCTTATGATCGTGTTTACACACTGGTTATTAAATTATTTTTAAAATTATCTGCTACCATAATTTAAATGCATAGTAATTATTTTAAGTGTTTAAAAGAAACGTTAATTAATTTAATGAACGAATTCATGCTGACGAATAAATAAATTGGCATCTAATTGATGAATATTTTTTATTCGATATAAATACGGCGATTAAAACGATTATGAGAACGAAAAGATGCAAATAAACTTCCGGTTAATTTCCGCGACGTATGGGAAAAGTTAATTGATGGTGAAAATAAAAAGTTTGATGAATTTGTTGTTTACTGAGAGAATTTTACACGAAAATAACAATTTGTCAGATTGTTGACGCAAAACGTAAATTTACAGCTGTCAAAAAGTTGACAGTAAATTATAACGTCATATGGTGAGTGTCTGAGTGTCTGATCGATCTACTGCCAGCGATTAAAATTTGAGTTTAATCTACTCCGAGTTATCGATGGCGTTGAAAAAAATTTAAATAAAAATCTGCAAATGCTCAATCAAACAAAAATAAAATTGTTTATAATTTTATACTGGATTGGTAGCGTTTGTATCCACTCTACACCTTTACTGTAAATTCCTCTTTTAAATTTCTTAATTATTATTATTATTTAATTACGATTGTTATTCATTACATACCTATAGTAAGAATGAATTCTAATTATAATTGTCAATCGATCATAAGATATAATTTAAACGACCGTTTATACGTAGATAAGTGAAAAAAGTCTTTTGTTATATATATTTTTATATCAGAAGAAAAATATATAAATTAAATTTATTTTTTTGTTGTCGAGAGAAATTGACAAGTAGATAGAAGTGTAATCGGAATGTCAATCTTATTATTATAGTTGTTATTATTATTATTATTGTTATCAATGAAATTTTTTTGACCTCATTAGAGTGACTACTATTTGAAAAGGAAAAAAAAAATTGTTTTCCAACATTCCGATTGACGACAATCAACTTGTCTATTCAATTCTCAAAGCATGTCACTCCTACGTGCGGCCATTTTGGCTGCCCTGGAGGCCAAAGCCCCGAGAGAGCACACGAGCCCAGCAAGAGTTTCCCACAGAGTCGGCCGACGTCTCTTTTGATTAGCAGCCTGACCACGCCAGTATGAATCCGTAAATCCTGGAAAGTTTCGTGAGTATCCCCTACAGTTGTAGCTGTTGTTATTGTTATTACTGTTATTATTAATATTATGATTATTGTAATTACTACAGCTATTGTTAATATTGTCTACAGGTTCAGCGTAGCTGGATCGTGATCGTGGCTGCTGCTTGACAACACCACGTCCTTGTCGTGGATCCCTCTGTACACGCGGCGGACTGTATCCGTTGTCACGACAACGGGATCTTGAGTCCGAGTCACGTCGCATCTGTTGCTGAATTTGGACATTACTCAACCGACGGTCCATTAAATTAACAAGATTCTGGTGCAATCTCTGGTCGTTTTCCTGTATAACTGGCAGCTGATGAGCACTGCGTCTTGCTGGGCTGAAATGCTCGCCGGATCGATTGACTTCCGGTAGCACTTGTCAGGCGTATTCGGTGTCCGTTGAGGCGGATCTTTCCAAAGCACCGGCGTGCGGTGAATGTTGGCTGGTAGGCGGTGGAACTCCTTGGACCGCTTGTTGCTGTTGTGCTTGAGCGTAAGCGAGGCTCTTCTGGTAGCTAAACAATTGACGTTCGAGACTGTAATTCTCGGCTTGAAGCGCAGCTATTTCACGTCTCATCTGTTGGTTATGTACACGGCAGACATCGTCGTATTTGTGGTAAGTAGCTTGGAATAGTAGATGACTTTCATTCCACTCGAGTCTGACCCTCAGTTGACCCTTGTCCGATAGGAAGGGACAGTGGTCGTCGTTAACTTCATTGACTCCGAGACTTGTTTCCATTATGATACCTTCGTCAGCTGGCTCTTGAGGATAGTATCGACTAAATGGAGCTCCGGGTAATAAAATCGTCTCGATGTCCGGTTCATCGCCTCGTATCAAATACGCGGACCAACTGATGTACCTCAAATGATTACGCGGCACGTTATGTATGTCTTTGTAGACCAAATGAAATCTAACAGTGTCTGAGTGTAAGTCAGCGCGCACTGTCCAAGCCTGCTTGTCACGGTCATAACAAGGCGCTGCGGGTAACATTGTTGGTCCGAGTGCTTGAACCGCGACCTCGGAAAATGTACGTGCCTCAATCATTTCCAAAGACACACGCAGCGTACCCTTGTGAGCGATATCCGACCAACGGACTCGAGTATGCCAACCGTAACCTCTACCCTCTGCATCTGACAGATCATCAATTTGACCTGACTCAATTCTTCTCTCACCCTCTCCCAGCACCAGGCTGTATCGCACACGGCAGCGATGGTCGAAACCCGTCAGCCGTATTAGATAGACACTCAATTTACCTTCAGAACGTGGCTCGTCTTCCTTGTTGCCTTGCGGATAAATTGCCAAGTTCCAATCGAATCCACCGAATGTAAAATAGCTTGTCTCTAATTTATTTGACTTAGAGTGTCCTGCTGTAAACATCCCAGTGGGAAGTCGTACTTCTGCTGAAAATACCGTCCTAACGTTTGCCATCGATAGTTCCAGCTGAAACTCTCCATTCGGGTCGGCAAAGTTTCTGCTGTACAAATCCGATACGGGTATGTAATTTCTGTTCCCTTGAGCCGGTGCATCATAGGTAAACTTAACTCGTTTGCCAGAGAAACCCTCGTTGACGGAAAAATGCTCTCGATTTAGCAGCGTGAATGTGAAGTCAACGTAAACACGAAGACCTGGAGCTGCTCCTCGCCAAACTAGATATACTCCCAATACCTGTTGATTAAAATATTTATTTTTTATTAATAAAAATACTAATAAAAATAATAAATAATTGTAGCAATTTAAACCGCGAAGCGTTAAAGTAACTTTAAATAGATTTAAATAAGTTAATGATATGAAAACTATTGATTAATATGTATATCCTAAGTCTTTCGTGCTCATTAACTCATTGACAGAAATTACCATAAATTTGAATAGATTATATAGCTGACGGTTTAACTCAGTTAATTTGTTAACAGGCCAGCACTTAAGAACGAATTAAGATATAATCTTAAAAAAATAAGTATAATTTTTATCGCCATTTAAAAATAGCATAAAATCATATAAGCTACTTGCAAGTATTTTAATTAAAAATTAATTACTGATGTTAAATAAATAATGTCATTACTACGGTGATTGTTGTGAAACAGCGGTAATAAAAGTTAAAAGCTTTCTCCCTATCTTACGTCTCTTGTTTTGTGATTGGCCTGATGCCATCTAAAGGTTTTATTTGAAACAATAATCAAATAAGTAGACGGAACAGAAAGAGGGTTGAAAAGGCAAAGGGTAGATTTTAACTTTTGTGATGGTAGGTTTTAAATAACCAAGTAACATCATTAAATTATTTTATTTAAAAATTTAAGTTAACAATTACGGACTTAGAAAATTTATTTTATTAAATAATAACAAAAAAAAAAATAATGATTCCAGAGATGAGTACTCGTAAGAAGCTTATGGTTTTACGTTATTTCCAGATAAAAAAAAAATATTTATGGTTTTTTTATGCTGCGTCAAGAAAAGCTTGGATTACATATTAATTAATAAATAATAATTTCCAAGTAAAAAAATATAATAAGCTTAAGTAATATTAAACCTTGTCTCCGCGTGAAAAAGCAACTGCCCATCTTTGAAATCCACAAACAAGTTCTTTGCTGGTGACGTCTCTCTCAGGATCCCGTACAACGCTTCGGGTTACCACAAAAGAGAAGACCCGCGTGCCACCGCGATCTGGTAGCTGCGCGAATCTGTACAACAGAGCCATCACCGCATCACGAGATTAAACTTCCAACTAAGTTTCCCTATTTCTTTTCCCGGAGCTTATTTTTTATCAACCTCTTTCCAGTTTCTTCGGCTGTCACATGCACCTGGAAAAATAAATTTAACTTTAATTAAAAATTATTGATTATATCTAAATATTAATAAATATATAGAATTAATTCGGAGTAAATATGGACTTTATTTATGTCAATTCGAATTTACTCCGTCACTCGGAGTTCTGGATTTTGAAAAAAGTCACTCCACACACGAAGAGATTAGAGATTTTTTATGATCCTAGTTAACAGATAATTAACAATCGTTGGATTTTCTTTATCAACAATCAATTATAAAAAAAAAAAACTAAAAATATGCACATGTAGAAAATTAAAAAAACTACAAGTGCAATTTTTTAAAATATTTTTTTTTTTATAAAATCGTTTTGGAAAAAAATTCAAAAAATTATAAGACGTCAGCTAACTTCAATGTCATGATTTTTTTTTGGTGGAGTGGAGAATTTATATGAATTTCAGAGAATTTCACGCTAAGAGGATAAAATATATAAAAAATCATCCACTCCGGATTTAATCCGCGTTCATTCCGCAAATTTTTCGCAGTGTATTAACCAGAATGTGGTTTTGTGTTAATATTATTAAATAATCGTTTATTAATTAATTTGTAATAGTAATATAGAAATGTATCAACGATATATAACAACTGACTAATGAAATTGCTCACGTCAACAACAATATATGTTTATCAACTTGTCTGACAGTTTTACAACCAATATACATGCTATCTTCACTGCAATAATTCAGCATGTAGGTTAATATTGATTTTATAAGATATAAAAAAATAAAGAAAAATAAAAATGTGAAAAATATAAAAAAAGAAACGTCTAAATCACAAAGTAATTTATCAGGTAATTGGATAGCGGCTGATAGTGGTAGTTATATTTTTTTTATTCATTATTATTATTTTTTTTTCAATTTCAACAGGGTTAAAACTCAGTTATTGCTTATACAAGTAGCTATTGATTTATTTGTTTTATTATTATTTTTTTTATATACTGACTGTATAAAATCTTCAAAGGTGTCACAAAATATTACATTTGCTATTCACCATCCGACGCGTTTGCTGATACTCCAGCATCATTTCTACTATCGATTTTATTGTAACGAAATCCAATCATGTTTCAACACAAAGACTCGGAAGCTTCGAAGCTACTTTGTGAGATGCATCGTGAGTGGGGTTTGAGGTTCAATAAGACCCAGCAGTATGAAGCAGCAGTAGCTGCGTTTGAGAGATCACGAGAAGAAGCCGGCGATGATGATCCAAGAACCCTTCTGGGCTTAGCCGAGGCATTAGTTAACTTGATGAGGTACTCTCAGGCAGATATTATCTCGGAAAAATGCTTACAGATGGGTATAATATTTTTTATAGTATTAAATTATGTGCGAGCTTTTTTATAACTTTATCTTTGTTCATAATCATTTTTTAAATGGATAAAAATTACCGCACTGTAAAAAAGTTTGGTGTGAAAATTACACGTATTGCTTTAAAAATTTTTACACCAACCGTGTAAATGTGTTGCATATTTAAATGTTCGAACTACTATTCGATATCTAAATAAAATTAATACACGAAAAATCGAGATAAAAAACGTACGAATTTTTTTTATGCTGTCGATCAAACTTGAAACAGGAAGTAGAGCCTTCAAAAAATTATCCTGCACTATAACTATTGTGAGTATAATATTTTTTGTAGTGTAGCATAATAATTTTTTGGCAACTAAACTTCCTGTTTCAAGTATCAAAATCTGTTTAATATCATTTGTTGCTCATTAATCAAAATTATAACGAGTAACATGGAATGGCGTAAAAAGTAGATTACACGGATGTACACCACTCCGGTATTTCACTCTACACGACCTGCAAAGTTCTCGGTGGCCATTTTCACACCAAAATTTTTTACAGTGCACAACTTTTAAAATTCATAGTCAACTTGTGTAATAATTTAAATGATTACTGAAGCACCGGAGAATTATCTCGCCAAGTGGATGAGGATAGAAACATTGTACAGGATTGGAGAATTTTCGAAAAGTTTGATACTAGCTTATCAGGCAGGACACTCGTGTCGCTATCCATTCGAGGATGCAATTCATCGTGCTAATGAGACCGTCGAGGATTGCCTGGGTTATAATACGCTGAAGGATGTTTTGGTGGCTTTACTTCCTTGGATGAAGAAGTTGGAGAAGCGGCGCAACGACCTGATATCTAAGTTGTCGGAACTCAAGGATGAGTTTGAGGGTACTTATGTCTTAAAATTTAACATCTTGATTCAAAGTTTTATTACTCAGTACTTTGGTATCTGCCTTATTTATAACTTACGAAATACTCCATGATAAAATTTTATTACTTAACATTTAATTTATATTTTTTAAGGTATAGATCAAGATCATTCTCGATTTCCATCTAATGATCCAGTTTACCAACGCGAGTATCGTAATAAAAAATTCAATGACATGTTAACACGCAGGTATCTTGAGACACTGGCAGTTGACAAGTTTTTCGTTGAGAATTTATTTAAAAATCCGGGTTTTAAAACGGCGAATAAAGAGGCGAGCCAGAGGTTACTTACTCTGGCACAAGAGCTCGTGACAGGATCAAATAAAGTAATCGAGGTTAATCGTCTTCGAAAGCCACTTTACGTCTATTACTTTAGAAACAGGATTATACCATCTTCTTTGAAACGCGCAAATCTAAAAGATAAACAACTGCGTAAAGATAATATTGTTATCGAGGCTAATTCACTGCTGATGAGGCTTCACAAAGCACGCACGCAACGTGACTATAAAAGTTTTTTTATGTATATATATTTGATAATTTAAATACTATAGATTAAAGTTCAAATAGATGAATGAAAATATTGAAGATATTTAAATAAATAATTTTTAGGTACGTTGATAGAGTTAAAAATAAATTTGATTCGTATAAAGAATCCATGTTTCCGATGAAAAAAAAATGTTTGGACGAGTTATACAGAATAATATCACGAGCATACATTGATGCAAGAGACGTGACAAGTATTAAAGATGAGAATGAAAAGATAAGATACTTAAAACATCATCTTGGTTTGCGCGAAAGCACGTTCCCAACGGACAGCGATCTCGGCTGGGTACCATACAGTCTTCAAAGCCGGAAAAAAGCCCCAGAAGTGTTCAGAAAACGCCTGGCAATGGCATCTGAGCCACTGGAGCTTGCGTGGTTGTTTCATGAATTTGCTAAGCTTCATGTTGACATGCGACTTCTTGATGCCGGTCGTTATTACGCGAAAAGGTCACGAGACATGGGCTTGCAAGCGCAAGACGACAGATGGGTATTAAATGCCAATCACTTGCTCATGAAAATTGCAATTCATTCGAGGAATAAAAATGAAGCTCGCGATGCTGCACTCCTGGCTTATTGGTGTGCGAAAAAAATAGGCCTGGATTATTTAGTGGACTTTTACAGGCGGTTGGTTGAATTCATCGAAGTTGCTGATGTTGATAAGTTTTTTGGTGTCGATGGTATTGCGATGAGAGAACGTTTGATGGTTAAATTAATGCCGGGAGAATTTAAACGAGATATGGATCTGTTATTGCAACGAATTAATTTTATACCGGCTAAACGTAGATTGTCTGTAATGCCTGGATGTAAGCCCAGGGATCATAATTTCAAAATGCCCTGCAGGAGACATTCGATATTGCAGCAACGCCGGCAACAATATGGTGAAAGCTTTTCCTGTAATCGAAACCGAGAAATGGAAATGAGACGCGATTCACTGCGACAGTCTGCTCCTTCACGTCATATTCTTGGTTGGATGGACTTTGAAGATTATCTGTAGTAATTTTATCTTCGTGTTTTTTTTTTATTCATCCAATGTATCTAATTTTCATAGATAAAAATATATAAATATAAATTCAAATAATATTGAGGAAAAATATATAAATAACTCCCAGTGTAATAATAGTCATATCAGGGAAAATATATGTGTATAAATGTCTAATAAAAAATATAAATAATATCTGTAGCTTGCTGGAATAAAAAATATGTAAATGATACCGCAAAAATAAATATCTGATAAAATATGAAGGAAAGCTATAAATTATGGTGGAAAATATTTTTAATAAATAACATGAGTAAATAAATGTATTTAATTTTTTTCCAGCCCAAATTGCACATGATTAATGATCGATGTAATTAAGTTAAACGAAAATGGAAGTGAGATAAAAATGTCAACTGTACTAACGACTGTACGTTCATTTTTTTTTTTTTTAAACTATTTTACTCACGGAATTTGTACGTGTGATGTAGTGGATGTGGAAATAAAAAATAAATGTTAAGAGAAAAAAATAAATTGTGTTGGTCTACTGGGTGCAAGTACTCCATACTTTTCTGTAAAATGTACTGGTCGTTTTGTTGGGGCACTACCGTATCCAGTAGCAAAGTGTGATTGTATATCGGTATATCTATGGAGATATATTTGGTATAAAAGAGGTTGAAATAAAACCTAGTTATCTTGAAAGCCTGTAGCTTCGATTAGGAAATCTCGTTATAGTCTGTTACGCTCGCTTTCGTTCCTTTTACTGGAACAGTTTCATCGGCTGTCAGATGTTAGCGATCATGTATTTTAAAGGCATTCTCAGACAGACGACTTTTTAAAAATATGCAATGATTTTCAACTGTCATCACCACATTCAAATTTTATTAATTAACTACCCAAGTAGCACAGAATCAACTTTAAGATGTCTTTTAAAAGGACGTCAAATTTTTTTTTCTCTCCAAGTCATCTTTTTTGGTATGAATACGACATGCAAATGTTGGTTCCGGAGACAGAAACGAGTTGTGTTGTTTTTCCTGTCTCATGTCAATTGAAAATCGTTTAGATGACTTATTTTACCACTATTTGTAATTTACTTTTTGTCGTCACTTGTGTTAGGTCTTTTAAGTAGGTATTTTTTCGGTGACATAAATTTCTGATCGTTTTGTCAACATATTGACGCCTTATTGACAAGTCAAAAAGTAGCCTAAAAACTGATATTTTATAGATGTTACAAAGGCAAGTGTGCTATCTGGGGATAAACCTTAATTGAAAAAAGGACAACTTGGCCGAGATATAGATTTTAAAAAAATTACTTACAGTCGTTATCAATTAGGAGTTAAACAAAATTTTGAGGATAAATTTTAGCCTACAAATTTGAAAATTCAAACCTTAAAATCGACATGAAGATTGTACTAAAATTTTTTTTCCAAATTTCGTTTAACTCCCAATCGACATCAATTGTAAGTAATTTTTTTTTTTAATTCTATATCTCAGCGGAATCGCAGGTTGTCCTTTTTTCATTAATTTTTAAAAAATTAATTATATAATAAAATTTTGATACGCTTATGACAGTTGAAAGTCATTGAAAGTTTTAAAAGAGTGAGGGGCACTGTGTGAGAATGGCCTTAAGTGTCAAAAAAATATTTTACTTGAAAATAAACAAAACACAAAATTCTAATGTCATGTTAGTTGCAAAAAATTGATCAGTTACTAATTAAATTAGCTTAGTGATAGATTCAGTATTATAACTGGCATTATAGCTATGTCTTACGATTCGACAATGGAATTGGAGAAACTAGCGAAGTTAGAGGAACGTGTAAAGCTGAAATCAAAAGGACGTCAATTAGCGAAAGCTTTGCATGAACAGGCAGATCTACTATACAACAAGTAAATTAATACAATTAAATCCAATACAATTGAATTTAATTCAATTTGATAGAATGCAATAGTATTGCGATGAAATATAATTTTGAAATCTACTTAAGACTTAATCTAAATCCTGTTGATGAGAAAATTTAATCTCTACTTTGTATGTATTATTGTGTCTATCATAGAGAGGATTACGAGGCAGCTTTGGTCCTGTATTACCGTGCGGCTAGTGAGAATCCTCGAGATAGCAGTCATCATATTGCCGCCCGTAGAACGTCAAGAGCCATAAGCTTAGCAACTTCTGCTGCCGCCGCTGGAGATTCCGCTGGCTCTCGTTCGCGAAAAATTACACGCCCGGTGATAAAAAATAATTCGGTCCTGCCATCAACTTTATGCGCATCTGATACTGCTAAGAAGGCCAAAGAAATTCTTAAGGGGTCAGTGGATCCATTTATTGATGTCAGCAATATTCTTAAGTGAGTATATGCTTGTTTTATATGGGTTTAAAAATAAAACGGTTATGTTTTATGTTTTTTTATGGTGGTAAGAAAAAGCTTTTAAATAAATCCTTCGTTCAGGTGCTTGGATTCACGAGGAAACTTTTTTGGTGATTGTATAAAGAATGTAGGGAAAGTTAAGTCGAAAAATAGTCTGAGAAAATTGGCGAGGTCTAAAGTGCTGCTGAGACAGCAGCAAAACCAACAAGTGAATGAACTGGTGAATCCAGGTTTTAGATTTTCTGATATCAAAAGGTCTTTCGCTGCCGGCGATTGGGATAAAACTATTGAGATAGCAAGAAATTTATTGCAGCATAAACAAATATCAAATAATAATAATAATAGTGTTGCAAATATCCATCGATATGCTGCACTGGCTTGCATATCAAAAGGGAGACATGACCATGCGGTTGTTGAAGTCTCGAAAATGATACAGGCCGCTAAGCAATCAAATGATGTGAAACTTTTATCACGATCACTGGCGGTAGTTGGTAAAGTCCATTTGACCTTTGGGTATGTTCACGCAACTGCTAAAGCTTGGGAAAGACTGTCTAGAGATATTACAGAAGCTATACTTAAGGCTTGGTTGCTTCACGAAATTGGCAGATGTTATTTCGAAATGTCTCACTTTACAAAAGCACTGGAGTTTGCTAGAAAATGTGTTTCATATTCTGAACAAGCACAATCAGCCAAGTGGAAATGTTATGGTAAAATTCTTGCTGGTCAAGCTTTTATTGAACTTGGTCAATTGATTCAGGGTCTTGAATCGTTAAAATTAGCTGCCGAAATTCTGGATACAGAAATAAATGACAACGATTTACTAAATTACGTCCTAAATTTAATAAAAACTATATATTATTTTATGAGAAAAAAATATCATCAAGCAAATTTTAGTGGAAATAAAAATTTTATTAGGCCATTTGACGGTACAGAAAAAAATGCTGAGGTTTTAATTAAAATAAATGACCACGCAAATCAACAGAATGTTGACAGAAAAAATTTCGACAAAAATTCCGAGTTTTGTTTCACAGATAAATGGAAGATGTTTTTAACTAGAAGTAAAAGTTCAATAATGACAAAATCTGGTTCTGTAGATTTTCACTCGCCTAATGTCATAAGAAATAACGATTCAACGAAAAAACAAGTTCTTTTATCACGATACGACCTAGAAAAAGAAGAAGAAGAAGAAGAAGAAGAAATAGATACTCAGCCAACATTATCAGATAAAATGTCACTAGGACTTACAGAAGTTGAATCTTCCAAACTATCGTGTCGTATAAAAAAAAATGAAAGTAAAAAGTTTAAACTTGAGTCTCCTGAGTGTTTCGAAATGACCGAAGATCAGTCTGACGAGTCTATCTTAACAAATAGAACTTATGATATAACTTGTTAATCAACTTATCTACTCTGTCGTGACTCTATTGCTGTCCAATATCATTGAACAATTTAAAGTAACTAACTTTTAAGTCAATACAATAGTCGTCCATCATCTTCATTATAACTTTAAAAATTTTTTGTACGAACAATAATGAATACTCATGACAAATTTGTATCCAGTGAAAATTTTCGAGTATCATGGGCTTGGATATTCAAGGCAACTGTTACCATGTTATTGACGGCGACACTGCCCTTTATTGTCTAGCATTCTGACAACACTGTATCTTGCACGTGATACCTACATGTACCACAATGATATTTGAACTGCCCAAGTTTCCAAGAGTAAATTTCATGCACGCGTGCACACAATGAACAGACCCGCATTTCGTGCACATATCGAATGATGTGAATAGCTGACGTGATTTCGCTCAGATTGTACCGGGCTACCTGTTGAGTTGTTGATATTCTAAGGATTCTACTGACATACTTGATACATTTTATTATGTATATATATATACATTAATTCCATTAGGCCGTTAAACGGAGACCCTAATCCAGGATTAAAATTATACAGAGTTAATTTAAAATTTACCGCGTTACATTCTCACTTGAGCTGTTACTTATTATACTTATTTTCCTCAGGCTTATGAGTGATATGAATTTCATGTATTCTGTAAGTATACTTTAATGAAACGATTGTATACGTTTAAATGCAATGATTAAAATTCTAGGTCATGAATAAAAAAGTATTCATTACCGTCAAACGATGTCCTATTCATACGAGGCTTAAAACAAAAATGTTTTTGTCAAAAGAATTTTTAAGTACGTCGGTTTTTTTATTTTTTCTTTTAATCTATAAAAAAGGTAAGCCAAGCGGGGATATTTTAAGTTTAGCAAAAATTATATTCAAAGTTTTTTTTTTTTCGTTAACGGAATTTTAAACTCAAGTTAATAAAAAAGAATTTAATTAACCTGCATAAGTAAAAAGTTTAGCAGTATGTAGAGCAGTGGCAGTTTAGGAATTGTGAAGAAAAAAAATTGTCTAATTTTTTTTTTAGGACAGCGAATATATTATAAATATATTTTCTCTTTTGAATTTGAAATAGTCAGAATGGTGACTATTCACTACACTATAAAAAATTGGGAATGCATTTTTTACGTATGTGTCTTGCTGCAGATACTTGTGACTAGATTTAAATTGTAAGCCTAGTGCAAGCCTTACACAACAAATTCGTGCCAGATTATGACTCAATTCTGGAGGAAGACTATGGTTGAAAATAGTTGCGCATGACTTGCTCAAGATCTGCTCAAGGCTCCAAATTGACCTTGAGTTTTGAGCAGATCTTGAGCAAGCCATGCGTAAGTATCTACTGTAAGTTATACTGGTGCAAGAAATGCGTCAGACACTTTTTCATCGCGCCGTGTTCAAGATATCTTCACCACGAGCAAGACATACACAAATCTTGACATAAGTTTCTTGATACACGATCTTGCGAAAGACACATACGTAGAAAAAGACACTAGCAGCTAGGGGTCTTGTTCAAGGTACTTACTCCAGAATCTTGCTCAAACACGTGTTACTAGGGTACGAGTTTTATTTCAATTCGAATTCATTCCGTCAATCGAAGCCCCGGAGTTTAAAAAGAAAAATCACTCTGTATACGGAGTAAATAAGGAGCTTGTTTATTCAGTGGAGTGATGTGGGGATTAAATAAATAAACAGTCCCCCGCTTCGTATTTATTCCGGATTTACTCCGCTAATTTTTTACTGTGTATTTACTAGTGATCAGTAAGTCACTAATTCAAATAGTGGTCTACTTTTCACAGGCAATAAGTGCACGGAAAAAATTGTAGTTGGTATAACAGCAGCTGTAGTTGAGGTTTCTACAAGTTGGAGTAAAGGAATGCCAATTCTAACTTCTAACTGAAGAAAAATATTTTTAATATTGAAGAACTTTATTTCCTTAAGGTAAAATCCGTTATAAAAGCTTATTTCTCACAGTCATTGTAGCTACAACTCATATTGTATTTAAAATAACACCTCTTTTTATTGTACGTTAAACCATATCCCAAAGCACAATAAAGCTTTTAATATTCATTATTGCCTATTCAACGTGAGTCTACATAAAAATATTAAAACCACCCTAGCCACTTTACCAAGGAATTCAGCCTATTTAAATTTACATATTCACATTATTTTCTTAACGCCACCATCCGGCTTCACCTTCGCCTTTGCCTGTATATCCGTTCCGAATACTTGAATTTTCACTGGGGAGTAAATTTAATAGGTAAATATTTAATTCACTAGCAGTATAATAAATTGTCAGTGAGTAGCTCTGAAATTGATCGTTACTATTCATGGTCTGGTCAATTTACTTACGGATAGTGAGTCCATTAGTTGGTGTTCTGGTCCAAGACTAATCGTCGTATATTTGGATTGCATGGAAATGAAGATAGAGAGAGAAAGAGAGTTAGTACGAGATGAGAACACGGAAATCCGAGAAGCAGAGAAGTAAAACTATCATATGTGTTTTATCAAATGATTCTAAGGCAGTTGCCGGAACCAAAATGATACTTAGTACGGTTCTTGAATATTCTCTCTTTAGTTAACTCTTTGATAATCCCCGTGAAGTCAAAGCAGTTATAGTTGTTAAGCCAATTAAATGTAAAAAAAAGGTATTTAGAATTTAATGTTGAAAAATTATGATCCTGAAGTAAGCAGACGGTTGACAATTTTTGGATTTTTTTTTTCAACAAATCAATTACGAAAAAAAAAAAAAAACTAAAAATATGCACATGTAGAAAATTAAAAAAGCTATAGCTTATATATAAGTGCAATTTTTTGAATTATTTTTTTTTTTTATTATTCATCGTTTCTAAAAAAATCCAAACATTACTAGACATCGGCGAATTTCGGTATCGTAAAAAATTTATTTTTACATAAAATTAAAAATTTAATAAGCTCGATAATTATAAAAATAATTTTACAACTTTTAGCTCATTAATATTTAATAGCTTTATCCAACAGTAATTTGAGCCGTTGCGACTCATTACAGACTACAGAGGAGTCTTTAGACACGTAGTATCGTTAAATAATTATATGCATAAGAAGAACCGCGGATTTTCTCAAGTCATTAACCACTAGCTCCTTCAAATTTTAATTACCACAATTAAATCAGAAAATAAATATTTTAATTGATAAAATTTTTTATATTTTTTTGTTGCACTTTGTTATTTATTTATTTTTATTTTTGACTCTTATAAAAAATATACACGGTGAGAGTTATTCGAGTGGAGTAAAAAAAAAAATGATAAAAATAGTGTGATCTTGACACATTGATATTTTAGTTGAGAAAAATAAAATATCTATAGTTTCGTGCTATTTGTAGAAGCGATTGTATTTATTATAAGGGTAAGATACGAATATCGTGTAAAAAGAGAATGATTTACTGCAAACGTGAGGACACTTGCGTAACATTTTTATCTTACTTTTAAATAACATCTTATAAATATTTTTTTTGTAATTCAAAATTTATTTATTACGCCTTTGAATTTTAATTGAAATAAAATCTAATAATGTTACTTACTATAATTAATAACTCTTTTAAAATTATCAAAATTTATTTCCCTCATTTTTTTGAATAGTAACGTAAGCTCTTTTGTAACTAAAAAATTTTTTAATAAGAGCTTTAATATAAAAGCGTTTGCGGGAACAAGTAGCATTTTCACACAAATGTTTGTTCACAAGTATATAGTGTACTTATGTTTGTTATTGAGCTCAGAAAACAGTGATCTGTGAGAGTTAAAAAAAAAAAAATGAAAAAACGACAAATGATAACCGTAATTTCTTAACTCACGACATAAAACTGCGGCAAAAGTTTATATATCATTCGTAAGATCTAATAAGAAAAATTTCTTATCATAAAAGTTGTAGCGCAAAAGTTTTTAGGAATTTCCGTCAGCAATTTCAATAGCAAACATGAAAATATATGTGCGTAACTTTGAAGAAAAATAATAATAATAATATAATATATGTTTTCTTCAGCGTTTCCAATGTTTATTTTATTTCATTGTTGCAATGCAAAAATAGCGATGCTGTAATTCATGAAAATAGAATTATTGCAGATATGTCAAATTTATGAATATTTCAGTATTCAAGAATACGAGGAAAAGTGTACAAAATAATATAACAGCAAACAACGAAATAGAGTGAAGAGAACAGAAAATAAAAATGACGACAAGTGGATAAGTATAAAATGCCCGAGTGTAAGTCAAATACAAAATGATCTTACTGATGATTAAATAGTAAGCCAACTGTTGACCTCAATACAATAGTATGGGTGTTGACTGAACCACGTTATGAGCATGAAAACATGTAATGCTTATGTCATGACATTTATTACATATTTATGACTTAGTATTCATCATAATTTGTGTTTTTAAAATAGGGGAGACCGGGGCACGCTCTCTTAAGCCGGTAATTATTTTTTATGGCTTTTAATCTATAGGTCAACCTATTGGTCCTTTCTTAAGCAAATCGCCAAGATTTTACCAAAACTCCAATAATAAAATTTTTTTTTTTTTGGGCACGACGGCTCCTCTCCAAAAAAAAGCTAAAAAAATTTTTTTTTTTTTTTTATTGAAAAAAAAAATTTTAAGCACAAATAGACTATTTCCGTGTCTTTATAATCCAATGCACTTTAAATTTAATGTTGTTTTTGAGTTGTTTGATGGTTTTAAATAGATAATTTTACTGTTTTAATTTTAAAAAATGTGTTTTTAATTTATCATATGCTATTTAATTTTATTTTTTGTAGCAAATTTTTTTTCAGGTGGTCCATTATGATCCAGATATCGCAGATCAGCCTAAAATATTTTTAAAACATCAGAGATAACATGATTTGACCGAAAATGTAAAAAAAAAATTTCCCGAATTTTTTTTCAGGTGGTCCATTATGCCCAGAATATCGTAGATCAGCTTAAAATATCTTTGAAACATCAGAGGTATTACGATTTGACCGAAAATAAAAAAAAAATTTTTTCACAAAATTTTTGAGGGGGGCCGCCGTGCCCCAGGGGGCTATAGCACCCCGGTCTCCCCTACATCTTGTTGTTGAGTCTTAATATTAAAGCCCGAGGAGTGAATTTTATAAAATATTGCCTGTTTTAGTATTTTTCATATTTGTCATCTTGATCTTGAATTCCATAAATTCTTTAAATATGTAATGCTACTGGAGTCACGAGGGCTTTAAAATATGAAGTCATATTCAAAATCCTTGGGTGATATATTACACAAATGTATTTTGTACAGTATCAAATAGACATCTGGAATGTGACGCGATCGATCTTTATGCAGTAGCCTGTTTATATTCCAGAGAGCAGAGGTTTCTATACCAGAAACTCGAGAGTTTGGTATGTCAGGATCATGAGTTTTCGTTAACATGTCATATTGTAATTTGACAGAACGACAAGACTTGCGGTACCGGTAATGTCAACAAACGTTATCGCTACTGTTGTGCGCACCTACTACATATTGTGAGGTGTGCATGTATTAATAACTTTATACTTGTTCTACATATATTGTTTATACATTAGTGGTTGAGAGTACGGTATAGAACCTGAACCTTGTTCAGAATAAAATATATAGAATAGTATTAGAGATACGCATTTATTAACATGCCACATACATGCCATGCACGCAATCAAGAAATTCTATAGGAAAGTCTATTAAATCGATCGGATCTATAGTCTTTATGTGATGTTGATATAGATATAGATATTGTTGGATGTATATAGTTTCAAGGCCTGCTAAAACTTGATAACATATTATTATTATTGTTATTATTATAATGTCAATCGAGCTTTGAGTAAACAATAGATACCTATGCCAAGGCTAAAAACGACAAAGTTATTTAATTTAATGAGTTTTGTTAATAAATTAATCAGCAATGAGATTTTGTGGGAAAGTTAATTTAGAAGTTTGATGAAAAAAAATTTATTATTCAAAAATGTCATTGTGTCATTTGAAGATTTAATATTTAATTAAATTATTAATTACGGAATAAAATTAACTATTGGATAAATTTTTATTAAGTTCAATTTTTTTTTAAATTTTAATTTCAACGATATATGCTGAGAATTTATGATAACTTTGGCTGGAATTTTTAATAACTATGGGATAGTAATTTAAATCTCGAGGGTCATTTTATTATTAAATCCGTGATAATTAACTATTTAAATGATCTGGCGCTGCTGTTGAGAAACGATGTAAATAATGGCCCACATTTTGTTTATCGAGTTAATTAAAATTTATATAACAATACTTGCTACTCAACTTGTTACTTTAGTATGCAGTAGAATTACTATCTTGGATTGCTTACTGTATTAATTTTGTCGTAATTTTAAATAATATTCAGAGGTGAATTAAATATTATTTTTTTTGTAAAGAAAAAAGTTTTTTGAAAATGAATTTAAGGTAAATATCAAAACTGTTGTAAAAAATTTTTTATGGCTTTAAGTTTGATTTATTTTAATAGCTTATTTTTTTCAATTATGTAAGTTTTGAAAAAAAAAAAAATGTTTCATTGAAGTCTTAATTTTTAACTTCCCGCTAAGAAAATTTCAAATTTTCAAAAAAAGGAAGTTTTTGGTTTCGGTCCGATTTTTAAAAATCTAGTTTTCATCAGATGTCGACGTTTTGAAATCCTAGGAAGCTATTCTGACTATTCCTAGATGAACGAATCAACCGGTTTGAACGTACTTGATGACAATCGAAAGGATTTACCAAAACTTAGAATTGATTGGATTATGGGGAGATCGGTCATTTAGTTTACGAGTCATACGAAGAATAAAAATAAAAACTTTTTTTTTGTTTTCAGTTTTTTGCGTATAACTTAAAAACTACTTGTCCGATTCACCTCACATGTAATCAGTTTTAAGTCTTGTTGAACCCTTTCAATTGCCATCAAGAATGTTCAAATCGGTTTATTCGTTCCAAAGATATCGTCGGACAAAAATTATAATTTTTCACTGAAGCTATGTTTTACCGACCTAACTAATTTTTGAGCTCGAAAAGCTCAAAAATTTACAAGTAGTAATGTTCCCTGAGCTCGGAAATAGTAGGAAGTTTTCGGGCTGGCCCGCAGGCTCAGGCGGTTTCCAGATTTTTTTTTTGAGAAAACTACAAAATGCATTTCTAAAGATTTTCAAAAAATGGAGCCTCACTTTTCCATAATTACCGAATTTTAGTGACATTAAATTTTATAAAAACATTAACGTTTTCCTATCAATTTTTATTTTTATGAGTTATTATTTGTCAACAATACTCTGCTATTATTATTATTATGATTGAAGTATTCAAGTGGGTTGTGTTTATTTAGTATATTATAGCTGTAGGGCTAGATTTCTTTTATTTGCCAACGAAATGTAATAATTGAATCAATTGTAATGAAAAAATTTATTCCATTTCATTATTAATATCAAAAATTAAATTACTTATGTACATTTATACGAATAAACGTAACTACCCCATTTCAGTTAAACTTTTTACAGTCATATTTATCACCACTTTTTTTCCATTGTATAACCAGCATAAATCATTGTAAAGATATTGTTAGCGTGTAATAATAAAACTCAAAATATGTAAGCAATGTTACAGCACAATGGCTTGAAAAATTGATACATATAATGTAAAAAAAAAAACATACAAAGTAAGTCGATAAACTTCAAAGTCATTTGTCATCGAAGGAGCATTAGAGCATGAACAATCCTTTCTATATTTTATTTACACGGTCTTCGTGTACGCATCAATCTTCTTTAGCTTTCACATGGATATATCTCAAGATAAAATTCATGGCAATAACTCTGAAAGATAGAAGTGATACTAGAAATAAAAAAAAAACAATAGAAAGAAAAAAAGAGAACGTACATTATGTACAGATAGACAGATAGGTGTGCTTTAACAAAATTGGATTCACCGACTCGATACTCGATTATTGAGTCGATATGTCATTGGTGGCTTGCGAAGATATTCTGCATCTTAAGAATTTTCTTACTTTCTTTCCTCGGGCTTAAAAAAACCGAAGAATGTTCGACGAGTCGACTTACGAGCGGATAAAAAAACGAATTAAATAAATAAAATAAAGAATACGTGAGATAACGGTAACATTTACATAAGAAACAATTCTCAATGGTAATCCTACATATATATCTATTTGTATATATACATATATTATTGATCAATATATGGTACATGCCATACCCTTGAGATTTTTTGGTTAACAACGAATGACAAAGTTCAATTGGTTTTTTTTTTAACATAAGCCCTTATTTGCTTTCACCCTCAACTTCCTCATGGAGAACACGTTTTAGTAATCATCTAGCAGAAAATTTGACCCTCAAACATTTCCGACACGTACGATACCTGAATCTCATTAATAATTATTGTACCAAAAGTTTTGTACGATAACTCACATGAATAATTATATTATAATCACGGCTAAAATCATTTTATCGGCTAGTTAGATTAACAAAGACAAAAATTAGTAATTAGGAGATGATTAAATTAAATACGGCATAAAATTGTCCATTTAATCAACTCTTTTCATCTCATCGTCGCTTGCCGTTGTTATGATAAATGCTCCCGGGTATTTGAAAAGACTTATTATATTATATCGAAACTGAAATCGATTCTCGATAAACTTAACAATGTTATAGCAAGTGAAACGTTTATCCAAGTGAACAAAGACAAAGGAAATTTTCTCTCTGAAAGGAGGTATTTAATACAACTGTTTTTGACTATCAAGTATATAAAAAAACACAATTACTTTTAGCAATATATATGTATATTGCTAAAAGCTCTGTCAGTCCACATGTCCGATAGCTATTTCGATCACTTGAGATGCAATAAAAGATGTAGTAGGCAACTCAAAAAATAATAAAAAGCTAAAACTCTTGACTGCTATAGAGCATTCTTGTTCACAATGCGGTTTTTTATCAGCATATGTACTTTTTTATGTTTACTTTTTATTTTTATACTTACACTGTTAAAAAAATTGTTTGAATTTTCAAAACATTGTATATAACGCAATAAACACATACATTTGTGCTTGAAATTTCATTACTAATTTCATATAGAATTTAAAATACATGCTTTTGAATTTTCAAATCAACACTTTGGATTTTCAAATACTTCGTTTTGAATTTTCAAATACAATTTTTTTAATATTCAAATATCTTTCATTTAATTTTCAAATACTCTCTTTTTAATTTTCATATAGATGTATATGAAAATCTGAAGCGTTTATTTGAAAATTCAAAAGCGAGTATTTTAAATTCTATACGATCGTTACAATGAAATTTCAAACACAATTGTATGTGTTTATTGCGTTATATACAATGTTTTAAAAATTCAAACAATTTTTTTAACAGTGTATGGTTACATGGAAATTAAAGACTATTAGGTATGTTAAGTAACAAAATGTTTATTGATAAAACTTCAAAATTTTGTAAGCTGTCATCAATTTCTTATGAACAACGTTATAAATTTTTTTTTTTTTTTATTAACCATTGTTATAATATAATTTAATATAGCGGGTAATTATATTTTTTTTCTTAAACATTTAAAAAAGTAGAAGTTAAATAAATATTTTAGAGTTAAATCACATTTTAATATTTAAATCACTGTAAAACTATATTATGTTTATTAGCATTATGCTATATCACATTTGATACTGTATACAGTACATATACTGTCAATGATGTTCAGTTCAATCACAAGTTTTATTTACTTTATATTATCGAGGAAATAAAAACTTTACGACAATAAAGTCTGATGTACACCGCTCACATTACTCAAATTTATTATATATTTAACTAATTAGTATTAAAACACAATCCTTGATTACTGAACGCGCAGCACGTCACGCGCAGAAATTTCATATACAAGTATTTGAATTTTCAAATAAATATTATGAAATTTCAAATGGAATTATTAAAATTCAATGTGTCTTAGAATTTTCAATGCTTGCTTTGAAAATTTAAAGAATAAGTATAAATTTTAAGTACGTTTATTAAAATTCATATTTTTTTTCTTAATTTTAAATACCAGCTTGATTATTAAAGTACGTACATTAAATTTGAAGCTTTTTTTATTGAAAATACAATTCAAATATCTAGTTATGAAAATTCAATACCTTTTGTATTGTAATTTTCAAATTATTTTTTACAGTGTACGAACGCTTGAGTTTAATTAACGAGCTAATTTGTTCTAGATTGTGGAGATAATTATAACTTGGTAATGAGTGCAGAAAAATTTTAAAAGCAGTTTTTTTTCAGAGGAAAAATGTTTAAACTGTTTATAACGAAGAAAAAAAAACTATTTTTTGAGATCAGTTTTGGGAAACCACACGGAGAAAAATGGGCTTCAGAAATGTAAGAATTTTTATTATGCTGTCAACCAAACTTGAAACAGGAAGTTGAGTTGCCAAAAAATTTTTAGAGACTGACAATAATAATTATAGTACAGCAGAATAATATTTTGACGACTCAACTTCCTGTTTCAAGTTTGGGCGACAGCATAATAAAAACTCGTGCATTTTTTGTCTCCATTTTTCTCTGTGTAGAATCAAATTCTTGTAAAGATTTTGAAAAAAAAAAATATATTTATATGTAGAAATATATTGTGAGGATAAAAATGACAATACGGTGACCTGTATAGAGTTAAAGAGAGTAACCAGTAGCTGTTATAGTAGACTGTGCTTGTGCAGGCTCGAGGACCAGGTGAGTATTGATCGGGGACTGGTCGAGCTGGCGAACCGACGCACCACCGAGGTCCTTTTCCCTGGGATAAAATAACAATCTCGAGTCATTTACGTTTTTAGTAAAGATGAGAAGACTCGAGTAAATAGAAAAAAATTTAAAACTAAAGACAAAGAGACTAAAATAATGCATTAAAAAAAAGAAAATAAATTTAAAAGAAAAAATACAAAAAGTTTAACGTTTAAGATAATCGCTTGGAGTCAGAACGTAGCTTGAGTGATTCTTTATCATGCCCAACTGTTGCACCAACCAGCTGTCTTATTTTTATTCTCACGGCTTTGTTATTCTTTCTTTAGACTTGAGTGGCCATGTCAATATTTTCAGAGCAGATCAGTGGGATTTTCGGATTTAAACAACAGGATGAGTTGGTCGCAATTATTTTATTGGTTTTTTAAAAACTTTTGTTCTATTAAACGGTTTGATTTAGCGAGGAAATTCAAGTCGGGCGTTAATCGCTCGGGGATGAATCAATGAACAGAGAGATGGGAAATTGCATGAGCATTTTATATTTATCGTAAAGACCGGATGTTAGCGGGATGTATAGGAAGATAGCTTCTGACCTGGTAAACTGGAGCAACAGGCAACCCTTGCTTCGACCCGGACAGAAAAATATGGTGGGAGAAAAAAAAGTGAGAGGCTTTGGTTAAGAATGAGAATGAGAAGGATGAGTGATAGAATATGGATGAGGGGGACAATCGATTATTCTTTCATTCGTCAACTGACACGATTTAATAGTGTAGATAAAGTTTGTGTTTGACATATGCGAAACAATAAAAATTTTTAACAAAACATTACCCAGCGATAAATGATGGATTTTAAAAGTATATTTTAATTTAAGCAGTAGATTTTTTACTTGCTTGCTCCTTTCTCTAATTGCTGGCTAGCTTGTTTGATGTATCATAAGTCAGAAAAGTTATAGAGATATTTTAAAAACTACTCTTGAAGTTAAGCTCGAAGGTTTAGAGGGAAATTGAAAGGAATTGTGTTTAAAAGTCATCATGGAGAGAAATCTTTGAGAGAAAATAAGTGAAGAAAAAAAAATGAGATGGTGAAAAGATGGAGAATAGGACGATAGAAGGGTAAAGGAGAAAAAAAATAAAAGTTCACCGCAAGTTAATGAAAAAGAGAAAATTAAATATAGAGAAGAGCTGGCGCGATCGATATCAGTATCAATTATTCTTGAGCTTTTATTTTTCATCTTGATTCAAAAGTTATTTTTCTCTATTTCCATTTTACTTCAACCACGTATTTCTTTTTTTTTTTTTTTTACCTTTATTTTGTTTTAGTTAAGCTTTGCAGCTTTCGATCAGAACCGAGCTGAGGTGCCGGAAAAAAGTTTGACGAGCCTGCCAGAGGCTTGTAAAAAATTTAAGTGGGAAACAAAAAAAAAGCTGAGAGGCCTTGTTGGCTTGCGATCTGCTGTCGAGATTACAAGATTTTTTACGCCCGCATTTTACAAATAATACACGTAAAGAAAAATTATAACTGTAAAAAATTTTTAAAACTTAAATTTAGAATGTTTGTTTGAAAAAATTTTTAATAATATTTTATCCCTAGTCACTGAGAAAAAACTTTCCGCTGTCCAACAGTAATGGCGCCAAAAAAAGTAAATAATAAATAAAAACAAAAATGAAAACCCCGTTTCTAATTAATGTTTTTCTTTTTCTTTTTAAAAAAAGTCAGATTACATGCCCAAGAAACATGGAAGAAAGTGAACTAAAGGAAAAGTTTATATCTTGCTTGGCACTTAGCCTCGAGTGTTTAAACTAGAGTGTTGCCTTAACTTGACTAGCAAGTAGTAAGAAGCAATCTATGGTCTGACAACGATACTTCAGGGAACAACCAGCACCATCATTATTGCCGCTAAGACCACCCTTTTGAAGTAGCAAACTTGAATCAAATAAAAAACCGCCTTGAAGAAAAGTATATCAGTTAAATGATGAATGAGTTGTGAGTATAAACTTCTTAACAACACGTGATTGAAAGTAACTTTGACTGAAACTGAATTGACCTCAACCTCTGTCTCTAGCCTTAGTTGACATAAGCAGTCGTAGTTCACGTAAATTGCCACGTGCTATTACTTCATTTGACAGGTAACTATCAAGTTTTTTAAGCCTTTTCCTTCCGTATACTACCAGCTGACACTGGCAATGTAAATCTGGTCTAGGTCACTAACAAGTTGTTAGTTTTTTGAATTTAATAATTGATGAATTCAGTATTGACTTCATAAAGAGTCAAGTTTACAACAAAGGTAACGTCTCTGGCTTTATCTCTCCCCAAGTAATGCTTTAACCAACTTGGTAATTTCTTGTTTACTTTGTTGTCTGATTGAGTAATTGTATGCTGACTTGTACAATTATTCTACATCCTTGTTTACAAAATAACAACTTATAATCAAAGTTCAAATATAACCATTAAACGAACCATGATGGCTCGTAGTTTAGTTCGTTAAAGTTTGGCACATTTTCACCATTTTTATTTTATTATTATAAGTTGTTTTTGGAATCTAAGTTGTGTAGTGTTATGAAGAGGTCGATTTTATGATCCTGTCCCGTTTAAGAATTTAGTACACGTGCTACAGAGTTCAACTAAACGTGTTCATAAATTTTTATTTATTTATGTTTCAGTGATTTTATAGGATCCTATGATTTTTTATTGCGAAAATTATGTTCTTCTCTTATGGGTATTATATAGACAGCTGATAATATGACAGAAGGTGATAATATTGATGTCTATTAAATCCTATTGGCGTTTGACGGAAAGCCGGGGCTTAAATCCTTTTGAATTCGATCAATAGTTTGAATATTATATTGTATATATGTATATTGTATATATACATGATATTATATTAGACAGCAGGTGGTAGTTTAATAAAGTTATACCAGTTATTAATTATTAATTTGAATAACGGAAATAGTTTTTTCGTATGATAAAACTTGACTGATTATTAAATTTGTTAATTGAGTTAATTAAATTCGTCTGGGTTATGGGTACATTGGTATTGATTTTTAAAAACTAACGATAAGGTAAAATAAAGGTGAAGAAAAAAAAAGATAAATTTTATGAAGAAAAGTAAGAAAGGACAAATTTATTGTTAGAGTAGTAGAGTGAAAACGTCAGCATAACTCAGGAATAAATTTACTGGTGATGGTGGTTACGATTCAGAAGAAAAGCAAAAGAGGAAGAGGTAGAATATGAAAAAAAAAACTTTGTATTTATAGGAAAAGTAAATGAAGATAAAGTGATAGAAAAGGGTTAAAAGGAATCGCTTAACAGAGACAAGTGATTTATAGAATTAATTAAGTAACTAATTTCTTAAAAAATTGTCTTTTTAACCTGTAAGAACTGTACAGTCTCTTTCCTGGCGAACTGGAATTACGGTAAATTATGACAATTACCGTAATTTAGGGTATTCAGAAGAATTACGGTATTTTACCCTGGATTTGTAGCAAGAGAACGGGAATATACCGTCGAATTGCGATGAGCCTGTGGTATTTTACGGTAAAGCGAAATATTTCACTGTAAAAATAACGCTTACGGTAAAAATACCACAAAGTACGGCAAATGGTCATATTTTTACCGTAATTCACTGTGAAAATGCCGTAAATTACTGTGCGTTGCTGCAATTTTGTTGTAAAAATACTGTATTATACAGTAAATTACGGCATAATGAAGTAGATTACCCACTGATAGAAATTTTATATTGACTCAAGAAATACTTTCTTGAGCCAAGAATTTAATTCTGAAGAAAAGCAAACAATTATCTTGCTTCAAGAAATTCTTGTCTTGATTCAGATTTTCTTGGCTCTAAAGATTTTGTATCTTTGATGGATAATTCTCGTGTGTTGACCCGAAACTATATTATCTTCAATCGAAACTATTGAATTCTTCAAGCAAGACCACTTGTCTTCAACTAAAAATGTCGTATTATTATTTTAAGAACTTTAAATTTTTGGTTCAAGTAATAATTCCTTGATGGAAGATGTTTTTAAAGTAATGAAAAATATAATTTTTTAAAAAATAAATTTCTACTTTAACATATCTGAAGTAAATGAATGTAGTCCTAAAAATCACTTAAAAATTTCTTATTTTTAAAATAAAAAAAAAGATTTTTTTCAATCTGAGTAAATTGATATCTTGATTTAAAAATCGCGCCATTCTCAAAACAAGTCGGTAATGTTTTAAACCTACATTTTGCCTATCTTAATCCAAGAGCAAGAAATTCTTAAGCGAAATATGTCAGAATTTCGTTTCAAAACAAAAAAGTTCATCGAAGAATAAAATTCTCAAACGAATAATTTTTTTTCTCTATCCGAGAATTTAAATTTTTTGGTTCGAAGACTTATTTCTTGAATTAAAACAATGAAAAACTTTGAAACAAGATTCACATTTTGAAGAAAAAATTTTTCTTGAATCAAGATTTTCTATCAGTGCTGTAATTTTGTTCCGCCAGAGTTACCAGCTACAAAAAGGTGATTAAAAAAAATTTATTAAAATTAAAGAACAAGAGGTCATAAATATTATTCAAGTATTTTGTAGTGTAATAAGCGATGAATTTGAATGACAAACTAAAACAAATTGGAGCAGACTAAAAGTTGTTACGAGTAAAAGTTACCATTTACTTATTTTTTCTAACTTTCATAATGAACTATATACAGTTTGTATATATTATGTGTGAATAGAATGCAAGTTTCAAGTGACGGCTTCATTGAATGAGCTTTGAAAGTATTCATACATTAGTTTAGCTTACATATTCGAATCACGTGTACTTTTTCTTTGAAGTAAATAAAATAAGCACGTGAAAACACGAGTAGGTAAAGGAAATGTGAGAAACGAATTCTTTAGTTTAAATATAAATAGATACATTTTTTTTTATTTTCGAGATAGAAAATAAACGACGCATTTTATCAAATTACCCGTTTTCATCTGATAGTAAAAAATAAATAAAAAAAAACGTAAAACCTCGGCTGGAATTATACGAACATCAAATGAATTTACCTTTTCACAACGGGCAATTGTTATTGAAACAAATAGAACACGAGGGGCTAGTTCAATAACATGAAAAATTTTGAATTGAAGATAAAAAAGCGCACAATCAGTTTTATTTTGTGCACTGCTGATCTAACTTTCAAAGCTCGCCCAAAGGAATCGTTTCAACGAGACGTGATTCACATTTATTCGACTTTATTTTCCTCTCAGTATTTCGGAGGTTCTTATGTCGTATCCCGCCAATTTAGAAGCTTAAACATGTCTATCTGAACAATAAAGACGGTACGTGTAGTTAGTTAATATTAATGCTCTCACTTATTTCTTCATCACGCACAATAATTATAATTTTCACAGTAAGCACAGCGTTAAATAATTGAGTGCAATAATGAAACATACATGAAAATTTATCTTGACATGAACTAGTGGAGAAACTCGAGAAGATAGTAGTGCATCATTTGACGCACTAATAAGCTTCCCCACTGTGTAGTTAAACATACGACTTGAATTCTCGAGCTGCCACAGATTAAATGTCGTAATATCTCAAACACTCTCTCGACTTGTTCCGCGCTTGTTATTTTATCGTCATTAGTGTACGATAAAATTTATTATAATTACTCGTATCAAGCATTTTAACAGCTATAGTTCATTTGAATGCTAACTAACGGCGCGAATTAGTTTAAGCAATCGAAATCCAGTATTATTTGAAATTTAAGCTGTTCTATAATTTTATTACACTGTTAAAGCAAATTAATCGATCGATTGTTAATAAATGTATTTATATGGTCGCGCACATGCATTAAAATTGGAATAATGATACATAAATTCATTGGAGTTTGATTATTCGGGGAATTGTATACCGATATTTTGATGGATATACTGGGGATGAATTATAAAAGCGGGCACAATCGGTTAGTCGCTAGTTCCAATCGTGCAGTATAACTCACTCTGTACAGGTGATATATAACTATAGCGTATAACTGCGTATAGAAGATTTGCTACTCTATTCAATTCAATATCTAATCGATATCCGTTGGACCGTATGCCGGATCAATGAGTGATATCACATCACACTGGGCGGACATCGTCGTCAGATGAGTCTGATCGTAATGAAGCGTCGACACGTAATTTCAAATTCGATGGTGCTGTTTGCACATCACATTTCTCTTCTGTATCTGCTGTGAAATGTGTTGGTGTATGTAATAATCAAGTTGTTCCGGGTGCATACATATATATAAATATATATGAGTATATATTATATTGGATGTAATTTATTTTGAAATTGCAATACCTCCGTTGCTGAATAATCCTTGGCTGGTGTAGTGTTATGTTACATTCTGGTATAATGATGAATATCTATTGGTTCGTTAGAATAACTAAGTAGTGTTGGTGATGTGGATGTTATAAATATTTATGTTTATAAATTTAAATTATTAAGAGAAGTGAGAAGGACGCGAAGTGGTCGTAGAGCACTCAGTTGAGATTTGTGCTGGAGTTTTAAATATTCATTAACGACGTTTTCTGTTATATATATATATATATATATATATATATATATATATATATATATATATATATATATAGATAAGTAATGGTCTAGAGTCTAGACTCTCTAGACAGTAGACACAACGCTAGACGAATATAAGTTCAACGTTGACGTCGCTTTAATTCTCTTTCTATCTCAGCTCTCATTTCAGCCCGTGAGAATATTAACGTCTGGGTAAATCAAATTCAATCCAACACTATCTTTGAGTAATGTCTTTATGAAAATAGATATAGATAAACGTTAAATCTCCCGGTGATTGTGATCATATTTTTACTGTGCATTTTTTTTAGTCCTTTTTTCCAGAGATTGTCTTTTAATGAACTTTAAGAAATGGACAGTGTTCATTTTTATATAAAATTATTAATAGCTAAATGATAAATGATGTTTATGATAGAAAATAGATGAATTACGATAACGTTCAGATTTACTGCGTAGCGGTTATAATTTCCTGAGTCCATTTCCGCTGACAGTAAATACACATTACTGGCAAATGGCCAAAGTTTATACTTTTTATGTTTCTTGCTAACTTTTATAAGAGTTTTTATACAACATATATTTTTTCTAATGTATACAGAAGTGTATATGTGTGCATACATATATATGTTTTTTTTTTCATCTTCACCTTTGCTCTTTACACTCTTGAGTTTTATTTAGTTTTCAACCTGACGGTACGTCATGTTTATATATATATATATATATATATATATATATATATATATATATATATATATATGTATATATATATTTAAGGATATGAGTACTACGCAGGCAAGTGCATAGTAAATGTGTTTTCACATTTAACTTGTCTGTATGTATAGAACCCAACTCACCGTAAATAAATAGTAAAAGCTTGAAACTCTACATACTAATGTATGAATGCATGTGTGAGTGTGTTTTTCTTTGTTCTTTAATGTTCCAAAAGTATGTATCGATATATTTGAAATAAATTCTGATCCTGAGCTCAAGATCTTTACATAACTAAAATACCTCTCTGATTTTCGTCGGACTTTTATGCTCCAAAACAAAATTTACTTTCTCATCCATATGGTAAAGTAAATATGACAACTTATTGAATGAAGAGAGAAGAAGAATAAAAAAAAATCTTTTAGATTTTAGCGAGTTCGATCATCGTTTTTCCGTCTCCTACGAGCCACCTCAATATAACCGCACGACTTTACCGCCTCTTTTTTCCCGTTTCCCCTGATCTCCAAGGTACGACCTAGTTACCTGGGAGGATCCATTTCTCGGGCACGAGGTGAGCGACGAGGTGCTCCGGGGCCCAGGGAATGCTACATTATTTTCTCGTCCTAACAATTCATGTCGTTATTTATTTAAAATTTTTTTCCTTGTCATTTTTACAACATACTTACTTTACTTTTTTATTTTCATTTAATATCTATTATATTCATCCTCTTGAGCACTTGGAAAATGTTTTATTCAAGCAGTTTATTAATTGTATTTTATATAATAGTGTTTCTAATAAAATTCGACAAGTTTTTTTTTTGCTCTATTGGGTTTAAATCAAAATAATTTTTCTCATACAGAGCATATACATTTCGCTTTCAATTTTCTTTCGATTGGTTATAGATGTTAATAAATTTCATATATATAAGTATATATCTATAATCGTGTACTTATTGAGTAAGTGCATTAAATTTGTGTTCAAATCACGTGAAAACATTTCTTGCGAATTTCATCGAAAAATCCCCAGCATTCTCACGTACGAATCATAAAATAGCCGTGATACTATTGAAATATATATATATATATATATATATATATATATATATATATATATATATATATATATAAAATAGACTTTATTAGGCTGCAATAAAGTCTATGAATTACATTTTAGAATTCATATATGATGCATAGCGTACATATGTTTGATACATAAATTTTTTTACTCTGATATATTTTATTTTTTTAACCGAAATTACCCATAGTCACGACATATGCGTTAATCAATATTTAATAGGCGTACATTTATGTACAGAGGGAATAACATAGTATGTGATAATAATGGTGATAATAAAAGTGAATAAATATATATAAAAGAAAATGATAGAGGTATAGGGAATAGATTTTCCGCGTGATTGTAAGAAATTTTGAATTTTATCAGTGGAAAGCATCACGTTCAATACAGCGAGTCAACAATGCCGACAACTGAGTCGAGATCGGTCTAACCCTAGAGCAATTTACGTAACATTCTCTTGGTACATTGATAATAGTTGATGACGAACAAGACCGCGTAGATCAGTAGTTGCTGCTACTACAACTCAGTGAATCTCTCAACGTTTTCGAAACCTCGGGGATTATTGGCGTTAGTCTGAGCTTGTGGTGCACCTAAATATGTAAGCTATGCAAATTCTAAATTGATTAATGTTACATCAGACATACATATTCTAATATTAACTAACCCTACACGTACACAAGAATTGTAAACACTATTACGTAGTTTTGTAAACTTTTATGTGAAATTAATAATTTACATTGCGTGAGTTATTTTAGAATAGTTGTTTACAATTACTTTGTGTTATGACTCAAAGTATATTGTAAGTTGTGAAAAAAGTTGTAAAAGTGTTCAAGTTGAAAAATTCACCTTGAGTATAGTAATTAATAATAAATTCTTATAACAAACAGTTTAAAGTTCCTTAAGTCCACAAAAGATTTTTTAAATATTTTAGTATTTAATAAATGACAAAAAAAAAATAAGAAAATTTATACATGGAAAGAAAATTATGGAAATGGTTCCTATAATTTTGTGAAATTTCATCCTATACCAGTATAGGAACGACGACCATAAATTATAAAAATACGTCCTATAGATATAGGAATATTACCCATAATTATAGGAATAGTTCCTATAATTATGGGAATGATACCTATACCATTATGAGAATAGTTCCTATAATTATAGGAATGGTTCCTATAATTTATGGGAATGGTTCCTATAATATTATAGGAATGGTTCCTATAATATTATAGGAATGGTTCCTATAATTTTATAGGAATAGTTCCTATAATGGTATAGGAGTGGTTACTATAATAGTATAGGAATGGTTACTATATTATTATAGGAATGGTTCCTATAATATTATAGGAACCATTCCCATGAATTATAGGAACCATTTCTATAATTATAGGAGCTATTCCCATTTTCATAATGTTATAGAAATGGTTCCTATAATTATAGGAATAGTTCCTATAATATTATAGGAATAGTTCCTATACTATTATAGGAATAGTTTCTATAATATTATAGGAATGGTTCCTATACTATTATAGGAATAGTTTCTATAATATTATAGGAATGGTTCCTATAATAGTATAGGAATGGTTACTATATTATTATAGGAATGGTTCCTATAATATTATAGGAACCATTCCCATGAATTATAGGAACCATTTCTATAATTATAGGAGCTATTCCCATTTTCATAATGTTATAGAAATGGTTCCTATAATTATAGGAATAGTTCCTATAATATTATAGGAATAGTTCCTATAATAGTATAGGAATGGTTACTATATTATTATAGGAATGGTTCCTATAATATTATAGGAATAGTTTCTATAATATTATAGGAATAGTTCCTATAATAGTATAGGAATGGTTACTATATTATTATAGGAATGGTTCCTATAATATTATAGGAACCATTCACATGAATTATAGGAACCATTTCTATAATTATAGGAGCTATTCCCATTTTCATAATGTTATAGAAATGGTTCCTATAATTATAGGAATAGTTCCTATAATATTATAGGAATAGTTCCTATACTATTATAGGAATAGTTCCTATAATATTATAGGAATAGTTCCTATACTATTATAGGAATAGTTTCTATAATATTATAGGAATGGTTCCTATACTATTATAGAAATGGTTCCTATACTATTATAGGAATAGTTCCTATACTATTATAGGAATAGTTCCTATAATATTATAGGAATAGTTCCTATACTATTATAGGAATAGTTTCTATAATATTATAGGAATGGTTCCTATACTATTATAGAAATGGTTCCTATACTATTATAGGAATAGTTCCTATACTATTATAGGAATAGTTCCTATAATATTATAGGAATGGTTCCTATACTATTATAGGAAAAGTTCCTATGATAGTATAGGAATGGTTACTATACTATTATAGGAATAGTTCCTATAATAGTATAGGAATGGTTCCCATAATGGTATAGGGGTGGTTCCTATAATATATAGGAACCATTCCTATAATAGTATGGGTACAATTCCTATACCGTTATAGGAACCATTCCTATAATGCATAGGAATACTCCCTATAATTTTCTTTCCGTGTATAAAATTTCTATGATATATAATAATAATAATAATAAAAAAGGTTTATTCCAATAATAATGAAGTTTATTATTATTAGGAAAGTCGAGAGATAACTTTTGAATATAAAATTCACCAAAGAATGGATAGAATTAACGAATGAAAAGAAAAGAGAGAAAAGATTCATTGGGATTTTAGTAGCTACATGAGTAGTATGAGTCGTAGTAAAAGGAAACTTTGTTCGACTGTAACACGCTCACAACTGAGATAATATTGCATGAAAGGTGGATTCACGAGAGACTTTCGTCATTGAAGAAAATACTGTGTAGGTTGTTATGTGAGATTGTGTATGCATGTGTGTTAAGGCTAATGCTCTTCTCTATATATACGTCAATTTTAGATATATACAGATGAGTAAATATTCTGTTGTGCACCATATAGTTAAGTACAGTAAAAGAGCTAAAAGACGGGGCAAGAGACGAAGGAAGTGCATAGTCAACCAGAGAAGTACATGGGAGTAGAAATAGAGAATATATATCTGTATATTTGTATTACTAGTAGGAATGTGGAATTTCGGGTTACAAAGTCTATTAGCTCTGAACTACTCTATCTTCATGATTTTAGGAATATATTATTCGATGCTTTGTGAATGTTAATGTGCAGTCGTCTGTATACATTCTGACGACAGAGATTTACCTCGATTGGAGGCGGTTAAGGAGTTGGAAATATAGATGCTAGGTATTTTATCAGACAAAAGTTGAGTGACGAAATATGTGGGCAGCAAAATAGCAAGTCGTAAATAATAATTGACCCACAGTTATTACTTTCTCTTTATTGAGCTGAGACTACTGCGTAGTAATATGAAATTTGATGAATAACTAAGTAAACAACGCAGTAGGTATGTTTGTACTTATAACAGAAATGGAATTAAATAAGAAATGCGAAGATAGGGAATAAAAATATGATTAAAGTTGAAGATAAGTCGGGACAATGGCACTTGAATTTAATTTAATTCATTTATTTTCTCGGTTCGTTCAATTATTTTATTTATTTTTTTTAAATTTAATTAATTAATTTTATTTCACAGAAGTAAGATTAGGTTGAGTATTTTCCGAGCAATGTATATGTAGTCAAGAGCTGCATAAATTTTATTACGGTAACAAACGCACAAAGAAGTGCTCATTCGACCTTGTTCGTTCATTTAACTTTAAGGGTTTGTAGAAAATACTCTTGGGATTAAAACTTACTTCTCCCCTAGTCTCAACTGTTCAAATATACATATATATATATTTGGTAATCACACTGAACACTTAAACTTGCGCCTTCATAATTTTCATCAGCTGTCTTTAGGTCGTTGTCATCTTAGTCGTACTCAGCGTGAGAAGATTTCTAATCGGGCATTCGCTTAGTCGGGACTTTCATTCAAAAGCACGTAGCAACCTCTTCCCTCACCGTCATCAACTTTGTCGTCCTTTCATATACATATATATACATGGATATAGCATATATGTACAAGTAAAATTCGTCTACTACCCAAGCTTACCCTCGACACTAGACTATCATCCAGCTTTCCCAGTACCCCAAGTATTGTAAGGCTTAACACCTCATTCTCAAATGCTCTTCAATGTTTCTCTTATACGTTGTCGTGATAGAAGAGCTATACTATCATCCCACAAACCCTACACTCTACAACCCTACACCTAAAATCTCTATTCTAGTAATGTAATCCCCGGAATGATACGATGATCGACTTGCCAGAGAGTATATTCATGGGCATTGAAATTGTTTGGATGCTCTTCACTATCAACTTCTAGTGCTGAGCAGATATACTGCTATTTTCGAGGCTGTTTTGTGTCTCGGTTTTATATAACTCTACGGTATTATAGTCATTTATCGTATCTATGTAATGGTTAAAATGGTGAATGGATTCTCGCACAGATTTCAAACATATTTTCTATTGTTGGCTTGTTTTGTAATGTGCATTCTGTTGCAGTTACAGTTGTAGTTACACTCACAGTAGAGGTACGGATAGTTATATGAGAAACAGCAAAATTGCGCAATAAATAAATTTACCTGTTTTTTTTTTTTGTTTCTGTTTTACGCAAAAAGTAACGGAAAGTAACGTTTAATCAAGGAGTTGAAGAGCGAAAGTTTGCAGAAGTTGCTTCCCAAAGTCTTGGATAGAACATTAATCTGAGTAAACTGTTTTGTGTATAAAATTGTTGGGATTAAATTTAGTACAGGGAAATGTATTATTGGGAAATTTATCAAAAGTGGAAAATTCTTCGTGAATGTATACGCGAGTAGATAAAAAAAAAAAAATAAAATAAAAAAACAGTTTAATGGTGTACACTGAAAGTCCATTACTATTCACTTACCGGAAAGAGTAACAGTTATAAATTTCATAGCATTTTACGATCTTTTGTGTGTATGTGTTTGGTTGTATTTATTAAACTGGACTAGATAGCACATAATCCGCGGGGAAAGTTTTAAAGGTTTTATAGCTTCCGGATGTTTGTTGTTTACTTTCGGTTTTTATTTATCGTTTATAAATATCTAGATAAAGGTAGTGGTTGCAGTAGTGGGTGGATTTGATTTACATGTCATGTGTTTTATATTAGACGATAATTAATGGTCTGAGGAAAAAATTCCATTGCGACTTTTTATAAAAATAGATTTGATGTGTCCATTGTTTTATGATAAATATTGTTTTCGTCCTTGCATATCCTGACATTTTAAAAGTGATTTATTGTGTTAAGTGTAATCTTTATCGGTAAAATTAATTTAAATTTAATGAAATAATTTATCAATTTTTGTTTTATTTTCGCGCTCACCTCATGTGTGGATCGTTAAATTTTCTGAATAGCACAGTATTACAAAAAAAAAAATTCTAGTAATCAAGTGCGATATTATTTTAGGTCGATTTACTTTGGTTAATTAAAAAAAATCTAATTTAATTTTCCATTTTGGTGGTTCGTTGGATGGCCGTTCGCGTGTTCGTGGTAACGACAACTTCCGATATACCGAATAAGTTAACTTTTATTTTTATGGTATGAGCATCCAATTATTCCAGATTGGAATGCTATAAAAATCATTACTGAGATTTAAAGTTATTAAATGTCATAGCTTGTAGTCAGTAAGGCGGAAATTTTATTTAGTCATTACAATTTGTGCAGAGATTCAAATTCACTTAAATTCAAAATATTATGAGTATAATTATTTTTAATTTGAATTAATATTGATATTAAAATATGAGTGCTTAAGGTGTTGCTTTGATATTTAAACTTTTTTTAATTTCGCTTACCAGTTGCGCGAGGGTTTGTACAGAATTGAATCGGAGAGTGTGCACCAATCTTCACCTAAGTTCATTTTGACGAGTAAATATACACATAACTATTTGCCCACGTAATTAACGAGAAACCAATTAACTTTTTACTGCATACTATTTCATCAAAATTTCCATTCACAACAATTATAAAAGTATAATATTGCAATTTCGTACTGATAATTATTTATTTAGAATATTATGATAATAATAATAATAATAATAATAATAGAAGAAAAAAATTTAAATTAGTTAGAAAATTCCATAAATTATAAATTAAAAGCACTCGTTAAATTAAATTATTTATACTTTTTATCCTTAATTAGACTTGATTTTTCAGGTAAATTAATTCACGGAATTTAAACTAAGTATATTTAAATCCGAAAAAGGTCTAGTAAATGCACTGGAAAAAATTTAACAAATTAAAATTTTTTTTTTTTTTTTTCAAATAAGTAAAAATAAAAAACAATCGCCATTTTAATTTTTAATAGAATTCAAATATATTGGTAGGCATTTATAAATATATTTAATGGAGTGAATAATGAAATGTGACAATGGATTTAAAGTTTTACATTTTTTTTATAGCGAAAATGGAATGCTAAAGAAATAAAGGTTCTGCTGAATGTCAATGAAATATGTAAATGTCTAAAAACTTTTTGACTAAGTCAAGTGAATTGGATAATTTATTCTATACATAATATTATTTTTATCTATGTAATTTAGATGATACCCAATCGTCATAGCTAATTTAATGTATTCTTATTAAACAGAAAAAATGTATGTGTATGTATATATGATGATTGGATTGTTATTGAAAGAAGAAATATTGTTATTATTGTCTGAATATTCGTGTTCTAGGGGAACGATTACTATTATTCTTAACAGCTTGATTAAGCAAAAAAAACATCGTATTTTTATCCGTGAATTTCAGTATTCTTGGGTGAGGGTCGTAAAAGTGATAAACAATTTAATTACAGATATGACGTAAATGTTCTTTAACACGTGTATTCGTTAACAGGTCTTGAAAAATATTTATGATAATAACGTTTGCATTATTTTTTACGAGACATGAAACATGCTTGTACCAACCAGCCATAAAATGAAAAAAAGTTGGAAAATCCAAAAGTGCACACCTCAATCACTCATGATAATTATTAATATTCTATTTTTTATTTTTGGTTCACATTTTGAACTTCCCGCTAAGAAAATTGCAAATTTTCCGAAATTCGGAAAGTTATTGGTTTCAGTCCGATTTGTGAAAATCGAAATTCCAACAGATGTCGACGTTTTGAGGTTCTAGGAAGCTATTCTGACTAATTTCACGATAATGTCCGAGTGTATGTATGTATGTATATACGTACGTACGTATGTATGTATGTATGTAAATATCTATAACTTTTGAACGGATGAACCGATTTTGATCGTCAAGATGTCATTCGACGCAGTTTTTCAATATCTTGAAGCTGAAAAAAATTGAGCTTGATCGGTAGGGTTCGTTCGGAGATATTCCAAAAATAAACTTTTTTCAAAAATGTTTTTTTTGGATAACTTTTAACGGGCTCGATGGATTAATTCTAAAATAGACTGGGCTCTGGAGATTCATAAGCCGCGTCGAATGCCACCTCAAACATCAAAATCGATTAATTCTTTCAAGAGAAACCGTTGTCGAAAGAATTAAAAAAAAAATTTTTTTAGTATTTTGAAAATTTCTCAAAAACGACTCCATGAATCAATTTAAAAATTTAATCAGTTATAGAACTCAATGAAACGCGTTGATTGTCACCTTAAACGTCTCAATCGGTTTATTCGTTCGAGAGATATCGTTGTAGAAAAAATTGTAAAAAACGTTATTCTTTGAAAATAAAAGCATACAAAAGTATTTTCGAGCTCTTCGAGCTCGAAAATGTCTCTGCTACTACTTTTCGAGCTCAAGGAGCTCGAAATACGCGGGAAGTTTTGGGGCTGGCCCGCAGGGCCTACTGACAGACCGATTTTGTTAGTTTTTTCTTTCAGTTTAATTTTTATTATTTAAATTTTCAAATCTTCCGCCTTTTTTTCTTAGATCCCGGTTTTTATTTTTTCGTTCTACAGGCAGCTAAATTTTTCATGAATCACTGATTTTAAGTTTTTTATTAATTACAATTAAACAAAAAAAATTTGGATAGTATTTCTAAAGAGTTCTTGCGACAAAAGATGCAAAACTGATAACAAAAAAATTAGCCCAATTTATTATATTTTTGGAAAGTTTTCGTGGTTCCAAAAATGAATTAATAATCAATGGAATAGTTAAGAATCGATGTAATAACGGGTCGATATTATTCCTCAATAGATTTTCTTTGTAATAGTATACAATTTAACCCATTTTAGAGTAATCGAAAAAATGTAAAGATGATTAAACGTGAGTGAATTAGACAAAAAAATAATTTTGACGTAAGGCGTTTGCGCTCGAGGTGTGGAATAAAAAAAAATCTATTTAACTTAATTTTTGTTGAAAAAGGAAAATAAAGAAATAAAGAATGAACAGGAAGAAGTTATCTACAGTTCGGCTTTACAAGTAAATTTATAAAACTCTGGACAATGGTAGACAGCTTGACTCTATATAGTTCCAAGTCGATTAACCTCAAAGAAACAGCCTTTCTAACTTGTAAGAAACATTTTAAAACTTGATTCCTAACTTAACTTTAAGTTACATTTTAAGACTTCGCGCTGATCTTGTTGCTATTTCTGTTAACCGAATCAACTATTAATTCTTCAAAATTAAGGACAAACTTTAACATTGATTTCGAATCCAAGAATAGTCTTCGAGTAAATTTAATTTTGTATGTGAATTAGTGTCAGAAAAATTTCAATTTAAAAAAATATTTAATTATCAAATCAATTTCATTTATTTGCAAAAAGTCAAGTTACCTAAAAGTTATCGGAAAAAACTTTTTTTTTATTGAAACTTCAATCAATCAAAGTTTCTTACAGTAAAAGTTACTTTCGTTAGACGACGATGATAGCGAAAAAAAAAGGAAATCACAACATTGTTAAAAGAAATTCGAATAATGACGCGAAATCATTTATACGGTTGCCAGAAAATCAATTGTCGAATGATTTCTAGAGTTCGTTTTCATCAAATTTTAATTAATAATGCCTTGTATAACAATAAGTCAATTAACAAATAATAATATCAAGAATAATTTGAAATATATTTTTATCACTTACACACAAGTACCTTAAAGTAAAATTATTTAATTTCTTTAAGAACTCAAACAAAGTGACTCATCCTATTTACATAAAACTATCAGGTTCACTTTGTTAACCATTTTATGTAGCCCTGTATTGGCAAAAAAAAGTTTTTTTTACTAAAACGAAAAATAAAAAAAAACTTTAGCATTAGCGTTTAATGACAGCGTCGTTTCTATATTTGCGTATAAAAAAAAATCTGTCTACTCTATCAGAGAAAACTGATAAATGATGATAATACATGAAATTTTTATATTAAGCATGACAAAAATGAATAAAAATTTGCGATCACTATAAATCTATAGATAACTCGGATCAGCAGCAATTTGTAGCGATGATGATAATTGATGTGCTTAAGCTTGCCCCATGAATAACAAAAAACATTTTTTAGTTTATTCGAAACAACATTTTTTTAATTCCCGGAATCAAATACTTTATTCAAAATCTTTTACTTCTGTCAGCGAGTGAAAATTCACGACAATTTTCATCCAGGATAATTTTTTTTAATTACTTCATAGAAATTACTCACTGAAGATTATATACCGGAAACTGGAATTTCATTTAGACAATTTTCATCAAGTTTACAAGAGAATTTCATGACATTAAATAGAAAAAAAAACTTCTTATAACATTTTTTTTTTTTGACGAGACGTGTAATTAAATAATTATAAAATTACTCAATAAAAATATAAGAACGGTGAAGTATTTCATGAGTTTTTTTATTTATGTAAAAGTAATAATGAATGTAATGTATGTTTAATGACACGTTTCATGAGATTTTAACAAGAGTAATTACTTTAATGGGATTATAGTTGAAGTATGATGTATATCTGTATTATATATGATATGTATGATAAAGTATATAAATTATGAGCATTTGAAAGATGTATTATCGTGAAAGGTGTCAACGCGTAAGGTAGAGTTGGTATATTTTTATGTTTACTGCAGGAAACCGTGAAATATATGACATTTCCTTAAGAGTAAGAAGAATAGTGTTGAGTTATATAACTGACCCCGCAGAAATAAGAACAAAGTCAAAGAAAAAGAACCGAGTTCCGAGCAAAGTAATACGCGGTGCAAAAATAAATCTCTGGCTTTAACTTGCGACAAAAGATGAGAAGAAAAAGTATATTAAATGATGAAAGAAAAAGAAATAAAAAACATTGTTAAATCTTGTGAGGAAACAAAGACAACTCTAAATGCACGTACTGAAGAGAAGAATAAGTCTTCTTCAGATAAACTCTCAAGATCGTGAGATTTGTGAAATTGCAAGAGCTCTCCGGCTCACGGGAGATAATCATTCTAACAATAAAAAATTTAACAGTGAATGATATTAAAATTTTACCCGAGAAACTAAGAGACCTAGATAGTATTTGTTTTTTTAAAATGCAACTACCCAAACACTTAACGTTAAATTTTTAAAATATTATAGAGTACTGCCGTAGTGCAGTCTTGATATTTTAATTTAAGACTAATTACTATTGAATGTTATCTTTACTTCAAAGTTAAATATTTTTATAACTATCACTAAAAATTAAATTTTTTAAAAGCAAATTTAAATTTGTTTATTTTTATTTCGTTGGATTTATTTATAGTTGATGTTAGTAATAATAAAATTTTTAAATTAAAATCTTAAAAAAAAAGAAAAACAAGATGAAATAACCCGAGTTAAAAATAAAAATATGAATAAGGAGAAAAATTAGATAGTCATGCTTTGGATGGCATAAGTTTTTAATAAGATTTCAAGTTGAAAAATATGAATATTTGAGGTATCCTCGATATTTTTCAACTGGACGACACGAAATGACATACTAGTTATTGGAATTTTACATATTTATGAATTTAATAACTCAAAATATGGAATTTAAATTAAATGGAATTTTAAAAAATTCCAATACCATCTATATAATAACCATATATGTATAGACATATAGTACATGAAACGACGAGTCAATATTTGAATTTATAAGCTCACAAAATGTCTCTCTGAATTCTCAAGGGTTTTCGGACTCTCGTATATGAAATCCAAATAAAATTACACTCGTCCTCTTATAATCGTACGAATTGAATGAGTAGCTGATAAATCTTCCGCATCATTTCTCCTCAGAGTCAATTTACCTCATCTGTATCACTCAACACCATCTATATGTACTTCCAGCACCCGCCACTCTTATCTATTTTTCTCAGTATCTTATTCAAAGTAAATCGATTTTTTAAAATTACATTTTCGCCTCATTGATACTTTTTACCTTTATTTTTAACGATAACATTAAATCACAATCTATACAAAAAACTAAATCATTGTTATATCCTTTGCGTTAAATTTCCCAAGACACTTCTGAGTGCTTTGTCCTTATTGTCATTTTTCGTCCGGCAATTTTTCTTACATAGAAATTTTCTTCTTTTCACCACCTCTTTCACAACAGACTGCACATTAACAATAAAACTATCTATATATATAGTATATAAGACATAACAATTGTCTAGTGGTAAATATCAATTGTCCTTGGCTCCTTTCCGTCAAACAAAAAGACCGGGTGAAACCAATTGCCGTAAAGAATGAAGAAATAAAATATATATGTATATATATATATATATATATATATATATATATATATATATATATATTTACCAAAAATATTTCGTAAAATAAATTTAAATTTAATTATCCATCAGGATACGAAAGCTCTACCCTCTATCGTTCCTCGACGTTACCGATTAATTTTATTAACAACTTTTGACGTTAACCGTGTGGTTACAAAATATATAATAAACTTGTATATATGTAACGTACTTTAGTGTGCTATCCGCAATTAATTATCTCATTTTGTTTATAATAATAAACTAATAATTAAAACACCACGCAAGATAGTTTTGGTATAATCGAATGCCATAAACCGCGATTGAATTAACTAATATACCCGGTAATTGACTCAATAATTAGAATACTGAGCGTACATACATATATGTATATGAATATAAATATATGTATGTGCATAAATAGGATATAAGTGGAGTATATTGATGTAAGCTCAAGAGTATAGAGCTTAACACGTCGTAATCACGTACCTGTTACTCTGAACGATGAATGTTATCCAACGTCTTTAGGATGAATATTTTTAAGGTTAAATGTTGTGGCAGATAAAATAATAAATCTTCTTAATTGGAGCTCCGCACGTGTAAATTGGCGCGCAATTATCTTCTTTGAATGAGAGAAATAAAATTTTTTCAGATAAATATATAATAATTGTTGTTATTGTTTTAAAAAATAATCTAAATCGCGATAAAATAAGCGCGAGATCTGGCCAATCGTTAAAGTCACTAGTCAATCGGTTGGTTCTGTTTGGCTCGCGGCCAGTGACCGGATTGACCGCACGCTCGGACTCGTCTGTCTTTCAATGAGTACGAGCTAGTATTGTGTACCTAGTGTGCCGCCGACGGAGGCGAACGCTCGCGTCGCGACGCCGCTCTGACGGCGTCTCATTGCTCGACCCGGGCTTGTATCACCTCTCTCACCCACCTATCCCCCTAACAAGCCTTCCGTCATACAATCTCACAGAGCTTTTCTGGCGCAAGCGTAATATATTTTTGATACGCGCACATATACATGATCGTATACCAACTCATCGGCGAAAACACACAGATGTAATTTCTGGGTATGAATGATGACGAAAACAACAACAAAACTAAAATTATAAACATTAAACACACCTAATAAGTCCAACTAAAAGTAAAACAATTGTTATCATTAATGTATATGGGACGTAAACTTTTTTTCCACTGGATTTGATTAAAAAAAAAAAAAAAAAAACTTTCAAAGTTAGTTGCTAGTTTAATTTTTGATCTGTGATAAAGTAAACAATGAAGTTTCCTTGAAAATATTTTTAACTTTTTTTTTTTTATTTTTTTTATCAACTTGTGACTAATTTTCAAAAATTAAATTGCTATTCAAAAAAAATAATTAATTTTGTGGTGGAATTAAAAATTATTCGTATGAATAAATTCTGCCAGTGATGCTTCAATTATAGAAATAACTTTTCAATTATTCGTACGTTATGATTGCTAAATTTTATTGGTAATATATTTCATTTCAACGTTTTGACGTATGATTCACTTTTTAGTAATTATGATTGCTATTATATTAAAATAAAATTTTTTTTCATTCAGATTATTTATTTTTCGAAAGTTCGTCCCATATAAATGATAAATTAAAATGGATATTTCATTAATAACATCTATATAATCTCCGGCGAAATAATTTGCCGTTTTATATTTAAAATAATCTCAATATCGGATTTTATATGCAATATATAATTTTATAAAATCATATTATAACGAAATTTGAAAATTTTTTTCGTTGGGAAATTTTATTAAACGAAATAACAAGCTGTATTGGTACGTCGTCTCATCGTTATATTTGAATCGTAATCGAATTTACGCGAAGATAGAATGCAAGATTTTACTCTGCATTTTTTTTTTTTATATTATTTTCTTTTTTCTAGAGTGTTCGATCGTATACATAACACTGCAAACGATCTACGGGAAGTAAATTGAGCTTTGTGTCGTGACATCTTTGCTGTAATCTCTTGAAAGTGAATCGTATATCATCCATGTGCTTCTTACTATACGTACTTTACACTTTATCTCTCTCTCTCTTTCTCCCTCTCTTTTTTTCTTCTTCTACTACTACTACTACTGCACTATATAAGTACTATCTGTATTTTTTCCACCGTATACCCTTAGCTAACGACGATGCAATATGAAAATGCGGATAATAAAAAGATCGAGGTCACGCAAGCTTCTGCTCATAAATACTTAACTTTAAGTAAATGCTTGTTAATAATGAAAGTGACTAACAAAATATATATATATTTTTTTTTAAAATTTTCCATCCGAAGAAAAATTAATTTTTTAAAATAGAAATAATGTTAGTAAATTTAATCAACGAAATTGAACAAGTTGACCTGTTTTATTTACTGATTTGATTTCTATGATAACGTGGAATTCTTGAAAATATTGTGATCGTTTGGAATTGATTAAAAAACAGGTTTGAATATTTAATTTATATTTGCCGAATTAATTAGTAGTTATTTATTTTTCTATTAAATATTTAAATGCATGTCATGTTTTAATTATTTATTTTATCGAGAATTGAGAGAATTTATTTATTGACAAATAAATACGTTGAAAAGATAATAAAAAGGGTAATAAAAAGTCCAAGGTATTCATTATACAAGTTTTTTTTTATGTGCAAAGTTTTAGCGGTGCATGAAAAAAGTGTGGTATATACCAGGGTCGGTGGGTGTTTTTGTGTCTAGTAATGCGTGAAATGATGTGAGTTGAGGTCTTGTTTAGCAGGTGAAAATAATGGAATCTAGGTGCAATGCATGCATTGGTCAGTGTGCTGGATTTTAGAGTGAAGAGTGTTAGGGGTGACGGGTTGTAGGTTGTGTGGGTGAAGATAAACGAGAGCAAGAGAGAAATGGGAGGTTGTGGGGTGTACATACTTTGCACTGTTCTATATACACTACGGATATAGTGATGTATAAAGGTAAATCGAGTTGTAAAACTCGCATGCGCGTGTAAGAATTACCTCCAGCGATAACTACCTGCGACTGAACTGACTCAACATTGACCATCTCTACTGGCGACTGATCGGTCAAGGCTGCATCTAATATTTGCGCATTTCTTTATATATTTTAAATATTATTCTCAATGATATTTAACTTTTTTTTCCGAAAGACGTCCCAGTCACACAAAGAACTCAATTTTAGTTTTTATTGTTTTAAAACGGTTTCTAATTTATAAATCCGGTTATTACTCTTGTTCATGAAAGAAGACGGATAATTAAACTTTTAGTTTTTAATATTACTTTTAAAATATATTTCAATTTAATAATTAAAAACTTATTTTTTAAATTTAATCATTTTTTCCAATTTAAAAGTTTCTATAATATTTTGTTGTTGATAAATGTATAGTTCAATCAAGTTAAATTTAATTATAACGCATGAAATGTAAGACAAAGTAAAGTATTAATCAACAGATTAAATGCAATTATTTTTTTTTTATTTGAAATTAATTGGGGGATTTTTTAAAAAGTAAAAGTTATTTTTTTATATTTGATACATGTCCTGAGGGGAATCACGGAAATAAAAGGTTAAATCTGCGTAAAAAATATATCATCAGAGTATGTAGATTTTGGGTAGTGAGAAAATGATGAAAAAGTGTGTACGAGGATTACGTACGGTTGGGAAAAATTATATGAAAGGTCGAGTGATGACACCAGGCTTTCAACGGACGATATTCACTCGTCCGTGATGGTGGTGATGCACACGACAGCTACCACGACTACGGCAGAGAAAAAAGGTATAAAAGCTCTGGCTATTTTCAGATGTGGATCCTCTACTCTACTTCTTCCGAGAGTTTGTTCGTATATGAAAATTTTTCACGGGAGACCAATTCCATCCTCGTATCCTTTCATTTTATTTGTTCAATGTGCCTGAGAGCACTGAGTACATTCGCACGAGTTGTGGAAGAATTGGAGTCATAACTGCGAAAGGTAGTCTCAGGAGAGTGTGAATAAGCCAGTGAAAACCAACTCAGTCTACTGAAGATTTAGACAAAAAAAATTCTTTTAAATGATACTACTATTTAGAAATCATTTTTTTTCTTTCTGTTTTTTCAAGAGCGTTTAGCAAAGTTATTTTTTTTTAATTCATTATTTAGCGTAGTACTTTTTTTTGCCGGTCTGTAAACTCGTAGAAAATGGCATTTTATTCTAATTGGTTTTACTTGTAAATAACCCATACAAAGAACGGTGATCGGTCGATCATCGGGCTATGATCGCCGTCCGATCCTCGAGCATCGGCTGATGATCGGAATATGTATAGGCGCAAGACTCGCTGAGCATCGGATGTTAACATCAGCGCAAGACTGCCCATTGAGCGTCGGCCGAGGATAGTAACCGAGCATCGGCCGAGGATAGTAACCGAGTATCGGCCGAGGATAGGATCCGAGGATTATCCTATTGTACACTGAGAACAAAATTTTCTTCTGACAACTAGTTTTTGTTATAATGAAATATATTAGTGAGCCTTAGAGAATGAGTTATTAACAATAATTAAATATTATTTAAAAATCACAGAATATTTATTTAACAATTTAATAAATGCATATTTAGACAAATAATTTTATTTGCTTAATTTTAAATTTAAATTAAATAATTATTATTATAATTTAATTATTATTATAATTTAATTATTATTATTATAGTTTAATTATTATTATAATTTTATTATAATAATAAAAATAAATTAAATAATTTATTTCTTTGACGCGTACTTTTTTATACTATGACAAAAATGTTCAGGGAAACATTAGTGTCAGTGTAATACAGAATAACTCTATATTACTACCAAAAATAGGTAGTCGTCACTCTGCTGATTTACAGCAAGTAATCAGTCCCGTATATGCTTCAAGTTGGGAATATAATAATTCTGAAATAAGTTTCTTACCAGGGACACATTACAACTGGTGGGCGCGATCTAGTGGCAAGCACCGCACTACTTCCGCTGCTGCTGCCTAGCACCATAACTTTTTAAATCAATAATCATTAGGTTTAAATAGATATTTATTAACCTCGACCAAATATATATATTTATTCTAAATGAATATATTTTTTGGTGTCTAAGTAATATTTATTAGAGTTAAGATAATACTTTGCTTCAATATTTGAATTTGTTGGCACTATAAAATAGTTTAGTTGTCCATTAAATAAATATTTTCTTAACTTTACCAAATAGTTTTCTTATCTAAGAAAGAGAAATATTAATGTCAACCAAATAGAATCTATTAAATCATTTGTTAAAAATGACAAAATAGATTATGTTGACGTAATAAAATTTACTTTAACAGAATTTAACAAAATCAATTTAATTGTCCGAAGAGAAATGTTTTCTCAGTGTACAAAATCACTAAAACTATTTTCATCACTTTCATTATTACTATTAAATACACTATAATTAATTTCTTTATTTACAACATTATTTACAATTGTTTCACTGTGTAAATTATCATGATCACGATCGTTTGTACTATTATCATTAACAATTTACACTGAGGATTTATTAGGCGGATGAGATCTATTATCCATGTATTTTTTTAATGCCCGATGTTTTCTTACACGGTCAGACACGATTTTATAAATTACAGAATTTTTTTAATCACAACGATAAATTTATTTTCTGTTATATTCAGTATTGTTTCTGTCTAATGAAAAGTATATACAAGTAAATATAATGCTTAAAAATAGCTGACGTGATATTTACCGCGCATGCGCAAAAGAAAATTTATCATATCATCGACCGAGGAACGGCCGATGATCGGATTTCATTCTTATGAATATAGTTCGGTTACCGATGGTGTGACAACCATAGGCTGATGATAGTGCACCGACGCTCGACCGAGCATTGGTTGCCGAGCCTCGGTCGATCGTAGATTTTTTTCGAGCATCGGCGACTTCGTATGGGAATCGGTCTTAATTTCAGCATAAATGTGGACTGTAGGAAAAGAGTAAAGAGGTAGAAGGAAATTGTAACAGTGCGGTGAACGTTCAATTTACAGTGGACCACGTGTACTACCGCACGTTTGTCTGAACAACATTCTGCGGTGGCGAGATTACGAGACAGGGGACCAATTGGTTGTATTCTGTTGTGAAGATGAAACTGTCAAATCGATTTTATCCACTGCACTAAAGTATTGATAGATAAAATTTTTTTATTTTCATGGTCTTTTAACAACCATCGAGACTATTCCGCGAGCCATAAAAATAAGCGTTTAGATTTTTTTTATTGCTTGTAACTTGATAAGTAATTTTATTTTATATCAATTACTTACAAATTTTACTTCTAAGGAAGAAAATAAAATGAACATTGCATTGAACTTTAATTATTAATGATAAAAAGTTAAATAAATAAATAAATATCAGTGGGTGAAAAATGCATGAGACATGAAAGTTCAATATTAATGCACTGTAACATGGACTTAAAGCATCGACTTCCAGCACTTTGGGTCGCGAAGATAAGGTTTAAGTTATCGCGTAGTTAAGAGGATAAAAATGTACGATCGACGACGACACTTTGAAGAGAAAATGTCTTTTAGATATTCTTCCTGTCTTCTACCATGTGTCAGACTTAAAAAAAACTAAAGAACTAAAAGGAAATACGAAGAAAAAGAAGTAAAAAAATAAAATTAAAAAAAAATAAAATGACGTTTAATCGAAAGCTCTCATGGGTTTTGTTTGATACTGTAAGGAACGTATCCGGGGTCCATATCGATTTTCAACCGCTTCATATAACTCTACCTGCTCGTTTCTAGTTCCACCAGTTACCGGAGTTACACGGTGTTCTCTCACGGACGTCCTTCATGAGAAACATATAAAAAACGTCAGAGTTCATCGAGCTCGAGGACATCATTTTTGAATGATTAATCGTCTGTACGAGCTCCTATCAACGAATACATTTCTGCCACGTGTCAAGATTATCGAAGATTTAACTCAAATAATTCTTTCATTTATCCTTTGAATTTCCCTCCCTGTAATCCTTAAAAAAAAATCCCTCCCACGTTATCTTAACTTTTTTCTTTAATCTCTTTCAAGAGTAGAAATTATAAATTACTCGAAAATTTATCGTCGAAAGAGGTGGATCAATTTAAAAGTTTTAAATTTATATATATCGATAAATCAATTTTACTTGGACGGATAAAAGTTTTTAGCATGTTGTTATTTTTTTCATTTTACTTCCCATACGAAGTCGCCGATGCTCGAAAAAAATCTACGATCGACCGAGGCTCGGCAACCAATGCTCGGTCGAGCGTCGGTGCACTATCATCAGCCTATGGTTGTCACACCATCGGTAACCGAACTATATTCATAAGAATGAAATCCGATCATCGGCCGTTCCTCGGTCGATGATATGATAAATTTTCTTTTGCGCATGCGCGGTAAATATCACGTCAGCTATTTTTAAGCATTATATTTACTTGTATATACTTTTCATTAGACAGAAACAATACTGAATATAACAGAAAATAAATTTATCGTTGTGATTAAAAAAAATTCTGTAATTTATAAAATCGTGTCTGACCGTGTAAGAAAACATCGGGCATTAAAAAAATACATGGATAATAGATCTCAACCGCCTAATAAATCCTCAGTGTAAATTGTTAATGATAATAGTACAAACGATCGTGATCATGATAATTTACACAGTAAAACAATTGTAAATAATGTTGTAAATAAAGAAATTAATTATAGTGTATTTAATAGTAATAATGAAAGTGATGAAAATAGTTTTAGTGATTTTGTACACTGAGAAAACATTTCTCTTCGGACAATTAAATTGATTTTGTTAAATTCTGTTAAAGTAAATTTTATTACGTCAACATAATCTATTTTGTCATTTTTAACAAATGATTTAATAGATTCTATTTGGTTGACATTAATATTTCTCTTTCTTAGATAAGAAAACTATTTGGTAAAGTTAAGAAAATATTTATTTAATGGACAACTAAACTATTTTATAGTGCCAACAAATTCAAATATTGAAGCAAAGTATTATCTTAACTCTAATAAATATTACTTAGACACCAAAAAATATATTCATTTAGAATAAATATATATATTTGGTCGAGGTTAATAAATATCTATTCAAACCTAATGATTATTGATTTAAAAAGTTATGGTGCTAGGCAGCAGCAGCGGAAGTAGTGCGGTGCTTGCCACTAGATCGCGCCCACCAGTTGTAATGTGTCCCTGGTAAGAAACTTATTTCAGAATTATTATATTCCCAACTTGAAGCATATACGGGACTGATTACTTGCTGTAAATCAGCAGAGTGACGATTACCTATTTTTGGTAGTAATATCGAGTTATTCTGTATTACACTGACACTAATGTTTCCCTGAACATTTTTGTCATAGTATAAAAAAAAGTACGCGTCAAAGAAATAAATTATTTAATTTATTTTTATTATTATAATAAAATTATAATAATAATTAAACTATAATAATAATAATTAAATTATAATAATAATTATTTAATTTAAATTTAAAATTAAGCAAATAAAATTATTTGTCTAAATATGCATTTATTAAATTGTTAAATAAATATTCTGTGATTTTTAAATAATATTTAATTATTGTTAATAACTCATTCTCTAAGGCTCACTAATATATTTCATTATAACAAAAACTAGTTGTCAGAAGAAAATTTTGTTCTCAGTGTACAATAGGATAATCCTCGGATCCTATCCTCGGCCGATATTCGGTTACTATCCTCGGCCGATGCTCGGTTACTATCCTCGGCCGACGCTCAATGGGCAGTCTTGCGCTGATGTTAACATCCGATGCTCAGCGAGTCTTGCGCCTATACATATTCCGATCATCAGCCGATGCTCGAGGATCGGACGGCGATCATAGCCCGATGATCGACCGATCATCGTTCTTTGTATGGGTTTTACTTTGTACTTGCAACGTGAAAATTTAACAGATTTATTTTTTTTTTTTCTCTTAAATGTTAAAATAAAATTACAGATTGTAAGGGACTGAAATTTCAGTCGTAGAAAGCTGATACTAAAGGAGAGCACAATTGACTAAAAGGAGAGAAAATACTTTCTGTTGCAGATGGTACACGTCTGCAATGCTGTTTCACTTTGGTAAATCGACCGAGCATAGTGGACTTACTATTGTACTTCTAGAAAATATACATATAAAGGCAAATATATACATATATATGTGTAATACACGCAAAGAGAATTGTAACCGCAAGCAATATTATTATTATTATTATTATCATTATTTATATCTATATATATATATATATATATAGTTGGATAGGTGAGTATACAACGAGATTGTCGCTCGTTACTTCATCGTCCTTCGTATCTTTTTACCTCATTGTTTCCGTAACTCTACTGTTGGTTGAATATATAACAACACGCATTTATTTTTCATGATTTTGTTTACTAACTCTAGTGCTTTCAGTTACGAAAATAAAAGGTGTCATATTGTTTTTAAATATTTATTTTAATTTATTATTATAATTATGAAAAGTTTATTAAAAAACTATTAAAATAACGTATAATCATAAAAATAGCTTTTCGTTTATGTTTTCCGGGTGCGTTTAAAAAAAAAATATTACTTATTAAATTGGATTTTTAATTAAAAGTTAATGAATTTGGTAATGAGAGTATTATTCATTAACTTGAGAATCAATTATGAGTATACAAGAGCCGGATTAAACAGGAAAGGTTTGTTTTCCGTTGAAAATAATCTCAGAAACAGAGGGATAAAAGACAATGAATGAGAACGAAGTATACTAGCCAGTATAGGGCGACTGGTCAACGAGAATTTGAGTTGGTTTTTTTTTATTCGTTGAAATTGATACGGCTTGAGTGAGTGAAGTGGAATGAAACGAACAGGAAACAAAATAAAATAAAACAAAGAAAGAAAAACAATGAAATAAAAATTTTTGAGTGGAATTGTAAAAAGAAAAAATAATAGTATTGCCACAACAATTTTGTCCACTCGATATTTTCTGTACTCAAGAGAATCGTAAAGAGATCGAAAATTTTTTCGGTGTTCTATTTTTTTTTTTTTTTTAAATATTTATTATTTTTTCTTCCATTCATTGTTTTATTTTTTTTTTCAAATATTTTTCTTTCGTTTGCCAGTGGACTTTTATTTAGTTTTTTTCCCAATTTATTTCTGTTTTATATTCATTTTATTGTGATGTATGCATTTTTTCCGAGATAGTTTTATTTTCATTTTATGGTAAAAAAAAAAATTGATGAAATGAATAGGTGATTGTGATTACGTATCATAAACAAACCGCACGATATCTCGGGGGATAAAAAAAATAGTGAGCAGGTGTGTTTGTTACAGGCTCGGAGATGAAGTGATAAATTGATAATTCTCTTTGGATTTTAACGATAACAATAAAGTTTAAGTTAAATAAATAAATAAAACAGATGGATAGTCAATAATTTAAGTTAAGATGAAACGGTAGATAAATTTTAAAAAACCCAAGTAAAAAGTTGAATAAATTTTTTTTTTTATGGGGGAAATAAAATGATACCGATTATGTTGAAAAATAAGGAAAAGAAACATTGAAAAGTTTATATGAGATTCAGGGGATACGGAAAAAATACTTGAAGATTGCGTGTTATTGTTGATGAACGATAGTAAAAAAATCCATTACGGCCTTAAAAAAAAGAAATGATAAATAAAAATAAAACAAGGGTGAGTTTTCATTTGGAACATATTGGTCTTATCAAAAACTTGATAAATCCTCGACTAAGCAACTAATCCCCGTGATGCATGTGAAACTGTGTTATATATTATATATCTCTGGCGACGAGCCGGCGTTTTGTGGATTACCGTGTGCAGAGAAAAAAAAAAATACGGAAAGAATAGACGGAATAGAAGAGACTGATGTAAAAAAAAATCTAAAAACTAACAAGGATATAGAAAAATGGAAAAAATGACATTGCCTCAGGACTCTGTCTCATTTGTTTACTTTTTTATAATAGTTTTTTAAAGTTTTAAAAAAAGTACATGTGACTCATTGTCATCAGAACGTAAATAAAATTTTTTTCAAATGAAATTAAAATATTGAAATAAAATGTAAGAGAAAAGAAAAGGAAAAATTATACTTTCAAATGACAGCTTTTAAAAAGTATGGCGGGTAATATAAAAAGGGTTGCTTGATAAAAACAACTGTTGTGGTGTGACAAAAAAAAAAACAAAGAAAAGTAAAAATAAGTAGCCGAGGTAGAAGAAAATGGGAGTGTAGTAAATAGGAAAAGCCAGAGGAAAAAGCGAGTGTCGCCATGTGCAATTTCTCAGTACACGCAATACAAAATAATGATAACTATACAAGTTTTCTTAGGGGCTTAATTTTTTTTTTTTTTTTTAATATAATCGAGATATAAAGAGGGAGAGAAAAAGAAAGAGTAAACAAATGCACAATAAATAAAAAAAAGAGAAATTAAAATCGGTTATGCAAAGGAAAAAAAAACGAGGTTGTTTCTATTCATAAAACATATATTCAAAGTAGGAATAGAAAAAAGAAACAGGATGTTGATGAGAGATGAGGAAGGGGATAAAGTAATAAAAGTAAAAAAAGATAAGAGAGGCTTTGGAATTTTAATACAGCATAGTTTTAGGTGGATACATAAAACGGGTGTGAGTTTGTGGTTTTGTCTTGGTGAGGAAATTGTCCGAGGGCGACGTTCCGCATCCCGAAAAGCCACTCATAAGAGCTTTATGAAAAGAGACACCGTGTGTCGTGTTTATAAAGCACAATAAAACCATTTAAAATACATGAGTCATGTGAGTTGATGGTAAATTTTCACTCAAAACCATTATTCCGTTTATGGATATATATTATGTAGGGTATGATGGTGGTGACCTAGATTTGTAATTTTTATTACCATGTCTCGTGATACATTCTGCGAGAATTAAATATAGCAATGAGAAAAGTTCAATTTATTCGATTTTTTCCCAATCGATAATACAATATATGTATTCTTTTATAGGTGGATATATAGAATAATAAAAAAAAAAAAATAAAAAGAAAAATATGGTTAGAATGTTGACAAAAAAAATATGGAATGTTGAAGAATAAATATAAAATATTGTAGAGAATATGAGATATTTTAAAATTTTAAATAAGAATAATAAGATATTAAAAAGAATGATAAAATTAATAAAAAAAGAAATAGGAATTTTAAAAAAATTAAATGAGTTATTAAAAAAATAGTGAAATAAAAAATTGATTAAAAATGACTACGTTGTGTGTGCTTGTTGTTTTCTTTCATGTTATTTTCTTATCTAGTTTATGAAATCGGTGCGTGAATAAAAGGGCTTTTCTTTTCCTTGTCCCTGACCCTAGTGTAAAACGACATCGTCATCATCCTGTTACCGGTGTACAAACGTTGGGCAATATCGCTTGTGGAAAATACGATTAGCTTCGTCTTTCTACTATAAAAATAATAACGAACGTCTGAAGTGAAGAGAAAGAAGCTTTTGAATTTTATATAAAGAAGTAGTCAACGTTAAATTTAAAGAGCTCGATAATGAGGTCGACTGAGTCCTCTGAAATGTCTATCTAATTTCAAATGTGATGAAAAAATATTCAAAATTCATATTCCTTTCTTTTTGTAAACATATAAATATGTTTGGTAGATAAGGATTAGAGTTTGTAAAAAAAACCATTTTTTTAATGATTTGTGGGAACAAATATTAAGAAGCACTGAAATTTTATAAATGTCATAGAGTGAATAATATTCAATATAGAAATTTTGGATTCATATCGTATGCTAGTGATATATGTTTCAATATATATATGACAACAGTATGACATGTATAACAATCGTTAAACTAAAGGAACAGGAAAGAATATAAAAAATTTACGATATATAAGAACAAATAAAAATATCGGAAATTCGGTATTATGTTGTTGTTATTATTTGAATATAAAGTATTCCAAATATTCATGTATATAAATGTGTATACAGAGGTTGAGGAGACTAAGTGCTTCAAAATATGATACATTTACAATTATTTCAATGATTTTTCATTGCACAATTATTTAAAAAAAAAATAATTTACAGAAAAAACGAGGTATTTTTCTCATTGAACTACTCCCGCTGCTGATGCCCCCTATGATGTCATTATGATGTCCTCTAGTAGGAAAAGCCATAAAAAAACCTAGGAATAATTTATTTTTCGAGTTCAGACCCATATGAGTGTTGGTGGAGATGGGTGGACATGGGTATAGGTGATTCTCTATAGAGAGTAGCCCGTACTTTACTCCTGTTGGGAATAACCCATCACACCATTAACGTTTTTCGTTCATAATGATGTCCTCTAGTAGGAAAAGCCATAAAAAGTCCTGGGAATAATTTATTTTTTGAGTTAAGACCCATATGAGTCTCGGTGGAGATGGGTGGACATGGGTATAGGTGATTCTCTATAGAGAGTAGCCCGTACTTTACTCCTGTTGGGAATAACCCATCACACCATTAACGTTTTTCGTTCATAATGATGTCCTCTAGTAGGAAAAGCCATAAAAAGTCCTGGGAATAATTTATTTTTTGAGTTAAGACCCATATGAGTCTCGGTGGAGATGGGTAGACATGCGTATAGGTGATTCTCTGTAGAGAGTAGCTCGTACTTTGCTCCTGTTGGGAATGTTTGCTCCTTGTGCTCAAAAACAGCGGGAAGTTTTGGGGCTGGCCCGCAGGGTCAACCGATGCCCGGATTTTTTTACTTAGGTTTAACTCTACTCAGTTATACACTGTAAAAAATCACCGGGGTAAGTCCAAGCGGTGTAGGTGTTAAAATCAGCGGTGTTAAATTTCAACACCGAAAGCGGTGTAAAAATAACGCTGCCGCCGGTGTAAATATTCTAAACCGGTGTTAAAACAAATTCTCCGGTGTTAAAATGACGCCGCCGCCGGTGTAAATATTCTAGACCGGTGTTAAAATAACACCGCCGCCGGTGTAGATATTATTTACCGATGTTAAAATATTTTACTTTGTGAATATTTTTACTTACTCGATCACCATACTTGTTAATAGATCATATTTTTTATTAATTTTCATAAAAAAATGACATTTTTTGTGTTTTATAATCTTTAAAGTTGATTATCCAAGCAGACGCAGTTTACCCCGCTTCTACACCGGTTACCCTACTTTTACACCGATATTACTCCGCTTCTACACCGGTTACCCTGCTTTTACACCGATATTACTCCGCTTTTACACCGGTTACCCCACTTTAACACCGGTATTTTTAACACCGGTAAATTACTCCTCCTACACCGGTGTAATTTCATTTTTACACCGGGCGGAGTTAAAACGAGTCCATTTTTATCACCGCTCTTTTTACAGTGTATGTTTCCCGAAATAAAATCCCTAGCGGATATTCATTACTGCAATTACCGTAATTTACAGTATTTAGTCGAATTGCCCCAAATTACGACAAAATACGGCAATTTATCGTACATTACGGTAAATGACCAAAACGTGGAATTGTGGCAAAACCTCCCACTTTACGGTAAATTACCGCAATGTACGGCAAAGCGCGACAGTTCGCGGCAAATGACAGTATTTTACCGCAATTCGCGGCAGTTAGGTTATTTACCGTAATTTAGATCCGCTAGGGATCCTTCCAGCCTGAAATAATTTTGCATATAAATTTAATATTAAGAAATAATTTTTTTTCATCAGATTAACAAAAAAAGAAACAAAATGAATAAAAACACAAGCTGTAATATTTTATAATTAAACATTCAACGCTGTTAACTTTAATTTAGCGAATTTGAGAATTAATTCGGGTCAAGTAAATTGTCATCCCTCGGGTTATGATTAAAATTTAGATGGAAATTCACCGCCTGAGGGGTTTTTGTTTTAGGGACCTTTTCTAAAAACGTCAAGTTTTACTTCTGTCTTTTATTTTTTTACAATAAAAACTAAAAACCATTAACTTTATTATAAAATTTAAATGACAAATAAATTTCTTTATTTTGTTCACTTAAATTTTATTTCAAATTGTATAACTTAATTTAATTCAAATTTAATTCACTCCCAATAGCTTTTAACTGAGCAATTAAAAGTTTTATTTTATTTCAAACATACTGTACACTCATTTTATCTTTTTTTTCTTAATGCATTATTTTTAAATTTATTTATCATTTCTATCGATTTAAAGCTTGTAGAACAGTTTTCTCTTTAACAAGACTAATTTTAACTCATAGCTAATCTAAAAAAAAATTTCTAATTAAAAAATAGAAAAAAATTGAGTTATTTTTATTATCCTTCTTAAAGAGAATTCATTTATAAATAGCAAGCTTATTAATAGTATTAATAATCTTTTCAGGTGATTGAGGTCATATATATATATATATATATATATATATATATATATATATATACTCCAGTATATGCACTATTTCACATATTTATATCTGTATGACTGTGAAAAAACTCGGGGTAAGTCCAGGTGGTGTAGATGTTAAAATTTTTGGTTTTCAAATTTTAATACCGACACCGGTGTTGAAATATTACCGCCGCTGGGGTAAATATTCTTTACCGGTTTTGAAAATATTGTATTTTGTTAATATTTTTACTTACTCAATCACTACGGTTGAACAGTGTTTTTATAAGCTAACTAAATTATTGTGGATTGAAATGGTATAATGCATTTTTTCAAATTTCGATTCGTGGAATATTTTTTCACACCAATTTAACCCCGTCGAATCTGTTATTATACCGCCTACACCAGTGTAATTCATTTTAACATCGCATGGTATCAAATTGAGTCTGTTTTTAAAACCGCTCTTTTTACCGTGAGGTTAAAAATGATATCAAATGTTTTATTCATGAAGCAACGGAAGAAATGAATACATATGTCAGGCTTGTTATTCACACATATGTATAGATTAATAACCACCCAAATATTAAATATCATCGATAAAAAAAAAATAATAATAGTATTCAACATTTCAAAATGATAATCACACTAACTGAAAATGATATTTTTATCTCTATTTTACTATAATTGAACTGCCGTATAAAATATTAAAATTCGCAGTGGATATATACTAGTAATGTGTATGTATTTTAACCCGGACATAGCAATTTAACGGTTCACGGCTCTAAAAGTGTTCTGGGTTATCGCGATTCTCGACTTACGTATATAAAAATAATAAAATAAAAAAAATTATAACAGAGAAAAATTATAACACACTTCTTTTTAGCTGAACAAGTCGAGGACTTGCAGCTTTGAAAATGTCATATGATCATGCTAAGTTTATTTTTATTCTTATATCACGCACTATGATCAAAGTGCGTCAGTATTATTATTATTATTATTATTATTATTATTAATAATAAATATAAAAAACAATATATTTAACGTATTAAGTCCCCCGTAGTTAAGGGCTTAAATTTTGACCAAACTTTTTTTCTACATATTCTACATGATTTTAAGTCAGCACCTTGAAAAAAAAAATATTGCTCTAAAAACCACCCTAATATATACACTGCAGTATATGCACAAGTTCGCACATTTATATCTCTATATGCACTGTAAAACAAACGGAGTAAGTTCAGGTGGTGTAGATGTTAGAATTTTCGGTTTTAAATTTAAATATTTTTTTATACAATTTAATAATAATAATATATATTGTATTAATTAAAACCAATGTTACGGAACGTAAATTTATTGATAGATAAAATATTATGCCCTTAAATTAAAGCCTTGATTCCCCGGAAACAATCGATTAAACGGTTAATTAACAATCCTGCGTTGTATCGATTTCCAAGTACAAGTTTACCAGTACGTAATGTTCGGAACAAAACCACGAACCCAATTACAATAAAATGCTAATGATCTTGTGTTAACTCTCTAAGATTTAAATTGGCATATTACCAGCTATCATATTTTATACATTTATAAAATACTACACTGTAAAAAATTTACGGAGTGAAATTTACTCCTAAAAGGGCTTTATTTTCATATTAAAACTCCGAGCCAGAGCGAATGCGGATTTAAATAAAATCCAGATCACTCTGAAATTTCTTCGATGAAAAGCAGACTCCTTAATTACTCCGTATGCAGAGTGATTTTTTTTTTAATTTCGAGACTCTAATTGTCGGTGTGAATTCGGATTTAAATAAAATCCATATCACTCCGAATACTCAGAAAAAAAAAAGATTTCTTGGCAAAGAAAAATTTTTCATTATGAAGTGAAAACAAAAATTTTCTTACCACTAGAAAAAATCTCTTGGCTCAAGAAAATTTTCGTTTTGAATTCATCATGCAAAAAATTTTCTGGGATAGGTAAAAAATTTATTGAAGCGAATGAAAATTTCTTGCGCCAAGAAAACCTTTTTTTTTCAGTGTATATATTGTTATTATATTATAAATAAATTTTTTTAATTGAGAAAAAAATACAGTACGCGGAAAGCTTAAGTGTGATTAATGTTTTTATAATATTCAAGCACCGTGTTGCTGAATGCTCTTTGAAAAATAATTTTAATGCGAACCATAAAATAATACCGAATTTAAATATTAATTAATTCTTGTCACGATAAAAACATGGATATTATCATATTATTTTTCATTCATCAAATACTTTTAAAATAATTAATTTTTTACACTTATTACCCGTTACGCTGGACAGTAATTTATCATGAATGAAATTAAAAGCGCAACTAAGTATACAAAGTGCTTGTTGTATACCGCACATGTGATGTGTGTATAGCCAGAGGTGGATAGTTGATGGACGCTCTGTTGTGTTGGGCGTTACGGGTGCTCGTGAACGTTTGCGAACGTTATACACGAGTTAAACTAGAGAGAGCAGGTGAGGGTTTGGTGTTTGTGTCCGTAGATCGTGATATTTAATCACAAATGATCATACGTGACTATTGTATCATTGTCATCATTATTATTATTATTGCTAATAACTATTATTAATAATTATAATTATATACTTCCGTTAATATTTAACGAAACAAATATTGTTATAATTGCATACTCGCGGTAAGCATACACTGCAAAATTATATTATTAATTTTATTTTGTAGCAGATTAGATAGAACGAGAAGAGTTTAAATTGATTTAAAATGTTGTTTTGAAATTTCCCGGGCATTAATGCTGTTTAAATTTATTAAATTAAAGTCGATAGTCCATTTAACGTTATTGGAAAATGATAACTTTGTTAGAAAATTCATATAAAATTAAAAAAAAGGCTATTCGGCAGTTAAATCAAAGTAGATTTCTCATTATTTGATTATTTCAACCTTTCAAATAAACATTAATAACAAAACACATTTTTTTTCTGACAATCTCAAAAATTCTCAAAATTATAGAACAAAAAAAATAGTCAAAAAATTTAAAGTTAAATGCAAAAAATTTAAGAATTAAAAATATTATTAAAATGGTAAGTTGAATCGCGAAAATTGCAGTTGAAGAGAATTAAATTATCTATGAAAAAGTATTCTGTGTTTTTTACTATAGGATTAATAGTTAGTACAAAATTGAATATAATAATTTGAATTGAAATTTCAATTATGATAGGTCTAAGTGTCATACTTGAAATCAGTTATATACTGTCAATAAAACAAATTTGAATATACACACTTGAATTGAGATATGCGGATTTTATGTGTTACGCAGCAATAATATGAATTCAATCAGTTTCATAAATTTACTAATGAATAGAGCAGTTAGATTTCTATGGAATCTATTGAAAGTAGGAGAACCAATAGCAAAATTTCATTCAATGAGTAGTAAGATAAGAAATTTCATTGGTCTAGGCACATATATGGACATGAAAATTAAAGCTTATTCAAAGAGCTATTAGATAAATTTTATAGAAAGTCGATAAGTTGTAGCATTCGAAAAATATCGAAGAAAGAATAAGTAAAAATATGAATTTTTGACATTTTGAAAATTTTGAAATGCTTTAATTTTTAAACTAATTGACCGATTGAGCTCATTTTCAAACCCGATCAAGGTAATCACCCACAGAATACGTTTACTAAGTTTCAAGGCGATCGATTGGAAATTGTAGCTATAATCAAAGTGACAGCCTGCATAAAATTAGTTTTTACAGTATTTTGTAAATTTTCGAAACCATTTATCTACTTAAAAAAATAGTTAAATCACTGAGCTGTATAGTAAAAATTGAAGGCAATCGAGTGAGTTTTCAAATAAGACAAACGAAAATAAACTATCTCTTTCCGTTTAGAAATTATATCAAGTTAAAGCGGCAAATTTTTTTTTGAAAATTTTACAAAATTTCAATTAATCATAACTTCTAAATTTATTGGCCAAATTGGCTCATCTTCGAACTCATCCAAGGTAATCGTCCAAAGACTGAGTTTCATTAAGATCGGTGTAGAATTGTGGACGCTATCGTTAAAGAACGGCGCGTCATATATTTTATATATATAAATAAATACATATATAAACTTTTGAACCAAATGTATTTTCTCAGCTCGTCGAGCTGAGTTGAGAGGTAGCAAGATTTTTAAAAATTCCATTATGAGGACAAATACAATAGTTAGATTTCTATGAAATCTACTAATAAATAAAAAAAAATAGAAGCTAAAATATCGAGGCAGGTTTTTTCAACGTTAATCAATAAAATTTTTTTGTCTTGCCATTAAATTAACATTTAATAATGTGAGCTATTTATATATTTTTTGATTTATTGAAACCAGTATAATGATTAGTTTCTTCATCTGAAGGCGGTGATTTATTCTAGCACCAAGTGCACGCGACGCAGCTGGTCTTCGAGACGTAAGCATCGATTTTATCATCAGAAATGTATAACAAAAGAAAAAAAAATGAAATAACCTATTTGTTTTTCTTATATCTAAATTAAAATAATTAATTATGATCTAACTGGGTTCGTTAATAAGGAAAAATATCTATCTTAATTAAAAAAAGTTTTTCTTTAATTATCAATTATACTTTTATATAAATCTTACAAGTTTTACAAATTATTCGCTAGTGTCTGTTATTAATTAAGATAATTGAGGCAACATAATTACAAAATCATTTGAACTAGAAATTAATTAATTTAATAATAATAATAATAATTATAGTAATTATAAATACAACAACTGCAAGAGCATGCTCGATTTATCACAGCAATTCTTACAAATTACATACACGTTTGTCATATTTCAGTCCATTAAAAAAATATATTTTATAATTTATATCAACTACTCAATTATTTAAATTATTCAATTCATTTTTTTTTAATAATGCGATTTATTCAAAAAACTTTAGTTAATTAGTATGACGTTGTCTCAATTATCTTAAATATTTTTTCTCAAAAGTTTATAATAAATAAACTCCAAGAAATTCAAACTTTTAATTAATGATTAATAATATTATCATAATAATTATTATCATAATAATTATTATTATTATAAAATATACAATATTTAAATGAACAGTTAATTGCTAAAAAAATTAATTTATCGTGATCGCCGGTAGATATTAAGATTCAGATAAAATATCTTCTAGAGTTTTGTCGTCGTGTAATGGTGAGTGTCCAAGTGTCGGATCACTTTCCAAAAATTCACGCAATTCGGATTCAAGATCCGGAACGCCTGTGGACTCGTTATTGGTCATCAGTGCGGTTTGATTGTGCGCCATGCCGATTTGAATTTGCATTGGAGTTTGTGTTGGTGTTGCAAGAACTATCGTCGAGTTTGTTTGTTCATCAGCACTGACAATACTCGTTTGAATGGGCGAAGTATTTGACAGTAAATTTGTGGCAGCAGCACTGGCGCCAGTTCTCGCTGTTACCCCAGTAGCAGACCGGCCGGAGTTTGTTTGATTTAGTAGATCATTCTCAGCTACTATTGTGGGATTGTGAGTGATCGGATCAACTTCCATGGGCTCTGGACCACCAACTGGAGCTATTCCCATGGCGCGTCGCAGACCATCAACCGGCGCTATGGCCGATGGCGGTAATTTCTTAGCTATTTCCGTAAGATTTTCAGAGATCTTCTCAGCAAGATTAACTTCACTCTCAGGTGCTTTAGGTACGTTTGACAAGTGAGCAGGTGGTGGCCCTGATAGCCTGTCATGTTGAGCTTGACGTAATTGTCCCAACATTTGAGACGTCTCGTCTAAACGGTTTTGGAGCAATGAACGATCCTCGCATGACTTTACATCCTCTTCTGAAAATTAATTACTTATTAAAAAATAATAAAAAAAAAAATAAATACAGTAAATGGCCAAGTTAATAATTTTTTATGTACCAATTAATCATTTACTTTAATAAATATTTTAAAAATAGATAAAAAAAAATTAAATAAATTATTTTATCGCGTGGCTTTAAGTTTTACGGACAAAATTAAATATTAAAACCTACATCTGACCCTTAAAAATTTTTTACGTTCAAGTATTGAACCCTAGAAGTGACCCCAGGTTTAAAAAAAGTTGAATTAACTTTTAATAGACCACTCTAATAGCAGTGCTAGTTATTGATTCCCGTATTTTAATATTAAAATAATTTTTTATGCGCCTAGTCATCGCTTTAATCGTTAATACAATTTATTTTTAACATGCACACCCATATTTCATCGTAATTGCGTACTATAATGATAAAAATCTAAGTTATTACAAACTGAAGCTTACTCTAAGCTCTTTTTCCAAGATTTTCACTCCACAACTAAGCTATCGTATATTCCGCTCGCCATTAATTAATTTTACTTATTACAAGTAGCAAATAATTATCTATTTTATTTTAATGAGCAGAATTAAAATACTTTACATTTATTTAGATTTGAAATTGGGTCGGAAACAATTAAAACAAATTCATTAACTAGACAATTTATTAAAAAATAAAAAATGAACTTACCTAGATCGTCTAAAAAGTTGACATCGATTCCTAATTCAGATAAAGTTTTGAGTTGGTCCAAGTCGACTTTTACTTTATCTTGCCCATTTTTGTCTAAATCATTCATTGGTTTTTCTAACAAGTGCTGAATTTTCTTTTCCTCTTCTTTGAGTCTTCGTTTTTCTTCAAGTAATTTTTTAGTTTTTCTATGATCCCCGCCAGTGAGAATGTCCAGCAGATCGTCGACCATTGTCAGTGTGTAGTCACAATCTTTTGCAAAATCTAGTATAGATTCTGCATACTGCACAGCTGTTTCATCACCATAAGTCTGGTAAACTAATTCCGTTTCTTCTTTAGTGAGGTTGGCAAATGTAGAGTCGTAACTCGGTGCATAAGAACCAAAAGCACCGTAATAAAGTGACTTTACGGGCTTCGACATATTGCGACGGTCTTCACGAAAGCCCGCCAGTACACCAGTGCCGTGACTTAACTTTCCAATTAGTTGACCAAGTGATACTGGTCGTTGATTCGTACCAGGTATAACACCATCTCCGTGTACAATTATTTGTAAGCTTGTTGTGCCGTCTTTCTTTTGCCTCAAGAAACCCATCTTGGAGTTGAGCCGTTTCATGGTTAATTTATCTGAGGCAGCTTTAGCGGCACTACGCGCTTGTTTTAGTATTTCTTCGGGGGTGAGATCATCCGGGACAGCTTCAAACTTGCCGAGATTGGCTAGACGCATTTTACGTTGGTTTTCTTTCCTTATTTCCTCAGCCTCTTCATTGCGTTCCTCCTGTTCGCGCTCTTTCTCTATCTGCTCCTCAGTCACCAGAGTGTCTGGATTATTGGGATCCTCAACTCCCAGTTCAAATCCTAGCTCATCGCGCGTAATGTCGTGCATGTAAGTCAAAACGGGCCTCAACTGTCGTAATTTTTCAGGCGTAACCATTTTTAAGCCAACGTGCAACAGCTTTTTAGCCGCTTTGTAATAAATTGTCTCTGGATGATTATAAATCATAGCGTTATCACACATCAATTTAAAATCATCAATAAATTCATTTAAATTTTGATAATTGTTATCATCTATTTTTTGTTTTATCGAACTAAAATCCATTGGATTTTTAATTATTGATGAGTAACCAGGTGCTATATTATCAGTGACTGGCCAGGCAAAGAATTGCTGCGGATCGCGCTTCTCCATTGACCTTAATAAATGTTCTAAAAGCCGCTGCAGAGGAGTGCGCTCGGCTATTTTTTTCAATACACAAGTACGTGGTTCGCGATGCGGCGACAACGAGCTAGTATTGAGTCCTATTCTATGCTCCGTGCTCGTGGTCAATTTCGGAGGCGCTAAATGATGATTTGCTGGTATTTTTTTTGGTACTTCCATAAAACTTTCATCAGCATCACCGACAGACTCTTGACTTGACTCTTCTCTTCTGCGTTTCTTGTCTTTGTGGTGATGCTTGTGACGTTTATCCTTTTTCTTCTTCTTCTTCTTCAACTTTTTGTGTGTACTCAGGTATTTCTCATACTCGGATTCATTTTGAGTCACCGAGTAATTCATACCCAGCTGTTGGTACTGCTGAGACAACATCGCTGACGAATTTGGCGAATCACTTCCGTACTCAGGAGTCCCGCTGCTACCACCGACTTTCAAAATTAATTTCAATGTAGGCTTATCCGGCGTTGAGTACAGTCCTTCTGAAATAATAATTTTCATTTAATTATTGATACTCCTGCCCGTATAATCTACAGTATTACTTATAATAACAATAATATTAATTAAAACTATTATTATTTATTTACAGTTCGTGTGAGGTGTAAATGATATAAACTACAAGCTAAATAACTACAGCATGCAATCAGCAGTCGCAGAAAAAATACCATTGAAGAGCAATAGAGTAACTAGACTTATTAAAAGAATATTTTTAGTCATCGTCCTCTTTCTGGGTAAACCTCGTCACTAAATTTTTTTCATAATCAAAATTATGAGTGAAAAACAATCTTTAGTATTGCTACTGCGTAAAAAAAGCTTCGAATTTTAATAATTATAACAGAATGTTCGAGAGACGTTTAAATTTTAATATTTCCGTTAACGCACGTGTAACAGAATAGATATTTTGACCGATTTCCAAAAAAATTATAATTTTGCAGTTACGAAATTTACCCAGAAAAGGGACGTTATGAACCTGAAGATCGAAACGTTTTTCGTGATACGAAAATTTAAAAAATTTATGTAATTTTACTGCTTAAGAGGCAGTTCTGGAGTCGGGATGACTTAAGATTTTCGGTTGGCATAAAAGCATTCATATGCGAAACATTTAAGAAATCCAGTCATCCAGTACATTTTTTACTTTCAAATTTCTTTTTTTCGTTTCGCGAAGAACGCCTCGATCCTCAGATACATTTTAAATTAAAAACTAAAGTGAACTAAACTAATGAATGAATTTAATTTTTAAAAACAATATTATTCTTTCATTAGTTTAAGAAAAAGTGCCCACTGTAAAAGTAAAGAAAAAAAAAGAAGTGGATGTTAAAGAATAAAATAATAAATAAAGAAATAAATTACAAGCTGGCTTTTGATTATTATTAAATACAGTAGTAGTGACTTGGTCTTCACTTAATAAAACGAACTGGAAGCGAGGTTGGATGTAGATTAACTCATTACACGAGGAATCCACTTGTCTTACAGTATTTTCAATTTATAAATAATAATAATTATTAAAACAATTAAAAATAATAATAATACAGATTATAAAAATTGAAAATACGTTATTAAAGGGTCGATAAGCAAAGCATTTAGTGGCTTGTAATGGCCACAATTGACAACAGCCAGTTGATTGAAGTGCATCCACTTGGTAATTAAAAAAAAAATTATTTAAATTTTAATTGAGGATCGAATGACTCTAGTGTCGATTGGATCGCACTTCAATCGGTACAAATAATACAAATAATATTTATATATATTTATTATGTATGTATTTATAATAGTAGAAAAGGGATTTGGGGATTTAAAAAGTAACTCCCGAAATAAAAGTTTTTCTAGCTTTTCTCTCGTGCAACTAGTCGGCAGTTACCCCTAACTTACTTCGGTTCAGGAATTCAGTTCTTGCTATGGAACCTTCGTATTTTCTCTATTACCTCCCAATAATCCACTTTATTACTTCTACTCCAATCTCACTCTCAGTTTGTCCATGATGAAAACGTAGTCATTATTCCTGTACACCATTAAACTATGAGTAAGAAGGATTCATATTAAAATAATGATGGATTATTATTTATTATATTATAAATGTATGTATTAATAAATATTACCCTTGTTTATAAAAAAATACTTTTTTTTTATTTTTACACTGAGCAAGAAAATAACTGTTGTAAGCCGTGTAAAAAAAATTGTTGAGAGTGTTGACTATTGTAAACTTCAAAATGTGACACAATCACGAACTTTTTTTAAACTTTTAAAAATTCAAAAGAAAAATCAATATCTTATTATTAAGATATCCTAAAGCAAAAAACATTCAGAAATAGTTCAAAATCAATTTTTGTCTGAACGTATTTACCACTGAAAAAAATTATGAAACTCAGCAGTTTTAAATGACAGTAAAGTTGGCGGATATCTGACTATTTTTTAAATTTTTAAATAATAAAATGAAATTGTTTTGACAAAAATTTTAAAAAATGGATTTTTAGATAATTATAAAATCAGTACATGCATTTTTTTTATTTTATCAATTTAATTCTTTGAAATTTTTATACGTAATTTAAAAATTGTCTTGTGTCTGCTACATTTACCCTCATCAGTTTTAATGGAGCATCAAAAAAATTTACAAATGAGTCAGAAACGTGAGTAAAAAACGAGTGTGAATGTAGCAAACATTGGACAAATATAAAATTATAAATAATAATTATGAAAAATACACTTATTAATTATTAAATTTTTTAAATGCGCATTTCTTAAAATTTTATTTCATTAATTATTTACTCTATTTATTAATAACTTTGAATTTATCTGATGTCTGTTACAAAAATACTTTCAAAAATTTAAAAAAAGGTCCTCAGTGTTAAGTTTCGAAGTTTAGAATAGTTAACACTTCTTCAGCTTTTTTTCAACGATTTTTTTTACACGGGAAAGTAAGTTTATTCAAAATAATTTTTGAAATTAATGCGATATTTAAATTAAACAAACAATTATATTTAAAAAAAAAATAACACAATTTTTTTAACTTGTATTTAATGAAAGAAATTTGTGAAAAAATTTTTCAAAAATAAGCAATTGATTGACAAAAATATATATTATTGATTGTTGGCAAAATAAATCAGAAAATTATTTTTTTTTGATAAAAGTGTTTTTTTTTTCACTCAGTGTAGACACCATCATTTATTTTATTTAATCCTTCGTATAAAGATCAACTATTTAAGTATATTTACAAAAATTTTTATACAGTAGAAAAAAATCAATACCATACGTATATTACAATACAAATAATAAATGACTTGATGTATGACAAAAATGATAGGAAATAAATTTATTTTTTTTTAATTTTATAGATGAGTAGAATTTATTTAAAAAAAAAAAATTAAATTTGGTACTTGGAAAAAAAATGATAGAAATGATTTCAATTGAAAACTCCGATAATTATGCGCATTAATAAAATAAAATAAAACTGTCTAGAATCATGCGTGAGATTCAAAATTCAAAAGTCCATACTTGATAAATAAATAAATAAATAAATAAATTAATTATTTATAAATTAATAATGAAAAAGAGTTTGTTACCAATGAATATCGATGGAAAATGCACAGAGATAAACGATCGGAGAATTATACTTTAGTATTTTCGTTTCTTTGTGGTAAATCACTGGGGTAGGGTTTAAAGAGTGAAATGAAAAAAAAATAAAATAAAAAAAAATACAACCCGGTGTGGAGAAACTCCAAAATAAAATAAAAGAGTATAAATATGTGTATATATCTTACCTTCATGACGTTCTCGTTTGTGTTTTTTGTGTTTCTTGGGTCCCATAGTTTGCAGTTGAGGCCACAGTTTGACAGATTTTAAAATACGACACGTTTAAAATAAATTACAAGTATTGTTATTTTTTTTTACTTTACGACGCGATTGTTTTTTAACGTTTCTACGCTGAGAATAATGGATGCTTACAACGATTTGGCGGCCATTTAATTATCACGATAATCGATTACTCGCTCACTCTACTCTTACAATCGAGAATACTTCAAATCGATCGAGTTAAAATTTCTGAACGCAAGATGGCGCCACGAACTTTGTTCTCCTCTCCCTTTTTTAAACGGAAACCGTTTTGAATTTCAAAAATATAATAAATTTTTCTTTCATAAAAATGATAAAAAATAATGACATGGGTCAATTTATTTTTCAACGGCAGTAAAAAATAAAATAAATAATTTTTTTAAATTCAAAATTAAATTACTCACCACGCAGCCAAAATTTCTTGTTACATATCTCCTGAAACAAAAAATTTTTTTTTTTTACAAAAACTGATTAAATTTCACAAGTACATAGCAGATAATTAAATATAAATACCAGCAACGAGAACCAGCGGCTCTGAAACTTTGATCTAAAACTTATCACTCACATCACACTTAAATTAATCACAACTATCACTAATTATCACTAAATTAACACACTTTTCAATAGACACATCAAGTAAACTCATTAAATCACCACTTTTTTTATTTTTATAATTGGAAATTTTTAACATTTTCGCGCCATTATCGAAATAATAAAATCTACAAATTAATACACCAACATTCACTGCAATAATTTTTTCTCAACTTATCACTGACCTTATAGAATATAAATTTATCAAAATTAATCTTTAAATAATTTATGCAAATATTATTTAAATAATGACTTTACCAAAGATGATGGACAACTAAAAAATGTATATTGTTTATTGTAAATATGGTCACTGAATAATTTATGTATATTAATGTTTTAAAATATTATAAGAATTGACTTTCATACGATTTAATTTAAATTATTTAATAATTATGACGAAACACTAAAAATTATAATTGAAAGTACCGGTAGTTTTAATTACAACAATTGCTGTTGAGATGAATACATGAATACTAAGTAACGGTGCTAATGTACTAAAGAATAGAATAGTCAGCTAGTGGCGCTCTCTGTACACCATCTAGCGTCTGGTCACTGCGCATGCGTCAAATTCAAAATCGGAACCGCGTAGGCAGAGACGCCAACTTAGTGTGAATTTAAAGAAATTATTAAGTATTGATAGTTTTATCGGTTTTATTCGAATATATATCTCAAAAATTCTTTCATTATTTTAAATATTTCTATCATATTCTGCTGTCATTTTTTTTTTATTAATGATTTTTAATTTTTCTCCCATTTTTAATAAGTTATTTTTAAATATCTAAATTTACCGCGCAAGTAATAAGAATAATTAGTGAATTAACGAAGAAAATAATTAATTTGAGTATGCTATTTAGTCAAATTCAAATAATTATTGATACAAACAAATTTTAATAAAATTCTTAAATTTCCATTTTGAAATTTCGCGCCAAGGTGGCGCCACTGCGCATCACTGTATTCAACGTACTAATTTTTGTTAAAGTGGGGGGAGTTGATGCATCGCAAAGTCGATAGCTGTGTATCAACTAGCGGTCTAATAGCGGCAGTCAGTATCATCGACAACTTTAGTAGTAGCCCAGATCCTTCTTTGTTCTTTACGTTTGAAAACACAGTATTGCAGTGGCGTCGTGTAATAATTGTGCGGTGTTTGTAAAATTTAAATTGTGCAGTGTCTGTGGTGTAGTTAAGTGTTGAGAGTTCAATGATATTGTAAAGTGTCTAGTATAATTGAGTTGAGTGTTCAGTGCTAGTGTAAAGTGTTGCTGATGGCTGATGCTGATACCTTCCAAGTTCCTGAGCAAAATCATCTGGCATCGTCTGGTGGGAAATAGCAGTTAAGTGACGTTTGTTTAGCTGTCATACACTTGGAGCAATTTAAATCAAATCTCCAAGTGTATTAGGACACCCTTCTGCATATTATTTCCCCACCAAGGTTTGTTCAAACACTTATGTGTTTTTTTTTTTAATTTTTTAAATATTTTTCTATCAAATTCTGCCGCCATCTTATTTTGACGTACGATTTTTAATTTTTTTTCAATTCCTAATAATCTATTTTCCAAATATCCAAATTTACCGCGCAAGCAATACAGGTGCATTTAAAAAAGTAATCAAGTATTGATAGTTTTATCGATTTCATTTGAAAATATATACCGACAATTACTACTACTTACAAAAAAAAAATTTTACAAATTATTATCATAGTAAATATTTATTAATTAAATTAAATTAATTATTTAAATAATTTAATTAAAATTTTAAATTTTCGCGGCAAGCGTATACTGCGGCTATGCGAGCAATACTGCGCACTGCTTATTGCGCATTCCAGAATGTGCCCGAAATGTCGTCATCGTTGTCATTGGAGACGGAGCGTAGATCAGATTAGAACAGACGCCAAATGCGCTGTATGTATTTTCGGTATGAGTATAGTATAATACATAAATAAAAACCGCGAGTTAAATATCGTACCCGGTACTAGTACATGTGTTGTGTCTTAAGCATGCTACAATTGTTTAAATAAAATAAATTTAAATAATATTTGTACTAATAACAGTAAATATTTAATAACAGTGAAGTTTTTAGTGAACTTGTAGTGAAGTGATCAGTGATGTTTGTTGGAGACAATGGAGTTTAACTAAAGACTTGTCATTTTGAAACCGAAGTTTTTATTAAAAATAATATCTCGCAGACATTTATCAGCAGGTTAAATTTAAAAACATTATTTCATTTCCATATTATTTATCCCAACGTTTATTTATTTTTTAAATATTTATATAAAATTTTCATTTTATAATTGCCCATATTTTGCTACGCATTCGTTTCATTTTAAGAAATTTATTTTTTAAAATCCTTATATTTTCAAAATTCATTTTAATAGTATGTAATATTCGAGATTTCATAAAAAAATATCAAATAATTAAAAATAATTATTTATCAAGCTGATAAAGTAGATCGCAAGGAAAACAAAATCGATTTATAAAATACTAGACAGATGCTGCCCTCTTGCAAAAACTCTATCAGCAGATTGTTGTCAAGAAACACCGGTACTATTTTTTTTTTTTAATTATTTTTCTGTCTGCGTGAATACACTATACGTCGATAACAAGCAGTCTGACAACCGGCATACGTACATCTGTATGCATTCATATTCAAATATATATAACACACACATCCTTTTCAATATCAGTATCAGTCATTGATCCAATAATGTACTATTTAAAATAACCCGCGAAATTTTTTAAAATTGCCATTTAAATATTTAAATATCTTAATTATTATTCAACTATAAAAAATTCAATTTCTTATAGAAGATCACCATATAAGTCAGGCACGTGGATTGATTGATTAAATTTTTTTAAAACACGAGTACGTCGCGTGTATGACGATCGCGTGCACAAATAGTGTTCATGTGTACGTGCGCTCGGTTCTTTACTGCACATGTGAATAAAAAAATAAGGAGGGAGTAATGCAACTAAACGCATAGAGTATACACGTATTTTATATTACATCAGTAGTATAGTTTAAGTTTTATTAAAAAAAAACGCGCTCATTTAATTTTATTGTTTAAAAGTTTCGTGTTAACTTCCCCTTCTCTCGCAATATTGTACTCGTATTTCCTCTTTTATTTAATTTTTTTTGTTATTTAGTCCCCTCTAATGTGTATGTCTCCCACTGGGATACGGGTAACAAGTAGTTAGTCACACTACTAAATATATATATACATATATGTATATACATATACATACACATACATTTGTACGATAACTTTCCTCGTTTTCTCATCACATCATACTGTCCAGACCAAACAGTCTCAGTCTAGTTTAATCGCCGGGTTTATTCACACGAAATATTGTCCACTGTGCGTTTGATAAAAAAAAATTATTTAATTAATTTATAAATATCAATAATAAAAAAACAATTAATAACACTTTTATTCAGCGAATGGAGTATTTGTTTACAAAACGCCGTAGGAAAAAAAGTGCGGGAAAATTTTAATTGTTTACTTTTTTAAATTTTTGGCTAACTCATTTTAAACTGTGACAAGTGATATTTTATTGACGTGAATAGTTTTGAAATACTGAATTTTATTACTTTGATACTTTGAATAAATAACGAGACAAAATGCAAGAACGTTTTATTGTGACGCCGTTAAATAACACCACGGGGCATTATGAACGTGGTACGCTGCAATCTAATCTATCATCAATTGAATTTGGTGAGTTAAATTATTTATTTTATATATGAATATATATATAATTTTTGAAATATTTATTATATTTTATCGGGTATGAATACCTATGGAATTTATTTGTTTCTCAATACCTTTAGATATTTTATCGATTGATTAATTCTCAATAATTCAAATAATTGTCTGTCTTTATTTCAATAATTTTAAATTAAATTAATTCTTTTGTTTCTCAATAATCTATATACATATTTAAATATATGTATATATGATTATTAATGCAAGGTGAACATCTATAGTGCTTCCAAATCTTTAAAAAAATATTTTACTTTACATGATAAAATACTCAAATCCATTTTAGTTAATTAACAATGAAGGACAAGTAAAATATTTATTTTTATAAAAATTTTGAAACGTCTCTTGGAGCTAAAAAATTGAAAGTTAATAATTTCGTAATGAACGTCGAATAGTTTTAAAAATAAATCAAGTGTCATCTTAAGTTGTGCTAATGACCTCGAAAATAAATATTTTTCTTCGTCTTGGTAAATATTGATTTTAAAATTTTAAAAATATTTATTTGTTTATTATTTTTAACTTAAACTTTTGAGGAATTTAAATGATAGGCTTTTAACCACGACCCAAGATGGTCGTGGCGATAATTAATCTATCATCTGTTGTCGTTTATATGAATCATTGTTTAGATTCAGCCAACAATATTTTAAAGAATTAACGCCGGCGAGAATGCGCCACTATTGACCCTCATAATTTTATATTTACGATTTAATAAATAACCAGTAAAAAGTGGATAAATCTAGATCGTTCGAATCAATCATTTTTATTTTTATTTTTATTTTTTTTAACCACTATAACTCCATAAATAATTATTTATATGATACTGAAGTTTGCCATAATCCTGAAGTTAGCAGACAATTTAAAATTTTATGATTTTATTTTGAACAATTAAATTTGAAGAAAAAAATAAACTGAAAAAATGCACATGTAGAAAATTCAAAAAACTATAAGTGCAATTTTTTTGAATAATTTTTTTTATAATTTATCGTCTTAAAAAATAAAAAAAAAAATTATTAGACGTTTGCTAACTTCAGTATCATAAGTTTGTCGACGTCTTATAATTTTTGGATTTTATTTTAAACGATAAATTATAAAAAAAAAATATTTACAAAAATTTCATCTATAGTTTTTTTTTTTTTTCTAAATGTGCATATTTTCATTTTTCATTTATTTTTTGAATAAAAAAATCCGAATATTTTCAATTGTATGTTAACTTCAGGATCATTTATTTATTAGTTTGTTTCGGAGTAAAAAAAAAAGATAATATAATAGATATTGGTGATATTTTTGAGATATAAGCTACATACATGTATCAATGTATTGTTAAATATTTAAAATGTCATGAAATCCTCCTGAGAGTTATGTTTAATATATGTAGAGACATTGAGTAGTATAAAATGTCGTAGTTACTTGTATTTTATTTTTTTGTTCTGTTGTTGAGTGTATACTCTATTTTGGGATTTACTCTCACACCGATATCCAAACATCCGTAGTTTGATATATGTATACACATATACACCCAGTAAGTCAGTTTACTTATGGATTAAAGTAAAAAGTAAAGAGGATTTGTCGTCATCTTTACCCAGTAGTCCCGGAGGTTTACAACTAAGTGCAGAAAAGTTGCATCAACTTATATCCTCTAGATAATTCTCAAATTTTATATTTATTTATTGATCTAGACGATTCTATATCTATATTTCATATCCTACGATCTTGCAATATACTTTTTAAAAAAAATTCCATTAATAAAATTACACTCTAATGAATGGAGTTCGATGTACAGAGAAATAAAGTCTGTCGCAATAAAAAAATATTGATAGAAAAAAAAGTCCAGGTACTTTTAGGTTAACTCTCAGATTGTGTTCCAAGGGGTGTAAAATCGTGACGAGTGTGAGCTTAAAAGTGTTGGTTACTGCATCGTAGTTATAAAACATATAATGCAACATAAAGAAACTCTGACATTGGAGGGTCGATAATCGCACCCTCTTTCTTCTCTGACCCGTCTCACTATCACGTGCATTTATTTAGTCTTTTTTTTATTTCCTTTCTCGACAGTAGCAGGTCGAGAGGTTTAACGTACGGTTCTTATCGTGTTCTGCCTTCCTACCTTGTCTTTAGTTGTCTATTGTATCATTGAAAGCTTTGTAAAAGGTGTTTCTGCACAGCGCTGAAGGGTGGCGCCTCCAGTTATCATAAATTTCAACCCTCTTATTTGTTCTACTTGAGAGTCTGACAAAAATCAAGTGAAATATGTCACGATATTTTTAAAAAAATTCTCTACATTTTGTATTATATCGAAATTATTGTCACTGCTCCAAATTAATTTTTTTGATTTTTTATTCCAAAATTATTTTATATTTATATTCAAATCTATTCAATGAATTTTATCACTCTTCTTATGTGTTAGTTTTATTTTCCAATTTGATTAATTAAAATAAAAATATGATTGACAATATAGTTTGAATAGGAAACATTTTATTAAAACGTCAATTGATACGATGACCTCAATGCTTTCACTCTAGAGGATGTTTGCAAAATTTATTGGTCAATACAGAGACAGCAGCGAGTTATTTGTAAAAAATGGATAAATATATATATATATATATATATATATAACGCTGACACATGAATTTTTCTAAGTTTTTGTCTAGATTGAATCTAGGATTTCTCTAGGATTCAAAGAAAACTTCTATAATATCACTTGCACATGAAAGTGAAGCAACATAATTTTTCCCAACACCGAGCCCCGAGTATGGATTGTTTATGTGGTGATTATGGAATGTTTACGTGCTGAGTGTGTATTTTCTGTGGAAGCTTCAGACAAATCTTCTGAAATATCGCTGGCACATAAAAGTAAAGGACAAAAATTTTTCTCTCCGGTGACTCGAACAGAATGGCTTCCTAGGACCTCAAAACATCGACATCTGATGAAAACTCGATTTTCGAAAATCGGGGAGAAAACAATCTTCCCGAAATTTTTTTAAATCATCGATTTCCTGAGCGGGAAGTTAGAAATAGTTGGTTTATTTAGGCCACCCTAATATATATAGATACTGAATTTAATTTTTTTTGTACATATATTATATGTTAGTAACACGGATGCATTATTTGTTTAACTGTGGCACTGTGCCAGTGTCAGTGTAACGACTTTTTTTTGTGTTTATCAACAATAACGAGTTATGTGACATTCTACACACTTTAAATTTATATACACATGTATAAATGGTGGAATTATACTTATCTACAAAGCTCTTACTTATCTCTATCACTTTTACTAATTTAATCTCTCATTATATATTAAATAACTCCTCAATTTATTTTAGAAAACTTTTATATTTATTATTCCGTCGAACTTTATTATTTATCGAACACAAATTTCAAATATTAACTTAGATTTCCGTTAACGAAAATTAAATAAACTTTTCCCGCATTCGTAATTAGTTGATAACTAATTTTTTCAAACGTAAACTATTCAAAATTGTTATTTTGTTTATAATTGTATTGAATTTCATTACAATATGTGTTCAATATAAATTTATTTTCAAATTAAATTAAATTCTGATCATTGTTAATGCGTTAACAATAACATTCGAAGTTTCTGTTTGCTCAAAACCTCATTGAAGCTTCGAAACAGAAACTATTGACATTTAAATTTATCGCGAGTTGTATCAATGCGACAAATAAACATACTTTAGATAATTTATTAAATTATAACGTTAATACTAAATTATAAAAAGTCATTTATTATTTTCATCATTAATTATTATTATAGCAAAAGTATTAATTACATTATTGGTATAATTAATTTGTTATCATATCAATTATAATTAATATTCAATTATGATATCGTAAGTAGATTAATTATTTAGAGTGACGATAAAAAAAGTATTTACTTCAGAATGATGGGTCGTTTTACAGTCAAGTTTATCAGTCAGTCGTTTAATTTATCTTGGAATGAGATATTTTTTATTTTTGTTCCACTAGTTGTGTAGTAAATTTATTTAAATTAAAGTGTTTGTAATATAATTGATACAAAAATTAAGAATAATTGAGTGTTATATTTAAAATTTTTGTGATGGCAAATAAAATATTAATTCAAGTAATTGATGAAATTATATTCAAGTGCATTGACGTATTATAATTAATATTATTGTGTAGTGTTGTGTTTAAGGAATGACGCATAACTCGTAATGATATCAATTGACTGGCGAGTTCGGGCTGGTCCAGTAATAAAAAATAATGCTGATGATGATAATACTTCCGAGAAATATTTATTTTCATTATATAAAATTTAAAATACCAGAAGCTGGTGGTATAAAAGCAGGATTAGTTGTTAAGACAACCTCAAAGAGTACAGTGGTAGCTTCAACGAGACTTTATGAACCCGTGAGACGCAGTATTTTTTAATCGAAACTCGCAGAGTTGAGAAATTAATAGAGAGCAAGCTCTGAAGTAGGCAACATCAAAGAGAAACTATTCATGTGGAGTTCATGGTCTTTTTTCCGCTTTGGCTTATTCTTATTGTTCTTTTCTCGGTTCATATATTGAACTTTGTGAAATATTATTCCAGTTTATAATTATTCATTAAAGCCTTGAATAAATAATTAATTATAAAATAAATTATTTATTAATTATTCATGTAATTTATTTTATTGTTGTGACATTTTACATTTCAAATCAAATAAATTCAACATTTTATTAACTTCGATTTATGAGTGATTCATATGCTACTGTTGTAAAGCTGTATATGAATATATCTATAGACGCGCTTAATATCAGCAGCATTATTGTCTTCTCGCGACAGCAATTATTTTATTATTAGCCCAATTACAGTGTTTATTGTTTTTACACACTGATCATAATCAAGCTTTGAATTATTTTATCCAACTATTACTCGGCGTTTAATAGTGCACATCACACATTTTTCATTCCTTCACCAATAAAATAATACACGATCATAAAATCTTTTATTGTCCGTATTAAAGTGTATTGTCTCATAAATAACAATCTACATTACAACTAAAATATACGATAACCTGAAGCTTCTCATGTTCGCACACATTCATACTTTTTTAAATACAAAGCAGACAGTATTGAAAATAAGACGGTGGAAATAATTTAACCTCTGTTTTTTCAGTACACTGTAAAAAATTTTGGAAATGGAGGCGGATTAAATCCGTAGTGAATGTAGATGACTGTCTATTCATGTGTGAAATTTACTCCAAAAGAGAGTTTTTTTTAAATATATATACTCTGAATTGGAGTGAATGTGGACTTAAATAAAATCCAAGTCACTCCGAAGAAAGAACAAATTCTCTATTTACTCCGTATGCAGTGATTTTTGTAAAAATTCCGAAACTTCGAGTGACGGAATGGATTCGGATTCAAATAAAATTCGTAATCACTTCGAATTCACTCCCAATTTTTGACAGTGTAATTACGATTACTTTATTTAATAGCAATCATAAAGAATAGCTTATTCATGAGACATACGCTCTCAGACTAATTCATTGCAACTAACATCTTAGTGATTAACACCATTTATTTAGCCACATAGGCCCGCTTACGTATACCTAAACAATAAACAACCCATACATTCATCATTCTTAGTATTTATTTTATGTTTTTCTTTTGAACATACTCTCCAATTTTATGTTTACATAAATATAAGAGGTATGAAATAATATATAGATATATATAAAGATTAGTTTTTGTTTAAATTATGTTAGTTAAATAAACTAACAGTTAAAAAATCAAAAAAATAATTTTTTTAACCTTTCGTTCAAAATATCTTTCAAACGAATTAATTGATAGAAAATAGTTATTGGCAGTAGAAGAAATTAATCAACGCTCAGCTCTAATTTGATTTAAGAATCGATCTGATTAGTAATTTATAAGTTATCTAGAATTTTTTTTTTTTTTTTAATTTTATCTATTAGATAACTCAAGAGATGTAAAGAATTAATTTAATCAAAGTCTTAACAAAACTTTTCTGAAAATATATAGGAGACTAAAATCTTCATTCTCGTATAATACAAAAAAAATATAAATTGAGTTTAAAAAGAATAGAGATTAAATTTTTTTTCTTTTGAAATTTTAAAAATTAAGTAAAGAATCATCTTGTTAGTAAAGTTTCCATTGATGACGGAATAAATTATTAACAAGTATTGATTTATATATATTTTCCATTGCCAGTCTAATCTAGTTTTATATTATTTTATAAACTCAAAATCAACCGAAATTCATAAGCTAATATAGTAACAGCATATAAACCTTTCATCGAATAATTCAAAATTATTTATATTCAAATATTTTCTCGTATTTTTTCAATAGTGCTGATTTATAGTTACTCTCCTTAATCATATACGTCAGGAAGTTTAAGAAAATAAATGGCTATAAATAAAGCAAACAATAATTTTCACTTTCAATCGCAGAGCAATTTATGACAAATAAAAAAAGACAAAATCGATAGGCAATTTCAAGCACTGCAATCGTAATTTAAATACAAGTAGCATATTCAATCGAGTGAGCAGACTACTGTTGATAATCACGAATATACCTCGATGGTATTTGAGTAGAGATCTATAAATTGTTGTTAGGTTAAGCGTAATATAATTTGAATATACGATCGAATGTGTGCTTATGTCTCATTTAGTATGCAACAACGTCATACACAACATGATGTTGCAATAGCAACAGGAAATCTCTTTAAGGTCACTCAGAACTTTATAAACTCTAGTAATAACGTTTATCACGTCCTTCTAAAGTAGGATTAAATTAATTTACGCATCTCGCATTTAATGAAAACCGATTCAAAACATTATAAATATATATACCATTGTCATGAAGAGCTTCACTATATTTATAATCGACATTTACGTCTCTCTATCTATCCATAGTAATGTATTAACATTAACAAAATATAGATATCATATTCGGGTTAACCACATCAACGTGCAACTTGATGTGATCTTTGGTCAAGTGGGTAACCTCGAGCTTCTTGTTACGTACCAACAAATCTGGATAGCTTTCAAAGTTCCGATCACATTACTGACCGAGTTTACTCTCTTTCTCTCTCTCAGTCTCTATTTCTGTTTCACTTTATAGCTACTTTGTATTTAACTTTATTGTCATTCACATTGTTGTCGTATTCTATTTTCATTTTCTGTGATGAGGATATTTAATAAAGTTACTAATTAACTTACTCGAGTACTTAGCAAATAGTATTGGCTGTATAATAGTTCTCATTGTCATTATATGTGAAAAGACTTTAGCGGAAAAGCACTTTTTTTTAATAATATTATAAAAGTTTTTTTATTTCTCTCCTTTATTTTTTGTTCATAGCGATGGACTCGATGTTTAGAGTGGCGGCATCATGTGAGTGTATGTATGTGCAGAGTCACACCCTTTTACTTCCGTTCCTCTTGGATATCATGCTATATATATGTAGGTACGAAGAGTATCCAGACTGGATTCATCGACCGAGGGTCATGCCCAGGGCGAAACTCCAGCCACTCACGTTAGCACCTTCTGGTTATTATCTCAAATTCTCTTATCCTCTCCCACTTTTGTACGTTATGATGTAAAGCTTTTCAGACATTATCAGCAACGGCTTAAAACTTTTTAAACCATTTTTTTTTTAATGCGCAGTATTATATTCTGAGTTATTACTTACTATACATTTAAATACCCTATCAAATCATTGTTATTAACTATCATTGTTTTTTGAAGAACAAATTTTTCGAACATAATAGAAATTTTTACCGCAATATTTTTGAATAGTTATTATTGAAGAGTTTTTTTTGACTAAAGTACAATTTTATGTCACACATTTTTATATAAAAAGTTTAAAAATAAATGGCCATACTTACGTATATTTCGGTATAAACTTTTGTCACTGTTGATTAAAATGTTGCAAAAAAAAAAATAATGAAAGCTACATATGTATATTTTACAAAACGTAAGTTATGTTTGCTTTGCTACTCATATATTTTGAGTTATAACTTCTTAACTTATAAATATATTTGGGAACTCATATTTAGGAGGTAGTCATAAAATCTGTATAGTAAACTTTTCAGCTGGCAAAGGAATACTTTACGAGATATTTTATGAATTAAAGTAGTATTTAAATTTTAATTAGTTTGATGATTTTAATTTTGATCATTATAAAAACTAATTTCTCTACTCAAAAACATATAATAGTGTGTAGTAAAATGGTCACTTTAAAATATTAACAAGAGGTTCCTTTCGGTAAAAATGTTTTTTTTTTCATTGATATGAATTCATTTCTCTTTACAGAGAGGTGTTCTCTAGATAAAATGAGTTAAATATGTAAAATGAATTTTTTCCCAATCTATAGAGAGTAAATTTTTAAATAGCAATCGAATAAATTTGAATAAAAAAATATTTAAAAATAAACTTGCATAGTGTAGATCCGCTGTAGATTATATATTTCTAGCTGATTATTTACGATTAGTTTTAGTGCTGACATTGTATATATCCCTATAAAAATCGATTTACCCCGGGTGTCAAGGTTGGAGTTGATTATACGTTGCATAATATATTCTCGACAGTTGTGTGAATCTTCAGTATTTTAAGACAAGAATCAATTTTGTTCCTTACTAAATTAAACCGCTAATTTTAATCCCTATTGATTTTATAAAAGTATCCAATAAATTTAAATAAAACATTAGAAGTTTGTAGGTTTACCTCAAGTGTTGAATAAAAAATAAATCTTCACTAGCCTCTACAAGGATTCCAGTTACGTGTGAGATGACTGAAAATTCAAACAGGAAATTTTACTCGTAAACAATGGATTCAATCTTGTTTAGTGGCATCTCGTCATGCCTTTCTCTCATCCGTTTTAGTCTTTACGTCTCACTGAAGCTATACACTGTATTTACTCAGCTTTTGCTACTACAATTTATAGGGTATGCTATTGTAGTGCACATATAGAGTTGAAAAAAAAAAAAAAAAAAAAAAAATAGAGAAACAGGTTTTCATATATGCAAAAATACATACATCCATGTATACATTCATTCAATGCGTATGACCCATAGAAATAAATATTACATATATATATATTTTTTAGTAGCGCAAGCGTACATACGCTCAATATTACCGATATAAAATATATCCTCATATATGCCCATGCACCATGTTCGTGTGGACATACAATACAATAATATTTCAAATCGAGGACGGTGGAAAAATATTTGTGGAATTTTTTTTATTTTTTCGTATTATTTTATTTTATTTCATTTTTTTTTATCTACATCTTTTATTCAATTGATTTTTCACCTTGACTGCTGTGTAAACACTTTTGTGTGTGTACTTCTATATATACAGCAATTTTGTTATTTTTATAAAATATTTGCCAGCACAACAATCTTCGAAATGTCTTGGATAAAAATACCCTTGACATTAAAGAATTTAAAATAGATTAAAAAATTAAAATAATCAATTTGCTCGAATTTAAAAATTTTATTAATCGCTTAGCCAATAATTTTCGTTATAAAAAAAAAATTTTTATAATATTCGTGTATTAAAATTAATTAGAGTAATTTAATTTGATGGGAGGAAAAATTTAGTGGTAATGATAATTGAGTTGGGGTATGATAAAATTGAAAAAGTAAAATCTTTCTCATTCGTTGGCAAACAAACAAAAGATAAAAAGTATTATCTCAATCATTGTTTCCATTGTTCGTGGGTTATTTAGAACAGATGTTGCTTACTTAAAATGATAATAGAAGAAATAAATAAAAGATAAAAATGAAATAAAGGTGTTGTAAAAAAAAAGAAAAAGAAAAATAAGAAGAATAAAAAAAAGATGATTTTGATTGAAAGAAAAAAAAAGATGTGAATGATTGCCCGCGGGCGTGGCATCAACCATCACAACAATCTAGATCTTTAAGCTTTTTGTTCTCATCCTTGTTCTCATCTTCTCCATCGTCTATTTCTTGTTATGAAGTTGTTGTACTTCTAGTAAAGTTCTTGATAAATTTTAAAGTCTCCAGATGAGGCCCTGAACTAGGACGAGGTTCATTGCCTACGACCTCGAGGGTACTTTCAGACCCGTTCATAAATGCAAGCGCAAGTCGATAGTTAACCGACGGCCAGCATGCAACCAAACCTTTCCACTAGTTATATTGCTGTAAATATATATACATACATATGTATAAATGTATATATGTATATAGTGTTGACTATCCGGACATTATCCTTGCCCCTGGTAAAGGGGTTGCACGAGCGTGACAATGCCAATGTTCCGCAATAAACTACACGCTATGTTTTCCCATTACATACACACATAATTAGCAATGTCATTCGTTAAATCAAGGACAATTATTTCAAAATGGTCGGACTCTTTTATTTTTATGAGTGTTTTCTTTTTTTTTTCCGTATAATTTAACCTTCACAGTTACCTATTGTCATACGGGTTTTTTTTTTTTATTTTTTAACGATGTCCTGATGTCCTCGTCGGTGGTAAATTTGAAACGCTAAATTTATTACATTTGACAATAATTTTCTTGGCAGATAAAAATCCCCAGACGTTAAAAATCAAAGCCATTTGTTTCAATTCTGTGGCTGAACGACTATTTGATTTTCGCATAGCGTCCGGACGTCCTGACAATTTTTTACACTAATAAAAAAATAGACGGATGATGATAAAAAAAAAAAAGAGAAATGTGAGAAAAATAAAAAAAGTTAGAAAAAAACAATACATAAATAAAAATCCAGATAAAAGGTGGAAAAAAGACAGCGGGTAAAAAAAAAAGATGGAAAAAATAGTGACACGCTTTGAGAAAAAAAATTTTAAGGGATGATTGTGAAGAATGGGGATGACGGAACAGGTATGATTGTTAAGGTAAAAATAAATTATGACAATTTATTGTGTGGTATTGATTATATGTCTACACTGAGAGAAAAAAATACTGTTTTCAAGTATCTGCGTGCTTGAATCGTACCGAGTAAATTATTTGTTTAATCTTAGTAATATTGTACTTTAACCAAGAATATTTTCTTAAAATAAGTATAAAAATTCTTAAATCAAGAAAATATTACTTGGTTGGAGTATATTTTTACTATAATTAAACAAATATTTACTCGGTACGATTCAAGCACGCAGATACTTGAAAACAGTATTTTTTTCTCTCAGTGTATATAGATATGATTAGGTAAATCTTATCGGGAGTTTCATTATAAAACTTTATTTTTGTGTTGATTGAGGTGAAGAGGGCGCATCTATTTGAAATAAAAGAGATGCAAAATAGTTTTTCTTTCTGTTTAATTCTTCTGTAGAGTATGCACTTGGATAAAGTTGAATGAGTTAAGTTTCTACGATAATTTTAGTTTTAAGTGAACGTCGACACAAAACTCTATTTAATTTTTATGGTGGAGAGATATTTTATAAAAAGTTTTTACAGCCAACTGTAATTTATGATGAATAAAAATTGACAAAAATTTAATTTTCATTTTTTTTCTTTGGGGAAAAAAAACTTTTTCTTGTAAAAATGAAATATGGATTTTTTGTATAAAAAAAAAAAAACTTTCTTTTACCCATAATTGTACACGAGAAATGAAGTCCATGCGTCGGCTTATAAAATGCCCGGAGATGAGTTTCCGAACGTGACCTCGTCGTCCGATCGTTAAATCGGTTTTTGTGAGGCGCAAATTTAAGTACCAGAATATACTTTTTTTTTAAAAATGTAATATCAATAAAAAAATTATTGAAATAAAATTAAATACCAAAGTTTTAAGACTTATTGGCATCGCTAAAACTTTATTGATATCGTTATTACTATCATTACTAGAAAAAATTTTTTAAAAATTCGTATAAGCCGAGAAATTTTCATACTAAAAGTGAAACAAGGTTTATACTTGTTTCACATAACTGTTTACACTGAGAAAAAAAAATACTGTTTTCAAGTATCTGCGTGCTTGAATCGTACCGAGAAAATTATTTGTTTAATCATAGTAATAATGTACTTCAACCAAGAATATTTTCTTAAAATAAGTATAAAAATTCTTAAATCAAGAAAATATTACTTGGTTGGAGTATATTTTTACTATATTTAAACAAATATTTACTCGGTACGATTCAAGCACGCTGATACTTGAAAACAGTATTTTTTTTTTTCAGTGTATTGTTCTCTAAAATATTTGTCTATCACATTTATTTTAAAAATGTAATGACTTGCGCTACAAATTTTTTTTTTTTAAATAATTAATTTCTGATATTACTTTAAACTTTATAATCTAAAAATCTAAAAACATAAAATAATCCATTTTTTACCTGAAAAAAAAAATTCCATACTTTTTTACAATAAAAAAAAATGATAATTTATTTTTCCAATTTCCATTAATTTTATATGCAAAGTAACTTTAGATTAACTTTGTGCTTAGTAGTTAATTTTCGTTGTGAGTTAAAAACTAAAAAATTAGCGTATAATTTCTATTTATTCAGCTCGACACGTCTAGAGCATCATATATAATAAGTCCATAAAATAAATGGAGAAAAATAAACGGCCGTAGGTTGATCGATACACACAGACATTAAATTGAGAATAAGCGAGAATGGCGATGTTTAGGCGAACGTTCGCGGAGCCTGGGGGAAACGAATCGGGTGGTAGTCGGCGACGCGGCTCTCGAGGGTGGCTGGCCTCCCCTGGTGGTGGTCTAGTACAAGAACCAGGGAGATTCAAAGCTAGGTTGCTAGTAGTTGTAGGTGCGCACCGAACGTTGATATCAGCAGGTGAGTGGGGCAAAATATACCCCCGACAAACGTGGAAATCACCGATCTATCTCACTCTCACTTACCCGCGCTCTATATAACAACTCGCAACTTGTCTACTTCGTCTATTGCCGACTCTATACTCAACCGACTGCCAACATCACGACGGCTATAGTCTTTCCCGTGTTCATATTCTATATAACTTGGTTGGCATCGTATCGTGACAGTTGGAACGTGACCGGAGTTGTTAGTTGACGCGCGAGTTTCACCGCTTTAAGGTATTGGCTCTCTCAGTATCTGTCATTGCTCGTAAAGACACGTATTTATCATATCTCTTGTTTCGACTATCTGAAGACGACTAGTTGTGTCATTTTAAATCAAAATTTATCTATTGTTTTTGTTGTCATGAACACCATTTAAATCAATATTTCACATCCTCTCTTGTTGTGTTTGTGCTTGTGTCTCTCGAACTCTATAACTTCCGTGCAACAGTTACTACCTCCGTGACATTTGACGTGTCCTAGTGACTTTTATTTTATTTTATTATTTTTTACACCGATATGTCAAGATCAAAAGTGCTTTTTTTATAGTTTAATTTGTTGAAAGTGTAATTTATACTTTTTTAATTGAAAAATATTTTTTTTTCTCGTAAAAAAAAAAAAAAACATCCACATATATTTTAAAATAGATTTAACATTTAATTTCCATTATTAAATTAAATATTTAACTTTAATTTAAGTACAATAAATGATATTAATATATGTAAATATATAATATAATATTATATGAAGGTCAATTAAATAATTGGTTATATATTTATAGTATTAGATACATGGTTACGATCGAGGGAAAGCGTTAATTTCATAAAGCTCGCATGTGACTAAATTTATAGGTTGTATTATACACGATACGACACATATACCGCGACATACTTTGTCGGTTACACAAGTTGATAAGTGTATTGACGGCACATAATCGTTAACGGGTTTTAAAAGAAAAATTTTTAATTTTACTTTCAATCATTCGATTTTAGTTATCAATTTAAACTCGAGCTGAAAAATTTATCGCTTAAAATATTTCAAATTTATTCATCGTAACTATTCATTATTCTATTATTTTTTTAAAAATAGAATTAGTGTCCCCGAAAAGGTAAAAAAAAATAGAAGCTTGACATTTACAGCGAGAGAGGATGTGAGATAAAAATAAATACTAAATAGAGATAAAAAAATAGTTTTTAAAATTACCGGTAAATTAATTTAATTATAATTTACCACTAATTCATTTTTATTCTTACTTTTTATCTTCGTTTCATTTGCACTACAATAGAGAGAGTGGAAAAAAAAATTAGCGTGTCTGTTATATTAACGAGTTGTCTGACAACTTGGCGTAACTTTTCCCTTTGTCTGACTATAGATCCAGACTACTACTACTACGACTACTACTAGTATTACTACTGCTACCATTACTACCGTTACCACAACTCCAACTACTACTACTGACTACTATAGTTATTACTACCACGTCGTCCTACGTCGATCCTTCGGACGATTTAATTCTATAAATAGTAACACTCATTGTCATTTGTCCAGCAAAATCGATTTTTCGCGTGTGCTGTTTATATTGTATTATAAATGTTTATATTTAATTTATCATCAACTAGTGTAAAGTAATAAATAATATTTATCATAAGGACTTGATAGTAATGAGTGCTTCCGGGGCAATACCGTTAATTTTGGCCTCCAAAGAGCAGATTATCGAAGGCAAGTAATTTATGAAAATTATTTTTTTGTAAAATAAGAGACCCAGAACTCGATCACTCATGTATTTGTATATTTATATTTACGAATTTCACTAAATATATCTATACAAATACATGAAGAGATCGAGTACTAGGTCTCTGATCGGGTACTAGGTCTTTTACCTTACATATATTTATGAAATAATAAATTTTATTTAAATATTTTTCATTCAAAAATAAATATCGGGTTTTAAAAAAATTTTACCATTTAAAATTATTCGATACTTTTTTATTTTTTTATTTTAATGAAAGAATATGAATAAAGGTAACGAAAAAAAAATAGGAAATAAAAAAAATAGTTGAAATGACGTCGTTCTCGTTTTATCGGCTGATGATTAATTTGAGTTAAATGAGCCATTTCCTGCATCATGTTGACTAGTGTCGTCGTGTCGAGAGAGGCATCAGTGGCCCGTTAGCTGTAATGGGATAACTGAGCGGACACATTAAAGTATAGTAGAAGTTATATATATATATATATATATATACACGAATCTATATATATATATATATATATATAGATTCGTGTATACATGTATATATATATATTTAGTAAAATCTTCCCCACTCACCTTTTGCTCCGACTGCCAGAACATCGATCTTTCTACTGTACCTAAGTCATCAGTATAAATTTAAAAAAGGCTGGTTAAGTCACTTGGGAACAAGTTTTCATGTCTCGTCTTCAAGTTTACTCCCCACAGATAAATCCTTAACATATATTTGATATGGATACTCAGAAATTTAATTTAAAAAATTTCCAACTCCAAAAAATCGAAGAAAAAAAATAATGCGATTTATTTTTTATTTTTTTTTTTTTTAAGTCATAAATTTTGAAGCATCGTTACAGTAAAAATGTTTTATAGTTTTCAATGCGGATGATTTAAACAATAAATTTAACAGAAGTGTAGACCGAGTCGAGACTATTCAATGGGTTTTGTGTCTCGACTGCAATTGTGGAGAAAAATTAGAGTGATAAAGTTAAAAGTGTGGGTTAAACGTTTTCTTGATCTTGCTATTGGACTTGGTGTCTTGTTCATCTTACTTATACTTCTCCTTTTACTTTTTCTTTATTCTTACCCACAACTTTTACCCTTTGAGTTTGCTAGGCAACTGTTAATTCACTTTTAAATTCTCGTTAACATATTTATTCATTCAATTACCATATTCAGTGCTATGATTACATATTTAAATTTAAATACATGTGCGATAATTTATCAAAAGAAGTTGAAAATATTGACAGCATTGTTCGACAGTTAATCTCATTATATTTATTGTTAACTAATATTTTTGCTTGACGAGTCATTTGAAACGAAAATATTGTTATAATTCATTACCGTATTATGTTTGATAATCTCGACCTATTTTATATACCAGTATGCAATTAAATTTTATTATAAATTCCCGAGTGTAATATTTAAATTTAAATTACTCTCAAATGAATCCTTTTCACTAATTAAAACAGTATGTATATATGTAATTTTATCCAGACTACTAGAATTTTGTATGAAATGTATCAAAACCTGTTAATTTTATTTAATTAAAAAGTATTAATTTCAACGAGTATAAAGTTAAGACCGAATTTTATCTCTTTGATGTCGGTTATCTACTTTTTTTTGTTTTAGAAATAAAATAAACTTTTTTTAATAACTAAATTTAGTGAAAAATAAAAAAAACACTTGCGTCAAGTATGTTCGAAATATTTTAAACGACAGAATTTTAATGATACATAAATTAAAAAAATTCTTCATTTAAATTTTTCGAAGAAGAATAAAAAAAAAATCTTAAATTTATTCGGGTGTAAATAAATTTCTTTGTTTTTTGCAAACGTTCGTTAAAAGTTGAAGTTGACCTCATCGAAAAAAAATAAATTTCGATGAAAAACGCAATTGACCTCTGAGTTTTTTTTAAGGTAAACGAGACGGTAGAAAAAAAATAGAAAAAATACTGGAATCCCTCATGTGAATGAGAATTTCAGTGAGCTTGTCATGTCCTCGTGCTGAGTGGTTAAAAAAAATAAATAGTAAAAATATATATGCACACACGTACACACATATATTAATGTACATATGTGTGTATGTATTTATGTAAAGAATGTATATATAAATAAAGGTGTACATACGATCTCTTTTTTAAGTCTTTGTAAAAGAGAGCAAAAGGTTTTTTAGAATTAAAGCCAGGATCTCTGGGTACTTGTCGACTATACTCCTGTGTACAGTTAGACGAGTCTGAAAATTCAGCGCGACCCACATTTTATTTTCTTCTCTTTCCTTTATTTTTTCTTTCTCTTGTTCCATCACGTTTTTTATTACCCTCCAATTGAGATTTAGAGCTAGAATGAGTAATAAGAAAACGATCATCGGTAGGTTGTGCTTTATTTTAGAACATTTGCGATGCCAAATGGACCGATGACCTTCAAGATGATCAAATTTAGGCGCCAATTGGTACATTATAAATAAAGTACGAAGACTTTTACCCTTAAACAAGGAAATTTAACAAAAGAACCAACAAATTTCCGGTGGTAAAATCACCTGGGGCAAGAGATATGTCCATCGATCGATCTACAACGCTTGCTCGCTACTGTTCCCTGGCGATAAATTTATCCTGGAATATAATCCGGAGAAAAATAGACTGGCATCCACTATTTTCACGATAAAATATACTCTGTTATTCTTTTGTATTTTATATATATATATATATATATATATAAAATAGAAAAAGAAAAAATTGCATTTTCAATAGATAAAAATGACTGACCGTCGTGTGATAGTGGATAGTATCTTTTATGATTATTTTTTTTATTTTTTTTTTTTCTATTAATACAGAAATAGAAAAAAGTAAATACACAAAAAGAAGAAAAGTGAACAAAAGTAGATAGTGAATCGAGTTATTTGTGAGGAGCTTTCGAGAGAAAAGTAAAGTGTATCATCGTGCTTCAGTTGATGCGCGTGAGCATCGGCTAACGAAAGCCTCCAATGACGCTCTGAGTTTCTCGATAATGGGTGTCGAGGTAAGAGAGGGAAGCCTCGTAATGTATAAATGTTTTATGAGAGCACACGGCCTTACTATCAAGGCTTTCTCCATTTAAAATCTCATCAAAGTACACCCGTTTACTTTATTTTTTTTACATTACATTTAATCAATTTTATTATGTTCCTGAACATTGGAACGTTTTTCGCGCAACGGAAAAAAAATTGGAAAGTAAAAAATCTACTGGATAACTAGATTTCTGAAATGTTTCGCTTATAGATGCTGGTATGTCAGCCGAAAATCTTAGGCCGCCCCCAATCTCTGGAACTAATCCCTAAATCGCCCTTAAGTAGTCAAATTACATGAATTTTTTTTACTTTCGTTGCACGAAAAACGTTCCGAATTTCAGGTACATATTTTATTATGTATATTCAAAGTACCACTAAATCATAATCTAAAAAATCGTTAAATTCCTCCATGTCGAAAATTTTTTAATTTAATCCTTCTAATTAATCCATTTAAACCCGTGTTTTTATACTCCACTGAAGGTTAGCTATTGTTTCGCTAAAAATTACAAAAAATACTATAAAAAAATAATTCACCTACTTAACCCAATTGCGAAAGATTATTTTTAAAAAATCTAGTTACATTTTTTTATACACTAGTAAAAATAAAATTCGCTTTTTATTCTGTGTTGGATAAAAAAAACAGAGATCAATTAAAACTGTTGGCTTAAAACAGATGTCGAAAAAAAAAATTCTTTGTATCATTAAAAAAAAAAAAAAAGAGTTACATGTAGCGTTCATACATTTAACATGAACTTGGGTCAGAGTACAATTACTATAATACACACAAGTTTATTGAACTTACGATCGAACAACTGTGTTTAACTTGTCAGTTTATCATCATTATTATTATTACAATTTGAAAACAACATTCTCTTTACATTGCTCACCAAAATTACGCACGAAAATTTCTTTGCCACCCACGGTAACTTTTTTTATTAAATTCATTGCAATACTTTTCCTCCAGTGATCTTGTTATCTGTTTTTTATTGGATTTTAAAAGTAAATGTCAAGTGTTGATAAAGAAGTAAAAAATTTCCAGTGATACTGAGCCGAAAAATTTTTATGCTTTTAGTGTCTCTTCACGACAATATTCAAGTTTAAATAAGTCTATACATAGTAGTGAGGAAGCGAAACAGAGAGACACTGAAAGAGAGGTAGTGTGAGAGAGTACACAGATACTCAAACTCATTCTACCATGAAAATTCAGGCTCTGTAAACCGATTACACGGCAATATCCGGGCGGGAACTGCTGCAGCAAGTTGTTACTGAAGTTGTCTAGGTTTGTTCAGTAGATACCCAAAGGTAACGTCGTCATACATACTATACCACACTATATTCTACTTTGCTGTCCTGCTATCTAGTGTTGCATATGTATATATAGATATACATAAATATATGTGGAGTAAACTTGGTATGGTATGGTAGCAAACCGGTAAATTAGGCCAATCGAGTCCTCGAACGGTTCGATACCTACTTCACCACCGCCGTAGTAGAGTAGAGACAAGAGAGTTGAGTAAAGTACGGTGAGAGCAGAAGCTGCAACCGACTGCTTCCTTCCGTTCTTCGTCTACATACAGAATCGTCCATCCAATGTTGGTTGCCTAAAGGAATGAGAAATGCTGCAGCGCTAGCTAAAGTTCTGCCAGGGTCGATCAAGTACTGAGTGCTAGGACTTCTACTAGAAGAGGACGACAACAATGTTAAAAGTATTGTCACTACTTGATGAATAGAAGTAGGAATAAAAATCAGGAGCAGAATAAGATTTCATACGACTTTTAAAATTTAGAAAACAACTGTTAAAACCGTTCAACTGTGAAGGACACGTCAAATAAAATTTCACAGAAGCAAAGAGCATTCGATGGATGTAAAAATAGAATGAATAGATATATATGTATATATATCTTTGATATTTTTTATTCTTATCAAAATTAAATCGAGGTATCAATTTTTTTAACGATATTTTCTCCTGTATTTGACAGACGGAGGAAAAATATATATAGAGTTGATTGTAGAAAATAGAAGACTTATTTTTATGTTTCTTGTGACTCAAAGAAACAACAGTAACAACTTTTTTATGATGTAACTATACACTTTTATACCTTTTTCCTATTTCTCATTTCCTTTAGTATTTTTTTGTTAAGACCAATTTATTTAACGACAACTATTTAGTTTCTTTTTATTTATTTTTTTTATATGAGATATATATTTACGTTTATACTTGGGTAGATGATTACGCAGCATTATTTTTGGTGATTCTCATTTCCCCACGGAGTGTCTCGCTAGTAAAGATAGAGGACAAAAAGGTAGTTGATAAATTGTCACTTGTCCTCCCCATGGGTTAGTTTGCCCTAGTGTCCAGGTTTCTATTTATGCGCCAACGTTTTCACAAATGTATGCTATCCAAGAAGTCATTATGTTCACTTTGTCACTCCATTTCTATTTTCTTTCGAACTTTTTATTTTTCTAAAGTACCGAGGACACAAATAAAAGTCTCGTATTTTGCATACTTAACTAGTACTTTATTCTTGTATCTTTTCACCCGTCATTAGCTCCAATTGTTTTTCAAAAGGTCTCTAAATACCAGTAGATTATCCACTGGTGTAAAAAACTTTTTCACCCAATTTCAGGCTAAACTTTCTCACATAATTTCCAAAGAAATAAACTTTAGTTCAACAGCAATAAATAGATTTGTTTAATTAGAAATTTATTTATACTACGAATTAATTATTAATATTAATTATTTCGTAAATGGAATTCACATGATAGTTACAATACAATTTCCGTACAATTTTCATCAGGAGATACACAGCTTAATCTAAATCAATATCTAGATTATGTAAATGCAAATATAGGAGCATCTGGGGAAACGTAAAAGCTCAAGCTTAGAGCCCGAAGAGGGAGACAGAGGAACCGAATAGAACAATGGAATGACTGATGAATCTCTCACACTGTGAACTTGGATGTTGACATGAGAGTCCTTGAAATTCAGTGCCTGGGCAATTTTGTCATAAATTAGACAAGTTTGCCAGTTTTACTGTGATTGCCTGTGACGTAATATCCACTTCGGTAGTTCTCCTTTTGGTTCTCCTTCTGTAACCAGTTCTCCACCTCATATACATACATTGATGCTACGTTATTAATTTATTCTAGCATATATACCTTCGTGCTTGGGTACACTTTAAAGTCACGAGCCATCATGTCAAGCCTGCTGCTGATTCATTTTTTGAGATTATTAATCACGCTTCGCTGTACAAAGCAACACACACACAGACACACCTTCAAATGATAACAGTTTAGCTTGACATTATTGTGTTTTAAAGAGAGCTTTCTTTATCAGTTTTTTAGTTGTTTTTTAAAATCATTATACAACGTAATGCAAAGTGTTGAAATGAACTTTTTTATAGAATAAAGTGCTTTACAACCTGAATAGATGAAGTATGTCTTTATACCGAGGCGCCAAGTTGTCTCGCTTTTTCAAACATTTGGACATTACTATCTCTCGCGAATGAACTAAATTTATATATTTTTCTTTATACATTTAACTTTAACACTGACCCAAATAGTCTATGGATAGCCAACGGAGCTTAAACTTTTTTGGGTTAGTATTAAATAAATTTATAAATTTCATCTACAGTAACTACACAAATAAAAAAAAATAAGTTATTCAGGACGATTAGAAATTTCAAGGTTAATTGGACATTTGATTTTCAAATGAACATTTTAAAATTTCATTGAATAGCTCAACCTTGACCTTTAATAAAATTAAAATAGATAAAAAAAAAAAGTAGCAACTATCATTTGATTGTATAAAAAATATGTTTCCTTATAAATATTTTACAGCTACTTAGTCGTATTATTTTTTTCATCCATCTCCGTTAAGCCAATAATGAATAGCTGGAAGTATCGATCAATAATAGTAGCTGGTTAAAATCCCGCGTTGAGTAAACGAGGTTGAGCGAATTAAGATTTCATTGAATGTTGGATTTGATAGAAGAGATTTGTCTGGCTTTTGTAAGTGCTCCCAATGCTCTATGTCGACAAATCTCACCAGTGAGATTGAATTAAGGAGCTCTACTATCTTCCTTATGTATACACCCAACCCTACTCTTCAGTGCTTCGCAGTTTCTTCACCGACTTAAATAATTGATGAGCTTCTCTGTTTTCACTGAAAACTCGGAGCAACAACCACTATTCATGAAATCACACCACACATTCATGTGCCGATTAAATCACTCAAATTGCCTTGATTACTATCAAAAAAAAAAAAAATAGAACGCAAACTAAAATTTAATAAAAATGTAACTTTATTATTTTCTGAGTAGATAATAATTGAATTTCTATACACTCAAGTACTGCATTCGATGGGCAATAAATGAGTTTAGACTATGGTGAGTGGCTTTCAAAAAGATGAAATAAAAAAATTTTTTAACGAACCCGCGCACTCAAATCAGGAGTTTGGAGAAGGTCGAATGAGGTCGAGTATGCGCTCGATGCCCGATGGTCACTGGTGTAACATCGTGCGGGGGAATTCTGTGGTTTTATCGGACTGCACAATGTGGACACTGCGTTTGAGCCCACTGTTTAGTACTTTCTTGATTGCTAACCACCCTGTGTGATGTTTATTGCACCGTTTCTATGTATGTATGCATTCGCAATTATTGGTTTTCATTATTATTCCATGATTTTATTTTTTCGTTTCGTCACCAGCTCGAGTTTTATTGTTTTCCATTGATTATATTCCGGTATTCTGTTTGTTGCTATCCGAATAAATGGTTTCTGAATTTTAATTATTAATATTTTAAATTATACATTTTAAAGGAACGTCAATTATTTTAATAAGCCGGTTCTTCTACATTTGAATTTAATAATTTATCATTTTTAGCTGACGCAAAAAGAAAAATTTTAACATAAAAAAATGATTAAATTGAATTATTCAAGTAAATAATTGAGTTTTCTTTGTGTTTGATGAATATATGTTTTTATAATTAATCAATGTTGAATAAAAATCTGTAACTTTTTTGTGATAGCAACCGAATATTAAAATTGCTCCGAGAGTCTTAAAGTTTTTTTTTCTTTTCAATCGATCATAAAGTTTACGATGGGCGAAAAATGTCGTGACCAGATTTAAACATTGTTTCAAATTTTATATGTCTGTCAATATTCTATCGTTAAAAAAAGTTGTAAAATTAAGAAAAATTTTAGTCTTTTATATTTTTAATTTCATTTTAATATCAAAGTTAAATTGCCGTTAAATTGCTTTGATAAAAAATTACTAGGTGATATGACAGGAAATTAATAAGGAAGTTAGTTTTTAAATTGTTTTTATTAAATATTCACTCTCTGTAATTTTCTTTCTTCTCGCTTGTGTTTTTATTTTTATTTATTTTTTTTTTCATGCTTATCTTATCAGTTTTAAAACTGTAAGCACATTAAAATTTTACAATGTTTTTTATAAATTTTAAATGGGCATATAAATAACTTATAATCGAGATGACGCGATAAAAAATTTAAGATTTTATTGAAGCGATGGTTAAAAAAGTCTAAAAAAATTTTTTTTAAACGGAGCAATTAGCAGATGAAAAAGACATTGAGAAGTTTTGATAACTTGGTTCTTGGTTTCATTTATCAACAAGATAACTCCATGAATTCTCGTAGATAGTTGCATCTTTTAGATGCTATCCGATCCTATACCAACATTTTAAGGGGATTAAATTTTATTGTTATTCGATTGTAAGCCGCAAAGTAGGTTGTGAATAAAATATATACCAGCTGTAGTATCAGTTGATAAAGCGTAATAATCTATATAGATATATATGACCGAACAGAGAGCAGACGCAGACTCCATCGTATCGATCTTTTGCAACTGCAGGAGGGCAAGATGCTCCATGTAATGGCTAAGATAGAGACAGTGAAGATCGAGAAAATTAAAACCCTTTATTGAGCAACGATTCTCAAGGGATTTTTCATTTTTTTTTATCTCAATTCTTTCTCGTCTATTGGGCAAATTTACGCTCAACTCCTCGCGATATTAAGTCAGAAAAGCTTATTATCTTGCTGTTCAAGTTGATGATAAGTTTTATATTATTTGTTCTTTCATTACTTTTCCCAATTTTAAAACTTGGACTTTGATTAACTTTTTGAAATTATGAAATACTATTTTATTTTACATAAAATTAACCCAAATTTTTTATCGAAAATTATTCCAACACAAAAATTAGTTATCGATTGAAGAGTTTTTTCCTTTTTGGAATTTATAAAATTATTTTTAAAAAAGTGTTTATTAGGAACACGGAACGAAAATTATGGGAAGTATTCCTATGTATTATGGGAATGGTTCCTATAATGGTATAGGAATTGTAGCCATACTATTATAGGGATGGTTCCTATATATTATGGGAACCATCCCTACAATAGTACGGGCATAGTTCCTATAGTATTATGGGAACTATTTCTATAATGTCATAAAATTTTTTTTTCGCAAAATAGTGTAGAAATTTTCCTCGTGATGTGGAAAGATTCAAATGAAGCTTTTTTGGAAGTTTGCGATTTTTCCAAATTTGAGTTTTTATTGAAATTTAAATTTTTATTTCCAAAATTTTAATTTTCTTGAATGTTCTGTGCTGACAACAAATTTCTGTTAAAAATTTTAACGTTTTTTGCCAAATACGATTTTTTTTTCATTGTTTGAATTTTTGTTTTAAATGTTTAATAATATTTCTGTGTATTGTAGAAGTGATTTCCACACTTTTCTTTAAATTAATATTTTCATTATAGTATGGGAATGGTTCCCATACTATTATAGAAACCATTCCTATAATGTTATGGGAATAGTTCCTATAATTATAGGAATGATACCCATAACATTATGGAAATGGTTCCCATAAAATTATAGGAAGTATTCCCATAAATTATGGGAACCATTCCCATAAATTATAGGAACCATTTCTATAATTATAGGAACCATTCCCATAATGTTATGGGTATCATTCCTATAATTATAGGAACTATTCCTATAATTATGGGTATCATTCCCATAATTATAAGAACTGTTCCATAATTTATGGTTGTCATTCCTATACTAGTATAGGATGAAATTTCACAAAATTATGGGAACCATTACCATAATTTTCTTTCCGTGAATGATATTTTAAAACAAATATGCAATTTTTTCATTATATTTTCAAAGAGAATGGAGTTTTGTTTTAAAATAAAGAGATAAGTGAAAAGAATAGAAGAGAAGAAAATAAATAAAATTCGTAATTTTAAATTTAAAAAAATATTTGACTGCAGATTTAACTGCAAACATGATAAAAATTTAGCTTTATTTTTACTTCCACATGTTCGTTGATCAAACGAATACTAAAATTAAAAATCATGTGAGTCAAGGTTTGATAGAACAATATATGATATTACTCGTAATGTTTACTCGCTTAACCCAACCATTTCCATACCCAATATCTTTTCTATATGCTACAGAAAAAAAAGTATATACGTTCAGTTTATTATATTTTCCAATACTCCTACCTAATATGTATTTATAAATACATACCTACATGTATGCTCTTTATATGCATGCACAGATAATCGCGAAATGGTTTTCGTGGAAAGCAAATATTAATTTCATCTCAACGATTCCAACATATTGCACAATAAATTTCAATATAAATTAAAACTATTTATTTATATTAAATAATAAATTAATGTGGATAGAAGCTATACGTTAAATGAAATACTTTATTATAATAACTCAATGAATATAATAATTATTATTATTAAAGTACTGAGAGATTAACAGGCTTTAGAGCTTTAGAATACAGAATCATCAAAAGCACATGCACTTAAGCTTACATCGTTTATTCATTATTCAAGGTCTTAATTTAAAATCCATAGGTTTAGTCATTGTTTGAAGAATAATTTTAAAAAAAGTCTAAAAACGGTTAACCGAGCTGAGCTAAAAACATTTTATCAAAGTTAGAAAAATCTCATGTTCAAGCTAGCTAACAAGTTTTATCATTGAATGAGTGCCAGGATATAGGAAAAATTATTAGGAAATAAATCTGAGACATGGTTAAATCTCCTGGGGTTAGTCTGACAATTTTCTGATGTTTCCGATCGCTGATTTTTTTATGTGTTGGAAAAAAAATCCAAGATTTTATAACTAAGTTACAAACAAGCAATTTTTCAAATTCTAAATTTCACGACAGTTGAAAGATCTTATAAAGAGTCTTAAAAATTTTAAAGCCAGTCGAAATATAGTATTATGAATTATTCGAGTGCCACGAGAAAAATAATTATATATAATTTTCTGCGAGTGAAATCTCTTTGACAAATTAAAGCCAATCAGATTTTAGAATAACCGAAAATCTAAATTACTAATTAGTCTAAAATTTTCATGGTATTTGTTAATAAGCTCTTGCAAGTGGTGGTAGATTGATCTAAATTGGTCCAAGATATATGAAATATTTACGCACACACATATACACAAACATACATATATATAGAGACACATGCATGCCTACAGACACTTGATTATCCTGAAAATAGCTAGAATAGTTTCCTAAGACTTGAAAATATTACATCCGTTAAGAACTGGGTGTTCGAAAATCGGCAGCTTTACGCGAACATTTTCAATTCTCACAATAGAAATCTAAAAAAGAAATAAAATATCAATATTATTAAAAAAGTACAATTGGGCTATTGAATTTTCTTTTGTGTGGTTCTGTTTTCAACAAAAGTTTTAAAATAGTTTACTGTGCAGTGTACATAGATTTTCTAGACTTGTTTTTACGAGTCGCTAAGAAAGTTTACTACGGATATAAAACAGAGCTTTAGTGGGGGACTGAACATAGGGTGGAGTAAGTAGAGTGAGAGATACGACTTTTAAGTTTCCGAGATTTCCACGTGATTATCTGTGTGGATTCCAGGTCGATTGGGCTAGGCTACGCTGATTCTCTGGTTCTCACGCTCAGCATTGAACACTCCTGTGCAATTTCATTTAGAATCCCTGTTACTGTGTGTGCCCACTGACAAGCGGCTATTGAAATTAAGCTTTCAAATATATTCCCGCTCACTCCTCCTCTTTGATAAGTTTAGTGCCTGCGGGTATTAACTCTTTATTGTTGCTTGTTCCATGCTCTTCGGTTATTTTATATACACTTAATATCCTCCACAGCTCACGCTTAATCAGAGCTATTCGCTTTTATAAAAAATAAATACCTGGTTAAATAATCCTGTTTACTTACTTTTTATTAGACAATAAAGTTACCCAATTTTACAAATTTCAAGAATATGCTTTGAGATTATATTATTAAGGCATTATTCCAAAATTTTCTATAAATATATTGCGAAGAGTATGCCAAGAAACAAATAGTATCGAGCTACCAAAGGGTTAAAAAATTTTAAAACTTAAAAAATGGATAAAAATTATGGAGCAAATTTAATGCGTTGGCGCTCAAAGATATTCCTTTCTGCTTCTGCTTTAGATTTTGCTACTGCTGGTGTTTCGTTGGTTCTGTTCCAGATTTTTAGTGATAATAAATTAGAATGACTTGATCTATTGATTGTCTATGTGATAGAGGAATTTCGTTGGGGACAAGTGGTATTGAATTGAAATTTGCTCGTTCAACATTTCAATCGCGAAATTCCTTACTGCGTACCAATGCTTCAAGCTTTATATCAGTCTACTTTTTTTTCTACTTTCAGATAATATATATCTGTCTATATCCGAATCTATCGTTAACTTTAATGATATTTATCCTGATACAAATTTTTTATCCAATCCTTTTATTAAGTAAGCAAATAAAATAGATTTTTTTATTAAAAAAAAAGTATCAGAGGAATTTATCCATCAGTTGTTTTTCTTCCAGTAAAGTTCTTTATTATTTTTAACCATCACTTCACCTTGTTTATTGAAGCTTTAAATAACTTGAACAAAAGTAAAATAACGCGGTACATCAATTAATCTTATTATTTCTCAATTAAGAACAAAAAACTTTTTTTTACCTCGATAAAATTATTCAACATTTCCCAGCACATTTAATTAACTCATAGTTAATTATAATTGCGTTCAATTTAAGTATACGTTGTTTAAAGTTAAATTATTAAATTACAATTTAAAATTTTTTTAAGCCCAACAATTTATTTATTTTTTCATCCCATCTTAAATTTATTTACATTAAACCTCGGAATATTTTAAATCTTCCATACAAACGCTAATCCTCAATAATTTATGCATTAAATATAAAATTTTAATTAAAATCTTCCAAGCATTCCAATTAATATTTCAGTCAATCCTACTTTAATGAACTTCTACAAAAATTTGAATAAAAAATTATTCAAAAAAAAAAAAAGCAACATCAGAAATCTAGTAGTATTAACAGACTCAGGTCAGCCTGTGAGATTATCTCAATAGCCTCTTTATATCCCGTACAACAAGTACTATTTTCAGAGCCTTGAAAATGTAATGCATGAATGCATCTCTCATTGTTTCGTTGTGCTTTAGCATTGCTAATGGTTCGAACATCACACTGCTGGCTCAATTCGCTTAACAACATACCAACCGGCTTTTACGCTTACGACAAAACTTGGCTAAAACATTTGAGCAGAGTTCATTAAATAGTACGTATGTACACTTGTATTAGTAGTAGGGGAAATTATACACAAGTATATACGACTAATCCTTATGTCTTCAAACAAAGTCAGCTGGATAATCATGTCTCGAATTTACACTGTTTCATCGTGTCTCTTAATTAGCTCTACATAACTCCACTCTAATTACGAAACTACTTATATATATATATACATATTTGTATGCATGTTCCACCTACTTACATATATGTTTATTTGGTACATGCACATATACCTGTATATTTATATATACCTATATATGTTAACAGCTATTTCATTACATCAAAGTCAATGAATAGCGTTAAGTCAATATCCAAGTCACACTTCTCTACAAATTCTAGCGCCACGTCTCTTTAGAGATTACTTTACCCACTTCTGTTTGGCTATTCCTCTTCTTCTTTCTCTATCTGTATGCATGTAAACGTTCCTTTCATCTATCACTTGGTAAGACTATTTACATTCAAATGCTCTATTGAATCGTATAAACTTAACTTTACAATTGCATTCGATTTAAAAATATCTCGAATTTAATTAATCAATTTTTTATTTCTTACTAAATTATTTTTTTTGGTGAGATTTATCTATTAAAATTAATATAAATTTTTTTTAATACGATGACTCGACGGTAAAAAGAAAAATGATTTTCAGTTTAGTGTGAAATAAAAAAATTATTAATGATAAAAAAAAAAAAAAGATGACAGCTTAAGAGAATTTTATCATCAGTAAATATGCTTATAATTTTGTTGGCATTTAATGACGACGTAGAACTATCAGCCCCTGCGTGACGTCACACCCTCGTGACGTAAAACCCGGGAGCATTACGCTACGCAAGCGTCGTAGTAGTGTTGGTAGAATAGGGTGCGGTACGATCACCCACTGACCTATATTTTATTTTCCCTGCAGGTTGTGCCTCGAGATTTTTTTTTATTCTGATCTCTTTGATCCGTTGATAACTCGCAGAGGGTTGTTCAATGAGCACGAATGCAAAAAATATATAATTTCTTGCGTTTTTTTCTCACATTACGTCATTAAGATTGACGACATTGACGCGCTAGTAGAATGATATATTTTTATATTAATATTTTTAGTTTTAATTATTATAGAAAATAGAGAAAAAAAAAATTTTTTTTTCTTCTGTTCTTTTTTTTATTATAACAGGATTTGAATATAAGTAAAATATAGATTGTCTCTGAATAATGGGTATTTTATTTGTAAAACTAAATAAATTTTGTTGGAATGATAAAATAAATTGTGTTGTATTGAGTTGAAAATTTATTACGAATTCCGATATGTAGTCAAATAAAATCCAATTTAACCTGCAATATTCATATTGAAGATGAATATAGTAGGAGTATACTTTTCGTAATACTTATTTTTTTTTTTAAATTCTATTTATCAATAAAATATAAAACATTTATTAAATATTAATATTTCTCGCTTACTTGTAATACGAAATTTAAATTCATTAAAATAATTGAAACGTTTAAAGTATACTAATTACTAATTAGTAATGACCTATATTTTGAAATTTAACGTAAAATGTAAATTATCAATAGAACAATTGAAATTTCATTTAAATTACTAATCAAGTAATTCATTGCTGATATATTATTCCAAAAAAACAAATTTGCAATTATAGTACTCACTTTAGAGAGTGCGAAAATTGTTTATAAATATTTTTAATTAAATTTCCATAGTAAAATAATTCACGTTATAGATAAAAAAAAAAATCCGATAATTTGATTGATAGAAAAACTTTTTTTCTCTGACAGTTATTCTATTTCCTCTTTATTTTTTTAACAGACGAGGATTTAAAGCCACTATGAAAAAAAAATTTTTCTAGTAACCCATTTTGCCCAACTCTAGGTAATAAATTAAACAAATAAATTAAATGTAGCATAGCTACTAAGATAAAATATTATAACTACTTGTAAAACTTCATTTACTTACAAAGTAATTTAAACAAACTTAAACTTCATGTACTTTTAATTGTAAAATCAAATAATTAGATTATTACTTAACAACTCATTACAATGTTAATAATGTTATATAACCTTACCGTTAATTAACAATTAGACGAATTATTAGTATTATTATTCAGAACCGGTTGAGTCATAGAAATAATGCAACAATACTATTCAAAGCATTAAAAAAAAATTAATTAATTACTTATGCTCTAATTAAATTAAAAGTTGTTCTGGTAAACGAAGCGGGAAATTTAATAAAATATTGTGAGTATTTAAAAGCATAAAATTTATTGTTTTGTTAGTAAACAAAAGTTATCTCGCTCATGAAATTCGTTTGTAAAGAATGCTAATAATAATAATTAAAACTAAGAATGTAAGAAGTGTGATAATAGCCTGAATGAGTTTTCCATTCCGTCTGTTTAATTATTATTATTTAAAACATACTCTCAGTCGTCTATAAAGAATTTGAATCCTGACGTTGGTTCAGTCATCTTAAGAACGTCGCAATAGATTTGGAATTCTCATTAAGTTCAACTACGCCTTCTATTCAAAACGACTTTACTTTACTCCTCTACTTCGTTCTCTTCTTCATCATCCAAAGACTTTACCTCAAGCTTTTATTTAATTTTCGTATCTTCAAAGTGTTATTATCATTATCGCAACTACTAAAAATTAACAATTTTAATTCAATAACAATAACCTGTTGGTTCATGTAGATTTCGTATTTTTAAACTTTCAAACTGATTTAAATTGCTATTAAAATAAAATATCAACATTCACTTTCATTTCTCTTCTTCTCATTCGCTGATAAAAACCCGATAAAAGTTATCATAAATTCACGTCTGACAATTTATTTAACATGACACATGTACGTTTAATTTTTAACGATCTCATTACTATAAAATTAACAAAATTATCGATCAATCCATTATTCAATTACGCTGTAAAAAAATTGCTGAGTGAACCCGGATTAAATCCGAGGTGAATGGGGAGCGAATTACTGTTTATTTATTTAATCCCTTCGGAGGAACATTCACTCCAAAGGGGAGTTTATTTTAATATTAAAACTCTGAAGCGGAAATAAAATCCAGATCATTCCGAAGTCACTCCGCTGAAAAAAACAAACTCTTTATTTACTCCATGTGCGGAGTATTTTTTTTCTAAATCCCCGGAACTCTGAGTGGCGAAGTGAATTCGAATTTAAGGGGGTATTCTAGTCTAGAGATTTGAAAAAACCGAAATTTTTTTTTTCATAATCTCATAGCTTAGATATTCAAAAATATCTCCCTAAAAGGATTTTTCAAAATTCAAATTATTTTCGAAGTTGTAGCCGTTTTAGTGTCGTGGCAACTACTAGACCAGTTGAGCGGATGACTCAACTTTAAACGCGTTTTTCTCGAATCTACTTTTTTCGATGCAGTCGCCACAGTATCTCAAGTTCTAATCAGCCGATTTACTTGAAATTTGGCATGAATATTCTTTAAATATCTCTCTATCGCATGAACCATCAAAAAATGTAAATTTGAAATTTGTAATATTTTTAAAAAATTCGAGAAAGTTAAAAAATTGGTGAAAAAATTGACCTCTATTTTTGAGTAGCCGCCATTTTATGAAAAAAATTTTTTTTTCATTTTTTGTTGGTTCATGCGATAGCGACATTCGTACTAATCAAGAATCCATCATTGTTTTATTTTTCACATGGCTACAAGGGTAAAAATCATGGCGACGAGGACAGCCTCCCCCCCCCCCCCCTCAACTTCAAGTACGCATAACTTAATGAAAATTTCTTTTTTTTTTTTAAATTAATTTTGAGTTTTCTTCAAATATACAGAAACGAATGATGAAAAAGTGGATACTAAAAATATCAAATGCTTTTTTTTATCAATTGCCAAAAAACGCTCGAAATTCGGGCCTCTAGACTAGAATATCTCCTTAAATAAAATCCGTAATCACTCCGAATTTACTCCCAATTTTTTACAGTGTAAAAGATTTTCAAATATTTAAAACTAATAACAGATTTTCTATTATTACCATTGTGATAATTATTCAAAATAAATTTTTTCTTTCCAATTTTTTACTGGGATATCTATTAAAATATTATTACCTAGGGAATGTAATTGATGGAAAATGTAATTCGTGGAACAAATCAAAACTCTGTGAGCTGTTCCCTAATGTATTGTTTTAGTCTACGAATATCTATCTGTCTATCTATCTATCTATCTATTTATCTATATAGATATATTGATATTGTATTGCGAAAATCTGCAATGACGTAGGAGGGTCCTGACCTCGTGGCGTTTAGGAGCCCATCAGAATTTACGAAGAGTATTCCTCTGGGTAGACTTGGTAGCAATTGAAAAGCTCCAGATTATATTGACCGTAGAAAAGGTGGTATTACGATAATGATAATGATAATAGCGGGAGGCTTATGCAGAAAAAAAAGCTTTGTGTCTTGTTGAGATTCAACAACAAGTTACTTACGAATCGTGATACGCGTCCTACTTTGGTGAAATAAAAAAATTTTAATAAAAAAATATAATAATAGTTATCACAAGTAAAAGAAAAAATACCTACATGTAATAATGATAATGGCTAAAGATAAAATGATAAAGAAGAAAAAAGAAAAGAAAACATAAAAGATAAAGAAGAAAGGTCGTAGTAACTTTTTTTGTGACCTTTACAACTTGATTCTTTTGATCTCAATAAACTTTGAAAGTTAAGGTCACACTGTAAAAAATTCGGAGTAAATTCGGAGCGATTACAGATTATATTTAAATCCAGACACTCGGAGTTTCGGAGTTTTGAAAAAAAATACTCCGCATACGGAGTAAATAGGGAGTTTGTTTTTTCAGCTGAGTGATTTCAGAGTAGTCTGGATTTTATTTAAATCTGCATTCACTCCGATTCGGAGTTTAAATATTAATACTTCAGTACTTCCGTCTTTTTTAGTGTCTCGTTTGCACTACAGCGACATCCTCTAATTTAAATAGTGTCCTGTGAGCAAAATGCTCATAACGGAAGTGCTGACTGATTACAATACACTCCCCTTCGGAGTAAATTTCACTCCAAATCCACTCCGTATTCAATCTGCTTTCACTCCGCGAATTTTTTACAGTGTACGGAGTAAATAGAGAATTTTTTTTTCAACGGAGTGATCTGGATTTTATTTAAGTCCGCATTCACTCCGATCTGGAATTTTAATATTAACATAAAATCCCTTGGAGTAAATTTCACTCCAAGGGATTAAATAAATAAACCGTCATCCGCTTCGCATTCACTCCGCATTTACTCTGCTAAATTTTGACAGTATGCAGAGATAAAAAAACGGTTTCAATCAAAGAACAATATGATTTGATATCATCGATAGCAGTCAGGTTTACTTATTAATAAACAATTTGGTAAATTTATTATCTATGTAATATTTATGACCGAAATTCCGTGTGAATAACTCGTCGATTAATCTGTCATGTATTGTCATCGATGTTTGTGCACTGAGGCGTGGCCTTGAATATCTTATGATGCAGTGGCAGAATGATCCAATCAATTGATTACATTATTATATATTTATGACATTTAACTGACTAAAATTATTATTAGTAATATAAAAAAAACAACATTGATTAAAATAACAAAAATAAAAAAAAAATTGTCATGCATTAAATGATAAAATTATACAAATATCTTGTATTCTAAATAAAATTTTTGACCAATCATTTGGAAACTTAAACAATGAACTTTTTTTGTTATCGGAAATCATCCAGCCGTCAGGTAATTTAATCAATTTTTAAAAATGAAATTTATAACGAGATAACAAGCGGTGGAAAAACAAAAAAGTAAAATAATCGATAAATAAATTGCTGGTTTATATTTTTTATAAAAAATATTTTCATGTAATTGAGCCAATTATGGAGGTTTTACTCGAAAGGACAGATGGGAAATTCACGGATACACCAATAGAAGAAGTAATGACACCAAAAAAAAATTAAATGGCATAAAAAAATGATATTCGGGAGCATGAAAATTGAGCTGGAGCGATTAAAACCCATTGGTCATTTTTTGTTTTTGTAATCTAGTGGATAATTTTTTTTAGTACGTGAAGTTATTTACGGGAATTCGATGGTAATTTTGCGGTAGGATTCAGCCACCAGTACCTCTTTTCTCAACTTCTGATCCTGGTTCTCCAGCAGAGAGTGTTATCGCCGGTGAAGCTGCTGCTGGTGAAAACGAGAGGCGCGCGCCAGAGTTTTATAAATGTGTATACAGAGATAGTACACATACACATACCTTTAAATATATAAATATATCTATATCCTATATATATATACATATACATTAAATGTGTCCCGGAAAAGGCGCAAGCGCAGATGCAAGGGTGGAAAAGCGGGTAGCAGCTCACTGCGCCCGGGACGTCACGGGTCGTGGTACGGAGCTGGAAGAGAAACGAGTAGAGAACAACTCTGAGTGTGACGAGAGTACCAGAGAATCACACGCCCTCTCATCCAAAACTCTTGTGCCTTGGATCATTGTACACCGCACACTCACATCAGGGCCGGAAAATAATTTTCACGCGTTTTTATTTTTTGAAATTTTGACTTTTAATAAAACAATAAGTAAAGAGAGGGCTGGTGATTAATGAGATCTTGATAAAAATTAAGAGAAAAAAGTGAAATTTGTTATTGATTTGAGAGATAAATATTATCGAAAAGTTTGGTTATTTTATTGGAGAGTAAAACCCGTGGTACGAGCGCCGAGAGAAGAGAACAGCTGAATAGTACGACTGGTGCTCTGAGTTATCGACCACGTTTGGCAGCTTCGATGGAAGCTGCGTCGAGGCCGCGATTCGCTCGGTGAGGACCCGGGGGTTTCAACGACTTAAGAGCACCCTCTCTGGAGAGGGTGAACAGTCTTTCGCTGCCTCCCGATTCTCACTCTGTGTGCAGTTACACTCACTCATTATTATCAACGAGTCCTCGTGCTCAGTCTCTCGTCCAGTGGTGTTGTTTCGCTGTTTCACGGCGGAATATACTCCTCACTTCCTGTACAGTTTATTTACTTTTTTTTTAAAACGTTATCTAGATCAAAAATTTATATTAATTTTTGAATATTTGGCGGGAAATTATAGTGACGTGTTAAATAATAAATACTTTAATTTAATTGTTAAAAAAGTATATTTATAAAAGATAATATATTTTGAATATCAAGTCAAGGTGCTCGAAAACAGACAGTTGTTTAAAATATTTAAAGTGATAATGTCAAAAATTATAGTTATGGAGAAAATTAGATTCAAGTGTTAAAAATATTTATTGGGGAGACGACTCCCCGTTTTTTGATTTTATAAAAAAATTTAAATATAATCAAAAGACAGGTCAAAAATATATAACTCAAGATCAAAATAGTATAATATTATATGAAATAAATAAATTATTTATTTTATAAGTTTAAATTTTAAATTTTATCCGAGTTACTGAAATAAGAGACGAAACCATGAGTGGGGGATCTCCAAAAACTTCGCCGGCTAATCTGGAGTCCGGTATGTTAGTTTACTTATACATACATATTCTTATATTTATCTACTGTCATATTGTATAAATATTTATCATATATATTTAGTTAATATTTTTTTACTTTATATTTTGTTCCTTGTTTACTGTTTACTCTGCATTACTTTATGTCTACTTTATTATGTATATTCAAGTAATTGTTGGGAAATGGGGCGCGAGAATTGACCAGTAATTAAGTCCACACCCCTTAAGACTGTATAAATCAAGGGTTAATATAAATTTACTTTAAATTACACGTTAATAATTCACTACACTTTTTTTTTTATTAAAAAACTATTTTTATTTTGAACTAATTTTTTATTTCCTGCGGTAATTGCTTTTATCAAAAATATTTTTTCGTAATTAAGATAATTAAAATTTGAATTTATTAATGGAAATTATTCAATTATTTCTATTATACTATTTCAGTAATTGCTTGGAAAAAAAAAAAAAAAAAAAAAAAATTATTAAGAGAAAAAAAAATAATTGGAATTTTGTTATTACGAGATTCATTTGCTCGCTTATGTGGGTGAACATGAGTAAAAAAGAGAAATGGAAAAACAACATTTTTTGTCTGCTACGTGCAACTCCTGTAGTTTTTATTAGTGCCAAGTGTTTTTATGCTGTATAAAATTTATTTTAGCGACAATTTATACTCATATTTTTCCTCACCACTCTGCTAATTTATTAAAACTGTTCGTAAAAGTTACAACATGAAATTTTACTTTTCATGTTGCTCGAAAATGAATAAAACTTTGATATTTATTATTTTTTTATATTTATCCAACGATAAAAAATACGATAGTTTATTTTTTGTCTGTATTATAGTTGATATATTGGACTTATATAAGACGTTTTAACTCGCATCGATAGTCTGGCGTGAAAAGGCCACTTTATTGTTTTAACCCCTAGCCTAAGACTCGATAGAAAAACGCATGTTCAATTGTAAGGCTGCCTGCAAAAACTCACATTTCTTCGTTTTATTTTTGCTTTATTTTTCCCAACAGTTTTTTGCATCCATTTAGTATCAAATCCTACTGCAGTTGACCTTTCGACTATTATTTAATCGGTCTAATACCTGATATAATAAAACACTACAATATTCCTCGAACTAAACTTATAGATCGTTTCTTTTTCTTTTTATATTAAATATTTTTATTTTCATGAATAATAGTAAAGAAAAAACGTCGATAGTATTCAAGTTTTATTTTGTTCATTTTATATCCGTCCGTGCTCATAAAAAGAATTTTTGATGACTATTTCAGGTCTTTACCATTTTTAGTATTTTCCTTTCACAATACGATTTTACGAGAACCTGAAGAGACTCAAATAGTTTCAAACTTTTCTTTATAAACCTATATTTCAATAAAAAAAAAAAATTAAAAATTGGAATTTGATAAAGAATAAAATATAATTATAGTCCCAATATAATTACAAATTCTTATCTGTATAATTTTCGAATTCATTCTTTTTCAAAAATTTTTATCAATTCTTTGAACAAAAAATATAAATACTAAATTTTGTTTTTTGATTTATGAACACTTCTATAAAATTTTCTACAATTACTGTTATATTTTATGAATACTTTGTAAAATAACATTTAAAAAATGTAGATGGTGAACTAAATCAACACTTCTGAATTTTTTTTTGTCATTGAAAGTCGGTTACATTGAGTAACTGCAAAATTTTTTATTTCTAAGTTTCAAAGCTCTAGTTTAACTATTAAACTTTTTAAATATTCTTTGTTCTATTTCTGATAAGTCAATTCCAAACTAGAATAGTCATCGCGTTGATTAAAAGATTCAATATCAATATTTTTTAATGAAATTTTTTATAGAATAGACTAACCATAGAATATCATTTAATAACCATGGAAAAAAAGTTTCCTCGTAAATTGAAATTTTGGTTCGTTATATTTTTACCTAATAAATGCGGTTTTAAGAAATTACCAAAAACTTTGAAAATATTCTCGCCACATAATTCAAATTAATAATGCATTTATTTCCAAAATACCGATTATCGAATTTTCATATTAAATTTCATACAAAAAAATGAACGATTTCCCTGATTAGACAACTGAATTCAAAATTTTAATTCTGTTATATTCTGTCGAATTCTGCAAAACAGAATTCAACTGAATTGAAAATTTGAATTTGAATTAAACAGAATAAAACCGATTTAAAAATTTCAAATTCGTTTTAATCCAGTTTAATTCTGGTTTTCTAGCCAAATTAGACAGAATTCATTTTTAGGTTAGGTACCGAATCAAAATTTTTCTGAATTAAATATAATTAACAATTTAGCGGCTGAGGCAGCCGTTCGGCACACATGTGGCTCGGGCGATCACCGAAGTTAAGTAGCATCGAGCATGGTTACTACTTGGCTGGATGACCGGTTAGCCACACGTTGGGCTCGAACGAAGGTCTCTGACTGTTAGGCGCGGGATGAAGATCTAGTGGTCGGTAAAATGGGAATTTTGTCGATCACTAGAGCCTCACCCAAACCGAACTGTACTGGCAATGGTTTTCTTTGTGGTTTCCCTTGCCCCCATACTCCCACAGCCAAGGTGGGGGGTAGGGTATCACCGTAATGGTATAGTACAGTATAAGCACAAGTCGGGCCACAGCCGCACAATGAAAGCAGAAAAGAGGAAGCAATTGCGATATGAAGGCAAAAAGTGTAAAAAGGCCGTACATGCGGCTATACACTGGAACAATTAAAATAAAAAAATAATAATATAATTAACAATTTAATTCTGTTTAATTCGATCGAATTCAGTTGCTTAAACCGGGTTGTGCAAGTATAAAAATAATAGCAACTATTGAAAGATATTAAAAATAATTAAACACTTAATTATAGTATTTCTTTCTCATCATAAATTTAATACCCAATAAAAAAAAATAATCATACTTTATCCTTCATTAAAGTCGTTTAAATAATTGTAGGATTTCAAGTTACGACAAAGTAATTTGCGTAATAAATAATTATTGATATATGATTATATAATAATAGGTTATAAAACATATATAGTATATACACATAAAATGATGATAACTATATTACACTACATGATTGTACCATGTTCACTTTAATTACGGTCGACAAGTGACGTCGTTAAAAATATACTTTTTTCTTATATATACATACTTTATTAGACATATGTATCGTAGAATATGAAACTACAAGGGACAGTATAACCCCGATTAAAGAAATGATATCTCTTTTGCCCTCATATTTGATGACACATGTGATAGGATATTTCATACAAAAAATCAGGTCGCTGAGTAACGTCAAAAATATAACTTATTTTTTATTTATCACAAACTAATACTTTGTTTATAAGAAATACATTTTCTTCACTTTTTATTATTATTATAAAGTTTATATAATTGCGGTATTTCAATAAAAAAAATCCATTCTCTTTTTTTACTTAAATAATTCTGTTCATAATAAAACATTTTATTTCCATAAATTATTATTCTTTGAATTTCATAACTAGACAAGTGCATTTATTAAATAACTCATGCGAAAATACTCTCTTTAATATTGTATAGATATTTTATAAAAGCCAAAGGCACTATACTGAGATAATTTTTTTTTCTTTTTCTATTTTAAATTTTAAACGGGTTTCATTTCAGAGGTTTATTTTATCAATTAAAAAATAATTCAACATTTTTCTTTTCTGTTTATTTATTTATTTTTTAACTTATGAATTTTTAATATATTTTTTGTATATTTAGCAGTTGAGTATAACTCAAAGAAAAGTAACTAGGGAATATTTTAACGAGAGGTATAAAGTAAAGGAGAAGGATATAGAATAAGAAATGGAACGAGTAAAGTTTAGTATACGGGTTGTAACTTTGGGATATTATTTCTTCTCGTTTTTGACATAAAATGATGATGATGAAGGAGATAAAGTTGCTTTCATAAAATTTAATACCTTCTATGCCTCTTCGTCATTTACTTAGATTTCAATTAGCATTAAATATAAATAATGATAAGAATTTAACGTGTTACACGTTATCAAAAATTTAATATTTCACTTGATATATTTCGTATGAGACAGAAAAATAAAACACAACATCAATCTTACTCAAGATCCATTAAGAAAATTTCATATTTTTTGTCAGCTTGAATTATTTTGAGTTACGCCACATGTTACGTGATCATCTACACTTGGATCTTATCCAAACAAATGTTTCAAATTAAATTTTGAAAACCAAATAATCTCACAAATGTTTTTATCGTTCAATCCCTTTTTCAAAGTATTAAATATAAAATGAAATCCCTCAATATGTATTTAAATGAATACATGTTTTATTTTTTGACACAACAATTATCGCACGTGTTGTTAATAGTTATTTCCAATAAAAAAATATTTTTCTGTCCAAATAATTTTTCAATCCATCAAAAAAGTTGACAGCTCGAATAAATATTTTAAATTGAAACGTTGGTTTTTTTTCATAACAAAAATTTTTACAAAAAAAAGTTCAATCACAAATACTAGTAATTAAATTATTGGAATTTTTTAAAACAATTATTATCGTAATAATCAGATCGCAATAAATTCAGTAATTCTTTATTGATAAAATAATTATGTTACATACATCACAGATTCAATAATGTCCTATTTAAATTTAAATTTTTCAATAAATAGTTGGTGTAAAGTTTTTTATATATTTTATCCGCGTTAAATTTTTTCCCGATTTTTTTTTTTAATTGTAAGTTTATAAAAACATTACATTCACCCATATTTTAAAAATAAACAGTTTATTACCCTATAAAAATGATTTATTACTTTGAAATGATTAAAATAATTTTTCAAAAAATGAAAAAAATTTGGATATCTCAATTCCTTTAATTTTTCACAAATAAATGGGCGCCTCGCTTTTATCTAATAGCCACTATTTCCTAAAAAAATTTACTTTAATTAATTAATTAATTTATTGCCTACAAAATTCAATATTTCTATAAAAGACCTAATTTATGTCAAATCGATATAAATAAATCCATTGATATTTTTATTTCAAAATTATACATCAGACACGAGTATTATTTTCAGTATATATTTAATATCGATATATACTATACTTAATATCGTATCGACTGACTATACATCGATAAATATTCTATGAGAATTTTATACAGTAGCTGAAATCCATTTTCTTAATACGTCTAGCCACTTCATTCCGAATCTACACAACAATTCTGAATCAGCTATCACAATAATAACATAGCGGTAAATTTAATAATAAACTTGAACTGCAAATAAATTCAATAACATATTAAAAGCAATACTTGATCACGTATTCAATAATCCCTAAAACTATCATCAAATTTTAGTTGAATTAATTAGTTTTGCTTACAAAGTTCTGTAAACATCTAAATTCAATTTCATAATCATCTCTACTCTCTAATAATCAATTCATTCTCATGCATAACAATCCGTATTACAATCTGCTGTAAATCCAATAAACACCAAATGTAATTGTCGAATAAATTTTAATTTCATGCTAAACCAATAATTAAATAATAAAAGATTAATTTTAATTTCTTGACATAAAAAAAAATCTGAAAACTGTCTGACTCTGTACACGGAAAGAAAATTATAGGAACTATTCCCATTTTCATACTATTATACTTTTCATACTACTGTAGGAATAGTTCCTACAATATTATAGGAATAGTAACTATACTATTATAGGAATAGTTCCTATAATATTATAGGGTCCATTCCTATAATTATAGGAACTATTCCTATAATTATAGGAATGGTCCCTATACTATTATAGGAATAGTTCCTATAATATTATAGGGACCATTCCTATAATTATAGGAACCATTCCTATAATGCATAGGAATACTCCCTATAATTTTCTTACCGTGTAGGCCTGTCCTAAAACTTTCTGCAATTTTCGAGTCCTTCAGTTCGAAAATATTATTGTTAATACATTTTTGAGCTCTTCAAGCTCAAAAGTAGTAATTTGGCACCTCCCATTGCGAAAATTCAAGTAATGAACCATAACAAGAAAAAGATAATGAAGTAAATCGTTCCTTTTTTTTTATTTTATATCAGCAATATCTTTTGAAATAATAAACTGATTTTGATGTTTAAGGTGACATTGACACAGTTTTTTAACTACTGAAGTAAAAAAAACTGCCATTAATTACCCTAGTAACACGTGTTTGAGCAAGATTCTGGAGTAAGTACTTTAAGCAAGACCCCTAGCTACTAGTGTCTTTCTCTACGTATGTGTCTTTCGTAAGATCGTGTATCAAGAAGCCTATGTCAAGATTTGTGTATGTTTTGCTCGTAGTATCATACTCAAGAGTATTAAAGATATCTTGAACACGGTGCGATGAAAAAGTGCCTGACGCATTTCTTGCACCAGTATAACTTACAGTAGATACTTACGCATGGCTTGCTCAAGATCTGCTCAAAGCTCAAGGTCAATTTTGAGCTTTGAGCAGATCTTGAGCAAGTCATGCGTAACTATTTTCAACCATAGTCTTCCTTTAGAATTGAGTCATAATCTTACACGAATTTCTTGTGTTAGGCTTGCACTAAGCTTACAATTTAAATTTAGTCACAAGTATCTGCAGCAAGACACATACGTAAAAAAAGACATCTACTGTCACCTATCAATCTTGAGAGCAGGCTTGCTTTTTTGAAAATTTTTTGAAAATTTTAAATCTTTTCAGCGGGAAGTTGAAAAATAATAAATCCAACAATATAACGACTAAGAATAAATTAACAGTTAATAACGTGAAATAAACTTAGAATTACACTTGACAGTAGTAAAATTATCGGTCGACAGTAAACTACCTTTAACAGTAATTATTCAAAGGACAATGCCTCGCATACAAGTAATAGTACTCTGACCATTGGTTGTAATTATCTCGAGATACAATGTGCAATTACGACAGTTGCATGTGTGACACTGTGACCTCGTATTCCCATCAACAATTAAACATTATATTATACACATACCATTGAGTGTTACCGAGTATGAGTGTCTGATAAGTGAATAACACAAAGCTTCTATCTGTACATATCAATCTATCTATCGTGATAGAATCTAATCCATTGACGAATTTCGAGTCTTGATATTAGAGCAACATCAACATCAATGTTGATTAGTAGTTTCTCTATCCGTCACCTTTCCAACCGTCACCACTATATTCCTAAATAGCAGTATATATAATTCAAGTGTATAATTCCACCAATAGCCCGTATCATTTTGTCAAATACAATTGATTATCAACTTGTGCATAGCTACAGTTTGTCAATTACCGTTGGCTCTCTGGAATTTCTAAAATCTACTCATCCATTGAATTATTTGATTTACATTGTTTTCAAAGCAAGCCAAGCGAATTTAATGTATCCATAGTTTTTGCTTCGATTGCTAATAACTTTTTTTTTTATTGTCTTTCATTTTTATTTAAATGATGAATCAATTTAGAATTGTACAGAAGCTTTAATTTAATTTAATCCATTTGTTGTTTTATATGTTTTTATTTTTAGAGCAATCACTTTGAAAAGCAATTTGAATCTGTTGTTTTGATTGAAAGCTGATCCTGATACATATTAATGAACACCGAAAAGCTTTTCTCCTAAGTACTCGAGATTGTTCAATCGCATATTTATTTTTTTCCTATCCATCCAGCTATCTATACTTATATATGTATAAATTTGCATCATTTATATTCAGTGTGTATTCCCTCATCACTTGAATTATACGCTCGTAAAAAAGGTCACGAACTTTAATTGAAATAAATTGTGTCTGTTGTGTTGATGATAAACGCGATTCCCATGATGCATTGTCATTATCGTCTGTGGGCGTGCAATGAATTTGTTATAAGAATTTAAATCATATCACAGAGCTCCTTTATTTATACTAGAGTACTTGGTGGTCGCGCAAAGCAATTAAATAAAAAAATTAAATAGCATAAATAAATTTAACAGAACGGAAACTGCTATTTAGTGGGGAACAAAAGGATTTAATAAAAGAAAAAAAATATATACATTTATAGAATACGGATATTTAGAGCATTGTATTACACAGTTAGAAATTTTGTATTAAAAATTCAACACATTGCGTTCGTGTTGATCTTTAACACTAATTTTTTATTGAATAATTGAACACAAAATTTGTTATTTTGACAGAAAATTTGTGTAAATTTAACAGACGTTTCATGTTAGAATGAACTAATAAATATAAGCACATAACCTAACCAACTCAAGTATACTGATCTACCCTTAGTTCAACTTATGAGTTTAGCAAACAATTAGTTTGATTTTTTGTGTTTTTTTTTAAACGGAGCTATGATATATTCACCGGTAAAATGAGAATATAAAAATCATTGAATTTAATCATAAAAATATTCAAGTCCACTCTTAGAAAACGAGTCTAATTTCACGCCGTCCCCACACATTATCATTACAAACCGAAAATTTCCGATGGATCCCGGCAGCGACTTAATCTCTGGGAGGACTTTATGATCCAAGTTTCCTTGCAGACAATGCTTTGCTTGGTTATAGTAATGAAGAAACACGCGGGTGTTTAGCTAAACAACAAAAATTTTGTGTTAATTTTCGAACAACACAAGAAATCTGTTACACTCCAAATTTTCTACTCATTTAGCATAAAAAATCTGTCAAAGTAAAATAACACAAACGATTTGTGTTAATTAACAGGTTTCTGCGTTGAAAATCAGCACAAAAAATTAAACCAAATAATTTTTGAACACAAATATACGAAGTTTCCAACTGTGTAAATGATAATAATATTAAAGAATAAGATGATTTAAAAACATTGCAACATCAATGATGTAAAAGTGAGATAAGATGTGCGCGGATTTATATACCTGCTGACAGAGAAATTTGAAGCCCCTCCACGGTCGTCGGCAAGTATTCACTCGTGCTCCAATTCGTTCGGAGAGCTTGCAAGAGCGATCGAATGATCGATCGTCGTCGTCCACCCTCTCTATTCACTCACTATTCTGTCTCCTCCTCATATACCATCTATCCCTTTTGCCTCCTTTCCCTCAGTTATACTCAGTCGTCTCTCTAGGTCTACTGTCTCCTAGGCTATTGCAAGAGGGTGAACCGTCGCGCGCGTGTCAGTTTCAGGGACGGGTAATTGAAAGGTCACGTCAAGGAGTGAGAGCCTGGAGCTTTAAACACACACCTACCCTTCACACTCATTTACACCGACGTATATTTTCCTAAACTATAAAGCTCTAGCTCCAATATCTTTTATATCGTTAAGTTAAAATATTGCTCAGCCAATCAGCTCGCTACTCGCCGCAATCAACATTTTTATTGTCAAACTCGTACTGTCACTTTTTATTTATCTCTATCTTTGCGCCCAACTCTTTTGCTTTTTCCAATGAAATAAAAGTCTATGTATAAGTAAGAGGTAAATAGTAATAATAATTATTAAATTAACATGCTCATATTTTAGATTTTATTATCTCTTAACATCAAATATATATCCGATGGTTACATTTATATTTATGAGATCTATATATCCTTACATAAATAATATATTCATAAATTTATTGATATATGGATATTGATGTAACCATATCTGACATTTTTTACTCAAGTTACCTTTTATGATAATATTAAAAAAAAAATTTAATAAATAATCTGATGTAATACAGACATAAAATTCAAATTTAAAAGTAAATTTTTCATAAAAAATATTTTATTCATAAGCTTTTTGGTTATTAAATTTATTTATTTATAACATGAATTATTCTTATTAAATCTTAACCACTGAGAATGTCAATAGTAATAATAATAATGATAATAATTAATATTCATATGCAATTAAGGGAATTAGGAGTAACAGATGTAAATAATTATCACTGGCCCATTTATTTGTGAGTATTAGCGCGTTGTATAATGCAGCTAAGCGTAAATTTCTCATTACGGTATACAACATAAAATGTCACATGCTACTAAGAGTATAGTATACATATACAAAGTAAAGTATATATATATATATATATATATATATATATATATATATGTATATATATATATATAGATACTTGTTAGTTTATTTTATTCATTTGTGTGGTCGTGAACCCGCAAGGGATTTCCATGGATGGGTAAATTCTCTTGTAGAGCCTGATTGAATTATCGAAGAATAACCGGAGCATAATACGGATTTTCAGAGAAAGATGTTAGACATTAGATGGTACTAGGTTGAGATGTTGGTTGCCAGTAAATGCTGGATCCAAGAGTTAACTGATGCTGGAGTAGGAAGATCGATTTTACGGGAGTCTAGGAAGCCAAAAGCTCCCTTGTTATACTCCAGAGAAGAAGAAGCTTTTTGCGCACAAATACAGTCATATTATTTTCTATGTATGTATGTATATATGAGTGTATATATACATATACTAACACAGTCAAAGAATTCGGCTTCTCACACCCTTGATGATTCGCGTTTCCTCGCGGAAGACCTACCGACCCAGTTTTCCGAGCCTCACCCGCCACACCCTGTCTCGCGCAATTTCCAAGCACTATTCTCTTTGTATATATGTTTAGGTACTGGGTAGATGTAGGTTGCTATATATATGTACATATAAATGTATGTATGTATATATGTACTCTGGCTTGCCATCGACGCCCTCTCTCGTATCCAATCCCATCCATGAGACTCGTCCACTCCCTCTGCTACTTCCTAGACTTTACATTTGGTTTTGCACAGTCACCGGTGACCTGCCTGATAATCCCGATTGTCCGTAGTAACTGTTGTGGTGAGCCTGATAAGAGAAGTGCTTTCCAACAACTTTCAAAACTATATTTTTATTTTGTACTTAACTTATTTTTTTTTCACTTGAAAATTTTTTTATATTTGTTTATTTACGAGCATATATTTTATGAGCTCACTAGACGAAAAAAGATAATTGAGCTCTCGTAATAATATTTAGAAGATTTAAAATTAGCAGAACTTAAGGAATATATAAAAAAGACTTTTTAATTTATTCAAAGTCAAGATTAATAATTTCATTTTTAATCTCACTGTACAATTGTTATCGTTACTTTAACAATAAGATCCATATAAAAGTTGGGTTTAAAAAATAAAAGTTTTTAGCGTCACCTGAGGTCTCAATACCCAACGAAAAACTTTTCAGCATAGCGGTAACAAAGTTCTATTACATAACACACTTTTCTTCATGCACTGAATAAAATGTATATGCGCTATGAGAGTAGCTCGATATGCTACTCAAATATATATATATATATAAAGTTATACCAATGCATATAGAACAATAAATATAATACTGTATATATTTATATATACATAAAGTTTACGAGAAACTTGTCTCATTTTGAAAACGAAAAATGGTTTATTTTCAACCATTAAATGAACAAGTTAGTGACGTAAAGAGATTGCATAAACGTTTTCTTCGTTTTTTTCCATGAAGCATCTCAAGTACTCGAGAATATTAAAAATAAAATATTGCTGGCTTAATTGTAATTATTCGAGTTAAATATTGTCAAAGAAAAATGAGATGAAACTAGAAACAATTTTTTTTATTTTTATTTGCTATTCCTCGCGATATTGCATTGAGAATAATTATAAGTATTTAATGTGACATTTAATAAATTGATGATAATTTGAATTCTGGTCTGTAAAATATATATGAGTAACAAAAGGAGGGGCGGAATAATGAAGAGATGCAATTACAAAGTGCGACAGTTATGCGTTTGTATAATTTGTTTGTTGGGAAATCTTTTAAGTATTTGCATTAAAGAGATAAACTGGGAATACTTGAAGACATATAATGTGGGCAAAAAAAATGAAAAAAACAAACAAGATAGAGAAGAAGAGATGGAAATAGTGATAGAGATAAAATATAAGAAAAGAAGCTGTCGCGTAGAGAACATAGACTTCATCCCGTCGTTTTGACGGAAATCACGTTGACCTCATTTGCAGTTCCTTTGTTAAAAACGCATTCACGTTTTGTTCTATTATCACGAGCGTACGTTTTGTCGGCGTTACCAACCCGCTAGAATCAAGTCCTTCAAATGTCTATTTGTTACATTTTTTCACATATTTCGTATCCTCTCTTATATCATGGCGTACTTTACATCCATATATCTTATACTCTGATGATATTCTTATCACGAAAAGCCACCCTATCAGTCTGAATTTTCTGTCTAACAAATTCTCATGCACAATATAAAATATAAAAGGACAAACTTTAGAATTCAAATGTCTCCGTGTGATGTTATAGAGGACGTTTTTACAATAAAGAAAAGTTTACTTGGTGGATTGAAAGGCTGTAAACGTGAAATAAAGTACAGAAAAGTTTTTTCTACAAACTAAGAAATTTTTGCGGTTTTAAACTTCTTTGAACTGTAAGAAACAGGCAAATACCATTCAGCATTACGTTCCATCTCATTCAAATTCAATTTTATAGTTGACTGTACGAAAGAATTTTCATCTTGTCATTGCAATCCTTTTTTAAATTTCTCGAAACACTTTTTTATTCGCTTACTCTTTTTTTCCTGAAAATTCTAGTTTAGATTTTTTCGCATGACCTATTTAAATTGTACATACACTCTATAGATAAAAATTAAATTTTTAATTCAAAAAAAAATATTTAATCCATTTTCCTCCATCTATTATTTATATAAATTTTTAATAAATTTAATGGATGGTTGTAATTAAAAAATAACTTGATTCCCTTGAAAAATATAAAATATGACATGTATGTTTAGGTTTTAATTGTATTTATAACCTGATTAAAAATATCGCAAATGGAATGGAATATTAAATGAACGTGAAATATCAAATGTATGAGCGTAAGTGTATTAAGCTGTCAAGGTTAATAAAAAAATTTTTTCTGATATTTTTCAGGCGATGGCGGTACCGCTGGGGATGGCGAGCCCATTGTCGGGGGTGGCAATTCCGAGAAAAAGCCTGGATATGAGACTAACCTTTACTTGTACAGCGTAAGTACATATATATACAGATATTGTTTTTTTAAATTTTACTCTCAATTGCACTCAACACACACCCACAGACACTTTCTATCCCTGCAAACTCTATAATATATAAATACATATATTCTATTAAAGTTACATTTATCATTGCTATTTTTTTCCACTCTATCAACTATTTTCAGTAAAATACTGTTGTTATTGGCAGAATTCCACTCATACTATTCACGAGATAAATTTATGTGTATACTTAAGAGACAAGTGGACAGAAAATCATTTGCAGACAGATCACTGTCCAGGACTTTGACCGTGATATGAATATATATTTTTTAAAATCATTTATTTTTTATATTAATAACAATAATTTTTTATTTGAAATCTTACCAAGTGCAGCTGCAGTTAAAAAAAACCGATGCTGTCAAAAAATAAAAAAGCTATAAAAGAATAAAGTTAAGGTCGAGAGACAAGTATTTGACTTCGATCAGCGATTCTTCAAGTCTCTTGTGATGCCGTCTCTTTAAATTTCAAACGTATTCCCAATGCCACTTGTCTCACATTGAAATATCTGCATTCACAATGTGGTCAATAAATATTCAATAGAAATTTTTTTTACTCTATTTTCATTTTCATCTTATACTTTTTTTGTTTCTATTTCTGTTTCTATTTTGTATTTTACTTTTTTTTCTTTACTTTAACTAAAAGAAGAATATAGATTTTTATACATTTTTCGCAAGCTTACTTCGCTTTAAAAAAGTAAAGTGGAGGGCCAGGAGGCACACAGTGGATTGCCTGAAGGGCTTGAGCCGAGCGACAATTAAGAGAAGTCGAGTTGTTGGTTTTTTAATGAAGCACTCTTCTCATCTCAACGTGTTTTATACGTTGGCCCACTTTTTCTTATCAACCGATCCTTCGAACCACTATTTTCTCATCTATATTTTATTGATCAAATTTTATAAAATTCCCCACATCCTCATCCTCATTCTCACGTTAAGTAAAAAAAAAACGTCAAATATCTCGTTATTAAATCTATAAAAATATCACTTCGTGGTTTTCATTTTGAAATAAAAAATATATCAATATCATACATACATACATACATACATACATAAATTTATTTTTTTTTTATACCATCATAAAAAACTTTCGTTATAACTAGTAAGTTAAAAAACAAAAAAACTAAAATAACTTCTCGCGAAACTCGGGTTCTTATCCAATGAAGAGATTTTAGCTGTCATCTTTTCATAAACTTTCATGAACGTTAAATTAAAAAGTCTTGTACGACTTGGATAAATAATGCCATAACTCTCAACGTTATTTTTGTTTATTTTTACAACAACAAAAAAAAAATAATGAATGAAAACTCCTTAGATATATATAGAGACTGTTTACTTTGATAACAACTGAAATTAGTGGGTAGAAAAAAAAATTTCTATAACGTGTGTAATCACAAGTTGAAAAAAAAAATGATCTGATGATAAATTTACGTGAATACCCTCGTTGATTTTATATTCAAAGCTTAGCACTACACCAGCCGCCGGTTCCATCAGAATTAGAAGTAAAAGTTTTCCATTCGCATCACGAACAAAATGGTGTAGTATAAAACGTAATGAAAAAGAATATGAGTAAAATAAAAAAAAATTTCTCACAAGTACAACTCAAAAGTTATCTGATCTCTTCTGTTACCTCGGAAAGATTTAAAGAATAAACTTTATGGGTTCGCGTTAAATTCCCAAGCAGTAGCAGTTGCAACAACGTGCTGAGCATTTCAAATTCTCTCTCTTATAATAAGATTATTGTTGTACGTACTACCGTAGTTAGCTTTTATAATTTATCAGTTTATATATTTGGTATATACATAGGTATACGAAAGAGCCTTGTGGTATCAGAGCAGGTAATAGCTAGAGGAGGAAAGTCGAGCGAGAGCAGAGACGGGTATAAAATAATAAGATGATATTGAGCGTTGCGTCTAAGAGACTATTAGTAAATTGATGGGTTGAAATAAATAATGGATGGAAAATTGGTTTTGATATTTAACAGGAAGACCTGGACAATCGACCGCGGATTACCACTTTACTCAATAATTTGGCGAGCTACAGCAACACGATCCCCGTTGCCACTGACCCTGATGCTAAATCACCGCCACCTGCTGGTGCTCCTGGTGGTGCACGTATGGGTACACTTGTCGGTGTATTCTTACCTTGTATCCAGAATATCTTCGGTGTCATTCTCTTTATCCGTCTCACGTGGGTCGTTGGTACTGCTGGAGCTATTCAGGGATTTCTTATCGTCCTTTGCTGTTGCTCCGTCGTAAGTTATTTATATTATTACTGTCACTTTTATCTTAATAACTTAAATAACGGCAAATATCTAAAATTCAATCGCCATTTATTGAGATAAAATATTTAACGGCACAAATTATTATGGCTGTCGTGATTTATTACTTTATTTACGGTTAAAATTAATAATTACTGACGGCTGGATTTTTTTAAGACCATGTTGACAGCAATAAGTATGAGTGCCATAGCAACAAATGGTGTTGTACCAGCTGGTGGTTCATATTTCATGATATCAAGAAGTCTCGGTCCAGAATTTGGTGGTGCCGTTGGAATGTTATTTTATACGGGCACGACTTTAGCTGCCGCTATGTACATTATTGGAGCTGTTGAAATTGTTTTAGTAAGTACTTAAAATCCTCTTATATTTAATGGCACCATAAATTATTTAATTTTATAAATGTAATTAATTACACTTTTAACTTATAATAATTATAACTTCAGACATACATGGCACCCTCGATGAGTATCTTCGGAGACTTTACCAAGGACCCGAATATAATGTATAACAATTTCCGTGTTTACGGTACTGGGTTATTAATGGTGATGGGTACTATCGTATTTATCGGTGTTAAATTTGTCAACAAGTTTGCTGGAGTCGCACTTGCCTGTGTCATCTTTTCTATCATCGCAGTATACGTTGGACTCTTTACTAATATCAACGGCAGTGAAGCTCTCAAGTACGTTTTCATTAATTCTCCTTCTCCTTCTCCTTCTCCATCTTCATCATCATCATCATCATCATCTTATTCTCAGTCTACTTATTCTTCGTATAATAATAACTCATTATAATGTCAAGTTGAAAATTACTAAGTCATCGGATAAGCTGCACTAGGTCGATGAGAAAAAAAGTAACCCGAGTTCCTCGACCGTACGGCTTATTATTAACGTTTTAATTGTCACCTTGTCATGTATATCATAAGTAGTAATTGTATGGCTAGTCAATAATTATATTCTAATTGTTTATCAGGATTTGCGTGCTGGGTAAACGATTGCTCAAAGATATTCCCGTAACAGCATGTTATAAAAATGAATCTGGTCAGCTTCATGATATTTTCTGTAATAAAACGACCCAAGTGTGTGATGATTATTATAGCAGCCATAATGTATCTATTGTAAATGGTATCAAAGGACTTGCTAGTGGTGTTTTTCTAGGTAATTCAAACCCCTAATCAATAGATGATCAATAGTTTTAACCAAAATATCTCACTATTAATAACTTTTTACTTATTAAAACTTGTTACAATACACTGTAAAAAAACGGAAGTGAATTCGTAGTGATTACGGATTTTATTTAAATTAGAATTCACTCAGAGTTCCGGAGTTTTTATGTACCTAAAGATCAGAACGTTTTTCGCAGAACGAAAATGAAAAGTAAAAAATCTACGGATCTATATTTCTGAAATGCTTCGGACGTCAGCCGAAAATCTTCAGGTACATGAGTTTTTACAAAAAATCACTCCGCAGATGGAGCAAGTAGAGTTTCGTTTCTTTTTTGGATAAACCTCGTATCTACTTTTTTTTATATAATTAAAACTATGAGTGAAAAACATTTTTTAGTATTGCTAAAGCGTAAAAAAAGCTTCAAATTTTAATAATTATAACAGAATATTCGACTTTTGAATTTTAATACTTCCATTAACGTACGTGTAACGAAATAGATGTTTGACCGATTTCTTAAAAAATTATAATTTTGCAATTACGCGGTTTACCAAAAAGAGGACGGTTTGTCTTTTCAACGAAGTCTGAATTTTATTTAAATCCGCATTCACTCCGATTCGGAATTTTAATATTAAAATAAACTCCCCTTCGGAGTTAATTTTACTCCGAAGGAATTAAATAAATAAACAGTCATCCGCTCCGCGTTCACTCCGCAAATTTTTTACAGTTTATAATTTTTCTGATTGGCTATTAGCTAACCATTTATTTAAAACCGTCACCGAAATACTACCTTCAACATTTTTTTTTTTTAGAAAACTTATGGGGTAGTTTCCAAGAAGAAGGTCAGTATGTCGCCTATGGATCCGACCCAGTAGATACTGACAGAATGACACCAACGACATTCAATTTCGTACCAACAGATTTAACAACTGCATTTACTATTCTTATTGGTATCTTCTTTCCTTCTGTAACAGGTAATTAACAATTACAATTTTTTTAAAACTATTTATATTGAGAGATCATTTTTTTGTGCGAAAATTACTAAAATTTTCACAACAAAGCAATAACTTCTTTCTCCAGATTTTTTTTTTTCAACGCATCATTTTCGTAACCACTAATTTCAAAGCAGACAGTTTTAAATTATTGTTAAGAAACATATTTTCTCAAAATTTATATTCATCAGACAAATATAATATAATTACAAATTTTAATGGCCGAAATTTAAATTAATCAAAGTAAATCCCTGGGGTTTGTTCATAAGCCGACAGAAAAAAGAAATGATTCTGCTCAACTTCTGTAAGCAAATAATAATTAATGAACGCATGTTTTAAAATTACTAGGTATAATGGCTGGTTCAAACCGTTCTGGAGATTTAGCCGACGCCCAAAAATCAATTCCCATTGGTACAATATGCGCGATATTAACAACCTCAACAGTGTATCTATCAACCGTATTGCTATTCGCGGGTACAGTTGACAATTTACTGCTACGTGACAAGTTTGGTCAGAGTATCGGTGGTAAATTAGTTGTAGCAAACATAGCCTGGCCGAATCAATGGGTCATTCTTATTGGTTCATTTTTATCGACCCTCGGCGCTGGATTGCAATCATTAACTGGTGCACCGCGTTTGCTTCAAGCCATCGCGAAAGACGAAATAATACCATTTTTGACACCATTTGCCGTATCATCAAGCCGCGGTGAACCAACTCGTGCACTTTTACTGACAGTTGTTATTTGCCAATGTGGAATACTTTTGGGTAACGTTGATTACCTGGCTCCATTGTTGTCGATGTTCTTCCTGATGTGTTACGGGTTCGTTAACTTGGCATGTGCACTCCAAACACTATTGAAAACACCAAACTGGCGGCCACGTTTCAAATATTACCACTGGAGCCTGTCGTTCATTGGTCTGTCACTTTGCATCGCTATTATGTTTATGACCAGCTGGTACTACGCACTCTTGGCAATGGGAATGGCCGGTCTTATCTACAAATATATTGAGTACCGTGGCGCTGAAAAGGAATGGGGTGACGGAATACGTGGTCTCGCATTATCAGCAGCAAGATATTCGCTCCTTAAATTAGAGGAAGGTCCACCTCACACCAAAAACTGGCGGCCTCAAATTCTCATTCTCGTAAAATTGACAGACTCATTGGTACCGAAATATCGTAAACTATTTGCATTTGCAAGTCAATTGAAGGCCGGACGTGGATTAACCATTTGCGTCAGCTGTATACCAGGGGACTTTACTAAAAATTCGGGTGAGGCATTGGCGGCTAAACAGAATTTACGTAGAATTGCTGATGAAGAAAAAGTAAAGGGTTTTGTCGAAGCATTGGTTGCTAGAAATACAATTGATGGTATTAGTGCGCTGATACAGACAACTGGTTTGGGTGGAATGAAACCCAATACTGTGATACTTGGTTGGCCATACGGATGGCGTCAGTCCGAGGACGAAAATACTTGGCGTGTATTTATACAATCTGTGCGCAATGTAACTACGTCACGTATGGCTTTACTCGTACCCAAAGGTATTAACTTTTTCCCGGATTCGACGGAAAAAGTTGTCGGTTATATTGATGTCTGGTGGGTTGTACACGACGGTGGATTACTGATGCTGCTGCCTTTCTTACTTAAACAACACCGCACATGGAAGAATTGCAAAATGCGTATTTTCACGGTGGCACAGATGGAGGATAATTCTATACAAATGAAGAAAGATCTCAAAAAATTGCTGTATAATCTACGTATCGATGGTGAAATTGAAATTGTTGAAATGGTAATTTATTTATATTCATATATATTAGTGGCCCAAAAAAACCGACTTTTTTTTCGAGTCTCATGAAAATTTGTTGGTTTAAAATGTTTTAAGAAGTCTCTCCGAAAGCCTAGCTCCATATAAATTTTCAAGACGTCGCTCTCAAATTTTTAAAATAACAGAAATGATTGAAACTTTGATTTTTTTTTTGTAACTTTTTTCCTTCCCGTGATAGAAATATTTTCTGTTAGTAGAATCAATACCACCCTGAAAATTTTAGCTCAAAATATAGATTTTCAAAAGGCGCTCAAGAATTTTGAATATGAACTCACAATATGTATATATACTGGACAGTCTTGAATAATAAAATTGAGCAAAGTTATACTTTTGATCATTATGATACAAATTGATAGTAGAACAATCGAAAGACTGCACTCGGAAACATTCAAAATTCTTGAGTAACGTTTGAGTATTTAAATTTTGGGTTGATATTTTCAGCATAATCATAATTTTACAAATATAAACTATTGATGCTACGAGAAAGAAAAAATACAAAAACAAAAAATCCGAATATCAATCATTTATGGAATTTTCAAAATTTGTGAGCGACCCCGGATCATAATATCTAGCCTCATTGAACCTCAATCTAGCCTCATCGAACCCAAGTAAGCCTCAATCAAGCCTCACTTAGCTAAAAAAGCATTTTGAGCCTCAAATAATGTTCATAGAGCCTCAATGAACCTTAAATGATGCTCAAAGGACCTCAATGAGCCTTAAATAATACTAATCGAATTTAAATTACATTTGATCGAACTCGTAAAATTATTATTATGAGATTCATTGAGTCGAGACTAGGTTCATTTGAGGCTAATCAAGGCTTATTGAGGATCTGTGAGCATCATTTGAAGCTCATTGAGGCTATATGAGCATTATTTGAGACTTAAAATACTTTTTAACCTAAGTAAGGCTTGATTGAGGCTTATTTGGGTTTTATGAAGCTAGATATTATGACCCGGGACCTCTTAAAAATTTTTTATTGAGTTGATTTTTGGAGAAGCTTCTTGAAACATCTTAAATTAACAAATTTTCATATAAGACTATAAAATAAGTTTTTCTTGGCCACCCTAATATATATATTAAAGAGAAAAAAAGTAAAGCGAAATGAGTTATTGGAATAAGAATTGGTTTAGTAAATTTTTTTATACCTGAAAAAAATAATTTGAACCTATGGTTTAAATTCTGCATGAACTAAAAATTCAAAAGCTTTATGTTAAAAAAGATGTGACAATTTGATAGAAAATACTAGAATTAACCAGAGGAGGCAGAAATATGAACTTTTATCGATACTGTAAATAAAAAGTAAATAATTTAAATAATATCTATCAAAAAATATTTAATATTTCGAGTGTAAGAGCTTAAAATTTAATTTGCTTCTCTGTAAAAATCGGCATAGTTCAAGCAGAATTAATGTTTGCTGCTTCAATAAACTTTAGTTGAAGTTAACTTGGACAAAATAATAATTAATGAAATTAAATTCCACAAAATTAACTACAGCGTAGTTTACCTATTCCAACTTTATTGTAAAACTGACTTGAATTTATTTCAATCGAACTTCGATGTTTTAATAAATATAAATTAACTCCGTACAAAGTAGAATAAATTAAAACTTTATTGCAATATTTCCATCTATATCCACTATATTTTTTTAAAAACTTTCATTTCGCTCTACCGTTCTCTGAATAAATCAAATAATTGCCTGAAATTTTAAACAATAATTGAAACTTTCTCAGATGGACTCAGATATTTCAGCGTACACAGTCGAGCGGACACTGGTGATGGAGCAAAGAAATCAAATGCTACGCGAGTTGCAGCTAAACAAAAAAGAGTCACAAGGATTGGTAAGTATCTTAATTTACGTATTTGATAACAAGTTGATTATTTTAAAAATAATTTTGAATTATAAATAAAATAATAATTAATAATTAACGTGATGAATTATTTAAATAACGATGGATACTGATAGGAATATATCTCTTTGTTGTGTGCTCGTCACGGATAAGGTGCCGACATTGGTGGAATTCAACGAGGTACACACCGAAGAAAAGTTACCTCTGGTTTGTCAGATAGAACCCCAACTTCCTACATCAAAGCCTTTAATTCCTAATTAACCTTCATTATCCTCATTACCAAGTATGATTTATCACTATATTACATCACTAAATTTATTATTCAAAACGAGTACTGTTAATATATAATGTTACACTATATACCATAATCCATAATCCATAATCATAGACTTAAATAACGTGACAAGTGACGTAACAAATTTTGTTCCGTGTATTTTTATACACAAAAAATTTGCGGAATGAACTTGGAATGAATGCGGAGAAAAAAAACTTTAAAAATTCCAAAAATAAATTTTATAATACGTGTCATAAATTTTAAATATTTAAGTTACAATTTTTAAAGTTGATATTAATTTTTTCTGAATAGACAATAAATTTTAATATTCATCCTATAATTATTTACGTTTTAATTATAAATTAAAGAATAACTATTTAAAAAGATATACTGTAAAAAATTTTGAGTCCGCGGTGGTGGTGAAATTTTCAACACTGCCGGTGTGAAAGTTATACGACGCACGGTGTTAAATGTTTAAGTTATTTATTTGAAACTATTACTTCGACACTAGGCATGTAATTTTTATTTTATCATAATCTACATCAATAACAATAATGATATACTAGTGTTGCGAACTATATATTATTTGAAAATTTTTAACTATAGATTATATTATCGGACAATATTTGAGCTAATAACACCGAAAGGTGTGAAAGAAAACACTTATACCGTGTTAAAAGTACTTCACCGTCAATCAGTAGACCGTGTAAAATCCTCGGGAACCATTTTTACTCCAAAAATTTTATACAGTGTAGTATTTATTGATCATTACATTGGCATTTCTCAATTTATATAGTTCATTTTTTTCCATGTGTTTATTTATTTAATCCCCTCAGAGTGAAATATTTAAACTCCAAATCGGAATGAATGCAAATTTAAATAAAATCCAAATCACTCCGAAATTACTCCGCTGAAAAAACAAACTCCCTATTTACTACGCATATACACGGAGAAAAATATCTAATAAATTTTACTCTTTGTGAGTAAAACTGGGCCTGGATGAATAATTACTCTTCCGTTTCTAGATAATGTACAATCATGGGGTAAAAAGAGCCAATTTCAAGTAATTTTTTAAATAAAAAAGAGTAAGAAACAAAACAAAAGGAATCAATTTTTTTTTTTCGTATTTGATTTGTTTTTGGTCCAGGTTTACTTGAAATTCTAGAGTAAATTTTATCAAAAATTCTCTTCGTGCAGAATGGTGGAATTAATTTGAATTGAAATAAACTCCGTAGTCACTCCGAGTTCACTCCCAATTTTTACAGCCTATAGAATCATTTTCTAATTTCATTAAAAATATATTTATTTATAAATAATTAGTTATTACAACATTAATCCTGAGTCCTGTTAACGTCTTTACAGCTTGGTTGGCATAAACAATCATTGCCCCGGCTTTCATAGATATTTTTTTTTATATAGAATTTTTGTTGGCGTTCATAAGAGCTTATCGTGCTAAGTGAATCATTAAACACAATTGATTCACTTATAGAAGCATTTCATTATTTATTTAAGTTTTAAATAAATTTATCACTAAATATTTATTATGATAACAAAATAGGTGCAAGCTGTCGTCGACCATCACCATATTGATGTAAAGACTGCGACTAAGGTGAGATTCCAGGAGCCAAACTCACAGCAGCCTAATGGAATTGATGAGACGCAGGAGAAATCTGCGACACAGGACTCTGCTGATGCTGTCGAGAGCAACGAAAAAGTTGAAGATGCTGCAGACAATAAATCAGCGAGTGGTGGATCACCCAAACCGGACGCTAAAGAAAAAAGCGATAAAGAAACCAAGGAAAATGATACATCTGGATCGGCAACCAAGAAACCCAACACTCCGTAATTATTTCATTTTTTTTTCTTTATATTTTTCTTAGAGCTAATGGATTAAATTTATGCTCATTTTTTTGTTTCAGAGACCAAGATGATGTGAGACGCATGCACACTGCTGTTAAATTGAATGAAATAATCGTTAACAAGAGTCATGACGCTCAATTGGTTATTCTGAATTTACCTGGTCCACCAAAAGACACGAGAATTGAACGAGAAGCCAATTGTATCCTTAACTATTTTATTTTTATTTAAAATAGTCTTTATTTGAAATAGTTTCGAATTTTTATTTATGAAAATTTTTTATCAATAAAATTTATAGGGAAACCTTAGATTTTTAGTAATTTTTACAAATCGGTATTTAAAAAAAAATATAACAAATAATCATGTTTTCAGTTTACTCAAATTTGAAATCTATAAATGCTCATTTTTCTTTTCCGTATTTAGATGATTTTAATGTCCAAAAATTTCTTCTATGATCATATACAAATCTATGGTCTAAGTTTCTAAAAAAAATATTATTTAATTGATATCTTGAAAATTAATGACCCTACTAAAAACAAAGAAACAAAAATAACTAAAAATATGCACATAAAGCAAATTAAAACAACTATAAGTGCAATTTTTTCAAATATTTTTTTTTTATGATTTATCTTTTTAAAAAAAATCCAAAAATTATTGGACGTCAGCTAACTTATGATATTGAAATTAGCAGACAATTTAAAACTTTTGAATTTTTTTCTAAATAATTAGAGACGAAAAAAAAAACCAAAAATATGCACACGTAGAAAATTAAAAAAACTACACGTGCAATTTTTTGAAATATTTTTATTTGTATAATTTATCTTTTTTTTTTAAATTCAAAAATTAATAGACGTCTGCTAACTTCAGTATCATAAAAATTACTAAAATTTTCAGAAACCAAATTAATCTTTTGCTGACTTTTTTTATTAGTTCTCAAAATCTCACTAATTATATTTATAAATTTCATTTTGTCGATATCGAACTGATAGCTAGCATATAAAAATTGATAAGTATTTCAAATAAGGATCTGTTACATAGATATAGTACTTATTATAAAATTTAATGAGTCGTATTTTTCTTGACTTATAAAAAAATAGATATGGAGTTCCTTGAAGTATTGACTGAGAGCCTGGAAAAAGTATTAATGGTGCACGGAGCAGGCCGTGAAGTAATTACAATGTACTCGTGAAGTGAACTGGCAGTAATACATAACAATACCAAGCATCAACACCACTTGTACGACAATTACCACCACCACGACGTCATTCACACTCTTATTTATTTCAGATCTATCAATAAGAACTGGATGTCGCATATTAATAATATCGTGCCATCGTGCGCGGCATAACTCGCGTTTCTGCTGCGTCACTATCATTTTAAAATTTAATTAACCAATAATCTACGGATTGCGTTTGTTTCTTACTTTGAATAGACTCTTACTACATAGCTCGACGTATATATTAAGTAAATAAATAAATAAAATAACAATTATCGCACGAGGACGAGTTGGAGATTCCATTGAAGCGGGCTTACCTTCTGGTCTCGTGACGTCCGGGTTTCCTAACAACTTATCGATGCCAAAGTTACGTGCCAATAGATAAGTTTACTTTTGGTGGATTCTAAGGGACGTTAAGAAAATTAATAATAAATTTAACAATCTACATAAATATATTAAGTATTAAAAAATATTTATAAATTTAAATTCAAATGGTAGGTACGCACTCTTTGTTAGACGTCACGAGTAACTTGCTCCTTTAACCGAGTATAAATTTCGCTAATAGATATACCATCGCTGGTTTTCATCATCAACTTAAAAATTCAAATTTCAATTAAAAAAAAGAAAAAAAAATTGAATCCGAGTACCGCAAAAGATTGAGAGCTAGTCCTTGGTAAGAAAAAAAATAAGACACTAATTAAAAATGTAATTCTTAATATATCTAATTGAAACGGAAATCAAAATTTCAAAATATATAAAAATTTTAATTGCAGTTAAAGTCGAAGTATTTATGAAAAATCACTGCCAGTAATAATTTCTAAATACTTCGGCATTTAATTGACAATTATAATTTTTTTAAAAAATGTTATAGGCTCATTTTTCTACATGCATTGTCGTTAGACAGTTAGATGTGTAATGTCACTGCTTGTTAGATAATTAAAGTAAATTAAATAAAAAATAATAATAATAATTAATTGACTAATGTAAATTTAGGAAGCTAGATTTAAATAATAGCAACTTTATTTTACTTAAATGTCAAAATTAAATATTAAAAAAAAAAAAAAAAAAGAAAAAGAAAAAAAAAATTAATTTTAATTAAATTCGTGACTGATTAATTACTTTTATTTGGACTTTGTACTTTTAAATCTCAGATCTCGCGTTTATATTTATATTATAAATATATAAATATATGATACTTAACAATACTGTCCAAGGCCTATCGGTCAAAACGAGACGAAGTATCGTTAGCACCAAAAAAAATAAAGAATAATAATAATGATAATTATAAAATTATAAAAAAAATTGTACGCCTTTTCTTACTAGAGATTAATAATTAATTAATTAATTGATAATTTACTAAACACTGATCAAGTAATTTGAATCTTACATATTTTGATCCAGTAAAAAAAATATATATATATAAATAAATACTAGTTTAATTGATTGATTGATTAATTAATGAATTAATTGATCGATTAAAATAAATGAATTTATTGACACATGCGTGTTACGTTGATGTGTATAGTCCCGATTTTACGGCTATACAACTAGATAGGCACTATAGTTTCGTGATCTTTTTAATGAAAAATAATGATAAATATAAGAAAAAATAAAACTACATATATATATATATATGATAAAAAAAAATTAACTAAAACTAAAATGATCTGAAAGGTCGTGTAGAAAAAATTTAACTCACTAGATAAATTATCCTGTCAACTTAATTGTGTCTGTGAAGAGATATATGATTATATACTTAATGAATAACGATTATGCGTAAAAATAAAAATTATGTAGATAATTTATAAGACTACGACAAACTTCTAAATGTTAAATTTATTTGGACGAGTGTTAATGAGTTTAAAAATAAAATACAAAAGCAGGATTAATCTCAAAATATAATTGTATTGATTAGAGAGCGTGAATCGAACACGCGGGCGTGTTAAAGTATTTAAAAATATATTTAACAGTTAAACGACAATGAGAGATTTGAACAAAATTATTATTATTATTATGTGGACTCACACAGCTCGATTGTTAAGTGCACAGTGACAGCAATAGTAGATAGGAACTCGAAAGTATGTTATATATAATATAAAAAAAAAAAAAAAAAAAACAGAAAAACATAATAATATATATTATATATAATTAAAAATAAAAAATGAGATATCGCGATTGACGATTTTATTTATCCACTCAAGTCCCATTTAAAATCTGTACAATTTACTGACTATCATTTATAAAATTTTATTTTATTTAACGTAAAGACATAAATAAAATAAATTGCAATTTTTGCATATCCTGCTGTTCTAATTTAAATAAATATAAAGTTTACAACTCGTCTGTCGTGAATTTTTCATCGTGAAAAATGTTTTATTAACATAAATCTGAAAAGTACTTTAATAATCAGATTATATAAATATATATGAATAAATATATATTTATATAAATATAAATATCTATAGATTAATATTTATATTTATATATAATTATTTACACGGTTAATTAAGTAGAAAAAATTACCAAGTACTTGGGATATTTAGCGTTTAATTTTTACTTACGGTAATAATTGAAAATATTTATCGCCGCTAGATGTCCTGGCACTCGGTAATTTTTACTGTGTAATCTACGTGTAAGTAAAAATATTTAAGCAATATAAACTTTATCTACGAACGATTCAATCTAACTGCTGCATCGTAACAAAAATAAAGTATTTAAACGCAGAGCTGATCAATAGTTTATATTATTAATATCATTAAATTAATTACTATTAATTATTAAGTATGAAATTACTAAAAAAAAAAATATTATAGTTGAATAATTAAATTTTATTGTCAATCGTTACGATTTGTATTTTATAATTTTATTACGTTGATTAATTAATTAAATAAATAAATATTATTATTATTAATTACGTATGTATGTATATTTTAAATATCCATACGTATGGCCATATATTTTATGAGTAATATATATTTTATAGAAATCGGCACTGCATAGATTATACGTGAATGTTAATTAAAATTAACCAAAAAAATTTTATTATTATGACGATTTAAAAAATAAATAAATTAATATATATACAAAAGCTGTTTAAATTAAGTTGCTGATACGTTGTAAATAAAAAATTTAAATAGATAGCCAACGAAAAAAGCAGACAATTAATTCACCATATGCCCTGGTAGATTCGAATTACAGTAGACGACCGTAATTTGCCGTATTCAAAAAAATTACGGTATTTTACAGCGAAATTGCGGCAGGTCTGCGGTATTTTACCGTAAAGTGAAATGATGCACTCCCTGGCAAATCCGAATTACAGTAATAACCGTAATTTATCGCAATTTACTGTAAAATACAGTATTTTACAGTAAGAGAACGATAAATTACCGTAAAGTTGTAGCAAACCTGCGGTATTTTACCATAAACTGAATTATCGCACTATAAAACTGTAACAATACAAAAAACATACAGCTTTTACGGTAAAAATGACGTCTATTACGGTAGATTGTCGTATTTCACTGTAATTCATGGTAAAATACTATAAAATACTGTACAATACTATTAATTACCGGGTGTTACGGCAAATTTACCGTAAGTTGCAATAAATTACCGTAATTTGGATCCGTCAAGGCTGTCAAAACTGATAAAATAAAAAAAAGTATACACTACTTACGGTAAAAATGCTGCAAATTACAGTAAATTACGGTATTTGACTTTAACTTGCCGTTATTGCTATAAATAACCGGGAAAATCCCGTATTTTATGGGAAATTTCCGTAAAATGCAGTAAATTACAGTAATTTACCGTAATTCGGATCTCCCAGGGATAATTTTGATTTAAAAAAAAAAATATTAATTAATTAAAATAATTGGTCGTATAAATTGATTATCACAAACGCAATTATTTATTCCGTGTTTATTTGAGTGCACAATATGATTGCCCGTATGATAATTAAATTGTAAAAAAACATAAATACATAAATAAATAAATAAATGACAACGTACGTATTGTATTATATACTTAAAAAAAGATTAATTAATTAACTAACAAGCTTGGAGTTAATTTAATTATTATTACTTAAATATAAATATTGATAATTGAATTATTATTTAATTAATTATTATTATTTTTTTAAAAATGAAATCTTAAATAAATTTATTGGAAATAAAATCACCTCTAGGCTGTGAGATGCGAGCTAAGCAGCGAAACTTTTGCTCGAAACCTCAATCATGTGTCAAATGAACAAACGTTTACCTTTATCGTACTTATTATATAAATATAAATATTAATAAAATAATCCTCACGTAAAATATATATAGTACATAAATTTACATACTACACAATAGTTGAAATTTTAATCACCCGTTAATTACGATCGAATTATTTTCATGTTTTCGGCATTTAATACTTCACGTACAACAAATATTTAAGTAATTATTTGTCGAGTCTTACAAAGGTAAAGAAATGATATATAAATATATATATATATAAATATATAAATTACCTAAATATAGAAATTAAGAAAAAATGTTTTAAAAAAAAAACAATCAAGTTAAAGTATACACTTATTATTACAAAATTATATATTTGTAGATACAGAAAAAAAAATTAGTCGTCTGGCTAGAGAGTATAAACAAAATATAGAGTCAATACTGTGAGATACCTATAATCCGCATAGATGCTAGTTGATAATACTTGTAATTAAATTATAATTAATAAACGTAAGATAAAATTCTATGATATAAAAAACGTATTACGATTAAAGTGATTTAAAAATAAATAATAAAAAAAAATAATAATGATAAGATTTAAAATAATTATTTGTCTCCAGTTAAACTGTTTCTCATATACTTTCAATTGATTTTTTAATTTATTGGAATTTCAAACCGACAATTTTTTAATTTTGATCTTTGGAAATCTCTCATTTGGGATTACGTGAATGCATTGTTAGTAGATTTTATAAAAATCTAACTGTTGTATTTGTCCTCATGACGCAACTTTTCAAAAATTTTAACATTTTCTATCTATTCGAGTCAAGTAGGTTCCAAAAATACTATTGGTGAAAAAGTTTATATATGTATTTATATATATATGCATATATATATACGATATAACGCGCGGGTCTCCCACGATAGCGTCCGCAATTCTGTACCGATCTTAATGAAATTTTTTTTGCATATTCCTTAGCTAAAAAGCTCGGTTCAGTTCGAAGATGAGCTCAATCGGCCAAAAAGTTTAAAAGTTATAGTCGTTTAAAGATTTTTTAATTTTTAAAAAAATTCAACTTTTCTTGATTTATCTTTAAATAACTTTTGATCCTAAAGAGATAATCTACTTTTGGTGATTTAATCTTTATGTTCATTCGATTTCCTTCAATTTAGGCTATGTTGCTTACTCTTTTGATAATTTTTTCTAGTACTTTGATGAATTTCAAATTTTCAGAAAAATAGAAAAAACAATTTTTTTTTAATTTCTCATTTAATAACTTTCAAGTAATTCATAATAGTTGAATTTCGTTAATATTTTTATGTAGCTTATCTAATGAGCTTTATATTTCAGTGCTATTTTTTAATATTCAACAAAAATTACCTATTTATTTATTGAAATTTAGCTGTTGCATTCGTTTTTCCACTTTTCAATAAATTTATGAAACTGTTCCAATTCTGATTACTGCCGTGTAACACTTATAAAATCTCAACATTAAAGTATGCATAAAGTATTTTTTTAAAATTGACAAGCATAAATATAATTGATCTTATAAGCTTCAGATGAACCTTTAAACGCTACCGTCTACCTTACAGATTTAAATATATAAATAAATAATGAAAAATCTACTCCCATTTCGGCTGCCGAATGGCCTTTTTGAAACTTCAAATTTTTTATCAAACTCGTGAACGATCAAAAACAAATTTCACAGAAAACAAATTTCAAAAAAACTTTACAGAAAATTTTCATAATTATTTTTTGTACCCATTCTGACTGATCTCTTCCTGAGTTTAATTGCCAACAGTCGGTGGTGTTTCTACTCTAGAATAATCATTTTTACTTGATAATGATAAAAATACATATCAATAAACACTCATATTTGTTAGAATAAATATCATTATTATATTTTATTATTATTTTTTTTTTTTCAAGCAAATCAAAACATTACAATAACACTTATCGTTTTTCTTTGGTTTACTCGTATACAATAGTAATGATATGATACATTGACATTTAATTTTTTTTTCTAGAGCCAACTATTTTTTTTTTAATTAATATCATTAATATTATTATTATTATTTTATTCATTATGAAACTTAACAAACAATTGAAATTCACACTTATAATATCGAATTTCTTACAGCAGTTGCATGACAGTGATTGACTTATTTTTAATTTGATAAATAAATAAATAAATATTTTTAAACACTTTCTAATTATAGTAAGCAATCACATTACTTTTTACTCTGTCAATTCTCCAGTTTCAAAAACAAACATTAATTTACGAATGACTAGTCAATTGTTACATGAGCAATTAAAATAATTTAATTTAATAAATGCATTCAATTTGTTAATTCGTTAACGTTTGCACATTAATCATATATTTTGTTAATTATTATTTATAGTATTACCCTTTTTTGTTAATCATTTAATTAATTAATTAATTAAATTACAACAATGCAACGTTTACACATTTCAACATCAATAATAGTAACATCTATACACTCAAACATATACACTCCAAGTATATATAAATATATATGTACGCGAAAAAAATTTTTAAATCAAACCAAAAATTTCTTGGGCGGGAAAAAATTTCTTAAACCAAATTATTTTTTTTGTGTACATATATTTATATATACATATATAATAGTGATAATTAAATTTTCTTCATTGGCTATCGTCCCTATTGGGCTACGTGCCAATAATTAAATTTCATCTTTTCCATAAGTAAATATATATATAAAATATATATAAACAAAATTAATAAGTGAAAAATTGTACTATTAGAATTCAAAAAATCCCAACTCAAACAATTGATGACTAAGAAAATAAAATATTTTAAAATGACTAGAAAAAAATGAGTAAAAAAAAATGACACCTGAGTTTGGCTTGAAAATGTTAAACACTTTCAGAACTGATTTTCTTTTACAGGATTGTCCGCTGGATAAATAAATTGTACGCGTAATCAACAGACGGTCCAAGACATACTTTTGAGAGAAGTCAAAATTACCCTGACGAAGCCAAAGTTACTGAGGTTTACGTATTTCATTTTGTTTTATTTAATTAACAGGAGTTGTTACTTTTTCTCTCTTAACCCAAGAGGGGGAACAATATTATCTTTTTTGCACTTGTACAGCAATCAGGAACTGTAACCGAGTTTTTCTCATAAACAAAGGAATATTATCAAAAAATTAAAGCGCACTTCACTAGACAAGACAGTAATACATCAATGTGCGGTCTGCAGTTTGTATTTAGAGATCTTGTTTTCAGGAAAAACTCAGCCGACAATATCTGACTCCTTGTTAAATAAATAAATTTTTTTATACTAAATAAGTACGTATATATTGAAATTTGTACGTCTATTTGATGATATAATTAATTTAATAAAAATAAATGGGTATATTTGAGCCAAGTACATTGCATGTAAATAAAAATAAAATACAAGTACTTGGCTCTTTGGAATATTGACTTGTTAATTTGAGTTGTGTTAAGTTTCCTGTACTCATACTCCAGACGAGCGTTTACTTTAAAAGTCAGTTTGTGGTCGCTTCGCAAGCCACTCAACGATCTCTGGAATTTCGTGAACTCGTTGTTTTAATCCACGAAGACCTGGGTAATTATCCAATGCTGCTACGCCAAATATTTGCTCAAAATTCTCTAGAGCAACTGCCAAAACAAAGTCGGCCCATGTGGTCTGAAATTTTTAAATTCAATTTTCGATATATTACTAATTTTTATCTATTAAAATGTATGGAATAAATTATTATATTTTATTTAACTTACTGTTGAGCCAACGGCGAATCCGCCATTTTCAACGATTGTTTGCTCAAACTTGTTGAGATAAAAAGGTATTGTCTCTTTAAGAAGCTTGACCTTCTTTTCTTCTTTTTTTATAAAATCTTCTTCTGTTCTATACTGAAATATAACTGTTGAATAATATTTATTAGCATTCATATATATTTTTATATCACTAAAAAGTCCAATAAATGTCCGGAAAAATTTATTTTTAAAATTACTGTAATTATCAATAATTGCAACTCAGTTTTTAATTTCAAAAGTTATCGACATTTTAAAAATAAAGAATTTTTCTTTTAAAATTTATCACCATTTAGTATGCCATTGAGCTTTTTTTTGTAGGACACGTAAACTTCACTTTTGAGGGAAAGTTTTAAACAATCGTTAAAATTTAAGTGAAAAGTTTGACAGTAGGGTTATTATACAATTATTGTAATACTTAGGATCAGTTATGGGAACATTTTATTTTAAATTTTAACGACTGTTTAAAACTTTTTGTCAAAGCTCGTACATAAAATTTTAAATCCAATTAATTTCTGAATACCCAAAATATATTTGTGAATTTAATAAAACAATTATGAAATTTAAATTATAGTTTTTTTTTGTTCTATAGAATACGATCGTCAATTTTGAAATTAAATTAAAAATTACTCTGTAAAAAATTACCGGAGTGAACGCGCATTAAATTTAAAGTAAATGCGGACCCGATAGCTGTGTATTTATTTACTCCCTTTGGGGTAAAGTTCACTCGAAGGGGAGTTTACTTCCATATTAAAATTCCGAATCGGAGTGAATGCAGTTTGAATAAAAATCAAATCACTCCGAATTCACTCCCGTTTTTTTACAGTATATCGTTATGAGTTTTAATCAATAAAAAGTAATTAATAAAGAGACATTTCGGTCAAGACTTTGATCATCCATTGAATTTTTGATAGATGGCGGCGATAATTAAAAAAAAAAATTTTGAACGATTGTAAAAATTTAAAGTGGATCTATAATTTTTGATGGTATAGATTCTATTAAAAATACGGTTGTATTTTACGCTTGGATAGTAGCCGGTCAATATATCCTTGACCAAAATATCCCCAATCACTAATTACTTATATCGTGTTTCGGCTATAGACCCGTAGAAAAAAATAATTTATTACGAACTAGGTCAAAGTATATAAACTATAATTTTCAAAAATTTAAAATCAACATCTAAATCGACTGAGAGTCACGTAATAGATCTCGTTAAAACTAACAGCTTAAAAATTTTCTTTATTACATTTTGAAAGCTCTTTTAGATGTAAAATTTAAAATTATAATTGGACAATTTGACCTTTTGATCTTCGTCTACATAAATCTACACAGGTCATAACTCTAAATTATTTTTTCCCTTTTAAATGAGATTTATTATTTTTTGTGTGAGCTTTTAATACCAAGTCATTAAAAAAAATCCTCGCAAACATTTCAGTATGTGAATAAAAATATAAATAATAATGATAAAATTTATTGATAAGAGGATAAAATTTGATAGTGTTATATTTTTAGCTTAGAGTATTTATATACGGGTGGTGTATTGATTTTTAGGCTAATTACCTAACTTAAGATCCCCAAGAGTATCAACGAGTACATCGCAAAGCATTGACTCCCACTCGTTTTGACCTGCAAGTCCGTATTTACGGGCGAGAAATCTTGCCACTGCATTGCTTTGGGCTATTGGTTTTCCGTCAATCTCTAGCACCGGCAGCATTCCATACGGCATTGCTACACCACAATATCACTTATTATTAATAGACACACTATTTTTTCCTGTTTTATAAAGATTAAAAAAAATTATTTTCCTTTTTTATAAACCCACCAGTGTAAAAAAAAAAAAAAATTTCCTGCAAATACTAAGTAGCTTTTTATTTCAAAGCTTCAGTAGCATTTTTCATAATACTCTTGTAGAGATTTTTTTAAATCTTTAATCTCGAGTAAAAAAATTTCTACTTTAATACTAAAATAAAAAAATAAAAATTTAAATAATAAAAAAGTGCAATAAAATTTAAGAGCTAAATTTGCATAATAAATTTTCAATTTACTCTTAAATAAAAGGTAAAATAAAATTTAACTGGTTTTGAATTTAAATAGAAAAATCAAGTTCCTTGAAATAAAAAAAAAATTTCATGCCCTGATATTTTAAAAAAATATTTTAAGCTCTCAAGTAAAAAACTAAAACTTTTGCTCCCTACTCAAGCGCAAGAAACATTTTTTTTTATTTAACTTGAGTATGAAAAAAAGTTTTAAAAGTTTAAGAATTTTTTAATACCGAAACTTAAAGCGAAATAAAAAAAAATTATTTCTTGCACTTTCCGGTCGGATGTTAAAGCTGTCAAGGATTTATACAGGCATGAAATTAAAAGTGTCAGTTTGTATTTATTTAGGATAAAATAAGATCTTACATCTCTTGAGTTCTGGCCAACGTTCGTTCGGAACTCGTTCATCGATGTAATCTACACCGGCGTGTGCAAAAATGTAACGAATGTGCTCAGCTCTTCCTCGGGAGTTGAAGTAAATTAACTTATAGCTCGGTTTCTGCTCTTCCGACATCCTGTTAAATTATCTGGTTAACTAAACATATAAGTACATTATCTTGTAATTTTCTTTTCTTTCCATTTATTCATTAACATAAAAAAAGTTGCCTCATAAATAAACAGACGGACATTTTTTTTATTCACATATGACGCAACCCAACATGCAAAAAAAAATTCCAATAGCATTCGCGATGTGAAACTTTTAAATTAAAAACAGTATAGAAATTTGAATAATACTTTAGAGAATTTAAAAGTAAATATTTTATTCAAAATTTTATTTCAACATATTTCGACTTCTATACAAAAAATTTTAGAATTTTTTTAAGCATTTGTAAAAATTGTTACTTGTTTCCATAAGTGTAAATTTTTTTCTATAAACGTCAAAAATAATTTTGAGTAGTGCCAAAAATTAGTAAAAAAAAATTTGAAACTAAGAAAAATAAATTTTTATTTTTGAATTTTTAAAAATTTTACTTAGGATTCTTCACTGCCGGAAATTTAAAATTTATAAATTGCGAACACACGAAATTATTATAGGAATATTTTTTTTTTTACATGAGCACGTGACATATGTAAGTAAAAATAAATTAGACAGTAAGATTAAAGGGATTAAATTTCATTGATAATAATAGTAATAGTAATAGTAATAAATTAAAGTTTCCCAGAAAAGTCTTGTGAATTATTAAGCCAACGAAGTCGTAATATTTTAACACAATCAACGAGAACAATCGGGCATTTTCTATTTCTCAAAGTAAACCCAACGTACGGTTTGTCTACAAATCTACTAGTTCTACTCATGCTAGTTTACTAGTCTAATTCGCCAGAAATCTTTATCTTAGTCTTGTGCGATTCTTGTTGGCTGATAAATCCACTGAGACGCTAACACGCAACCTGATCATTAGTTTCTCTGAGTAAACTATTTTGATAATCAAATAATAAAAATTTCATGTTGATGTAAAAAATATTTGCTTTAGTTTTAATGAATATTTCTTTCTTAAAGTAAATATTTGAATAAAAGTAGATTTCTGTTATAAAAAAAAAAAAATTGTTTCAAAAATACACATTTTAAAAAGCCCGCGCTTAATCGCTCAGCTGATCAGCGTCAGAACGTAACAGCTTACAGAAAAAGTCACAACCCGTAACGATCAATTTTTGGTAGGATTTTTAAGCGACCCGTCTTACCCCACAACACTATCAGTATCTATTGATTATTATTTTCATTTTTATGATTAATTATAATTTCTACTCATTAAAAATTTAAATCATAAGTGCGATTCTTGACCTGAAATCATTAGACTAATACAGCTCAATTCAGTATTTTAATTAACGAACATATATGAACATGGATATCAATTTCTTTGATACCAATAATTATTACTACAACCTGTTTCAGTAATAATGAGTAAACTAATTGCACAGATTAATTGAGGCTTAAGCATCCTTAATTATCTAATATAAATCAAGAAATATTTTTAAAAAAATCAAACTGTCAAAAAATGATTCAAATATTTTTTAACCAGCAAAATCATAATTAATTGAATAATATCTTAATTGAAGCTAAATGTCTTACTTAAAAAAAAAAAAATTAGATTCAAGTAAATGCATTTACTTAATGAATATTTAAATTCAACTAAGTAAACATTTTTAGCGCCAAATGTATTTTTTGAATTTTCAAAATTTTTACTTGTTAAAATAAAATTTAAATTTATTCAATAAAATCCTTCATTGCTCTACATCAATAACATATTTACTTGCAACTAATGTTTATTTTTCTCGGTATACTTTGCTTTGATCTTCTTATATTACGATAATATCCTTCGTATAAATATAGTGTTTTTTTTCTTTCAATATTTCATTATCTTTTATGCAGACTTTTATTTAAATTCAGTTTAAAATTGAAGAGACATTTATTTTATTCGGTATTTCAACGTACAAATGTATATGGAATTATGAGAAACTAAAATGTATTTTAAAAATAATGAAAATTAAATTTTTAAAAGTAAGAAATGTATATTAAATGAGGTCATAAAGTCACTTGTTTCTTAACTTAAATTTCTGCTTCTCAACTTTTCTACATATATAACATTTGAATACGAATGACAATGACAAGGTGACGCACATGTCAAAGGAATGAACTCGAGAATAGTGTCCTTGGACTTTTATTTGTTGTAATGCAGAAAATAAAAAAAATTATTTATAGATGTATACAGATGTTTCATCTACTTTACTTTTCTTTATACTTTGCTTTGCTTGATATTCGGGTATTCTTACAATACAATAGAGTCTACTCAGTGACTATGACTTGCTTCGAGTCTACTTCTCTCTTCATATTTATATCAAACCCATTCTCAATGATAAGAAGAAATATCATGTAAAAGTTTAAGTATACGTTACATGTACAATGTATTTCCAAGGCGAGATTACTTTTAAGTAAAATTAAAATTTATGAAAGAAAAAAAGTAAACGATGATTAAGAAAGTTAATTAAAATGTATATGAAATCTTAGTAATGAATAAATTATTTGTAAGAGATGAGAAGTTCATAGTCGTTGAATTTTAATTAAAATAATGTTACTACGAAAATTCTTTTTTAATTATCGCTAATGAATTTATATTGATATTTTGTAGTTTTCATGAATTATTGATCAGCAAGTTTTTTTTTTAATCTAAAGGGAATAATTAGTCACTCGAAAAAAAAATAGACTTGTAAAATTATTTAATTTTATGTACGTAGCGTTACCATTTTGCAAAATTTTCTCTGTATTTATTTATTAAACAGCACTATAATATGACACCTGTATCTTTATATTGCAAAGATACAATAGAAGCAATTGAATATTGCTATAGAGTAAATGATCGAGTAGAAAAAGGCTGTTACTATAATGACAATGCCAAGTATAATTTACAATACACAAGATGTATTTTTCAAAGTTGAAATAAAAGGTGTTGAGTGGTAATGGTGGTGATAAAAGATACAATAACAAGAGAATGAGGTATTATTTTATAGCATCTAGTTTCTTATAATGAGTGTCACTGCGTCATTAGACATTTTCAAGAGACTTTATTTCTATTTATATATTTTTTTCTTCATTTTCCATTAATTAAAAAGTAACTTTACACTTGTGAAAATTTTTTACGGTCAAAAATTATAATCTCAAAAATAAATCTACTTAATTTTAAATAAACAAACTATTTTGTATAAAAAAAAAAATTAATAAAAATCGTGTAGATGTTTATTTATGAATTGAAAAATAGCAAAAAAATAAAACGATTGTGTAGTTCCTTCTTTTTTTTTATTTATGAGGTCGAATGTGGTGAGGTGAAATTCAATTTGACTGCGAATACCCACGTTGATAGGAAATATATAGATTGTATATATATGATTTGGTATCAGTCGTGTATTGATGATGGTATCCTCTCGGATCTACAGGATATTGTGGAAGATCAAAAGGATTGAGAAAAATAAAAATACTAAAAAGTATAAAGATAAAAATGAAAGTAAAAAAAAAAAAAAATAAATGTAAGGAAAGTCATGAAAGAGCATCGAATATGAAAAAGTACGAGGTGCACCAGAATAAAATTGTAACGAGAACCCGGTAGAAATGAAAAAAAAATTGTTCTTGCTTATAAATGCGGTGATATTAAAATTACCGGTAAATCAAGTTGTATAAAACGTTAACTAAAATTATAACGCAATATCTGAAATGAAATTTTCCTTTTCCTTTTCAAAATAGTATGTGTATATATAGTTACTTTTTTATAATGATGTTCATTAATTTAAACAAGCTAAATTTAAACAGAGATAATTTAAATAAGCTAACAAACCGTACGGTTTGTTTTAATTAACAACTTTTCTGAATAAACTTTGTCTTTTTTTTTATTTTTTTTAACGTATGTACTACACAAGTATATTTCTCTACATACTTATTTCTATGTAATTTATTTATTCAGTTAAATTTATAAAATAATTAGTATACTTTAAAGTTTATTCGTTTGAATTATTTAATTATCTTAATAAAAAAACAAATTTTTTTACTTTTTAATTACAATTACCACGTGTAATAAGTTATAAATTTTATTAATTAACCAATATATTAATTATTAACCAACTGCCCCCGTAACAGTGGACTGATTATTAATTTAATAATTAATTAATTAGTAATTTTTTTTACCCATGAATTCGAAAGTTAAAAAAACTTGTCAGCAATAAGTTGATAGAATCTTTATTTAAATTTCGCAATTGCTATTTTTCGGTCGACAATTTTTTTTTTTAAGAAAAAATAAAAAAAAAATGAAACTAAAATAATGGATTATTAAATTACTAGTACTTCCAACGAATTTGCATTAATCGTATTAAATGTACAACAGAATAAAAGAGAGTCCATAAAAGAGAAATAATTAAATGACGAAAAAAAATATATTTTTACGTAAACGGTAGATTTTTTATTGTTTTATCTTTATGTACATAGCAACGGTCTATTTTAAAATTGGCAAAATCTTTGGTTGTAAAAAAGTAAAAAAATTAGTGAGCTTGCAGGATTTTGCGAGCAATCACTCTAATTGCAATTATTTTGATGGCAGTCGGTTTTAGCGAAGTAGATAAATTTTAAGGTTCTTTGTGTTACAATGGGATTATTAGTCTTAGCATTGTTATATAACCATTTAGATATTATTCGCTATTGTTTAGGTAGAATGGATTAATTAATGGAGCATTTATGGTGACGCACACAAGTGCAAATCATTCAAAGAGATTGATTCTCTGGCAACATAGGATGCGCTGGGTTCACATCATATCTACACTGATGCACTATAAACTCAACTCTATATATATATATATATATATAAATGATAATAATAATAATCATGGTAGTAACGCTGTTGGCAATGTCATCATCAGATACCAACTGTAGTAGCGTTTATATCTTCACTCTGTTGTGTTTTACAATATGGTTATTATGGTTGTAGTTATAGCGCAAATTGGACTACATTTGATTATTAACGCTGTTAGTGGTATTAAATTGTTAAGCTGCAATCTTTTTTTTCCTACTCAAAAATATTATCAAAAAAATTAATTAATACCATTAATAAAGTTATTAATTTTCGGTTAAAATGAAAATAATTTAATTCAAATTCAAATCTGCTAAATTTTTCATGAAATTCTTTATTCAGAAAAATAATGAAGTATGTAAACCTCAACCAATTTTCCAGTAATTTTCTTGTTGGCTGATCAGCAGTTAAATATTTGCCCGAATGATTTGCATAATAGTTGAAAAATAGATCTCGTTTTCGAATTATAAAAAAAAATATTCTTTTCATGGTTTTTTAAAAATCTGAAATGAAATTTTTTCAGAAAATCCAATATGAATTTTTCAATAAGGCTGCAGTTGCGTCAAGGCTATAAAGATTTTCCATAAGACTGCAAGACTATTTATTGTAAAAGCCAATTTGACTCGAATGCAAAGAAAATTATTGTGAAATCTCCGTTTTCATGTAAATTATAGGGCTTCCGTTTGAAAAAACAAAGTATTGAATTTCAATACTTTTTACAAAACAATCGCTTTTAAATTTTTCAGCTCATTTTAGTCAAAACACTCTCTAAAAAATCTTATATAATTAAATTCAAATTTTTAAAACTCTTAAATAAAAGAAATAAATAACAAATAGGATGACAATTTCCTATAATTTTTCATACGCTCTTAATGATGTTACTTTTTAATTTAAATCATCGAGTCCAGTATCTACAATAACGACACTCATTGAAATATTATTGAATTAGAAACCTATTCGTTCTAGAAGAACCTCCATCAGTGACGATTTTCAAGGCTACAAGTTGACGAAAAAAAAAATCTCTACCCTCGGAATCATTTATTTTTTAAAATTTTTCTCAAAAGTTCATTCGACCCAAAAATAAAATGAATTGACTATTCATAACAAACTCTAAAAAAAAAATAAATTTATAATTGAATAAGTTTGACTTTGAAACCAGAATGACCTTAATAAAAAAAGCCATGTAAAGTGCTATCGATTAAGACTTAAATACATAGTAATGATTAAATAATAAAAATTTATGACATGTGATTGTCGAAAATATAAACCGAGAGTAACTTATAAATAAGTAATAGTTATAGCGATTCTAGAGCATTGAGGTGGTTGAACTAGTGCCGTAGACGCCTAGGGTTTTCACTGAAAATCAATGTTTTAATATGTATACATGAACACTTTAAATTTATTCAGTTCAATTATTTCAATTGGCAACAATGATTTATTAATATTCCATAACAGTGAGTTTAACAAAAATAACAGTATATTTTTATATCTTCTGCTTCGCTCATTATTTATTTATTTATAAATAAATATTTTTCATGTCTCCAGTATTTAATTTAGAATTCTTTATTTATTCTGTCGTCATGCTTAAAATTCATCAATACAGAGTGAGGCTATGAAAGATTGATGGCGTATTGATTATATATTTTTTTTCGGACGCAAGGGCGTGAAAATAAAAAAAAATGGGGGTGACTCGGATTATTAATTATTTATACCGTTGAATATCTGATATGATGTTAATTGTTTACTACATTGTAAAAAATTCGGAGTGAAGTCGAAGTGATCTGGACTTTATTTAAATCTGCATTCACTCCGATTCGAATTTTTAATATTAAATTAAACTCTCGGGAGTAGATTTCACTCCAAGGGGTTAAATAAATAAACAGTCATCCGCTTTGCATTTGCTCCGGATTCACTCTGCAAATTTTTTACAGAGCAGTAGAAATGAATAGTAATAAAAATAAAAGAAAAAACACGGTTTAAAAAAATGACTCATTGAACTAGCTGACGGTAAATATTCCTCAAGATAATTCGCTTATTAACTTTATTTTTCAACTGTAAATTATTTTCCGACTTGACTAAAAAAAATTTTTTAATAAAAATAAAAAAAAAATGAAATTTTATTTCGCTTCATTTTCAATTCAATTAACGCTCAGATTTTTTTTTCATTAATTAAAAAGTATTCCAATTTTTTTTCGCTCGTTTTTAATTATCTCACATAAATGGAGAATTTAAATTGTGGGTTTGAATAAAATTAAATACAAATTCGCATTTGAATATAAATTTACAAGTAAAAAATAATTATGATAAAATGCTATGAAAAATTAGCGCGGGCTCAGTAAGTGGAATGTGTCACTCATGGTGATTACGAGGAACCATGAATAATTGTTGTTGTTAGAATAATAATAATAATAACAATAATGATTATAATAAATCACCCACGAGTTTTTTATTTATCATCCACAATTGAAATTAATTTTCTTGGTTAGTGGACGGGATTGCGCTCGCACACGACACAACATAACAATATAATAGTTGCTTAATAAATATCCCTAATGGTTCATTAGATTTATTTGGCCATCGCTCAAAGTGCCACGAGGTCACTTGGCTGAAGGTCATGAAAAAAAATTGTAAGAAAAAAAAAGTTAATTATTTGATATTTATAAAAGTCAAAACCAATAAAAAAACTTATTTCTTTTACCATCCTTCAAATAATTTCATTCAATACAAAAAAAAAAAAATATCAAATCGTCTAATGTAAGTCGGAGTACAGAAACTCAATCAAGTAAAGTAAATTGAGTTAATGTCAGTATAGATAATTTTATCTCAAACTAAATTTTATTTTTCCAAATAAAACTTATCGTCAAACGACGAACGTAAATTCGATGATTATAGAGTTTAAATTTAGTTTAAATGATAAATAATTGTTTGAAATTTAAATGTAAAGATAAAAACACGAGGAACTTACTCAGAGGGTTGATAAGAACGGAAGTAAGCAAGTTGACGTTGGACAGACACTCGAGCGAACGAAGCTCGGTAGAAACTGAACGTTAAACTCGTATGAGTCGATCCAGAGGAGGTTTAGTTCGCTTCGTCGTTCCTTCAACTCCACTTGCGCTCCTCTCTCACTCACAATTCGACCTACCTATGCTGGTGTACGCCGTTAAAACGTGCCGCCGCGCAACCTCACTAAAATTTATGACGTACCTAGTAGGGTGGCCAGGACGCCCGGCGTCGTCAAACGCGTTTACACTTGCCCACCATCGTAATATCACACTACACAACTACGCTCATCTACAGCTAACAGGTTTATCTTTTTACACCCTCATCGCTTTATTATAACTTTCCGAACATACCGATAATTATTTTATTGTTTCATTTATTCCCGGGTCAAAAAAATAACTCGATTTTGCCACAATTTCAAAAATTTTAAATAAAGCGTCTAGCAAGACAACCAATTCAAGTTTAAGTTCTTTTTTTTAAAATAAAAAACATTGTGAGATATGAAAACACATTTGGTTTTGACTGTTGCTTACTTAGTCCCGATTTACGGTAACTAAGTCAAATTAGAGTCACATTGTCTTAAATTTGACTTAAATGTGAGTCAACTAAGTCAAATCCTAGATAACTTGACTTCAATTTGCCTAAGTTGTTTTACTTAGTACTGATTTATGCGAACTAAGTCAAATAAAAGTCACATTGTCTTACATTTGACTTAGATAACTTGGGAGGATATACCATCTATTCTTTTCCTCACACATGTAAACAAACGAAAGGGTCCTTGTTGCACTTACATTAGCAAATAAAAATTTTGAATGACCCGCTCTCAGATATAAACCGAAATTTCTGAACGAGAAGTATTTCATTCGATAAATAATAACTTTACGCATTGAATGAAATATTTTATTTAATGATTTGGGTCTTTATTTATGAGAAAAAGGTTAATTTTAAAATCACCTACTTCACTCTCGGAAAATCTTAAGTTGAAAAAGTCAAGATCAAATTATTTTTTTGACTTGGGTTAATTTTTTAAAATTCAGAAATAAATATTATGATGAAAATAAAAAAAAATTTTAGTATTCTGTCTGACTAAGTTGGACTATAATCACTGAAACAGTGAATTTGAGTAAAGCGATTTGAATATTTAATTTGACAGATGACAATTAAAGCAGTCGAGTCATGAGTCACGAATCGTGAGCTGGAAAACAGGATAATAATTGAAGACGGATCTATTTAAAATAATATTTATAAAAATTTTATAAATAATTATTTGTAGAGAGTACTCATGAATCAATGATACGTTTTAAAATATGAATGGTAATTTTACAAGATCCGTATGTCAGTCACGCATATCCGGGTCTGTTGATGTTGCTCTGGAAATCACAGTTCAGGATTTCCTTGTAACACTATCGTAGATTATTTTGTATTAGCGATAGCGAACAGGAGACGAGGACACATAAAATATTATGCCGTTAATTGACCAAGCCAGAGCCAGTTAGTTTCATTATGTTCCCTCTATCTTCGTGAGTTTCACACAATAGAATTCAGCCTCTTTCTTCTCCGCCTTCTCCTCTTCTAGCTTCTTCATCTCATTATCTAAACTAATACATTACTACCACCCGTTTATAAATACTACGCCATCTCTTATTGGTAATCCCACTAAATAATCTCATACACTATTTATTTACCTCTAAAGTAACGACATTTTTATTTTTAATGCTTTCATTTAAGCAATTATATTATTATTTAATTACCGTCGTATTAAAAGTATTTAAATTTTTAAAATAATTACGCAAATTATTTTTTATTTTTTATTAAAAAGTATTTTCATAAATAGTTATTTGTCTATTTATTTATTTTGTCAGAATTAATTAGAGACAATCAACAGAAAATATTAACAAGGACTTGGTCAAGGTCAAAAAAATTCAATGACTCAGTTGAATAGACTAATGATTATAATTAGGAGCGATAATTTATTATGATACTGAAGTTAGTCGACGTCTAATAATTTTTTAATTTTTTTAAAAACGATAAATTGTAAAAAAAAAAAATATTTGAAAAATTGCACTTATAGCTTATTAAATTTTCTACATGCGCATATTTTTAGTTTTTTCGAAAATTTTTAACTGTCTGCTAACTTTATTTTTGAAAATTTTCAAATTTTTTTTTTCAACATTTCAATTTAGAAAAAAAAAATTCAAAAATATGCTCATGTAGAAAATTTAAAAAACTATAGGTGCAATTTTTGAAAATATTTTTTTTGTTAAATGTAACGTTTTTAAAAAAATCCAATAATTATTAGACGTCGGCTAATTTATCGTGTCGAGTATCGTGAAAATTAAAGATTCTATATGTTAATTCATTAGATTTTTGGATTTACGGGTTGGTGTGAATAACAATAATAATAAATAAGTAAAAAGAGCCAGCAAGTAGGATGCGTAGGAGATATACAACATGACACACGACTGAGTGTGCAAATACGGGGTCTTTGAAAAGCCACTCTCTGTCCGTCCGCAACTTTTGTTATCGCGTGATAGATTGGACGATGCAGTTTAGTGCAAGGTTAGTCGGCGATGAGCAAAGTGACTATCTGCGCTCTTGCCTGGTACTCGAGGTACTGGTGCATCCTCTATTAAGATTACACTAAAAGGATCTGTTTTATTTTTTCCGTAAGAAACATTTATTTTTATTTTTACACTTTATTTCATTTATTTTTATTTATTCTGTCACAAAAACTTCAACTTTTTTCCTCATCTATTTTTACAGGAAATAACTTTCATGATAAAAAAATTTGAATATTAATAGATGTTGGCTATTATAAATCAGACAAGTTTAATAATTTATTATTTTTTTAATCCAAGATGACCTTTTTAAACTTTTTATACACGGAGAAAAAAATATAGTAAAAATTACAATCTTATAGTAAAATTTACTAAAAGATATGAAAAAATACATTCTGTATTGTAATTATTACTAAACGTTTAGTAAAATTTACTAGTTAGTAATAATTACATAATAAGATATTAAAAATTACTATGCGTAATGTATTTTTTACTAACACAATTGTATTTTCTACTATCTGTATAGTAAATTTTACTATTAGTATTTTTAATAAATACAAATTTAAGAACGTAAATTTTCTAATACAATATAGGATTTGTTACTATACAAAATATTAAAAATTACTATACGCAATGTATTTTTTGCTAACACGATTATGTTTTTTTACTATATGTATAGTAAATTCTACTATGTATAGATAAAATTAAAATTTGGTGGGGATAGCATATACAAATATGTATTACAAGTTCTGAAACTTTTGTCCGAAGGAGATATCGGGCCGTCAGACATAGGAAAGGACTCGCGCGCGGGAGATCAGGGTTCGAATCTCGGTTGAAACAAGTGATTTTTTAAAAAACAAAAATCGACTCCAACACCGATACAGATGGCATAAATAACAATAATAATAATTAAAATGATAGTAATAATAATAAAAAGTTAAAAGCTAATAAAAATTTTATTTTATTTTTTTCCATTTTAATATAGTAAAATTTACTAAACGGGATAGTAAAATTTACTAAACGGGATAGTAAAATTTACTAAACGGGATAGTAAAATTCACTAAACGGAATAGTAAAATTCACTAAACGAAATAGTATAATTTACTAAACGGGATAGTAAAATTTACTTATCTGTTTATGAATTTTTCCTATAAATCTTAAGCGTTTCAAGATTACTATCTAAATTTAGTAATTATTACTATATTTTTTAGTAAATTTTACTATATTTTTTTCTCCGTGTACTAAATTGCATAATACTGAAGCACTTGATTGCGAACTAACTAGCTCTTTTATGATAAATGTTTTAATCTTTTGATTAATAATAGTGACTCAGTTTTACTATGATTATAATTATTGTTGAACTATTTTATTTATAACTTTAGTTTCAAAATTATATTTGTCAAATTCGCACTTTTTTAAAATTATAAATTAAATTTTTTTTTATAAAATCTACACGGATAAAAAATATAGTAAAAATTACGATCTTATAGTAAAATTTACTAACAGATATGAAAAAATACATTCTGTATCGTAATTATTACTAAACGTTTAGTAAAATTTACTAGTTAGTAATAATTACATAATAAGATATTCAAAAGTACTATGCGTAATATATTTTTTACTAAGACAATTATATTTTTTACTATTTGTATAGTAAATTTTACTATAAGAACTATTGATAAATACAAAGTTATGAAAGTAAATTTTCTAATACAATTTAGGATTTGTTACTATACAAAATATTAAAAATTACTATGCGCAATGTATTTTTTGCTAACACGATTATGTTTTTTTACTATCTGTATAGTAAATTCTACTATGTATAGATAAAATTAAAAGTTAGTGGGGATAGCATATACAAATATGTATTACAAGTTTTTGAACTTTTGTTCAAAGGAGACATTGGGCCGTCAGATATAGGAAAGGACTCGCGCGCGGGAGATCAGGGTTCGAATCTCGGTTGAAACCAAGTGATTTTTTAAAAAACAAAAATCAACACCAACACCAATACAGATGGCATAAATAACAATAATAATTAAAATGATAGTAATAATAATAAAAAGTTAAAAGCTAATAAAAATCTAATTTTATTTTTTTCCATTTTAATACAGTAAAATTTACTGAACGGGATATTAAAATTTACTGGACGGGATAGTAAAATTTACTAAACGAAATAGTGAAATTTACTAAGCGGAGTAATAAAATTTACTTATCTATTTATAAATTTTTCATATAAATCATAAGCGTTTCAAGATTACTATCTAAATTTAGTAATTATTCCCACATTTTTTAGTAAATTTTACTATATTTTTTTTTCCGTGTAGTGTTAATGATTAATTAATAACATGTGAAAATTTTATTGGAATTACTTGATGAAAAGGATTAAATTTGAATATCTATTTTTAAATTATCATGAAGAGGATAAAAATCAGATAATTAATTCACAAACCACTTGAAGTATAAATATCAAATTATTCTATGAATTTTGATAGACGACAATCAATCAATGATTATTAATAATCACCTAAAAAAAAAATTTAGTATAGATTGACACAATACGGTCACGTGAAAATTATTACGGAAATACCTGTCAATTATTCGTCGGAAATGTTCCACACACATATATGAAATATATGAATATTTTTACTAATATTCAATAATAGAAACTGTAAAGCAATTTATTTTTCGTCCACGTTAATCTTTTAATCCTCTAGAAATAATATACTTTAATCAAGTGCTTAATTAAAAAATGTTATTTACAATTTTAGTATTTTTGTTTACTCAAAGCCGATGAAAAAAACATCCTAAATTAATTCGCCTTATCAAATTAGGTGTCTACGTTTAAAAATAACCGCTGAATTAAACCAGTAAAGTGATGTTTAGTTTCATCATCCGTTCAAAGTTAACCAAATATTTTTTTATCATTAATAACAATAGTAATTGTTATTATTGTTTAAACATAACAAATTAAATTTTATTGGATTACTTTTTCAAGTGTCTTTGAGCATTCATAAAGTGCGATTACACAACCAACAGTTAGTTTAATTGTAAATTGTCCCACTAAGACGCAGCATATATATATCAAATCATTATTATTATTATTGTTATTAATTTATTTTTTAACTTTATCTTATTTGACACCCGTAGAGTAACAGAGGCTCAAATCATTTAAAAATAAAGTTAAATTTTTTTATGAATGATTGAATCGCCAAGACAATCTATTATTTAAAGAAACGATTTATCGTTATTACTATTTTTTTTATGATTGATTGATTTTTTTCTGGTTGCTTGACGTCTTTTTATCTGTTTTTTTTTACCCTTATCTATTTTGTGACACTTTTCGTCAATTTATTCAAATAAATATGTATACATATATATATATTTATACATAACAGTTGTATAATATGATATATTTATCATGTGCAGATATATATCAGTAATTGTCAGTGATGACAAGTGAGGCGGAGTGTCGGTATGATTGGGTGGATACAAAACTGATTGTCTGTCATGAAACATGATACTTAGATTGACTTGTTATCATCTGAAATTTTATTCAATTAATACGTATCATTGCGCTCGCAGCATCAATGCTCATTTAAAACTCCGGCAACGCGATTCGTCCGAATACAATTGCCGGTCAATTCACGGTTGGATGTGCTTTTAAATATCCTTAAGTGTTGTCAAGTGAATCGCGTCATGATACGCTCTTAGTTTATTCAATAATAATAACTCTTATTATTATTGTCTGATACTTTTATTATTTCAATTCATACTATTCTTCTATTCAATATAAAAAAGTTTTTTTTTTATTAGCATTGATATTTAACAGGAAAAGTGTCTAAAGAAATATTTATTTTTTCCATGGAAGATAATTTTTTTTTTGACCTCTTGGTAAAATATCTAATCCGCTAAAACCCATTTAATCCTTAAGACGACCTTGGTAGAAAAGAAAAAAAATAGATAATAAAGTAAATGTAGGAAATATTTTTAGGATAATAGTTTTTATGGAAAGCAAAATGTCGACGTGTCCAGAATTAAAATTATTTAGTAATACAAGTAAATCGCTACTCCATCTTCTTTTATTATTTTTATTACCATTTATTTGAATTAAATAAATTAAAAGCAAACTGATATTTATTTTCAACTAAAGATATTTAATTTTGAAATAAATATAATTGCCTTTGAAGAAAATATTTATACAGGAATTTATTTACTATTCCTTTTCCTTTGTCAATATTTTAAATTAGTTTTCACTCTAACAAAAGTTATGTGTAGATATTCGAGACAACAGCAAATATATACATATATATTAGACTGGGCCAAGAAAATCGGCAATTTTTTTTTTCTTTCGATACTGTGAAAATATTATTCCTGACGACTAAAAAAAAATTGTTGTGCAAGTTTGAGCCCTTAATATTGATATTAAGAGGTGTATCGTTACAAATATTCGTTTTTTGACAGAAATTTCATTTTTTATCCAAAACTCGTAAATCATCTATCTGAAAAATTTGACCAATGTATATACTTAAAGGAAATTGAATTGCCTACAAAAAATCTCTCTTAGTAAATTGACGAAAAACGAGCCGTTTCCTTGTAACCGTGCCTTAAATATTGACTTGTTTTTTGAATTCTTTGTTTTTATTTTGGATTTTTGTAACTACTGAAAATATTAAAATTTTTTCCAGTCAAGATACATATTTTTGAAGGAAATTTAATGCTCTACAAAAAAGGTCTCATAACATTTTTCGCTAAATGCACTCCTTCAAAAGTCATTCAGGTTATTTAAGTCGTTTTTACTCAACTTCAACCTTGAATAACTTTTGAAGGAGTGCATTTAGCGAAAAATGTTATGAGACCTTTTTTGTAGAGCATTAAATTTCCTTCAAAAATATGTATCTTGACTGGAAAAAATTTTAATATTTTCAGTAGTTACAAAAATCCAAAATAAAAACAAAGAATTCAAAAAACAAGTCAATATTTAAGGCACGGTTACAAGGAAACGGCTCGTTTTTCGTCAATTTACTAAGAGAGATTTTTTGCAGGGAATTCAACTTCCTTCAAGAATATGCATTGCTCAAATTTTTCAGATAGATAATTTACGAGTTTTGGATAAAAAATGAAATTTCTGTCAAAAAACGAATATTTGTAACGATACACCTCTTAATATCAATATTAAGGGCTTAAACTTGCACAATAATTTTTTTTGGTCATCAGGAATAATATTTTCACAGTATCGAAAGAAAAAAAAAATTGCCGATTTTTTTGGCCCAGTTTAATATATATGTATATATATTTAGCTGGTAAATGAAATGACTAAAGTTAATAACACAAGATAGTTAACTTGAAACATTAAACTAATTTTATTTTTATTTATATGCGGGCTAATGATGCGACGCTCGTGCGATTAACGTCACGTTTTCGTGCGAGACAAAATGTTGCGAAGACTTGTAAGTGAAAATAAACCGTCGACGTTTATGGCGTAATACATTTATTACCCTTTTTATTAAAAATACACTGCAATAAAAAATTTTATTATTTTATATTTTTTTTCTTACGTAATTTTTGTTTGCATATAAATCATCTGTTTTGTAACATGCGTCTCGAGATGGTGCCTAATTGATAATTACTTGATCGTTATAATTTTTGATTAAGTAATTATTGTAATTATGAAAAATTTTTTGTGTTATTCATTTATTAATAAGTATCTGCTTTATATTCATTCAATTGATGTAATAAATTTTTGAATTGTAATTTTCAATGATTACCTCCATGAAATAAATTTATTTAAATATATACACTATTGTTTGTTTTGTAAATTTTATATCTTAATTAAGAATAATGAATTTTAAATTTGTTGTTCTTTCAATTTTAAGCCTGTTTTTTATACATTTATTATTATCATTTAAAAGTAATTGATTGATGATAGAAATTATGAACGTCGAGTAAAGATGACGTCAAAAACCCGTATTTATTAGATAAAAATTTCTTTTTCAATAACAAACTACATACTTGTCATTAAATTATTTTAATGATGCAACATCTTGTGAAATTCTTGTAAAATAAATTTATTTCATTTTTAAATCTTATAAATATATGAGAAAAAAAAGCGCGGAAAAAATTCAAAAGACATTTTATTAAAATTTTTAATGCAAATGACATCAAGATTGTAAGAAAAAAAATTGGCTAAATATTTTTTAATCATACAAAATAATGACAGTTTGAACGAGCAGTGTTTCCGTTAAAATATCAACGACGCGTTAATTTAAAATATATTTCTTTTTTACTTCGCTCTCGTTTTTCTTTTCGAGACCCACCTTTTTATCACTCTCACAACGGCCTCAATAGGGAAGGAAAAAAATATAAACTGGGACATGCTTGACAATATCGTCGTAAATTTTTTCCCTACGGAAAGAAGGGCTTAAAAATATAAACACACGAAAAACCACTTCCTTATTATCTTTGAGAAAATAATTATCATACATTTATAAGCAAAGAAAAAAAAATGTCATTTTACATTTTTGTTTTAAAAAAAAAATTGTAATCTTGGAGCCTGGATCTAAAAAGCCATCGTATTTTTTTTCATTGTTAAATTTTAACCTCCATCTCAAAGCTATTTCGTACAAAGAAAAATTCTTACTTTCACGTTAAACTGGCTTTTGTCTTTTGTAAATAAATAAAAAAGAATAAATTTCTCATTAACTAGGAAGTACTATTTTATAAATTAAATTTTTTGTTATAACAAAAATAAAATTTATTATTAAAAAATCTATAGATCATATTCTTGATTAAATATCTACTTATACAAGCTTAAGGTACTTTTTATCCGTATAATTCCTTTTTTAAAATTCCGGTTAGCAAGGGCGCAATAATAAATTTCCACTTTGATACGATCCAACGTTGAATAATTGATGAGAACTCACATACTTGCATCTGTATGTATACATATATACCAGTCTATATAGACATACATATATTTAATGCACTGAATTGTGAGTCATTATTCATAATATAACTATTTCAAGTAACGTAAATTGCTATTATGAAATTTATACAAAAACATACATTTTTTTATCGTATCATAAAAAAACTAAGTTGCGGACTTAAATAATTATCTAAGTTGAGATTTCAAACAGATAATATTACGATCAGTGTAATATTCTATAATGAAATAAATAATTAATAAAATAAGGAAATCTCCGAGGTTGAGACCTCGCGTTTTTACCCATCAAACTGATCAATATAGACATGCATATGCATTTCTTTTGTGCATCACGCTCACTTATTAAATCCGTTCAACAATTACGACCTTCTTGGACGTGTTTTTAACGTCATGAGTAGAGCAAAAAATAAATTAATTGTTTAAGGAAACCTTGTTTTACTCTGTAACGATACCCGATACCGGACATACTACAAATTGTCGTTTAGTAAACAAAAAAAATATTACAAAGATTTGATTTCGTGTCAACTATTAACATATAAATAAATATCAGAGCAAGTCGAATCCTTTAAAGCGTTATCGGAATTGAGGCTTTTTATTATCAAGTGTGAAGTAAATTTATCTATGTGCATAATTTTATTATTACGTGACCTGTTTTTTTTTCTTTTCCTGTTCTCTGACTTTTTCGAATTCGATTTTTCAAATAGTGACGTATTCGTGAATGATTAAATCCCCTAGGATTTTTAAAATATCTATGAATAATTTACAATGTAGATTTAATTTAAACTTGAATCGCGTGTAAAGAAGCTCTCGATTCAAATTACAGCGCAGAAAAATGACATTGCCGTTATTTTAATGAAAACTTAGTGATTGAGAATATTGAGCGGTAATTAATATAAAAATACTTCTTTTTTTAATTGAGGAAACAAAGTAAGAAATAATTATCTAATAAATATGATATAAATATGATAATTTTATCCAGGAAATTGTAAGTTTCTTGTTTTCTTGCGTTGAATTAACCTTTTCATCAGTTTAATTAAATTTATATCACGTATTAAGATAATTCACGAGCAGTAAATAATATATGACTTATACACTTAATATTTTTTTCAATGAAAAAATTAAAAAACTTAAATTTAATTATATCTTATTGTTTTACAACTAAATGGTAATTTTGCGAGCAATGTAAGTTACGAGATAAAATAAAATTTACAACTACGGTAGGTTGGGAAAATAAAATAAACAACAATTTTGGGCAGCGGAATCTCTGCTTAAATTTATGAGCCAACTTTTGGTTCTGTTATATAGCGCACTAAATAGCTGTTTGTTCAGACAGAAGTACTAAGAGATATGTACTCGACTTTTTGTTTTAAACATCATCTCATGGGAAAAATAAAAAAAAAATACTAAACAAAAAAAAAAAATTCGAAAAAAATAGTACGTGATTTTTGAATGTATATTTTTTCTACAGTCCATAAATCCGAGGTTAGTTATGCTAGATTGATTTCCTACAGATGACTAAGAAAGTGAATACATAAAAAAAAAAAATAAGCTAAATTTTTTTGTCACTAAATCATTCAACTTTGATATTAATTCTGGGGTCCAATTAATGTATTATCATATAATTACAATTACCTTGATATTTATTTAAATTTATTTGAACTATTATTTTTAAATGAACGGTAATTAAGTTGAGTAAATTGATAATACATTTTTTTTTTTTTTTGCAAAGTTCGTATCATTATTAAATGATATCTGCAGACAAAGTTACTTAACAAAGTTCCCGCATTGTGTGTTTAGTATAAAGTTGTATTAGAGTTGAGATAATACTGAAAAAGGAACAGGTTTCGAAACCGGTTTGCGGCAAATTCGGAAGTTTCAAATGCCTCAAAATTCATAAGTAACTTTAATCTCGCTTTGTGCACTTATTAAACATAAATATATCATATATTCTGCATTTATTTATTCATTTATCTTTTGTACATATATAGCTCATTAAATGCACTTTGTACAAACGTAAGAATAGAAGCAACCTTGATAATGATCTCTTTGTAATTCCTATTCATTGACATAAGTTTTTTACTCTTAAATGGATTTACATTTATACAGATATCAATGTAACTCTTTTGTCTGGTCAATTATTAATATTTATATATTTTTTAAGTATATCAGTACTCAAAAATTTACTGCATAACTTATTTGAATAAAAAAAGTCTTTCTCATTCAAAATAAAGGAAACTATTTATTTGTATTTGAGTTGACAGTCTGTTTGATTTTAAAATTACAGTTAATTAATAATTGGCCTCTGAAATTTTTTATTTTTACAAATGATCGAAAATTTAAATATATAATCAGTGACTAGATTAATGGATTTTTTTTCATTGAATAAGAAAATAAATAAATCAGTTAAAAATAGTGTTGTAATATAAAGATTAATTGTTATCAAAATCCTTGAGAACAAGTTTAATAATTATATTTATAAATACATATATATATTATATATAATATTAATGTTTGAATAATAATTATGACACGTCAAATACTGGTTTAAATTATTTGTCACAGCGATGAGAGCGTATAGATGAATATAAATAAAATTTCTTTATTATTTTTTGACTTCTGCGAAACCGACGTCATCGGGAATGTCTAACTATCTCTTCAATAGTGTGTTATGTGTTGATGTGAGGGGAAGCCCATACAACGTAGTTCTGCATGTGGTCAATCTATACTTATTGCTTTGACTTAATGTTATATTAAAAGTATCAATAAATATAAGATGCAGTATCGGACACCTTGGGAAATTTAGAACCCAGTGACGTCAATTGCAAATACTGAGACCAATGAAACGTGTTTAATTATTAAGAACTTGGGGAATTTTAATGTAGTGGGGATTTATCTTGGATGTAGAAAACTTATAAAGACCCCATGTTAAGAATAGAGTTACAGTACCGTGTTAACTTGTGATTGTACATAATAAGTGTGCGGTACTCTTAGTTAGATATAAAACATGATATATGTGTAATTTTGTTTTAATGACTTGGATCTTATTAATTCAGTATGTAGTTTAGTATATATATACATATATTGTCGTATTAATGTTGAGTGTATGCGAGTGATTGTGATGAATAAGAAGTGGGAGGATGTCCAAAGTCAAGCATCATTTAGCTTTCGGTATTCTTAGATCTTTGTTACACGTGGTATAAGCAGAGTCAGTTGATAAATTTGTGATTTTATATTTTTATTATTTTTAAATTTTATACAATTTATCAAAAAAATTTTGATTACTGAGGAGGAAAAATAAATAAATATTTATTTATATTTTTAATTGTAAAAAGAAAAAAAAATTAGGCTACTTTTTATAAAAAGTTCATTTGAATTAATATGACAAATAAATAGTTCCGGGATCATAGTGAAATTTGCTGTACATGGAAAGAAAACATCGTCAGAGTGAGTATACGTTTCGCAATTCTGAATATATTCGCATACTCTACTTAACGATACGCCGAATAGCCAATTCAGGTATACATTTCCTCAGTGGATCGTCAAAATGACGATCCGTATCCTTATTTTAGGCATTTTATGAATCTGACATAACTATTGCGCAAACTGTATTTAGGCAACCGTCAATCGAGGACGATAAAACGTATAGCGATTTTATCTATACAAATCTTGACGCTGGCGAAACAGATACCGTTATCAACGAAACTAATTATGTTTACAAAAGCTATGTGTCGTGTTTGTAAATTAAATAAATGAATAGTCACCTAACTTAAATGCATATTTGTAAATTAACGATACTTTTTTTTCTTTGTAAAGGTTTACGAATCGTTATTCTAACGATACGTCATTTGAAGATACATTGGATTGTCATTTTGAAGAAATTTTTTTCTCCGTAGTAGAAATTTGCCTAAAAATATGTTTAATTTTTAATCTAGTTTAATATTTACGAGACTATTGTTTACTTAGTATTAACTGAGCCAAACCAAATTTACTAGTACATTAGATAATAAACACATGCAAAAAAACACGACGGAGTTGTAACAATGTTTTTAACGCGAAATATAGTGTTTAGCGTGGCACATTTTCGCCGAGCTTTTTAACTAAAACTGTGTCAGGAAATCTAAATACAGATAATAACACATTAGCTATTATATTAATTAGTTATTAATTATTATAATATTGCTTCATTGACGTTTTCATCGAGATATTATTGGCATATGTGAGTTGTGGAGTTACTTGTTATTAATTACTAGTTACTTTATATCAGTGACTGTGAATTAAATTAATTGCTAATTATAATAATTTGTTTTATTCAAATTTATTTGTATCAGAGAAAAATTAACCTGATTTCTGTTTGAATATTTATTTTATTTTCTATGAATATTTTAGTTCAACTGCTTTTACGGTAATGGAAAATTATTTCGAAATACTTGAAAGAATTTTCAAGACAATTACTTCTACTAATACTATCTCGAAAATTTCTCAATGAAACTGATAAATTTATTTTTAAAAATAAAACAATTATCAGTGGTATTGTTAATTATTTTTAATTATCTATTGAATCTTCAAAAACATTCAACTTTGCTATCATTTTTCTTATTTACTTATTGATGAATAATAATAAATTAAATAATTTATTTATTTAAATTATAGAATAAAAAATGACGGCTGCAGAAACTACCAAAGCTGAAGAAGGTGAACCCCGAGCAACAATAGAGACATTTGATGACATATTGCCTTATGTCGGAGAAGCTGGTCGTTATCAGCTGATTTTATTTATTATATTATTACCCTTCACTTTTGTTTATGCATTTCTCTACTTCACACAATTTTTCCTGACACTCGTTCCTAATGAACACTGGTGCACTGTTCCAGAACTCAATGGCTGGAATTTAACTGATGCACAAAAGTTAGTATGCTATTTTTATTTTTTATTTTTTATATACCTCTCCAAAATTCGACTTCCTGTTTCAAGTTTGGTCGACAGCATAATAAAAATTCTTAGATTTCTTAAACCCATTTTCCTCCGTGTCTGCAATTATTATCAAAAATTAGCATTCATTATTCTCGCTACTTTTTAAAAACTTCTTGCTTATTAATATAATTTGAAGTAAGCATCGAAGAGATATATGAAATGAAAATAAATATATTTAAACGCGGAAACGGTAATTAATATAAAACCATATTCTTTTTAAACAATACCGTTAATCATAAACAGTAATTAAATTTGTAATACTATTGATACGGTATTACTGAGAGATAATTACACGGAAAAAAAATTATAGAGAGTATTCCTATGCATTATAGGAATGGTTCCTATAATGGTATAGGAATTGGACCCATACTATTATAGGAATGGTTCCTATAATGGCATAGGAATTGGACCCATACTATTATAGGAATGGTTCCTATATATTATAGGAACCACCCCTATACCATTATGGGAACCATTCCTATACTATTATAAGAACCATTCCTATAATAGTACAGGAACCATTCCTATAATATTATAGAAACCATTCCTATAATATTATAGTAACTATTCCTATAATATTATAGGAACTATTCGTATAATAGTATAGGAACCATTCCTATAATATTATGAAAATGAGAATGGTTCCTATAATTATAGGAATGATTCCTATAATTATAGAAATGGTTCCTATAATTATAGGAATGGTTTCTATAATTATAGAAATGGTTCCTATAATTATAAGAATGGTCCCTATAATTATAGGAATTTTCCCAATAATATTATAGGAATTGTTCCTGTATATTATAGGAACCATTCCTATAATATTGTAGGAACCATTCCCATAAGTTATAGGAACCAACCCTATAATTATAGGAACTATTCCCATAATGGTATAGGTATCATTCCCATAATTATAGGAACTATTCCTATAACAGTATATAAACCATTCCTATACTATTATAGGAACTATTCCTATAATAGTATAAGAACCATTCCTATAATATTATGAAAATGAGAATGGTTCCTATAATTAAAGGAATGATTCCTATAATTATAGAAATGGTTTCTAGAATTATAGGAATGGTTTTTATAATTATAGGAATGGTTCCTATAATTATAAGAATGGTCCCTATAATTATAGGAATTTCCCCAATAATATTATAGGAATCGTTCCTGTATATTATAGGAACCATTCCTATAATATTGTAGGAACCATTCCCATAAGTTATAGGAACCAATCCTATAATTATACACGGAAAAAAAAATATTGCGCTTATCGCTCACCAACGGAGAGCGACAGTTGTATCGTGATTAGTACTAAATTGTTACTTGATTTTCACGATATATATATCAATATGAATGAAACACTAGATATTTATTATAATGATCCTACGGATTGTGAATATACTTAAATATATAGTGGTCGTTAGTTAACGTATCCATATCCTACCAAAACGGATCGTGATTATCGCGATCTACTTCTCAAGCGCCACCACTCATAACCAAATTATTTAATAAAAAATTTACATCAATTACTTACGTATATTCTATTAATTGATTACATTTCTTCATATTAAATAATCATTTTTTATTGCGCTTATCAGAATTATTAACATGTAATTATTAATTCCAACTAAAAAAATATTGTAATGAAGTTAATGTTAAAAATTCATCTATTTTAACCTCAAATTTTTATGGGCATTTGACATTATTATAACAGAACGGATCGTTACTATAGGAAAACGATCTTATGATTTCGGGATCCGCCTGGATAGCGATAATCACGATCCGATAGACCAAGACTTTCCGTATACAACGTATAACCAACCGAAGAGAGTGAATATCACGATACCGTTGAGTGATGAGCACAATATTTTTTTTTCCGTGTAGGAACTATTCCCATAATGGTATAGGTATCATTCCCATAATTATAGGAACCATTCCTATACTATTATAGGAACTATTCCTATAATAGTATAAGAACCATTCCTATAATATTATAGGAATGCTTCCTACATAAATTATAGGAACCATTCCTATAATTATAGGAACTATTCCCATAATGGTATAGGTATCATTCCCATAATTATAGGAACCATTCCTATACTATTATAGGAACTATTCCTATAATAGTATAAGAACCATTCCTATAATATTATAGGAATGCTTCCTATAATTTATAGGAATGGTTCCTATAATTTATAGGAACCATTCCCATAAATTATAGGAACCATTCCTATAATTATAGGAACTATTCCCATAATGGTATAGGTATCATTCCCATAATTATAGGAACTATTCCTATAATTATGGGTAATATTCCTATATCTATAGGACGTGTTCCCATAATTTATGGTCGTCATTCCTATACTGGTATAGGATGAAATTTCACAAAATTATAGGAACCATTCCCATAATTTTCTTTCCGTGTAGTGTAATAAAATATACGAAATACCATTTAGCATATATTTATATTAATACGAGAATAAAAAAAGTGCCGACGGCTTCTGTTCTTCATATTTTTTATAACTCGATTCCGCGAAAGATAGACTGATCTATTCGACTGACCGTGATTTCTTTCAGGTAATTTCACAGTATGAAAGAGCTCGAGGGACTTAACCTTGTAGTCACTCCCTGAGTCTTAATAATATATTATTTAAATTATTCATAAGACCAAGGTCGCGCTTAATTTTAAAATTAATGTATAGAATGTGAATGAATAGTGATCAAATACAAATGATTGCATCAAATAAATGTGACTTAAAAATGCAATAAATTAAAGTTAATTGAACTTTATGTCATGAGTTATTTCATTAATTATTTCATCGGAATCTTGTTGATGCTATTAATTTTTTTTTATCGCTAATTTTATATATTATTGTCAAGGTGTTTACATAAGTAATATACTAGATTGTGTTATACATTTTTTTTTATTAGCGACACAATGGTCATTAAGCTCGCTAATTGTTTCATTTGAATTTTAAATTTTATTATTATTGGCAATAATAAATACTCATAAAATTATTTTAATTATGCTTCGAGAAATTTAATGCTATTATTAAGTTTTTACTTATAAATTAATTTACTTATTTTAATAATGAAAATCCTGAGACTATGAATTTATATACAAAGTACTTTTATGACTGTAAAAAAAAATTTATGAATAATATTTTTGACTTATAAGAGTTAATTATACGGAAGTATGATTTCACTCATTTCCGGTTATAAACAATAAACAAAAGATATTAAAATTTTTCAAAACATATTTTACACTGAGAAAATTAAATGATTGTGTTTATTATCCTAAATTTTTAGCCCCAATCATCTAGGATGATAAGAACGATTTTAAATGCAAAGATAGTTAGAGTTATATTTTTTATTAATAGGATTAACAATTATTGGATGATAACAGTTACCATCAGAATGATTACAGTTACCATCAGGATGATTACAGTTACTATCAGGGATGGTAATTATTATTGTGAAAACATTGATCGAAAATTCAATAAATTTCAAGTAGGAGAAGGGAGGGCAAAATGGGTCCCCTGAAATTTTGGATGCCTCGAAATATTTGGGGGCAAAATGGGCCACTCAAAAAAAATTGTAACGAAAAAATTAACTAGGCGGAAAATAAAAAAAATTATTTTTTCGTTACAATTTTGTTTTTCGAGAAGTTCATTTTGCCTCACATATCACATATTGATCTGAAATATAATAGAAACATTATAGAGGTCAGAATTTGACGGAAAACGAAAAAAAAAAAATTATTTTAGAGTGATCCATTTTACCCCACATATCACATATTGGCCTAAAAATATGATAAAAACAATATAGAGGTCATAACTTGACGGAAAATGAAAATAAAACTCTTTTACTTAATTTTTGAAAGGGTTCTTCGTGCCCCAGGCTCCCCTATTAACATTTAGTATTTTTTTACCCTTGTAAAATGATGGTTTCATTATAATCGAAATAATTGTGATTTTAATTATCTTTGATGGTAACTATTATAATTTCTGATGGTACCAGTTACCATCAGAAATTATAAATATAACTATTTAGGATAATAATCCTAATTAACTCGAGTTAACATCCATGATCGTAATACTTATCATCCAGATGGTAACCATTACAATCTAGATGATTTACACAATCATCTAGATGATATTCATTTCTATCAGATTGATAGTAAAAATTTTACCATCACTTGATGATAACTCCAATCATTTAATTTTCTCAGTGTACTTCGCAGTCATTTGATAAAAAAATATGCGCGATTTATTAGAAATGAATACTTTTATATAGATTTTATTCATTTTGCATAAAAGTATTCATAGATAGTGAAGTTATTTATAGAATAGTACACGGAGAAAAAAATATAGTAAAAATTACAATCTTATAGTAAAATTTACTAACAGATATGAAAAAATACATTCTGTATTGTAATTATTACTAAACGTTTAGTAAAATTTACTAGTTAGTAATAATTACATAATAAGATATTCAAAATTACTATAAGTAATGTATTTTTTACTAACACAATTGTATTTTTTACTATCTGTATAGTAAATTTTACTATAAGTATTTTTAATAAATACAAATTTAAGAAAGTTCATTTTCTAATATAATGTAGGATTTGTTACTATACAAAATATTAAAAATTACTATACGCAATGTATTTTTTGCTAACACGATTATGTTTTTTTACTATATGGATAGTAAATTCTACTATGTATAGATAAAATTTAAATTTGGTGGGGATAGCATATACAAATATGTATTACAAGTTCTGAAACATTTGTCCAAAGGAGACATCGGGCCGTCAGACATAGGTAAGGACTCGCGCGCGGGAGATCAGGGTTCAAATCTCGGTTGGAACAAGTGATTTTTTAAAAAACAAAAATCGATACCAACACCAATACAGATGGCATAAATAACAATAATAATTAAAATGATAGTAATAATAATAAAAAGTTAAAAGCTAATAAAAATTTTAATTTTATTTTTTTCCATTCTAATATAGTAAAATTTACTAAACGGGATAGTAAAATTTACTTATCTGTTTATGAATTTTTCCTATAAATCTTAAGCGTTTCAAGATTACTATCTAAATTTAGTAATTATTCCCATATTTTTTAGTAAATTTTACTATATTTTTTTCTCCGTGTATAAAATAGAAGTACCATTTGTGGCCACTGGTCCATTTTTGGACATTTAATGCTTTACTTCAATTGATGAAAAAGTATTAAAAAAAAATTTCATCGAAATAGTGTCATAAAAGTATCTTTAAACAATCTAAAAAATGAATTATGTCATTGCGTATTTTACAAATTATTTTATTTAAAATTTCTAAGTTGCCAAAACTGGCCCTAAAGAGACAGATTAGTGTAATGTTACAGGCCTAGCTCATTGAAAAATTTTCATTTTAATTTCAAGCTATCAAAAAAGTGGTTCCAATCGATTTAAAGAGCTCGACATTAAAATGGGAATGAATAGAAAACAATGCGGAATTTGAAAAAACTTGATGAATAATAATTTGCAGAGAATAAAATTGTCAACAAAAAAGACCTTATAACATTTTGTGATAAATCTGATAGTTTTACCAGAAAAGTAAAAAGATCTCTAACTTTACTTCGAGCTCTAATAACTTTTGAACAGATTGATTAATCAAAAAATGATTTAAATAGTTTAATTTCCTACAAAAATATGTATTAGTCTATTTGATTCATTGATTTGTTAAGGATTTAAAAGTACTTAAAGCTAAAAAAAAAAATTATAGTATTAAAATTGAATTGCTAACTAAGAAAAATCATTTGAAATGATTCAAAACAATTTGAAATGATTTAAATCAATTTGAATTGGATAATATATATAGATGTACACTTAGCATGGATCAAATCATTTTTCTTAATCAGGGCGTTTTGAATCATTTCTATACTCGTTTCTTTTTTAATCAGAGATAATACAAGACAATTTCGGACAGAGTTTGCATTAAAGTTACACAAAGTCTTAAAAATCGTGTTTTATCCCATGCTGCACAGTATACTTTTCATAATTGCCTGCATAGAATTTAAAAGCTTTAAATATCTGGAGCTGGTTAAAACAAATCAATCGAATACCAATAGCGCATGTACAGATTCAAGAATCAAGTTGGTTAGTTGTGATGACGTATGCTTATTCAGAAGTTTATAATGAACAAGTGCGATTCTGAACTTTGATAGGGCTGAAATTAAGTCAGAAACTAACTATGCGGGTGGAAAACTAGACGTTCCTTCCTTGTAGAAGAAACCAACGACTTTCAACCCGCAAAATTACATTGATCTGGAACTGAGTTGTTTCGACCGGCTAGACAGATATTGAAACTTAAAGTTTCATAAAAGTTTTTATAAAAACTCATAAAATAATGAAAAAGTTTGTTTTACGAAAATAATTAATGAAAAATATTTCTATAGAATAAGTTTATCAATTCCATCGGCGAGCGATGTAATTGAAGCTCAATCCGAGGGTACGACTCATTTTTCAAGATGTCATATGTACGCTGTAAATTTTACGGAAATATTGAATGCTGGTATAAGAGAAGCTGATCCTTCATGGCCTACTAAACCATGTGAACATGGGTGGAGTTTCAATTATACTGCGGTACCATATGCATCGATTGCTGCCGAAGTAATTTAACTACACAGTAATTTTGAATTTTTTTATTGTACCAAAAATAATAATAATCTTATGTATAAATTTTAGCTCGAGTGGGTTTGCGACAAAAATTATTTATCCTCCGCAGCACAATCCGCTTTTTTTATAGGCAGCATAATTGGAGGTTTCATATTCGGTTACATTGCCGATCACTATGGAAGAATACCGGCATTAGTATCGTGTAATGCTGTGGGATTCTTCGCGTCAGTGGCGACTGCATTTTGTAATAATTTTTGGACTTTTGCGTTGGCACGTCTAGTCGTTGGATCATCATTTGACAACTGCTTTAATATACTTTTCATAATAACTATTGAGTATGTTGGACCAAAGTATCGTACGTTAGTGGCAAATATGTCATTTGGTATATACTTTGCTGCTGCTGCGAGTTTATTACCGTGGATTGCTTATTGGATAGCCGATTGGCGTATGCTCAGTTGGGTAACAGCATTACCATTGATTACCGCATTCCTCGGGCCTTGGATTGCACCTGAAAGCGCTCGATGGTATTTGATGGCTGGCAAAGTTGACAAAGCCATTGAGATGCTCAAAAAATTTGAAAAGGTCAATGGCAAAACTGTCAAGCCTGAGATTTATGATGAGTTTGAAAAAAGTTGCAGGGCTATGGTTGAAAAAGACAAGAAATTAAACAATTATACTGTACTTGACTTGTTCAGTAAGCCAAGATTAGCTCGTATTACTGTTGTACTTGTTATTTATTGGTAAGTTTATTTTTTTTTAAATTTCGAGACACGTGTCACTGAAACATTAACAAATTTTTTTCATAAGTCAGAGTAGACATTTTGATAAAACACTAATCAGATATTAATAAGAAATCTTTCAATTGACAAAAAAAATTTACTTTTGATAAATTGCATTATTAGATTTGAAATCTTCAAGTGGTTTTAAAAAAATGTTGATTTTATAATCGGCATATTTTTTTATAGAGAAGTATATATAAAAAATTCAATAATTTTTTTTAATGTCACTACAAATCGTCTAGCGTAATATTATTTCACAAAATAAAATTTAACTAATATTGATGAAATTTTTATTCATTAAAATAAAAAATCCCGAGTGACAGCGGCAAGGCCATTATTGAAAAAAAATTAATTTGAATTTTTTAAATGGGTCCATAAATAAAAAATATGCCGAGAATAAAATTACCTTTCTGGGTGTTCTAGAAGCCCTTATGTAAATTTATTAAATTAAAAAAAAAAAATGATTTGGCATTTCCATGAATTTGCACTGTTCGAACGAAATTATGCCGACGAAAAATAAATACAAAGTTGTATAAATAAAAATTACGTGTATTTTTAGGTTGTTAATAATTTTGACATTTGATGGGCACGTCTGGAATATGAAATTACTGCATCCCGATGTATTTACATCATTTTCCTTAGCAGCACTGACAGAACTACCCGCTGCAATATTACTAGCATTATTCCTGGACAAATGGGGACGTAGATGGATGGGTTTTGCATCAATGCTCATTTGTGGAATATTCTCGTTCATCGCGCTAGCAACGCCCGAGGGTACAAATTCGATGACATACTTAAACTATAACTAGTAGTGTTATGCCACTGATTATATCGCTAACTCCCGCACTACCCTCTAACTGTCGCTATATAGTGTAGTCCTGTAATACTGTAATACTACAGCTACTACACAAGCTCACCAGCTACCACTATTCTAGGGATACTGGAAAGCTGTTGAAACTCGTGTACTCAGCATAGGTACACGTAAAATGTCTAAATCGATAAATTTATACTTGATTCAGGTTCCATTACCGTCGCCATGGCGATTCTGGCTCGTCTGGGTGTCAATGTTGCTGCTAATATAGGCTTCCAGTATGCCGCCGAAATGCTGCCGACTGTCGTCAGAGCTCAGGGAGTTTCTCTTATTCATATTATTGGTTACTTTGCTCACATAATTGGACCCTATGTCATTTACTTGGTACATCCTTCATAATAAACGTCCATTAGATTTTAAAAAACCAACTCATCTTCTATTAATCTAATTCGTTTTACTTGGAATAAATTTCAGGCTGATGTTAAAAAAGAACTGCCATTAATATGTCTGGGGATGATAGCAATAATAGACGCGTTTCTTACATTAACGTTGCCGGAGACATTAGATCAAGATTTACCGGAAACTCTTCAAGAAGGTAATGACTTTGGTAAAGAACAAAGTTGTTGGTGGGTTCCTTGTTTATCTACGTAAGTACATATATGTATATATATATATTTTTTACTATACAAAATATATACATGTATATATAATTATTTATTGTACTTTTCATTATTTTAGATCACCTGAAAAGAAGAAAAAATACCGAAGGAAGGTCGGAGCTGTCAATGCCGGTTATAATCCAGGAAGTCTTACAAAAATAGACTCCACTAGATTATAACAATTGTAATTAATTAGTAATTAAAAATATTATTTAAAAATAATTGTAAAAAAAATATTTAATTAATGCAAACATTTTTTTTCGGCACAGAAAATTTATTTCGTTAATTTAGCTGATACTTTTTGTTTACTTTTTTAATTGTTTGTGTTCTCTAATTAATTATTAGAGTAGATATGAACTATGATTTAATGAGTTATAAATTAAAAAATAGCAATCAAATATTTTTTTCACTTGAAATTATTCGCGTACTTATTTGTGCCAAAAGAGTGTCAATATTATTCTAATTTAAGTATTATTATTATAATTATTATTATTATTATTATTAATTAACAGTCGATAGTTTTTTATTAAAATAGGCCGCTAAGAGCAATTAATTGATATTTAAATTCAAATTGATTTAAGAACTTTGTATAAATAAAATAAAAATATTAAAACGTATCACTGTACAATACTCTAAGAATTTAAAGTACACTTCATTGTATATCGATATATTTTAATTAAACGTAACGCTGTAATTATTATTAAGCAATTAATAAAATCGATAGAATAATGTTTATGAAATTTTTTTCAAGTAGTGAAGTAATTTAATGGGTATTGAGTTATTAATGAATAAAGTGTGTAATATAATTGATAATAATAATCTTTGGAAGATTCGATTCACTAGAAAAATATGTAGATAAGTAGTAAAAATGATTATATTATAATAAATGATTATCGTTCTATCGTACAATTATTATTGTCATTGCTATGCCGCTCGGTATCGATTTTGTTGCAACAGGGAAATGACCAAAAATGATCACCTTTACTGAAGTCCTCGCCCTGTTGTAGTGTTTGAGGTAGTTCCCGCCCAGCTGTTTCTGGCAGAAATAATACTAATAATGATGTTGTTAATGCTAGTATACCAACAACCATCATTGGTAGACCAGTCCAAATTGATGCCTAGAAATATCAAAAATATGTATTCACTTTTGTTTATGTCTTGTATATATTAAAAAAAGCAGGGTATGTTCTCAATCCTGAAGTTAGCAGACATTTAGAAATTTTTGAATTTTTGTTTTTCAACAGACCAATTGTAAAAAAATAAAATAAAAATATGCACATGTAGAAAATTTTAAAAACTATAAGTGCAATTTTTTCAAATATTTTTTTTTTATGGTTTATCGTCTAAAAAAAGATCCGAATATTATTAGACGTCTGCTAACTTCAGTATCATGGTATGTTCACGCAGTGTGGGTGTTAAATTTCAACACTACCGCCGGTGTAAATATTCTTTACTGGTGTTAAAATATTTTACTTTGTGAATATTTTTACTTACTCTATCATTGTACACTATAGAAGGATTTCTTAACATTTAAAAAAGATGTCTTAGTATTTAAAAAATTATTTCTTAAACATCATTTCTTACTATTTAAGAAATCATTTCTTAAATAGTAAGAAATATTTGTTAAATACAAAAAAATGATGATTAAGAAATGATTTCTGTGATACGAAGAAATCCTTCTATCAGTGTAGTAAAACAGTGTTTTTATTAATTAATTAAATTATTAATGATTAAAATGGTGGGTGTAAAATTGTATAATTTTTAAATAAATTACGCCTAACATAAATAATTATTTAAATAAGTACATATCAAAATTGAAATTCCCTCCAGATAATATTCATTAAATTTTTATACTTTTTTATATGTAACGTTTTTTTTCTAATTTCTATACGTGAAATTTTTTTTTAAACCGATTTAAAACCGGTACTTTAACATCGCCAATTTACACCACCTACATCGGTGTTATTTCATTTTAACACCATGTGGTGTTAACTTTTCTAACAGTCTATTTCTAACACCACTCTTTTTACAGTGTATGTAAAAGGAACTGCATTTTTGGACATACAAATTTTTTTGTGACTTGTAATATTTTTTTTTTTTTTTTTTTTTTCATGAATAATCAACTAGTATTTATCAATTTTTGCCAAAAAAAATTAATAAGATGATTAATCAAAAGAGATTAATATTTTAGTTGTAAAAAATCGTGATGATTACCAAAAATATTTCTAGACAGCATCATTAATATTGATTGAAAAGATCATTACTAATACTGATGGATTATCATTATTTGAAGAAAAAAAAACCTTAATTTAAAAAATCAGTGGAAGTAAGTGAAGCCGAAATTCTATTTTTTTTAGCGCAAGAAGTTTTTTAATTCAATTTCCTTGAAGACTTTTTGCAGATATTTATTTTATAAAAATGGAGGATGTCTTTTTATTAGTTTTTGTTTGTCTGTTTTTTCAATAAAAATAAAATAAAAATTAAATGAGAAAAATGAATCTTACGAGATCGGTTATATAAGGAGCTACAGCGTGAGCGAGAATACCAAACAGATGCACTAATGCAACGCCTTGAGCTCTTACAGGTGTTGGAAGTAATTCTGTAGCGTATTGAAGACCAATATTTGCAGCCATGTTTGCAGAAAATCGTGCCACCACTGATGAACTCAGTTTAGCTTCAGCTGAAAAAGGTAAACGAGTATTTATACAAATAAATTACACTTTCTACCATTCAAGTAAAAGTAATATAAAAGAACGAGAAAAAATGATACCAAATAAACTTTAGTTACTTTGAAAAATTATCGCGTTCTACAAATGTCTTATATAAACATTTATACTTATTTTTTTTTCATAAATTACTTTTATAGATAACTGAAAAAAAATTCTAAATTTTAAACAAAACATTTTTATTTTTCCTACAGAGATCTTAAATTTCCATATGATTAAAGTTTATTGATCGAACATAGTATTATTTTTTTTTTTCGATCTTTTCCGATTGTTATTGTCGTGAAAAAAAAAATATTAGAATTTCAATATGTAAATATTGAGGTATTGGAATATTTACTTGACGGTAAGTAAAGTTCAGCAAAACTGCAAGCTCCAATAGCACCGAGAGTAAGAAATCCACAAAATCTACGTCCCCATCGATCTAGAATAAGTGTAACAAGCAAACCAGCTGGTAGTTCTGTTGCTGACGACAGAGTAAATGAAACAAACACTGAACTACGTAAAAGTTTTAACGAGTAGATATGCCCATCAAAACAAATAATCGTAAACGTCCTGTTGAAATAATATTTTAAAATACCCATCAGTAATACTTAATAAAATATTGATATTCATATTTATTACATATCAACATAATTATTGAAATCGTAATAAATATTCAAAAGTAATTAATAAAATATATATAACCATGATTATGAATAAATTAATAATTTATATTATAAATTTAAAAATAATTATAATAGAAAAAAAAAACATTATTTAATTACCAAAAAGTAATTAAGAGGATTGTAGTCCTAGCCAGCCGTGGTGTTTTAAATAGGTCGAATAATGTCGCAGACTCAACAGGGTTATTAATATCACCAGCATTGCTCTTCAATAATATAAATATTAAATAATAATAATATAGAAATTTAATATTGATGATAAATTTTATTTAAATATCACATGACAAGTATTTAATTAATGTATAATATTGTTTATGATAAAAACTTACGGTGAAGGTCTCATAAATTCTGGGATCTGGAGTCTTGTGATTCACCCGGGCAACATTTTTTAAATTCTCTACTACTTTATCCCACTGCTCAGTGGATGCATACCATCTAATTAAATATAAAAAAAAATAAATAGATTATAAGCAAATTTATATTTTTTCGTTATGAAGAGAAATTAGTTACCGTGCACTTTCTGGTAAAATCCACTGTGTGAATAATCCAATAATTAGTGGTATAGCAACGATATACGCAAAATATCTCCAGTCAGCAACATAATACGCGACCCATGGCAGAGCAGTACTCCCGAGTGCAAAATAAATTCCGAATGCGATATTAAACACTATTGTCCGTCTATTTATTGCCATATATTCAACAACTGCAAATAATTTATTATAATTACTTATCTTGTAATTAAAGCAAAGTTTTTCTCAAGAAAATTTATATAAAATATATAATTAGGTTTAACATGGTTATTTGTATCATCAATTAAAGTGATTTAATTATCCTAGAAAAATATCGTGATTAAAAAAAATTACTAAATTTTATGAGTGTTTTTAATGGAAAAAAAAAAAAAAAAAAGAAAAAAAAAAGTCGACCCAAATATAAATATATCCTAGCAAAACTGAATAAATTTGGCATGCATATTTATGACATTTAATATTGGATGTGACATTTTTTTTTTAAATATATATTTTTTCATATGGAAACATGATTTATAGTTTTAAAAATTTTACTGGATGCGATGAAAAGTTTATTAATGAAATAAATCTATCGATTTAAATTAATGAATTATTGCCAAGATTTTTAATTTTATTATATTTACATTTTTTTATATAATATTTATTGTATAAAAATTATGAAATAATTACGATTGATAAATCGTGTTTTAAAAATGAGTTTAAAATTTTTCTTATATGAAATTTTTGTACATATTTTCGAAATATTAAAAAATTAAAAATTTGTCAGGCCATCCCTTTGTACCCTTCTCTTCCTTAATTTGATCTATACACGTATAAATAATAATAATAATAATAATAATAATAATAATAATAATACAGTGTAAAAAATTAGGAGTGAATTCTGAGCGATTACGGATTTTATTTAAATCTAAATTCACTCCGCCACACGAAGTTCCAGAGTTTTAGAAAAAATTACTCCGTATAGGGAGTAAATAGACAGTTCGTTTTTCCAGCGGAGTAATTTCGGAGTGATCTAAATTTTATTTAAATTCAAATTTACTTTGATTAACCCTTAACGGCCACATGAGGTGGCTAGTCACTCGAGGCTTAAAAAAAGTGGAATTAGAGGTTTTATACCTTTCAAATAAATTGGTCAAAAAACATTCAAAAAACGGGAAATCCCATGTGGCCGTTATGTGGCCTGGGTGAGGTGCGGTGGTTAAGGGTTGAAAGTTTCAATACTGAAATTTACTCCAATGCGGAATGAATTTCACTTCAAAGGGATTAAATAAAATACACAAATAATAATAAAATAAACTTACCGACAATAAGAGGTATATTAATACAATTATCAAATGCTAATCCAGTAATAAAACGACACAATGCAAATGTCCAAAAATTATTAGACCAAGCAGTAGCAACAGTACCAATGCCAGATACTAAACAGCTGATTACTAATGCTGGTACACGTCCTTTATGATCAGCGACCCATCCAAATATAAAGGATCCAAGTATTGAGCCGCAGAAAAAAATTGCTTGTGTACTCGATATGAGGTATTCTTTATCGCATACCCAATCTAGCTAATCGACAAGGGTCACAAAAAAGTCAATTCGGTCGCCTTATATTATAACTTATAATAATAATAACATAAATAAATGTAATAATTTATCGCACCTCACTGCTTATTGACAAGTAAGGAACTTGAGTCAAATTATATTCCCATTTCTCACATTTGACTGTTTTATTTGTTTGCCATGCTGCCGAATTTATGTCTATATTATACTTGACCAGTTCACTAAAGTTTAAATCCTTGCGATTGCACTTGTCATAGTAGGGAAATGTTTCCGAAGCGGGTATTGCCGCCAGCACTCTGTAATTTCATATAAAATGTTATAATCATAATATCAATATACTCGCGATCTATATGAGTTAATAAATACACTAGATAATTATGCAGTAAACAAAATAACGTAGCGATAACTACTGCAGTATAGAAACTATATATTTGTTAGTTCGTAGTATTTTTTTTATGAGTCATATATAGTATTCTTCAAGTTCAAATTGATAAATTAAAGTGTGTAAACTATTACTTCATTGTTTTGTGAAAAAACAATAGTTATAAGTATAAAAATAATAATTGTATTAGTATATATTTAATATGAGATATAATAAAGACGTTGAACTTGTAAATGTCGTGTCATATTATCAATGATAAAATTATTTTTAATTATATGATTATTTTTTAATTAATATGTAAACAATAAATATTTTCAGTTTATTTTTAAAGACAAATAATTTATTGACAGAAAATTTATTTAATTGATAATAAATTCATCAAAGAATTTTAATTAAACTTAGTAAAAAATAAAGATTATTTTTAATTATTCAAATCTGACGTCAGAACACTTGAAAATACGTTTGTTATTGATTGGACATGGAAAGAAAAATTTTAAGAACCTCCATAATCAGAAAAGTTCGTCTATTTTTAGACACTGATACAATAAAATTTTTAATTAATAAAATAAATGAATTAAAAAAAAAATTGTTTTAATTAAACGTACCGTTGTTCGGCGGTAAGATTCAAATCCTGCAGTTCTGGTACGTAGCACCAGTACTCTTGAGGTACAAGTGTCAAAAAAAACGTCGAAAAATATAAATTTGAGTAAATGAGACCATAAGGAAATAACGCGAGCAATAAATACATCTGATATTTTCCAAAACTTCCCACATAAGGTAGAATGTCGTCAATAGATTTAAATTTTTGTCTCAAAGCCGTGCGTTCACTCAACTCCATGTCGTAGCTCAGTGTCTTCAAGTGTTCCTTCATGACTGCCGGCTTATTAATCTGGAACGTATCTTGGATTTTAATCTTAAAAAGTATTAGTTGTATTTATTATTATATCTTTGATATGTATGTTATTTTATTTGTCTGTCTGATCAATAAATTTATAATAACAATAGTCATTAGTTGATTGGTTATTTTATTAACTTGTGTTTTATACATCTAATAACCTTTTATTACTCTTTATTAATATAAATCATTATAATTACTAACCGCGCACTATTTTTTACCACACACTCGTACAAATCCTTGAGTCAATTGATTTAATCAATCAATTTGTCAAACTATTTATTTTCAAATAATTATTAATCACTTTGAAGACGTATTTTATTAATATTCTTCTTAACATATATATATATATATTTCTTACAGATCATACATAAATCATATATGTTTATATATGATTATATAAGAACTTTTTTCCCGGGTTTATATAAAATCATGTTACATGTCCAAAATGGCCTAAACTGTAATGGACAAATTATTATTATTATGATTTTCGGCTCTAGTCTTTCGACCAATAGATCGGGATCACATAGAGTATATAATTGTCTGAAAGGTGTCTTGAAATAAAAGATTTTGGATATACGTATTAACTACTATATATTATACAATTAAAAATTCTAATTCTATGATTGCAATAGATCTCGAAATTAAATCATTTTAAAAAAGTATTAGGTGGCGATCCGTCAACTCTAATCATACAGACAGAAATTACCATGAATTCAAAATTATAACGGAGATATAAGGTAGCCACGTTACCACACTTACTCGTATAATTATAATTTTTACAATATAGTATTCACTATAAGATTGTTTTCAATAACATAAAATAGTTCGTTACGAAATTTCGTTGGTTGGAAATTTGTATATAATATACAAAAAATATAACTTGTTTACAGTACCTAAAGTTCTGAAGACTGGTTCATTATATTTATGATTTCACTGATTCTAATATGTTATTCGCGGTTGCAATTTGTTTTGAAATGCTTATAAATTATTTAATCACTAGCTGAGACAACATTGATCTAAACACTATGTAGATTAATTAATCATATTAAGTATGAGGACACTTGTACAATAAAATAAAACTTGTACAATAAAGTGTGAGAACACTGGTAGTAAAATTTTTCCTATCGTTATTGGCCCGGAACGGAGAACCAAGAGTGATTGACGTTCAACCACACTTTTTATAATTTTTATCAGGTCCTATTTGGTGTATTGTTTGGAAGAAAACTGTGTCCAATCGGAACACAGTTCCTTTGGGTCCTTTCCCTTTCCCTAGGATTTTCCGTTAGGAAAGTGGTAAAGGCACACCCCGATGCAGGCCTATGTGTGTGCGCATCCACACATACACCCGCATGTACATTATTTTATTTATAATATTATATAATCATAGAATTTGATAAAAATTTACATCTATTTTTATAAACTTTTTTCTTATTTAGGAATTATAAATTTACTAATTTGATTTATATAGCATTTATATCCATTTGATAGATTTTTGTTTATTCAGAAATTATAAATTGATTTATTTGATCTATATAAAATTTGTCATTGAATGGCGTCCCGCCTATTATTAATTAACTTGACGGAAAATGAAGAAAAAAATAATAATTTTATCGTTACAATTTTTTGAGTGGTCCATTTTACCCCACACATCACATATTGGTCTACAATATGATAAAATCATTATAGAGGTCATAACTCAACGGAAAATAAAAAAAAAATTTTCACCTAATTTTTAAGGGAAGCCTTTGTGCCTCAGGTTCCCCTATAAGCTTTTATATAATCATATATGATTTTCATATATTTCTTATATGATCATATATAAATTGGATATGAATATATACGTTTATATATGATCATATAAAAACTTTTTTTCCGGGGCATGCACTAAATAATAAATAAAAGTTAAATATTAAACAGTTATAAAATAAAAAATACTTACTCGATAAAAAAATTCGGTCAAAGATAATCAATCACTGATTAGCACGCATTGTTTATAATTACGAATATTATTATAAAAAATCACAGCAAATTTTCGGATAAACGATTTATAAACGCTGTCCAATAATTGTGTAAAATAAAAAAATAATTTAGCAAGTAAACATGTCTTTTGATTATTTTGACCTTCACACTGACGGTAAATAAATTTATAATTTTTTAAGATGAACGTCAGTTTAAAATCTTTACGGAAGTTTAAATCTAGCTGTTGAGTAACAACGAGAAGATGGAATGCTATCGACTGATGGACTATTGAATTGTAAGACTTATAATTTACGAATGTGAAACGATAACAAAAAAATAAATAAAGAAAGAAAGAAAGAGAGAGAGAGAGAGAGAGACACACAGAGGAGTATAATTAACAAGAGTCTAATGTGTAAGTGAATTGAGAGAGGGTAATGTATTTCAGGGAGTTGATTGTGTCATGGTCAGAAGCTTTTCACACAGTTCTCTTATTCCGTCTATATATATATATATATATATATATATATATATATATATATATATATATATATATATTTAAAAATATTTACGGAATGAGTGTAAGTGCATGACGTTATGTAAAGAATAAATTGGTTAAAAAGTTATTTGTTTTTTTTTTTTATAATTAATGAGACACTTGTCTTTTGACAGATTAAATACATTTTTATCCAGATTATGAGTTATTTATGTATTTAATATATGTCAGATATATTAATTTTTGCATATACATCTAAAGATAGCAATTATGATGTGACAGCTTATTTTTTTTCTTAATTTTATGTTAACTATTAGTTTGGTAATAAAATAATAAATAGTAATGAAGCTTTTATTACTTCCGGTGGTATTTTATTTTATTATTAATCACACTTTTATATTTATTTATAATTATATATTTACATTTTAATGACTTTATTTTAATTGTATAGGTATATTTTAAGTATTTATCATATTTAATCTACGAAAATTTTTTTCTCTTACTTTCGAAAAAAAAGCGGCAAGTAAATTTTCAAAATTTTTTTATCAATTTTACGAAAATTGAATTTGAGAAGTAATTCTGGTTGTAATGGACTAAATATATACAATATTGGAAGATACTTTCTGGTAAACTCAAATGATTAATTTAATTAATTATTTTCAATTAAAAAATTTGAAAAATTTTCATATTTAAATTTTGCACAGAAAAAAAATAATGCTTACTGCGCTAGGCAGTAATGACCACTAAATATAAACAGGTAAGCAAGGGGATACCCTTTGAGATAACTGAAGTTACGGAAACTTACGAAAACCGAAGATACACGAACAGTATTCACTCGCTGATCCAACTTACATGTGACTATACTGTTCTTTTTCATCTGAGCAGGCAGTAAATTTGATCACCCGAAAAAAAAAACAATTAGTTCTATATCTCAAGTCTGTCAAATTAAAATAAATTAAGAAGTAATGAGACTTCCGTACAGTTATTTGGATCCGTAAAAATTGACCGAAAGAATACATCAGATTTTAGACTTGAATTTGAAAAAAAAAATTGGGTTGACTTGGGAAATTTTATTTAAACTAAAATTAAAAAATTTGTACAGTCAAATTAATTTTGAAGTTTTTTTTATAATTTTTTGGTTCTAAATTAGTACAAATTCAATTATTTTTTCAAATATTTAAAGTAAAAATAATAAAATTAACTAAATAAAAAAAAATTATTATCTTTCATTTTTTTTTTAAATTCGACATTTTCAAGTTTACGTAATAAATGTAAATTATATCGTCAGCAAAAAATTTTTTTCTTGTCACCAATGGGTTTTCTTTCTAAAGTTGCAACTTCCCGCGAAAAGAACTTGAACATTAATAAAAAAAAAAAATTATAACTTATTTCGTCTAAAAATAACTTTCCAACTCCATCATATTAAACCAGAATAACTTCACATTCGCATTTATCAATGTTTATAAAATGATTCAGCTAAACGAAATTTCGAAAAATCTTGTCAATTGAAATTATGCATTCGTAAAATTAATAAGTAATAATAAATAAAAAACGTTATGCATATTTTTTGATAACGCTCATAGTGTGCTGTGATAACAAGCAATAACGTTTAAAATTACAATATCATACGATACATAAAAAAGAGATCGATAAAAAAATTATAAATTCGATACTTAAGAATTATCGTTGAAGAAATATCTATCTTATATTACTTCGATTAATACTCGTAAGAATTCTCTTTCGTAATAATTTCAAATTACAGTGACATATTATACAAAAATTATGATTATGAATTAATGAAAAAATAGAAAAATTAACTTACTAAAATAAAAAAAATGTTAGTTTATAATTTCACCACCTCAAGAGGTGTCGACAAGTTTTTCTGTGATCTCACACTAGATCTTTGGATCATGCTACTTCGCAACACTTCACCTCGAAGTGATAAGCGGCCAGAACTACGAATACTATCTGTTCTGTATGACCTAATAAATTCTGGACTTTTTTCATGATCAGCTTTCCTATAATTTATAAAATAAGTTTTGTTAATTAATTAATTTAAATAATTAGTTACACTGTAAAAAATTCGCGGGTTAAATCTGGAGAATGCAGAGCAGATGGAGTAAAATTCACTCTTAGAAAGAGATTATTTTGACATTAAAAATCCGAATCGGAGTGAATTTGGATTTAAATAAAATCCATAATCACCCCGAATTCACTGTCGATTTTTTACAGTGTAATAAATAAATAAATATTTACTTCATTAGACAAGGAACATCCCAAATGCCTTGATCTTTTCCAAAATCTTCACCGTCTTGCAACGTCTGAGGCAATTCGTGATCGAGAGTCTCGGGAAGAAAAAGAGCAAGTGCACCACCGATGATACCCAAAATTCCAAGTAACAATAGAGGTAATATTGGTGATATTACAGCAAGATAAACGATGAAAGGTGCTATGATACTGGCAACATATCCCATTATATGAATAAGTGCCATACCCTGTGCACGTACAACAGTCGGTAATAATTCAGCGGCATACTGAAGCCCAATGTTGTAAGATATGTTTACAAAAAACCTGCCAACGATGGCCAGTGATGCTGCATAAATGCCTAAAATTTATTTAAACAACTTTTATATTTATGAATCAATACATATATTTATATTTATAAGATGAAATCAATCATTTAATTCATTTTTTTTCTGGTTTTTATATTAAAAGTAAAAAACTTGCGGCTAGAAACTGCACAGGCTCCAAGGCTAAAGATCCCAGACACAGCCATTGATCCGAATGCTAGCCAACGACGTCCCCACCGATCAAGTAATAATGTCAGTAATGTATCAGCTGGCATTTCTGTGGCCGAGGCTATTGTGAATGTAATAAATACATTTAAGCCAAGATTGTCGACGTTACGTACGTGACCATCGAACACCAAAGATATTGCCATCCTGAAAATTAAGGTTACATTATTGATAAAATAATTAGTTGAGAGTCGAAAAAATTATTTATTAATATAATAAATTTATTTACCAGATAATAATTAATAATAATACTATTTTACGTAAACGTGGGCTTTTAAAAAGGTCAATCGCTGAATATGTTTTATCTGTTTCTTCAATTGTAAGTTCTTGTTCACAACTTTCCTAATAAAATTAAATTTTATTTTAAATTTTCAAAAAACTATAATTATACACGGAGAAAAAAGAACAGGTAGTTTTTCTGTTGCATAGTAATATTTCCTTTGTTCCCATACGAATTTTTACTATGCTAACATAGGAAAATTTCCTATGTTATATTGGAATTATTCCTTTGTTGACAGTAGAATATCTTATATAAGCATAGGAAGATTTACTATGCAACATAAGAAAATTTACTAGACGGAGAGAAATGTCAAGTGAATATGCCTATGCAGCATAGTAATGTAAATATTACTGTGCTGCATATGCATATTCACTTGACATTTATCTCCGTGTTGGTTGACACATAAATTGTTATTATGTTGACACAGTAATTGTTATTATGTTGACACAGTAATTTTTACTATGTTGACACAGTAATTTTTTACTGTGTTAGTATCGCACGTTTACCTATGTCGACCCAGTAAAAATTACTATGTTGACCCATGAATTTGTACTACGTTGACACAGTAATTTTTACTATGTTGACACAGTAATTTTTTACTGTGTTAGTATCGCACGTTTACCTATGTCGACCCAGTAAAAATTACTATGTTGACCCATGAATTTGTACTACGTTGACACAGTAATTTTTACTATGTTGACACAGTCATTTTTTACTGTGTTAGTATCGCACGTTTACCTATGTCGACCCAGTAAAAATTACTATGTTGACCCATGAATTTGTACTACGTTGACACAGTAATTTTTACTATGTTGACACAGTCATTTTTTACCATGTTGACACAGTAATTTTTTTCGATGTTGGTACGGTATTTTTCCCTATTTTTCCATAGGAAATTTCCCTATATTGACATACGGAAAATTCTAATGTCCACACAGTAATAGTTACTATGCTAATCCACGAAAAATAACTTTTTTTTTCTCCGTGTAAAAGTAGAAATTTATTTACTTGAAAACACTTGTAAACATTGTCGGGAACTTGGGTTCCATTGATCCTTTCAAATTTCTTGAGAATATGAATGGCGCGATCTATCTGTCCTTGACTTACGAGCCACCTTGCACTCTCAGGTACGAGCCACGGCGTCAATACAGAAAGTGCAAGTGGAATGGATAAAACAATAGTGGTCATACGCCAGTCAGCTAGATAATAAGCTATCCATGGAAGTACGCAAGCTGCGGTTGTGAAGAACAATGCGATCGACATATTTGCCACAAAGGTACGCCATTTTGGACCCACATACTCAAGAACTAAAAAATTTTTAGTTAAATCAGACATTTATTTCCATTTATTTTTTTTTCGACATTCATTTATGAGGATAAAAATTAATTGGACCATAATGTCCTTCTCATCACTTAATCACTTATTTAACCGTGAAAAAAAAAATAGTAAATACCATAAAGGTAAATAATTAGTGAGTAATAACCGAGTGACTCTACAGGAGGTTTTATTTCATTATATCTCGATTGTATGCAAGGATATCTCCATTCTCGGTTGGCTGACTACTTGGATTGTAATAATAATATATTTAAATTCGCACATTTAATATTACCTTACGCAAAACCCGCTTGCGTATTCACAATCTATTCGATTTAACGCTATCTATTTTACTCATTATGGAATCTTACTATGAATAACGTGCAACTGCACTTAGTGTTGGTAGTGCTAACGACCTGACATTACGTCCTTTATATATATAAATATATTTACAATACGTACATACATATTCATCATTTATAATCTTCTATATAATTAACTTTGGCTTTCACAATTTAAAGGTAAGTTGGATTGATGATAATTAAAAAAAAAAATTAATTATGTGAATAAAAAAATGTCCAGTCATGTTGGAAAAAAAAAATTCCATCATTAATCATCAGTTTCAATAAATGGGTATAAGGGGTTATATTTATTAAATTACCGAATCATTAAAAAATAAAAAAGTTCTTAGAAAGTTTAGATGAATTAGGCCAGGTATTGACATTAGATACGGCGGTCTATTGAACAATTTAAGTTTTAATTAAAGAAAATAAATAATATAAATTACTTGGATACTTGTATAAGTTAATATATATGTATATATATAGATTTCAAGGCTATCGAGTTCGTTGTCGTTTGTAATAATTATAAATTGTGATAAAAGTAAATAAATTTTATTGGTTATAAAATTGATATTTAATGAGCGTTAAATGTTAAGTGAAAGAAATTTATAATACTTTAGAGATTGTGCTGTGAGGTAATAAACTGGAGCAGATATAATAGATTTATAGAAAGATTTAACTTACCTAAAATATACATCATGGTAAAGCAATTGTCAAATGCAAAACCCAAAAAGAAACGACATGCTGCGAATTCCCAAAATGTATTAGAAAATGCAGTTGCTATTCCGGTGACACACCCGATTAGATTTGCGCCTACTAACGCGGGAATTCGTCCATATCTGTCGGCTATGTAACCGAAAAGTAAACCACCACATATGGCTCCAATAAAAAATATACTTTGAGCGTATGTAGGTAGTGCACCGTCATCACAAACCCAATTATTCTATAATAAATTTATATTACTGACAAAAAAATTTATTTTACCCATTAATTGTGAATATAACTGGGCCTGGATGGATAATTACTCTTAGTTTCTAGATAGTGTTCAATTATGGGGTAGAAAAACCAAATTTCAAGTAACTTTTAAATAAAAAAGAGTAAAAATTGAAACAGAAATCAATTTTTACTCTATCTGTATTTAATTTGTTTTTGGCCCAGGTTTACTCTACATTGTAGGGTCAATTTTTTCAAAAAATTATCTCTGTGTAAGGTAGAAATACCATTTGTGGCCACTGCTCCCTTTTTGGACATACAAAACTTTATTTTAATTAATGAAGAAGTATAAAATAAGATTTCCATCGGCCAAAAACGATACCTCTACCCTATAACTTGATTTTTAATAAATATATTCAGAAAAAATCAGGTCAATAAATAATTTGAAGAATAAATACATAAATAAATAAGTAGATGGTAGTATTAAATAATACTTTGATTGGAGAGAATTTGGTCTACACTGAAAAAAATAATCGCTAGCAGCTAGCGATTATTTTCTTTAGCAGCTAGCGATTTTTAATCGCTAGCTGCAAGCGATTATTTCGCTAGCAGTAAGCGATTTTTTCTTTAGCAGCTAGCGATTAAAAATCGTTAGCTGCAAGCGATTATTTCGCTAGCAGTTAGCGGTTTTTTCGCTATCAGGTAGCGATTAAAAATCGCTTGCTGGAAGCGATTTTTTCGCTAGCCGTTAGCGATTTTATCGTTAGCAGGTAGCGATTAAAAATCGCTTGCTGGAAGCGATTATTTCGCTAGCTGCTACAGATTTTTTCCTTGTAGGGAAAGGGGGGCTAAATGGGTCGCTGAAGCAAAATGGTCCCCCAAAAATTTTTGACATATAAAGTGTTTGGTATGGAAGAAGGGGTGGGGCAAAATGGACCCCTTAAGAAAAAAAAGATTCAAATCTTCAGTTTTTTTTACTTGTCTTATTTAAAAATTTTTGGGGGACCATTTGCCTCAGTGGCCCATTTTGCTCCTCCCCCACCCCAAACACTTTTCATGTTAAAAAAGTTGGGGGCCCATTTTAACCCCAAATATTTCGTCATCCAGAATTTTAAGGGGCTCATTTTGCCCCTTTTTCCCTACAAGGAAAAAATCTGTAGCAGCTAGCGAAATAATCGCTTCCAGCAAGCGATTTTTAATCGCTACCTGCTAACGATAAAATCGCTAACGGCTAGCGAAAAAATCGCTTCCAGCAAGCGATTTTTAATCGCTACCTGATAGCGAAAAAACCGCTAACTGCTAGCGAAATAATCGCTTGCAGCTAACGATTTTTAATCGCTAGCTGCTAAAGAAAAAATCGCTTACTGCTAGCGAAATAATCGCTTGCAGCTAGCGATTAAAAATCGCTAGCTGCTAAAGAAAATAATCGCTAGCTGCTAGCGATTATTTTTTTCAGTGTAGAAAGTAAATTGTTTATTTATTTTCATTCTTTACCTCTGTTGCAACAGTTTCATATGGTATTTCCGTGAAATTGTATTCCCAGCCATACTGACATTTTTGTACTGGCCATGAGGGATCAGCAACAGGTATTAGTCCAGTGCGGTTTATCAAAATCTCAGTAAAATTAACTTTATACATAGAACAACGTGAATTTCCAGAAGCACCGGCATTATCATAAATCCCCGCGGGAGGTATTGCTAGTGCTATTCTATAAGAATAACAATAATAATAAATATATAGATATGAATATATATTACATAATTATTTTGCAACTATAAATAAGAAAAAGGTGTTAATCAGGTCGCCAATACTTTGACATATGATTAACAGATATGAGGAAATATGCCAAAGTTATTTTTTAAAATCGATGATAGCGATAACTGGTTGTAACGAGTATTAATTGATTCATTGTTTCATATATATATATTTTTTATCTTTATTGATGTATATAAACGTTAAATTATCAGGGTCTTCGTTAAATCGCAAGATACGATTTTTTTTCTCAGTTTGATTAAACATGCAAGTGACGATAAACGCAACGAAGTGTTGAAATGCAATGTCCATGCGATTTTTTTACTTTCACGCTCTCATTGCCTGTGTGAAGGCTTTGCATAAATATTCAATTTGTTTTATTGTAATTCATTTAAATTGCAATCATTTGATAAACTTTTTTTTCTATCCAAATCAAAATTCAACTCAAAATCTAAGCAACTAAAATTTAATTAAAGTTTACTTAATTTATCAAATCAACTAAATTACTCTGTTATTTAGAGAACAGAACAAGAAGTTTTATAATCGTAAATTGTGGGCTCAAGCTCTTACACAATCAATAATAAAATGTTTAACTTATTACAGTGACAGTAATATTAAAAAAAAAAAAAAATAAGAATAATAAGTAATTAAAATCTCTTGTAATGATTGATGATTTTATCTACGCTACTCTCTGGTTATGTGATAGAATTATTTATTTATTCAAGGAATAAAAAAATTTTTATCGCACGCAAATAGATAGATGATTATAATTAGTTGATAAGAGAGATTTTTCGTCTGCAAACTTAGATAATTGAGATTCAAATACTTAGAAAAAAAAATGTATATGTATAATTAAGCCAATGAGATTATAATTAATTGCAAAATTGATGATGAATGATTGTATTGTTTGATGATTTTAAATAATGATTTTATTTACTAGAGCCTTGATCGTTTCGAACCATTAATCACTTAATCATTGAATTATTTACGTGTCTTGTTTTTAGGTATCAACTCTCTCTTACCTCTGTTCAACAGTAAGGTTCTCTAATCCAGGGACTTTACACCAATGTTCGGCTGGCACTAGTGTAATAAATATTTGTGTAAAGTAAACCCATGCGACAAATGAAGCAAATGGTATCATTAATAAAAACAATATTTTTTGATACAATCCAAACTCTCCTACGTAAGGCAGTAAGTCATCGAAATCCATTTTTTTTCCTTCCATTGCCTTGGGCACTTTACTTTTCGTAATCGTAAAAACTTCATTATTATTATCGTGTACCAACGAGTTTTGACCGTTGCTATCATTAACCGTTGAATGATTTTCAGCTGTCATAGTCGAGAATACAATAATTCTATATTTATTACTTGTCAAATAATATCAATCAAAATTTATAAACTTAAACTCCATCTATTTTTAATCTTATCACTTTAAAATAAATAATACTATTGGTATAGATTAAAATTAAACTGATAAATTAAAAAAAAATATGAAGGTTAACTTTTGTTTATAATTTATTTTTCGTGTTAAAACGAACTAAAATAGTTAAGTTAATAGCTAGACTTGATAAAACCGCACTGAAACCATTCAGCATGAGACTGTCTCTTTATAAGTTCCGACTAAGTCACTCTCCCTCTCTTACATTTTTTTTTTATTTAAGTAAATATTAAATTGAATACTGTTATTGAAAGTAATTTAGACTTTAGTATATTATTGATACAATTACTTTGATAGTGCACAAATATCGATTTTTGAAATAGTTTTTTTTAATTACTCGATTTTTTGAAAATTTATTTATATAAGTTTTGATCACTTTTTTAGGCTCAACTTTAAAAAATTACTGTAGGGTATTTAAGAGGGAGTTTTAATAATTAAATATATATATATATATATATATTTCTTTTATGAATATCGTTATTCTAGTTTATCAACAAAAAATATTTAAGAATTTGCTTACATCAGATAAATAAGTTAAGTAAACGTAAATAACAATATTACGATACATATAAAATATAAAACAGTAAATGTGACTAAATTTATTTATATGATGCGAGCTTATTTAATTTTTTTTTTTTTTTTGTAAAACTTTTACTAACTTTGTTCCGATGAATTTTAGTAATCACAAATATATCCAATTATTAGTGTATTGAATATATTATGAATTTTCAAAAAACATAAAATTATATTAAATGAACTTTAATTTTCGAAATAGTTATAATTATCAACGGTATTAAATTTCTTGATTATATAATACAAAAATATTGTGATTATACTTTCAGTAGAATATTTTACTTGACAACGGTCAAGAGTTTATATTTTTAAACTAAAACAATATAAATATGAATAGAATGATGTAATGTATTACAAAAGCGTTTTTGAAAAAAAACGAAACCTTTTTGGTGTATACATAAATCAGATAGGATCCGCACTAAATACTAATAAATGAAAGAGCAATTTTATTTTTAGCTCATCGAATAATTACTTATGCAAAATATTTTTTTAAAGAACCAAATCAAATCTTACATCATTTTATTTTTAACTTCCCGCTTAGAAAATCGATGATTTTCAAAAATTTTTAACTTCCCGCTTAGAAAATCGATGATTTTCAAAAATTTCGGGAAGTTATTGTTTTCACCCCGATTTTCAAAAATCGAGTTTTCATCAGATGTCGACGTTTTGAGGTCCTAGGAAGCTATTCTGACTATTTTTAGAATGATGTCCGAGTGTCTGTATGTATGTGTGTGTGTGTGTGTGTGTGTATGTATGTATGTAAACTCTTTATAACTTTTTAACTAATAAACCGATTTGGATAGTTAAGGCGGCAATCGAAAGAGTTTTTTGGCCATCAACTTTTCTGAAAATTTCAGATCATTTGACCAAGTAGACTCGAAGATATTGGCCAATTACGAAAAAAAAAAATTTTTTTTTTTTAGTTTTTTATTGATTTCTTGAAAACGACTTATACGATCGACTTCAAAATCTAATCAGCTCTAGAACTCAATGAAACGCGTCGATTGCCACCTCAAACATCTAAATCGAATAATTCGTTCGAGAGTTATCGTTGGAGAAAGAAATGATAAAAAACAGTTTTTTGCGAATATCTTTGAAACAACTCCACCACACAATCCAAAAATCTAATCAGCTTTAGAATTTATTAAAACGCGTCGATTGCCACCTCAAACATCAAAATCGGATAATTCGTTTGAGAGTTATCGCGGGAGAAAGAAATGCTAAAAACTGTTTTTTTCGAAAATAATGGCATGCAAAAGTATTTTCGAGCTCGAAGAGCTCGAAAATGTATTTACAACGATGTTTTTGAGCTCCTCGAGCTCGAAAACAGCGGGAAGTTTTGGGGCTGGCCCGCAGGGTCAACCGATGCCCAGATTTTTTTTTTTTGCATTTATACAAGTTGCTTTTAGACTGCCTAGCCTCGATACAATACATTTACTTTTATCATATATCTAAGAATAATTGTTCATATACATATATATATATATGTAGATCTTTAATACTATTTAAATCATCAAAATGATAATTAATAGATATATTTCATTGTTTTCATTACTACATATTTGTATTTCAACATATGTGACAGCAGTAATTTTGACAAGGTTATTCCTTAATTAATAAAAAGATAAAAGAAAAATTTTTTAATATTTTTCTTGATTAAAAATTGTAAAAGATGGGAATGATAAAAAATTACTATTAAGATCTATAAATAAATACCAGTATCATTTTAGTTAATATGTCGCTTAATTGTTTATATAGCTGTCAATGTCACGTGTTATTTGTTAATGAATACATGTCTAATTGAGTGAAAAAAATGTGCATGTAAATAAATAAATTCATATATATATATATATGTAGAGAGAGAGAGAGAGAGACTAATATGAGTTACTTCCTAGAAAATATGTCACAAACATTCATATTAGAGTTATGGGCATGATTAATATAAATCAATGAAGTAACTAATTTCCGTGGACATTCGTATGTACTTGACGAGGTACTTGTATGTCTCATGTGTTAAGGTCTGCTTCAAATTAATTAATTAATGTCATCGTAATAGTAATTTAATAAAAAATGTAAAAGTTAATAAATAATTAGAGGAAGAAAAAAATACTTCATAAAAGTAAGAAAAATAAAAAATGGGTCAATGTTAATAATTATAGATACTCTTATAGTAATAAAATGTTAATTGAATTCTTGAATTATATATCTAATTGTATGAATTATTTTTTTTTATGCTATTATCGGAAATTAATGATTTCCGGTCACTGAACGACATTGCCTTACAATAGCTTATTATCAATTACATTGATGTTGAACACTAATATTTTTTTAAAAATTATATCAGAAACAAAACTTAATAAATAGTTCGAGAAAAAGAATTTAATAACAAAGTTATTGAAAATTCATAAATGAAAACATTTCAGGAATTTTCAAATATGACAAAGTGACAGCTCGTAAAATATGTAATTTCTACTCAATAAAGCTGATGTAAATATAAAAATATATTTTTAATCGTAAAAAATATTATTTATTGTTACTATGTATGGAGGTTTACGTAGTGATGATCATGCAAAACAATTATTTTTTTTCATCTCTGAATAATTCTCTGTCATAAATAGATTTAAACACGAGTATTATATATTATTACTTAAGACTATTATAAATAATATAAATTAATAATGATATTTATCGTGCTCACATCGCATTAGCACTATTTGTAGTTACATTGTCTGATATGATTGTATATATGTTTATTAATTATGATTCGATAATACATGAAGTTAAACGATAGAAATTATGATAAATTTAATTAAAAACAATTTTTATGTTACGTCTATTAAAATAAATAGTAAACTGTTTATTTAATTGTATGAGTGTAATTTTTTTTTCATGGCAGTTACTGTGACAAGTAAAAAAAATTGATCTTTTGTGACTGAACATCGAGAACGTGAGAGATCTATTTTTTGATGTAAGTATACGTGAACATGAGAAAATTTTTACGATTCTTTTAATTCCATTACCTATTAAATAACTTAATTTGCCTTGAAGGACAAAAATTTTTTATGGTGTTTTTTAGTTATGGTGATTCAATGGTTTATTTATTTTTATTTATATCTTTTGATTGATAGTAAAGTTAGCGGGCATCGGACAATTTTTAAATCTTTTGAAATAATAAATTTAAATGTTTATAAAATAAAAATAAAAAAATGCATGTTTAGAAAATTCAAAATTCAGTACGTGCATTTTTTTAAATTTCATTATTTTAATTATTTAATTTTTTTACATGTAATTCAAAAATTGTCGTATGCCTGCTACATTTATACTCATATCTTTTGATATTATTTTATATGAATTAATATTCAAACAAACGTATTATGAATAAAAATATTTTGTCGTCTCTAATTCGAAAAAATAACGACAGGATTTATAATTTTCAAATAGTCTCTTGTTTATCAATTTGAATAATTAAATCATATAGTTGCATCGTCATTAATTATACCGGGTAAGACTCTGAGGTCTGAATAAAAAAATATCAGTATTTAGAAAGTATTGAGAGATTGAAAAAATTATTTTTCTAGTGCAATACAAAAATTTTTTTGAATACACGCTTATTCTTCATGAGTCTTCCAAGTTATTACTTAATTTACTAATGACATTTTGATTAGTCTTTGATAATTAAAACATGATGTATAGTCAAAACTAGTTACCAGTAATTTTTATGACCGAATGATAAATAGAGAATGTAAAATATGATTAAATTGTAATGTCTTACCAATAGAAACTAATCACCCTGTTTACAAATGATTTTAATATAAATGGTTGAGTTGATGGGAAACCCGAAACCGTAATGTCATTTACTTCAATTTATAATAGCATTTTAGTCAACAAAGTTATAACAATGAGTTACTAGAGTTATAAATTTTGCATTCAAACAAATTAATTTGAATGCCAATCAACAAACATGTCTGCAGAGTTGAAATAATTTGCTTAAAATATTTGTCATATGACAAAATTATTAAATTTATGTGTACAATTATTAAGACCTTTTCGATTTTGACACAGAGATATTTTTTAAATATTTTTAAGCTATATGTATTATTTTGGTAAAATGGAACAATTCTATAGAAAAGCTATAAAAAATTGAGGCCCATGGCTCGAAGCTTAGAGAAAAAATTTTTTTCATACACTTTTGTGTGCTAGTATTCTTCAGAAGACTTGTCTGATACTCTCGAGGCTTCGAAGCATCCAACGGACGCCTTAATTTTTGTCAAGATCGCTATCAAAGAAATTCTATAGAATTTCTAAAGATAATCTAAGCTCGGCTCTCTGAGTTCGAAAACGGGAAGTTTTGGGGTTTTCTCGCAGTCAACCCTTTTCTAGATTCTTTTAAATATATGATATTCAACTACTTGCATCTTTTAAACAGTGCAGATGAATATATCAGGTCTCGGGCAATCCCATATCCGTCTAACTCAAATTCAAATCAAATTTACCAGATTAAATTCAAAGGACGATGACGAGACGAATCTCATGAGCCATGACCAAAAGACCTCGCACTTTGCGTGTAAAAAATTCTTTCTCCTCCACTGGGATTCGAACCCACGCCTGGCTAGTGATCAAGAGAACCGCAATTTCATTCTCAGCGGCCTACACGCTGCCATCTATTATTTTAAATCCAAACTTCATTACTATTCGCCTGTAATGGTAAGAGTTTCATTCTTCGGAATTTTGGTCATCTGGAAAATAAGTTCTACTCCTACACAGAACCACCAGACCTAGTTCCCTAAAATTTTATAGCAGCGTTACAGTCAAGTTTACTAAAAAATAATGCGTTCGTAAATAACACCAATCACACACATATATAAGTGCGTATATATACTGATAATAAATATTGTTCTTTTTTTCAATAATTATCTAAATATATATTTTCATATAAATAATTCCACACGGAATTAAAAAAAAAATGTTTACAATACCCCAAACAATTACTGACTTATATTCAAATTGTGGGTAATTTAGCATTTATATTTATCCGAATTGAAAACCATATGAAGGTTAGTTCATTACTCAACAACAGTATTTATTTATCTACTTACATATTATAAAGTTTACTTTATTTCTATTAATGATCATATTTATTTCCACTTATAATATTCTTTTTCTTTTTTTTTAGATCAAGTATTGAGATAAAAATAAACAAACGTTTGTTTATTTATAACTGAAAAGTACTATTGCGTAAAAAGGGTAAAACGGTTTTAAAAAGTACTGTAAGGTGATGTTTGACAAGAATTTTAATTTCACTAAAAATTAATTCGAATAATTTAAAAAAACAAAAATGCTTAAAGGAAAATTAATTTTCTCATTTTACAGATAAATAGAAATAAAAAAATTTCGAAAATTAAATTTATGTCAGAAGAATGACGAAAAATAATATAATGAATAAATTAACCCGGAATTACGATCAAACAAACACATGCGAGCTTTCATCTCAAAGAATTTTACGATCTAAAAATCAAGTAAATTCAAACAAAAGTAACGAGCCTATAAAAAATGGTTTTGTACCTCGAATATCCCCTAGAAGAAAGAAACCATTTGAACCGACATTACTTCCCGCTTCGAAAAAAAATCAAGATCCGAATATAAATTCGTCATCAACAGAGACAACGACCGATTCAATGAGTACGATTTGTAAAGAAAAATTTCTAGATAAACTAGATCTCCATGTGAAGCCAAAAGACACATTGACGGAATCAATAACTTGTGAACTCTGCGATAAAAAATTTTTGAATGAAAATAAATTACGTTACCACGTACTTCGTGTGCATAAAATAGTAAATTACAAGGTGCCAATAATTAAAATAAGCCACGGTTCAAAAACAAATTCAAATTTAAAAGCAACGGCGCGATTAATAAGAAAGAGAATTCGACGTTTTGTATTTATACGTAAATACTGCGATCTTGGTAATTTGCAGTTTGGCAAATTTCACAATCGTTTTGTTACAAAAGCTACCGAAGAACGTAAAAAACGCAGGAAAGTATTCCGACAGCAGATTGAACAAAATTCGGATAATACATTGAATAGTAATAGTTGTAAAGATATGAATGAGATTGATGACAGAAGCAACTTACAATTACCAACATCGACTGTTGAGATCGACGAGGGGTCAAAGGATAATTTAAATGATAACCCAATATCATCAACATCTGAAAATGGTGAATATACATCGCAAAAAAATCACTTTATCAATAAATTTAAAGAGTTTGTGCTAACAAATGGAGACATAATTAATTTATCTGCTATCAATAATCTCGAAAATAAGTCTACAGACTCTGATGACGCACTACCGACTTCATCTAGAAGTAATTTGTCCAACGAATCGCGTAACGATAAACTAACAGAGAGACAAAATACAGATACCGGTAAATATACGGGGTTAAAAAAATCAAAGGACACGAAGTCATCAGCAGTTTCAACTTCTCCAGATCCTGTTGTACGTAAAGTTTATCCGGGAAAGAAAAAATCAAAAGATCCTGTTGTTTATAGTTTGTCATTCCCAAAAGAAACTCAAATGGACCAAAAATACTGCAGCTCTTGCACTGGAGTAATGAAACTAATGATAGAAAACTACAAGCTATCGGATGAACCAGGCGCAGATAGAATAGATTGTAAGTTTTGCTGTCATAAATTTAGGTCAGTTAAGAAACTTAATCGTCACGTTGCGCTCTTTCATTTAAATTGTAACTGCATACGAGTACCAAACTTTTGGGACAACTCGGTGTCCGTTGATACGAAACAACTTGATTTGACTGGAGATACAGCTATGACTTATCACTGTCAGATTTGCTCTGCAGACTACAAAGATTATAAAAAATTTAATTTCCATCGTTTTTATGTTCACGAAATGGAGTCATTGTCAGAAGAGTTGCCCGATGGTACACCAAAGTATCTTAAAGATGTAAAAAATAATTTTATGGTCGGACCATGGGTATCTAGTGCTTCTAAGACAAATTACTTTGGTAAAAAAATAAATAACGATGATTACGAGGACTATGAGTACGATAATGATCTTGAAGTTGATTTGTTTCCGACAGTATGCCACAAATGCAATGAAATATTTTTTAATAACTGCAAATATGTTCGTCATGTAAATAATTGCTACAGTGATTTTCACTTTAAGCCGGTGAAGCCACTTACTCAGTACCCTGTAACAACTAAATCTCTTAATTTTGAAGAGCCTAGAGAGTCTAGTCTTAAACTTGAAACAGACGGAAATCTCAACTGCGGAATAAAATCAAATATAAAATTACAATTTTTAAAAAATGTCCGTTCGAAAACGAGAAATCCGCGTAATTATGCAAGTAATTACGACCAATTGCGTAAGACCTGTCGTAAATGTAATAAGGAATTTAATTCAGTTAAAGAAATAAATAATCATTATTTTGTAGAGCATGCGAGCAAAGATAATGTCAATGGTAATAATAAAGATTCATTGTCTAAAAATAAGGATAGTAATGACAAGTGCGAGGATACAGATGATAATATTGATGAAAATACTATCACTTATGACAATTATAAAAGTGAATCATGGTATGGGCATAAAGTAATTCATAAGTGGCAATGTTTACACTGCAAATTGTCGTTTAAAATATTTCGCGCCTACAGCAACCATTTATTTTTTGAGCATAATGATGAATCGTTGGTACACATTTGCGAGAACTGCGATGAAATTATATCGTCTATTGATAAAGTCAATAGACATATATGTGTTAATGTCAATTCTTGGAGTTGTAAACTGTGCGAAGAAAATTTTGCAACAAGTATGGAGTTCCGGGATCATAATACGACAAAACACTTCGAAGTTGCTGAGCCAAACCTTTGTTTGGGCTGTGGTAAAAAATTTTTGACCCATTACATGGTACTGAGACACTGGAAGAAAAATACCTGCGCTTCAGAACGTGTTATTGAGGATTTAATCAGCTCGTATCAGACTAAAGATCCTGAGGGTGTTGAGCTCTGTAATGAGAAAGAGAAAAACGAAGACAAAGACATCGATGATTACATTATTAGTATTGTGGATAATATTACAATGGATTCGGAGGAGGAACGGAAAAGAGTTGAAGACAAAACTCTTGATGATACAGGAAATCTTTCAGAAATTCTACAGGCTGTTGATCAGAATGCAGAAGAAAGAACGACAGAGGCGGCGATTAAATCGAAAGAAAGTGCAACTTCATTTGAGGCAGATGTGGAAAAAATAATAAAAGTATTAGAGGAAAAAGAGGAAGAGACTGCTGGTGATAAAGTGGAGGAGACGAAAAAGCAAGTACAAGACACAGACGATGAAACAGTTAAAGAATCAATTGAAGAAGTAATAAATGATGATACTGCTGATGAACAAACTTTTGATGATGCTCCGATGGACGAGGAATCTATTGGAGAGACGAATGATGACGAGTCAGATGACAATTCTGAAGATGATGATAATGGCGACGATGAAGATTTTGATGATGAAGAGCTCGATGACGAAGAGCTAGATGATGAGGAGTTTGATGAAGAAGAGTCAATAGATACTTTTGAAATTAGTGATGAATTAAAAGCATTAAATCAAGATAATTATAATAAACTGATAGACATAAATGAGAAATGCAACAAAGTTGTTAATTTAAATGAAGACACTTATGACGAATTAGAGGGAATAAAAAATTATGTGTTGAAAAACGAACAAAATCCCAGTGATGGCTGTCGTAAGTCTGATGTGTCAGGTAATTTAAATAAGCGGAAAAGAACCAGTGAGGTTACCAACGATGGTGTTGAGTCTTTGGTGGATAAGAAGAAGAAATTAACAAAAATTAATGACAATTTAAATGGCCAAGAGAAAACGAAAAGTATAAATAATTCAATAAATTCATCTGATAAAATATCCGCTTCATCCTTTCGTTGTAGTATGTGTAAATTACAATTTTTATCAATGGTATTATTAAACAATCACTTCAATCGGGCGCATGTGTCTGCTGTTGAAACATGTCAGCTTTGTGACAAAATGTACATCACAGGTAATCTTATAAAGCACATGGTTAAGGATCATTTTATAAGTTATACTATAATAGTTGAGAAAGTGATTAAAAATGAAATAAGTATTGAAAGAGATACCAGAGACTTTATAGGGATTATTGGGAAAATGCAACTCTTAGCACTTTGTAAATATCAAGAGCCGCCACAAGCCAGCAGTGACGAGTCTGTCGATTGTTCAGACTGTCCATTGACATTTGAAAATGCTGATAAATATCGCATACACTATGTCGAGGTGCACGATAAATTTTGTGCACTTTGTCTCACTAAACATCGTAACGGACACTTTGCGTCGAGGCACAAAATAAAATTTCATGGCTCGATTGCTCGCTACGTTTGGTTTGCAAGTAAAGTAATAAACGCTATTGGTGATACTGATACTTTTAAAGAAGCTGTTGGATTGAAACCTAGACGAAAAAATAAAACTGATAAACAGGAAGAAAATAATTTTACACTCAGAGATAAAATATTAGATGTTTTACATAAATCAAAACCAGCTTTAGATAAACTTAATTCGGAAATTCAGTCGACTATACAAAATAATAAAACTAAAAATGATCCCCAGTATTCTTGTCAATTAACAGAAAACAATTCACCGATAAAATCTAATCCATCGGCATCTGCAGTAATAAATCAAAATTATACAGAATGTGGGAGTCATAAATTTTCTATGGTAAATGAAACTAATATGGCAAATAAGGACACAGATAAATCAACACTATCAAGTGAAGTTTCAACTCAAGACAATGGAGAAAAATTAATAATAATACAGTGTCCCAATGTAATATTAAAAAAAGAAAATAATGATAATAGTACGAGTGATTGTAATGAGGAAGACGATTCTGCGGATCATAAACTTGTAATTGTAGTCACGGAAAGCGATCTTGAAAAGTATAAAAATAATTTACGAGAATTAGCTAAACAATTTGATAATTTGTCACACATATTTTCCACGGATGAAATCACTCAGTTGTTGGCGGCACATTTAAAAGATAAATAAATTTTTTAAATGTTAATTTATCTGATAATAGATGAAATTTAATAATTGTGTTTATTTCAAGATACTTACTTTATTTTATTGAATATAAAATATTTTAATGCTCTTGATAATTGTATGGAAATCTCATCGATGCAATTTTTATCATTATTTTTAGTAGTAAGTATTGTCTAAGTGAATATTTTGTATAGATAAATTCTAAATAAAGATAGTTATTATAATAAATGTATTATTAAATATTTGAAAGTTCAATTATTGATGCTGGTTTATGTATATTGTGTTGGAAAAAATGTTTGCATTAAAAATAAAATAAATACATGTATGTGTTCACTCACCACTGGAAAATGTAGAAAAAGATTTGATACTTTCTGAAAAAAAAATAAATAAAAATGAATTTTTATACTAAAATAACTAAGTATTTTTTTACAACTATCGAGTAAATAACCCAACTCCCAGCTCTTCAAAACTGGCATTCTAAAAAAATTTTTTTTAAGTTTGTCACGAAGACAAAATTTTTTTTTTTTTATAGACCCTTAATTCATTAAATTTTATTTTGATGCTTATAATTTTTAATAAAATAAATGATACTGAAATTAGCCAAGGTCTTATAATTTTCGAATTTTTTGAAAACGATAAATTTAAAAAAAAAAATATTTAAAAAAATTGCACTTATAGTTTTTTTAATTTTCTACATGTGTATATTTTTATTTTTTTTTTTTTTAATTAAATTCGATGAAAAAAAAATTTGAAAATTGACGTCAGTTGATTTCAGTATGATCCCAAAGTTTAAAGACAATTAGCAATTCTTAGTTTTTTTTTGTAACAAATCATTTACAAGAAAAACAAAAAACTAAAAATATGCAAACAAAAAATTAAAAAAGCTATAAGTGAAATTTTTTTTTTTTAATTTATCGTTTTGAAAAAGATCCAGAAATTATTAAACCTCGGCTAATTTCAGTATTATTTGATAAATTATTTGCCTTCAAATTATTTTGATAATAAAATGATACTGAAGTTAGCTGACATCTAAAAGTTTTTGGATTTTTTTTTAAACGGTAAATTATAAAAAAAATAATATTTGAAAAAATTGCATCTGTAGTTTTTTAAATTTCCTACTTGTGCATATTTTTAGTTTTTTTTTCTTGTAAATTATTGATTTAAAAAAAATTCAAAAATTATTAACTGTCTGCGAACTTTAGGATCATCTTAATAAAATATATGCGACTGTAATTGGGTACTTTTCTTAGATGCTAAATATTTAAATTACCTTCAGATTGTGCAGAAAAAAATGATCTTCAGGAACGTGCATTTCTGTAACTTTATAACACAAAATTACCACTCACTTCACTACACTATAACCCGCACTAAATAATTAAACACTTGAACGCGTAAAAATACGAAATAGACCAACACTAATTGCATTTTATCAAATAATTATAAACACTAAAACGTTTAAGATCATTTCTGACCAATTCTTCATAAAACACAGTCATAAATTAATACGAATTTACGAGTTTGAATGTCAATGTCCAAAGGCTTTAATCTCAATTAACATCATTGTCATCTGATAATTTATACACGTAGAAATTTCATTATTATTTTTACAAAGAATGATAAAATTTTTTATCATAATTTAATTTGAATAATAATTTAATCATCATAAGAACAATAATTATCACTTAATACTGAAGTTACCTGTAACCGTGAGTTCAAGTTCGAACTAAATAAAAACAGCCGCAAGAGTGCGCTTTTTGTTCCCGTGAAGATCACGTCATTGGTTGTTTTAAACCCGCGCGCTTTTTATTATGAGTGTGAATGTAGCAGACATCAGACAATTTATAAATTTAAAATAAATAAATGAATTTAATAAAATAATGAAATTTTGAAAAAATTACTACTTTCACTAATTTTCATTGATTTAAGTAGACATTTTTTAATTTTCATTCTTCTTACGTTTTATTTATTTATTCGCAAATTTGAAAAATTGCTACTTGTCAGTTACATTCAGGGTGTATTGCACGACTCTTAATGCGAAGCATTAGAGAGTGCTTTACGATCGAAAAATTCAGTTTGCCACTTTTTTGCGACTGTTTATCCTGTTTTTTGAAAATGCGATGCTAGCAGCTGTAGCATAGCGCATTTCGGAATGTACCTTTATTAATTATTCTCATTACTTGTACAATAAATTTTAATTAAATAGTTGAAAAATAAATTATAAGAAATTTAAAAAAACTAAAAATCGTATGTCAAAATAAAATGGCAGCAGAATATGGTAGAAAAATAATTAAAAAATTAAAAAAAAAACACGTAAGTGTTTGAACAAACCTTGGTGGAGAAATAATATGCAGAAGGGTGTCCTAATACACTTGGAGATTTAATTTAAATTGCTCCAAGTGTATTTCAGCTAAACAAACGTCACTTAACTGCTATTTCCCACCAGACGATGCCAGATGATTTTGCTCAGGAACTTGGAAGGTATCAGCATCAGCCATCAGCAACACTTTACACTAGCACTGAACACTGAACACTCAATTACACTAGACACTTTACAATATCACTGAACTCTGACACTTAACTACACCACAGACACTGCACAATTTAAATTTTACAAACACCGCACAATTTAATTAAACAATACCTATGAGCAACAAATTTTATGAATAATTACACGACGCCACTGTAATACTGTGTTTCAATTCAAACGTAAAGAACAAAGAAGGATCTGGGCTACTACTGAAGTTGTCGATGATACTGACTGCCGCTATTGGACCGCTAGTTGATACACAGCTATCGATATTGCGATGCATCGACTCCCCCCACTTCAGCAAAAATTAGTACGTTGAATACAGTGACGCGCAGTGGCGCCAACTTGGTGCGAAATTTCAAAATCGAAATTTAATAATTTTATTAAAATTTATTTGTGTCAATAATTATATTAATTATTCTTATTACTTGCGCGGTAAATTTAGATATTCTAAAGGGTGCCATCTTTTTGTCCTAACAACAAGTTCTTTCGAGTCGAAAAATATTTCGATTAAATATTATTCCCGGTATAGTTAAGAGTCAAATGATGTTAATAACGACTGTATTTATTTCTAGTAGATGTTTGAGACAGATTTGTAATCAGTCAGTTGTATTTAATGTTGTTTCCTTTAAATACTGATGGCTGATAATAGCAGTACGATAAGGTGACTTAGTAATGTAAAAAGATTTCCAATTATGAACAGTTGTACATCGAACTGATGTCATTTATTTGCATACAGTGATTAAGTCGGATATAAAATGTTACATTCGTATTTGTTGCTATCATGAACAATAGTCTTTAATCAATTAAAACAACGATAATTTGATGCATTAGTATTTTATACTCTTTTTAAAATGAGTCAAATTGATTGAAAGCAATTTACTTATAATGCCAGTTGAATTTTTGTCTAGCCTTATTTAAGTTAACAATAATTTCGAGTCAGCGATTGTATGTTGCCAACAAACTTGGCAGCATCGAAAGTTGTAGCAAGTAGAAGTTTATTCTCGTGCGATTCTGTGGTAGCAGTATATAATACCAAATAAACTGTATACTAGAGTATATAGTGGTACCAACTTTAATAATTTTTATATCTCTGAAGATAAAGTAGATCTTGAATGGTAACTCTAAGGGTAAGGTTTATTTCCCCGAAGACTATACCCTGATAGCCAAGTTGACGAGAAACTGACGAGAAACTTGCAGCCGCAACCCTGATAGCCAAGTTGGCCGCAACTTATCGACAACCTACTGCCGCAACCTGTCGTCAAGTTGGCCGCAAAAGTTGGTATTTCCATAAGTTGACGGCAACTTTCCAAGAAACTTGTCGACAACTTTCAGCTCGTGTAACTGTTGCCGACAAGTTGTCTACAAGTTGCTCAGAAACTTGGTGACAGATTGCGGCAGTAGGTTGATGACAAGTTTCTGAGCAACTTGTAGCCAACTTGTCGGCAACAGTACACAAGCCGAAAATTGTCGACAAGTTTCTCGGAAAGTTGGTCACAACTCATGTACACCAACTTTTTGTTCAGAAACTCTGGCTATCTGGGAACTGGACACTAAGTTGACCGCCAACAGTTGGTACCTCCAATAGTTGATAGACAATTTCTAAGAAAGTTGGTGGCAAAAGTTGGAAATTCAATAAGTTGACGATCACTTTCTGAGAAAGTTGACGGTAAGTTTGCTTTCAATTTTCTCAGAAACTTGCATTCCAGTTGCGGCTTCATACTGGCGCCAACTTTCTGAGAAAGTTGGCGGTAACTTGTAGCCAAAAGTTGCAAAAGCTGAAGTTGTAGATAACTTGTCGTCAAGTTGGTCGGAAACTAATGAATGACCAACTTTTTCACGATCAACTCGTGTTATCAGGGATTATAAAATCACGAATGAAATTATTATCGACATAGAAGAATATTAATAAAGTTTCAATATCGACAGATAGATGGCAGTTTGGATGCAATAAATGAACATTGTGGAAATTTATTGGAATAAGCGTTCATATCAAGAACAGCTATGAGTATGATGTAGTATAACCTTGACAGACTGAAGTGGGGAGATACCGGTCATAATTTGAAATCTCGATAGCAATTTAAAAGTAATATATGAATAAATTGTAGTCTAGTTGATTTTTTTTCAGAACGCCGATGAAAAATAAGACCAGGAATAAGGCTCCTAGGGCCCATAGAATTTGTTGAGAGAGTATTCTGGTTTAAAAATTTAAAACAATCTATTAACTTTTTTTTGTATATTTTTTAAGTTTAGATTCTCAAAAATATGCCCTTAAGCGAATTTTTAAAAATTCGAATTATTTTCGGAGATACATAGGATTTTGTGACGCGGCATCTAAGCCGGCCAAGTGCAGTAAATCGCACATTGATCGGTAGCTGTTGCCGAACGACTTGGAGACTCGTTCTTTTCAAGAAGAAGGCCCAATATATGGACCTGGGATCGCCAATTGATCCCAAGTGAGTACGCTGCTTAAAAAATCCGATAGATTCTTATAGCTGTATGTATAAGACCCTATACTTAACTATAGCATTTCTCATATAACTCATTAATTCTGATAAAATCTCTATAGGAACGGATGACAATTTATTGGATTCTATGAGATTTTCTAAGAGGGTATTGAATATTATCTGAGTTATTTTTCTGAAATTGTTTCTCAAATTTCAAACGCGTTTTTCGCAATTGCCATATGATTATTAATAGCACTATCCAAGTGTCCGTTTGCTATAAAACGGGAAGCCTGAACTGCTGTGGTGAATATTACATACTTCTGTAACTATAACTTAGAGATGTATTGCTATACCAAGCCTATATATGTTGAAAAAAAGCATGGCCTTCGAGTATGTTGTCATATAATCAGTAATTGCACTATCTGAGTGCCGGTTTACTCTTAAACAGGTAGTCTAAACTGCAGCAATAAATAGTGGAAAATTATGTGTCTATTTTTCAGAGAAACATGATGGGAAATAGTCCAAATATATATAATAATGGCCTAGCCTAGTAGCACATTGCCATATAATTATTAATAGGACTATCCAAGTGCCCGTTAACCATAAAACGGGAAGTCTAAACTACTGCGGTATAAAGTGAAAAATTCTGTGACGATTTCTTAGAAATGTATGGCTTATCAGGCTTATACATGTTAAAAAAAGGCCTAGCCTTAGTGTATGTTGCCATATAATCAGTAATCAATCCATCCCAGGGTCGGTTTACTACAAGACTAGTACACTAAATTGCTGCGGTAAATAGTCGAAATTTCTGTGACGATTTCTTAAATATGTTATTGACTAGATCAAAAGTTATTCCAGATCAGAGAGAATCGTCGACAGGATCTGCATTTTAGCCCAAATATCATCTCAGCTAGATTGGTCCGGAATGTCAGGAGAGCGTAAGGTGAAATCGATCATGAATAACTAAAAATTGTAGGAAAAAGAGTCAGCTACAAGATATGTGGACGGAACAAGTGAGAAATTGAGTAGATCGAAACTTATTTCAGTTTGAAAGTGATGGTCTGAAGAAGCTGAATTTTAGGCCAAACGTCATCTCAGCTACATTGATCCCAAATGTCAGGACAGCGTGAGGTAAAATCGATCATGAATAACTCAAAATTGTAGGAAAAAGTGTCAGCTACAAGATAAGAGGACGGAACAACTGAGATATTGAGTAGATCGAATGTTATTCCAGTTTAAAGCCGATCGTCTGCAGGATCTGCATTTTAGCCAAAATATCGTTTCAGCTACATTGGTCACCAATGTCGGGACAGTGTGCGAAAAAATCAATCATGAATGAATGAGAATTGTAGGGAAAAGTGTCAGCTACAAGATAGGCGGACGGAACAAGTGAGATTTTGAGTAGATCAAAAGTTATGCCAGTTTACAGGTGATCTTTTGAAGAAGCTGCATTTTAGCCCAAATATCATTTCAGCTACATTGGTTACCAATGTTGGAACAGTGTGCAAAAAAATCAAACATGAATAGATGAGAATTGTAGGGAAAAGTGTCAGCTACAAGATAGGCGGACAGAACAAGTGAGATTTTGAGTAGATCGAAAGTTATTTCAGTTTAAAGGTGATCTTTTGAAGAAGCTGCATTTTAGCCCAAATATCATTTCAGCTACATTGGTTACCAATGTTGGAACAGTGTGCGAAAAAATCAAACATGAATAGATGAGAATTGTAGGGGAAAGTGTCAGCTACAAGATAGGCGGACAGAACAAGTGAGATTTTGAGTAGATCGAAAGTTATTTCAGTTTAAAGGTGATCTTTTGAAGAAGCTGCATTTTAGCCAGAATATCATTTCAGCTACATTGGTCACCAATGTTGGGACAGTGTGCAAAAAAATCAATCATGAATAGATGAGAATTGTAGGCAACAGTGTCAGCTACAAGATAGGCGGACAGAACAAGTGAGATTTTGAGTAGATCGAAAGTTATGCCAGTTTACAGGTGATCGTCTACAGGAGCTGCATTTCAGCCCAAATATCATTTCAACTACATTGGTCACCAATGTCGGGACAGTCTGCGAAAAAATCAATCATGAATAGATGAGAATTGTAGGGAAAAGTGTCAGCTACAAGATAGGCGGACGGAACAAGTGAGATTTTGAGTAGATCGAAAGTTATGCCAGATTACAGGTGATCTTTTGAAGAAGCTGCATTTTAGCCCAACTATCATTTCAGCTACATTGGTCACCAATGTCGGAACAGTGTGCGAAAGAATCAATCATGGATAGATGAGAATTGTAGGGAAACGTGTCAGCTACAAGATCGGCGGACAGAACAAGTGAGATTTTGAGTAGATCGGAAGTTATGCCAGTTTACACGTAATCTTTTGAAGAAGCTGCATTTTAGCCCTAATATGGTTCAGCTACATTGGTCACCAATGTCGGGACAGTCTGCGAAAAAATCAATCATGAATTGATGAGAATTGTAGGGAAAAGTGTCAGCTACAAGATAGGCGGACAGAACAAGTGAGATTTTGAGTAGATCGGAAGTTATGCCAGTTTACACGTAATCTATTGAAGAAGCTGCATTTTAGCCCTAATATGGTTCAGCTACATTGGTCACCAATGTCGGGACAGTGTGCGAAAAAATCAATCATGAATAGATGAGAATTGTAGGAAAAAGTGTCAGCTACAAGATAGGTGGACGGAACAAGTGAGATTTTGAGTAGATAAAAAGTTATGCCAGTTTACAGGTGATCTTTTGAAGAAGCTGCATTTTAGCCCAAATATCATTTCAGCTACATTGGTTACCAATGTTGGAACAGTGTGCAAAAAAATCAAACATGAATAGATGAGAATTGTAGGGAAAAGTGTCAGCTACAAGATAGGCGGACAGAACAAGTGAGATTTTGAGTAGATCGAAAGTTATTTCAGTTTAAAGGTGATCTTTTGAAGAAGCTGCATTTTAGCCCAAATATCATTTCAACTTTATTGGTCACCAATGTCGGGACAGTGTGCGAAAAAATCAATAATGAATAGATAAGAATTGTAGGGAAAAGTGTCAGCTACAAGATAGGCGGAAAGAACAAGCGAGAGTTTGAGTAGATTGGAAGTTATTTCAGTTTAAAGGTGATCTTTTGAAGAAGCTGCATTTCAGCCCAAACATCATTTCAGCTACATTGGTCACCAATGTTGGGACAGTGTGCGAAAAACTCAATCATGAATAGATGAGAATTGTAGGGAAAAGTGTAAGCTACAAGATAGGTGGACAGAACAAGTGAGATTTTGAGTAGATCGAAAGTTATGCCAGTTTACAGGTGATCTTTTGAAGAAGCTGCATTTCAGCCCAAATATGGTTCAGCTACATTGGTCACCAATGTCGGGACAGTCTGCGAAAAACTCAATCATGAATAGATGAGAATTGTAGTGAAAAGTGTCAGCTACAAGATAGGCGGACAGAACAAGTAAGATTTTGAGTAGATCGAAAGTTATGCCAGTTTACAGGTAATCTTTTGAAGAAGCTGCATTTTAGCCCAACTATCATTTCAGCTACATTGGTCACCAATGTCGGGACAGTGTGCGAAAGAATCAATCATGAATAGATGAGAATTGTAGGGAAACGTGTCAGCTACAAGATCGGCGGACAGAACAAGTGAGATTTTGAGTAGATCGGAAGTTATTTCAGTTCAAAGGTGATCTTTTGAAGAAGCTGCATTTTAGCCCAAATATCATTTCAGCTACATTGGTCACCAATGTTGGGACAGTGTGCGAAAAAATCAATCATGAATAGATAAGAATTGTGTAGGAAAGTGTCAGCTACAAGATAGGCGGACAGAACAAGTGAGATTTTGAGTAGATCGAAAGTTATGCCAGTTTAAAGGTGATCTTTTGAAGAAGCTGCATCTTAGCCCAAATATCATTTCAGCAACATTGGTCACCAATGTTGGGACAGTGTGCGAAAAAATCAATCATGAATAGATGAGAATTGAAGGGGAAAGTGTCAGCTACAAGATAGGCGGACAGAACAAGTGAGATTTTGAGTAGATCGAAAGTTATGCCAGTTTAAAGGTGATCTTTTGAAGAAGCTGCATTTTAGCCCAAATGTGGTTTCAGCTACATTGGTCACCAATGTCGGGACAGTGTGCGAAAAAATCAATTATGAATAGATGAGAATTGTAGGAAAAAGTGTCAGCTACAAGATAGGCGGACGGAACAAGTGAGATTTTGAGTAAATCAAAAGTTATGCCAGTTTACAGGTGATCTTTTGAAGAAGCTGCATTTTAGCCCAAATGTGGTTTCAGCTACATTGGTCACCAATGTCGGGACAGTGTGCGAAAAAATCAATTATGAATAGATGAGAATTGTAGGAAAAAGTGTCAGCTACAAGATAGGCGGACGGAACAAGTGAGATTTTGAGTAAATCAAAAGTTATGCCAGTTTACAGGTAATCTTTTGAAGAAGCTGCATTCTAGCCCAAATATCGTTTCAGTTACATTGGTCACCAATGTCGGGACAGTGTGCGAAAAAATCAATCATTAATGAATGAGAATTGTAGGGAAAAGTGTCAGCTACAAGATAGGCGGACAGAACAAGTGAGATTTTGAGTAGATCGAAAGTTATTTCAGTTTAAAGGTGATCTTTTGAAGAAGCTGCATTTTAGCCCAAATATCATTTCAACTTTATTGGTCACCAATGTCGGGACAGTGTGCGAAAAAATCAATAATGAATAGATAAGAATTGTAGGGAAAAGTGTCAGCTACAAGATAGGCGGAAAGAACAAGCGAGAGTTTGAGTAGATTGAAAGTTATTTCAGTTTAAAGGTGATCTTTTGAAGAAGCTGCATTTCAGCCCAAACATCATTTCAGCTACATTGGTCACCAATGTTGGGACAGTGTGCGAAAAACTCAATCATGAATAGATGAGAATTGTAGGGAAAAGTGTAAGCTACAAGATAGGTGGACAGAACAAGTGAGATTTTGAGTAGATCGAAAGTTATGCCAGTTTACAGGTGATCTTTTGAAGAAGCTGCATTTCAGCCCAAATATGGTTCAGCTACATTGGTCACCAATGTCGGGACAGTCTGCGAAAAACTCAATCATGAATAGATGAGAATTGTAGTGAAAAGTGTCAGCTACAAGATAGGCGGACAGAACAAGTAAGATTTTGAGTAGATCGAAAGTTATGCCAGTTTACAGGTAATCTTTTGAAGAAGCTGCATTTTAGCCCAACTATCATTTCAGCTACATTGGTCACCAATGTCGGGACAGTGTGCGAAAGAATCAATCATGAATAGATGAGAATTGTAGGGAAACGTGTCAGCTACAAGATCGGCGGACAGAACAAGTGAGATTTTGAGTAGATCGGAAGTTATTTCAGTTCAAAGGTGATCTTTTGAAGAAGCTGCATTTTAGCCCAAATATCATTTCAGCTACATTGGTCACCAATGTTGGGACAGTGTGCGAAAAAATCAATCATGAATAGATGAGAATTGTGTAGGAAAGTGTCAGCTACAAGATAGGCGGACAGAACAAGTGAGATTTTGAGTAGATCGAAAGTTATGCCAGTTTAAAGGTGATCTTTCGAAGAAGCTGCATCTTAGCCCAAATATCATTTCAGCAACATTGGTCACCAATGTTGGGACAGTGTGCGAAAAAATCAATCATGAATAGATGAGAATTGTAGGGGAAAGTGTCAGCTACAAGATAGGCGGACAGAACAAGTGAGATTTTGAGTAGATCGAAAGTTATGCCAGTTTAAAGGTGATCTTTTGAAGAAGCTGCATTTTAGCCCAAATGTGGTTTCAGCTACATTGGTCACCAATGTCGGGACAGTGTGCGAAAAAATCAATCATGAATAGATGAGAATTGTAGGAAAAAGTGTCAGCTACAAGATAGGCGGACGGAACAAGTGAGATTTTGAGTAAATCAAAAGTTATGCCAGTTTACAGGTGATCTTTTGAAGAAGCTGCATTTTAGCCCAAATATCATTTCAGCTACATTGGTTACCAATGTTGGAACAGTGTGCGAAAAAATCAAACATGAATAGATGAGAATTGTAGCGAAAAGTGTCAGCTACAAGATAGGCGGACGGAACAAGTGAGATTTTGAGTAGATCGAAAGTTATGCCAGTTTACAGGTAATCTTTTGAAGAAGCTGCATTTTAGCCCAAATATCGTTTCAGTTACATTGGTCACCAATGTCGGGACAGTGTGCGAAAAAATCAATCATTAATGAATGAAAATTGTAGGGAAAAGTGTCGGCTACAAGATAGGCGGACGGAACAAGTGAGATTTTGAGTAGATCGAAAGTTATGCCAGATTACAGGTGATCTTTTGAAGAAGCTGCATTTTAGCCCAACTATCATTTCAGCTACATTGGTCACCAATGTCGGGACAGTGTGCGAAATAATCAATCATGAATAGATGAGAATTGTAGGGAAACGTGTCAGCTACAAGATAGGCGGACAGAACAAGTGAGATTTTGAGTAGATCGGAAGTTATGCCAGTTTACACGTTATCTTTTGAAGAAGCTGCATTTTAGCTCAAATATGGTTCAGCTACATTGGTCACCAATGTCGGGACAGTGTGCGAAAAAATCAATCATGAATAGATGGAAATTGTAGGAAAAAGTGTCAGCTACAAGATAGGCGGACGGAACAAGTGAGATTTTGAGTAGATCAAAAGTTATGCCAGTTTACAGGTGATCTTTTGAAGAAGCTGCATTTTAGCCCAAATATCATTTCAGCTACATTGGTTACCAATGTTGGAACAGTGTGCGAAAAAATCAAACATGAATAGATGAGAATTGTAGGGAAAAGTGTCAGCTACAAGATAGGCGGACAGAACAAGTGAGATTTTGAGTAGATCGAAAGTTATTTCAGTTTAAAGGTGATCTTTTGAAGAAGCTGCATTTTAGCCCAAATATCATTTCAGCTACATTGGTTACCAATGTTGGAACAGTGTGCGAAAAAATCAAACATGAATAGATGAGAATTGTAGGGGAAAGTGTCAGCTACAAGATAGGCGGACAGAACAAGTGAGATTTTGAGTAGATCGAAAGTTATTTCAGTTTAAAGGTGATCTTTTGAAGAAGCTGCATTTTAGCCCAAATATCATTTCAGCTACATTGGTCACCAATGTTGGGACAGTATGCAAAAAAATCAATCATGAATAGATGAGAATTGTAGGCAACAGTGTCAGCTACAAGATAGGCGGACAGAACAAGTGAGATTTTGAGTAGATCGAAAGTTATGCCAGTTTACAGGTGATCGTCTACAGGAGCTGCATTTCAGCCCAAATATCATTTCAACTACATTGGTCACCAATGTCGGGACAGTCTGCGAAAAAATCAATCATGAATAGATGAGAATTGTAGGGAAAAGTGTCAGCTACAAGATAGGCGGACGGAACAAGTGAGATTTTGAGTAGATCGAAAGTTATGCCAGATTACAGGTGATCTTTTGAAGAAGCTGCATTTTAGCCCAACTATCATTTCAGCTACATTGGTCACCAATGTCGGAACAGTGTGCGAAAGAATCAATCATGGATAGATGAGAATTGTAGGGAAACGTGTCAGCTACAAGATCGGCGGACAGAACAAGTGAGATTTTGAGTAGATCGGAAGTTATGCCAGTTTACACGTAATCTTTTGAAGAAGCTGCATTTTAGCCCTAATATGGTTCAGCTACATTGGTCACCAATGTCGGGACAGTCTGCGAAAAAATCAATCATGAATTGATGAGAATTGTAGGGAAAAGTGTCAGCTACAAGATAGGCGGACAGAACAAGTGAGATTTTGAGTAGATCGGAAGTTATGCCAGTTTACACGTAATCTATTGAAGAAGCTGCATTTTAGCCCTAATATGGTTCAGCTACATTGGTCACCAATGTCGGGACAGTCTGCGAAAAAATCAATCATGAATTGATGAGAATTGTAGGGAAACGTGTCAGCTACAAGATCGGCGGACAGAACAAGTGAGATTTTGAGTAGATCGGAAGTTATGCCAGTTTACACGTAATCTTTTGAAGAAGCTGCATTTTAGCCCTAATATGGTTCAGCTACATTGGTCACCAATGTCGGGACAGTGTGCGAAAAAATCAATCATGAATAGATGAGAATTGTAGGAAAAAGTGTCAGCTACAAGATAGGCGGACGGAACAAGTGAGATTTTGAGTAGATAAAAAGTTATGCCAGTTTACAGGTGATCTTTTGAAGAAGCTGCATTTTAGCCCAAATATCATTTCAGCTACATTGGTTACCAATGTTGGAACAGTGTGCAAAAAAATCAAACATGAATAGATGAGAATTGTAGGGAAAAGTGTCAGCTACAAGATAGGCGGACAGAACAAGTGAGATTTTGAGTAGATCGAAAGTTATTTCAGTTTAAAGGTGATCTTTTGAAGAAGCTGCATTTTAGCCCAAATATCATTTCAACTTTATTGGTCACCAATGTCGGGACAGTGTGCGAAAAAATCAATAATGAATAGATAAGAATTGTAGGGAAAAGTGTCATCTACAAGATAGGCGGAAAGAACAAGCGAGATTTTGAGTAGATTGAAAGTTATTTCAGTTTAAAGGTGATCTTTTGAAGAAGCTGCATTTCAGCCCAAACATCATTTCAGCTACATTGGTCACCAATGTTGGGACAGTGTGCGAAAAACTCAATCATGAATAGATGAGAATTGTAGGGAAAAGTGTAAGCTACAAGATAGGTGGACAGAACAAGTGAGATTTTAAGTAGATCGAAAGTTATGCCAGTTTACAGGTGATCTTTTGAAGAAGCTGCATTTCAGCCCAAATATGGTTCAGCTACATTGGTCACCAATGTCGGGACAGTCTGCGAAAAACTCAATCATGAATAGATGAGAATTGTAGTGAAAAGTGTCAGCTACAAGATAGGTGGACAGAACAAGTAAGATTTTGAGTAGATCGAAAGTTATGCCAGTTTACAGGTAATCTTTTGAAGAAGCTGCATTTTAGCCCAACTATCATTTCAGCTACATTGGTCACCAATGTCGGGACAGTGTGCGAAAGAATCAATCATGAATAGATGAGAATTGTAGGGAAACGTGTCAGCTACAAGATCGGCGGACAGAACAAGTGAGATTTTGAGTAGATCGGAAGTTATTTCAGTTCAAAGGTGATCTTTTGAAGAAGCTGCATTTTAGCCCAAATATCATTTCAGCTACATTGGTCACCAATGTTGGGACAGTGTGCGAAAAAATCAATCATGAATAGATGAGAATTGTGTAGGAAAGTGTCAGCTACAAGATAGGCGGACAGAACAAGTGAGATTTTGAGTAGATCGAAAGTTATGCCAGTTTAAAGGTGATCTTTTGAAGAAGCTGCATTTTAGCCCAAATGTGGTTTCAGCTACATTGGTCACCAATGTCGGGACAGTGTGCGAAAAAATCAATCATGAATAGATGAGAATTGTAGGAAAAAGTGTCAGCTACAAGATAGGCGGACGGAACAAGTGAGATTTTGAGTAAATCAAAAGTTATGCCAGTTTACAGGTGATCTTTTGAAGAAGCTGCATTTTAGCCCAAATATCATTTCAGCTACATTGGTTACCAATGTTGGAACAGTGTGCGAAAAAATCAAACATGAATAGATGAGAATTGTAGGGAAAAGTGTCAGCTACAAGATAGGCGGACAGAACAAGTGAGATTTTGAGTAGATCGAAAGTTATGCCAGTTTACAGGTGATCGTCTACAGGAGCTGCATTTCAGCCCAAATATCATTTCAACTACATTGGTCACCAATGTCGGGACAGTCTGCGAAAAAATCAATCATGAATAGATGAGAATTGTAGGGAAAAGTGTCAGCTACAAGATAGGCGGACGGAACAAGTGAGATTTTGAGTAGATCGAAAGTTATGCCAGTTTACAGGTGATCTTTTGAAGAAGCTGCATTTCAGCACAAATATCATTTCAACTACATTGGTCACCAATGTCGGGACAATGTGCGGAAAAATCAATAATGAATAGATAAGAATTGTAGGGAAAAGTGTCAGCTACAAGATAGGCGGACAGAACAAGTGAGATTTTGAGTAGATTGAAAGTTATTTCAGTTTAAAGGTGATCTTTTGAAGAAGCTGCATTTCAGCCCAAACATCATTTCAGCTACATTGGTCACCAATGTTGGGACAGTGTGCGAAAAACTCAATCATGAATAGATGAGAATTGTAGGGAAAAGTGTAAGCTACAAGATAGGCGGACAGAACAAGTGAGATTTTGAGCAGATCGAAAGTTATGCCAGTTTAAAGGTGATCTTTTGAAGAAGCTGCATTTTAGCCCAAATATGGTTCAGCTACATTAGTCACCAATGTCGGGACAGTGTGCGAAAAAATCAATCATGAATAGATGAGAATTGTAGGGAAAAGTGTCAGCTACAAGATAGGCGGACAGAACAAGTGAGATTTTGAGTAGATCGAAAGTTATGCCAGTTTACAGGTGATCTTTTGAAGAAGCTGCATTTTAGCCCAAATATGGTTCAGCTACATTAGTCACCAATGTCGGGACAGTGTGCGAAAAAATCAATCATGAATAGATGAGAATTGTAGGGAAAAGTGTCAGCTACAAGATAGGCGGACGGAACAAGTGAGATTTTGAGTAGACCGAAAGTTATGCCAGTTTACAGGCGATCTTTTGAAGAAGCTGCATTTTAGCCCAAATGTGGTTTCAGCTACATTGGTCACCAATGTCGGGACAGTGTGCGGAAAAATCAATCATTAATGAATTAAAATTGTAGGGAAAAGTGTCGGCTACAAGATAGGCGGGCAGAACAAGTGAGATTTTGAGTAGATCGGAAGTTATTTCAGTTTAAAGGTGATCTTTTGAAGAAGCTGCATTTTAGCCCAAATATCGTTTCAGCTACATTGGTCACCAATGTCGGGACAGTGTGCGAAAAAATCAATCATGAATAGATGAGAATTGTAGGGAAAAGTGTCAGCTACAAGATAGGCGGACAGAATAAGTGAGATTTTGAGTAGATCGAAAGTTATGCCAGTTTACAGGTGATCGTCTACAGGAGCTGCATTTCAGCCCAAATATCATTTCAGCTACATTGGTTACCAATGTTGGAACAGTGTGCAAAAAAATCAAACATGAATAGATGAGAATTGTAGGGAAAAGTGTCAGCTACAAGATAGGCGGACAGAACAAGTGAGATTTTGAGTAGATCGAAAGTTATTTCAGTTTAAAGGTGATCTTTTGAAGAAGCTGCATTTTAGCCCAAATATCATTTCAACTTTATTGGTCACCAATGTCGGGACAGTGTGCGAAAAAATCAATAATGAATAGATAAGAATTGTAGGGAAAAGTGTCAGCTACAAGATAGGCGGACAGAACAAGTGAGATTTTGAGTAGATTGAAAGTTATTTCAGTTTAAAGGTGATCTTTTGAAGAAGCTGCATTTCAGCCCAAACATCATTTCAGCTACATTGGTCACCAATGTTGGGACAGTGTGCGAAAAACTCAATCATGAATAGATGAGAATTGTAGGGAAAAGTGTAAGCTACAAGATAGGTGGACAGAACAAGTGAGATTTTAAGTAGATCGAAAGTTATGCCAGTTTACAGGTGATCTTTTGAAGAAGCTGCATTTCAGCCCAAATATGGTTCAGCTACATTGGTCACCAATGTCGGGACAGTCTGCGAAAAACTCAATCATGAATAGATGAGAATTGTAGTGAAAAGTGTCAGCTACAAGATAGGCGGACAGAACAAGTAAGATTTTGAGTAGATCGAAAGTTATGCCAGTTTACAGGTAATCTTTTGAAGAAGCTGCATTTTAGCCCAACTATCATTTCAGCTACATTGGTCACCAATGTCGGGACAGTGTGCGAAAGAATCAATCATGAATAGATGAGAATTGTAGGGAAACGTGTCAGCTACAAGATCGGCGGACAGAACAAGTGAGATTTTGAGTAGATCGGAAGTTATTTCAGTTCAAAGGTGATCTTTTGAAGAAGCTGCATTTTAGCCCAAATATCATTTCAGCTACATTGGTCACCAATGTTGGGACAGTGTGCGAAAAAATCAATCATGAATAGATGAGAATTGTAGGGAAAAGTGTCAGCTACAAGATAGGCGGACAGAACAAGTGAGATTTTGAGTAGATCGAAAGTTATGCCAGTTTAAAGGTGATCTTTTGAAGAAGCTGCATCTTAGCCCAAATATCATTTCAGCAACATTGGTCACCAATGTTGGGACAGTGTGCGAAAAAATCAATCATGAATAGATGAGAATTGTAGGGGAAAGTGTCAGCTACAAGATAGGCGGACAGAACAAGTGAGATTTTGAGTAGATCGAAAGTTATGCCAGTTTAAAGGTGATCTTTTGAAGAAGCTGCATTTTAGCCCAAATGTGGTTTCAGCTACATTGGTCACCAATGTCGGGACAGTGTGCGAAAAAATCAATCATGAATAGATGAGAATTGTAGGAAAAAGTGTCAGCTACAAGATAGGCGGACGGAACAAGTGAGATTTTGAGTAAATCAAAAGTTATGCCAGTTTACAGGTGATCTTTTGAAGAAGCTGCATTTTAGCCCAAATATCATTTCAGCTACATTGGTTACCAATGTTGAAACAGTGTGCGAAAAAATCAAACATGAATAGATGAGAATTGTAGGGAAAAGTGTCAGCTACAAGATAGGCGGACAGAACAAGTAAGATTTTGAGTAGATCGGAAGTTATTTCAGTTCAAAGGTGATCTTTTGAAGAAGCTGCATTTTAGCCCAAATATCATTTCAGCTACATTGGTCACCAATGTCGGGACAGTGTGCGAAAAAATCAATCATGAATAGATGAGAATTGTAGGAAAAAGTGTCAGCTACAAGATAGGCGGACAGAACAAGTGAGATTTTGAGTAGATCGAAAGTTATGCCAGTTTAAAGGTGATCTTTTGAAGAAGCTGCATTTTAGCCCAAATATGGTTTCAGCTACATTGGTCACCAATGTCGGGACAGTGTGCGAAAAAATCAATCATGAATAGATGAGAATTGTAGGAAAAAGTGTCAGCTACAAGATAGGCGGACGGAACAAGTGAGATTTTGAGTAAATCAAAAGTTATGCCAGTTTACAGGTGATCTTTTGAAGAAGCTGCATTTTAGCCCAAATATCATTTCAGCTACATTGGTTACCAATGTTGGAACAGTGTGCGAAAAAATCAAACATGAATAGATGAGAATTGTAGGGAAAAGTGTCAGCTACAAGATAGGCGGACAGAACAAGTGAGATTTTGAGTAGATCGAAAGTTATGCCAGTTTACAGGTGATCGTCTACAGGAGCTGCATTTCAGCCCAAATATCATTTCAACTACATTGGTCACCAATGTCGGGACAGTCTGCGAAAAAATCAATCATGAATAGATGAGAATTGTAGGGAAAAGTGTCAGCTACAAGATAGGCGGACGGAACAAGTGAGATTTTGAGTAGATCGAAAGTTATGCCAGTTTACAGGTGATCTTTTGAAGAAGCTGCATTTCAGCACAAATATCATTTCAACTACATTGGTCACCAATGTCGGGACAATGTGCGGAAAAATCAATAATGAATAGATAAGAATTGTAGGGAAAAGTGTCAGCTACAAGATAGGCGGACAGAACAAGTGAGATTTTGAGTAGATTGAAAGTTATTTCAGTTTAAAGGTGATCTTTTGAAGAAGCTGCATTTCAGCCCAAACATCATTTCAGCTACATTGGTCACCAATGTTGGGACAGTGTGCGAAAAACTCAATCATGAATAGATGAGAATTGTAGGGAAAAGTGTAAGCTACAAGATAGGCGGACAGAACAAGTGAGATTTTGAGCAGATCGAAAGTTATGCCAGTTTAAAGGTGATCTTTTGAAGAAGCTGCATTTTAGCCCAAATATGGTTCAGCTACATTAGTCACCAATGTCGGGACAGTGTGCGAAAAAATCAATCATGAATAGATGAGAATTGTAGGGAAAAGTGTCAGCTACAAGATAGGCGGACAGAACAAGTGAGATTTTGAGTAGATCGAAAGTTATGCCAGTTTACAGGTGATCTTTTGAAGAAGCTGCATTTTAGCCCAAATATGGTTCAGCTACATTAGTCACCAATGTCGGGACAGTGTGCGAAAAAATCAATCATGAATAGATGAGAATTGTAGGGAAAAGTGTCAGCTACAAGATAGGCGGACGGAACAAGTGAGATTTTGAGTAGACCGAAAGTTATGCCAGTTTACAGGCGATCTTTTGAAGAAGCTGCATTTTAGCCCAAATGTGGTTTCAGCTACATTGGTCACCAATGTCGGGACAGTGTGCGGAAAAATCAATCATTAATGAATTAAAATTGTAGGGAAAAGTGTCGGCTACAAGATAGGCGGGCAGAACAAGTGAGATTTTGAGTAGATCGGAAGTTATTTCAGTTTAAAGGTGATCTTTTGAAGAAGCTGCATTTTAGCCCAAATATCGTTTCAGCTACATTGGTCACCAATGTCGGGACAGTGTGCGAAAAAATCAATCATGAATAGATGAGAATTGTAGGGAAAAGTGTCAGCTACAAGATAGGCGGACAGAACAAGTGAGATTTTGAGTAGATCGAAAGTTATGCCAGTTTACAGGTGATCTTTTGAAGAAGCTGCATTTCAGCACAAATATCATTTCAACTACATTGGTCACCAATGTCGGGACAGTGTGCGAAAAAATCAATAATGAATAGATAAGAATTGTAGGGAAATGTGTCAGCTACAAGATAGGCGGACAGAACAAGTGAGATTTTGAGTAGATCGAAAGTTATGCCAGTTTAAAGGTGATCTTTTGAAGAAGCTGCATTTTAGCCCAAATGTGGTTTCAGCTACATTGGTCACCAATGTCGGGACAGTGTGCGAAAAAATCAATCATGAATAGATGAGAATTGTAGGAAAAAGTGTCAGCTACAAGATAGGCGGACGGAACAAGTGAGATTTTGAGTAAATCAAAAGTTATGCCAGTTTACAGGTGATCTTTTGAAGAAGCTGCATTTTAGCCCAAATATCATTTCAGCTACATTGGTTACCAATGTTGGAACAGTGTGCGAAAAAATCAAACATGAATAGATGAGAATTGTAGGGAAAAGTGTCAGCTACAAGATAGGCGGACAGAACAAGTGAGATTTTGAGTAGATCGAAAGTTATGCCAGTTTACAGGTGATCGTCTACAGGAGCTGCATTTCAGCCCAAATATCATTTCAACTACATTGGTCACCAATGTCGGGACAGTCTGCGAAAAAATCAATCATGAATAGATGAGAATTGTAGGGAAAAGTGTCAGCTACAAGATAGGCGGACGGAACAAGTGAGATTTTGAGTAGATCGAAAGTTATGCCAGTTTACAGGTGATCTTTTGAAGAAGCTGCATTTCAGCACAAATATCATTTCAACTACATTGGTCACCAATGTCGGGACAATGTGCGGAAAAATCAATAATGAATAGATAAGAATTGTAGGGAAAAGTGTCAGCTACAAGATAGGCGGACAGAACAAGTGAGATTTTGAGTAGATTGAAAGTTATTTCAGTTTAAAGGTGATCTTTTGAAGAAGCTGCATTTCAGCCCAAACATCATTTCAGCTACATTGGTCACCAATGTTGGGACAGTGTGCGAAAAACTCAATCATGAATAGATGAGAATTGTAGGGAAAAGTGTAAGCTACAAGATAGGCGGACAGAACAAGTGAGATTTTGAGCAGATCGAAAGTTATGCCAGTTTAAAGGTGATCTTTTGAAGAAGCTGCATTTTAGCCCAAATATGGTTCAGCTACATTAGTCACCAATGTCGGGACAGTGTGCGAAAAAATCAATCATGAATAGATGAGAATTGTAGGGAAAAGTGTCAGCTACAAGATAGGCGGACAGAACAAGTGAGATTTTGAGTAGATCGAAAGTTATGCCAGTTTACAGGTGATCTTTTGAAGAAGCTGCATTTTAGCCCAAATATGGTTCAGCTACATTAGTCACCAATGTCGGGACAGTGTGCGAAAAAATCAATCATGAATAGATGAGAATTGTAGGGAAAAGTGTCAGCTACAAGATAGGCGGACGGAACAAGTGAGATTTTGAGTAGACCGAAAGTTATGCCAGTTTACAGGCGATCTTTTGAAGAAGCTGCATTTTAGCCCAAATGTGGTTTCAGCTACATTGGTCACCAATGTCGGGACAGTGTGCGGAAAAATCAATCATTAATGAATTAAAATTGTAGGGAAAAGTGTCGGCTACAAGATAGGCGGGCAGAACAAGTGAGATTTTGAGTAGATCGGAAGTTATTTCAGTTTAAAGGTGATCTTTTGAAGAAGCTGCATTTTAGCCCAAATATCGTTTCAGCTACATTGGTCACCAATGTCGGGACAGTGTGCGAAAAAATCAATCATGAATAGATGAGAATTGTAGGGAAAAGTGTCAGCTACAAGATAGGCGGACAGAATAAGTGAGATTTTGAGTAGATCGAAAGTTATGCCAGTTTACAGGTGATCGTCTACAGGAGCTGCATTTCAGCCCAAATATCATTTCAACTACATTGGTCACCAATGTCGGAACAGTGTGCGAAAAAATCAATAATGAATAGATAAGAATTGTAGGGAAAAGTGTCAGCTACAAGATAGGCGGACAGAACAAGTGAGATTTTGAGTAGATTGAAAGTTATTTCAGTTTAAAGGTGATCTTTTGAAGAAGCTGCATTTTAGCCCAAATATCATTTCAGCTACATTGGTCACCAATGTTGGGACAGTGTGCGAAAAAATCAATCATGAATAGATGAGAATTGTAGGGAAAAGTGTCAGCTACAAGATAGGCGGACAGAACAAGTGAGATTTTGAGTAGATCGAAAGTTATGCCAGTTTACAGGTGATCTTTTGAAGAAGCTGCATTTTAGCCCAAATATGGTTTCAGCTACATTAGTCACCAATGTCGGGACAGTGTGCGAAAAAATCAATCATGAATAGATGAGAATTGTAGGGAAAAGTGTCAGCTACAAGATAGGCGGACAGAACAAGTGAGATTTTGAGTAGATCGAAAGTTATGCCAGTTTACAGGTGATCTTTTGAAGAAGCTGCATTTTAGCCCAAATGTGGTTTCAGCTACATTGGTCACCAATGTCGGGACAGTGTGCGGAAAAATCAATCATTAATGAATTAAAATTGTAGGGAAAAGTGTCGGCTACAAGATAGGCGGGCAGAACAAGTGAGATTTTGAGTAGATCGGAAGTTATTTCAGTTTAAAGGTGATCTTTTGAAGAAGCTGCATTTTAGCCCAAATGTGGTTTCAGCTACATTGGTCACCAATGTCGGGACAGTGTGCGAAAAAATCAATCATGAATAGATGAGAATTGTAGGGAAAAGTGTCAGCTACAAGATAGGCGGACAGAACAAGTAAGATTTTGAGTAGATCGGAAGTTATGCCAGTTTACAGGTTATCTTTTGAAGAAGCTGCATTTCAGCCCAAATATGGTTCAGCTACATTGGTCACCAATGTCGGGACAGTGTGCGAAAAAATCAATCATGAATAGACGAGAATTGTAGGGAAAAGTGTCAGCTACAAGATAGGCGGACAGAACAAGTGAGATTTTGAGTAGATCGAAAGTTATGCCAGTTTAAAGGTGATCTTTTGAAGAAGCTGCATTTTAGCCCAAATATCATTTCAGCTACATTGGTCACCAATGTTGGGACAGTGTGCGAAAAAATCAATCATGAATAGATGAGAATTGTAGGGAAAAGTGTCAGCTACAAGATAGGCGGACAGAACAAGTGAGATTTTGAGTAGATCGGAAGTTATTTCAGTTTAAAGGTGATCTTTTGAAGAAGCTGCATTTTAGCCCAAATGTGGTTTCAGCTACATTGGTCACCAATGTTGGGACAGTGTGCGAAAAACTCAATCATGAATCGATGAGCATTGTAGGGAAAAGTGTCAGCTACAAGATAGGCAGACAGAACAAGTGAGATTTTGAGTAGATCGAAAGTTATTTCAGTTTAAAGGTGATCTTTTGAAGAAGCTGCATTTCAGCCCAAACATCATTTCAGCTACATTGGTCACCAATGTTGGGACAGTGTGCGAAAAAATCAATCATGAATAGATGAGAATTGTAGGGAAAAGTGTCAGCTACAAGATAGGCGGACAGAACAAGTGAGATTTTGAGTAGATCGGAAGTTATTTCAGTTTAAAGGTGATCTTTTGAAGAAGCTGCATTTTAGCCCAAATGTGGTTTCAGCTACATTGGTCACCAATGTCGGGACAGTGTGCGAAAAAATCAATCATGAATAGATGAGAATTGTAGGGAAAAGTGTCAGCTACAAGATAGGCGGACAGAACAAGTGAGATTTTGAGTAGATCGGAAGTTATGCCAGTTTACAGGTAATCTTTTGAAGAAGCTGCATTTCAGCCCAAACATCATTTCAGCTACATTGGTCACCAATGTCGGGACAGTGTGCGAAAAAATCAATCATTAATGAATTAAAATTGTAGGGAAAAGTGTCGGCTACAAGATAGGCGAACAGAACAAGTGAGATTTTGAGTAGATCGAAAGTTATGCCAGTTTACAGGTGATCGTCTACAGGAGCTGCATTTCAGCCCAAATATCATTTCAACTACATTGGTCACCAATGTCGGGACAGTGTGCGAAAAAATCAATCATGAATAGATGAGAATTGTAGGGAAAAGTGTCGGCTACAAGATAGGCAGACGGAACAAGTGAAATTTTGAGTAGATCGAAAGTTATGCCAGTTTAAAGGTGATCTTTTGAACAAGCTGCATTTTAGCCCAAATATAGTTTCAGCTACATTGGTCACCAATGTCGAGACAGTCTGCGAAAAAATCAATCATGAATAGATGAGAATTGTGGGGAAAAGTGTAAGCTACAAGATAGGCGGACAGAACAAGTGAGATTTTGAGTAGATCGTAAGTTATTTCAGTTTAAAGGTGATCTTTTGAAGAAGCTGCATTTTAGCCCAAATATGGTTCAGCTACATTGGTCACTCATGTCGGGACATTGTGCGAAAAAATTAATAATGAATAGATGAGAATTGTAGGGAAAAGTGTCAGCTACAAGATAGGCGGACAGAACAAGTGAGATTTTGAGTAGATCAAAAGTTATGCCAGTTTACAGGTGATCTTTTGAAGAAGCTGCATTTAAGCCCAAATATGGTTCAGCTACATTGGTCACCAATGTTGGGACAGTGTGCGAAAAAATCAATCATGAATAGATGAGAATTGTAGGGAAAAGTGTCAGCTACAAGATAGGCGGACAGAACAAGTGAGATTTTGAGTAGATCAAAAGTTATGCCAGTTTAAAGGTGATCTTTTGAAGAAGCTGCATTTAAGCCCAAATATGGTTCAGCTACATTGGTCACCAATGTTGGGACAGTGTGCGAAAAAATCAATCATGAATAGATGAGAATTGTAGGGAAAAGTGTCAGCTACAAGATAGGCGGACAGAACAAGTGAGATTTTGAGTAGATCGAAAGTTATGCCAGTTTAAAGGTGATCTTTTGAAGAAGCTGCATTTTAGCCCAAATATCATTTCAGCTACATTGGTCACCAATGTTGGGACAGTGTGCGAAAAAATCAATCATGAATAGATGAGAATTGTAGGGAAAAGTGTCAGCTACAAGATAGGCGGACAGAACAAGTGAGATTTTGAGTAGATCGGAAGTTATTTCAGTTTAAAGGTGATCTTTTGAAGAAGCTGCATTTTAGCCCAAATGTGGTTTCAGCTACATTGGTCACCAATGTCGGGACAGTGTGCGAAAAAATCAATCATGAATAGATGAGAATTGTAGGGAAAAGTGTCAGCTACAAGATAGGCGGACAGAACAAGTGAGATTTTTAGTAGATCGAAAGTTATTTCAGTTTAAAGGTGATCTTTTGAAGAAGCTGCATTTCAGCCCAAATATTATTTCAGCTACATTGGTCACCAATGTCGGGACAGTGTGCGAAAAAATCAATCATGAATAGATGAGAATTGTAGGGAAAAGTGTCAGCTACAAGATAGGCGGACAGAACAAGTGAGATTTTGAGTAGATAGGAAGTTATTCCAGTTTAAAGGTGATCTTTTGAAAAAGCTGCATTTTAGCCCAAATGTGGTTTCAGCTACATTGGTCACCAATGTCGGGACAGTGTGCGAAAAAATCAATCATGAATAGATGAGAATTGTAGGGAAAAGTGTCAGCTACAAGATAGGCGGACAGAACAAGTGAGATTTTTAGTAGATCGAAAGTTATTTCAGTTTAAAGGTGATCTTTTGAAGAAGCTGCATTTCAGCCCAAATATTATTTCAGCTACATTGGTCACCAATGTCGGGACAGTGTGCGAAAAAATCAATCATGAATAGATGAGAATTGTAGGGAAAAGTGTCAGCTACAAGATAGGCGGACAGAACAAGTGAGATTTTGAGTAGATCGAAAGTTATGCCAGTTTACAGGTGATCTTTTGAAAAAGCTGCATTTTAGCCCAAATATCGTTTCAGCTACATTGGTCACTAATGTCGGGACAGTCTGCGAAAAAATCAATCATGAATAGATGAGAATTGTAGGGAAAAGTGTCAGCTACAAGATAGGCGGACAGAACAAGTGAGATTTTGAGTAGATCGAAAGTTATGCCAGTTTACAGGTGATCTTTTGAAGAAGCTGCATTTTAGCCCAAATATCATTTCAGCTACATTGGTCACCAATGTCGGGACAGTGTGCGAAAAAATCAATCATGAATAGATGAGAATTGTAGGGAAAAGTGTCAGCTACAAGATAGGCGGACAGAACAAGTGAGATTTTGAGTAGATCGAAAGTTATTTCAGTTTAAAGGTGATCTTTTGAAGAAGCTGCATTTTAGCCCAAATATGGTTTCAGCTACATTGGTCACCAATGTCGGGACAGTGTGCGAAAAAATCAATCATGAATAGATGAGAATTGTAGGGAAAAGTGTCAGCTACAAGATAGGCGGACAGAACAAGTGAGATTTTGAGTAGATCGAAAGTTATGCCAGTTTAAAGGTGATCTTTTGAAGAAGCTGCATTTTAGCCCAAATATCATTTCAGCTACATTGGTCACCAATGTCGGGACAGTGTGCGAAAAAATCAATCATGAATGAATAAAAATTGTAGGGAAAAGTGTCAGCTACAAGATAGGCGGACAGAACAAGTGAGATTTTGAGTAGATCGAAAGTTATTTCAGTTTAAAGGTGATCTTTTGAAGAAGCTGCATTTTAGCCCAAATATCGTTTCAGCTACATTGGTCACCAATGTCGGGACAGTGTGCGAAAAAATCAATCATGAATAGATGAGAATTGTAGGGAAAAGTGTCAGCTACAAGATAGGCGGACAGAACAAGTGAGATTTTGAGTAGATCGAAAGTTATTTCAGTTTAAAGGTGATCTTTTGAAGAAGCTGCATTTCAGCCCAAATATCATTTCAGCTACATTGGTCACCAATGTCGGGACAGTGTGCGAAAAAATCAATCATGAATAGATGAGAATTGTAGGGAAAAGTGTCAGCTACAAGATAGGCGGACAGAACAAGTGAGATTTTGAGTAGATCGAAAGTTATTTCAGTTTAAAGGTGATCTTTTGAAGAAGCTGCATTTTAGCCCAAATATGGTTTCAGCTACATTGGTCACCAATGTCGGGACAGTGTGCGAAAAAATCAATCATGAATAGATGAGAATTGTAGGGAAAAGTGTCAGCTACAAGATAGGCGGACAGAACAAGTGAGATTTTGAGTAGATCGAAAGTTATGCCAGTTTACAGGTGATCGTCTACAGAAGCTGCATTTCAGCCCAAATATCATTTCAGCTACATTGGTCACCAATGTCGGGACAGTGTGCGAAAAAATCAATCATGAATAGATGAGAATTGTAGGGAAAAGTGTCAGCTACAAGATAGGCGGACAGAACAAGTGAGATTTTGAGTAGATCGAAAGTTATGCCAGTTTAAAGGTGATCTTTTGAAGAAGCTGCATTTTAGCCCAAATATCATTTCAGCTACATTGGTCACCAATGTCGGGACAGTGTGCGAAAAAATCAATCATGAATAGATGAGAATTGTAGGGAAAAGTGTCAGCTACAAGATAGGCGGACAGAACAAGTGAGATTTTGAGTAGATCGAAAGTTATTTCAGTTTAAAGGTGATCTTTTGAAGAAGCTGCATTTCAGCCCAAATATCATTTCAGCTACATTGGTCACCAATGTCGGGACAGTGTGCGAAAAAATCAATCATGAATAGATGAGAATTGTAGGGAAAAGTGTAAGCTACAAGATAGGCGGACAGAACAAGTGAGATTTTGAGTAGATCGAAAGTTATGCCAGTTTAAAGGTGATCTTTTGAAGAAGCTGCATTTTAGCCCAAATATGGTTTCAGCTACATTGGTCACCAATGTCGGGACAGTGTGCGAAAAAATCAATCATGAATAGATGAGAATTGTAGGGAAAAGTGTCAGCTACAAGATAGGCGGACAGAACAAGTGAGATTTTGAGTAGATCGAAAGTTATGCCAGTTTACAGGTGATCTTTTGAAGAAGCTGCATTTTAGCCCAAATATGGTTCAGCTACATTGGTCACCAATGTCGGGACAGTGTGCGAAAAAATCAATCATGAATAGATGAGAATTGTAGGGAAAAGTGTCAGCTACAAGATAGGCGGACAGAACAAGTGAGATTTTGAGTAGATCGAAAGTTATGCCAGTTTACAGGTGATCTTTTGAAGAAGCTGCATTTTAGCCCAAATATGGTTTCAGCTACATTGGTCACCAATGTCGGGACAGTGTGCGAAAAAATCAATCATGAATAGATGAGAATTGTAGGGAAAAGTGTCAGCTACAAGATAGGCGGACAGAACAAGTGAGATTTTGAGTAGATCGAAAGTTATTTCAGTTTAAAGGTGATCTTTTGAAGAAGCTGCATTTTAGCCCAAATATCATTTCAGCTACATTGGTCACCAATGTCGGGACAGTGTGCGAAAAAATCAATCATGAATAGATGAGAATTGTAGGGAAAAGTGTCAGCTACAAGATAGGCGGACAGAACAAGTGAGATTTTGAGTAGATCGAAAGTTATGCCAGTTTAAAGGTGATCTTTTGAAGAAGCTGCATTTTAGCCCAAATATGGTTTCAGCTACATTGGTCACCAATGTCGGGACAGTGTGCGAAAAAATCAATCATGAATAGATGAGAATTGTAGGGAAAAGTGTCAGCTACAAGATAGGCGGACGGAACAAGTGAGATTTTGAGTAGATCGAAAGTTATGCCAGTTTACAGGTGATCTTTTGAAGAAGCTGCATTTTAGCCCAAATGTGGTTTCAGCTACATTGGTCACCAATGTCGGGACAGTGTGCGAAAAAATCAATCATGAATAGATGAGAATTGTAGGGAAAAGTGTCAGCTACAAGATAGGCGGACAGAACAAGTGAGATTTTGAGTAGATCGAAAGTTATGCCAGTTTACAGGTGATCTTTTGAAGAAGCTGCATTTCAGCCCAAATATCATTTCAGCTACATTGGTCACCAATGTCGGGACAGTGTGCGAAAAAATCAATCATGAATAGATGAGAATTGTAGGGAAAAGTGTCAGCTACAAGATAGGCGGACAGAACAAGTGAGATTTTGAGTAGATCGAAAGTTATGCCAGTTTACAGGTGATCTTTTGAAGAAGCTGCATTTCAGCCCAAATATCATTTCAGCTACATTGGTCACCAATGTCGGGACAGTGTGCGAAAAAATCAATCATGAATAGATGAGAATTGTAGGGAAAAGTGTCAGCTACAAGATAGGCGGACAGAACAAGTGAGATTTTGAGTAGATCGAAAGTTATGCCAGTTTAAAGGTGATCTTTTGAAGAAGCTGCATTTTAGCCCAAATATCATTTCAGCTACATTGGTCACCAATGTTGGGACAGTGTGCGAAAAAATCAATCATGAATAGATGAGAATTGTAGGGAAAAGTGTCAGCTACAAGATAGGCGGACAGGGAAAGTGAGATTTTGAGTAGATCGAAAGTTATTTCAGTTTAAAGGTGATCTTTTGAAGAAGCTGCATTTTAGCCCAAATGTGGTTTCAGCTACATTGGTCACCAATGTCGGGACAGTGTGCGAAAAAATCAATCATGAATAGATGAGAATTGTAGGGAAAAGTGTCAGCTACAAGATAGGCGGACAGAACAAGTGAGATTTTGAGTAGATCGAAAGTTATTTCAGTTTAAAGGTGATCTTTTGAAGAAGCTGCATTTTAGCCCAAATATGGTTTCAGCTACATTGGTCACCAATGTCGGGACAGTGTGCGAAAAAATCAATCATGAATAGATGAGAATTGTAGGGAAAAGTGTCAGCTACAAGATAGGCGGACAGAACAAGTGAGATTTTGAGTAGATCGAAAGTTATGCCAGTTTAAAGGTGATCTTTTGAAGAAGCTGCATTTTAGCCCAAATGTGGTTTCAGCTACATTGGTCACCAATGTCGGGACAGTGTGCGAAAAAATCAATCATGAATAGATGAGAATTGTAGGGAAAAGTGTCAGCTACAAGATAGGCGGACGGAACAAGTGAGATTTTGAGTAGATCGAAAGTTATGCCAGTTTAAAGGTGATCTTTTGAAGAAGCTGCATTTTAGCCCAAATATGGTTTCAGCTACATTGGTCACCAATGTCGGGACAGTGTGCGAAAAAATCAATCATGAATAGATGAGAATTGTAGGGAAAAGTGTCAGCTACAAGATAGGCGGACAGAACAAGTGAGATTTTGAGTAGATCGAAAGTTATTTCAGTTTAAAGGTGATCTTTTGAAGAAGCTGCATTTTAGCCCAAATATCATTTCAGCTACATTGGTCACCAATGTCGGGACAGTGTGCGAAAAAATCAATCATGAATAGATGAGAATTGTAGGGAAAAGTGTCAGCTACAAGATAGGCGGACAGAACAAGTGAGATTTTGAGTAGATCGAAAGTTATGCCAGTTTAAAGGTGATCTTTTGAAGAAGCTGCATTTTAGCCCAAATATGGTTTCAGCTACATTGGTCACCAATGTCGGGACAGTGTGCGAAAAAATCAATCATGAATAGATGAGAATTGTAGGGAAAAGTGTCAGCTACAAGATAGGCGGACAGAACAAGTGAGATTTTGAGTAGATCGAAAGTTATGCCAGTTTACAGGTGATCTTTTGAAGAAGCTGCATTTTAGCCCAAATATGGTTCAGCTACATTGGTCACCAATGTCGGGACAGTGTGCGAAAAAATCAATCATGAATAGATGAGAATTGTAGGGAAAAGTGTCAGCTACAAGATAGGCGGACAGAACAAGTGAGATTTTGAGTAGATCGAAAGTTATGCCAGTTTACAGGTGATCTTTTGAAGAAGCTGCATTTTAGCCCAAATATGGTTTCAGCTACATTGGTCACCAATGTCGGGACAGTGTGCGAAAAAATCAATCATGAATAGATGAGAATTGTAGGGAAAAGTGTCAGCTACAAGATAGGCGGACAGAACAAGTGAGATTTTGAGTAGATCGAAAGTTATTTCAGTTTAAAGGTGATCTTTTGAAGAAGCTGCATTTTAGCCCAAATATGGTTTCAGCTACATTGGTCACCAATGTTGGGACAGTGTGCGAAAAAATCAATCATGAATAGATGAGAATTGTAGGGAAAAGTGTCAGCTACAAGATAGGCGGACAGAACAAGTGAGATTTTGAGTAGATCGAAAGTTATTCCAGTTTAAAGGTGATCTTTTGAAGAAGCTGCATTTTAGCCCAAATATGGTTTCAGCTACATTGGTCACCAATGTTGGGACAGTGTGCGAAAAAATCAATCATGAATAGATGAGAATTGTAGGGAAAAGTGTCAGCTACAAGATAGGCGGACAGAACAAGTGAGATTTTGAGTAGATCGAAAGTTATGCCAGTTTAAAGGTGATCTTTTGAAGAAGCTGCATTTTAGCCCAAATATGGTTTCAGCTACATTGGTCACCAATGTCGGGACAGTGTGCGAAAAAATCAATCATGAATAGATGAGAATTGTAGGGAAAAGTGTCAGCTACAAGATAGGCGGACAGAACAAGTGAGATTTTGAGTAGATCGAAAGTTATTTCAGTTTAAAGGTGATCTTTTGAAGAAGCTGCATTTTAGCCCAAATATCATTTCAGCTACATTGGTCACCAATGTCGGGACAGTGTGCGAAAAAATCAATCATGAATAGATGAGAATTGTAGGGAAAAGTGTCAGCTACAAGATAGGCGGACAGAACAAGTGAGATTTTGAGTAGATCGAAAGTTATTTCAGTTTAAAGGTGATCTTTTGAAGAAGCTGCATTTTAGCCCAAATATGGTTTCAGCTACATTGGTCACCAATGTCGGGACAGTGTGCGAAAAAATCAATCATGAATAGATGAGAATTGTAGGGAAAAGTGTCAGCTACAAGATAGGCGGACAGAACAAGTGAGATTTTGAGTAGATCGAAAGTTATTTCAGTTTAAAGGTGATCTTTTGAAGAAGCTGCATTTTAGCCCAAATATGGTTCAGCTACATTGGTCACTAATGTCGGGACAGTCTGCGAAAAAATCAATCATGAATAGATGAGAATTGTAGGGAAAAGTGTCAGCTACAAGATAGGCGGACAGAACAAGTGAGATTTTGAGTAGATCGAAAGTTATGCCAGTTTACAGGTGATCTTTTGAAGAAGCTGCATTTCAGCCCAAATATCATTTCAGCTACATTGGTCACCAATGTCGGGACAGTGTGCGAAAAAATCAATCATGAATAGATGAGAATTGTAGGGAAAAGTGTCAGCTACAAGATAGGCGGACGGAACAAGTGAGATTTTGAGTAGATCGAAAGTTATTTCAGTTTAAAGGTGATCTTTTGAAGAAGCTGCATTTTAGCCCAAATATGGTTCAGCTACATTGGTCACTAATGTCGGGACAGTCTGCGAAAAAATCAATCATGAATAGATGAGAATTGTAGGGAAAAGTGTCAGCTACAAGATAGGCGGACAGAACAAGTGAGATTTTGAGTAGATCGAAAGTTATGCCAGTTTACAGGTGATCGTCTACAGGAGCTGCATTTCAGCCCAAATATCATTTCAGCTACATTGGTCACCAATGTCGGGACAGTGTGCGAAAAAATCAATCATGAATAGATGAGAATTGTAGGGAAAAGTGTCAGCTACAAGATAGGCGGACAGAACAAGTGAGATTTTGAGTAGATCGAAAGTTATGCCAGTTTAAAGGTGATCTTTTGAAGAAGCTGCATTTTAGCCCAAATATGGTTTCAGCTACATTGGTCACCAATGTCGGGACAGTGTGCGAAAAAATCAATCATGAATACATGAGAATTGTAGGGAAAAGTGTCAGCTACAAGATAGGCGGACAGAACAAGTGAGATTTTGAGTAGATCGAAAGTTATGCCAGTTTACAGGTGATCGTCTACAGGAGCTGCATTCCAGCCCAAATATCATTTCAGCTACATTGGTCACCAATGTCGGGACAGTGTGCGAAAAAATCAATTATGAATAGATGAGAATTGTAGGGAAAAGTGTCAGCTACAAGATAGGCGGACAGAACAAGTGAGATTTTTAGTAGATCGAAAGTTATTTCAGTTTAAAGGTGATCTTTTGAAGAAGCTGCATTTCAGCCCAAATATCATTTCAGCTACATTGGTCACCAATGTCGGGACAGTGTGCGAAAAAATCAATCATGAATAGATGAGAATTGTAGGGAAAAGTGTCAGCTACAAGATAGGCGGACAGAACAAGTGAGATTTTGAGTAGATCGAAAGTTATGCCAGTTTAAAGGTGATCTTTTGAAGAAGCTGCATTTCAGCCCAAATATCATTTCAGCTACATTGGTCACCAATGTTGGGACAGTGTGCGAAAAAATCAATCATGAATAGATGAGAATCGTAGGGAAAAGTGTCAGCTACAAGATAGGCGGACGGAACAAGTGAGATTTTGAGTAGACCGAAAGTTATTTCAGTTTAAAGGTGATCTTTTGAAGAAGCTGCATTTTAGCCCAAATATGGTTCAGCTACATTGGTCACCAATGTCGGGACAGTTTGCGAAAAAATCAATCATGAATAGATGAGAATTGTAGGGAAAAGTGTCAGCTACAAGATAGGCGGACAGAACAAGTGAGATTTTGAGTAGATCGAAAGTTATGCCAGTTTAAAGGTGATCTTTTGAAGAAGCTGCATTTTAGCCCAAATGTGGTTTCAGCTACATTGGTCACCAATGTCGGGACAGTGTGCGAAAAAATCAATCATGAATAGATGAGAATTGTAGGGAAAAGTGTCAGCTACAAGATAGGCGGACGGAACAAGTGAGATTTTGAGTAGATCGAAAGTTATGCCAGTTTACAGGTGATCTTTTGAAGAAGCTGCATTTTAGCCCAAATATGGTTTCAGCTACATTGGTCACCAATGTCGGGACAGTGTGCGAAAAAATCAATCATGAATAGATGAGAATTGTAGGGAAAAGTGTCAGCTACAAGATAGGCGGACAGAACAAGTGAGATTGCGAGTAGATCGAAAGTTATTTCAGTTTAGAGGTAATCTTTTGAAGAAGCTGCATTTCAGCCCAAATATCATTTCAGCTACATTGGTCACCAATGTCGGGACAGTGTGCGAAAAAATCAATCATGAATAGATGAGAATTGTAGGGAAAAGTGTCAGCTACAAGATAGGCGGACAGAACAAGTGAGATTTTGAGTAGATCGAAAGTTATTTCAGTTTAAAGGTGATCTTTTGAAGAAGCTGCATTTTAGCCCAAATATGGTTTCAGCTACATTGGTCACCAATGTCGGGACAGTGTGCGAAAAAATCAATCATGAATAGATGAGAATTGTAGGGAAAAGTGTCAGCTACAAGATAGGCGGACAGAACAAGTGAGATTTTGAGTAGATCGAAAGTTATTTCAGTTTAAAGGTGATCTTTTGAAGAAGCTGCATTTCAGCCCAAATATCATTTCAGCTACATTGGTCACCAATGTCGGGACAGTGTGCGAAAAAATCAATCATGAATAGATGAGAATTGTAGGGAAAAGTGTCAGCTACAAGATAGGCGGACAGAACAAGTGAGATTTTGAGTAGATCGAAAGTTATGCCAGTTTACAGGTGATCGTCTACAGGAGCTGCATTTCAGCCCAAATATCGTTTCAGCTACATTGGTCACCAATGTCGGGACAGTGTGCGAAAAAATCAATCATGAATAGATGAGAATTGTAGGGAAAAGTGTCAGCTACAAGATAGGCGGACAGAACAAGTGAGATTTTGAGTAGATCGAAAGTTATGCCAGTTTAAAGGTGATCTTTTGAAGAAGCTGCATTTTAGCCCAAATGTGGTTTCAGCTACATTGGTCACCAATGTCGGGACAGTGTGCGAAAAAATCAATCATGAATAGATGAGAATTGTAGGGAAAAGTGTCAGCTACAAGATAGGCGGACAGAACAAGTGAGATTTTGAGTAGATCGAAAGTTATTTCAGTTTAAAGGTGATCTTTTGAAGAAGCTGCATTTCAGCCCAAAAATCATTTCAGCTACATTGGTCACCAATGTCGGGACAGTGTGCGAAAAAATCAATCATGAATAGATGAGAATTGTAGGGAAAAGTGTCAGCTACAAGATAGGCGGACAGAACAAGTGAGATTTTGAGTAGATCGAAAGTTATGCCAGTTTACAGGTGATCTTTTGAAGAAGCTGCATTTCAGCCCAAATATCATTTCAGCTACATTGGTCACCAATGTCGGGACAGTGTGCGAAAAAATCAATCATACATGAATGAAAATTGTAGGGAAAAGTGTTAGCTACAAGATAGGTGGACAGAACAAGTGAGATTTTGAGTAGATCGAAAGTTATGCCAGTTTACAGGTGATCGTCTACAGGAGCTGCATTTCAGCCCAAATATCATTTCAGCTACATTGGTCACCAATGTCGGGACAGTGTGCGAAAAAATCAATTATGAATGAATGAAAATTGTAGGGAAAAGTGTCAGCTACAAGATAGGCGGACAGAACAAGTGAGATTTTGAGTAGATCGAAAGTTATTTCAGTTTAAAGGTGATCTTTTGAAGAAGCTGCATTTCAGCCCAAATATGGTTTCAGCTACATTGGTCACCAATGTCGGGACAGTGTGCGAAAAAATCAATCATGAATAGATGAGAATTGTAGGGAAAAGTGTCAGCTACAAGATAGGCGGACAGAACAAGTGAGATTTTGAGTAGATCGAAAGTTATTTCAGTTTAAAGGTGATCTTTTGAAGAAGCTGCATTTTAGCCCAAATATGGTTTCAGCTACATTGGTCACCAATGTCGGGACAGTGTGCGAAAAAATCAATCATGAATAGATGAGAATTGTAGGGAAAAGTGTCAGCTACAAGATAGGCGGACAGAACAAGTGAGATTTTGAGTAGATCGAAAGTTATGCCAGTTTAAAGGTGATCTTTTGAAGAAGCTGCATTTTAGCCCAAATATGGTTTCAGCTACATTGGTCACCAATGTCGGGACAGTGTGCGAAAAAATCAATCATGAATAGATGAGAATTGTAGGGAAAAGTGTCAGCTACAAGATAGGCGGACAGAACAAGTGAGATTTTGAGTAGATCGAAAGTTATGCCAGTTTACAGGTGATCGTCTACAGGAGCTGCATTTCAGCCCAAATATCATTTCAGCTACATTGGTCACCAATGTCGGGACAGTGTGCGAAAAAATCAATCATGAATAGATGAGAATTGTAGGGAAAAGTGTCAGCTACAAGATAGGCGGACAGAACAAGTGAGATTTTGAGTAGATCGAAAGTTATTTCAGTTTAAAGGTGATCTTTTGAAGAAGCTGCATTTCAGCCCAAATATGGTTTCAGCTACATTGGTCACCAATGTCGGGACAGTGTGCGAAAAAATCAATCATGAATAGATGAGAATTGTAGGGAAAAGTGTCAGCTACAAGATAGGCGGACAGAACAAGTGAGATTTTGAGTAGATCGAAAGTTATTTCAGTTTAAAGGTGATCTTTTGAAGAAGCTGCATTTTAGCCCAAATATGGTTTCAGCTACATTGGTCACCAATGTCGGGACAGTGTGCGAAAAAATCAATCATGAATAGATGAGAATCGTAGGGAAAAGTGTCAGCTACAAGATAGGCGGACGGAACAAGTGAGATTTTGAGTAGATCGAAAGTTATTTCAGTTTAAAGGTGATCTTTTGAAGAAGCTGCATTTCAGCCCAAATATCATTTCAGCTACATTGGTCACCAATGTCGGGACAGTGTGCGAAAAAATCAATCATGAATAGATGAGAATTGTAGGGAAAAGTGTCAGCTACAAGATAGGCGGACAGAACAAGTGAGATTTTGAGTAGATCGAAAGTTATGCCAGTTTAAAGGTGATCTTTTGAAGAAGCTGCATTTTAGCCCAAATGTGGTTTCAGCTACATTGGTCACCAATGTCGGGACAGTGTGCGAAAAAATCAATCATGAATAGATGAGAATTGTAGGGAAAAGTGTCAGCTACAAGATAGGCGGACAGAACAAGTGAGATTTTGAGTAGATCGAAAGTTATGCCAGTTTACAGGTGATCGTCTACAGGAGCTGCATTTCAGCCCAAATATCATTTCAGCTACATTGGTCACCAATGTCGGGACAGTGTGCGAAAAAATCAATCATGAATAGATGAGAATTGTAGGGAAAAGTGTCAGCTACAAGATAGGCGGACAGAACAAGTGAGATTTTGAGTAGATCGAAAGTTATGCCAGTTTAAAGGTGATCTTTTGAAGAAGCTGCATTTTAGCCCAAATATCATTTCAGCTACATTGGTCACCAATGTCGGGACAGTGTGCGAAAAAATCAATCATGAATAGATGAGAATTGTAGGGAAAAGTGTCAGCTACAAGATAGGCGGACAGAACAAGTGAGATTTTGAGTAGATCGAAAGTTATGCCAGTTTACAGGTGATCGTCTACAGGAGCTGCATTTCAGCCCAAATATCATTTCAACTACATTGGTCACCAATGTCGGGACAGTGTGCGAAAAAATCAATCATGAATAGATGAGAATTGTAGGGAAAAGTGTCAGCTACAAGATAGGCGGACGGAACAAGTGAGATTTTGAGTAGATCGAAAGTTATTTCAGTTTAAAGGTGATCTTCTGAAGAAGCTGCATTTTAGCCCAAATATGGTTTCAGCTACATTGGTCACCAATGTCGGGACAGTGTGCGAAAAAATCAATCATGAATAGATGAGAATTGTAGGGAAAAGTGTCAGCTACAAGATAGGCGGACAGAACAAGTGAGATTTTGAGTAGATCGAAAGTTATGCCAGTTTAAAGGTGATCTTTTGAAGAAGCTGCATTTCAGCCCAAATATCATTTCAGCTACATTGGTCACCAATGTCGGGACAGTGTGCGAAAAAATCAATCATGAATAGATGAGAATTGTAGGGAAAAGTGTCAGCTACAAGATAGGCGGACAGAACAAGTGAGATTTTGAGTAGATCGAAAGTTATGCCAGTTTAAAGGTGATCTTTTGAAGAAGCTGCATTTCAGCCCAAATATCATTTCAGCTACATTGGTCACCAATGTCGGGACAGTGTGCGAAAAAATCAATCATGAATAGATGAGAATTGTAGGGAAAAGTGTCAGCTACAAGATAGGCGGACAGAACAAGTGAGATTTTGAGTAGATCGAAAGTTATGCCAGTTTACAGGTGATCGTCTACAGGAGCTGCATTTCAGCCCAAATATCATTTCAACTACATTGGTCACCAACGTCGGGACAGTGTGCGACAAAATCAATCATGAATAGATAAGAATTGTGGGGAAAAGTGTAAGCTACAAGATAGGCGGACGGAACAAGTGAGATTTTGAGTAGATCGAAAGTTATTTCAGTTTAAAGGTGATCTTTTGAAGAAGCTGCATTTTAGCCCAAATATGGTTCAGCTACATTGGTCACCAATGTCGGGACAGTGTGCGAAAAAATCAATCATGAATAGATGAGAATCGTAGGGAAAAGTGTCAGCTACAAGATAGGCGGACGGAACAAGTGAGATTTTGAGTAGATCGAAAGTTATGCCAGTTTAAAGGTGATCTTTTGAAGAAGCTGCATTTTAGCCCAAATATGGTTCAGCTACATTGGTCACTAATGTCGGGACAGTGTGCAATAGAATCAATCATGAATAGATGAGAATTGTAGGGAAAAGTGTCAGCTACAAGATAGGCGGACAGAACAAGTGAGATTTTGAGTAGATCGAAAGTTATGCCAGTTTACAGGTGATCGTCTACAGGAGCTGCATTTCAGCCCAAATATCATTTCAGCTACATTGGTCACCAATGTCGGGACAGTGTGCGAAAAAATCAATCATGAATAGATGAGAATTGTAGGGAAAAGTGTCAGCTACAAGATAGGCGGACAGAACAAGTGAGATTTTGAGTAGATCGAAAGTTATGCCAGTTTACAGGTGATCTTTTGAAGAAGCTGCATTTTAGCCCAAATATCATTTCAGCTACATTGGTCACCAATGTCGGGACAGTGTGCGAAAAAATCAATCATGAATAGATAAGAATTGTAGGGAAAAGTGTCAGCTACAAGATAGGCGGACGGAACAAGTGAGATTTTGAGTAGATCGAAAGTTATGCCAGTTTAAAGGTGATCTTTTGAAGAAGCTGCATTTTAGCCCAAATGTGGTTTCAGCTACATTGGTCACCAATGTCGGGACAGTGTGCGAAAAAATCAATCATGAATAGATGAGAATTGTAGGGAAAAGTGTCAGCTACAAGATAGGCGGACGGAACAAGTGAGATTTTGAGTAGATCGAAAGTTATGCCAGTTTACAGGTGATCGTCTACAGGAGCTGCATTTCAGCCCAAATATCATTTCAGCTACATTGGTCACCAATGTCGGGACACTGTGCGAAAGAATCAATCATGAATAGATGAGAATTGTAGGGAAAAGTGTAAGCTACAAGATAGGCGGACGGAACAAGTGAGATATTGAGTAAATTGAATGTTATTTCAGTTTAAAGCCGATCGTCTGCAGGAGCTGCATTTCAGCCCAAATATCATTTCAGCTACATTGGCCACTAATGTCGGGACAGTGTGCAAAAAAATCAATTATAAATGAATGAAAATTGTAGGGAAAAATGTCAGCTACAAGATAGGCGGACAGAACAAGTGAGATTTTGAGTAGATCGAAAGTTATGCCAGTTTACAGGTGATCTTTTGAAGAAGCTGCATTTTAGCCCAAGTATCATTTCAGCTACATTGGTCACCAATATCGGGACAGTGTGCGAAAAAATCAATCATTAATGAATAAAAATTGTAGGGAAAAGTGTCAGCTACAAGATAGGCGGACAGATCGAGTGAGATATTGAGTAAATTGAATGTTATTTCAGTTTAAAGCCGATCGTCTGCAGGAGCTGCATATCAGCCCACATATCGTTTCAGCTAGAATGGTCACCAATGTCTGGACAGTGTGCGAAAAAATCAATCATGAATAGATGAGAATTGTAGGATAAAGTGTCAGCTACAAGATAGGCGGACGGCACAAGTGAGATATTGAGTAGATCGAAAGTTATTTTAGTTTAAAGGTGATCTTTTGAAGAAGCTGCATTTTAGCCCAAATGTGGTTTCACCTACATTGGTCACCAATGTCGGGACAGTGTGCGACAAAATCAATCATACATGAATGAAAATCGTAGGGAAAAGTGTCAGCTACAAGATAGGCGGACAAAACAAGTGAGATTTTGAGTAGATCGGAAGTTATTTCAGTTTAAAGGTGATCTTTTGAAGAAGCTGCATTTCAGCCCAAATGTGGTTTCACCTACATTGGTCACCAATGTCGGGACAATGTGCGACAAAATCAATCATGAATAGATGAGAATTGTGGGGAAAAGTGTAAGCTACAAGATAGGCGGACGGAACAAGTGAGATTTTTAGTAGATCGAAAGTTATGCCAGTTTACAGGTGATCTTTTGAAGAAGCTGCATTTTAGCCCAAGTATCATTTCAGCTACATTGGTCACCAATATCGGGACAGTGTGCGAAAAAATCAATCATTAATGAATAAAAATTGTAGGGAAAAGTGTCAGCTACAAGATAGGCGGACAGAACGAGTGAGATATTGAGTAAATCGAATGTTATTTCAGTTTAAAGCCGATCGTCTGCAGGAGCTGCATTTTAGCCCACATATCGTTTCAGCTAGAATGGTCACCAATGTCGAGACAGTGTGTGAAAAAATCAATCATGAATGAATAAAATTGTAGGGGAAAGTGTCAGCTACAAGATAGGCGGACGGAACAAGTGAGATATTGAGTAAATCGAATGTTATTTCAGTTTAAAGGTGATCGTCTGCAGGAGCTGCATTCTAGCCCAAATATCGTTTCAGCTAGAATGGTCACCAATGTCTGGACAGTGTGCGAAAAAATCAATCATGAATAGATGAGAATTGTAGGATAAAGTGTCAGCTACAAGATAGGCGGACGGCACAAGTGAGATATTGAGTAGATCGAAAGTTATTTTAGTTTTAAGGTGATCTTTTGAAGAAGCTGCATTTTAGCCCAAATGTGGTTTCAGCTACATTGGTCACCAATGTCGGGACAGTGTGCGAAAAAATCAATCATGAATAGATGAGAATCGTAGGGAAAAGTGTCAGCTACAAGATAGGCGGACGGAACAAGTGAGATTTTGAGTAGATCGAAAGTTATGCCAGTTTACAGGTGATCGTCTACAGGAGCTGCATTTCAGCCCAAATATCATTTCAACTACATTGGTCACCAATGTCGGGACAGTGTGCGAAAAAATCAATCATGAATAGATGAGAATTGTAGGGAAAAGTGTCAGCTACAAGATAGGCGGACGGAACAAGTGAGATTTTGAGTAGATCGAAAGTTATGCCAGATTACAGGTGATCTTTTGAAGAAGCTGCATTTTAGCCCAACTACCATTTCAGCTACATTGGTCACCAATGTCGGGACACTGTGCGAAAGAATCAATCATGAATAGATGAGAATTGTAGGGAAAAGTGTAAGCTACAAGATAGGCGGACGGAACAAGTGAGATTTTAGGTAGATCGAAAGTTATGCCAGTTTAGAGGTGATCTTTTGAAGAAGCTGCATTTTAGCCCAAGTATCATTTCAGCTACATTGGTCACCAATATCGGGACAGTGTGCGAAAAAATCAATCATTAATGAATAAAAATTGTTAGGAAAAGTGTCAGCTACAAGATAGGCGGACAGAACGAGTGAGATATTGAGTAAATTGAATGTTATTTCAGTTTAAAGCCGATCGTCTGCAGGAGCTGCTTTTTAGCCCACATATCGTTTCAGCTAGACTGGTCACCAATGTCTGGACAGTGTGCGAAAAAATCAATCATGAATAGATGAGAATTGTAGGATAAAGTGTCAGCTACAAGATAGGCGGACGGCACAAGTGAGATATTGAGTAGATCGAAAGTTATTTTAGTTTAAAGGTGATCTTTTGAAGAAGCTGCATTTTAGCCCAAATGTGGTTTCACCTACATTGGTCACCAATGTCGGGACAGTGTGCGACAAAATCAATCATACATGAATGAAAATCGTAGGGAAAAGTGTCAGCTACAAGATAGGCGGACAAAACAAGTGAGATTTTGAGTAGATCGAAAGTTATATCAGGTTAGAGGTGATCTTTTAAAGAAGCTGCATTTCACCCCAAATATCATTTCAGCTACATTGGTCACTAATGTCGGGACAGTGTGCAAAAAAATCAATTATAAATGAATGAAAATTGTAGGGAAAAATGTCAGCTACAAGATAGGCGGACGGAACAAGTAAGATTTTGAGTAGATCGAAAATTATATCAGGTTAGAGGTGATCTTTTAAAGAAGCTGCATTTCAGCCCAAATATCATTTCAGCTACATTGGCCACTAATGTCGGGACAGTGTGCAAAAAAATCAATTATAAATGAATGAAAATTGTAGGGAAAAATGTCAGCTACAAGATAGGCGGACAGAACAAGTGAGATTTTGAGTAGATCGAAAGTTATGCCAGTTTACAGGTGATCGTCTACAGGAGCTGCATTTCAGCTCAAATATCGTTTCAGCTACATTGGTCACCAATGTCGGGACAGTGTGCGAAAAAATCAATGATGAATGATCAAAATTGTAGGGGAAAGTGTCAGCTACAAGATAGGCGGACGGAACAAGTGAGATTTTGAGTAGATCGAAAGATATGCCAGTTTACAGGTGATCGTCTACAGGAGCTGCATTTCAGCTCAAATATCGTTTCAGCTACATTGGTCACCAATATCGGGACAGTGTGCGAAAAAATCAATTATAAATGCATGAAAATTGTAGAGAAAAATGTCAGCTACAAGATAGGCGGACAGAACAAGTGAAATTTTGGATAGATCGAAAGTTATTTCAGGTTAAAGGTGATCTTTTGAAGAAGCTGCATTTTAGTCCAAAAATCATTTCAGCTACATTGGTCACCAATGTCGGGACAGTGTGCGAAAAAATCAATCACGAATAGATGAGAATTGTAGGGAAAAGTGTCAGCTACAAGATAGGCAAACAGAACAAGTGAGATTTTGAGTAGATCGAAAGTTATGCCAGTTTACAGGTGATCGTCTACAGGAGCTGCATTCCAGCCCAAATATCGTTTCAGCTACATTGGTCACCAATGTCGGGACAGTGTGCGGAAAAATCCATCATAATTGAATGAAAATAGTAGGGAAAAGTGTCAGCTACAAGATAGGCAAACAGAACAAGTGAGATTTTGAGTAGATCGAAAGTTATGCCAGTTTACAGGTGATCGTCTACAGGAGCTGCATTCCAGCCCAAATATCGTTTCAGCTACATTGGTCACCAATGTCGGGACAGTGTGCGAAAAAATCAATCATAAATAGATGAGAATCGTAGGGAAAAGTGTCAGCTACAAGATAGTCGGACAGAACAAGTGAGATTTTGAGTAGATCGAAAGTTATTTCAGGTTAAAGGTGATCTTTTGAAGGAGCTGCATTTCAGCCCAAATATGGTTTCAGCTACATTGGTCACCAATGTCGGGACAGTGTGCGAAAAAATCAATCATAAATAGATGAGAATCGTAGGGAAAAGTGTCAGCTACAAGATAGGCGGACGGAACAAGCGAGATTTTGAGTAGACCGAAAGTTATTTCAGTTTAAAGGTGATCTTTTGAAGAAGCTGCATTTTAGCCCAAATATGGTTCAGCTACATTGGTCACCAATGTCGGGACAGTATGCGAAAAAATCAATCACGAATAGATGAGAATTGTAGGGAAAAGTGTCAGCTACAAGATAGGCGGACAGAACAAGTGAGATTTTGAGTAGATCGAAAGTTATGCCAGTTTGAAGGTGATCTTTTGAAGAAGCTGCATTTTAGCCCAAATGTGGTTTCAGCTACATTGGTCACCAATGTCGGGACAGTGTGCGAAAAAATCAATCATGAATAGATGAGAATCGTAGGGAAAAGTGTCAGCTACAAGATAGGCGGACGGAACAAGTGAGATTTTGAGTAGATCGAAAGTTATGCCAGTTTACAGGTGATCGTCTACAGGAGCTTCATTTCAGCCCAAATATCATTTCAACTACATTGGTCACAAATGTCGGGAAAGTGTGCGACAAAATCAATCATGAATAGATAAGAATTGTGGGGAAAAGTGTAAGCTACAAGATAGGCGGACGGAACAAGTGAGATTTTGAGTAGATCGAAAGTTATATCAGGTTAGAGGTGATCTTTTAAAGAAGCTGCATTTCAGCCCAAATATCATTTCAGCTACATTGGTCACTAATGTCGGGACAGTGTGCAAAAAAATCAATTATAAATGAATGAAAATTGTAGGGAAAAATGTCAGCTACAAGATAGGCGGACGGAACAAGTAAGATTTTGAGTAGATCGAAAGTTATATCAGGTTAGAGGTGATCTTTTAAAGAAGCTGCATTTCAGCCCAAATATCATTTCAGCTACATTGGCCTCTAATGTCGGGACAGTGTGCAAAAAAATCAATTATAAATGAATGAAAATTGTAGGGAAAAATGTCAGCTACAAGATAGGCGGACAGAACAAGTGAGATTTTGAGTAGATCGAAAGTTATGCCAGTTTACAGGTGATCGTCTACAGGAGCTGCATTTCAGCTCAAATATCGTTTCAGCTACATTGGTCACCAATGTCGGGACAGTGTGCGAAAAAATCAATGATGAATGAATAAAATTGTAGGGGAAAGTGTCAGCTACAAGATAGGCGGACGGAACAAGTGAGATTTTGAGTAGATCGAAAGATATGCCAGTTTACAGGTGATCGTCTACAGGAGCTGCATTTCAGCTCAAATATCGTTTCAGCTACATTGGTCACCAATGTCGGGACAGTGTGCGAAAAAATCAATTATAAATGCATGAAAATTGTAGAGAAAAATGTCAGCTACAAGATAGGCGGACAGAACAAGTGAAATTTTGGATAGATCGAAAGTTATTTCAGGTTAAAGGTGATCTTTTGAAGAAGCTGCATTTTAGCCCAAAAATCATTTCAGCTACATTGGTCACCAATGTCGGGACAGTGTGCGAAAAAATCAATCACGAATAGATGAGAATTGTAGGGAAAAGTGTCAGCTACAAGATAGGCAAACAGAACAAGTGAGATTTTGAGTAGATCGAAAGTTATGCCAGTTTACAGGTGATCGTCTACAGGAGCTGCATTCCAGCCCAAATATCGTTTCAGCTACATTGGTCACCAATGTCGGGACAGTGTGCGGAAAAATCCATCATAATTGAATGAAAATAGTAGGGAAAAGTGTCAGCTACAAGATAGGCAAACAGAACAAGTGAGATTTTGAGTAGATCGAAAGTTATGCCAGTTTACAGGTGATCGTCTACAGGAGCTGCATTCCAGCCCAAATATCGTTTCAGCTACATTGGTCACCAATGTCGGGACAGTGTGCGAAAAGATCAATTATAAATGAATGAAAATTGTAGGGAAAAATGTCAGCTACAAGATAGTCGGACAGAACAAGTGAGATTTTGAGTAGATCGAAAGTTATTTCAGGTTAAAGGTGATCTTTTGAAGGAGCTGCATTTCAGCCCAAATATGGTTTCAGCTACATTGGTCACCAATGTCGGGACAGTGTGCAAAAAAATCAATCATAAATAGATGAGAATCGTAGGGAAAAGTGTCAGCTACATGATAGGTGGACGGAACAAGCGAGATTTTGAGTAGACCGAAAGTTATTTCAGTTTAAAGGTGATCTTTTGAAGAAGCTGCATTTTAGCCCAAATATGGTTCAGCTACATTGGTCACCAATGTCGGGACAGTATGCGAAAAAATCAATCACGAATAGATGAGAATTGTAGGGAAAAGTGTCAGCTACAAGATAGGCGGACAGAACAAGTGAGATTTTGAGTAGATCGAAAGTTATGCCAGTTTGAAGGTGATCTTTTGAAGAAGCTGCATTTTAGCCCAAATGTGGTTTCAGCTACATTGGTCACCAATGTCGGGACAGTGTGCGAAAAAATCAATCATGAATAGATGAGAATCGTAGGGAAAAGTGTCAGCTACAAGATAGGTGGACGGAACAAGTGAGATTTTGAGTAGATCGAAAGTTATGCCAGTTTACAGGTGATCGTCTACAGGAGCTGCATTTCAGCCCAAATATCATTTTAACTACATTGGTCACCAATGTCGGGAAAGTGTGCGACAAAATCAATCATGAATAGATAAGAATTGTGGGGAAAAGTGTAAGCTACAAGATAGGCGGACGGAACAAGTAAGATTTTAAGTAGATCGAAAGTTATATCATGTTAGAGGTGATCTTTTAAAGAAGCTGCATTTCAGCCCAAATGTGGTTTTACCTATATTGGTCACCAATGTCGGGACAGTTCGCGACAAAATCAATCATGAATAGATGAGAATTGTGGGGAAAAGTGTAAGCTACAAGATAGGCGGACGGAACAAGTGAGATTTTAAGTAGATCGAAAGTTATATCATGTTAGAGGTGATCTTTTAAAGAAGCTGCATTTCAGCCCAAATATCATTTCAGCTACATTGGTCACTAATGTCGGGACAGTGTGCGAAAAAATCAATAATGAATAGATGAGAATTGTAGGGAAAAGTGTCAGCTACAAGATAGGCGGACAGAACAAGTGAGATTTTGAGTAGATCGAAAGTTATGCCAGTTTACAGGTGATCGTCTATAGGAGCTGCATTTCAGCCCAAATATCGTTTCAGCTACATTGGTCACCAATGTCGGGACAGTGTGCGAAAAAATCAATCATGAATAGATGAGAATTGTAGGGAATAGTGTCAGCTACAAGATAGGCGGACAGAACAATCGAGACTTTGAGTAGATCGAAAGTTATGCCAGTTTACAGGTGATCGTCTACAGGAGCTGCATTCCAGCCCAAATATCGTTTCAGCTACATTGGTCACCAATGTCGGGACAGTGTGCGAAAAGATCAATTATAAATTAATGAAAATTGTAGGGAAAAATGTCAGCTACAAGATAGGCGGACAGAACAAGTGAGATTTTAAGTAGATCGAAAGTTATTTCAGGTTAAAGGTGATCTTTTGAAGGAGCTGCATTTCAGCCCAAATATGGTTTCAGCTACATTGGTCACCAATGTCGGGACAGTGTGCGAAAAAATCAATAATGAATAGATGAGAATTGTAGGGAAAAGTGTCAGCTACAAGATAGGCGGACAGAACAAGTGAGATTTTGAGTAGATCGAAAGTTATGCCAGTTTCAAGGTGATCTTTTGAAGAAGCTGCATTTTAGCCCAAATGTGGTTTCAGCTACATTGGTCACCAATGTCGGGACAGTGTGCGAAAAAATCAATCATAAAGAGATGGGAATCGTAGGGAAAAGTGTCAGCTACAAGATAGGCAGACGGAACACGTGAGATTTTGAGTAGACCGAAAGTTATTTCAGTTTAAAGGTGATCTTTTGAAGAAGCTGCATTTTAGCCCAAATATCATTTCAGCTACATTGGTCACCAATGTCGGGACAGTGTGCGAAAAAATCAATCACGAATAGATGAGAATTGTAGGGAAAAGTGTCAGCTACAAGATAGGCGGACAGAACAAGTGAGATTTTGAGTAGATCGAAAGTTATGCCAGTTTAAAGGTGATCTTTTGAAGAAGCTGCATTTCAGCCCAAATGTGGTTTTACCTACATTGGTCACCAACGTCGGAACAGTGTGCGACAAAATCAATCATGAATAGATAAGAATTGTGGGGAAAAGTGTAAGCTACAAGATAGGCGGACGGAACAAGTGAGATTTTAAGTAGATCGAAAGTTATGCCAGTTTACAGGTGATCTTTTGAAGAAGCTGCATTTCAGCCCAAATATCATTTCAGCTACATTGGTCACCAATATCGGGACAGTGTGCGAAAAAATCAATCATTAATGAATAAAAATTGTAGGGAAAAGTGTAAGCTACAAGATAGGCGGACAGAACGAGTGAGATATTGAGTAAATCGAATGTTATTTCAGTTTAAAGCCGATCGTCTGCAGGAGCTGCATTTTAGCCTACATATCGTTTCAGCTAAAATGGTCACCAATGTCTGGACAGTGTGCGAAAAAATCAATCATGAATAGATGAGAATTGTAGGATAAAGTGTCAGCTACAAGATAGGCGGACGGCACAAGTGAGATATTGAGTAGATCGAAAGTTATTTTAGTTTAAAGGTGATCTTTTGGAGAAGCTGCATTTTAGCCCAAATGTGGTTTTACCTACATTGGTCACCAATGTCGGGACAGTGTGCGACATAATCAATCATGAATAGATGAGAATTGTGGGGAAAAGTGTAAGCTACAAGATAGGCGGACGGAACAAGTAAGATTTTGAGTAGATCGAAAGTTATATCAGGTTAGAGGTAATCTTTTGAAGAAGCTGCATTTCAGCCTGAATATCATTTCAGCTACATTGGTCACTAATGTCGACAGAGTGTGCGAAAAAATCAATTATGAACAGATCAGAATTGTAGGGAAAAATGTCAGCTACAAGATAGGCGGACAGAACAAGTGAGATTTTTAGTAGATCGAAAGTTATGCCAGTTTACAGGTGATCGTCTACAGGAGCTGCATTTCAGCTCAAATATCGTTTTAGCAACATTGGTCACCAATGGCGGACAGTGTGCGAAAAAATCAATCATGAATAGATGAGAATCGTAGGGAAAAGTGTCAGCTACAAGATAGGCGGACAGAACAATCGAGACGTTGAGTAGATCGAAAGTTATGCCAGTTTCAAGGTGATCTTTTGAAGAAGCTGCATTTTAGCCCAAATGTGGTTTCAGCTACATTGGTCACCAATGTCGGGACAGTGTGCGAAAAAATCAATCATAAAGAGATGGGAATCGTAGGGAAAAGTGTCAGCTACAAGATAGGCGGACGGAACAAGTGAGATTTTGAGTAGACCGAAAGTTATTTCAGTTTAAAGGTGATCTTTTGAAGAAGCTGCATTTTAACCCAAATATGGTTCAGCTACATTGGTCACCAATGTCGGGACAGTTTGCGAAAAAATCAATCACGAATAGATGAGAATTGTAGGGAAAAGTGTCAGCTACAAGATAGGCGGACAGAACAAGTGAGATTTTGAGTAGATCGAAAGTTATGCCAGTTTAAAGGTGATCTTTTGAAGAAGCTGCATTTTAGCCCAAATGTGGTTTCAGCTACATTGGTCACCAATGTCGGGATAGTGTGCGAAAAAATCAATCATGAATAGATGAGAATCGTAGGGAAAAGTGTCAGCTACAAGATAGGCGGACGGAACAAGTGAGACTTGAGTAGATCGAAAGTTATGCCAGTTTACAGGTGATCGTCTACAGGAGCTGCATTTTAGCCCAAATATCATTTCAGCTACATTGGTCACTAATGTCGGGACAGTGTGCGAAAAAATCAATAATGAATAGATGAGAATTGTAGGGAAAAGTGTCAGCTACAAGATAGGCGGACAGAACAAGTGAGATTTTGAGTAGATCGAAAGTTATGCCAGTTTAAAGGTGATCTTTTGAAGAAGCTGCATTTTAGCCCAAATGTGGTTTCAGCTACATTGGTCACCAATGTCGGGACAGTGTGCGAAAAAATCAATCATGAATAGATGAGAATCGTAGGGAAAAGTGTCAGCTACAAGATAGGCGGACGAAACAAGTGAGATTTTGAGTAGACCGAAAGTTATTTCAGTTTAAAGGTGATCTTTTGAAGAAGCTTCATTTTAGCCCGAATATGGTTCAGCTACATTGGTCACCAATGTCGGGACAGTTTGCGAAAAAATCAATCATGAATAGATGAGAATTGTAGGGAAAAGTGTCAGCTACAAGATAGGCGGACAAAACAAGTGAGATTTTAAGTAGATTGAAAGTTATGCCAGTTTACAGGTGATCGTCTACAGGAGCTGCATTTCAGCCCAAATATCATTTCAACTACATTGGTCACCAATGTCGGGACAGTGTGCGAAAAAATCAATCATGAATAGATGAGAATTGTAGGGAAAAGTGTCAGCTACAAGATAGGCGGACGGAACAAGTGAGATTTTGAGTAGATCGAAAGTTATGCCAGATTACAGGTGATCTTTTGAAGAAGCTGCATTTTAGCCCAACTATCATTTCAGCTACATTGGTCACCAATGTCGGGACACTGTGCGAAAATATCAATCATGAATAGATGAGAATTGTAGGGAAAAGTGTCAGCTACAAGATCGGCGGACGGCACAAGTGAGATATTGAGTAGATCGAAAGTTATTTTAGTTTGAAGGTGATCTTTTGAAGAAGCTGCATTTTAGCCCAAATATGGTTCAGCTACATTGGTCACCAATGTCGGGACAGTGTGCGACAAAATCAATCATACATGAATGACAATCGTAGGGAAAAGTGTCAGCTACAAGATAGGCGGACAGAACAAGTGAGATTTTGAGTAGATCGGAAGTTATTTCAGTTTAAAGGTGATCTTATGAAGAAGCTGCATTTTAGCCCAAATGTGGTTTCACCTACATTGGTCACCAATGTCGGGACAATGTGCGACAGAATCAATCATGAATAGATGAGAATAGTGGGGAAAAGTGTAAGCTACAAGATAGGCGGACAGAACAAGTGAGATTTTAAGTAGATCGAAAGTTATTTCAGGTTAAAGGTGATCTTTTGAAGGAGCTGCATTTCAGCCCAAATATGGTTTCAGCTACATTGGTCACCAATGTCGGGACAGTGTGCGAAAAAATCAATAATGAATAGATGAGAATTGTAGGGAAAAGTGTCAGCTACAAGATAGGCGGACAGAACAAGTGAGATTTTGAGTAGATCGAAAGTTATGCCAGTTTCAAGGTGATCTTTTGAAGAAGCTGCATTTTAGCCCAAATGTGGTTTCAGCTACATTGGTCACCAATGTCGGGACAGTGTGCGAAAAAATCAATCATATCGAGATGGGAATCGTAGGGAAAAGTGTCAGCTACAAGATAGGCGGACAGAACGAGTGAGATATTGAGTAAATTGAATGTTATTTCAGTTTAAAGCCGATCGTCTGCAGGAGCTGCATTTTAGCCCACATATCGTTTCAGCTAGAATGGTCACCAATGTCTGGACAGTGTGCGAAAAAATCAATCATGAATAGATGAGAATTGTAGGATAAAGTGTCAGCTACAAGATAGGCGGACGGCACAAGTGAGATATTGAGTAGATCGAAAGTTATTTTAGTTTAAAGGTGATCTTTTGAAGAAGCTGCATTTTAGCCCAAATGTGGTTTCAGCTACATTGGTCACCAATGTCGGGACAGTGTGCGACAAAATCAATCATACATGAATGAAAATCGTAGGGAAAAGTGTCAGCTACAAGATAGGCGGACAGAACAAGTGAGATTTTGAGTAGATCGGAAGTTATTTCAGTTTAAAGGTGATCTTATGAAGAAGCTGCATTTTAGCCCAAATGTGGTTTCACCTACATTGGTCACCAATGTCGGGACAATGTGCGACAAAATCAATCATGAATAGATGAGAATTGTGGGGAAAAGTGTAAGCTACAAGATAGGCGGACAGAACAAGTGAGATTTTAAGTAGATCGAAAGTTATTTCAGGTTAAAGGTGATCTTTTGAAGGAGCTGCATTTCAGCCCAAATATGGTTTCAGCTACATTGGTCACCAATGTCGGGACACTGTGCGAAAATATCAATCATGAATAGATGAGAATTGTAGGGAAAAGTGTCAGCTACAAGATCGGCGGACGGCACAAGTGAGATATTGAGTAGATCGAAAGTTATTTTAGTTTAAAGGTGATCTTTTGAAGAAGCTGCATTTTAGCCCAAATATGGTTCAGCTACATTGGTCACCAATGTCGGGACAGTGTGCGACAAAATCAATCATACATGAATGACAATCGTAGGGAAAAGTGTCAGCTACAAGATAGGCGGACAGAACAAGTGAGATTTTGAGTAGATCGGAAGTTATTTCAGTTTAAAGGTGATCTTATGAAGAAGCTGCATTTTAGCCCAAATGTGGTTTCACCTACATTGGTCACCAATGTCGGGACAATGTGCGACAAAATCAATCATGAATAGATGAGAATAGTGGGGAAAAGTGTAAGCTACAAGATAGGCGGACAGAACAAGTGAGATTTTAAGTAGATCGAAAGTTATTTCAGGTTAAAGGTGATCTTTTGAAGGAGCTGCATTTCAGCCCAAATATGGTTTCAGCTACATTGGTCACCAATGTCGGGACAGTGTGCGAAAAAATCAATAATGAATAGATGAGAATTGTAGGGAAAAGTGTCAGCTACAAGATAGGCGGACAGAACAAGTGAGATTTTGAGTAGATCGAAAGTTATGCCAGTTTCAAGGTGATCTTTTGAAGAAGCTGCATTTTAGCCCAAATGTGGTTTCAGCTACATTGGTCACCAATGTCGGGACAGTGTGCGAAAAAATCAATCATAAAGAGATGGGAATCGTAGGGAAAAGTGTCAGCTACAAGATAGGCAGACGGAACAAGTGAGATTTTGAGTAGACCGAAGGTTATTTCAGTTTAAAGGTGATCTTTTGAAGAAGCTGCATTTTAACCTAAATATGGTTCAGCTACATTGGTCACCAATGTCGGGACAGTTTGCGAAAAAATCAATCACGAATAGATGAGAATTGTAGGGAAAAGTGTCAGCTACAAGATAGGCGGACAGAACAAGTGAGATTTTGAGTAGATCGAAAGTTATGCCAGTTTAAAGGTGATCTTTTGAAGAAGCTGCATTTCAGCCCAAATGTGGTTTTACCTACATTGGTCACCAATGTCGGGACAGTTCGCGACAAAATCAATCATGAATAGATGAGAATTGTGGGGAAAAGTGTAAGCTACAAGATAGGCGGACGGAACGAGTGAGATTTTAAGTAGATCGAAAGCTATGCCAGTTTACAGGTGATCTTTTGAAGAAGCTGCATTTTAGCCCAAGTATCATTTCAGCTACATTGGTCACCAATTTCGGGACAGTGTGCGAAAAAATCAATCATTAATGAATAAAAATTGTAGGGAAAAGTGTCAGCTACAAGATAGGCGGACAGAACGAGTGAAATATTGAGTAAATCGAATGTTATTTCAGTTTAAAGCCGATCGTCTGCAGGAGCTGCATTTTAGCCTACATATCGTTTCAGCTAAAATGGTCACCAATGTCTGGACAGTGTGCGAAAAAATCAATCATGAATAGATGAGAATTGTAGGATAAAGTGTCAGCTCCAAAATAGGCGGACGGCACAAGTGAGATATTGAGTAGATCGAAAGTTATTTTAGTTTAAAGGTGATCTTTTGGAGAAGCTGCATTTTAGCCCAAATGTGGTTTTACCTACATTGGTCACCAATGTCGGGACAGTGTGCGACATAATCAATCATGAATAGATGAGAATTGTGGGGAAAAGTGTAAGCTACAAGATAGGCGGACGGAACAAGTAAGATTTTGAGTAGATCGAAAGTTATATCAGGTTAGAGGTAATCTTTTGAAGAAGCTGCATTTCAGCCTGAATATCATTTCAGCTACATTGGTCACTAATGTCGACAGAGTGTGCGAAAAAATCAATTATGAACAGATCAGAATTGTAGGGAAAAGTGTCAGCTACAAGATAGGCGGACAGAATAAGTGAGATTTTGAGTAGATCGAAAGTTATGCCAGTTTACAGGTGATCGTCTATAGGAGCTGCATTTCAGCTCAAATATCGTTTCAGCTACATTGGTCACCAATGGCGGACAGTGTGCGAAAAAATCAATCATGAATAGATGAGAATTGTAGGGAATAGTGTCAGCTACAAGATAGGCGGACAGAACAATCGAGACTTTGAGTAGATCGAAAGTTATGCCAGTTTCAAGGTGATCTTTTGAAGAAGCTGCATTTTAGCCCAAATGTGGTTTCAGCTACATTGGTCACCAATGTCGGGACAGTGTGCGAAAAAATCAATCATAAAGAGATGGGAATCGTAGGGAAAAGTGTCAGCTACAAGATAGGCGGACGGAACAAGTGAGATTTTGAGTAGACCGAAAGTTATTTCAGTTTAAAGGTGATCTTTTGAAGAAGCTGCATTTTAACCCAAATATGGTTCAGCTACATTGGTCACCAATGTCGGGACAGTTTGCGAAAAAATCAATCACGAATAGATGAGAATTGTAGGGAAAAGTGTCAGCTACAAGATAGGCGGACAGAACAAGTGAGATTTTGAGTAGATCGAAAGTTATGCCAGTTTAAAGGTGATCTTTTGAAGAAGCTGCATTTTAGCCCAAATGTGGTTTCAGCTACATTGGTCACCAATGTCGGGATAGTGTGCGAAAAAATCAATCATGAATAGATGAGAATCGTAGGGAAAAGTGTCAGCTACAAGATAGGCGGACGGAACAAGTGAGACTTGAGTAGATCGAAAGTTATGCCAGTTTACAGGTGATCGTCTACAGGAGCTGCATTTTAGCCCAAATATCATTTCAGCTACATTGGTCACTAATGTCGGGACAGTGTGCGAAAAAATCAATAATGAATAGATGAGAATTGTAGGGAAAAGTGTCAGCTACAAGATAGGCGGACAGAACAAGTGAGATTTTGAGTAGATCGAAAGTAATGCCAGTTTAAAGGTGATCTTTTGAAGAAGCTGCATTTTAGCCCAAATGTGGTTTCAGCTACATTGGTCACTAATGTCGGGACAGTGTGCGAAAAAATCAATCATGAATAGATGAGAATCGTAGGGAAAAGTGTCAGCTACAAGATAGGCGGACGAAACAAGTGAGATTTTGAGTAGACCGAAAGTTATTTCAGTTTAAAGGTGATCTTTTGAAGAAGCTTCATTTTAGCCCGAATATGGTTCAGCTACATTGGTCACCAATGTCGGGACAGTGTGCGAAAAAATCAATCACGAATAGATAAGAATTGTAGGGAAAAGTGTCAGCTACAAGATAGGCGGACAGAACAAGTGAGATTTTGAGTAGATCGAAAGTTATGCCAGTTTAAAGGTGATCTTTTGAAGAAGCTGCATTTTAGCCCAAATGTGGTTTCAGCTACATTGGTCACCAATGTCGGGATAGTGAGCGAAAAAATCAATCATGAATAGATGAGAATCGTAGGGAAAAGTGTCAGCTACAAGATAGGCGGACGGAACAAGTGAGACTTGAGTAGATCGAAAGTTATGCCAGTTTACAGGTGATCGTCTACAGGAGCTGCATTTTAGCCCAAATATCATTTCAGCTACATTGGTCACTAATGTCGGGACAGTGTGCGAAAAAATCAATAATGAATAGATGAGAATTGTAGGGAAAAGTGTCAGCTACAAGATAGGCGGACAGAACAAGTGAGATTTTGAGTAGATCGAAAGTAATGCCAGTTTAAAGGTGATCTTTTGAAGAAGCTGCATTTTAGCCCAAATGTGGTTTCAGCTACATTGGTCACTAATGTCGGGAAAGTGTGCGAAAAAATCAATCATGAATAGATGAGAATCGTAGGGAAAAGTGTCAGCTACAAGATAGGCGGACGAAACAAGTGAGATTTTGAGTAGACCGAAAGTTATTTCAGTTTAAAGGTGATCTTTTGAAGAAGCTTCATTTTAGCCCGAATATGGTTCAGCTACATTGGTCACCAATGTCGGGACAGTTTGCGAAAAAATCAATCATGAATAGATGAGAATTGTAGGGAAAAGTGTCAGCTACAAGATAGGCGGACAAAACAAGTGAGATTTTAAGTAGATTGAAAGTTATGCCAGTTTACAGGTGATCGTCTACAGGAGCTGCATTTCAGCCCAAATATCATTTCAACTACATTGGTCACCAATGTCGGGACAGTGTGCGAAAAAATCAATCATGAATAGATGAGAATTGTAGGAAAAAGTGTCAGCTACAAGATAGGCGGACGGAACAAGTGAGATTTTGAGTAGATCGAAAGTTATGCCAGATTACAGGTGATCTTTTGAAGAAGCTGCATTTTAGCCCAACTATCATTTCAGCTACATTGGTCACCAATGTCGGGACACTGTGCGAAAATATCAATCATGAATAGATGAGAATTGTAGGGAAAAGTGTCAGCTACAAGATCGGCGGACGGCACAAGTGAGATATTGAGTAGATCGAAAGTTATTTTAGTTTAAAGGTGATCTTTTGAAGAAGCTGCATTTTAGCCCAAATATGGTTCAGCTACATTGGTCACCAATGTCGGGACAGTGTGCGACAAAATCAATCATACATGAATGACAATCGTAGGGAAAAGTGTCAGCTACAAGATAGGCGGACAGAACAAGTGAGATTTTGAGTAGATCGGAAGTTATTTCAGTTTAAAGGTGATCTTATGAAGAAGCTGCATTTTAGCCCAAATGTGGTTTCACCTACATTGGTCACCAATTTCGGGACAATGTGCGACAAAATCAATCATGAATAGATGAGAATAGTGGGGAAAAGTGTCAGCTACAAGATAGGCGGACGGAACAAGAAAGATTTTGAGTAGATCGAAAGTTATATCAGGTTAGAGGTAATCTTTTGAAGAAGCTGCATTTCAGCCTGAATATCATTTCAGCTACATTGGTCACTAATGTCGGGACAGTGTGCGAAAAAATCAATTATGAATAGATGAGAATTGTAGGGAAAAGTGTCAGCTACAAGATAGGCGGACGGGACAAGTAAGATTTTGAGTAGATCGAAAGTTATATCAGGTTAGAGGTGATTTTTTAAAGAAGCTGCATTTCAGCCCAAATATCATTTTAGCTACATTGGTCACTAATGTCGGGACAGTGTGCGAAAAAATCAATCATGAATAGATGAGAATTGTAGGGGAAAGTGTCAGCTACAAGATAGGCGGACAGAACAAGTGAGATTTTGAGTAGATCGAAAGTTATGCCAGTTTACAGGTGATCGTCTACAGGAGCTGCATTTCAGCTCAAATATCGTTTCAGCTACATTGGTCACCAATGGCGGACAGTGTGCGAAAAAATCACTGATGAATAGATGAGAATTGTAGGGAATAGTGTCAGCTACAAGATAGGCGGACAGAACAAGTGAGATTTTGAGTAGATCGAAAGTTATACCAGTTTACAGGTGATCGTCTACAGGAGCTGCATTTCATTTCAAATATCGTTTCAGCTACATTGGTCACCAATGGCGGACAGTGTGCGAAAAAATCAATCATGAATGAATAAAATTGTAGGGGAAAGTGTCAGCTACAAGATAGGCGGACGGAACAAGTGAGATATTGAGTTGATCAAAAGTTATGCCAGTTTACAGGTGATCTTTTGAAGAAGGTGCAATTCAGCCCAAATATCGTTTCAGCTACATTGGTCACCAAAGGCGGACAGTGTGCGAAAAAATCAATTATGAATGAATAAAATTGTAGGGGAAAGTGTCAGCTACAAGAGAGGCGGACGGAACAAGTGAGATATTGAGTTGATCAAAAGTTATGCCAGTTTACAGGTGATCTTTTGAAGAAGCTGCATTTCAGCCCAAATATCGTTTCAGCTACATTGGTCACCAATGTCGGGACAGTGTTCGAAAAAATCAATTATAAATGAATGAAAATTGTAGGGGAAAGTGTCAGCTACAAGATAGGCAGACAGAACAAGTGAGATTTTGAGTAGATCGAAAGTTATGCCAGTTTACAGGTGATCGTCTACAGGAGCTGCATTCCAGCCCAAATATCGTTTCAGCTACATTGGTCACCAATGTCGGGACAGTGTGCGGAAAAATCCATCATAATTGAATGAAAATTGTAGGGAAAAATGTCAGCTACAAGATAGGCGGACAGAACAAGTGAGATTTTGAGTAGATCGGAAGTTATGCCAGTTTACAGGTGATCTTTTGAAGAAGCTGCATTTTAGCCCAAAAATCATTTCAGCTACATTGGTCACCAATGTCGGGACAGTGTGCGAAAGAATCAATCACGAATAGAGAGAATTGCAGGGAAAAGTGTCAGCTACAAGATAGGCGGACAGAACAAGTGAGATTATAAGTAGATCAAAAGTTATGCCAGTTTACAGGTGATCTTTTGAAGAAGCTGCAATTTAGCCCGAATATCGTTTTAGCTACATTGGTCACCAATGTCGGGACAGTGTGCGAAAAAATCAATCATTAATGAATAAACATTGTAGGGAAAAGTGTCAGCTACAAGATAGGCGGACGTAACAAGTGAGATTTTGAGTAGATCGAAAGTTATGCCAGTTTACAGGTGATCGTCTCCAGGAGCTGCATTTCAGCCAGAATATCATTTTAGCTACATTGGTCACCAATGTCGGGACAGTGTGCGAAAAAATCAATCATTAAAGAATAAAGATTGTAGAGAAAAGTGTCAGCTACAAGATAGGCGGACGGAACAAGTGAGATTTTGAGTAGATCGAAAGTTATGCCAGTTTACAGGTGATCGTCTCCAGGAGCTGCATTTCAGCCCAAATATCATTTTAGCTACAGTGGTCACCGATGTCGGGACAGTGTGCGAAAAAATCGATTATAAATGAATGAAAATTGTAGGGAAAAATGTCAGCTACAAGATAGGCGGACAGAACAAGTGAGATTTTGAGTAGATCGAAAGTTATTTCAGTTTAAAGGCGATCTTTTGAAGAAGCTGCATTTCAGCCCAAATATCGTTTCAGCTAGATTGGTCACCAACGTCGAGACAGTGTGCGAAAAAATCAATCAATAATGAATAAAAATTGTAGAGAAAAATGTCAGCTACAAGATAGGCGGACAGAACAAGTGAGATTTTGAGTAGATCGAAAGTTATTTCAGGTTAAAGGTGATCTTTTGAAGAAGCTGCATTTTAGCCCAAAAATCATTTCAGCTACATTGGTCACCAATGTCGGGACCGTATGCGAAAAATTCAATCATGAATAGATGAGAATTGTAGGGAAAAGTGTCAGCTACAAGATAGGCGGACAGAACAACTGAGACTTGAGTAGATCGAAAGTTATTCCAGTTCAAAGGTGATCGTCTACAGGAGCTACATTTCAGCACAAATATCATTTCAGCTACATTGGTCACCAATGTCGGGACAGTGTGCGAAAAAATCAATAATGAATAGATGAGAATTGTAGGGAAAAGTGTCAGCTACAAGATAGGCGGACAGAACAAGTGAGATTTTGAGTAGATCGAAAGTAATGCCAGTTTAAAGGTGATCTTTTGAAGAAGCTGCATTTTAGCCAAAATGTGGTTTCAGCTACATTGGTCACTAATGTCGGGACAGTGTGCGAAAAAATCAATCATGAATAGATGAGAATCGTAGGGAAAAGTGTCAGCTACAAGATAGGCGGACGGAACAAGTGAGACTTGAGTAGATCGAAAGTTATGCCAGTTTACAGGTGATCGTCTACAGGAGCTGCATTTTAGCCCAAATATCATTTCAGCTACATTGGTCACTAATGTCGGGACAGTGTGCGAAAAAATCAATAATGAATAGATGAGAATTGTAGGGAAAAGTGTCAGCTACAAGATAGGCGGACGGAACAAGTGAGATTTTGAGTAGATCGAAAGTAATGCCAGTTTAAAGGTGATCTTTTGAAGAAGCTGCATTTTAGCCCAAATATGGTTTCAGCTACATTGGTCACCAATGTCGGGACAGTGTGCGAAAAAATCAATCATGAATAGATGAGAATCGTAGGGAAAAGTGTCAGCTACAAGATAGGCGGACGAAACAAGTGAGATTTTGAGTAGACCGAAAGTTATTTTAGTTTAAAGGTGATCTTTTGAAGAAGCTTCATTTTAGCCCAAATATGGTTCAGCTACATTGGTCACCAATGTCGGGACAGTTTGCAAAAAAATCAATCATGAATAGATGAGAATTGTAGGGAAAAGTGTCAGCTACAAGATAGGCGGACAAAACAAGTGAGATTTTAAGTAGATTGAAAGTTATGCCAGTTTACAGGTGATCGTCTACAGGAGCTGCATTTCAGCCCAAATATCATTTCAACTACATTGGTCACCAATGTCGGGACAGTGTGCGAAAAAATCAATCATGAATAGATGAGAATTGTAGGGAAAAGTGTCAGCTACAAGATCGGCGGACGGCACAAGTGAGATATTGAGTAGATCGAAAGTTATTTTAGTTTAAAGGTGATCTTTTGAAGAAGCTGCATTTTAGCCCAAATATGGTTCAGCTACATTGGTCCCCAATGTCGGGACAGTGTGCGACAAAATCAATCATACATGAATGAAAATCGTAGGGAAAAGTGTCAGCTACAAGATAGGCGGACAGAACAAGTGAGATTTTGAGTAGATCGGAAGTTATTTCAGTTTAAAGGTGATCTTATGAAGAAGCTGCATTTCAGCCCAAATGTGGTTTCACCTACATTGGTCACTAATGTCGGGACAGTGTGCGAAAAAATCAATCATGAATAGATGAGAATCGTAGGGAAAAGTGTCAGCTACAAGATAGGCGGACGGAACAAGTGAGACTTGAGTAGATCGAAAGTTATGCCAGTTTACAGGTGATCGTCTACAGGAGCTGCATTTTAGCCCAAATATCATTTCAGCTACATTGGTCACTAATGTCGGGACAGTGTGCGAAAAAATCAATAATAAATAGATGAGAATTGTAGGGAAAAGTGTCAGCTACAAGATAGGCGGACAGAACAAGTGAGATTTTGAGTAGATCGAAAGTAATGCCAGTTTAAAGGTGATCTTTTGAAGAAGCTGCATTTTAGCCCAAATGTGGTTTCAGCTACATTGGTCACTAATGTCGGGACAGTGTGCGAAAAAATCAATCATGAATAGATGAGAATCGTAGGGAAAAGTGTCAGCTACAAGATAGGCGGACGAAACAAGTGAGATTTTGAGTAGACCGAAAGTTATTTCAGTTTAAAGGTGATCTTTTGAAGAAGCTTCATTTTAGCCCAAATATGGTTCAGCTACATTGGTCACCAATGTCGGGACAGTTTGCAAAAAAATCAATCATGAATAGATGAGAATTGTAGGGAAAAGTGTCAGCTACAAGATAGGCGGACAAAACAAGTGAGATTTTAAGTAGATTGAAAGTTATGCCAGTTTACAGGTGATCGTCTACAGGAGCTGCATTTCAGCCCAAATATCATTTCAACTACATTGGTCACCAATGTCGGGACAGTGTGCGAAAAAATCAATCATGAATAGATGAGAATTGTAGGGAAAAGTGTCAGCTACAAGATCGGCGGACGGCACAAGTGAGATATTGAGTAGATCGAAAGTTATTTTAGTTTAAAGGTGATCTTTTGAAGAAGCTGCATTTTAGCCCAAATATGGTTCAGCTACATTGGTCCCCAATGTCGGGACAGTGTGCGACAAAATCAATCATACATGAATGAAAATCGTAGGGAAAAGTGTCAGCTACAAGATAGGCGGACAGAACAAGTGAGATTTTGAGTAGATCGGAAGTTATTTCAGTTTAAAGGTGATCTTATGAAGAAGCTGCATTTCAGCCCAAATGTGGTTTCACCTACATTGGTCACTAATGTCGGGACAGTGTGCGAAAAAATCAATCATGAATAGATGAGAATCGTAGGGAAAAGTGTCAGCTACAAGATAGGCGGACGGAACAAGTGAGATTTTGAGTAGATCGAAAGTTATGCCAGTTTACAGGTGATCGTCTACAGGAGCTGCATTTTAGCCCAAATATCATTTCAGCTACATTGGTCACTAATGTCGGGACAGTGTGCGAAAAAATCAATTATAAATAGATGAGAATTGTAGGGAAAAGTGTCAGCTACAAGATAGGCGGACAGAACAAGTGAGATTTTGAGTAGATCGAAAGTAATGCCAGTTTAAAGGTGATCTTTTGAAGAAGCTGCATTTTAGCCCAAATGTGGTTTCAGCTACATTGGTCACTAATGTCGGGACAGTGTGCGAAAAAATCAATCATGAATAGATGAGAATCGTAGGGAAAAGTGTCAGCTACAAGATAGGCGGACGAAACAAGTGAGATTTTGAGTAGACCGAAAGTTATTTCAGTTTAAAGGTGATCTTTTGAAGAAGCTTCATTTTAGCCCAAATATGGTTCAGCTACATTGGTCACCAATGTCGGGACAGTTTGCAAAAAAATCAATCATGAATAGATGAGAATTGTAGGGAAAAGTGTCAGCTACAAGATAGGCGGACAAAACAAGTGAGATTTTAAGTAGATTGAAAGTTATGCCAGTTTACAGGTGATCGTCTACAGGAGCTGCATTTCAGCCCAAATATCATTTCAACTACATTGGTCACCAATGTCGGGACAGTGTGCGAAAAAATCAATCATGAATAGATGAGAATTGTAGGGAAAAGTGTCAGCTACAAGATCGGCGGACGGCACAAGTGAGATATTGAGTAGATCGAAAGTTATTTTAGTTTAAAGGTGATCTTTTGAAGAAGCTGCATTTTAGCCCAAATATGGTTCAGCTACATTGGTCCCCAATGTCGGGACAGTGTGCGACAAAATCAATCATACATGAATGAAAATCGTAGGGAAAAGTGTCAGCTACAAGATAGGCGGACAGAACAAGTGAGATTTTGAGTAGATCGGAAGTTATTTCAGTTTAAAGGTGATCTTATGAAGAAGCTGCATTTCAGCCCAAATGTGGTTTCACCTACATTGGTCACCAATGTCCGGACAATGTACGACAAAATCAATCATGAATAGATGAGAATAGTGGGGAAAAGTGTAAGCTACAAGATAGGCGGACGGAACAAGTAAGATTTTGAGTAGATCGAAAGTTCTATCAGGTTAGAGGTAATCTTTTGAAGAAGCTGCATCTCAGCCTGAATATCATTTCAGCTACATTGGTCACTAATGTCGGGACAGTGTGCGAAAAAATCAATTATGAATAGATGAGAATTGTAGGGAAAAGTGTCAGCTACAAGATAGGCGGACGGGACAAGTAAGATTTTGAGTAGATCGAAAGTTATATCAGGTTAGAGGTGATTTTTTAAAGAAGCTGCATTTCAGCCCAAATATCATTTTAGCTACATTGGTCCCTAATGTCGGGACAGTGTGCGAAAAAATCAATTATGAATAGATGAGAATTGTAGGGAAAAGTGTCAGCTACAAGATAGGCGGACAGAACAAGTGAGATTTTGAGTAGATCGAAAGTTATGCCAGTTTACAGGTGATCGTCTACAGGAGCTGCATTTCAGCTCAAATATCGTTTCAGCTACATTGGTCACCAATGGCGGACAGTGTGCGAAAAAATCACTGATGAATAGATGAGAATTGTAGGGAATAGTGTCAGCAACAAGATAGGCGGACAGAACAAGTGAGATTTTGAGTAGATCGAAAGTTATGCCAGTTTACAGGTGATCGTCTACAGGAGCTGCATTTCAGCTCAAATATCGTTCCAGCTACATTGGTCACCAATGTCGGGACAGTGTGCGAAAAAATCAATTATAAATGAATGAAAATTGTAGGGAAAAATGTCAGCTACAAGATAGGCGGACAGAACAAGTGAGATTTTGAGTAGATCGAAAGTTATGCCAGTTTACAGGTGATCGTCTACAGGAGCTGCATTTCAACTCAAATATCGTTCCAGCTACATTGGTCACCAATGTCGGGACAGTGTGCGAAAAAATCAATTATAAATGAATGAAAATTGTAGGGAAAAATGTCAGCTACAAGATAGGCGGACAGAACAAGTGAGATATTGAGTTGATCAAAAGTTATGCCAGTTTACAGGTGATCGTCTCCAGGAGCTGCATTTCAGCCCAAATATCATTTTAGCTACATTGGTCACCGATGTCGGGACAGTGCGCGAAGAAATAGATTATAAATAAATGAAAATTGTAGGGAAAAATGTCAGCTACAAGATAGGCGGACAGAACAAGTGAGATTTTGAGTAGATCGAAAGTTATGCCAGTTTACAGGTGATCTTTTGAAGAAGCTGCATTTTAGCCCAAATATCATTTCAGCTACATTGCTCACCAATGTCGGGACAGTGTGCGAAAAAATCAATCATTAAAGAATAAAAATTGTAGGGAAAAGTGTCAGCTACAAGATAGGCGGACGGAACAAGTGAGATTTTGAGTAGATCGAAAGTTATGCCAGTTTACAGGTGATCGTCTCCAGGAGCTGCATTTCAGCCCAAATATCATTTTAGCTACAGTGGTCATCGATGTCGGGACAGTGTGCGAAAAAATCGATTATAAATGAATGAAAATTGTAGGGAAAAATGTCAGCTACAAGATAGGCGGACAGAACAAGTGAGATTTTGAGTAGATCGAAAGTTATTTCAGTTTAAAGGCGATCTTTTGAAGAAGCTGCATTTCAGCCCAAATATCGTTTCAGCTAGATTGGTCACCAATGTCGGGACAGTGTGCAAAAAAATCAATCAATAATGAATAAAAATTGTAGAGAAAAATGTCAGCTACAAGATAGGCGGACAGAACAAGTGAGATTTTGAGTAGATCGAAAGTTATTTCAGGTTAAAGGTGATCTTTTGAAGAAGCTGCATTTTAGCCCAAATATCATTTCAGCTACATTGGTCACCAATGTCGGGACCGTATGCGAAAAATTCAATCATGAATAGATGAGAATTGTAGGGAAAAGTGTAAGCTACAAGATAGGCGGACAGAACAACTGAGACTTGAGTAGATCGAAAGTTATTCCAGTTCAAAGGTGATCGTCTACAGGAGCTACATTTCAGCACAAATATCATTTCAGCTACATTGGTCACCAATGTCGGGACAGTGTGCAAAAAAATCAATCATGAATAGATGAGAATTGTAGTGAAAAGTGTCAGCTACAAGATAGGCGGACAGAACAAGTGAGATTTTGAGTAGATCGAAAGTTATTTCAGGTTAAAGGTTATCTTTTGAAGAAGCTGCAGTTTAGCCCAAAAATCATTTCAGCTACATTGGTTACCAATGTCGGGACCGTGTGCGAAAAATTCAATCATGAATAGATGAGAATTGTAGTGAAAAGTGTCAGCTACAAGATAGGCGGACAGAACAACTGAGATTTTGAGTAGATCGAAAGTTATGCCAGTTTACAGGTGATCTTTTGAAGAAGCTGCATTTCAGCCCAAATATCGTTTCAGCTAGATTGGTCACCAATGTCGGGACAGTGTGCGAAAAATTCAATCATGAATAGATGAGAATCGTAGGGAAAAGTGTCAGCTACAAGATAGGCGGACAGAACAACTGAGATTTTGAGTAGATCGAAAGTTATTTCAGTTCAAAGGTGATCTTTTGAAGAAGCTGCATTTCAGCCCAAACATCATTTCAGCTACATTGGTCACCAATGTTGGGACAGTGTGCGAAAAAATCAATCATGAATAGATGAGAATTGTAGTGAAAAGTGTCAGCTACAAGATAGGCGGACTGAACAAGTGAGATTTTGAGTAGATCGAAAGTTATTTCAGGTTAAAGGTGATCTTTCGAAGAAGCTGCATTTTAGCCCAAATACGGTTTCGGCTACATTGGTCACCAATGTCAGGACAGTGTGCAAAAAAATCAATCACGAATAGATGAGAATTGTAGGGAAAAGTGTCAGCTACAAGATAGGCGGACGGAACAAGTGAGATATTGAGTAGATCGAATTTTATTTCAGTTTATAGCCGATCGTCTGCAGGAGCTGCATTTTAGCCCACACATCATTTCAGCTACATTGGTCACCAATGTCGGGACAGTGTGTGAAAAAATCAATCACGAATAGATGAGAATTGTAGGGAAAAGTGTAAGCTACAAGGTAGGCGAACGGAACAAGTAAGATTTTGAGTAGATCGAAAGTTCTATCAGGTTAGAGGTAATCTTTTGAAGAAGCTGCATTTCAGCCTGAATATTATTTCAGCTACATTGGTCACTAATGTCGGGACAGTGTGCGAAAAAATCAATTATGAATAGATGAGAATTGTAGGGAAACGTGTCAGCTACAAGATAGGCGGACGGGACAAGTAAGATTTTGAGTAGATCGAAAGTTATATCAGGTTAGAGGTGATTTTTTAAAGAAGCTGCATTTCAGCCCAAATATCATTTTAGCTACATTGGTCACTAATGTCGGGACAGTGTGCGAAAAAATCAATTATGAATAGATGAGAATTGTAGGGAAAAGTGTCAGCTACAAGATAGGCGGACAGAACAAGTGAGATTTTGAGTAGATCGAAAGTTATGCCAGTTTACAGGTGATCGTCTACAGGAGCTGCATTTCAGCTCAAATATCGTTTCAGCTACATTGGTCACCAATGGCGGACAGTGTGCGAAAAAATCACTGATGAATAGATGAGAATTGTAGGGAATAGTGTCAGCTACAAGATAGGCGGACAGAACAAGTGAGATTTTGAGTAGATCGAAAGTTATGCCAGTTTACAGGTGATCGTCTACAGGAGCTGCATTTCAGCTCAAATATCGTTCCAGCTACATTGGTCACCAATGTCGGGACAGTGTGCGAAAAAATCAATTATAAATGAATGAAAATTGTAGGGAAAAATGTCAGCTACAAGATAGGCGGACAGAACAAGTGAGATTTTGAGTAGATCGAAAGTTATGCCAGTTTACAGGTGATCGTCTACAGGAGCTGCATTTCAGCTCAAATATCGTTCCAGCTACATTGGTCACCAATGTCGGGACAGTGTGCGAAAAAATCAATTATAAATGAATGAAAATTGTAGGGAAAAATGTCAGCTACAAGATAGGCGGACAGAACAAGTGAGATATTGAGTTGATCAAAAGTTATGCCAGTTTACAGGTGATCGTCTCCAGGAGCTGCATTTCAGCCCAAATATCATTTTAGCTACATTGGTCACCGATGTCGGGACAGTGCGCGAAAAAATAGATTATAAATGAATCAAAATTGTAGGGAAAAATGTCAGCTACAAGATAGGCGGACAGAACAAGTGAGATTTTGAGTAGATCGAAAGTTATGCCAGTTTACAGGTCATCTTTTGAAGAAGCTGCATTTTAGCCCAAATATCATTTCAGCTACATTGGTCACCAATGTCGGGACAGTGTGCGAAAAAATCAATCATTAAAGAATGAAAATTGTAGGGAAAAGTGTCAGCTACAAGATAGGCGGACGGAACAAGTGAGATTTTGAGTAGATCGGAAGTTATTTCAGTTTAAAGGCGATCTTTTGAAGAAGCTGCATTTCAGCCCAAATATCGTTTCAGCTAGATTGGTCACCGATGTCGGGACAGTGTGAGAAAAAATCGATTATAAATGAATGAAAATTGTAGGGAAAAATGTCAGCTACAAGATAGGCGGACAGAACAAGTGAGATTTTGAGTAGATCGAAAGTTATTTCAGTTTAAAGGCGATCTTTTGAAGAAGCTGCATTTCAGCCCAAATATCGTTTCAGCTAGATTGGTCACCAATGTCGGGACAGTGTGCGAAAAAATCAATCAATAATGAATAAAAATTGTAGAGAAAAATGTCAGCTACAAGATAGGCGGACAGAACAAGTGAGATTTTGAGTAGATCGAAAGTTATTTCAGGTTAAAGGTGATCTTTTGAAGAAGCTGCATTTTAGCCCAAAAATCATTTCAGCTACATTGGTCACCAATGTCGGGACCGTATGCGAAAAATTCAATCATGAATAGATGAGAATTGTAGGGAAAAGTGTCAGCTACAAGATAGGCGGACAGAACAACTGAGACTTGAGTAGATCGAAAGTTATTCCAGTTCAAAGGTGATCGTCTACAGGAGCTACATTTCAGCACAAATATCATTTCAGCTACATTGGTCACCAATGTCGGGACAGTGTGCGAAAAAATCAATCATGAATAGATGAGAATTGTAGTGAAAAGTGTCAGCTACAAGATAGGCGGACAGAACAAGTGAGATTTTGAGTAGATCGAAAGTTATTTCAGGTTAAAGGTTATCTTTTGAAGAAGCTGCATTTTAGCCCAAAAATCATTTCAGCTACATTGGTCACCAATGTCGGGACCGTGTGCGAAAAATTCAATCATGAATAGATGAGAATTGTAGTGAAAAGTGTCAGCTACAAGATAGGCGGACAGAACAACTGAGATTTTGAGTAGATCGAAAGTTATGCCAGTTTACAGGTGATCTTTTGAAGAAGCTGCATTTCAGCCCAAATATCGTTTCAGCTAGATTGGTCACCAATGTCGGGACAGTGTGCGAAAAATTCAATCATGAATAGATGAGAATCGTAGGGAAAAGTGTCAGCTACAAGATAGGCGGACAGAACAACTGAGATTTTGAGTAGATCGAAAGTTATTTCAGTTCAAAGGTGATCGTCTACAGGAGCTGCATTTCAGCACAAATATCATTTCAGCTACATTGGTCACCAATGTCGGGACAGTGTGCGAAAAAATCAATCATGAATAGATGAGAATTGTAGTGAAAAGTGTCAGCTACAAGATAGGCGGACTGAACAAGTGAGATTTTGAGTAGATCGAAAGTTATTTCAGGTTAAAGGTGATCTTTCGAAGAAGCTGCATTTTAGCCCAAATACGGTTTCGGCTACATTGGTCACCAATGTCAGGACAGTGTGCAAAAAAATCAATCACGAATAGATGAGAATTGTAGGGAAAAGTGTCAGCTACAAGATAGGCGGACGGAACAAGTGAGATATTGAGTAGATCGAATGTTATTTCAGTTTATAGCCGATCGTCTGCAGGAGCTGCATTTTAGCCCACACATCATTTCAGCTACATTGGTCACCAATGTCGGGACAGTGTGTGAAAAAATCAATCACGAATAGATGAGAATTGTAGGGAAAAGTGTCAGCTACAAGATAGGCGGACAGAACAAGTGAGATTTTGAGTAGATCGAAAGTTATTTCAGGTTAAAGGTGATCTTTTGAAGAAGCTGCATTTTAGCCCGAAAATCATTTCAGCTACATTGGTCACCAATGTCGGGACAGTGTGCGAAAAAATCAATCATGAATGAATAAAATTGTAGGGGAAAGTGTTAGCTACAAGATAGGCAGACAGAACAAGTGAGATTTTGAGTAGATCGAAAGTTATGCCAGTTTACAGGTAATCGTCTACAGGAGCTGCATTCCAGCCCAAATATCGGTTCAGCTACATTGGTCACCAATGTCGGGACAGTGTGCGAAAAGTTCAATTATAAATGAATGAAAATTGTAGGGAAAAATGTCAGCTACAAGATAGGCGGACAGAACAAGTGAGATTTTGAGTAGATCGAAAGTTATTTCAGGTTAAAGGTGATCTTTTGAAGGAGCTGCATTTCAGCCCAAATATGGTTTCAGCTACATTGGTCACCAATGTCAGGACAGTGTGCAAAAAAATCAATCATTAATGAATAAAAATTGTAGGGAAAAGTGTCAGCTACAAGATAGGCGGACGGAACAAGTGAGATATTGAGTAGATCGAATGTTATTTCAGTTTAAAGCCGATCGTCTGCAGGAGCTGCATTTTAGCCCACATATCGTTTCAGCTTGATTGGTCACCAATGTCGGGACTGTGTGCGAAAAAATCAATCATTAATGAATAAAAATTGTAGGGAAAAGTGTCAGCTACAAGATAGCCGGACGGAACAAGTGAGATTTTGAGTAGATCGAAAGTTATGCCAGTTTACAGGTGATCGTCTCCAGGAAATGCATTTCAGCCCAAATATCATTTTAGCTACAGTGGTCACCGATGTCGGGACAGTGTGCGAAAAAATCGATTATAAATGAATGAAAATTGTAGGGAAAAATGTCAGCTACAAGATAGGCGGACGGAACAAGTGAGATTTTGAGTAGATCGAAAGTTATTTCAGGTTAAAGGTGATCTTTCGAAGAAGCTGCATTTTAGCCCAAAAATCATTTCAGCTACATTGGTCACCAATGTCGGGACAGTGTGCGAAAAAATCAATCATGAATAGATGAGAATTGTAGTGAAAAGTGTCAGCTACAAGATAGGCGGACGGAACAAGTGAGATTTTGAGTAGATCGAAAGTTATTTCAGGTTAAAGGTGATCTTTCGAAGAAGCTGCATTTTAGCCCAAAAATCATTTCAGCTACATTGGTCACCAATGTCGGGACCGTGTGCGAAAAATTCAATCATGAATAGATGAGAATTGTAGGGAAAAGTGTCAGCTACAAGATAGGCGGACAGAACAACTGAGATTTTGAGTAGATCGAAAGTTATTTCAGTTTAAAGGTGATCGTCTACAGGAGCTGCATTTCAGTCCAAATATCATTTCAGCTACATTGGTCACCAATGTCGGGACAGTGTGCGAAAAAATCAATCATGAATAGATGAGAATTGTAGTGAAAAGTGTCAGCTACAAGATAGGCGGACGGAACAAGTGAGATTTTGAGTAGATCGAAAGTTATGCCAGTTTACAGGTGATCGTCTCCAGGAGCTGCATTTCAGCCCAAATATCATTTTAGCTACAGTGGTCACCGATGTCGGGACAGTGTGCGAAAAAATCGATTATAAATGAATGAAAATTGTAGGGAAAAATGTCAGCTACAAGATAGGCGGACAGAACAAGTGAGATTTTGAGTAGATCGAAAGTTATTTCAGTTTAAATGTGATCTTTCGAAGAAGCTGCATTTTAGCCCAAATACGGTTTTGGCTACATTGGTCACCAATGTCAGGACAGTGTGCAAAAAAATCAATCACGAATAGATGAGAATTGTAGGGAAAAGTGTCAGCTACAAGATAGGCGGACGGAACAAGTGAGATTTTGAGTAGATCGAAAGTTATTTCAGGTTAAAGGTGCCCTTTCGAAGAAGCTGCATTTTAGCCCAAATACGGTTTCGGCTACATTGGTCACCAATGTCAGGACAGTGTGCAAAAAAATCAATCACGAATAGATGAAAATTGTAGGGAAAAGTGTCAGCTACAAGATAGGCGGACGGAACAAGTGAGATTTTGAGTAGATCAAAAGTTATGCCAGTTTACAGGTGATCTTTTGAAAAAGCTGCAATTTAGCCCGAATATCGTTTTAGCTACATTGGTTACCAATGTCGGGACAGTGTGCGGAAAAATCCATCATAATTGAATGAAAATAGTAGGGAGAAGTGTCAGCTACAAGATAGGCAGACAGAACAAGTGAGATTTTGAGTAGATCGAAAGTTATTTCAGGTTAAAGGTGATCTTTTGAAGAAGCTGCATTTTAGCCCAAAAATCATTTCAGCTACATTGGTCACCAATGTCGGGACAGTGTGCGAAAAAATCAATCATGAATGAATAAAATTGTAGGGGAAAGTGTTAGCTACAAGATAGGCAGACAGAACAAGTGAGATTTTGAGTAGATCGAAAGTTATGCCAGTTTACAGGTGATCGTCTACAGGAGCTGCATTCCAGCCCAAATATCGTTTCAGCTACATTGGTCACCAATGTCGGGACAGTGTGCGAAAAGATCAATTATAAATGAATGAAAATTGTAGGGAAAAATGTCAGCTACAAGATAGGCGGACAGAACAAGTGAGATTTTGAGTAGATCGAAAGTTATTTCAGGTTAAAGGTGATCTTTTAAAGGAGCTGCATTTCAGCCCAAATATGGTTTCAGCTACATTGGTCACCAATGTCAGGACAGTGTGCAAAAAAATCAATCACGAATAGATGAGAATTGTAGGGAAAAGTGTCAGCTACAAGATAGGCGGACGGAACAAGTGAGATATTGAGTAGATCGAATGTTATTTCAGTTTAAAGCCGATCGTCTGCAGGAGCTGCATTTTAGCCCACATATCGTTTCAGCTAGATTGGTCACCAATGTCGGGACAGTGTGCGGAAAAATCCATCATAATTGAATGAAAATAGTAGGGAAAAGTGTCAGCTACAAGATAGGCAGACAGAACAAGTGAGATTTTGAGTAGATCGAAAGTTATGCCAGTTTACAGGTGATCTTTTGAAGAAGCTGCATTTTAGCCCAAATATCATTTCAGCTACATTGGTCACCAATGTCGGGACAGTGTGCGAAAAAATCAATCATTAATGAATCAAAATTGTAGGGAAAAGTGTCAGCTACAAGATAGGCGGACGGAACAAGTGAGATTTTGAGTAGATCGAAAGTTATGCCAGTTTACAGGTGATCGTCTCCAGGAGCTGCATTTCAGCCCAAATATCATTTTAGGTACAGTGGTCACCGATGTCGGGACAGTGTGCGAAAAAATCAATCATGAATAGATGAGAATTGTAGGAAAAAGTGTCGGCTACAAGATAGGCGGACGGAACAAGTGAGATTATGAGTAGATCAAAAGTTATGCCAGTTTACAGGTGATCTTTTGAAGAAGCTTCATTTAAGCCCAAATATGGTTCAGCTACATTTGTCACCAATGTCGGGACAGTGTGCGAAAAAATCAATCATTAATGAATGAAAATTGTAGGGAAAAGTGTCGGCTACAAGATAGGCGGACGGAACAAGTGAGATTTTGAGTAGATCGAAAGTTATGCCAGTTTACAGGTGATCTTTTGAAGAAGCTTCATTTAAGCCCAAATATGGTTCAGCTACATTGGTCACTAATGTCGGGACAGTCAGCGAAAAAATCAATCATGAATAGATGAGAATTGTAGGGAAAAGTGTCAGCTACAAGATAGGTGGACAGAATAAGTGAGATTTTGAGTAGATCAAAAGTTATTTCAGTTTAAAGGCGATCTTTTGAAGAAGCTGCATTTCAGCCCAAATATCGTTTCAGCTAGATTGGTCACCAATGTCGGGACAGTGTGCGAAAAAATCAATCATTAATGAATAAAAATTGTAGGGAAAAGTGTCAGCTACAAGCTAGGCGGACGGAACAAGTGAGATTTTGAGTAGATCGAAAGTTATGCCAGATTACAGGTGATCTTTTGAAGAAGCTGCATTTTAGCCCAACTATCATTTCAGCTACATTGGTCACCAATGTCGGGACACTGTGCGAAAATATCAATCATGTATAGATGAGAATTGTAGGGAAAAGTGTCAGCTACAAGATCGGCGGACGGCACAAGTGAGATATTGAGTAGATCGAAAGTTATTTTAGTTTAAAGGTGATCTTTTGAAGAAGCTGCATTTTAGCCCAAATATGGTTCAGCTACATTGGTCACCAATGTCGGGACAGTGTGCGACAAAATCAATCATACATGAATGAAAATCGTAGGGAAAAGTGTCAGCTACAAGATAGGCGGACAGAACAAGTGAGATTTTGAGTAGATCGGAAGTTATTTCAGTTTAAAGGTGATCTTATGAAGAAGCTGCATTTCAGCCCAAATGTGGTTTCACCTACATTGGTCACCAATGTCGGGACAATGTGCGACAAAATCAATCATGAATAGATGAGAATAGTGGGGAAAAGTGTAAGCTACAAGATAGGCGGACGGAACAAGTAAGATTTTGAGTAGATCGAAAGTTCTATCAGGTTAGAGGTAATCTTTTGAAGAAGCTGCATTTCAGCCTGAATATCATTTCAGCTACATTGGTCACTAATGTCGGGACAGTGTGCGAAAAAATCAATTATGAATAGATGAGAATTGTAGGGAAAAGTGTCAGCTACAAGATAGGCGGACGGGACAAGTAAGATTTTGAGTAGATCGAAAGTTATATCAGGTTAGAGGTGATTTTTTAAAGAAGCTGCATTTCAGCCCAAATATCATTTTAGCTACATTGGTCACTAATGTCGGGACAGTGTGCAAAAAAATCAATTATGAATAGATGAGAATTGTATGGAAAAGTGTCAGCTACAAGATAGGCGGACAGAACAAGTGAGATTTTGAGTAGATCGAAAGTTATGCCAGTTTACAGGTGATCGTCTACAGGAGCTGCATTTCAGCTCAAATATCGTTTCAGCTACATTGGTCACCAATGTCGGGACAGTGTGCGAAAAAATCAATTATAAATGAATGAAAATTGTAGGGAAAAATGTCAGCTACAAGATAGGCGGACAGAACAAGTGCGATATTGAGTTGATCAAAAGTTATGCCAGTTTACAGGTGATCGTCTCCAGGAGCTGCATTTCAGCCCAAATATCATTTTAGCTACATTGGTCACCGATGTCGGGACAGTGCGCGAAAAAATAGATTATAAATGAATGAAAATTGTAGGGAAAAATGTCAGCTACAAGATAGGCGGACAGAACAAGTGAGATTTTGAGTAGATCGAAAGTTATGCCAGTTTACAGGTGATCTTTTGAAGAAGCTGCATTTTAGCCCAAATATCATTTCAGCTACATTGGTCACCAATGTCGGGACAGTGTGCGAAAAAATCAATTATTAAAGAATAAAAATTGTAGGGAAAAGTGTCAGCTACAAGATAGGCGGACGGAACAAGTGAGATTTTGAGTAGATCGAAAGTTATGCCAGTTTACAGGTGATCGTCTCCAGGAGCTGCATTTCAGCCCAAATATCATTTTAGCTACAGTGGTCACCGATGTCGGGACAGTGTGCGAAAAAATCGATTATAAATGAATGAAAATTGTAGGGAAAAATGTCAGCTACAAGATAGGCGGACAGAACAAGTGAGATTTTGAGTAGATCGAAAGTTATGCCAGTTTACAGGTGATCTTTTGAAGAAGCTGCATTTCAGCCCAAATATCGTTTCAGCTAGATTGGTCACCAATGTCGGGACAGTGTGCGAAAAATTCAATCATGAATAGATGAGAATTGTAGTGAAAAGTGTCAGCTACAAGATAGGCGGACTGAACAAGTGAGATTTTGAGTAGATCGAAAGTTATTTCAGGTTAAAGGTGATCTTTCGAAGAAGCTGCATTTTAGCCCAAATACGGTTTCGGCTACATTGGTCACCAATGTCAGGACAGTGTGCAAAAAAATCAATCACGAATAGATGAGAATTGTAGGGAAAAGTGTCAGCTACAAGATAGGCGGACGGAACAAGTGAGATATTGAGTAGATCGAATGTTATTTCAGTTTATAGCCGATCGTCTGCAGGAGCTGCATTTTAGCCCACACATCATTTCAGCTACATTGGTCACCAATGTCGGGACAGTGTGTGAAAAAATCAATCACGAATAGATGAGAATTGTAGGGAAAAGTGTCAGCTACAAGATAGGCGGACAGAACAAGTGAGATTTTGAGTAGATCGAAAGTTATTTCAGTTCAAAGGTGATCGTCTACAGGAGCTGCATTTCAGCACAAATATCATTTCAGCTACATTGGTCACCAATGTCGGGACAGTGTGCGAAAAAATCAATCATGAATAGATGAGAATTGTAGTGAAAAGTGTCAGCTACAAGATAGGCGGACTGAACAAGTGAGATTTTGAGTAGATCGAAAGTTATTTCAGGTTAAAGGTGATCTTTCGAAGAAGCTGCATTTTAGCCCAAATACGGTTTCGGCTACATTGGTCACCAATGTCAGGACAGTGTGCAAAAAAATCAATCACGAATAGATGAGAATTGTAGGGAAAAGTGTCAGCTACAAGATAGGCGGACGGAACAAGTGAGATATTGAGTAGATCGAATGTTATTTCAGTTTATAGCCGATCGTCTGCAGGAGCTGCATTTTAGCCCACACATCATTTCAGCTACATTGGTCACCAATGTCGGGACAGTGTGTGAAAAAATCAATCACGAATAGATGAGAATTGTAGGGAAAAGTGTCAGCTACAAGATAGGCGGACAGAACAAGTGAGATTTTGAGTAGATCAAAAGTTATGCCAGTTTACAGGTGATCTTTTGAAGAAGCTGCAATTTAGCCCGAATATCGTTTTAGCTACATTGGTCACCAATGTCGGGACAGTGTGCGGAAAAATCCATCATAATTGAATGAAAATAGTAGGGAGAAGTGTCAGCTACAAGATAGGCAGACAGAACAAGTGAGATTTTGAGTAGATCGAAAGTTATTTCAGGTTAAAGGTGATCTTTTGAAGAAGCTGCATTTTAGCCCAAAAATCATTTCAGCTACATTGGTCACCAATGTCGGGACAGTGTGCGAAAAAATCAATCATGAATGAATAAAATTGTAGGGGAAAGTGTTAGCTACAAGATAGGCAGACAGAACAAGTGAGATTTTGAGTAGATCGAAAGTTATGCCAGTTTACAGGTAATCGTCTACAGGAGCTGCATTCCAGCCCAAATATCGTTTCAGCTACATTGGTCACCAATGTCGGGACAGTGTGCGAAAAGTTCAATTATAAATGAATGAAAATTGTAGGGAAAAATGTCAGCTACAAGATAGGCGGACAGAACAAGTGAGATTTTGAGTAGATCGAAAGTTATTTCAGGTTAAAGGTGATCTTTTGAAGGAGCTGCATTTCAGCCCAAATATGGTTTCAGCTACATTGGTCACCAATGTCAGGACAGTGTGCAAAAAAATCAATCATTAATGAATAAAAATTGTAGGGAAAAGTGTCAGCTACAAGATAGGCGGACGGAACAAGTGAGATGTTGAGTAGATCGAATGTTATTTCAGTTTAAAGCCGATCGTCTGCAGGAGCTGCATTTTAGCCCACATATCGTTTCAGCTAGATTGGTCACCAATGTCGGGACTGTGTGCGAAAAAATCAATCATTAATGAATAAAAATTGTAGGGAAAAGTGTCAGCTACAAGATAGGCGGACGGAACAAGTGAGATTTTGAGTAGATCGAAAGTTATGCCAGTTTACAGGTGATCGTCTCCAGGAGCTGCATTTCAGCCCAAATATCATTTTAGCTACAGTGGTCACCGATGTCGGGACAGTGTGCAAAAAAATCGATTATAAATGAATGAAAATTGTAGGGAAAAATGTCAGCTACAAGATAGGCGGACGGAACAAGTGAGATTTTGAGTAGATCGAAAGTTATTTCAGGTTAAAGGTGATCTTTCGAAGAAGCTGCATTTTAGCCCAAAAATCATTTCAGCTACATTGGTCACCAATGTCGGGACCGTGTGCAAAAAATTCAATCATGAATAGATGAGAATTGTAGTGAAAAGTGTCAGCTACAAGATAGGCGGACGGAACAAGTGAGATTTTGAGTAGATCGAAAGTTATTTCAGTTTAAAGGTGATCGTCTACAGGAGCTGCATTTCAGTCGAAATATCATTTCAGCTACATTGGTCACCAATGTCGGGACAGTGTGCGAAAAAATCAATCATGAATAGATGAGAATTGTAGTGAAAAGTGTCAGCTACAAGATAGGCGGACGGAACAAGTGAGATTTTGAGTAGATCGAAAGTTATTTCAGGTTAAAGGTGATCTTTCGAAGAAGCTGCATTTTAGCCCAAAAATCATTTCAGCTACATTGGTCACCAATGTCGGGACCGTGTGCGAAAAATTCAATCATGAATAGATGAGAATTGTAGGGAAAAGTGTCAGCTACAAGATAGGCGGACAGAACAACTGAGATTTTGAGTAGATCGAAAGTTATTTCAGTTTAAAGGTGATCGTCTACAGGAGCTGCATTTCAGTCCAAATATCATTTCAGCTACATTGGTCACCAATGTCGGGACAGTGTGCGAAAAAATCAATCATGAATAGATGAGAATTGTAGTGAAAAGTGTCAGCTACAAGATAGGCGGACGGAACAAGTGAGATTTTGAGTAGATCGAAAGTTATGCCAGTTTACAGGTGATCGTCTCCAGGAGCTGCATTTCAGCCCAAATATCATTTTAGCTACAGTGGTCACCGATGTCGGGACAGTGTGCGAAAAAATCGATTATAAATGAATGAAAATTGTAGGGAAAAATGTCAGCTACAAGATAGGCGGACAGAACAAGTGAGATTTTGAGTAGATCGAAAGTTATTTCAGTTTAAATGTGATCTTTCGAAGAAGCTGCATTTTAGCCCAAATACGGTTTTGGCTACATTGGTCACCAATGTCAGGACAGTGTGCAAAAAAATCAATCACGAATAGATGAGAATTGTAGGGAAAAGTGTCAGCTACAAGATAGGCGGACGGAACAAGTGAGATATTGAGTAGATCGAATGTTATTTCAGTTTAAAGCCGATCGTCTGCAGGAGCTGCATTTTAGCCCACATATCGTTTCAGCTAGATTGGTCACCAATGTCGGGACAGTGTGCGGAAAAATCCATCATAATTGAATGAAAATAGTAGGGAAAAGTGTCAGCTACAAGATAGGCAGACAGAACAAGTGAGATTTTGAGTAGATCGAAAGTTATGCCAGTTTACAGGTGATCTTTTGAAGAAGCTGCATTTTAGCCCAAATATCATTTCAGCTACATTGGTCACCAATGTCGGGACAGTGTGCGAAAAAATCAATCATTAATGAATAAAAATTGTAGGGAAAAGTGTCAGCTACAAGATAGGCGGACGGAACAAGTGAGATTTTGAGTAGATCGAAAGTTATGCCAGTTTACAGGTGATCGTCTCCAGGAGCTGCATTTCAGCCCAAATATCATTTTAGGTACAGTGGTCACCGATGTCGGGACAGTGTGCGAAAAAATCAATCATGAATAGATGAGAATTGTAGGAAAAAGTGTCGGCTACAAGATAGGCGGACGGAACAAGTGAGATTATGAGTAGATCAAAAGTTATGCCAGTTTACAGGTGATCTTTTGAAGAAGCTTCATTTAAGCCCAAATATGGTTCAGCTACATTTGTCACCAATGTCGGGACAGTGTGCGAAAAAATCAATCATTAATGAATGAAAATTGTAGGGAAAAGTGTCGGCTACAAGATAGGCGGACGGAACAAGTGAGATTTTGAGTAGATCGAAAGTTATGCCAGTTTACAGGTGATCTTTTGAAGAAGCTTCATTTAAGCCCAAATATGGTTCAGCTACATTGGTCACTAATGTCGGGACAGTCAGCGAAAAAATCAATCATGAATAGATGAGAATTGTAGGGAAAAGTGTCAGCTACAAGATAGGTGGACAGAATAAGTGAGATTTTGAGTAGATCAAAAGTTATTTCAGTTTAAAGGCGATCTTTTGAAGAAGCTGCATTTCAGCCCAAATATCGTTTCAGCTAGATTGGTCACCAATGTCGGGACAGTGTGCGAAAAAATCAATCATTAATGAATAAAAATTGTAGGGAAAAGTGTCAGCTACAAGCTAGGCGGACGGAACAAGTGAGATTTTGAGTAGATCGAAAGTTATGCCAGTGTACAGGTGATCGTCTCCAGGAGCTGCATTTCAGCCCAAATATCATTTTAGCTACAGTGGTCACCGATGTCGGGACAGTGTGCGAAAAAATCGATTATAAATGAATGAAAATTGTAGGGAAAAATGTCAGCTACAAGATAGGTGGACAGTACAAGTGAGATTTTGAGTAGATCGAAAGTTATTTCAGTTTAAAGGCGATCTTTTGAAGAAGCTGCATTTTAGCCCAAAAATCATTTCAGCTACATTGGTCACCAATGTCGGGACAGTGTGTGAAAAAATCAATCACGAATAGATGAGAATTGTAGGGAAAAGTGTCAGCTACAAGATAGGCGGACAGAACAAGTGAGATTTTGAGTAGATCAAAAGTTATTTCAGGTTAAAGGTGATCTTTTAAAGAAGCTGCATTTTAGCCCAAAAATCGTTTCAGCTACATTGGTCACCAATGTCGGGACAGTGTGCGAAAAAATCAATCATGAATGAATAAAATTGTAGGGGAAAGTGTTAGCTACAAGATAGGCAGACAGAACAAGTGAGATTTTGAGTAGATCGAAAGTTATGCCAGTTTACAGGTGATCGTCTACAGGAGCTGCATTCCAGCCCAAATATCGTTTCAGCTACATTGGTCACCAATGTCGGGACAGTGTGCGAAAAGATCAATGATAAATGAATGAAAATTGTAGGGAAAAATGTCAGCTACAAGATAGGCGGACAGAACAAGTGAGATTTTGAGTAGATCGAAAGTTATTTCAGGTTAAAGGTGATCTTTTGAAGGAGCTGCATTTCAGCCCAAATATGGTTTCAGCTACATTGGTCACCAATGTCAGGACAGTGTGCAAAAAAATCAATCACGAATAGATGAGAATTGTAGGGAAAAGTGTCAGCTACAAGATAGGCGGACGGAACAAGTGAGATATTGAGTAGATCGAATGTTATTTCAGTTTAAAGCCGATCGTCTGCAGGAGCTGCATTTTAGCCCACATATCGTTTCAGCTAGATTGGTCACCAATGTCGGGACAGTGTGCGGAAAAATCCATCATAATTGAATGAAAATAGTAGGGAAAAGTGTCAGCTACAAGATAGGCAGACAGAACAAGTGAGATTTTGAGTAGATCGAAAGTTATGCCAGTTTACAGGTGATCTTTTGAAGAAGCTGCATTTTAGCCCAAATATCATTTCAGCTACATTGGTCACCAATGTCGGGACAGTGTGCGAAAAAATCAATCATTAATGAATAAAAATTGTAGGGAAAAGTGTCAGCTACAAGATAGGCGGACGGAACAAGTGAGATTTTGAGTAGATCGAAAGTTATGCCAGTTTACAGGTGATCGTCTCCAGGAGCTGCATTTCAGCCCAAATATCATTTTAGGTACAGTGGTCACCGATGTCGGGACAGTGTGCGAAAAAATCGATTATAAATGAATGAAAATTGTAGGGAAAAATGTCAGCTACAAGATAGGCGGACAGAACAAGTGAGATTTTGAGTAGATCGAAAGTTATTTCAGTTTAAAGGCGATCTTTTGAAGAAGCTGCATTTCAGCCCAAATATCGTTTCAGCTAGATTGGTCACCAATGTCGGGACAGTGTGCGAAAAAATCAATCATTAATGAATAAAAATTGTAGGGAAAAGTGTCAGCTACAAGCTAGGCGGACGGAACAAGTGAGATTTTGAGTAGATCGAATGTTATGCCAGTGTACAGGTGATCGTCTCCAGGAGCTGCATTTCAGCCCAAATATCATTTTAGCTACAGTGGTCACCGATGTCGGGACAGTGTGCGAAAAAATCGATTATAAATGAATGAAAATTGTAGGGAAAAATGTCAGCTACAAGATAGGCGGACAGAACAAGTGAGATTTTGAGTAGATCGAAAGTTATTTCAGGTTAAAGGTGATCTTTTGAAGGAGCTGCATTTCAGCCCAAATATGGTTTCAGCTACATTGGTCACCAATGTCAGGACAGTGTGCAAAAAAATCAATCACGAATAGATGAGAATTGTAGGGAAAAGTGTCAGCTACAAGATAGGCGGACGGAACAAGTGAGATATTGAGTAGATCGAATGTTATTTCAGTTTAAAGCCGATCGTCTGCAGGAGCTGCATTTTAGCCCACATATCGTTTCAGCTAGATTGGTCACCAATGTCGGGACAGTGTGCGGAAAAATCCATCATAATTGAATGAAAATAGTAGGGAAAAGTGTCAGCTACAAGATAGGCAGACAGAACAAGTGAGATTTTGAGTAGATCGAAAGTTATGCCAGTTTACAGGTGATCTTTTGAAGAAGCTGCATTTTAGCCCAAATATCATTTCAGCTACATTGGTCACCAATGTCGGGACAGTGTGCGAAAAAATCAATCATTAATGAATAAAAATTGTAGGGAAAAGTGTCAGCTACAAGATAGGCGGACGGAACAAGTGAGATTTTGAGTAGATCGAAAGTTATGCCAGTTTACAGGTGATCGTCTCCAGGAGCTGCATTTCAGCCCAAATATCATTTTACGTACAGTGGTCACCGATGTCGGGACAGTGTGCGAAAAAATCGATTATAAATGAATGAAAATTGTAGGGAAAAATGTCAGCTACAAGATAGGCGGACGGAACAAGTGAGATATTGAGTAGATCGAATGTTATTTCAGTTTAAAGCCGATCGTCTGCAGGAGCTGCATTTTAGCCCACATATCGTTTCAGCTAGATTGGTCACCAATGTCGGGACTGTGTGCGAAAAAATCAATCATTAATGAATAAAAATTGTAGGGAAAAGTGTCAGCTACAAGATAGGCGGACGGAACAAGTGAGATTTTGAGTAGATCGAAAGTTATGCCAGTTTACAGGTGATCGTCTCCAGGAGCTGCATTTCAGCCCAAATATCATTTTAGCTACAGTGGTCACCGATGTCGGGACAGTGTGCGAAAAAATCGATTATAAATGAATGAAAATTGTAGGGAAAAATGTCAGCTACAAGATAGGCGGACGGAACAAGTGAGATTTTGAGTAGATCGAAAGTTATTTCAGGTTAAAGGTGATCTTTCGAAGAAGCTGCATTTTAGCCCTAAAATCATTTCAGCTACATTGGTCACCAATGTCGGGACCGTGTGCAAAAAATTCAATCATGAATAGATGAGAATTGTAGTGAAAAGTGTCAGCTACAAGATAGGCGGACGGAACAAGTGAGATTTTGAGTAGATCGAAAGTTATTTCAGTTTAAAGGTGATCGTCTACAGGAGCTGCATTTCAGTCGAAATATCATTTCAGCTACATTGGTCACCAATGTCGGGACAGTGTGCAAAAAAATCAATCATTAATGAATAAAAATTGTAGGGAAAAGTGTCAGCTACAAGATAGGCGGACGGAACAAGTGAGATTTTGAGTAGATCGAAAGTTATTTCAGGTTAAAGGTGATCTTTCGAAGAAGCTGCATTTTAGCCCAAAAATCATTTCAGCTACATTGGTCACCAATGTCGGGACCGTGTGCGAAAAATTCAATCATGAATAGATGAGAATTGTAGGGAAAAGTGTCAGCTACAAGATAGGCGGACAGAACAACTGAGATTTTGAGTAGATCGAAAGTTATTTCAGTTTAAAGGTGATCGTCTACAGGAGCTGCATTTCAGTCCAAATATCATTTCAGCTACATTGGTCACCAATGTCGGGACAGTGTGCGAAAAAATCAATCATGAATAGATGAGAATTGTAGTGAAAAGTGTCAGCTACAAGATAGGCGGACGGAACAAGTGAGATTTTGAGTAGATCGAAAGTTATGCCAGTTTACAGGTGATCGTCTCCAGGAGCTGCATTTCAGCCCAAATATCATTTTAGCTACAGTGGTCACCGATGTCGGGACAGTGTGCGAAAAAATCGATTATAAATGAATGAAAATTGTAGGGAAAAGTGTCAGCTACAAGATAGGCAGACAGAACAAGTGAGATTTTGAGTAGATCGAAAGTTATGCCAGTTTACAGGTGATCTTTTGAAGAAGCTGCATTTTAGCCCAAATATCATTTCAGCTACATTGGTCACCAATGTCGGGACAGTGTGCGAAAAAATCAATCATTAATGAATAAAAATTGTAGGGAAAAGTGTCAGCTACAAGATAGGCGGACGGAACAAGTGAGATTTTGAGTAGATCGAAAGTTATGCCAGTTTACAGGTGATCGTCTCCAGGAGCTGCATTTCAGCCCAAATATCATTTTAGGTACAGTGGTCACCGATGTCGGGACAGTGTGCGAAAAAATCAATCATGAATAGATGAGAATTGTAGGAAAAAGTGTCGGCTACAAGATAGGCGGACGGAACAAGTGAGATTATGAGTAGATCAAAAGTTATGCCAGTTTACAGGTGATCTTTTGAAGAAGCTTCATTTAAGCCCAAATATGGTTCAGCTACATTTGTCACCAATGTCGGGACAGTGTGCGAAAAAATCAATCATTAATGAATGAAAATTGTAGGGAAAAGTGTCGGCTACAAGATAGGCGGACGGAACAAGTGAGATTTTGAGTAGATCGAAAGTTATGCCAGTTTACAGGTGATCTTTTGAAGACGCTTCATTTAAGCCCAAATATGGTTCAGCTACATTGGTCACTAATGTCGGGACAGTCAGCGAAAAAATCAATCATGAATAGATGAGAATTGTAGGGAAAAGTGTCAGCTACAAGATAGGTGGACAGAATAAGTGAGATTTTGAGTAGATCAAAAGTTATTTCAGTTTAAAGGCGATCTTTTGAAGAAGCTGCATTTCAGCCCAAATATCGTTTCAGCAAGATTGGTCACCAATGTCGGGACAGTGTGCGAAAAAATCAATCATTAATGAATAAAAATTGTAGGGAAAAGTGTCAGCTACAAGCTAGGCGGACGGAACAAGTGAGATTTTGAGTAGATCGAAAGTTATGCCAGTGTACAGGTGATCGTCTCCAGGAGCTGCATTTCAGCCCAAATATCATTTTAGCTACAGTGGTCACCGATGTCGGGACAGTGTGCGAAAAAATCGATTATAAATGAATGAAAATTGTAGGGAAAAATGTCAGCTACAAGATAGGCGGACAGAACAAGTGAGATTTTGAGTAGATCGAAAGTTATTTCAGTTTAAAGGCGATCTTTTGAAGAAGCTGCATTTTAGCCCAAAAATCATTTCAGCTACATTGGTCACCAATGTCGGGACAGTGTGTGAAAAAATCAATCACGAATAGATGAGAATTGTAGGGAAAAGTGTCAGCTACAAGATAGGCGGACAGAACAAGTGAGATTTTGAGTAGATCAAAAGTTATTTCAGGTTAAAGGTGATCTTTTGAAGAAGCTGCATTTTAGCCCAAAAATCATTTCAGCTACATTGGTCACCAATGTCGGGACAGTGTGCGAAAAAATCAATCATGAATGAATAAAATTGTAGGGGAAAGTGTTAGCTACAAGATAGGCAGACAGAACAAGTGAGATTTTGAGTAGATCGAAAGTTATGCCAGTTTACAGGTGATCGTCTACAGGAGCTGCATTCCAGCCCAAATATCGTTTCAGCTACATTGGTCACCAATGTCGGGACAGTGTGCGAAAAGATCAATGATAAATGAATGAAAATTGTAGGGAAAAATGTCAGCTACAAGATAGGCGGACAGAACAAGTGAGATTTTGAGTAGATCGAAAGTTATTTCAGGTTAAAGGTGATCTTTTGAAGGAGCTGCATTTCAGCCCAAATATGGTTTCAGCTACATTGGTCACCAATGTCAGGACAGTGTGCAAAAAAATCAATCACGAATAGATGAGAATTGTAGGGAAAAGTGTCAGCTACAAGATAGGCGGACGGAACAAGTGAGATATTGAGTAGATCGAATTTTATTTCAGTTTAAAGCCGATCGTCTGCAGGAGCTGCATTTTAGCCCACATATCGTTTCAGCTAGATTGGTCACCAATGTCGGGACAGTGTGCGGAAAAATCCATCATAATTGAATGAAAATAGTAGGGAAAAGTGTCAGCTACAAGATAGGCAGACAGAACAAGTGAGATTTTGAGTAGATCGAAAGTTATGCCAGTTTACAGGTGATCTTTTGAAGAAGCTGCATTTTAGCCCAAATATCATTTTAGGTACAGTGGTCACCGATGTCGGGACAGTGTGCGAAAAAATCAATCATTAATGAATAAAAATTGTAGGGAAAAGTGTCAGCTACAAGCTAGGCGGACGGAACAAGTGAGATTTTGAGTAGATCGAAAGTTATGCCAGTGTACAGGCGATCTTTTGAAGAAGCTGCATTTCAGCCCAAATATCGTTTCAGCTAGATTGGTCACCAATGTCGGGACAGTGTGCGAAAAAATCAATCATTAATGAATAAAAATTGTAGGGAAAAGTGTCAGCTACAAGCTAGGCGGACGGAACAAGTGAGATTTTGAGTAGATCGAAAGTTATGCCAGTGTACAGGTGATCGTCTCCAGGAGCTGCATTTCAGCCCAAATATCATTTTAGCTACAGTGGTCACCGATGTCGGGACAGTGTGCGAAAAAATCGATTATAAATGAATGAAAATTGTAGGGAAAAATGTCAGCTACAAGATAGGCGGACAGAACAAGTGAGATTTTGAGTAGAGCGAAAGTTATTTCAGTTTAAAGGCGATCTTTTGAAGAAGCTGCATTTTAGCCCAAAAATCATTTCAGCTACATTGGTCACCAATGTCGGGACCGTGTGCGAAAAATTCAATCATGAATAGATGAGAATTGTAGGGAATAGTTTCAGCTACAAGATAGGCGGACAGAACAACTGAGATTTTGAGTAGATCGAAAGTTATTTCAGTTTAAAGGTGATCGGCTACAGGAGCTGCATTTTAGTCCAAATATCATTTCAGCTACATTGGTCACCAATGTCGGGACAGTGTGCGAAAAAATCAATCATGAATAGATGAGAATTGTAGTGAAAAGTGTCAGCTACAAGATAGGCGGACGGAACAAGTGAGATTTTGAGTAGATCGAAAGTTATTTCAGGTTAAAGGTGATCTTTCGAAGAAGCTGCATTTTAGCCCAAAAATCATTTCAGCTACATTGGTCACCAATGTCGGGACCGTGTGTGAAAAATTCAATCATGAATAGATGAGAATTGTAGGGAAAAGTGTCAGCTACAAGATAGGCGGACAGAACAACTGAGATTTTGAGTAGATCGAAAGTTATTCCAGTTTAAAGGTGATCGTCTACAGGAGCTGCATTTCAGTCCAAATATCATTTCAGCTACATTGGTCACCAATGTCGGGACAGTGTGCGAAAAAATCAATCATGAATAGATGAGAATTGTAGTGAAAAGTGTCAGCTACAAGATAGGCGGACGGAACAAGTGAGATTTTGAGTAGATCGAAAGTTATTTCAGTTTAAAGGTGATCGTCTACAGGAGCTGCATTTTAGCCCAAATATCATCTCAGCTACATTGGTCACCAATGTCGGGACAGTGTGCGAAAAAATCAATCATGAATGAATGAGAATTGTAGGGAAAAGTGTCAGCTACAAGATAGGCGGACAGAACAACTGAGATTTTGAGTAGATCGAAAGTTATTTCAGTTTAAAGGTGATCGTCTACAGGAGCTGCATTTCAGTCCAAATATCATTTCAGCTACATTGGTCACCAATGTCGGGACAGTGTGCGAAAAAATCAATCATGAATAGATGAGAATTGTAGTGAAAAGTGTCAGCTACAAGATAGGCGGACGGAACAAGTGAGATTTTGAGTAGATCGAAAGTTATTTCAGTTTAAAGGTGATCGTCTACAGGAGCTGCATTTTAGCCCAAATATCATCTCAGCTACATTGGTCACCAATGTCGGGACAGTGTGCGAAAAAATCAATCATGAATGAATGAGAATTGTAGGGAAAAGTGTCAGCTACAAGATAGGCGGACGGAACAAGTGAGATATTGAGTAGATCAAAAGTTATTCCAGTTTAAACGTGATCGTCTATCCCTGATTAAAAAAAAGTCTTTGACAGGTTTTAAATGATTGAAATTTTAGGATTTCCAGTATTTAGCAGGATTCGAAAGTATTAAAATTTGAATCCTTTTGAATCCTGTCAAATACTTTTTAATTCTTTTTTTTAATCAGGGATAGTCTACTACGGGTTTCTTCCTGCAAGTAATTTAAATTTAAGCAATTTCCTTAGTCGGAAGTTAATATATGGAATTCAAAGTTATTCTCACGACTGGCTTTATCGAACAGACCTCTGATCAAATGTAAAGGCTGTCGACGCGAATCTGGTCAAATTTAAGTTCTTGCAGAGCTTTAATTTGTCTACCATGCTTGTAAATTTATTCTAAACATTTTTCCTGATTTAGTTAGTTCGTAAATAAGTTCAAAATATATAGATTCTAAAGTTATACGAATCACTAGACACTTTGAACAGTCGTCGGATTGCCCTATTTAGAAAATCTCATAGAATCCAATAGATTCTTATACATTCCTATAGAGATTTTATAAGAATGAATGAGTTCTATGAGAAGTGCTATAGTTAAGTATAGGGCCTTATACATACAGCTATAAGAATTTATCGGATTTTTTAAGCAGGGTGAATACTATGGCTGGCAACGCGAATCTGTTCAAATTTAGGTTATTTCAGAGCTTCCATTCGCTTCTTATGTTAAAAAATCGGTCTGTCGGTTGACTCTGCGGGTTAGCGCAAAAACTTCCTGCCCATTTTGAGCTCCTTGTGGATACATTTTCGAGCTCTTCTACCTTGGAAATACTTTTGTATTCCCTTGTTTCCGAAAGAAAACGTTTTTTACCATTTTTTCTCAAACGATATCTCTCGACCGCATATACCGATTGAGACGTTTAAGGCGGCAATCGACGTGTTCTATTGAGTTCTACGTAAATAATTAAATTTTTTAAGTAACATAAAAATTATATCATGACAATAAAATATTTTAAATTATTAAAAAATATGTTATTTAAATTACCTATCATTAAGAAAATATTATAAACCGCTATCGAAGAACAATCTTTGATGATAATTATAAATTTTAATGTCTCTATTTTTATCAATAACTGTTCCTCTTCTAAAAAGTTGATTACCGGATGTCGTATTGTTTTACGTCATTTCTGTGACTATTTTATTCGGTTGTCAATTGGTCGACTGAGATACTGGCGGGATTTTTGAAAGAATGAAGGCGAGCGAAGCGAGCATGTTAAGTCTACCCTGATAACACGAGTTGGTCGTGAAAAAGTTGGACATTCATTAGTTTCCGACCAACTTGACGACAAGTTATCGACAACTTCAGCTTTTTCAACTTTAGGCTACAAGTTACTGCCAACTTTCTCAGAAAGTTGGCGCCAGTATGAAGCCGCAACTGGAATGCAAGTTTCTGAGAAAGTTGAATGCAAACTTACCGTCAACTTTCTCAGAAAGTGATCGTCAACTTATTGAATTTCCAACTTTAGCCACCAACTTTCTCAGAAAATGTCTATTAACTATTGGAGGTACCAACTGTTGGCGGTCAACTTAGTGTCTAGTTGCGGCTGCAAGTTTCTCGTCAGTTTCTCGTCAACTTGGCTATCAGGGTAGTTTAATAGAAAATTTATATGAATGTAAATGTTCTTAGTCCGATCCCTACCCTCGTATGATGTTATAGTTACCATTCGAAATCTACTTTATCTTCAGAGATATAAAGATTGTAAAAGTTGGTACCCCGATAGCCAGAGTTTCTGAACAAAAAGTTGGTGTACATGAGTTGTGACCAACTTTCCGAGAAACTTGTCGACAATTTTCAGCTTGTGTACTGTTTCCGACAAGTTGGCTACAAGTTGCTCAAAAACTTGTCATCAACCTACTGCCGCAATCTGTCACCAAGTTTCTGAGCAACTCGTAGCCAACTTGTCGGCAACAGTTAGACGAGCTGAAAGTTGTCGACAAGTTTCTCGGAAAGTTGCCGTCAACTTATGGAAATACCAACTTTTGCGGCCAACTTGACGACAGGTTGCGGCAGTAGATTGTCGATAAGTTGCGGCCAACTTGGCTATCAGGGTACCACTATATACTCTAGTATACAGTTTATTTGGTATTATATACTGCTACCACAGAATCGCACGAGAATAAACTTCTACTTGCTACAACTTTCGATGCTGCCAAGTTTGTTGGCAACATACAATCGCTGACTCGAAATTATTGTTAACTTAAATAAGGCTAGACAAAAATTCAACTGGCATTATAAGTAAATTGCTTTCAATCAATTTGACTCATTTTAAAAAGAGTATAAAATACTAATGCATCAAATTATCGTTGTTTTAATTGATTAAAGACTATTGTTCATGATAGCAACAAATACGAATGTAACATTTTATATCCGACTTAATCACTGTATGCAAATAAATGACATCAGTTCGATGTACAACTGTTCATAATTGGAAATCTTTTTACATTACTAAGTCACCTTATCGTACTGCTATTATCAGCCATCAGTATTTAAAGGAAACAACATTAAATACAACTGACTGATTACAAATCTGTCTCAAACATCTACTAGAAATAAATACAGTCGTTATTAACATCATTTTACTCTTAACTATACCGGGAATAATATTTAATCGAAATATTTTTCGACTCGAAAGAACTTGTTGTTAGGACAAAAAGATGGCACCCAATTATTTAAAATATTAAATATTTTCACAGCCCATTTCGGAATCCATACACACACTTTTTTATTTTCCTCGAATTTCAAATCTTTGAAACTTGCGACTAGCACCATTGACGGTGATTTTTATAACCAATAGGAAAACTCCTCTCTGTAATTTATACTTCAATGCTAGATTACCAGTGTCGTGATTGTCGTGGTGGTGTAGTTGCTACCCAGTGTACTCACCCAGTCTTCTCTCATTTTCCATGCAATACAAGTAATATATATACATATATGTGTGTATGTATATATTTTGATTCTGCTCATTGTCCTCACAAACTACAAGCCAATTATTGGTAGCTCAGCTGGGTTCATTTTACTCGGTTGATTCAGTCTCGTCTTGCCCGTTCACGGTTAATGTCTGTGGGTGATTGTGGTGGGTCTGTTGGTGTCAGTTGATGTCCATCAGACAGTGGATACAGTTTACTCGAGTATCTACTTATTCTAATTAGTATAATTATTTATCTCCTGGTACTAAGTCATAATACGCGACATCAAACTCTTGATTTGCAACCCTGTGATTATCGTAATCGAAAGTTTATGGCTTCAGAAGATTGCAATACAAAGAAACAAAAAATGAGCAGCTCATCCAGAAGGTTGTCAATAACATCATCGTCAAATAACACGATTGCAACACCAAGTCCATCAATAGTACATCGCGAAATGGGATTCTACTGTTTTGATGTTCTCTATCGTCAATTGAATCAACTTGACCCACCAAAAACACCCAATTTCAGCAATGAGCCATTGTAAGTTGTTTATTTACATCACATAAATATTATTATTTTATTTGTGAGCTTAATCTCAATGTATCGTCGCCATCTTACGCTCTTTGTTCTGCATTATTTTTCACTCGACTCACGACCTCTATAAATTTTATTTCCCAAGCACCTTCATGTTGTTTGTTAATATTTGCATCACCTGTTTACTGTTATGTCCAACTACTCCGTATTATTTACGCTCCAAAACCACTTTTATTTGTTGTTTAATTTATCTTCATATTTTCTACGCCTGTTTACAATTTGATTTCATTTAGAATATGACCTTCAAAGAGACAATTAAAATTTTACTAACAGTAACTTTAATTGCAGCCCAATATTTGTCACCTGGATGATTGGAAAAGACATGCGTCTACGTGGGTGCATTGGTACGTTTAATGCACTGCAATTGCACTCTGGTCTCCATGAGTATGCGGCTACGAGGTTTAATATTTATATTTTTAAATATATTGATATTAAAAATAATACATAATTGTTTTCTTTTCTTTTTTTTCTTTTTTTTTTTTATTATAATTATATTATTTATCAGTGCGTTTAAGGACTCGAGATTTAATCCAATAACTCGTGAAGAATTACCTCGCTTGCATGTGAGTGTATCAATTTTGCTACACTTTGAAGACGGGTCTGATTACTTAGATTGGGAAATAGGTCTACATGGAATTCTTATTGAATTTTATAATGAGAAGGGAAGCAAACGTACTGCTACTTACTTACCTAGTGTTCCTGTCGAACAAGGTAATGGTTTTTTAATTTTCAATTATTTTTTCAACTTGCATAAGAAGTTTACCCGAAGATCGGAACGTTTTTCACGCAACGAAATAGTAAACAATTTATGTAATTTGACAGCTTAAAGTTGACTTAGGAGGCGATTGTGGCTGAAATCTTTTGCTGACATACTGGCAGGCGATATTCAGAAATTTAGATCCAGTAAATTTTCGACATCATTTTGTACTTTTATTTTCGTTCTGCGAAAAACGTTCCGATCTTTAGATACATCATAAGATGGATTTATATTACATGTTTGAAAAGTATTTGGGACTTTCTTTCACATTTTTATTTATATTTCTTATTATGATTATTATTTTTTTAATAATTATTGAGGGCAGTGTTACACGTCTATAAACATCTCTACGCAAGGAAATGATTATAACTTTACTCAAATATTTTTTAACTCAGCTTCAACTCTACTTAATTATATCTTTACTTGTCTTCAACTAGACTCGACTACAACTCTACTCACGTATTTTAAATTATCGATAAAAAATCAATGCAGAGTTTAAGCTGAATTAAAATTTATTTGAGTAGAATTGACGCTGAGTAGAAATGTAAATGAGTAAAGTTATATTCATTTTCCTTGTGTAGAAATATTGTAAGTAAATATATGACACTGCCATTATTTAGAATTTAAGACTGACATTTATATAGAAATAAGGACTTATTGAAAATTAAACAATGCAATCATCCATAAAATGTCATGTAAAGTTTTCGACAATTGATTGAATTAAATCCTTCTTACGTATTTTAATCAATAATTGATGTAAAGTGACTAAACTAATCTATAATTATCGAATTACAAAATAAGGTTGGGACCAAATTCAAACAATAGATTCATTGCTACACAAAGGAGGATACAGAGGTTCAGTAACACCTGACTTAAGACGTAGTTTAAAATTAAAACGGTATCAATGTGAGAAAATAACAGTCAGCTACCAAGATTACATAACTCACTGGAACAATAAACGTTGTTAGCAAAAGGCCGAAAATCGGGTTTCTATTGCGAGTTTTCCACGTTTGCCCACCAACAGCAATCGCTTTAACAACAGCAAAAGCAACGTCATTTTAAATCGCAATAGTTTTCAGCTTCCCCACTTAAATTCTTGTAACTACAACTATTTAACAGAATATCGACAACATGGACGTATGGCTCAAAACAATTATTCACATCAACAAATGGTGCCATTAGTACCACTATCAGTTGCATTACCAGCAATGCCGCAACAGTCGTATCCTTTATGGAAATTACCCGGTCCTTATTCAATGAATTTTCATTACCCAGCAATTCATTCATATATGTTAAATAATACTGATTATTTACGAAAAAAAAATTACACTGGCCGCAATTACTTTTAATTACTTTTTTTTTGTTTATTTTGAAATGGTGCCTAATCTTTATGTACTAACATACATTGTTTCACATACCTACTAACAATTAATTATTATTATTATTATCATGCTTATTATTATTATTTAACAATGAATATATATTTAATAATCAATATATAAAAAAATATAATTTTTCAATTTTTTTTTTTCGGAACCATAATTTCTTAAAAATTTATTTTGTTAATTTTGAAAACTAGCGGATAATTAAATTACGTATAAATAAATTCAATAATTTATTTCAAAATTGTTTATTAAATTTTTTTTAATTAAAAAAATTAAATTTATTTATTAGTTAGTAAATTCAATCGGTTCAAAAATTTGTTAATTGACGTATAAATTTTTTTTTTCAGTTGATTAATTTATAATACAGATTTATAATGTCAAGTATTTAATTACATTTATTATTAATTAACATGGTTAAAAATTCGTTATTATTATTTATTATTGATCTTGTGACATTAAATATGCGGTATATATTTTTTTTTTTTTTTTTTTCAGTAATAAAAATAATCAATTGGTATGATTTGATGATTTAATTTAGATTAATGAATATTTTTTACATTTATTTAATAAAATTACATAAATTATGATTGTGGTAAATCAACTTGTATAAAAAATTGAAACTATTAAATTATGAAGATATTGATAACGAGTTTATTAATTATATAATAAATTAGAGACAGTAATGACGATAATGAACGTAAAGATCTCATTGTGATTTTAAATGAGTATATAAAAGATTATTAAAGATTGAATCAAGACAAATGAACTTAAAAATGATGACGAGATTTTGTACTCGTTTAATTCATAAATAAATTGCATTAATAACTATTTAATATTTAAATATATATATTGGTGCGTAATTATTATAATTCAATTAGAATTTTAAAACGTTCAATTATATAAATCGTCAAGTAATGTACTATAATTAAATAATTATCATAGTATAATGTATTAACGACACATTTTAAATAATTGAGTAATTGGCAGATTAACGAGACTTTTTGTGATTTTTGAGTAGTTGTACACTGTAAAAAAAACCGGGGTAAGTCCAGGAAGAGTAGGTGTTAAAACTTTCGGTGTTTAAAATATTTTACTTTGTGAATATTTTTCCTTACTCGATCACTAGAGTTAATCAGTGTTTTTATTAATTAATTAAATTATTGGTGATTAAAATGGCCATAAAATTGTCTAATTTCTAAATAAATTACGAATTACATGAATAATTATTTAAATAAATACACAGGAAATTTAAATTTCCTTCAGACAATATTCAAAAATTAAAAAATGTTTTTTATGTGATACATTTTATTTTACACCAATTTAACTCTGAAATTCGAACACCGCTCTTTTTACAGTGTATCTTTTCATATATATTATGCTTTGATTAATTTATAAAGGCTTTCTACCCAGTTTCGTTGCTGAAATTTATTTCACTGCCACACTATTACAGTTGATATACTAATTGTTGCTATTATTAATTATTTAAAATCATTGATCAGTAGAATACTATGAAAAGCAAATATCTGTGTTTTATTGTAACTTGTAATCGTTACTTATAGTTAATTTTATCAAGTGTTGAGATCTCGATTTATAATTTCAGATAAGCAATAAATTAAAATATATCAATCAAATTAAAAGAAGCGCCCAATTAACTGCCAATAATGCTTTATAAAATTGTTATTTAATTTTAATTAGTGTAATTGATTGAAAATTTCATGTTCAATTTGATTTTATTTTTAAAAAATGTGTCGTAAATTTATGATTACAATCGTTATATATTAGAGTATTAATCGCTGCCTTTTTATTTTGCTAGTTCAAGTAACTTACTAACTCTCTATTAAGACAATTAATTTTTAAAAACTTAATAATTAACAAACTAATGCGCAGCGAGTAGTTCTCTTTGTTTAATTAATATTTAGTTAAAATTTTTGAGCATAATTTGAATATTAATATCCACTTTTTGCTTATATAAATATATATATTAATAATTTATTAATTGGCGTAATTACTCTGTTACAAACAAGTCTACTTAAATTAAAATTATATAATTCTATTCTGAACAAAATATAAATAACTTAATAATTATGAAAGACGATACTAGAAAATGGCTCACGCTCGGGTATTTAAGCAAATATATCTTCTATAAAATTATTATTGCATATGAAAATATTGATATCAACTTAAATTATTGACAATATTTTTATACTGATAAAAAAATAACATTTATAAAGATAATATTTATCTGATTATTTAATTGTTATAAATAATTTTATCAGCTGAATAAAAATTTAAGCTCACTATCTAGTGATTGAATTTAAATAAGTTTTCTTTTGTGAAGAAAACTTGGTTGATTATTCAAAAATTATCAGAACATTTAGCTTCTCTAAGCAATTTTTAGTTTCTGTGTATAAAAAATGTCAATTATGAAGATGCAGTAATTTTTTTCTTATGAAATAATAATATTTTATGGTAAATATATTAAGAACATTCTTGGTATTGATGGAATTGGAAAGAAATTGTTACTTGATGTTTTAATTATTTTAAACTTATTAATTATTAATTAAAGTTTAATTAAATCAGATAGAATTGTAATTTAAATAAATGTATCAGTTATAAATACGCTTTTCAATAAACAAACGATTAAAAATTATAATAATTAAATAAAGTCTTTAAACACATTTGATCTTATATATTATATATATATATGAAATATATTAATAATTTTTTTTCTAGAAAAATAATTAGTCCAAAATTATAATTTATTATAACGAAATATATTGTGCCTATATGTGAGATTTCAATTACAATTTAAAAAATTAATAAACTGAGTGTAAACAATTACTGTGTTAATGGAAAATAAATTCAAAAAATTTCATACCGATACACAATTTTTTATTTAAAAATAATCTTTACAAAAATTAATCTAATTGTATAGTTAACTAAATAATAAAAACAACTTATTTATTCTCGTTTTCCTCACGAGCTTGATTAGCTAATTCCAGCATTTTCATTCGAACTGTATGAACTGATTTAGCTTCCGCGTAAGTTATATACCCAGCGAACATAAAATTAACCACTGTTAATATCAAAAATTTGTCGCGCATCGGTTTCATGAATTTAAGCCATAATTTGAGTATTTCCTGTCCGTTTGCGAAGTGTGGTAGTCTATAACTACCAATTCTTGCTGCTATCTACAGAATAAATCATCCATTAATTAAGCGTATTCTCAGGTAGTGCTTCCCACACTTTTATAAATATGTAATGAGTAATGACTTTTAACTGTCATTGTCGTATACAAATTAATATAATTAATTAAAAAAAAATTAGAACTTCAATTAAAAAAAGATAACGCAGTAATAATTTTGCCGAGGTATAGATTAAAATTATTTACTTCAATTTCATTTAACTCTAATTGATGTCAACTGTAAGTAATTTTTTTGTAAATCTATGCCTTGGCCAAATTGCTACCACGTTGTCTTTTTTTAAATTAAGGTTTTCATTTTCTTTTAATCAATTAATAAAATTTTGATACGCTTATGACAACTGAGTCATTGAAAATATTTAAAAAGTGTAGGGCACTGTCTGAGAATAGCCTTAACTAATAAGTAATCAGTATAGATTTAAATAAAATAATATAGATATAAATAACTTACAACAAAATTAGCTAGTGGTGCACTAATACAAGGATACAATACGGCACCAGCAACTTGAATGAATCCTGCTCGCGTTTCAATACAAAGTGGACATGGAGTTATTCTTAACAGAAGGTCCTGAGTTATATACTGATAAAAAATAAAGATATTAATATTAATGTTCAAGTTCATAAGTATACAAATATACAAATGAAGTAAAGTAAAAAGTATAAATTACAGTAAGATGTGGTGTGGTCGCGAACATAATAGAGCTGATTGCAGTAGCAATTTGTGATGCTATTAAGCCATCACGTCTTAATTTTAATCTTATTCGAAAATGACGATTTATCATCAAAGCTGACATACCAGCTAAACCAGCAAGCATTGGAACTCCTACTTTAAATGACCATCTGAATTTAAAATAAAATAATAAATATGATATGAGTGTGAATGTAGCAGGCATCAGACAAATTTAAAATTATTAATAGATAGAGTCAAGAATTAATAAAACTGGAGTAAAAAAAAATTTTTAAATTAATAAGTGCATTTTTTATAAATATTATTTTTTAAATTATTTACTCTTTATTTATAATTTTAAATTTGTTTGATGTCTGCTTCATTCACCCTCATGAAAGTAGCAAATATGAGACTAATTTTAAATTACAAATAAATGAATTAAACAATTGAAAATATAAAAATAAAAAAAGCACATGCTTATTTCCAAATTCTATAAATTTGCATTTTTTAAATCTTACTCGATTAACACTTAATTAACTTATTTCAAAATTTTTAAAATTGAAAATTGTCAGCTAGATTCTCACTCATAAGTATGATACTGAAGTTAGCCTACTAATAAGTTATAGATTTTTTTAAAAGCTACAAATTATAAAAAAAAAATATTCAAAAAAAATGCACCTATAGTTTTTTAAATTTTCTACATGTGCATATTTTTAGTTTTTTTTTGTAGTTGACTAGTTAAAAAAAAAATTTCCGAAAGTAGTTAATTGTCTGCTAACTTCAGAATCATTAACAAATTTATCAATTAACGTTTTCAATTATTTTTATATTATTATAATTGTTTAAATAATAAATCCTTACACATCACTAAAATGTGGCCAATTTTTAAGTTGCTGGTATTGATATTTGAATGCTTCATTTCTATTAAGTTTAATTGCACCTTCAGGTATCGAATCCTTAACCGGTAATAATGCCATTATTTAAAACTAATTATAAATATAACAATTAAACAATAATTGCATAACCTTATTTGCAAATAAATATAACAATTACAATTTCATGAAAACGCGCGCACTTGATTCTGCGCTTAAGACTTGCGCATGCGCGCCACCAGTTGAAATTTTAAACAGTCACCACAAGATGGCGCCCGTTGCTCAGCTCGGCAGCTAGTGACGCGACTGTTAGTGAAAAGAACTCGTTCAAAGTGACATAGTATTTTTACCCCTCGGTAAATAAGTTTGAATAAGAGCCAAGTGTATTCTGTAGTGTACTTGTAGTGGTTTAATATAGGGATGATTTTGACAGACGCATTCTACAAACCACCACGGGTTCGTAGCGTCGTTGTGTGACGTCACAAGACGCAATCGACCAATCACACCAGCCGGGAGTCAGTTTTCCGGCTGCTCTAAACTCGCGCTTACGCCATATTGCCGTGGTCGTGGTGTGTTTATGTATTATATTGTTATATTTTATCGTTAATTATATTTATTCGCGTTGTTTTACGTGTAAAATCTCTCGAAATTTTTTAAATCCATCGTCAAATGTCTTTAATCTATTATTTTTATTTATTATACGTGCGTTAATATTTGTGACACTAGTGTTTTTTTTAGTCAGTGTAACGTGAACGTTTGTCAGTATTTTATTTTATTTAAAATTAGTCAGTTTTTTTTTCAAATTATTATCAATAATCAGTCGTAGTTTAAATATTTAATTTAACTGTGTGTAATTATCGCGAGTACGCGTTTTGTCATCGAGTTTTTCGTCATCATCAACCCCTAGTAATTGACAGTGGGATAAACTGCAGCAATCAGCTGAGATGCCTGTTCGTAAACAAGGTGGTAAGCTCATAAAATAATAATAGAGTTTTTAAGTTTATGATTTAATATTTTATTTATTATTCTCTATTTAATTTTATTGACGTTTACTTATTTTTAAAAATAAATAAATCGTTTTACAAGATGCCGATAGTCGAGTGGTAAAGTAGATTTCAACCCCTGGAGTTTGCCCTGATTTATTTGAGGTCACTCGGTCAGCTCTGACAATTATCACACTACCCTACATTAACATAAATCATAACATAACTTCCTCAAGTTGTTATGAGTAGTCGATATTATTGTTTATTTGAAGCTCTTTTTGGCAATTGTCCTTGTCAGTTTGCCCTCGAGACAGACGAGACAATAAGTTTTACGTCCGTTTACGCAACCCGACATTGTTCTTCCATCATCGCAACCGACATGTTAGTTTCCGAGCAGTCTGCTTTATTAATGTAGGCCAAGATTCTGTTGCAATAATATCTATATCCATAGATATATAAGTTTGTTGCATTGTCTCTGGATAAATGCCAAGTAAATGTTATAATTTCAGTGCTGGCGCGACAGCCTTTGATCGTTTTAAAAGTTCATACTTTAATATTTTTTAAAACTTTTTATTGTTATTGCTCAATTCTTTTTGGAGTAAAAGTTAACAAATTAATTAATTAGTTAATTTTTACTTATAAGCGACAGAAATATTTTAATTAAAAGAGCCATTACTTTTATTTATAGATAATAAGGTCTCTTATTATAGGAAATATAGTCGTGTATTTTTTTTCCAAGCGTTAATGATTATAAACAATCGATAAATCGATTAGAGCTGATGATTTTAAACCAATTAATGATTAATAAATAATTTGCCAAGTATTAAATTACATGGAGTAAAATTTTTTGTAATAAATATAAAAAATTTATCGTGGGTGCTTGAAACTCTTGATAGTAATTTTTTTATAAGAACGTGAGTTGAAAGACTATAAGTTTGATATGAAAAACGCTTAGGTTAGCGGTGTTTACATCTAGATGCCAGAGACATTCGACCCTATCATCGTGTGTCTGAAAAAATATACAATAGCACTTAAAAGATTTCAGTCTCTACATATTGAGTGTCTTCTTTGTAGTTATTAATATGCAGTACTGTAGATATTGTCTATTGCAGATTAAGATGTAGACAATAGAATAACGAAAGATGTGTCAGTAAATTTTTAATTTTAATCTCAGCATCGGGGAATTCAAAAATAAAATTTTTTCTCTGATTTTTTTTTTTTTTGTGGTAAATGTATTCGAATGACAAATGTCAGAACTGATGATTAAAAGTAACGGGATGAAAAGTGAACTCCAATTTTACTGGATGTTGGGCAGCCGCGGATTCGTTGATGTCATTTACATACAAATGGTTCGGTAGATTTTCAGTTTCGATGTGTGTACACGTGGTATACGCAACCGCGTGTGAACAATTGGATTCATAGAGGTTGTGGCTGGGGTTTTACATATGACGCATTGAATTATTACAATATTCATAGATTCATTGAGCGATAACAGAGAATAATTTACAAATAGCTGCAGTATATTTATATTTTACTTTTAATAGATTTTGAGTCATTAAATGTATTTTTCACTTTGGTACTTTTTCATTTTAGTATTTTGTTTAAATTTGTTTTTTTTAATCGATCAATTTAATTTGCTGAACTCAATTACACGTAATAATTTACTTTGAGTATTTTTTTATCAATTGAAAAAAGTAGAAATAACAGAATTCGTACCGGCATCCTCTGAATATTTTATATATTTATAGAATACATTTTTTTAAAAATAATATCAGTTGATTTTTTTTTTCTTTTAATGAGGTAATAAACATTTTTACATAATTTTAACAAATTCAGACAGTAAGACGACAGTTAAATGGTCATATTGGGAAACTTAGAATTCTGATACGCCAACTGGTGGCTAAAGCTATAACTACTCAAAGTAGGCTAAATCATGAATGTTTACATGTGTCTATACGTCTATCAGCTAATATAAATAATAAATACTTAATTGTCTTTATAATTATTGTGTTCCTATGAATTAAAAAATTGTTTTCGTTCAATTAAAAAAAAATTTCGAATTTATAAACATGGAATTTCCATCAAAAATAAGTAAATGTAACATATATTGTTTGTATGGTTGTAAAAGTCGTGATTCTAAAAATGACAGTGTACATTTTTCAAAGTTCGTCAAAAAATTGCAAACGTGGTTACTTTGAAAAATAAAATGGATCAAGAAGATAAATTCGACCGTTTTGATAATTGCTGACATAAATAAAACAGTTTTGCTACCACGTGTTTGTATGAACCATCAAACCAACTTAACAAGAAAAACTCATACCCACGATCCTTCCACTTTTGAGAACTTGAACATTTATTTTATCCGGATCATCTCGAATACTTGATCATTGAAGACAAAAAGTAATGAGTGTAAATGAAGTAGACATCAGAAAAATTTAAAATTATTAATAAATAGAATAAATAATTAATAAAATAAATCTTTTTTAAAACACGCATTTAGAACATTTTGAAATTAATAAGTGCATTTTTACAAATATTAATTTTTAAATTAGTTACTCCATTTATTTATGATTTTTAATTTGTCTAATATCTGCTACATTTACACTTGTAAAAAGTAATAATTTTTAAACACTTATTGTCTTCACTAACTTTACCAAAGTTCAACAAGTGTCCGTGATTTATTATATTTCCATCACCGGTAAAATTTTTATTTTGAAGTGTTCCACTAATAAATTGATAAATGTCTTGAATTGACACCCGCATTATTTATTGTAATAATCTTTAACACTTATAATGATTTAAATAAATTATCAAAACATAAATAAGCCAGTTGATTTTGTATAGTAAACATTCAGAGTAGCCTACTTTGATTAGTTTATTTTTCGGCCACCAGATGACTAATATCTAAGCCACGCCCATTCTAAGGTTCCCAATACGAGTAAAGAAAAATACTTCAAGTTTTTCTTACTCGTGTTTGACTTTTCTGATGTTGTGTTGTCATTCCAAACACTCTTACCGTAAAAAAATGGGTCTCATTGCTATCTAGGTATAAAAGATATAAAAAAATAAGTATATAAATAAAAAATTTCCCAGTGAAAAAAGCTAAAAGAAGGAAGAGCCTATGTTCTTTTTGCCGTGTCAGAGCTTTTTATATTTTGCTTCCGTTTTCTCACCGTCACCTCATCGGAAATTGATTCCCAATCATTTTCTTGCCTCGAGGAGTCATCTCCCCCAGATAAAAAAAATCCGCAAAATAAAATAAAATATAACCCTCAAGAAGCTATATAAGAGTACAGATAGAAAACTGTCTAAAGATGCAGTCAACGCGGTCGCCAATATCTCGTTTCCTATACTCCGATTACACCTATACTCTATACACATTTATTATATCCTCACGATCTTTGACACGGGATAGGCTCAATGGGATATACGATGTCATGCTATCGTTTTGGGATGACGAATTTAATGCGACCCAAGCGTGGAAATGGTGCCAGAATAGAGCGCCATCCAGTCCCGCCGTAGTCCCTCTGGCAAAAGAAAAACTGAGAAAGATGAGAATAAATAAAGTCAACGAGCCTGCTCATGTTCTTCGAGATTTAAAACGAATATAAGCCGCAGTTCACATTTCAGCTTTCGGCATTCGGCTTTACGAACCAACCATTTTCCATTTCCAAGATTTAACTAAACCACTACGCATACATCTTTAAACTATATGTGTAAATGTATTTCCGTTGCATTCATGCATATAATTTTAATATATAACAACATATATACATATTCCCATCTACGGATGATACAATGTCTCATATTGAGTAAGCATCCATATGGATGGTTACATTTGTTTTGGATTAATGTTCAGTACATACACATTTGGTACTACATAATATGATATATTCTCATTCTCTACATCTCATAAGTTTACATATATGTATATGCTGACATTAAATTTCGCTGTAGTTGTTGGTTTATATAGTATCAAACATACGATGAGAAACGAGATAAATTTGTCGTTAGAATATGTATTCAAGTTTGGCGAGCGATCCAACTGACACGTTCGGCAACCGGCTTCAAGCACTAATGGTTTTACTCGGATCTTCGCTTCCTACTACACTTTACTAGACTAAACTACACTTTGGCCATTCCACAGTAAACCAACGATGCCATGCTACTGCAGCATATCCAAAATCACTATTACATAAAGTTCCACCAGCAGTAACAGCAGCGCGCGTCCACCGTATGCGAGAGTACTTTAACATTGATACGAGGCATCGTGAAATGTCGATAAAATTATTCATGCACTAGATAATACAATATTACGTCGGTCAAAGAATATAATTATTGTTTTTGTTGTTGTTATTAATGTCGACGAACAACGTCATCAGCATCATCGCGCGAGTCAGGTTTTTATTTTAAACGCTTTCCGCAGTCACCGGAATTAACAAACAGAATGCTTTTAGGCTTAACTTAGTTGACGTTTTAGTTTTTTAAATCTTTTTTTACGTTAGTGACGATAGGCAGCAGCAGAGGCATCAGCGTAGTGGCAAAAACTATGTGGAACACATTCATTCGAGATCTCTAAATTTAGTCCGAACGAGAATTAGAATATAGTATATAGGTAATGCTAAGAATCTTTAAATCCATATAGCAGAGTGATCACTCAGTGAGTATTCTCAGTGGTAGTGGGCCGTGTGGGTTTTAATGTAAGCTTTTCCGGCTCTGCTCCTGGATAGCCTCGGGTTATATTTGACGGGATTTTAATCAGTACGACAAAAGAATATAGATTTTTTATTATTCTACATTCTGTATGTATATATTTAATGTGTGTCTGCAGCTGGTTTTTTTACCGTCCTTTTTTTATCACGTCTTGTTTTGACATCTTTCTGTGGCATACACATACACATCACGTATGTGTATAACTGTGGCAAAACTCCGTCGACACAGATATACATTTAATTTACCTCATTCGTACGTACGTACATTCAGTCGTTCGTTCATCTTCCTCGTCACGTGTCTTATCAGTATCCACGTGGTGTTTTGTGATAAATAAATATTATATACACTTGATACTGGCAATGAGCCAGCAGACGTGTCGGTTTACTTATAAATTTGGAAGTACCTAAAAGTCATATAATATAAATAGCAAGTTCAAGTTGATATTTATAAAAAATACATCAGACATTTTATCGGACTTTTACGTTTTTTTTTTTTTTTTTTTATTTTGGACATGACAATGTGGCTGCCGGTTATATCCATAGCATGGAGTATTGTTTACTTGGTGCAAACTAGATTGCGTATTACAGGAACTGTATCTAGCGATAGTTCAACAACAGCACGTAGGAATTTGATAGGTAATATTGACCTAATATGAAATTTATCGTCCAATCGTGGTATTCAGCTTGGATATAGAGAATCTTTAAATTTTCGTCGGGTTTACAAGGGCAGAGGGGCAGGAATTATGAGGAAAATTGGCGACGTGTTTGGCCACGGGCCTAATGATACAAAGCTTTCTCTTGTTCTCCCTCTATATTGTTAGTTTGTGTGCTCTCTTCCTCCGTCGTATTCTATATTGGTGTCGATGTGAAATACGCACAGTGCTGGAATTATACTCTCCAATCATCTTGTGCGCATGATTATACTGTTATGATCCTTACTACATTGTACAGATGTTGTTATATAAATAGATATATATGTAAGTATGTATGTCTAGTAATTTAACTGAGAGGATAGTCCTGTTTAATACATCATTTTGTATGACCGAGATATCTGGGAAGTTGCCGTTGTCGTGTCATAGTTAAGACACACATGCATTTAAACGAGTTGGTTTTTCATTTATAAAACATTTTCCATTTTCAAATACTTCTGCATCCACATGTATATTTATAAATACGTATGTGTGTGCTTGTGTGTAGGGTATGGCAGAAGGTTCATGTTTACATACACACGATTGAATTTTTTAGTGAAACCCATTTGTTTAACATGATTTTTTATTTTAGCTGATTCACTTATCCATTTTTTTATTCCATTTGGAGTGTTTTTAATGGCTCGGTGAATTTTCGATTCGTTAATATTTATCTTCCATTGAGTTGCGGTGGTAAAAAAATTGTTACATATATAGATTAATAGCTCGAGGGCGAGGGAAAAGGATGAAGGGTGTGAAGGGAAAGCCAACCATCAATCGTTAATATTGGAATGGGATACGTCAAAGAACTGAGAGAAAGATAAATTTGTTATTGGTTTGGATCTTGCAACCAGTTGAAAAACTCATAATACCTTTGAGAATTATTTAGTTTTTATAAAAACTTTATACTTAATTTGTTTATTTCTCTTTTTTTTTTTTTTTTAATGTGTATATTTGGTTGGTTTCGCGGGGATTGGTAGTTTTGATTTAAAGTGTTTCGAGGATAACAGATATTGAACTCGATTATTAAAAAAAAAAAAAATGTGTATTTGATCTTTTCAAAAAATAAAAAATCTTCACAGAATCTTTAATGTCAATATCCCGAGTAGAATTTTTTCCTGATTTACCTGAAGTACTATAAAGACCTTCTCAGGTTAGTATAAGGTTTGTCTTAATAGAGAAAACCTGACGTGTTCTTTATCAGAATCACATGAGGATATCCTTATTCAAAAAATTATATTCAAGTATTAGTTTTTTTTTATCAAAGATTTTTAATTGGCAATGATAAACGTTATTTTGAAAATTCATATTTAAATAAATTTTTTGTTTGATTGTTGATTGGAATGGATCCAAAAGAGTATGCAGATATACCTCAGACATGTTGGTCAATTGGTCAAGGTTTAATTGCCAATGAAAAATCTTAAAGTTTGTTAAATAAATTAGTTAATTTTAATTTATGGAATATTTGTTTTACAAATAGAAACAGACAGTTTATATATGATAGACGGGATCTATTCAGAGTTTTTCAATCTATTTATAAATTTTTGCGTGACGTTGTGATTATAAACGGAAATAGAGTTGCAAGGGTACAAATGCCACGGGCACTTAACAGTCTCGACGACTGCTACTATGACGACGACGATAACGACGTCTAGCTTGTTCACTCGTTTGTCTTTACTTTGTACTTCACTTGTCCCAGCCAATTCTTTCACACACTACTTTTCCGCTTGTCGTAATGTAACGTGTCACGACTTACGAATGTCTTAAAGGTCAAGCTTTTCAAAGTAAAACCTCATGACATTTCTATCGAGAAAATTCTTTTATTTTTAAATATTTTATGTACAAAGGCACGCACTGACGTTTTTTGTTAACGTCATGGATAAAAAAAATTTTATTTTACCGTTGAATAAATATAAATATATTGTTTCACAATTTTTTTTCTTTCATTAAAAATTGTTAAAACAAATTCAATATAATTTTTTTGCTGAAACCGCTGTCAAAAAAAAATTTACATGATATTGCTTTTATCGAAAAATATTTGAGACAACCGTTGCATGACAATTTTTCATCGCGATTATTTAAAAAACCATTTTTTTTACTTTTTATTTTTCGAAAAAATTTTAAGTTGAACGATTACTAAAAATCTTTTTTAAAATTAAATACAGAATTTTATTTTCAAAAATTTTCTGTCGGGCTTATGATTTGATTTATAAAATAGTTCATATAAACCTTGAAATATGTTCTTGAAATAAAGTCTACATCTATTTAATTTTTAATCTCGATTACCTAAGAATAAATGTCTCAAAGAATTTACGCTATTTGAACTTGGCTGCTATTTAATTATCGCGTAACTTATGTAATTATTATTCTATCGATGAATTTGTATTTTTTGCTTTTTAATTATTTCCTTTCTGCAGTTTTAATTAAAATTGATTCATTTATTTATTTTCTCTCTGTTTTTTTTTTTATTTTTCCATTCTCAGGTATTTTAAATTATGCATTTTATTAAACATACTGGTTTTAAAATTAAAGCAGCAGGAAAAGCCGATCGTTTTGTTTCAAAATTGGGAGTTAAGTGGGTCAGGGGTAGTACAGGAGAATCGTATGCATACAGTGCAGTGTAGAACACATGTATATGGATATAAAGTAAAGGGGGTAGAGGGCAAAATGGAGTTGAGAGAAAGACCCGTAACGTGCGAACCATTTTCTACAGGCCTGTAGGTAGACGTTATGCGGTAAAGAGAAAACGGGTCTCGCGTATATCGATCGTCCTCCAGTGCTTCGTTATGAACGTTAAAAAATAAAGAAAAAAGTATAAATACTGTAAAAAAAAAGAAAGAAAATATTACGACGTTAGAATGCAATAAAATTTTTTAATTACCACGATTACTGAAAGATGAGGGCGAAAAAAATATATTTTTTTTCCTTTTAGTTTTATTTTTAAAGAAAAAGCTCGAGTACAGCTTAAAAATGATATACATATTACATTCCACAATAGTAACACACATTTCCCTCTTATACACGTCATCTTAAAAGTGTCTCCTCATATATCCGTCGAGTACACTTGTCTCTATTTCGTAACTTTTATTTTTTTTCATTAATTATACTGCGTAGCATTATCTTCTGCTCTACTTTAGTTTTTTTTAATTTTTTTCATCAATAAAAATTTCATTTTTTACTACACTGCAGTTTTTAAGCATTTGTTTAACGATTATATGGTTTATTTATTTTATTAGTTACATACTTTGGTATTATAAATATTGCACTTAGAGTCTGTAAATTTTTTAAGTATCGAGCGTTACTTTTATAGCTGACTTTCCTGTTTTGTTATCTTGTTCCAGGTGAGTGCCTCGTCCTCGCTCCAGAGCTAGAGCCGTCGAGTAAAATTACAGCATTATACGCTCACGGCATTTGGCGGCGAAATTTTAATACAGGTAGCGTTGTGAAAAAAAATTTTAAAAAGATAAATTATGGTATTGAACTTTTTTTTTTACAAAAGATTCATGGCTAAAATTAATTACTCTTGGATATTTTATTATATAAATAAAAATGATTAATTCGTTAATTATACTTTTATTAAGTGCGATAACAGCACGGAAAATTTTACTTTTTACTGCAGAGGCTCTGCACCATGTAGGCATTCACTCGTTTGAATAACTTTCAGTAGGTTTTACTATGCAGATATGTATGTCCATTCCTCGTAGTAAAGACCTAAGAGAATTTTTCACTTTACTTTGCGCAACTGCACAGGTCAAAAGATTCTGTGGAATGAAACTATATATATATATATATATATACAATTATATCTACGACTTCACCTTTTCCGGATTTGCTTGATGGAGTCGAGAAATTTTCGTAGCATATCCTTTTTCCGGGAAAGACTTTTCAATCGATCACATGCTTTTTTTTTTTTTTCGCGTTTTAATTTTTTTTTTTTGTAAAATAATTTCCTGTATACTATGATATTCAACTAACCACTTCTATCATTTTATATATATTTTTTTTCATAAAAATTTGATCATAAAAAAAATTCATTATTGAGTTAAATAATATTTAGCAGAAGTTCTGATGAATTTTCAGTAACTTGTTTTACTCGTCGACATAACTTTTTACTTAAAAAATAAAGTACACTACGTATAAAATAGCTAAAAAGAAGAAGTTTAAGTTTTTAATTACATTATTAAGTTATATATATATATTTAAAAAAAAGTTTATTTGCGTTAATTAAAAAATAAACAACATTTTGTTGTGGTTATAGCTCGAAGCAAATAATAAACAATGAAATTAAAAAATATGCGAATTTCATACAACGTTGTATGTCACGAAATATTTATTTTAGTATGCATATGAGCAAGAAAGGACAAATATTGTGTATATGCACTCACGTTTAGAGGGTTTACTCGTAGTTCGAGTGCGCTCGACCTTTTATTGAGGAATACTCACTACTAAAATACAAGTTTATATGTATATACAGACTCATAACCTATATATCTAAGGATGATTGTTCAAATTAACATTAAATTTAGTTATTAACATATTCTGGGTGTAGTATTTAGCGATGAATCCAATCTCTTCATACCTCAGCATCATGACGCTTGAGTTACTATCACAATATTCTCATAAGACAAGAGTCCTGAGGTAATTCCGTCAAGACACCCAGCAAGGGACCTCAAGGGTTGATAGTAAAGATAAATTATGACAACGTGACAGCCGTTGCTCATCCTTCTGCTTCATCTCATGTTTGCTATATCTATGTTGATGTATATTCTCTGAGAGTAATGAGATAAAATTACTTACAATTAGTTCTCGTATACTCAGAGACTAGAGAGTCATACTAACATAAAATGCCCGTCATCATTCATCGCATTCCTCTATAATTTCTCAGTTAATATTTTGATTACTGACTTCACTTTGTTAATAACAATTTCTCATACTTTTAATTACATGAATTAAGATATTTCAAAAACCTCTAATCTGGATTTATCATAAAATATTTCATTTAATTAATTCATTGTACTTTTCAGTAAATCTCGAAATAATAAAAGTATACTTTATTCGACCTAGAGTATCCCGATGTTAAAATCCACCCGTAATCCGTACTTTTTATTTCATTTTTGTACGTTGAGTTGATAAATATAAATCTAGGTTAGTTGTGGAAGTCTGTTGAGGATCAAAACACACAGCAGTGGCTCTCGGGTGATCTCTTGCTCTCTTGTACTCGGTGGGTTGGTACTCCGCTGCAATAATTTGCGGCCGGCTTACCTGTCATGTTGACCACACAGAGGGGGTCATTTACCCCTCTGACCCTTTCCAGTTAGCACTCTGGCTAACGTCTGATGACAATGCGTGGTCATAAAGTACGTATATCCGTGGGTATAACGTAGATACGGGTGAAGCGGTGAACTCAAGGGGTGCAAGTTGTTGGTCATCGCGTGCCGTCACCCTCTCTCCATTCTATATAACGCGCCCGTATACTCTCGACTAGATCCATCTACTAACTCCACTACTGTACACTTGTCTATGTGCTGCTATATTTAAAGGCACCTATATCTATATCTATACATTTATGTATTTAGTGTGTGTATACTTATGGTGTTTGGGTCAGTATGCTGGTCGTATAGTGGTAATGGTGGTGGCAACGACTTCGGCGAACCGCGTGCACCGGATTAGTCGTCTAGAGAGTGTAAATGGCACTGGTGGAATTGCGCGTAAATCATCGGGTGCACTATGAGCCTTGGCGTGCTCTGGCGTACCAGAGAGTAAAGGTATAGCTGGACAGAATGCACCAGTCACCGTTAAAAAATTAAATAAAAACTATAAATAAAAAGAAATGAAGAAAAGAAATATGACATGGATGATGAGCGTATGGAATGAAAATCGTTAAAAAATACGATTATCTCCACTAGCAGAATTTCCCCAGCTTTATAGAACAGGAGAAAGAGAGAGAAAGAGTGACAAGAAAAATAATTCATGTACTTGGTGGCTTCAGATAGTAATAAATAATATTTTTATTAATTTCAAGCACTATTTTCTTGACAATGCTAATATATGGTAATAAATTTTTATAACGCTAAAAATAGCATGACGAGTAGATATCAGTATTTTTTTAATTTTTGAATATTATTTGCTTATTAAGTAGTTACTGATAAATTATGACAGTAGGATTTAAAATTGATTTAATATTTTTGATTGTTTGCAATGATAATATTTTCATATATTTCCTGTCGTATGACTTTTCTTATCAGCTTAGGTGGTGTTGTTTTATTATTATCGTCACTGTCAGTTTAAATTAGAATTTCAATCTAGTTCAATTGTCAGTAGAATGTTTCATCTTAAAAATTTATTCAAAAATTGGCATACATGGCCTCAGTGGTTCGCAGCTTTTGACAGTAAATATCACTATTTTATCCATATAATTTCACAATTTTACTAATATTCAATTTATTAAAACTGTGAATTATGTGTTAGAAGAAGTTAAAAAAACTTTTATTAAATTAAAATAAAATTGTTTTTAACAGTATTTTTGATTGCCCTTGTGGTTGGTCTCGAAAATGGCTGGGCCTCGCCGTCATTAGCGAAATTAACGAGTAATAATTCAACATTATCAATAAATGAATATCAAGCATCATGGATAGCATCGTTATTGAATACAGGACGCGCATTTGGTGCAATAATAGGATTCATAAGTACCGAATACTTGGGAAGTAAAACATCACTAATTTATAATGCATTTGTACATGGGACCGGTATGATGTGTCTACTGTATGCGTACTCAGTTAATTGGCTTTATGCATCACGTTTTATCGTTGGTCTTGGCTCAGGAATGTGGTCAAGTATATTTCCAATTTACGTTGGTGAAATATCAAATCCTAAAATCCGTGGTGCATTAGTATGTCTTATAACGATTGGTATGCCAATAGGTTTTGTATTGGGCAATATTATTGGTGCTTACACAGACATGTGGTTATTTGGTACAATTAGTTTGATACCTATATTGTTATTTTTGATTTTGTTTATGTGGTTTCCTAAAACCCCTCACTATCTTGTATTGAATGACCAAATTGACGACGCATTGATATCCATTGAATGGTATCAACGTGATGCAAATGCAATTATTGATCTGATTTCAATAAAAAAGTTCGTTGAAGAAAAACGTTGGTTAAAAGTATCTGACTATGCTAAGGATTTGATGCTACCATATAATCGAACGGCGTTGATTAAAGTTAATATTATGCATTTCTTGTTACAAACAAGTGGATTTTGTACTATAGGTTATTACATGGAAATAATATTAACGCAAGCTCAAGTGACATTGATGGATACTGCATTAATAGTACCAGCCATCTCTGGAATAGGACTAATAGGTGGCATTATATCGATTTATACCTGCGATAAATTAGGTCGAAAAGTTTTACTAAGTTGTAGTAGTATTGGTATGGCATTTGGTATACTTGGTATTGGCATCTATTTTCATTTATTAGATTCAAACTTTGCTATTGCGTCACACGATTGGATACCTATACTGTTGTTTATAATTATAGAATTTTCCAATGATTTGGGAATTGATCCAGTATTGGGTACTATTAATAGCGAATTATTTTCACCAAATATTAAAATAATTGCTTGCTGTTTGACTAATTTTATGTCAAGTATATTTGCATTCATCGCGACGCAATTTTATCAAACGTTTGTCGACACAATGTCCATACAGTATGTTTTCTATTTTTATTGTATGAACATAACATTATTGGCTCTATTTGTATTGTACTTTTTGCCAGAAACAAAAGGGAAAACGTTGCAAGAAATTCAAGATATGATGAAAAAAAAATGATTCAAAAGTTGATTTTATTTAAAAAATGGCAATTTTATTATGTTTTTACGAAAATATTTTTGTATTTTATTTTTATGAAGAAAAAAATATATGTATTATTTACTAATTTCTTCTTCATTTTATTTTCATTGTAAATTTGGGTTTTTGATTTTGAATTTATTGAAAAACTTTAAAATGTCACTTTACTAAGGTATTGACATGGGTGAGAACAGTGGAATCTGGATGAAATAAAAGAATGTGTTACTTTATTCTTTTTATTTTTCTTTTTTCTTCACACATATAAGTTGACACTGTCGTAAGGTAGTTTAGAGTCAAAAGTTGAAGTTTGGAGCCTGAGGACTCGCTTCTTCTTTTACTACTTTCTCTATTTCTTCTACTTATAACTTCTTCGATGGATTTATAAAAGTGGGTGGGATGGGTTACTGAACCGCGCCTTTGGATTTCTATTTTCAATTCCAGCTTTTTGGCATCTATATATATATATATTATATATATATAAACGCGTATAGGGTACAGTATGCATTATTCCAGTGCTAAATCGTTTGTGAATAATGGCTGTTATGAATCTTCTGAGGATCGATGAAACTATCTTAGTATGTAGTATTCTCATTAGCTTGGATCAAATTTACTCCACTTGATAACACTCTCCAAAAGTCATTAGTATACTGAAAAAATTATTTTAATGAGAACTTACTATAATCAACCTTTTATTACCATAAATTATATTATGTTATACGTAACTATTTTATTTTTGTGTAAACATCATAATTAATGATTTAATAAAGTTTAAGTAATTAAATATGTCACATAATTTTGATACGATAGTCGACATATTATAACGACGTGCATCATAAAATTGAATTGTCAATAGCAGTATTTATTAGTGTGTACATTAATGGATTTAAACTCATAATCATGTCAACATGAAAATAATGAAATTTTCAATCAACTAATTGATGCGTTAATTTATCTGTTATAAATATTGTATATTGGTATAAATTGAGCTTGTATATGAAAGTTTTAAGAAGAGGTTTTAACGGTTGTAGATAAAAATAAAAAAAGTGTAAGAATGGGATTAGAGAAGCAGAAGGTTAACACTACCGAGGATTTACGATCTTCCAATCGCTTAACTCTCACAAGGTGGCTGCTATTTCAGCATTTTTTGGTAACATCAGCAAGTTATTACGGCTAACGTTTTATCATCTTTTGCACTATACTTCCTTTACAGAATTGAAATTCTCGTATAATATGTATGTCTATACATTCGTTAAAGATGTGTTATAAGATATTCCAGCATGCCAGTTTGGTAGACTTACATTGAATGAAGATAACATAAAGGAAATGCCCTAAGGATTGTATACGATGAAATAGTAGTCTTGTAATGGTTCGTTTCGTACTGCTAGTGGCAGCATAGTCTGGACAAGTTTCTAGAGGAGTAGTATAAAGTACTTGTGAGACAAGTGGCTGGTTCTCAAGTCTCTTCACACTGAGACTCGGTGGGCTTAGAGTTCAAAGCTACTTAGAGTACTTCCCTTAGCCTTTTTTACGTTTTCATACAGTACTCATTATGTCATTATTTCTTTTATATTTTCTTTTTACTCTTTGTTTCATTTCGTAATTTCACTTTGCTGGTTAGTTTTTTTATAAATTCCACATAAATTAACAATTGAATAAACTTAAATTGTATTTGAATATATTTAAATATGTAACTTATTGCTCAATTAAATTAATTGATCTGGAAGTTTATGTATATATATATATATGTATAACTCATGGTTATTTTATATGATAGTGGAAATAACTGAGGTAAAGCATGGATGGATAACAAATCGATAAAAGCTCTCATGGATTACCGGAAGTTGCTTTTCAGAAAATTTAGGTCATCTCTTTCCCAACCCTTTAAACGAATGAACGAACGAGACTCATACTCACATAACTTGGCGTATAACCAATGTTGTTTGCTCTTGTGTATCGCTCAAGCCCACAGCATGACATATAACTCGAACTCTGTCGGAATTGTCCGTAGCAGATTGGAAAATTTAGCCGCATTCAAGGCGTAATTCATTGACTATGACTGTAGACATGTGTGGTAACGCGAAACCGATTACATGGACTATTTATCACTTTCATCAATACATTCACTTCTATACTGATTATTATCATTACTATTATTATTAGGATCATTATTGATATTTTTATTTCCATTTTCATTTGCTGAGAAGAGTTATTATGATCTATAGAAATAGTGTAATGAATAATACAATAGTGACGGTACACTAATCAAATTATTTTTTTTGCGCATGTTAAACAAATCGATAGAGCTTATTCAATGCAATAATATAACGGATTAATGTTTGGACAAGTTCTAATTAATTTAAACCATTAGTAGTTTTCAATTAAGCCGCTGGGAGGTTTGATTTTGTAAACAACAAACCAATAGATTAACTAACAAAACTATTCAAATAAACAAATTTTATATTTTATTTTTATTCGCTATCCAAATTGTTAAGTTTTTGAACTAATAATAATCAAATTTTGAGAATTTTACTTTTTTGAAAGTATTTACGATGAATTTTTAATAAAAAGTAAAACAAATTCTGATACCATTTGAATATCGTGTTCGCCTTAAACATTATTCATATTAGGTGACAAAAGTTTAAGCCGCTTGTTGTATACACTGATAGAAGGATTTAGTTGTATTTAACAAGATTTGGTTGTATGTACCAAATGATTTAGTAACGAATTTGTAATACTAAATATTTGGTTACAGGAACCAAATCATTTAGTAAAGCTCATTTATTTCCACCAAATAAATATTTTGTAGTATTTAAGAAATGATTTATTGGGGCACAATAAATCATTTATTAGGATTAAAGAACTAATTTTTTTAACTTATTTTAGCGCATAACCTAATTGTTCTACTTAAAATAAATTAAAATAATAATAATAAATAATTTTAAGTAAAAATATATAGTATTATAAAGAAAATAACCTCATTTTATTATAATTTTTTATTTTAGATAAATAACAAATGTTTCGTCAAATAAATTTTTGAAATTAAAATAAATTAAAATGATAATAACAAATAATTTTAAGTAAAAATATATAGTATTATAAAGAAAATAGCCTCATTTTATTGTAATTTTATATTTTAGATAAATAAAATATTTTTCGTCAAATAAATTTTTGAAATTAAAATAAATTGAAATGATAACATTGAATAATTTTAAATAAAAATATATAGTATTGTAAAGAAAATAGCCTCATTTTATTATAATTTTTTATTTTAGATAAATAACAAATTTTTCGTCAAATAAATTTTTGAAATTAAAATAAATTGAAATGATAACAATAAGTAATTTTAAATAAAAATATAGAGCATTATAAAGAAAATAACCTCATTTTATTATAATTTTTTATTTAAGATAAATAACAAATTTTTCGTCAAATGAATTTTTGAAATTAAAATAGATTAAAATAAGAATAATAAATAATTTTAAGTAAAAATATATAGTATTATTATAAAGAAAATAACCTCATTTTATTATAATTTTTTATTTAAGATAAATAACAAATTTTTAGTTAAATAAGATTTTAAGAGCTCCTCCATAATTTGAAATAATTCATTTTAATCAATTGAAAATAATTGTTTTTAAAATCAATAAATTGATTTGGAAATCACAATAGTAACTCCGATTGAGACGAAACGCACTATACTGTGAAAGCGGCAATATATTCACACACACACGCCACACCGATATTTCCCCACAAATACATACGTAGTTTTTATTCCTAAACAAGCCATCTACCGACAAAACTTACCAAAAAAATATTTAGTACCGATTACCAAATATTTTTTTGATGGAAACAAATATTTATTTTACCATAATAAGATTTAATTGAGATAAAAAAATAATTTATTAAATTATAATAAATTATGGTAATGGGTACAAAATATTTTTTTCTCCCAAATAAGTGACTAAAAATTTGGTTACTAAATCCATTTAGTACTCTGTAATAAATCCTTCTATCAGTGTAGTAGTAGACTGTTTCAGTATAATAGCCTGCTTCTGTATTGATCCAGACATTTGAATAGAGCTTAGTAGTTTCCTGATACGATCACGTGGTTTGCATTTTTTCTCTTCACTGAATGAATTCACGCAATATATGTATCGAAATATTATATTTCAGTCTGCAAGATGTCTTGAGATATTTGACCTAGTTGTTAGTTGACTAATTATTTGTAGACGCACATGGAATGCTGAGTTTGTAACCGATCTTAACGAGTGAATGATGCATTATGAAATTAAACTTGGGGGGATTATCATTTATCTTTTATCCCTTACATATATCATGTATTCTCATTGGTTTTCACGTGAAATTATGATTGACATATACATACATATATATAAAAGTATATATATTTATAAATAAAACGAAAGTATAATAAATCAACTAATATAGAGATGGAAAAATAAATCTATTTATAATTTTTGTAATGAAAAAAAAATAACATATATGTGAAAACCAGACGGAATAGAGCACTGAAGATAAAATAGACTGAAGGGGTATCAAAAAATTTTTATTTCTAAAATGATTTAATATCATGTTTTTTAGAATAACTTTAAAGTAATTAGAAATGCTCGAGATTCATTTCTGCAAGACTATCTTCTTTGGTTTTGCTGCACTCAAAATGTGTAGCAAGTCGTTTTTTTAAAATTAAATTTATACGTGAATCATCACCTTTAGTAAATTTTGTTGAAAAATTTGATCAAAATCTATTTTTTGAGTAAATATGATAGAAGATAGCATACTCAGGATCAATACAGTTATTTTTTTCTTGTTATAATTTTTATTTTTTCAAGCTCTTCACTAATATGTTTTAAAATAAATAGCCCATCAATATTGCACTTAATATATTTATTTTTATGAACAATAATTGTTATTTTAATTTTCAATTATCATAATAATATTATATATAATTATATCTATATTTTTAAATTCTCATTTTTATGATAATATTTGAACATTCATATTTGCAATAAATAATATTCATTAACCATTACTTCAAGCTAAATTAAATTATATTATTTAATAAACGAATGTTTGTTGCGAGCTTTTGTCTGAAAAATAAATACTGAATGTTAATAAATTAAATAACAAAGCAATAGTAATTAGTAACAAAAATTTTTTTATTTATAAAAATAAATATGGCTGACGTATTGATTCAGTTCTTTCAACAATAGTACTGTTACTGGTTGAAATTACAGGCACATCACAAGTAGCCTCAGAAAAAAATTTGATTTATTTACTTCGAAATTATTCTGAAAAATGTTTTATAAAACTATAATCGTTTTTTATTCAAACACGTTCAATATCTTCAAATATTTATACTTTTATTTTGAACATATATATAAGGGCAATTATATAGCATATCACTCACAATGGTATCAAATTATAAATCCAACAGACATTAGACATACATTTATCTGACTATAAATCTATATCAACGTCAGAAATGTTTAAGACATCAAAACAATTATTACTGATGTAACATTATCAATATAGACCGCAATTCATTTCATCTCCAGGAGAAAAATGTTATCATTTACACTATATCACAATATCAATTGTATTAATTTTAAATAATATACAATTGCGATAATTGGCTAACACAAAGACTTTCGTTTCAATAAAAATTATATTTCACAAGTATAAAAGGTGGTGTCTCGAGTACTTGAAAAAAGCATTCAATTATTCAAATTATTGATTACCATAGATCTCGTAAATTATTGTCATCATTGAATTATCGACTATTCAAATCATTCTGAACACAACTTGGTATTCACTAAATCATCGTATGAAATTTAATACAGTCAAACGTTTTAATCAAAAACAAATACTGTAAATAATTTTCGACTAACTTCAGTGAAAGTTTACGTTTAATTTAACGTTTATGTTATTGGTATTAAAATGTTTGTACCCATCACTGTGTGACAAACTTGTTTCTTGCTCATTTATAACACAACATTATGAGATGGGTAAGCACAAGTAAGTACAAGACTCATCTTGCTTCCATAATTATATGCACAAGTACCGCACCTGTGACGGCTTTAAATTCACGTCCTAGATTTAGAATTGATGCTATCCAAGTTGCTTTCTCAACTGATTTATCGTCTGTCAATTTAGCTTGATATGACGAAGACCAATCGTTAGTAAATCCTCATTGCATAAGAATAAAAGTTATTTCTGCAAATAAAAAATTAATTTTTAAAATGATAGTATTTTTTTTTTTAAATAATGCATATGTTCATAAACTATATTTAGTTCTTCAAAGTAAACTCACTTATGCTTATGGCTTTGTAGATTATAGCTAGTTGTGTATAAAATTCTCCTTTAGGAACATTTGAATGTTAGTTTTATTACACAGTTATGTTTGGATGTTTTGTCGAGACTGAATGTCAGGAGGTAAACGTTTTGAATTTTATTTAATAATTTTGACGTTACCCGTCATATGGTTATTGCGTTATATTGTGTACCTTTTTTTATATTTTAGACTCTTAGTGGGATATTGTACGTTGGTAAATAAGAGACGAGATGATTAGATAAAATACATCGGTCTAATGAACATTTAATATTAAAATGGAGAGGGTTATTGTTGTAATTTTATTTTTTCATTTGCTACAGTGATTAATTATACACTACGTATCCTTGAGTAAATTAACGATATTTATATTTGATTAAATCTTAATGATGTTTAAACATCAGTAGAAATACGGAATAAATTTATTTCATTTTATTTAAACGAACAAATAGTCTCTTGTTTTTTTGCTGCTGGAATTTGATGCCATCATAAAATACGACTGAATAAAATTGATTTAGATTTTTTTAGTTTAATTTTGTCCTGTTATTCATTGGTAAAAACTTCATAAAGTGTATTATGAAATCGATTGTCTATGTATATATATTTCTGCAGATGTTATAGGTGATTACGATTCAATGAGCAAAGTTCAATAGCAGAATATGTGCAATTTTTAGCATGTGGTGTAGAACAATTCACTCTCTATCTCGGCTTGTTTTTACTTATTTTTATCTGTTTCATATATAAAGTCAAATAACTAAATTTAATAATAAAGTCAAATTTATCGATAACGAGCCTACTTTTGGTTTCAAAATAAATAAAAGTGATGAAGCATATCTTCGAATAAGAACAAAATTATAAATATATATTTAAATATTAATAATATATATAACGTATACAAGTACACGCAGTCTCTTTCACAATCATTGTCAAAATTATCAGGGTAATTAAAAATAAATAAATTTATCTATTATTTTAATGGCTCATTAGTTGACAGAAAGTAATTATCAGGAAAAAATTTCCACTTATTAGGAAATGAAAATTATTTGAGTTAAATACAATTTCAAAAATGAGCATTTTTTATCTTAATTAAACTATGTCTTTACACTTGCATTAGTTTGAATACTTCACAGTTGAAACTACATGCTAACAATATTTTTATTATTGATTGTAATTTTGTAAACTAATTTTTTCTACACCTCTATCTCGAAATAATAATGAATAATGAAAATGGAATTAAAATAAAACGTAAAGATTAAGAATTTATAAATGTAGACTTTAGAGTTTGCTTAGAATTTAGTTTTTATCAAAAACAAATATAATTATAAAATGTAAAAAAAATCATAGTCATTATAATCATATAAATTAAAATAATTTAATCTATATCACAACTGTCATATTTTTTCAGTAACTTTAATTTCATTGCTTAGTTTATTTTTATTATTTGATTTTACTTTAACGCCTTGAGATAACATTTGTTGTATTTCCGCAAGAGATTTACCTTTTGTCTCAGGAATAAAAATTATTGAATATAGTCCGGAAGTAATCATGAGTAAACTATAAATCCAAAATACATATTTCTCAGATAATACATCTACCATAGGTTGATAACTCCTGCTTGCAGCAAATGCACATAATCCAGATATTACACTGCTGATCGAAGCACTGAGATTTTTTACATTTGGTGCAAACATTTCACTTATCAATGTAGAGGGTACCGGCAGCAAGCCTACGGGAGCTGATATTTGGTATATAACTAATGCAACTATAGACATCCACTGTAAATTTGGACTATCGAAACTAAGATCCAATAATTGATAATGAAGTCCCCATAAAAACATCGCGATTCCTACACCGGTAGAAGAAATCAGAAGCATCAGAGGTCTACCGTACTTATCATTCGTGTAAATTGATAACCAACTAGAAATAATGCTTACAACGTTCCCACTGATTACTAAAGTTGAAGGCACTATAACGTTTATACCCGCTTTCGTTAACAAAATTTCCATGTAGGCATTTACTGTGTAATTGCCACTGAGTTGAAAAAAAGCAAAAACAATGTTGACCATTATTAATGCTTTCCGATTCACTGGTGTATTCAATTCACGTATCGTATCTCTAAATGTCAATGACTGATTTAACTGGATGAATTCTTTAAGATCTTCGAGTTGATTTGTAACGTCAGCATTTCGATCATAAAATTCAATCGATTTGGCAGCTTTTTCTATTTTATTACAACGTATTAAATAGTGTGGTGTATGTGGCATTAAACCAAATGAAACTAAAAATATTAAATTTGGCACAAGAATTATGGCTGCATAAACCCACATATCAACGAATTTTCCTATTACCGTGCCACATAAATTTCCCACCATAAGACCTTGCATAACTAAAGCTACTAATGCACCTCGAATCTTGGGATGCGAAATTTCTCCGATGTACAGTGGAAAACAACTGAAAAACATTCCAAATCCGATACCTCCAAGTGTACGTGACGCATAAATAAAAGTCACCGAATTCTTGACGAGAAATAAGACCCAGCCAAGTGCTATTGGTATTCCAACAAACAGCGAAGATAATTTTGTGCCGATAATATGAGTAAATATTGCTCCTAAAATTGCACCAGCTGGCCGGGAAAGATTGATGAGCGATGCTATCCATGAAGCCTCGACTTTATTTATTGGTAGTTCAGAATCTGGATTCTCTATTTCGTCCAATTTAGCCAAGTATGGTGAAGTCCATCCTGCTATTGAACCCACCATCACCGATAGCAGGAATACTAAAATCATCAATTTACAATTCAAATACGAGTGATTATAATATCAAAACAGTTTCCCGACTCTAATATTATTTTACTTACATTCAGTACCCGCCAACCATTGTTGAAATAAACCAAACTTCTTTAATTGTTGTGATGAGTTCATAGTTACACAATTTCCTCACTAATTGTGAACAGTTTTTTCATCATAAGTCGCAATGTTAGCGTTTACCCGTATTTTTTTTTATAAACTATAGTTACTGTTACTGCTGCATTAATAGAATTTTCGTTTGTGCTCCGAACTAAGAACGAAGAATATAATTTTAGGTATAGCCTTTGTCGAAGCGACAGAGTTGACTGAAGTTTTAAGTTGAATCTTATCTTTGCTTATATATGTTTGTCGGTGTCGGTTCATTAGAAGGCAGTTGAAACAGTCAATCATATTTTATAAATTTAATAAAGCATTAACAATGTCAAATAGTAAATACTATCACAATAACTCGTAGTAGATAATGAAACTAGTATTATCATTACCGTCATAATGTTTATGATTATCACTACTGTTGAAAATAAATATTCTAGGTGAAAAAAAAAGTATATATTATTATGTGTGATTATTTATAATTATATATAATTATAGATATGTATTGCATACAATCGTATACAATCATAATTACCTAATTTTTTTTGCCTGGGATATTATGTATATTAAATATTGTTTATTTTATTAGCTGTTAAAAATATATACATTCATAGATAAAAGTATACTACATATCTAGGGAAGTAAAGCAAGAAATGGCTCAGATCACATGTAATTGTTGGCCGTGGCGAAGCCGAGCCACATGTCGAAGTGATTTCCGATAGATATCAAAATTTTTTAAATAAAACATAGCTTACCATAGTTGATGAAATATCTATGCAGGTTATTATGAAATAACTACTAAGAAACTATACCATAAATGAAGAGTGTCAGTGAAACTGTTATTGCTTTTCTGATAAGAATTCAGATAATATTTACGTGTTTTTTAAATACAATCAATTGGAAATTATGTGAACTAACAGTTATTATCTACTGGTCAAGTAAATATATTTCATAATATCTTGTGTTAGCTTGGAAAACTATCGATTACATTTTATTTCAATGTAAATTACAGTTATTATTTAATTTACTGTTCTTGAGTTTGGAAAATAACGGAAAATTTAGGGGTTGGATCAAACCAACTACCAAATCTAGAGAATCTAAAAAGTTTCCTCGAACTTTCAGTTGCATCATTTCAATATACGTAGGAATTGTGTAAAGTCCGCTTTTAGCGTGCAAAAATAACATTAATCATCAGTGATATTTCACGATTTATTGGAGTATTAATAGCATACAATATTGTTCGGAATGTTGGAGTTTGATTTATCTGCATAAATTGTCTGAGAGCATCAAGTTCATTGATGACGTCAGCATTTCTATCGTAGAATTGAACTGAGTTAACAGCATCTTCTGTCTTATCGCGAGACACTGAATAATGTAGTATATGTGGCATTACACTAAATGAATCAAGAAATGTTATATTAAGAACAAGACCTATAGCAGCAAGTTGACACGCGTCTAAATATTTGTTCATTATACTGCCACACAAATTACTTACGAAATAACCTTGCAACTTTCTCCAATATATAGTGAAATTCCTGTAATATATTCCAAGACCGATATCACAAAGTTAACAGGAAACATAGACAAGTATCAAAATGTAATGTTCGTGATTTACCACCAATGACAAACAGATATTGTACCCGAAATAGCGTAAACTGGTCGAATGAAATTAGGAAGTGATGCAATCCAAGATCTTCGCTAATTAGGTGTTCTGACGCTAGATTTGTTACTGAATCCAGTTTTGATAAAAACATTGAAGTCAACCCGGCTATCAATTCGGTCATCATTGGCCTTGAAAACACTATATTTATTTTACCAATTAGTGTTCGTCTGTAGGATTGTTTGCTTTCTTACTAGTAATATCAAAAACCGTGCAAAAAGTTTTTTCACCATATCTGCACCAAAAGTTTAAATTCTTGTCCTGTTTAGCGGAAAGAAAGTTATACTTTTCTGATGAGAAAAAAAAAGATGTCAATTCGCGCATGCGTAATTTTTTCCTCAGTCAGATGAAAAAATTTAAATTTTCAGGCGCAGTTCTGGTGAAAAATAGTGTACACGCCATGGAGAAAAGTAGAATGTCCAAATCTGCGTGTTTGTCACTCTCGCCTTCGGCTCTAGTAGGCAATTACACACGCGAGTTAGAATGCCCTATTTTCCTCTCGCAGTGTGTAATATACTATTCCTCGATAAGTTTAGTTGATTAATTTTTTTTATCGTATACTTACTTTATTTTTTTTCTATTATATGAATGTGTCCATATTTTTTTTAAATTGTAATTAATCAAACAAGTTTTTTATGTATTAAATATAAAATTTATTCAAGATCTTTTTAAAATATTACTACTTCATAATTATCATTATTGACATTCATTCGCAAGCATTCTAAAAATAATTACAAATATTAGAAAAATACTATTGTCACTGCTAGTTAACAATTTAAATTACAAATAACGTAAAACAAGGTAGACTGGTTGAAAGAAATGATGTAATAATAACCTAAAAAAAAATATATATATATATATTCTTAGTTTTTTTTTTTTAAACGTTGTCACTACTTCTATTAATTAAAAAAAGTTTTTATTTCGAACCTACAGATTATTTTATGAAATCTTAGATGTATTTTAACCCTTTCCCGGCTCGGAGTATCGGTGAGTCTAGGTGTGAGTCATGTGGGGATAGAGCCAATGAGAGTCCGTTATAAGGCTGTATGAGTGAAAGTTTAGATGTAGTAGTGTAGAGAAGCGCCCCCTTCTACCATTTTTCTGGCCCCCTCTCTAAAAAACAGACTATAGCTCTCTCATTTTAAGAATAAGACGTACAATTCAAATTAAAAGTAGGGATTCAAGGTCGACCGGGAAAGGGTTAAAAATAAATATAATCATTAGCTTACCAAGTACTTTAAATTGAAATTAATTATAGAGTATTGTTCAGTATGAGTAATAATATATATTAAAAAAAATTCTAATGCCAGAAGTCTTAAACAATTAATCTACTGCTGACAGAATTTCGTTTGGTTTTATTACTTAAACTTTCTACTTAATATTACAATGACTTTATTAGCCAAAATATGTCTTATAAAATTAACGATTGATATAAAAAATATTGAGAAAAAAAAAATAGTCATTATAACCATAACAAATGAAAATAATCTTATCTATATCACAACTTTCATACCTTCTCTACAACTTTATTTTCGTCTTTTATTTTACTTTCATTATTTGATTTATTTTTAATACCTCGGGATAACATTTGTTGTATATCCGCAAGTGATTTACCTTTTGTCTCAGGAATAAATATCATCGTATAAATTCCAGTAGTAATCATAAGTAAACCATAAATCCAAAATACGTATTTCTCAGATAGAATGTCTACCATAGGTTGATAACTTCTGCTTGCAGCGAATGCAAATACACCAGAAATCCCGCTGCTTATGCAAGCACCTATACCTTTTACACTTGGTGCAAACATTTCACTTATAAGTGTTGTGGGTACTGGCATCAGACCGATAGCAATAGTGAATTGGTATACAATTGCTGCAGTAATTGATAGCCATTGTAGGTTTGGATCGTCATAACCAAGATCCAACAATTGATAATTCAAACCCCATAAAAACATTCCAAATGCGACACCAATGCTTGAAAGTAAAAGCATAATTGTTCTACCACATTTATCATTAGTATACGTCGCTATCCAACTGGAAATAATACTTATTACACTAACTCCGATTACTAAACTCGATGGCTTTATAACGTCAACACGAGCTTTTGTTAACATTATTTCCATATACGCAGAGACCGTATAAAGTCCACTTAATTGTACAAATGCAAAAATAATATTAACCATTAACAATGTTTTACGATTTATTGGAGTATTGAGTGCTCGCCAGGTATCTCTGAACGTCTTTGTTTGATTTGACTGCATAAATTGCTTGAGAGCATCAAGTTCATTGATAACGTCAGCATTCCGATTGTAGAACTTTATTGATTTAGCAGCCTCCTCCATCTTATTGTGACGTACTAAATAGTGCGGTGTCTGTGGCATCAGACTAAATGAGCCCAAAAATATTAAGTTTGGAACAAGACTAATTGCAGCAAAAAACCACATGTCTAAATATTTTCCCATCATTGTACCAAATAAGTTACCCAACATAAGACCCTGCATGATCAAAGCTACTAGAGCACCTCTAATCCTAGGATGCGATATTTCTCCCACGTAAAGTGGAAATGAGCTGTAATACATCCCGAGACCGATACCGCAGAGAGTACGTGATACATAAACTAACGTCACTGAATTCATAATTAGAAAGCTTGCCCAACCCAATGCAAAAGGAATCCCAGCAAGCAACGTTGTTGGTTTACTACCAATATTATAAACAAATATCGCTCCTAAAATTGCACCACCTGGTCGGGAGAGATTGATCAGAGAAGCAATCCAAGATGCTTCAACTTTAGTTATTGGAAGTTCCGAAAGCGGATTCTCTATGGCATCTAATTTAGCTAAATATGGCGATGTCCAACCTGATATCAACCCCACCATCATTGACATCAGTAGCACTAAAAATATTTTATTCATTTCCAATTATTCAAATATTTACCTCTTTTTTAAACTAATTAGTTTTTTTTTCTGCTTACGTTCTACAGCTGCTAACCATTGTGGCCATAAACCAAAACGATGCTGACTTTGTGTCGATTGGCTGGTCATTATCACGTTAATTTATTCACTAATGTATCATAAATTTATTTATTATCCAAAACACTGCCACTGTTTGAATATTTAATTATAAAGTTATTTAGTTTTTTTGGCTATTATCTTCAGCACATTCTTTCGCGTTAAATCTCATTCTTTATCTTATTATCTAATAACAGAAACCGTACAATACTGTTTTTTTTTCTTCCTTATAGTTTGTAACGACAATGATAACTGAAGATTTAATTGATGTATCATACTATTTTATATATTGAATTGCTTCGCGTCGCTTAGTTGGCGCACAACACAACTGACAGAGTCAATCATATTTTATCATCTTAAATGAGCATTAGGAGAGCTAAAAAATTTATAAACGGACTCATGACACAGTTTTTTAGATAAAAAAATTTAATTTGTCAACCTCGTATATTTTATATTATATACATATATACACATATTTTTTTTTATCGAAATCAGTTCTAATTATAAATGTAATAAACGTTATATGTTTAAATCTCGTTGGTATATAAATTATAAAATGTGTAAATATTTTTTTGGGAACTCAATTTTGATGTTTGTCTAAATATATATCGTTATCATTTACAAAAAAAATTTTAATAATTTTAATATAAATTTGTCCATCATAATTTCGTTATGAAAACATGAAATATTTAATTCGATGTTTATAATTTACGTAAACACTGTAATTAAAACATCTACAAATATTTATTCTACATCAACCTAAAAAATATAATGTTTTATTAAAAACAACCCAAATTAATTTAAAAAAATGCTTTTTGCAAATGTTTTTTTTGTTTCTGAGTTTGTTTAATAATTTATCGTAATACACTTATTACATGGAATCTTTTTTTATGAAATTGTTATTTTATTGTCATTTAAAAGTTTACAAAAATATCATATCGAACCCAGTATTTAAGAATACCATTCATATATTTTTTCAAAGTTTCGTCAAATTCAAATCAGTTTTATTTGTAGTGAGTTCGCAATTTATGTCTTGCATCTAATTGAACTTATCGTGTATTTAATTGAACTCAATAGAGCAGAGATCAATATGCTATCAATGTCACTATCTGTTATCATTAGCATTGAAAAAACTTGAAATAATTCATCAGTTGATAATTATTCAATCACTCAAATAATTTGTTATTTTATTTTGTACCACATTAAGTATAGTCCAAAACAATTGTTGATTCTATCAAGCTATTATCTCTCTACTCAATTCAGTTATTTATTTGTCGTAAATTATATACTTCCTTACTACCGCAATTAAAATACTAAATAATAATGTTTTTTTTTTATTGTATGATTATCTCTAAAGCGGGACTTTTTCTTCAGTTGATTTCCTCATAACAATGATAATAGTATACATATTATTATCATATTTATTTTTAATTCTCACACTGAGAGAAAAGTTCATGGTTGTAACTAAAAAGGAATGGAAATGAAAAAATAGTCATCTTAACTAATATTTATAGTTTCTTGAACTATATCATAGTGCCCGAAACTATTTGAAAGTAGTAGTTTTCACTAAGCATTTGTTTTGTTGTGGTAACTATTTAATATTATTTCTCAGAACTTATACTTCAGCAGAATCACAAATGTTTCAGCAATCGTACGATTATAATTTCATTAATTTAACGTCATTTAAGTCGTCGACGAATATAATTAAGGATTTTCCTTCATTATTTTTTTGAAATAAGAATACCATTTGCTACTTAGTTACGTTCGTTGTTGTCATTGTTCATTGAACTATAACACAGTTAAAACAATTACTCTCTAAATCTGAAACAGTGACTATTCATGTACCTGAAAATCGTAACGTTTTTCGCGTGCAATGAAAAAAGAATTTGAAAGTACAAAATCTACTGAATGACTAGATTTCAGAAATGCTTCGCATGGAGATGTTACTATGTCAGCCGAAAATCTTAGGCCACCCCTTACCTCCGAAACTACCCCTTGAGTAGTCCAATTACATAAATTTTTTAAATTTTTGTTGTGCGTACATGACTACTCACTGTTTCACAGTTATAAGTATATCAAAAGGTATAGTTGTAAGATAGTGCATATACACTGTTTTTCAGTGGTTTTCACTGTTTCAGATTTAGAGAGTATGATATCATTGTACATTTTAAAACTATATGTTAGTTATCTGAACTGAGGGTAATAGTGGAGGCTTAATTGAACTATGTTTTTCATAGTTCAGAAAACCAGTTTTTTCTCTCAGTGCAATAGCAAGATAGTTAACTGAATGGTAAATCAGTACTTCAAGCGGTTTGTGAATCATCACCTCGACTAGTGTATGCAAAATTAATTCAGTTGATGATATCCAGCTTGAAAGATCGTCAACATCATTCTTTATCAATTATTATCTAAAATTAATTTGATAAACGACATTGCAACACGTGTCATCTAAAGATAAGAATTGAACTTTTATAATGTGTTTTGACTCCACCAATAATTAGTATCTATTCCAATGAATTAAAAGTTTATCAATGTAATCAGACCTCTAATTGATTCATCAGCTTTATTGGTCTATTGATTTCAAGTTGTTCGACAGTTGTTAGATGCCAATTTCAGAATGAAGTTGTTAGAAAAGCTATCAACTAAAGAGTCAGATCAAATCCAGACCTTCCAGTAGTTAAACTTTTAGGACTATACAATATTTATTAGCGCGTATCAATTACTCAATTATTTTTACGCTGAAATCTCAATTAAAACTTAACTATGGTATACTTTTAATTGATTTTTTTTCGCTACTTCATAACTAAGAATTAATGATCAATCAACGTCCGCAAATTTTTTAGTCTCGATGGTTTGTTAGCAATAAATAAACAAGACAAGGTCGTCATAAGTAATTTTAGTAAGTGAAGACAAGAATGGTTTTTAACAGGTGAAAAATATTCTAGGTTGAAAAATTTTATAATAGCTGTCGGCTGGCTATTTGTCCTGGTAAGTCGTTCATCTAACGTAACGACGAGTAATAAGGCGTAAAAGCCATTAGGTCGCTAAGATCTAATACGCCCTCCCATTTCTCCTCGAGGCACTAGCTCGGTAAGCGTTCACGAGAATACGATGAAAGAGGATTTTTTACTTTCTTAGAACGAGAGTACAACGAGGGTCGAGTAGTTCCTGAGGGTTCAATCGGTTTCTCCAGCCTGTTCTTGGAAAACCCGTCTCCTTTTCTCTCTTACAAACCCCTACATCATTTCCTTCCTCCACCTCTTTTCTTTCCTTCCTTATTTACCTCCTTCCTTTAGCTCTGCTTCTTCTACTTCACCGTAAACTTTTTTCTTAAAAAACTTTTCTAAATTCCGATTTCGAATCGGAAGCACCACAAGAATTGTCTCTGGAATCTCTAACAAATTCTCCAATGTCAAGTTTGTAAAAATATTTTCCCTGTCTCACGTTCATAATGTTCACCTTTTTTAACCTCTCAAAAACTTTTACCCTTACACTGCAGTATTATTTTAGTTTTTTATTTGTCGTGTTTTTCTTTCTTACTTTTTGATACACTGAGAAGAATAGAAAAGACACATGAATGAACGAGTGACGGTAGTTTGGAAGAGTAGACGATGAACTCTTTTTTTTCCACTTCTTTCGTCTTTTATATCAAAAAAAAAAAAGAAAGCTTTAAGTAAAGTAAGAATAAGAGGTTCGTGCAACTCCTAACCAAGGCAAACATAACACAACACTTGTAAAGTATGTGTTAGAAAGTGAGGCGACGTAATACGGATGGTGGATGATTCGGAAGAAGGCCAGAATCATCAGAGATACAGCTTGGTGGGAATGCGGATGAGATGGGGTAGTTGTATAGCGGGTAGTTGGTGCTACTGCTGCTGGTGGTGGTTGCGGGGTCAGGGATGCTGCACGCTAGGTCGTTGGGGGTGAAAAGAGGCGACGCCGGCAGTCAGTGGATTCTAGTCGTTCTGTTCGGTTGTCTCTGTGTGGTGGTAGTTTTACTTTGCCTCGGCTGTGCTCAACAGTAGTGTTGTACGTGACTCAAGCTGCATCGCTGCTGACTAAAATACTAAATTTCTGTGACAATCTGTCTATTTTCAGAAGGCTCAGCGCACTCGTTACTCGTGGATTACCCTTAGATGTTGTGCAACTTTTATTACTTTTCTTTCTATTGATGGATTTTATTTTATTGTGGGACATAAATTTTACACTTCTCTCTATTCTTTAACAAAAAACATATTTATTTTATCACCAAAAATTTTTGTTATTTACAACTATGAGTGTCTGTAAATTTCAGTCGCTTATATTTATCCATTCAATTACTGACCTCAATTCAAGGTCTATGCAAACGCTGGATATATGATTCACTTACATATTGTCAATTTTATTAACCGTTACAGATGTTTGTTGAATTAAAATTTTTAATTACGGTTATTTACAATTGCCGTTAATATCTGTTCAATTACGAAGACCAAATTACAGAGTATTTAGTGGCCAAATCATATTACTAATCTCATTAACTATATTTGTGTTTAATAAATAATAGTTTCTTGAGATAATTTAATCACCAAAATAGTTAATGGAAAATGTATAATTTAAATTTGAATTATGGTTTGTTTTGTTTTACCAACCAGTATATTCCGCCACGCGAGAGAGCTTAGTTTAAACACATATAAATACGAAAATTAATGGTAAACATGAAACACAGACAAATATTATTCAACATGATGACAGATATTGTAATTATGGTAATTCAAGTACATCTATATTGTGAAGTTATTTGCAAAGTGGTTTTTAACGCTTCATTTTACTAGAAGTATGAAGTGCAAGGGATAGTATTGAACTTTTTATTTAAAAATTTTTATTTCATTTATTTTTTTTCTTTATAATACACTATTAACTATGAAATGTTAAGTAGGGAAAAGGTATTTAATAATTATCTGACAAACAGGTTTAATTATTGTGCGAATTAAACATATTTGTGATGAGTTGATGACGCGGTGTTAGTGACAACATGAGTGAATACTAAAGATTAATGGATCAGTAACATTGATAGAATCCTGTCACTCGTTATGAATAGTTGACAGATGAAAAAAAAAAAAAAAATGACAAAAAACGGTTAAAAAAGTGAAGGCATGTTGAAGTGATCTCTCAAGAACAAAACTCGATCGAAATGTACGCACACGTTCACGGAGAAAATGGCACGTGCTGTTATATACCAACTGTTCTTTACCTTGAACGTTACCGTAAGTTTACAAATTAAGCACTCGTGTTTTTTTTTTATTTCGTTCTCCAAAGAAATGTTACATCGTTGACATATAGTACCTCAAATTAACCACATTGTAAAAAAAAAAAATCGGGAATGGATTCGGATTTTATTTAAATTCGAATTCACTCTGTCTCACGGAGTTCCGAAGTTTTAGAAAAAATCACTCTGAGTACAGAGTAAATAAGGAATTTTTTTCTCCAGCGAACTGATTTCGAAGTCATCTGGATTTATTTAAAAACATTCACTCTGATTTGGAATTTTAATATGTAAATTCCCGTTCGGAGTAAATTTTACCCCAAGGGAATTAAATAAATACGTCATCCGGCATTTACTCCGAATCCAATCCGAAAATTTTTTACAATGCATTGATAAGTATTTGAGATAAAACGGTAACTGCTGTTTTTCCTGCAACAGCATTTGCTGATACAACTGAGATATCAGAGTTAAACAAATTTTAAATAGAAATTTGAGTGATGCTTGACTTGCATAAATATGGTAAGATAAGACACATAAAATTTGATAGACAACATTCTTGAACTATTTTTGATAGGAGATAATAATCTGCATAATAAAGTTATAAAGTTTTGTTCATCCTCACTGTAAACTCATGCCTGTAAATGAGATTTATTCTCCTCCCTGGTAACAATATATCTAGAATATTTTACATCACATGATAATTCAATGGCGCATGTTAAAGCCAGTTGAAAAAGTTTCACATAAAGTAATTACTTAACTGAGTTGAAATTTTAAAATTAATTTAAAATTAAAGTAAGTCGGAAAATTCAATCGAATTGTGTAAAAAAAAACTTGGTAAATTGTCCGTCACTTGTTGCTATTGAATCAGATAATAACCTGTTTCAAATACGAGTAATTCCTAGTGCATTGAGTCTGAAAAAGGACGGAGAAAAAGCAATCGCAGTGGAATTAATGCGCGATGAAAAATAGTTAGATTTGTTTTTCGCTTTTTAATTATACGCGAGGATTTATTTAAATTCAAGTTAAAAATTTTATTCAAAGATAAATCATGTGTAATTGAACAACAAATAAATACCTCACGTATTTCTAATTAGAAAATAATAAAATCATTAATGCTTACTATATACGTCTTGTTTTACTGATATTGCACAATGGGATTTTTAATTTTTACAATGTTTCTCATTGTATTTTTCCTTATTTATATTTTATAATCACGTTATTTTTATAGTATAACGCACTGATTTAATGCCATCGAATTCAATTTAGTTTCATTAGAGTTTTCAGAGAAATCATAAGTCAATTGCATTTATTGTTGCAATAAAAATAATCTACGATTTCAATTAAATATAAATTTGTTTCCACATAAACTCAAGCAGATTCAATGAATCATTTGTGTAATAGATTCTTCGATTATTATAATGGCGAATGGTAACCAGTACAAAACAATTGCTTATTCCAAAACCTGTTGCGTCTTTATAAGTATAACCGTCTTTCGTTTCCTTCTAAATTTTTTTTTGGTCTGAATCTTAAAAAATTTTTTTATTTAAACAAAGCAATTTTACAATTTCCAGTAAAAATTTTTTATCCCGATTCGATTAATTTAGTAATTTGAAATTTCTCTTATTTAATTTTTAACATTAAGTAGTTCCGTTATCATGTCGTTAAATTTATTTAAAAAAAAAAAATTTTAATATGGTATTAATAAAAATAATAATAATAACACTTGATTTAATTTTCAAGCACTGAAATTGCATTAATAATTTCATTCTCATTCCAATATACAATTTCTCTAATTGGGATATGGAAATTAATTATATTTAATAGCGATTTACGGTTCACTTAAAATTTACAAGTACTCTACTTCCAATAACTCATCGCAATTTTTTATTTTCATTTAATTTTTCTTTTTTTTAATTCCAATTAGCATCGCCTGTTCGTCTGAATTTGCGTAGGTAGAGCTGAAAAAAGATCGATAAAAAAAGGAACTTTTCATCTGACGTAACGTTGAAAAAGTCATAAAGGGTTTGAAAGGGCAATTTAAAAAAAAAAAAAAAAGAAGAAAATAATACACTCGTAGTTACATGGCTATAGAAATCCTTTTTTTCTATCATATTACTTACGATAGGTTACGTTGAAATGTTTTTCAATATTTAGTTATACATTTAAATTTTCAACGTATATTTTTAGTTGACTGATCACTTTATATGGATGTTGTTACTTTCCAAATGTTCTCATCTATGACCCCCATCTCGTGCACTCCCTCGTTTTGCAACATATCCACTTTTGAATATAAAAATTTTCAGTACAGTATTCAACAGTACAGTTGTCATTTTTTTTTATTTTTATCCCTAGGGCGCGTATGCTGTACAGAATAAAAATTATCCATACCTAGTTTTCTTCGTACGCGATATGAAAATCCAACCGTGTTTTGTTCCGGCAAAACGAACAGAATTACTTTATCTTTTTAGATTTTTATATTTTATTCAACTTGTACAAAATATTGAAGGAAAAAAGAAATCCACACTGAGAGAACAATGTATTTGAGCCAAATGAGAATTGTTTCAGGCAAATAAATCCCATATTTGAATGGACCTAATTATTGTTTATATAAGACAAAGATATGGTTCATTTGAATGAAATAATGATTTGTTTATAGTTAAAAAATCTGTATTTGACAGCGCCACTAGTCGTAGTGGAATTTTTTTAAACCAAGATTTGTTAACTATAACCAAATATATATTTGAATGAAATGAATAATTTTGTTCAGTCAAATAAATCTATTTAGTTGGCTCAAATAAATTGTTCTCTCAGTGCAGGTATTTTTTATATAAAAAAATAAAAGCGGTAAAATAATTAACAGACAGTTGTGACGTAGAAACTTGGAAAAATCTTAGAAATATAATTTATAAATGTAATTCAAAAATTATAAGGTATTATAATTTTAAATAATAATAATTTTCCGCGGAAATTTCATTTTTCATCGTAAATGTATTATCCTGAAATTGTTTTCGTCATACATATTTTTTTTCTATGCATGTACTATTAAATGAATAAGTAGGATAGAGCATGAGGATAGAAGAGTAATCAATCGTGACGTAGATATAGAGAATGTCTGGAATAAGTTGATCGGCGCCTAGTATATTCTCTAGCTCCTTGGCGGATATATACGAGCAATGACAGCACTTGATAAGTGAGCGAAAAAAAGAAAGAGCAGGATCGCTTTGTTCATATATATATATATAAATATATATATATATATATATATATATATATATATATATATATATATATATATATATATATATATATATACATAGCACAATTATCCTATGCTGTTTCTTGGCGCCGCGTTATTTCACTGCACTGCATGTATTGATGTATATTTTATTTGGTTGTACATGGTTTCAGAAAGGATATAAATAGATATGCTGATGCTTAAAAGCCTCGTTAATAAATAGATTACAATGTCGTTTGGATTACTCATTGGATTGTTCAATATCAAAATAGTGGAAATAAAAAAATCACAAGTTTTTAAGTATTGGAAGTGGGGTTTTTTTTACTTTTTGTAACGGATTGAATATTTATTTGGAAGCTGATCCTATTTATTAGATGAATTAACAATGAACTGACTATTACTTTTATTATTGAAATGCTATTAGCCAAAACATGGTTCTATGTTCTATCTAGTGATCGCTTTGAAATTTACTTATTCGAGTCATAGAATTTATTTAGAAATTTAGATTCTTGTCGTGGAATTCTGATCACTGTGGTTGACGATAATTCGTTATTTATGTTATTTTGAGTTAATTTAAAAAGAATAAATCTTTTAAATTGAAACAAAGACATTTGTTAGGTTTATCTTGTAGAGAATAAGGGCCTCCGCGCATTTGTCTTGGCGAACATTTGCATGTGAGAATGATATATGTGCACTGGCTTGATCCAGACTCTAACGTATAGTACAGCGGTAGTTTGCGTACGATTACCACTTTGGGCTATATGTAGACGCTTTCACGTTCACAATTGCGAGACGACGAATTACGGGAGCTGTATAAAGGGGACTCGATGAAGGAATGAGAAAGCAGATAAAATAGACGAGAGAGAAACGGAAGCTTCTCTTACGGTGAACAAGCTTCTCGTACTCACGGGGTACTTTTGTTGGCCTCAATATTTCATATCCGTTCAGTGGTCGTTGTATATTCCTAGTATTACTTCTTCCTCCTGTCCCTCTTTCTCATTTTCACCCTATACACATACAAGTGGTGCCTTTCACTACTAGAATAAAGTTGTAAAATTCATCATTGTCATGTTAAAGCTGTCGACACTTTTATTTCTCCGTCATTACTTAAATAACTTTTGAAAGCTATAGATATACAACACACATGACATTAAAATATTTTATTTTATCTGTTTTAAGAAGCAATACCAAATAAAAAATAACCTCATAAAAAGTATCTGGGTTAACAGTAAATTATTTTTTTTTCTTACTTCTTCTCTTAATAACAATATATTTTCCTGGCTGCGTGCTCGCAAATGTAGAAAAAAAACACATCGTCATATTTTTTTCACTTGACGAAAAAGCTTTCATGTATAGATATATAGAAAAGAAATTATATATATTTATACAGAATACCAAAAAAATATATAAAATACTTTCTTCTTTTTTTAGTGAAATGCGCCCTGATTTATTAGGGTGCATTTTACGTTTTTGAGTCTATTCAATTTCCTATTGACAGATTTAATAATAATAAATCTACTTAAGTATTTATACAGAGAGCAGAAAGCAGAGCATAAAGAAAATAATCACAAAGGAAAGGTGAAAAATTCTTCTATAGCACTCTCACAATCATCAACCTGGCATTTAGTCACGATACGTGGGTTGTTAATGGACCACGTAGCTCCATTACTTTTTGTTATCGATCGTCTCACCAATCACTACCAATCTTTTTAAACTTTACACGTATTTTCTGCAGCTCACCACCTCGCTGCATTTTCAAACTTACTCTCTTTCAGATTGTTCGAATGCTTAGGTAAATATATGTTTATTATCTTCAAACCAATATCTTCAGCTTTGACAGATCGGATTTAAAATTTTTTTCATACCACATAATAATAATTATTTACGTCTAAGCATTTTTATCATAAGGTTTACTACAAATTTTTAAAAAATTGACTTACAATTTAATATAAAAAATGATTTTAAAAAAAAATTTTCAAATTTAATTCTTGGATTCTTAACAAAACTGATAGTGGAAGCAATGAATTACGATTAAAAATTGAAAAAAAAATTTGGGTACTCCATTTTACCCGACCCTCCTTTGTAATTAACTTATGCATCATCAATTCTTCTTTATTAAAATTTTTTGTTCTCTGAGAAATTATTATGAGCTTTCGTTAGTTTTCTATACACATGAAGAGATAAAATTGTATAGAGAGAAGATGCTTATAGGATTAAGTTTGGATTCTGTGAATGTTTCCAGTACAATATCTTGCCTCCTGGCTCCGACGTTAACGATCGTGACGCCTAATTCATTTAACGATGTTGGAATTTTCCTAGTCTCATTAGGCGTAAGCTTGTGTATAATTTTTCAATCTTCAGCTTAAGGAACACTTGTTTCCCAGACTATTACTATATAATATAAACATCTTAATTATCTGTTGGACGTAAAAAAAGATATCGAATTACAATTAAAACTTTTGTTCTTCCTCATTTTTAAACGAGAATAAATTTTTCTTTCCAAACTTGAATTCAATAAATTTATTTTTCAACAAAGATTAATTTATAAGGGAAATTGTCAGCAGTCATTTTAACGATCGCCCTAACCATGGGTCAGAGTCTTAATCTTGTGGGTCTAATGGATGAGGGTCGTTCGAGTTATAGGTTGAAGTGAAAGTTTTTTTTTTAATTTATACTTTTTACTTGGACTTTTTTTTTTCTTTTGGCACGTGACCGGATTTCCCAGACACTTTTATATGTAAGTGAATATAAAAAAGGGTAAAAGATCTAACGTTACTGCGAAACGAGTTATCGAGAATGAATATATATACATTAGAATCGCCTTTTCTCTCGATGAATCTCGAAAAGCAGTCAAGTAAGGAGATAGACCGATAAAGAGAAGCACTTAAAGTAATTGCAAATGATAGAGATTAATTGAATACCAGATTTTCATTACTATCAAAACTGTTACTTAATCGTAATTGTCTATTTTGATCAATATTGAATGTAAGCACAAAAAAACTCTATACACCTTGGTACACACGGACAAAATCGTGATTGTAGAACAATACCATTAGTGATATTAAAATAGTATCTCGCATTTGGTACATATTTATAACCATACGTTGTAAAAAGTTAATAGTATATTCGGAGTGATTACGGATTTTATTTAAATCCGAAAATTCTCGATCACTCAGAGTTCCGGTTTCAAAAAAATTTCTCCGCAAACGGAGTAAATAGGAAGTTTTTTTTCAGCGCAGTGATCTAGATTTTGTTTGAATCCGCATTTACTCCAATTCTGAGTTTTCATTTCAAACTAATTCTTTTTAGGAGTGAATTTTACTCCGAGCGAATTAAATAAAAAAAAACAGTTATCCGCTCCGCATTTACTCCGAGCTCACTCCGTTAATTTTTTACCGTGTAACAATACAAATTCTTATCAGTTTCTGCGCATGCTCAAATTGAAAAGAGATTGTAAACAGTAATAGTTAGGTTTCACATTAGACTTTTTCGAAATTTTCAGATTTTAGAAATTTAAAGAGCAAGCAATAAATCGTCCCCTTTCTGGGAAAACCTCATAACAACTTTTTTTTCATAATTACATTTATGAGTGAAAAACATTCTTTAGTAGTGCGATTGCGTAAAAAAAGCTTCAAATTTTGATAATTATAACAGAATGTTCGAGAGACTTTTGAATTTTAATATTTCTATTAACGCACGTGTAATAGAATCGATGTTTTGATCGATTTCTGAAAAAATTAGAATTTTGCAGTTACGAGGTTTACCCAGAAAGGAGACGAAATGCCATTTTAATTTTCTATGTTGTGGAAAATTAAAATCAGAATAATAGTTATTAATTATAAATGCTTTAACGTATACTAAACTATAGAAAATTTAGTATATTAAATATCATGTAAAACACATTCAACACAAAATTTAAATCAAGTGGTATAGCTTTTTCCCCTCTATTGAATTGAATTTTATCTTTCGTTCTGTGATTGTAAAATCTCAGGTTACTTCAAACATTCACCAATTGATGAAACTGATACTCGTTATTAATATTCACAAAAAGAATATTCATTATACGTTCAATTTCGCATCAACTTCAATCCATTTTTCAATTTTACATACGAATCTAAGCTTTGACACGCGAAACAATGATCTAGTCTGTATGAATGCATACATGAAAATTATTAATCATCATTCTACAGGCTGCGCAAAGCTCACACAATTGGATCATAATTATCGTTTTTGTTTCGTATTAACTTGCGATTGTATTAAAATTTCATTATAACTAATATTACATTTCCTAAAAATACAGAGTTGATCTTTTAAATCATGTGACTTTCGCAATCGATGTTAAATTTAAGACAAATTGAATTAAATTCGAATTTGTAGTTGCCTTAGTACTAACCCACAGGTTCAGAAGGTCTTTTTACACTTAATCTTGCTTTCAACCTGTCCCGTTTGTTCCGTACAATATAGGTTAACCCAAAACTAAAAAGAAAGTAAAGAAAAGTACGATCACAAATCAACACTAGACGGTTTTAATAAATTTTCATAAAATTTAATCAAGGTATGGCTTAAAAAAAATAAAAAATATCTAATCTTGTGAACTGACTTGAGATACTTAATTTTCTTTAAAAACTCAGTTATTTTATTTATATTTATATTTTTCAATTGTCTGAACTAAACAACTTTCCATGTATGACAATTCCGGACCTGTAGGTCTTCATTTTGAAACAGCTCTGCTCTAAGTAAAATAATAACTTTAGAATAAATTGAAAATGTTAAAGGTTTCAATATCCAGCAACTATACTTTTAATCAAAAGTTGGTCATGAATGAAAAAAACTTGGACATATATTGTGTCTCTTCGTATTTACTGCCATTATTTATATTCATGTCATTAAGAAAATGCACTTGGTACCTTTTGTTTCATATATAGTCAATAGTCGTTTTAACTGAATAGGTAATATATATATTACCTATACACATACATATATCTGGCTATACACCTGAAGTTTCGTGAAAATGTCCTGACACACCGATCTCGTGTATACATATAATAATGTGTGTAATAGTGTTAAGTACGTACGAAAAATAAAGGTGATGCACGAAATGGGGATGAAAAGTACAAGCGAAGTAGCTATGAGCCAGTGAGAAAGGAATGAGGATCACCTAGAAGAAAACTCACTAGGAAGACTAAAAGAAAAAGAAAAAAAAATAAACAAAGTTAAATAAAAAAAGTTTAGTGGAACGACGTTTTTCGCTTGGCGTGGCATTGTATCAGGAAGCCGATGCAATCGCCATTATTTGTTCCGACTCCCAGTACTCACGTTAAGGTCATTTTCGCGTCGTTTACCATACAGCTTATAGTTATATGTACTTACATTACATTAAACTGCACGTCAGCTGAATATATATGTTGCAGTTGTAGTTGTTGTTTTATTTTTATTTTTTTTTTTGAAATTGTCTTGTACGAAAACGTATCTAGCAACTATTCTTATACTTATTACACACAAGACAAACATATTTCATTTCCTTACAAAAAGTATTGCTAAACTTGTTACTTCCTCAATTTATGATAATAATAATGGTGGTTGTAAAAAGTAAATAAATAGTAATAAATAACTACAAATCAGGTAAAAAATTAATTACATGAAAATTTATTCACAAAGTAAATTGAGATTAAATCTTATAATTTTGCATCTTCGATTTTATACTCTTGAGGAGAAAAAAAACAGAGCAAGAAGGATAAAAAAAAAGGGAAAGAGCCAGTGATGTGGCGTCGCTTCTCCTCGTAACTTGCTTATTGAAAGTAAATTTAATAAAGGTCTAGGAGAGCACCGAGAGAAGACGATCTTACTTTTCACCGAACAGAGAAGAGAGCAAAAGGCTAACAGCTTTGACGTTGGTATACGAACCAGCAATACCAGTCTTCACTGCCAACGACTGCTGTAATCAAATTCAATCTTGTAGCTCGTCATATTATCCAATGTTGCTATTGCTTCCGTACACTTATAATAACATCAACTACTTGATTGTTTATACTGTTGTATTTATTTTTGAATCAGTGTATATTTTTAAAAAATATTTACTTACACATTTGTGGTTACAGAAGCTCATCGGGCGTTAGAGCTGCTCGAGGATTATCACGCAAAGCTGACAAGACCGCAGGATAAACAGCTACGGCTTGCTATTGAGCGAGTCATCAGGATTTTCAAGAGTAAACTTTTCCAGGCTCTTTTGGGTAAGTTTTATTCATGCACTTGACTTACGTACACACCAGTTCTGTTGTTGATTCGAGAAGATTTAATGTTTGCTGTGAAATTTGCTTGAATTATATTTACAGCAACAAACACTGTTGAATTAGGGAATTAGTATCTATGGGAAATTACAGGGTTCGTTGCAAAAGTACATGTCAGACGAGCTTAGATGCACATTCCCTTGTGTTTAAAGCGTAATAACTGGCAACAGGAGATATTAAATTATGTGCATTAGTTGTACTATCTCGTGAAACATTAAATACATGTCTTTACAAAATTCCGTTGTAAATTATCACTTACATGTTGCGTTGGTTATTATTTTAAATTGATAACCGTCGTTATCAAAATTGAACTAACTCAGATGTGAATATATTATTCAAAGCTATAACTAGCCAGATATATTATATACTTTATAGTTGAGCATTCAATTGATATAGAAATATACTAGTGCACATGTAGCAATAATGATCACAAATGAATAGACTTGTAAGGGGTCAAGAGGTTACTCGACTGGAATTGTTGCCAATTCATTGGATGCTTTTTCAAATATACATTCATTTGAAAATTACATTACTATATTAAAATTTAAAATATATATGAAATGTTATCATGTAGATTTGAATATTAGGATAGGATCTAAGGGTATTTTTACATTTACATTTTTTTGCAAGACGCCAGTAGAGAATATTGTAAAAAAAAAGTTCACTCTTTGTGTATCCAAGTTGCAGCAATTTAAAATAAAAAACAACGAGGTATATTTGATGAATACTTTGAAAAATTATAAAAGATATGAAATTCAATGTGTCGAAGTCTTCAGAGATTCGTTGTTTTTTCTACATAAATGTAAGGATAAAAATAATAATGATGACGATGATTGTGGTATGAATGCTCTGTACAGTAAAAAATAAAACATCGCGTCTTGTAGGTTTCGTTTTATTGTCGGAGTAAAAAAAAAAATAATAAAAAAAAAAAATGTCAGAATTTCTGCTGTTGTGAAGACTCATTATTGTTCTGCAGCTCTGTCAAAGATTAATCTTCTTCCGTGTTTCTTTTGTTTTGAAATACATTTGTAGTCGAGAAAGGTTGTAGATGGTACACATGTTGAATTATGTTGACTTTGTAATAATAACAATAATATTTATTATTATTATTTTTGATTATCGGAAAATTAATTCAGACTTATGTGATGATTTATGAACGAGATTTACAACTGAAATAGTATTTGATATTAATCCTGAAAAATGACGTTCTTTAAATGCTGTTTAAAAGATGAATGGAATCTTGGTATTATTACTTTCTTATGTATTTATATTATCATTTGGAATTTATTTTTTCACAATGCAAATCGAGAATAAAATGTATCAGCACGCAAAGCAAGAATTCGTTTATCATATGCAAATTATTCCTTATGCATAAAAAGAGTTTAAGACTCTTTGCATTAAATAGAATAGAATATATATGATAATCGAGTTTTTAGTTTCTAGTTTTTAAGTTTCCTTTCGGATATTATATTACTATCTACGGATCTAAGCTTAAATGACTTTGTTTAACGATGAATATTTTTATCTCTTTAATTATTTCATTTGATATTTTTTCTGTTCATTCAATTTGAATCCAAGTACACGGTCAAAATGTATGCGTACTTTTGTTCTCACTCAGATTAAACTCATAAATTATTTCTCGTTCATTATATTTCTGTAAACGGTAAAACGGAAATCTGCAAAATGGAGCGTTATAAAAATTTTAATTCCTAATTTATACATTTCTACACTTATTATAAAATAATTTTTTTTTTATATAAAAAAAGCTTTAGAAAATACATTTATGCATTATTTTATACTTCAGCTGAATTTTTAAACTTTTTTAACCGAATTGTTGAGTGAAATTAAACAAGAAAACAATTTAAAATCCTATTTCTTTTTTTTCCATTTACTTTTATTTTCAACTTACGAATTTTTTTTTTTCTGTGAGGAATACTCTAAATGAAGTATTTACCAAGTAAATTCTCTTATTTTTTATTTTAACTCTACACCAACAGTACAATCGCTCGAGTGTTAATAAGTATGTATATAAGTCAGGTTAAATAATTTAACGTACTAATTTAACACTTAAATATTGACTTACTGTCTAGAAATAGTGATAATAAATTTAATTTATTTTTATCACAAATTGCCGTAAATTAAATTTTTAAAATACTATAAATCATAACTAAAAATACTACTGTGTAATTAACGAAATAAATTTACTACCCGTATGAAAAAATAATATATGGTTAAAATATATAAAGCATATATGTTTGCAACAAAAAAATATATGATATATTATATTGTATATTGTAAACAATTATATAGAGATTTTCGCCGCTTTAATATAAAATTATATACAGTAGTAAATATATACTCTATATATGTAACTTGTGTGTTTTTTATATTAAGCCATATATACATTTACATTTACCTTATAATATACTGTATTGATATATTTCCTTTTATATTCAATAAATATATAACTTTTATTTGAAATGAAATATATGGTAGCATGTAATGTATATTATATATGGCACCATATATTTTCTTTGTTATATTTAAGCATACATTTTATTCGGTGTATGTATATGTATATGGGTATATTATATATCCGCTTCAAATTAACTAATTTCGGGAATTTCATCTGCAATTTAAAGAGCATATTAAAATTTAGATCTAATTTAATTGGAGTTGGCCATACGAATAAGAAACTTTTTTTTTCCATACACAATATAAATATATCTTTTTATGTATGATAAAAATATAGTTTTTGTATATGACAAGAATATATATTTTCATATATGATGAAAATATATTTTTTGTATATGATTGACATATATATTTTATATATGCTAAATATACGGGCTAGTTTATGATGAATATTATATTTTTTGATATAAAAAAAAAATGTATCAGAAAATATAGTTAAATTCGCCACATATATTTTCTGATATTTATCATATATTTTTACATATATTTTGACCATGTATGTTATTTTCATACGGATAATTCATTTGACAAATGCGGTTTATCAAAAAAAAACAAACATCAACTTTGATTATCGTATCACTTACAATGTACGTAGACTAATGGTAGCAAAGATACTACCTACTAACAGTTGGACTCTCGAGTGAATTGTGTTCGCCTTAGTAGTCTGTGCGATTTAATTCAAATTTTATTAAGTTCCCATGAGCATCGTTGGATTCCTAACTAAGTTAAGTAGTGGTTTAGAATAGGAGATACACGAGAGTCCATCTGCTAGTTTAGAAAGCTATATAGGAGACACGCGCTTCAAACTTGCATTTTGCCTTCTATTCTGTAGTTACAATCCTCCTCAAAGTTTAACTTCTTCCTTAGTTTAACATCAGCAATGCTGCTTTGTACCTGATCTACAAGACAATAATATAAAAACTTGCTAGCTAATTATTCTATTCACAGAATTTCATTTATAAAATATGATTATTTTAATTAAAAGAGTCTTCGTATATTTAATTAACAACAAGTCGTCGGTTCGAACCCCATCCAGGGTATTTCTCACCCATACATTTTTTTTACGTTTTTCAAAATAATTAATTCGTTTTAATCAACTTAAAAATGCTCATTTTAATTAATAGTTTTATGAAATATTACTTTTGTTAGTCAAAGATTTAAATAAAAAGCAATAAATCATTGTTATTTTTTTAAAAATGATGAATAAACGTTTTTAATTATGATTAATATGACGGTTAGTACAAGTAATAAAGTACAAGCGTAGTTTCTAATTAAACCGTGTCTACAACTGACAAACATTTCTCATTAGATCGACTACTGTCTTATATACAACAATCGTACATCCAGTTCGGATGTACTATCTAGTAGTTTTAGTTTGGTGTACGATCTTTTACGAGCAAGTATACAGTTAAACTTTCTTTAAATTCTGTATATATACCGATAGATATATAAGAGTTTAAAAAAGTATCAAAAGTAAACTAATTTCGGTTCGATTGAATCGTAGTTTTCGCTAAAGCAATTAAAACTTTAATCTAGTTTCATTGAGGAATGAATTTTTTTATTTATTTTATTTTATCTATTTAGTTATTTTGTCTATAAAAGCTAATATTTTAAGAGCCAAGTTAAAACTAATATTTTAAAAGCATGTGGGATAGCTGCTTATATTTTTTTTTTTTTTTTTCTACTGTAATGAAACTATTTTCATCAAAGTACTTTCTTAGTTACAGCAATAAAAGTTCGTTCATAAACGTTATTTCTAACGTACTAAAAAAAATTAATTTTTTTTTATTCTTCATTGCCCGGTGTCCGATTTGTTGAAGTAGTTTCATGATTCTCTGGTGAATAATTTTTGAATATGTTAATTTCTAAGCAGATGAGAGTAATGGATTCGCTGTAAAAATAAATTATTTAAGTGCAGAAAATGATAATTAGCTTAAAATAATAATCATAATATAAGTTAATTATTAAATAGTTAAAATGGTGAAAGATGATGTTAATAATAGGTGTGATGTAGATTTATGAAGGTTTATATACATGGATCTATATAAATTTCTTTCATGCCCAGTTTAGTGTAAACATGTATGTTTATTGAGGATCGTAAAGTTAACGAGATACGTGTAAATACTTAAACGTATTAAATACTTCAACCGGCTTATTTCGTGCTTAAATATTTATACATCCGTGTACCTTGTGTGTAGTGTGTCTCGTTATTCTTAGAGCCATTAAATGCACATAAATGTCGTTGTGGTTCATGTACTGTGGGTGTTTTTGGTTTGTCAAATTTTTGTTTAAATTTTTTTTCTTACGTATCAACTTAAGGTTCTTTGATTTAAATCGTGTTTTATTTTTACGCAAAAAAAAAATAATTGAAAAAACAGTAGGAAAAGAGGAGAATGAAGTAATGAAAAAATAACCAAATTAGTTTTTTTATAGACTCATAAAAAGATTAAATGAAAATTAACATTTTCAAACATTATCTTTTATTATTCAAGTAATGATAGAGCTGTTCAAATGTTTGTGTTCGTTTCATTTGAAATTTCAAAGTTTTTTTCGTCTTTTTGGGTTTTTATAATAGGAAAAAAACTTGGATGGTTCTATGAAAAATGGTCATACAAAAACAAGAAAAAAGATCCTCGAAGCTTAAAATTCTAGCTCAACGGAGCTTAAATGATGAAATGGTTGACGAAAAGAAATATTTCCCGTAATTTTTAAGGAATAAATTTCAGCTCTATTTAAGAATAAATTATCTTCGAAAAATAAATGTGAAGTCAATAGAAAATACATTGTCGCGATTTATAAAAAATATGTCTTATATAAATTTAATAGATTAAATTTCTTCGACTAATTTTTATAGGGATGAGAATAGATCTATGGGAAAAACCATCGCGATAAGAATGATTCCGGTAGTTCAGAAAAGGCTCACAGAATGTGCTTTAGAAAAATTTATTTTTTATTTAAAAAGTTATATTTAGGGATATTTTCGAAAGCTTCTGGCTCGGCTGAATATAAAATAGTAGGGATCGATAGCTTAGATTCCTTCGGTTTTGTTTTATAGGGATAAAAATGGACCTACAGCAAAAAAATCGCGATGAGCATAATATTTCCGTTCAGAAACCCCTTAAGTAAGTTGACTTTCGGATTATTTAAGCATTCAACGATGAAGATGTTTAAAATCAACTCTGGATTGAGGCGAAGCATTTTTTTTTTTTCTATTAATATGTTCTACATATATTTACTCTATATTATATCTATATAGATATAAACTTGCCACAAGTTATGCATTGACAGTATATGATATGATTTTTTCATTAAAGTATATTATTCACGTATTTCAATATTTATTGTTCCGTATACTAAGTATATATTATTTTTATAAGAAAAGTTTGTATGCAGCTGAAGATTCGGGCAGCAATCGGTTTTTAGAAGTGTTAGTTCAAAAACAAAAATTTAAGAATTTTTTTGCTTCCTGTTCCTCTGGCAACTGTGCAGGAAAAATTTTATCTTCGGAAAAACTAAAAGCGTTTTAAAGTAAAGACTTTAAGCTTCCAATCGTTTTTCTTTATTTCGATTCGACGATTCCGACCCAAGTTGTAGTCTTCAGAAAACTCGTATTTTCTTTGAAAAAATAAATAACTTCAATTTTTTCGATAAATTTTTTTTTTTAAACTATAACAGTAATTTTTTTCTAAAAACAAGTTATTTCAGTATGATTAATCATAAATTTTTTTCATAGTAGACGTTAAAAAATATTTTCTGCATTCCTTTTACAATTTAAAAAAATTTCTAATTTTTTTAATAAAATCGAATACTCGCATATTTACTTTGTAGTACATATTATTATTATCTCTTCGTGAAATCAAAATGCATATTTTTAATGGAATTTCTTTATATTCCATCGAATATTTTTAAGTTATTCTTTATCGCATCGTTTTTTAACTTCATTTAACTCTGATAGATTTGAAAACAAATTCCTCTCTATTGTATCCAATAAAAAACGAAGTTAGCACTTTTATTTTTTTTATTGATTATAAATATTGAATAGTAGTCATTGCTAGCGGAAAAAAAATATTCAATATTTTTCAATCTCAATTATTCGAAATATTTTTTTTATATTTATTGAATATAATTTTCAGGAATTATTAGATGAAAGGCTGTGCCTATTCATTTTTAACAGCATTTAAAGTGAACATTAATTTCAAAAGCACTATACGTGGAGCAATTATTATTATTGATTTCTCGTGTAGTGAAAGAAAAAGCATATTTCAATCTTTTGATAATTTGTGAATTATCCAAAAACAAAGCGCGGCTAGACTGATAATTTTTTTTCATTTCACTTTACTGAATTAGTGACTCACCATGGTAATATTTTGAAAAAAAATATAAAAAGACTGAAGTACTTTTTTCGCAAGACGCAATATCGTTGTGCTAATGACAAATATTTCTTGCTGAATTGGCAAGCCAAGTCTGGTGTTTGACGTTTACGAGCAGTCAATGAACTTTCTCGCTCACACGGGGTTATATTAGACTTTAAATGGGAATACCATCAGCGAAGCTGGCGTATTTCGTCGATTAAATTATTGCTGGTCTATATTAAATAACCGAGGACTTAGTTCTTTTATTTTTTTATTATTTCAATTTACAATTAATGGACTTTTTTATGGTGATAAATATAATTTAATTGCTGAATAAAGTTTATCGTGCTGGAAATAAGTGAAATTGAGTTGGCTAATCGAGAGTTTAGAGGTATATTAATCTAGGTGAACGAGAAGAGTGAATCATGTATCATATTTCCACTGTATACTTCTGTATGCCAACAACATCAGTTTAATATAAATCACAAGTTCTGCATCCAAGACTGCTACTATCCATTCAAGCGTAAGACTTTTCTCGTTCCTGTCATCACCTTATAAAATGTTGCTTTAAACAGACAGCAATTACATCGTAAAGTTTATTTCAAGTACAAAAATATTTCAATAAACTCTTATATAAGCTTTAGTTATTTTATTTGATACTTTTCAAAGCTTATAGAGTATCTATATTCATGATAATCTTTGAAAGAGCACTGAATGGATGAAAATAATAATAGGGATGGTGGTGCTTATTTTCATTGAGAACATAAGACTTTGTTCTTTAAGTTTAGAAGTTAGTATTTTGAATAAATGTGAAAGGCTACAAAGAAACTTGGGGTTTTTTATTTTTTGATAAAGAGTAGAAAAGAGAGATGATGAAGACGGTGTTCATCATAAGCAGCTTTCTCATTTGATGCTCATCCGGCTCAGTCTTCACTCTCTTTACTTGTTCTACTGTGAACCTCATTCGAGACGATGTCGTTTTACAAGTATATACTTAAGTGTACATACAGAACTTATGCTCTGTGCATCATGGGTTTTTAAACTTTCTGCTCTAAAAATTTTAAACTGGCGGAAAAAGTAAAACTACTGCGATCAATGCGGCCATTAAATATCATTCTTTTCAATAGATTTGAATTTTCAAACCGAGATGATTACTTTTTAATATTTTTTAAAAGACACTGGAGTCAACAATCTGTGCTTGAGGTTTTAGATGCATTTTCTAATTTCATAATCAATCTATCCGAATAAATCAATCAATTGATGGTAAAAAAAAACTTATGATTAATCCGGTATACATTACTCAGTTGTTAAATTGAATCCTACTAAAGTTGAATACATTCTATGATAATACAGTCGAATAAAATAGAAATGAAAATCGATTTCAAGAGTAAGAAATTACTTTTCTTAAAATTGAGTGCATTTATAGCTTGAGGGGAAACATCTATTCTATTTCCCACTCAAAAAAATAAATTAAACTTTTGTTGTTGCACACATACAATAAATGTAAATTTTTAAATAAATTTTCATTTTTATGGAAATCCGAAATTTTTTAGAAAACGAAATTTACAAAAAATTTCTATAAACGTATATTCGATTGTTCAAGCCTATATTCGTGAAGGAATTAAATTAAAGAATCGGTTACCATTTTAACTCTTATTAGTTAGATACCATTTTTCTGTTTTTAATTTTTTTCTGAATAAAAATATTTCAATATTACATTTTTCGATCGAACATTAAAATGAGACCAATTGAAAAAAATCATATACTAGCGAAAAGATACAGCTTCAAATCAGAGATACTGGAATATATAGTTTCAAAAATAAAATGAAAATGCTTTATTCCAGATATAAGCTCCGCTAAAATAGAATAATTAACTGCATATGGCGAGTCCATTAAGCAAAATTCTCGCATGAGTACTGATCGTATAAAATTATTCACAGAAATATTATTTCAAAAAATACATTTTTTCACATCCATCATTCACCATTAATATTTATATTATTTATTATAGTCATTCATAAATTTATAGCCATTTTAATTTTCGCAAACTTTTCAAAGCTTAACAAAATCATAATTTCAAAAATTTTAAAATTATCCGTTTTTATGTAAAGAATTTATTGGTAAAAATCGTAAAATATAATTTTATCTATATTTTACGTATGTATGTTGAAATGCAATGATAAATTTAATACAACATTGACATTTGTTATCAATACAAAAAAAATGATCGGTTTTTTTTTTATGAAATCGAATTAAAAGTACTTAGCATGTTGATTTATTTTTCATCATTTGATGTGGTCTACGTTTACGAATTTAATATTTAAAGCATTTTATATATCTCGTTATCATCAACAGTTTTTTTAAATATAAAACATTTATTTTTTAACCAGAATATTATTTGAATAATTTTCCTAAAATACGATCTTGAAAAATTTTGAAAAAAGTTTTAAAATAAAAAAAGGCTTAATGATTTTTATAAAATATTAAAATTAACGGCAATTTCACTAAAGTTCATTTATATAAAAATATTTTATTTTATTATAGAAAAGTAACTGTATTTTCATCCTGAATTCTAAGCTAATGAAAATAAATGTAAAAAAGTTTCGTTGATATTTTCATTAGCCAATAACCTAGATTAAAACTTTTGTTCACAACAAAAATATCCAGCGTCATAAACTTCATTAACTTCATTGCCTCACCTAGAGCTATTACCTATTAAATAAATAATTAAACAACTTACATAATTAGTAAATTTTTCTCTATTAGCTATAAATATAACAATAAAAAAAACTTGATAATTTATTGGGTTTAATTTTCATTAAAATGTTACTAACAAAAAAAAATTTTTTTCACACAAGACGAAGCTAAAAAATTCACAAAAATTTCTGTCTTACCATAAAATTCCTTCGGTACCAACCGCGCTCCAAGCTTTCAATTCTTCATATCGACATTACCGACCTTCGCAAGCTCAGCTTTTTTCGGTAATGCAGATGTCTAACCTTGCTACTGTTTTCAAATATTTTTCTTGCTCTTCTCATCATCCCTTGATACAACCCCTATTTCTCTTTATCAACAGCAACTTCCCATTTGCTATCGTTGTTACCATGCGCACATAAAATTTACCCTGTTTTTCCAGTGAGAAAGGAAATTCCCTCTACTAGAAATTTTCTACTTCCACTATAACATTTACCTTTCGCTGAAAATAAAGCGAAATTTCAGTTTTTCAATTGAAGGACTAAAAGTGTCCTTCGTAATATTACCGAAACTAAAAACATAAGTTACAAAGATTGCTGAGATTATTTAAATATTTTCTGCTATAAAAATTGGGGGCAATAAAAGATAAACAAGGATAGGTGACATGAAATACGTACATTCAAAGTATTTAGAACGAAAAGTTTATGCATTGAAATTGTAAGAGGTTACAGCTTGCTCTGGTACTAATGTTTATATACATATCTATATCTATATTTATATAAGATGTAAGGTAATTTATATGATAATTACCAAGTTCGTAGACGGCATCTTTCGAATACGTAAATTTGTTCATAGCATTCAAGTGCAGACTCGTCTTCTTGCTTTCTTCTTTCGAGTTTTTATCATAAAATGCACTTTACGCATATATCTTTTTTTTTTTTTTTAAGGGAGAAAGAATTAAAAGCAGAAGTGTTTTCTCCCTTTTCTTATGTATTTTCGTACTTTATTTATTCTCTTCTACATACGCGTCAACCTATATGTGTTCATCAGCCAGCAAAATTTTCATCTATATTCTAAAGTCTATTTCGTATTGGATGTTGATAGAAAAAGCCAGCGAGGCTGATGAGAAAGGAAAATAGATTGCTGTAAAGAAGGAAATTTAAAAAAAAAAAATAAAAATTGGCTTAAGTTGAATCCCACGAGAAATCTTCTCCATTGCTCTTCACTTTAAAGTCGATGCTTCTTTATTCGGTATTTCTACATTCGACGTGTTGTAAAAAGAAAATAAGAATAATAATAGAAAAACTCAGACGTACACACAAAGTGATCTTTATAGTTTCATATATATTTCTCGAAGTAAAAAATGAACGCACACCACTCTATTATCATTATTATCTTCAGTAATTTCTAGGGAACAAATTTTTTATTTATCATTTTTCCAATCGTTTTTTTAGACAAATTTTTTGTGTTATTTTTCGAGATGCATTATGCTGAAGAAATAGAAGAGATGAGCGAGATACATTTCATGTGGAAGATGATCCGCTTGGGTATCTTGGATTACAGTTGAATACAGTTTTTAAAAGCACAGAGAACCGATGGTCTTCTCTTTAGTGGTTGAGGATCGATTTCGATTTGTGACCCAAATCATGAATAACTGGAACCATCGGTTCGCTATACCCATCGGCTATCACCGCAAGCCCGAAGTCTCAATACCATTTCATTGTTAACCACTGGGGTGAACTCGCTGATAATAAACCACTCAAATTTTTGATACAACCAATAAATAAATACAAGTGTAGAATTTAAAACCGAACTACAATCAATCGCGTCACGTATTACTAACGAGTTGTGTATGGATTTCAATATTTGTTAAGCCGTAAAACGATGAAACATTGATTGAAAACTACTGAGGTATGATAAAAATCATTCAATTGAATAAATGTTTATACATAATTTCAATTGGTTTTGTGATTAAATAAATTTTTAACCCGACAAAAAAAAAGTAATGATGAAAATGTTCGTGCAAGTATTAAATTTAAATTTATTTTTATGAATATTTTTTATCAGCATTTTCGAGCATTAAAGCTTGTTAATTTGATCTTAGTGAGCAATTTATATAGTTCAATTACCACTAGGTAACTCTAATTTATCCGAGATTAAATTGATTTCCAGAAGCAATTTGCATCCTCGGTTTAATATACCAGAAGCATCTAATTTCAAGTCATTAACTTTTCTCGTCTTCTTATTTAATGAAAAGTTGATTTTGACTCTTGCTGCAGTTGCTTTTTACTGCTGCCAAGTTTGCTTATTACTTCAATAACTTTATGACGTGTTAATTCGCCAATCAAAGAGTCTGGCCATTAAATCAGAAAAATAACTTACAATTAAATTCACAGTTGGTTCTATTGAAAAGAATCCTAAATTAATCGTATTGAATAAAATTTTTTTTATGTAATTTAGAAACAAACTTTCGGAAAAAATTTTTTTGATGTAATTCATCTTAAACAGCGCCCTAATAAAATGAAAGGTTCCATTAAATATAATGTGCTGAAATTTTTCAAATGAATGAAAATTTTGATAAAAAAATAATGACTAACTTTTGTTATTATGTATATATATCAAATGGAGGAATATTCTTTAAAAGAGGGTCATGAAAGTCTGTGAGATTTTAAGAGAGGGTACTTATATTCAGCTGCGACAGATTCTTATTAACGGCCCTTGACCTCGTGGCAGACTTTGAAGCACCTTGATTCAGCATAAAACGTACTAAAGAATTTCTTTTCCTTTATATATTTTTCTGCGTACAAAGAGCCCATTTAAGTCGGATTATGATATAAAACATTTATAATTTGTTAAACAATGTGATATAGAAAACGACAGTGAAGCATACCAACGATCAATTATAGACAAACCGATTCATTCGTTGTCGCGTCGTTTCAGTTACTGATAACGTCGGTTCGGATAATTTACGAATATCAAAACCCGTTATAGATAATAGTATAGTTTACCCAACTATATACAACAGCTACTCGTATGACGGATATTGTCAAATTCGTACGCTATGAATATTTGCTTCCTACAAATATATTGGGTCCGATCGCCGAGTCGCGCTGGTAGTTAGATAACGTTAAATGGGATCTAGATAAGAGATAAAATTTTATTGCCTTCGGCATCACCGGTAGAAAAAATACAGCGATTTATGTGAACATTGACTAGAACCGGGAATTTAATTTACCGTAGGTAATTTCGGTGATTAAAGATACGTTTATTTCGAAGTTGTTGAAGAACATGAAGTAGAGAACATAATATGTACATCGAAAAATAAAAATAGATTTGTTTTTCTTTTTTAATTATGAGAGTGATAGAAATTATGTTGGCTATGAAAAGTTACATAAAATTTAGTGCATTTTAATAAATTCAAAAGAAATTGTTTGCTTAAAAATGCGTTTAATATAATATTTTATAGATACTTAAAATACTTTTAATTCTTGATACTTCTAAATCTATTTAAAAAAATTTATACAAAAAGTTCTATAGTGATAAAAAAAAAGTGCGGAAAATAGTTAACTGTGAGCCAGCCCAGAAATATTTCTGTGCTTAGTAACTCAAAAATTACGCAGATTAGAGTTCATAATGTTGACATCCGTTGAAAACCGGGAACTAAATAAGAATAATATTTTTTCAGCTGTTTAACATCGAATTTATTTTCGAATAATATCTCAAACATTTTCCATGAATATTTGAGATTATTTTTCCGACCCAAATATCGACCAATAGAATTGCACCATTCGACGTCACGTGGTACAACCTACATGGTATTATACTGATAATTTTTTGATTATTTTCTCTGGTAGTTGCTATATATAAAAAACAAAACATGATCCAGTCAAATTAACCACACGTCAAACTGACAGGTTGAATTCAATTGTGAAAATTGGAGATTTTGCATGAAAATGAGTCGATTTGGAGTTTGTTCTCTGTCCACCATCGATAAAAAAGTCAAAGGAAATGTTCCCATTAATACGGAGAAGGCAAAAAAAACAGTTTGGAACCAATTTACTACTTTTTGTACTGAGAGGGAATACACATTGAGTGCTGAAACGAGTGAAGCGCAATTGGCAAACATTATGAAAGATTACGCTTACAATATGAAGAAAATGGATGGAGAAGACTATAAGGAAGGTACAATAAAAACAATGTGGAATCAGACTGCCAAATTACTTCAAGAAAAGTATTTGAACGATTTCGACATCAAAATCAACCCATTTTCGGATGCTGCATTCAAAACCGCTCGAGGAGCTCGTGATGCCAAGCGTAAGGCTTTACAATCTATTCCGGAAAACGGAGGGCAAGTGCAGCAGCGTTGGAGGAAAAAGATTGGGATGCAATGACCACTGTTTGGGACGAGGAAACTCCTGATGGCCTCCAGAAAAAATTATTCATGATAATATCAGTGGAATTGGCTTGGAGAGGTGGTGAGGGCAGCATGGCGTCAATACATCACTTCAAGGCAGAACAGCGAAATGACGGGGAAACAACTGGGAGAATTGAATACAATCCAATTTTCAGCAAGACCACACAAGGTGGTGATAAAAAATTATCAGACAGCAAGTGGCTGGTGGAGAATCGGGAAATCCTTGACAAGTGCCCAGTGAGACTGTTCCAGAAATTGAGAGAGAAGAGAGATGCCAATATCAAGAGCGACAGACTATTCCTGACCCAAAATCCATTCTGGAATAAAGTTCCAGGCGCTAGGTGGTACAAGGATTCCCCAGTAGGCCAAAACACGATTTCAAAGTGGGTTAAGGAGTCAGCACAAAAAGCTGGGCTTGACCTTGGTAACAAAAAAATCACCAATCACTCCAGTCGTGCAACAGCCGTCTCCAATCTAGCGAAATCGGGCCTGGGAGAGCAGCAGATAATCAAAATAACTGGACATGCCAACAGTAACTCCATCAAGCCGTATCTCCAACTCGACCAGGAACACCACGAATTAATTGTCAAGAAACTGCGAAGGAGTGAGCCTACTGCAGAAAATGCCATCAACAGCATGAACCTCATGCCATCTACCTCTTCTGGGACCATTACCGATAACTCTGACTTGAAGAAAACATGCACCAATGTTTACAACAATTGTATTTTTAATTGCACTAACCTGAATCTTAATTAAATGTTGTTTTATTCATTATGAAATTCTTATTTGTTAACTGTTCATTTCATCTCATGGTGCAATTCTATTGGCCGACATTTGGGACGGAAAAATAATCCCCCGAATACCACACGAGCTTCAAAATTATCTGGAATTTCCCTCAAGGTTCCCTGCAAACAAATAAAGTCGTCAAGTTTTTCAGCAAAAATCACTCGCGCTTCGCGCTCGTGATTTTTTAACCTGAAAAACTTGACTCCTTCATTTGTTTGCAACGAACCTATCGGGAAATAACCCGATAATTTTGAAGCTCTTGTGGTATTATAAGTGATAAAAAATTGTGTTTTAAAACTGAAATAGTTGAATAGAGAAATGAAAATGTCAATGGCATGATTATAATTCTATTCCTTGAAATTTTAGCTGGGTTGCTTGCTCGACGCCACGATGATACAATTTAAATTTAGATTTGTGATCGCGGAATTTGCTTGCGGTTTCACCACGGCACGTACATTTAGATCTACAGCCTTACCACTACTACTACTATTAGTACCAGGATAAATTCACGTGCCTATGAAATTTCATAATGTCACATTTCATTCCTCATCCCCACACTAAATTATTCTACATTATTGCACGTTCATAGTTGTATAACATTGTTCACCTCCCCCATGTATGTGTGTATGTAAGATTAAAATTTAATCTAGTGATGCATCTAAGTATTTTGCCAAACACTTTACAGAACATACTTCTAGACAGTAAATACCATGAGATAATTGTTTCACGCCGCATGTAAGAAGATTAAGACTAGTTTTGAACCACTGTGCATATATATACGCATATCCAGTGACACTATCTTTGATGTATATATTTATTCATCTGTATATATGTACAACTCGCAAGACTAATTAGTTAATGAGACAACTTCCCGTCTCTACTATCTACAAAGAAGTTAATCACTGTGAGGGTAAGAGCGTAGGTACTACTTGGTTGCTGCCTGTCACCTCTAATTAGATTCTCCGTGTCAAAGCTCCTCTCTCTCTCTTCATCTCTATCTCATTCTATTCTCGGTTGCAGAATCTGCAAGAACGCGAGCCAAGAGAAATGAAATTCCTTGCAGTATTTCGCTAAATAAATTAACAAAAAATAATATTAATTAATTTAACGAGTGTTGTGTTTCCATTCACTATAAATAATTATTTATACTTTATTTCATTTTATCTTATTCAATTATTCAACGTTTTTGTCCGAATATTCACAATAGTAACTCGAGAAAACAGTAGAAGATAATAAATTTAAGGAAGTTATTAAGAGGATTGAGGTCATAAATAAATTTCACACGTACACTTGCATACTAATTAAAGTATTTATTATTAAAATCATTAGATTTTACTATAAATAACAAATAAATAATTTATCAGTCTCGAAATATTTTAAGTGGAATTTTTTGAGTGAAATTATGGATAGAAAAAAATACAATAAATAAATAAAGGCGTATTTTTTTAACAGAAGCAGCAGACAGTATTAATTTAGATAAAATATTCAAAGTTAAGTGAGTTGTTTGTTTTAATTTGTAATATAACGTGTAAGCCATTTAAAATCACTAAGACATTAATGAAAGTAGCATTTTCAACTTAATTTTCAGCAGAACTAATTTACCAAGTTAGAAAGTCTTAGTAGTCCATTTATATTAATGAAAACTCTCTTTGCTCAATTCCACCTGCTCTTACACTCAACGCATACATCCAACTTTTTCATTTATCACCAAGCATCCATGTACAAATATATTTATCTTACAGCAGGGAGAATTCTTGTAGTAGTGATTATCAGCATCTTTTGTACGACAGCGATCGTCTTCTATAATTATTATTTTTCCGCATTTTCCTTTACTTTCGCGTTCCTCGTTTGCTTCATCCCTCTACGACTATTTAATTACTTTTTTGTCTGATCATTACAAAAGTACGACGTAACTACCTGGTTAATGTGAAGAGTATTACCGAACTTTGAACAAAGTCACTCGACAATACGATTATTAAACTTTTCTGATCTGCTTTAGTCTTTTATTTAAAAAAAAAAAAAAAAAAAAAATTAATAATAATAATAATGAACCCTGACAATTAAAGTCAGTACTGTATACTTATTTTCTATATACATATATTTTTTAAAATTCATTTTCGCGAATTTTATGTTCACTTGATAGCTTTTTTATTATCGCAATCAAAATAATTTATTTTATTTTAAATAAAAGCTGGTTTAAAAAGTTTATCGCAAGTATGCAATGAAAAAATTCCTTAAAGTAATATATATATCTATATAAATGTATATATAAATAGGTAAAAATTTCAATTAAGGTTTCTTAATAAACTTTTGAAATACCGAAGGATTTAAAAAAAAAATTATAAAAGTACTTCGACGAAAGTTAACGAACGAAGTTTCTTAGTTCTATTCGCTTCAAAAAGCCAGTAATAAGTTTATAAAAATTGTCGAGTGTAAATTGGTATTTTAAAACTAAAAAGCTTATTTTATATTATAAGTGAAATATAATTAATAATTGTGAGTTATATATCATATGTATATGAGAACTCGAAGCTATAGATTGCCACAAAACAAAACTAACGTTTCAGATACTTGGGGAATTCTATCATGTGGTTGCATTCTCGTAAATCCTATGGGATAGTCGTTTATCGTACGCTCAAGTACCTAAATCAATTAAATATCTCTCTGAGCTTGAGTGCCAACTCGGAACAAGTTTAATTTTCATTGGCATAGTTTTCATCTCAATAACTTGGTTCGTACGGCTAAAAAACTTTTTATTTAACTTAACAAGCATAGAAAAAAAAACAATTAGAAAAATTTTAATTGAACTCTAATTTTAATTTTATTACATCGACTAAAAATAAAAGTTTAACACTACAAACTTGACATCCTTTTAAAATAATATTCCAGCGTTTATATTATTTTTACTTATCCTCAATTAACTTCCGGTATGTCATTATGCTCAATACATTTCTTAACATCCCCGATAATAGAGCAGCCTGCTTTGAAAACTTTCTGCAGAATTTTTTTGTCGCACTCCAAAAATTTCATAATAATGCGTTTTTTAACTTTATACTCGAGACTGAAATTGCTGTCAATTTTTTTGGCAAGTGCATTAACATTCGTTGTTAAACTAGAGAGACTTTTATTTAAACAAGCCAAACGATTTTCACTGCGCATGCAATCTGCAAAAACTTTGTCAGCTTGATCTTTTAATTGTAGCGCTTCATTGTGCAATTTTAATCTCTCTTCACATATTTTATCTAACTCGACGGTATATTTTTTGTAACACGTTATGAGTGTTTCTTTCATTGTTCGCTGCATGTTATCTAATTCTGGTGTTTTTTTGTCGACACACATTTTCGCAATTTCATCCATATTTGCTAATTCCACGAGATAATCTCTTGTGTATGCTATTGCTCTTACAATCTAGTTTAAAATTTCAAATATGTTAAACATACATAGACAATTAAGTACTTGAATTAATAATAAATTTGAATAATTTACTTCTGTTTGTGCACGATTATCCAAATTATCCAATTCAGTGATAACTATTTCACGGGTGACGGATATTAATGATGATAATTGTCGAATTACCCGATGTGATTCAGACATGAGCCATTCCAGAGTAACACTTTGTTGAACTGACGTACCCACGCCCATGACGTCAAATTTTTTTATTTATTTACCTCTTTTTATGTATTCTTTTTGTGTACTTATTTTTATTTTACTTTTGGCTTCTTTCTTTGTTCTCTTGTTTCAATGTTTTAGCTCCTTGAGAAGAGAACAAGAAACAAAAGTTTCATATTCTCAGTTGAACGTGAAAAAAACCCCAAGCAGTTAGACTTGAATTGTAAGACGACGCCTTGAGAAATTCAAAGTTCCGGCATTAAATATATGAGAAAAAAAAAAGTTTTTTAAAAAATAAAACAGCAAACGATATATTTGATCTTTTCCTTGAAATAAACATTTCACGTTCTACATTTTCTGTATCCGGTCATCCGCAATAATCATTTTAAATTTACTTCCGCTACAGCCAGCGGTACAACCAACTCATTCCCTTCATTAAAATAAATAACAAAATAAAAGGTTAGGATATTAAATTTCATTTTTGTTTGCATATTATCTCTAAAATTTTAATATTAATATAAATGTTCATTCATTTATTATAAATTATTTTCTTTATATTAAATTCAAACTTGAATTGTTAGTTGAAAAATAAAAGAAATAAAATTGACAGTTTTCATTTTTTTTTAATTACAATTCAGGATTATATTATTGATGTAACTAGGATACGCGCTTATGAATAAGAGATTCGTAATTAGCCGCAGCAGAAGCAAAGCCAAAGTTTGATTAACGACGAGAGCGTGTTGCATTTATGTGCGGTTTTGAACCTCTTGCAAACATAAATATATTCATACATATATATGATTCAAGCATTAAATTGTTTATCGTTAAAAATTAAAATTACCTCACAAATTTCCATTCATTTTTAATTCATTTATTGTTATTCGAACGACTTGCAATTTTTCTGGGTTAAAAAAAAACCAAGACTACTTAATTAAAAAATCTATAATAAAAAAATTAAAAAAAAAAGAATCGATTGTTCATGTATAAATTAAGTGGCTATATTCGTGACACACAAGTAAACAGTAAATATAAAATTGTCAATAAGGTTATAATTAAATTTTTTAACGAAATTTTGAAAATTAATTAACGATAATAATTAAATTGTAGTGCATAAAAATAAATAATTAATTAAAATGGGAGGTTGCTGGTCAAGCAGATCGACCCAAGATTCAACTTCGATAATTGACATATCGATGGACCCATTTGTTGATACAAGTAGACTTGCTAATATACCAGTACCAATTGTTTGTATAATCGGCGGTCCGGGGGTCGACAAAACGCGTCTCGGAAAAAGTTTAGCCGCTGAATTTGGACTCACCTCCATTACATGCTCGGAATTAATCAGACTAGAAGTATCTTCTGACACGGAACGTGGTAAAAAATTCAAAAAAATAATGCTCAAGGGTCGTAATATTCCGGGCGAAGTGGTTTTCAAGATGATTCAACAAAAAATGTTGGAATTCGATGAATCCCCGGGTTTTATGATAATTGGTTATCCGAGAACTAAACATGAAGCACGTCTTTTACGTAGTCAAATTAAAAATCCTGATTTGGTACTTTATATTTGGGCGAGTAAGCAAATGCTCGAAGACAAAATGTCTGGACGGATTGTCGCCAATGACAGATTTGATGACACTGAGGAGGCTATTCATGTTCGTATTAAAAAATTTTTGCGTAATATTGAAGATATTATTAGAATACACAAAAATTTTGTGACTGTGGTCGACGGACAGAAGAGTTTTAACGATATTTTGCAAGCTTGTTTCAATGCTGTCAATATTGTGTTAACCAAACATATTTATTATCAACAAAATCGTCCTACTTAAAATCATCCTTTAACTATTATTGTTATTATTATTAACCTAATTAATTATCATTTTTTTTAAATGTTTAATTTAACAATAAAATTTACTAAAATATTTATTTATTTAAAAAAAATTTTTAATGAATTATGTATAGGTATAAAAAAAAAAAATTCTCTGACTAAAAAAAATTTAATCCGATGGGGTTGATATCAATCGAACGTACAATGATAGTAGAATGTGAAGATAAATAAATGTAAAAGAAGATTCTTGGACATTCCACAGCTCTGGAAGTTCAATTTAGCCCATTGAAATTCATCGAATCTTTGAAGGCGTCAAGTGGATACAGAGGTTGAGATGAATGTTTCTATCTCTATTTATATTTAATTTATTTTTATTTGTTGTGTAAAAAAACTTGCGGATGCAGAATAATTGAACAGTTCTAAAAGTTTTCGGTCACGTAAAGGTCGTCTTGATCTTCAAGTAATGCCCCAGCCTTTAAGATAAAACCCGCTACATTTTTTAGTAGCTATTTTGTCTAAGTCTTTTACCTTTTTCGATCTCATCTTATTTTTTTTCTTATTTCTTTTTTTTTTTACTCTCAAATTATTTACAAACACTAAGACAATAAAAAAAAAATTTATAGCATGACATTCAGGCAGCTTTTATTGTAAATAATAGAACACTCGTATCCGAATTATGCTAGTGAAAATAAAAATAAAAAAAAAACCCGTACACAAAATATAAGATTGAGATAAATTGAATTTTCTTAAAATGTCACGTATCACGTAGTTCCGTACGGGATGTTACAATAGTTTCGTGACGTTAGACATTTCGTGGGAAAAAAGAGGTCGTTTGGATAGTATATATACTTTAAAATGGTAACAATAAGCTCGAAAACTCTTGAAAATGGGATCAGACGGTCAGACTATTTGCTGCTTCTGCTGCTACTACTACTAGACCATCAGATAACTTGTAAAACTTGCCCAATCAGCCGTGGGATTGCATATCCCAGTTTCCCTAGTGGTGTAACCCAGACACAGTCCAACGTCTGAATCGAATATCTTTCTTCACATGGGTCAGTTTAATATTATCTTTTTCATAGTGAAACGTTTTCATGCCATTGTTATCTGTAAAATTAAACTTTTATATTTAAACTTGACATAACCATAAAAAGTCATGTCTTCAAACCTCAAAGGCATTTAATATAAATAATTACAAGTTTAAAATGTACACACGTTGGAAAATCATGAAAAAAATTGCACAATTGTAGGAAAAGGAAAATCTACGCGCAGATAATTTTTGAGTAAAAGTTATCCACAAAATTCGGTACTGTAATGACATTTATCCAGTAACGAAATTTGTACTATGTTGTTAGTAGAAATTGCACTTCATTTACATGCTATCGAGTCGTATATTTTGCAATGTGCATGGAAGAAATTTAAATACTTACTACATGTCCTCACAGTATCAAATTTTTTAGGTAATTTCTACTAAAAATTTATCTGCGTGTACTTACAACTAGTATTTATATTTAAAAGTAAAGTTTTTGAGTTAAATCTACTTAGACATAATGATTTTTTTGTTTTAAAATTTAGTTTTGCACGACCACTAGTTTACGACATCAATATCACAGTAGTAAATCCGAAACTACAGCGCCAAAGGTTCAAATATCCCTTTGTCGTACCTTCATTCGTGATAGGTCTATTGTTCGGGTATTTTAACACAGAACAATAATTAAACCGGACGAATTTCAGGGAATAGAATTATATTTCATGAAATGGAAGATTCAAAATTTAATTCAGTGAATCTCCAGCTGTAAAAATACCACAAAACATTTATCATTTTTTTATCAAAGAGAGAACGTATACAATTTTATGAAAGTAAAAATGTAATTTTAATTTATAAACCGGGTCGAAATCTGATTATAAAAAGTCTTGTTAACGGAAAAACAAGAAAGACGTCATACAAATTATTTTCTTCAGACGTCTATTTTGCCTCTGTTTACCTTATAGATATTTATTTTTAAAATTATGCAATGAACTTGTCATAAATTTAAAAATCCATAAGATGACGTAGTTCTGAAGGCAGATTTTCTCTTGTTTCCACATCTATACGTTAAGTATATGTTGAATATTTTATTCATATTTGAATTCAACTGTTCCTCGTATCTGAATGATTGTTGACATAAGCATAAAATTCCACCTCAATTTTTATAATCCCAGCGGATACGTCATCTCATCTTACGTGTGTATAGTGAGGACAAGATAAAAAATAAGGAAAAGAAGAGTAAGCAGAAGCAGGGGATGTAGAAAAGCCTCGACAATGTTGCTCAGAGGGTGTATGCATTGCATTACAAGAAGCAATATTTTTGAGTTTGCTACTCCTGTGAAGAAAAGTATTTCTACTATAAACTACACTTTATGACTTGCAATTTCAAGTTTGTAAAAATGTAAATAACACTAGGGATCTCTTGCTCAACATCTTTGTGACTATCCAGCCTTTTTGAAAAAACACCCAACAAAAAAGGTTCATCTAAACATAGATGTTAATAAATTTGTCTATTTATCTTAAACTTATATGCATATATTACATATTTTTATACTAAAGCTAATATTTCTTCAATAAATATTTCAAGGATCATTTTAAAACCAATCATATTTTGTAAAAACAATTACTTTTTTTCGTGCTTCTCAAAAATGATAAAGCTGTCATCAATATATTCAAATAAAACTTGGGTTACTTCATACTGTAAAAATAATTAAACGTCAGTAAGGCAGTATTCATTTAATAGTGTAACTTAATTACACAAGCCATATCCGATGCAATCTTAAGGTTTCTCTAATAGCAAATATAATACATCTGTACTCACACACTATCTCTGTAGATAACCGACCTATTCTCCGACATGCATGTTTGCAAGTCTATCCAGATTGTCGAGTTTCCGGTATTTCCATCGATTGTGGATCCTCTCAATACCTCTTGTCTGCATATCCGCTTCTATCCATATCCATATCCATATACATTTATCTGGTTTCTCGACCATCACCGTAATACTACTACTCTTTAGTCGTAAATTTACATGTGTCCTATATATACTACATACTTTACATACTCGAATTATTTTAATTTACCTCAAATAGTAAATTCACTATCCATCCATAATCACTCTTTCTAAATTATTTAAAAATAATATCCTGCGGGACTCAAAAATTTTATTCCGACTATATAATTTTTTTAATCCGATTAAATTGATAATTTATTATTAATTAATTAATAATTAAATCCTTGGAAACAAGGTGAAAATACATTACTATATTGTAGGTGTAGAGACATGTTTTTCTCTTTTTTTTGTGTTGAAACTTTATCGGGCTTCGTAATCATACAGTCATATAAGTACACGAATGCGCAATGACTTAAATTCTTTTCATTACGAATGTCTCCTTGTTTATTTTTGTCTATTTTTATTTGTTGCAGTTAAATTTGCTTACTGTATCTATTTGGAATGCTTTACTCACTTTTATTTAATTTGAAATATTATTTATATCTAGACTTAGATATTTATAATTAATTTGATTCGTAGATACTAGGACTTTTTTTTTCGAGTTATGAATTTATGAAATGCCAAGGAAAAAATTCAAAAATACGTTGTATAAATTATATATTTTATCTTTTGTGTGTTGCAAGTAGGAAGATAGAAAGGCATGTAGCTTAAACTTCAAGATACATTTTACGGATTTTTACCCTCTTCTGGCAGTTTTCGACATCCAACTCTTTATGCTGTCTGCATACATCATTCTCTACCTTGACTTATAATACCCCTTCCCGACCATCTACCATTACCATCACCATCGGCATCACTGTTACTAATACCACTGTACTACATTTTCAACAAGAATGATATACTTATATATTATTATTTCGATGGTACTTGGAAACTTTACATCCATCTTTGGTTGAATAAACGCTGCTCCACTCACTTTTATTTGCATATCTATATATACATTTAAAACAGAATAAATATATATACACAAGCATCTTTGAAATAAATGCTTTATTATTGTCTGTTATATTTCATAGCCCACGTACATATAATTTTTTTTTTAATTCAGATCAATATTGATCTCGATCAGTTTATTTAGATTTACTCGACTTCATGCAGGTCTTTTTTTTATCTGTACTTTTTGTTCATAGAAATTTGAAATCGTTTTTAAAATTAATATTTGCATAATTTAAATAAAATAAAAAATTTAAGCCTTTGTAAATCCAAATTATTTTTCTCGGATAACCATAAAAAAAATTATCAAATTGATGCATCAATTTCCGCGTAAGCTACTTTTATAAATCTTCTCTAAATATTTAAAAAGTTTACTTTTTTTCTGTCAAAAAATAAAAAAACAAAATTTAAGGGTCGATGTTATTAAAAGACAAAAAAAAATCTTTCCCTTTTTTTTTATTATTACTTTCTTTTATTTTTTTCCACAGTTACAGATAACTTTTCTTTTTATCCCCATTCACCCTCCGAGTATTAGAGTCTTAACACCAACGACTTGGGGATTGGGCTCTTTGTTCGTTCTATATATATATTCGAACTAAATCCGCCTGCGGCCAGCAAAAGAGGAGACTAAGTTTGTAAGAGGGATGGTGTAGTATATTATGTGAGGAGTGTTTTGTAGGGAGGTTAGAAATTGTGGTGGTACACGAGTCTGCAGATGGCTCAAGGAAATTACATGATTCCGATACGATTGTCCACAAGTTAATCAAATAAATGGAACCATGCCCTGATTGTAATAGTTTACCAGATGCTTTTACATTTACATATACATACATACATATATACATACATACATATGTATCTACATAAACAGACCCACATAAATCAAAATTTAAATTCAATATTCAACAATAAATAAAAATCCTATCAGTACTCTAAGGCACTAAAGTTATTAAGCCCCGTCAGGATTAAAGTTATATTTTGATAATGATGATTGAAAAGTTATAATTGATATTCAAAACAGACTTTCGTGAGTTATAACTAATGGTAAACAGCAATTAACAATAATCAATGAATTATTCACGATAGAACGGAAGAAGAAATTAGCAATATCACAGTAAGCAAGTGTGGGTTATGTGAGAATGTAAGACTTATAGCCCAAGGCACTTTACTACGTCTAGACAGCTCGGTCTCTACATCTTTACGGACCACTTCACTTCTAAATAACTGCTGCTTCATCGTTGCTTATACTATATACATATGTACTCAACTAAAACTACCTGCACTGGCATACTATAATACTTGGACTTGGTTTATCCTCAAATGAAATGCCAACCAGGAGTTTAATACCGCTATTACAATTTCTGTTATATAAAAGAGACTTAACGCAATATCAAATTCAATTCAGTTTCCTTATACTCACAGCTAACAACTCAAATGGACAATCAATAAAATTTCATTAACATAAAAAATTTAATATAGTAATTTATTTCTTAGATATTGTGCATTGTGCTACTGCTTTTTATTTATTATTATTTTTTTTTTCAAGTGATAAATATTATAAAAAAATATCAATAAGACGGAGAATAATGAAAATATTTGATAATAAAGAACAAAGTGGCTGAAGTGAAAAAAAAATTCGCATTTTCGTATTAATAAAAATCTAAACCAAGACTCTGGCATTTTTTACGTGATCCGAGTACGCTAGATAGTCGTGGTATTACATCGCTATATCTTTTCAACCGAGAAAAGATTCTCTTTCGTTTTATATATAGATATACTTGTGTATATATATATATATAACCGTTGCGCTACATAATCTCATACTCTTTCCGCTAAAGTATACTTTTTTTTGACAAAGGAAATCTATATGCTTAACAGGGAAAATAAAATTCTTGAAATATTTTTCGCCTGTTATTTTTTTCTCCAACATTTTAATTTTCATTTCAAACAAATGCTGATAATTTTTTTGAATTTTTACTTTTCTTTTTTTATACGTTTATATTAAATTTATTTTTTTTTTCTGTTGCAGGTAAGCAGCTTATTTAATTAAATCCCGAATAGTGAGTAAAACGAAATGATTATGTTGTATTTATAAATAAAAAAAAAAAAATGATAATGACGTATATATTTAAACGTATAAAGCGATGCAGAACGTGACACAACGTGCTATTCATATAACTAAAGTTATATCTCTCGATATATGATTTTTATGTATATATTTATATACATTTATACCGACTATATATGAATGTACAGAGCAAGCACAAATTTTAAATCGTATGCTTCATCTTTCGCATATATATTTATAGTTATATTTATATATGATATTGGGAAGACGTTGAATGTGCTGGCAATTTCTTTAGCAACTCTGTCACGATTCAACGAGCATTGAAATGCTATAGAATAGTATGGAGATCTTGTATATTATTAAATTTATTTTTGTGCGAAACGTTAGAGTAAATGGAAAAGAAAAAATAACTTTTTTTTAAATCTATTTATTTATTGACTTAGGGAGTAAAAATATTTTATAAGAGATAAAACAGAAGACATGATTATTAGCATTTAGTATTTAGGAAGAATTTGATGCTCGAGTGAAAGGAAAATTAAAATAAAGTTTAAATTTAAGGGTAAAATGCAAGACAAATTAGTTGTGGATAAATTTGTAGAGCTGGCGGGTCAAAATAACAGGACTTGATCCCGAATTAGAGAAGGTAGGTCGCGGTAAAGGCTGCGGTAGAGGAAAAGTACTGAAACAGGGTCGAGGGTAGCCTCGGGGTTTCATATAAAGTCGCTTGACTCTCGTGGCAAGGGTTTCCAACTGTTAGAGCAAGGGGACATTTTTTCAAGGGTTTTGAACATAAAAAAAAAAAATAAAAGTAAATCTACGTATTTACTCTGCTGTTTTTATTAACTTGAAAATAAATTTTATTTTTTACAACCAAATGAAAAAGAAAAAAAAATTTTTTTTCTTCGTGGTTCTGCTAAATATGAAAGGGAGAAATTAATATTTCAAACTACAAATTTGCACCATTAACTTTTCGAAGTATAAATTAAATTTTTTTAGTGGATAATTAATTTAAATTATTATTCAGATAAAGAATTTTATTTTAGAGTACAGTAATAAAAAAAATTGATATTTTAAAGAATGATTAAAAATTTCAATAAAAGATGAAGTAATAATCCGCATATTTTATATCGAGTCATGAAGGAAGAATCGATGTGACGGTAATGGCAATAAAGGTTGTGTAGGTGATGGTGGTGATAGTGGTAGGTTTGCCAACAAGAACTGTGTTATGAACAATGACAGGTGCGGAGGGTAGAAAAGTGGCATAGTTGAAAGCAGGAGAGAAAGTGCTGCACAAGTGGTAAGGCTAGTCTCCGTTCACTAAGTGCTGCAATTTATTTTATTACTTTGCGTCTCCATTCAACCTAGAGTTTCTTTTGGAGCCAACAAGATAGCTACAAATATATATATATATATATATATATAAAGAGAGAATGAAAGAGGAATAGAGAAAAAATAGACTAGAGCGACAGTAAGACAGCAAGATAACAAGATAGGAAAAGATAGGGTGCGTGGAGTGCGCCTTGAGAAAAAAAAAGTAAAATAAAAATGTGAATATAACTAGGTCTCTCGTAGCCTAGAGGAAAATAAACGTGAGAGAGCTAAAACTTTATTTAATGAGTTGTGTTATGCCAAGAAGAGGTTCACTTCAGCACACGCCAAAAAAAAAATAACTTTTACCACCACCACCAGCATCTGGCTCTACCACCATCGCCACCACAATAATTCACGCCAAAGCATTTCTCTCTCGTATTCCACCGGAAATTCTCAGTGATGTTTTATCGTGGAAACTCGATTAAACGAAGCGCTCTGGCGTTATACCCAGGTTATCCCCCTGACATTTCATGCAACGGCACTAAACTTGTAATTGAAAGTCTCCTCCTCAGCTTAAGTAAGACTGAGAAGTCATAAGATGAAGTAGGAAGGATAAAAGTTGAATTTTAACTTTATATATTTCTTTCTTAAACTATTTTAAAGTATAATTTTGTCATTTCTGCACCTGTCAACAATATTTCCTATTAACGTAATTCTGATTTACGAGTATATTTAGGTAATTTTTTATTTTTTATTGAACCATCTTTTATTTTCCTCAAAATAAAAAAGTAAACGTGATGAAGAAAAATAATAATCGCCTACAAACAAAGTGTCCATCTAGGCGGAAGAAAATTCTTTTACAGCATTTTTATGTCTCTGACGTTATACTTTATAGCGAATGTGAAAAATTTTTATCGATAAAATTTAACAATAATTCTTAGCGGAAATTCTATATATATATAACAATAATATCCTCCAAGAAATTACGTTCATTTCCGTCCAATACAAAGTAACATAAATCAATCTAATCGTCATCAGCTTTGATTTCTATTTTTATCATATTCCTTTTATAGTTCTAACATTATTTTCTTTATCTGCAATTACGCTTCAATACAATTATATCGTATAGAAAAATAGAAATGAAGATAATTTATCACAATGATTCTCTTTTTTCGCTATTTTTTTTTTTTTTTTTTTCTACATAGAGGTAAAAAAATTAATAAGACGTGATGCCATTAGACAAAAGTAATTTCTGATGAAATTGTTATGGATTATTGTTATAATTTTTTTATGTCGAATAGTTTTTTAAAGAATTGAGGATATTTACGTAACAAAAAGTGTGACATATACGAAACAATTAGACAGTAACTGTGAAAGATATCTCAGTATAAAAGGCATCAGTAAAAAGAGAGTGATATTGAGAGAGAGGAAGAGAAATTGAAGGGGATATAAAAGAGGGCGCGAGTGAACCGTGGCGTTTGCGCCTAGGGGTCGTTGAGAATTCAACGGGGGTGGTTTATTTCTAGGGTGGATGACGGTTGGTTGCGGCAAGGGGAAGGCGTGGAATCGGTGAAGGCAGTCAGTGGCTCGCCGCGCGCCACAACGATCATCATTTCATCTCCTCCTCAATTTATAATCTTCGATATTATTAATTCTGCATTAGGTACTTGTATCGTGTTATTGTTATAGTGCTCTAATAATTACACTGGATGTTAATTAGTGTTAAGTGATTTTTTTCATTTAATACTGTGATTATTGTTATAGCTACAATAATAATAATAATAATAATAATAATAATAATAATAATAATAATAATAATAATAATAATAATAATAATAATAATTGTGCTTTCATTTGAATATAACTTTGGAGATCAGTAAAAGTTTGTTATAATATTTTAAAAACTCAGTGACATTCAAAAGTTTTTGTGTGATGTCATTTGTGTCATAAAGTGATAGCATTAAAAAAAGAAAAAAAAGAGTAAATTGTGATGCATATTTTAAAAAAATACATGTTTATACTTATTTGTAAAAATATTTACTTATGAGGTAATGTATAGAATTTAATAAGCAGGTTTAAACTTTTCGATATGGCTGACTAAATATGGACGAAACTACTGATGAGGAAAATCCCTTTGACTAAGATAGAAAGCTGTTGGTCAAAGTTTTCTTTTGTTGTGTGTTATTTAATTTACAAAATTGGTTTCCATTTATTTAACTGTCTTGGTCAGATTCAATGACAAATGATCCGCGATACGAATCATGAAACAATCAATTAATAGTAATAGATTGCATCCATTGTAATTAATTATATTATTCGCATTCGCGAAAACAACTTTATCGCAGTATTTATTTTTTTACTACAGTATTTTATGGGTTTGGTTCGTGGGTGATGAAAAAAAAAATGAGAGAATTATGATTGAAAGACACATTGAATTTTATTACAAAGATCAAAAAGATATTCTTCTATTGTTTCCTCTGTTATATAGTATATTCTTTGACATGTCGAACCGTTTGTTCTCTTCATCTCAAGTTTGTTTCATTTATTATAATATTTTGTTCTTGAACTTTGAGTTGGTATAGTTAGTGGGTCGTATAAAAAAAATTTGATAAAGTAAATTTATATCTACACGTTAAGGATTAAAGAAACTTTGGTACTTGAACATGAAATACAAGTAATACGATTGTAGAACAAGAGAAGGGATACTTGTTTTCGGATTTTTTTTTATTGTTCGCGTATTTCTGACTGGGTAAAAGAATAAGTACGAAAGAAGAATAAAGTTTGGGCAGGGGGAGGCAGAGTAGGTATAATAAGCAACTATTCTACATTTGAAAAGTTTTCAGTCGTAATATTTTGCCGTTGTTGTGTAAGAATGACAGGATAAAGGTAACTGCAAAGGATAAAGTGAACTAGTAGTAGGAAAAGGTTAAAACGGGGAAAAAAAAGAAATTCATGTATACGTCTAAAATACGAAAATAAAAAAATAAATAAAATTGTGAGACAGAAGGAAACTGAGGGAGAAAGGTAACGAGTTGCACAAAGTAACGGCGTAATAAGAGCAACAAAACTTACGGTACGATGTTCTAGGGTCACTCGTAACCCGTTATATGACACGTTGTACATCCAACAACTGTGACAGCTGTAAAGAGATAAAACAAAACTTTGAAATATCTACTGCTAGATATTTTTTATAAATTATTATTGCTATTTATTTTACGACATAAATTTTTCTTTTTTTTTTTTTTTTTATTATTATACTGAGAAAAAATAATACTTTTACTAAGAAATATTTCTCGATGAAAACTGTTAATTTAAAAAAAAAATAGGGAAGGGAGGGGCAAATGGGGGTACCTATGGAAATACAAAAAATGATAATTTTCTTTTTTTAATTGAATTGTTATCAATTAAAAAATAAAATATTATTTTCGAATATTTTTAGTGGCCAAATTTGCCTCAACTGCAGGAAATCAGCCGAAAAATGAATCAACATTTTAATTTTTTTTTAATTTGACGATACAAATATGAAATAATCATTTTTCAAAACTTTCGGCTCGTCTATTTTGTCCCAGGTGTTATGGGTAGGGCTAAAAATGCGGAAATATATTAAATTTTTTTTAATTTCACGATAAAAATTTGATAGAATCATTTTTTCGATTTTTGGGCTGGTCCATTTTGCCTCAGATGTCATGCGTAGGGCTAAAAATGCTCAAAACTCTTGAATATACAGTAATTAGACGAAAAAAAAAAAAAAAATTTTCACCAAATTTTGGGGGTAACCCGTTTTGCCTACCCCCTTCCTCTACTTTATTTCGAGTTGAAGTGATGATCGATTTGAAACCTTGAAAATAAATATAAATTTTCTTTCTACAAAATTTGATTTTAGCATCAATAGTTATTTCTGCCAGTGTAGGTTGTGTAAAAAGTTCTATTTATCTTATAAATTTTAACGCTTTTTAATATTTTTTGCAAATTAACATAATGTTTAACTGCTGAGTGTAAAAAAATTAATTAGATATGTAAAATAATGCAAGCAAAATTATTCGGTGAAGATAAAAAATATTTTAGCTCTAAAATTTGATAACTCGATAATTACCTTTACTTGTTGTGATAAATAAAAAACTTCTATATAATATTTAAAATTTCATAATTTAGTAGACACAATTATAATAATTAGCAAATTGTTGTATCGTACAATGAGTATATTTGTTAAATGATAAAAAAATCTAAACACCGTTGGCTATATGATCTGGGAATCGAACATTATACGATTTTGATACAGAATCCGTAAACAACAAACGAGACTCTGGAAAATATAGACCGCCTAAGGCAAATAAATCAGTCTTTACTACAATAGAGTGTTTTCATAAATTTCGTCCATCTATTTCGAAAATTATATTGAATTGATATATGTTTTCAAATAGTTACCTCATATCTGTACAAAATATACATCATATCAATCATTATGCCATTCGAATATAATTTATTATTTAATTAGTTAAAACAATCGTGACAATCCTCAATTTCAATCATCTCGCACTGACCCGGAATATAAATCTTCTGAAATACATATTAAATTCATCCAACAAATAATTCCATACAAACGAATTTAAAATTTAAATATTACACCACAGTATTACATTTACTATACATCTATTTTTCTTCTTTAGCCACTCGTTTTTCTTTGTCAAGTACAATCGGAATTCACAAAATTCAATGGCATATCGAGAAGTACTTTACATACACGCCGGCACACAGTCAGAAAAATCGAGAACCGTGACAAAAATTTTCAAAGTAAAAACATAAATATATTTCTATCAAAGATTTACTATTCGCATATATATGTATGTACACATATATATTTTCACATAAAAATATATCCCTCAGGATACATACACAACTAGTGTACAGTACGCACGTTTGATTCCATTGGATTTAACGTTGCCGTCCTTATAAATCAGAATAAAATCGATCCGCATGTTTGTACCATTCTGATGCATATTTTAGAAAGTAAATAAGTAGACCATCGACCTTAAATTTTTATTCCATGCAACTGAAAAGCTAGTCAAGTGTGTTCTCTAAAAGTATTTCAAAGTATCTAGAGTCTATAAAAATCTGTGATCTCTGTCTCCTCATTTCTAAATTCAGCGTCTTCTTATTCCCATTTTCGTCGAATTTCGACCAACTTACAGTTCAAACTTTACCTCCCCCATAATGATATACTTTATATATAATAATACGGGATAAAGCTAAAAAAAAGGAAAAAGGAAAGTATGTAAACGAAGTGGCTCGACAAGAGAGCTAGATAACCTCCTATATCTATAATTTTTTTTATGTATACTTTTCTTTATTTTATTTTTACGGCGGAAACACGCTCGTCTTCTTCCGGTTCCTTACTCATGGTGATTTTCTTTTATATATTCGTCGGTACTGCCATCTTTGCGTCGTATATATATACCTATCTATTATTCGTTATATATAGACATATATACTACATATATATACATGAATATATATGCAGTCACGTCGTTGATATATGAGCTGAACGGTAGATCATACTTTCAACGTACGTTCATCTCCCCCTAAATCCACAAAATTTTTTTAAAAATTGTTTTTTCTTTCATTTTTTTGGTTTTTTTCATCTTTCACTTCTTCCCATTGTCACTTGAAGTGTCATAAAAATTCCCTATATATTTGTGTTATTTTCTAGTAAAAAATTTAAATGTAAGTTAAAAAAAGCTCAGGTCCTGTGTGTTTAGTATGGTCGAGGTATACTTTGTCAGAATACGGCGTATTATGGTTTGGTATTAAAACTCTGTCATTGGTGCAAATCCGTATTAAGTGGTATCCTGAGCGTCTTTGAGTCCCGTGGGGATTTAAACATACGCTACCAAGGGGTTAATGGACAAGTAGTTTGAGTTTAGACACCACGTGACGATAGCCAGACTACCCACCGCCAAAGTTTCCCTTGAGAGTGCACTATTGCTCTATAGTCATTTAACTACAACCACTCGTTCTACGAGTAGACGCTCATAATTATGCACTTTCGTGTGCGAATTTAAACTTCACATTCGACTTCTATCCCTTACCAACACATGCATATGTATATTGCGCCGTCTATGCCCATATACATATACATATATATAAACGTCACAGTATTTAATATTTTAATTTTCTCAATAATTATACATTTTTTAATGAGAATTTAATAATTTTCATTACTCGAATTATTTTATCAAGTAATTAAATATTTTAAATTAATTTAAGTCAATCGAAGAGTGCTATTTATTACAAGCTGACTGTTAGTATCGTTCAATATATACAGACCTGTAATAATATTAATGATAAACTAATTATTATTCATTTTACCGTGAAAGCAAATTTTTTTTTTATTATAATTGTAAGTTTATTTATTTTTTAAATTCTCTATTGAAATTACTGCGCATAGGATATCTCGGAAAATTTTAATTAAAGAGGGATAGAGAGTAGCAGAAATAATAATAATAATTACGTAAAATTTTTTCTCATTAATATGAATATATATTACTCTGTACATGTATAATATATATGAAAAATAATTATATTTTATAAAATTTAAAGCTGTTTATTTGAAAGTAGATTTAAATGAATGTAGTCTCGTCTCTGAAGACTATGAAAACAAAATAAGAAAAGAAATAATTTATAATAGCTATTGTCTGAAAGCAACGGAAGAATATAAAATAAAAGGCGAGTAAGAAGTGACTAGTGCCGATGATTTATGTTGGTCTTTTCAACAAGCCGAGACTAACGACTGGTGGGTAACTAAAGCTCACATAGACGTAGAAAGAGTGGAGTAGAGTAGAATAGAATATGGGATTGAGTGAAATAGCGTTAAATTTATATACATACATTCATTATATATAAGGAAGAGTGAGACTTAGTAAGGTGGGTTAGTTTCGGTGATGATGTGGAGGAATAAGGACTTTGGAATATTAAGAGGAGTTGGAGTCGCGGTGACTTCTCAGCTCGGAGGGGTTAGAAAGGGTTATCTTGCGGGCGTAAGAGATTGCTCGTAGTTCTCTGGCTATATATCACTACAGAAACAGTTGAAATGGTGTCTACTTAAGCCTCTAGGTATACCCACGTAAGCGAAACGATGAGAATATTTGCGCTCCTCTCACTCCGTTTCTACAACAAACCCATTGAGATTCACTATAGTTTCACGTGACAACGACAAAGTACTTCTAGATTCCAGACAATGAATTTCGGTGCCTAGCCTTTGGTCTCAAATAAACTACTCGACTTACGTGATTTGTCTACCACAGTCCTAAAAGGACTTTTGGAACTAATATTCAAATTTTTATTTTTGTAACGTTATTATTGTCATTAAAATTTTTATCAATATTTATTATCATTTTAAATTCTAATCAGTTCCACTTCACTGAAAAAAATAAATATTTGTCCCAAATAAATAAATTTATTTGTGGATTTTCTTCCAATATTCCGTAATGACAAATAAATATATTTGGTACAACTAAATATGACATTTGATTCAAATAGTTTTATAATTTGACAGAAATATATCATTTATTTGTAGTAAGTAATTGATATATTTGTGGTAAAGATATTAAATTTGTGAGACATAACCTAAAATTTGACTATACTATACATATATTTGACACTTTTATTTATTTGTAGCAATTGGATCATTTCTTTACCACAAATAAATCACTTATTTCACGCAATTAAACTACTCAAATATATTATATCTTTTTCACAGTTAAATATTTATTTGGCCATATCCAAATGTACGATATCTTTGGCTTAAATGAATCTTAGTTGCCTCAGATAAATCTTTTTTTCTGTGTTGAATTAAAAATTTATGTGCCAGGGTATTAAGACTTTGTAGTTAAAAGGAAATTATAAGATATAATTTTGGTTATGATGAAATGCCTACAGACTGTCAGAAATGAAGTTAAATCTATCCATCAAGAAGCTTAGGTCAATATTTAAAATAATTTCAGGAACCATAGTCTTCTTTGACGTTACAGAAATTAATTTACTTTTTTATTAAATATTACATTGAAACCCTGCTCTTTCCACGGGACGCACTTTAATCATTAAAAATTTTTTTTTCGTTTTACTAACTTCAGTGTGTCCCTATAGTTCTTATAGTATCGTAAATTGGTATAGAAAGTGCACTATAACTGAGGGAAAATCTTGATAAATAGATTGATGTTGTTTTATACGCGATACTACTATCGAAAAATTAAATTGAATTTTAAATTTCGATGCCATTCTGATCGTATAGATCGTGATAAAATTCAAAGGATGTAATTAACCCTGATTTTTTTTTCTTCACTAAGCAGTAACACTCGATTTATGGAAGAATACTAAGCAAGATGGGGTAGTCAAAATTTTAATAAAATTTTTTTTCATGCTTCTTCTTTTAACTTGGATTGAAAATCACATTTTTCACATAAATTTACACATAAATTGCCATATTTGTTGAGTTTTATAAGAAATATTTAAAAAATAAGTGTTCTCATGCATTCTAAACTACTCTATTTTGCTTGAAAATGAAAACCGAAATTTATCGCATTTGAAAATTTGCATTATTTTTACTCAGTATAAATAAGCAGCCAAAAATTTAATCTGTTCAAATAGCTTAGATTAATATTTTGTGTGCTACGGCGATAGTTGGAGTCATAAGTATAGCATATGAAAAATAGTTAATTACTAGAAGTACCTTATAAATATCTTAATGAACTCAAGTAATGTGAATATATATCAAGAATCAGTATATTTGAATGAGAAAGTCAGGTCTTTACACTATTACTCAGCTGTAAAAAGACAAGTAGACCCTTGAGCATTTTTCATTAAGAAGTTACTTTGGGTTCGTGCTTTGAGGATAGAATTAATTAATGTAAAGACGTTTTCACTCACTCGCATTCACTTCATCTTCTCCTTTTCCGTCTACTTCTTCTTCTTCTTCTTCTTCTTCTTCTTCTTCTTCTCCATCATTTTTGTCTTGCCAAGCTTCTATTTATTAAGTATAACATAATTACAAAAATTAACCGACTTCATATATTATCACTTTAACAAAATTATATTTTTTTAATATATTTAATATATACAAACCATCCTTTTGTATATGTCACGAAAACGTATGCAGTAAAGCAGTAAAATAATTAAATTTAATTAAAATAATTATATGAAATATATTTTTCGAGAAAAAAATAGTTGTTTTCCCTACGAAAAATACGAAATAGTTGATATAATATATCAGAGCAGGTATAATTATCTCGTATGTTGAAACTCGTATGAAACTACTACTTCTGGTGGTAGTAGTAGTGATGAAGACGAGAGAAAGGTGAAAGCTAACGTGGGAGATAATTGCTTTGAAGCTCTCTCACGTTGCACAAGTTCCAAGTGTGAAGAGTCCAAGCACGTGCACACGCGGATCTACTGAAAATGCTTGGATGCTGACAAGAAGTGTTGAGACGTGAGGAACTAACTCAGCAGTTCACTTCCATTGAATATAACTGTCAAACTTGTATATTGTATTAATACTTTATTATATTCTCACGTCTATTTCTTCATTTAATCTATGTCTTTAATATATATAATATTATGTTTTGGCACATACACTCACCCGTCATTTGCAGAGATTTCGCTCCATAGCTATTTCATTTTTCGAGGTACTTGACTGAAAGCTACGTATAGAGAAATTAATTTTAATTAACTTTTTTCCTGTCAGTCTATTGTTGATTTCGGAATTTTATTAACATTCCGCCATTTTTAAAATATAATTATAATTTTCCATTGACCTTTTGAATAACTTAATTAAATATTTACTTTTTGAAAAAACTTATTAGTGAGAGTACCAGTTAATTAAATAATAATAATAATATAATCAACTTATTGAAATTATGGAATTTCGCTGAACAATTAATTAAATTTCTAGGTAGTGTGAATACGCATTGAAATATAAATGGACGAAACCATGAACGCTATTGTGAAATCAAATTTATAAATAATTTATTAAAATAACGGCATTGTTATCACGTGATATGTAATGTCAATGATATTACAATCCATTGAAAATGAAATCGTTTGAAGTCGTTCTGAGTATACTATACAACGGATTATCGAAGCAATCGAGACCGTTAAAATAGAATCATAGTTACGAAAAATGTCCATAGCAGTGAGATCATTTATACTTCTATACATACTTATACACACACCCAATACTTTTTAGTGTATTATATATAACGTATTATGTATATGAGTAGTTGTAAAGTGATATTCGGATTTGTACATCGTACAGACTTACTACCACGCAGAGGATTATAAATACCAGAATATATTCCGGACAATATAACTTCCGTAATCGTATAATTTTCGTGGCTTGTATCATCCCTTCTCTTATAAATACACATACATACACATTTCCTTTATCTTTCTATTGCACTATTTCTCACGTTCTCTTTTGCGCTCTATTTCGGTTGGATGCAAAACGATTCATCACATACAAACGGATGTCCTACGACTCTCCAACTCATTCACTAGTCATGTTTTCTACTACCTTCTTCACTATATATATATATATCGAGCTTATACTTTTCCACTTGTTCGTATCTACTTTTGTCGACCTATTTGCCGTTTCTTTTAATTCTTTTCTTTTATTCATGTATTTAAAACTTTAAAGCCAAATAAAATTTCGTAAAATTTTTGTTAGCATTGCTGAATAAATATACTTGAAAAACACCCATTATAAAATTATTTTCAGTGTATATATTTTTTTATTGTAATCTATTGCATTATAATCTTGATAAATTTTTTATTTTTTATCAGATTATGTTATCATTGCATTTAAATTATTTAAATGTCAAATTTATTTAAATTGGCTAATTTAATACTGAACATTTTTTGCAAATGAAAAAAATGAATTCAATGTAATTATAAATAAAAAAAAAAAAAAAAAAAACGGGAACCCAGTGAAATATAATTGCGCAATGCAATAACAGTATTAGCATCCTCGTTTTATAGAATTCGTAATGTTGAAACATGCAATGTGATTATTTTATTTCTAATTGAGCGCGAATCGGCCGTGTCGAACACTCGCATGCATATAATTCAAATTCGATTAACAAATTACTCTATACATATATATATTAGTTATATGAACATATACATCTGCACTTGCGTTGGCTGTGTTGCAAAAGTGATGCGAGTCGCGTGAATTAGCTCGTACATATAGTTATATATGTATATACATGAGTGAACGCAGGCAATTTGGCCAGGTGGTCAATTTTGCAAATGACCCTCGATGCTGTGGAGATAACTTCCACTATGACGAGCTGGATAGACACACGCTTGTCAGATAAACACACGCTTGTCAGAATATTAGTGTTAAAATGTTTAACGAACTGTAAGAGTATAGGCCACCCCTGGAAAACTAAAAAAAAACTGGGATAAAATAAAAAAAATGTCATCATGTCTATCCGCGAGATTTCGATTTACGGTAGAGTAATCACAAATTATGACTTACCATCCTCCCACAGTACATCTTACTCTCATAAATCTAACATTTCTATGAGCAGGTTCAACAGGTTGCTTCGATGCTTCAACACTCACCTATTTTATCCTTTATTCACTGTACATAATTCTCTCAACTTTCAACAGCTAAAATAAAAATGAAAACCTAAATAAACCAACAAACAGAAAAAAAAGTTACATAAAGAAATGATAATAATAATAGTAGACTAATAATAATAAAACAAAACAAACTTAATTTCAAGCACATTTACATTATTCTTCATGCTCGGTACTCACTTATAAAACTTTCATAAACATTCAAAGAAACATTTTCAGTGATCCTGACACACTCCTTTGTAGTATAATGTATCACTTTTTTAAAGTTTAAAAAAAATAACAACAACTTTATAACCAACGTATCCTTTTCCCACAATTTCATTAGGTCCCTTTACAATGTTTTTCATCATCGTTATTATTATAATTTTCTTTGTTTTTTTCCATTTATTTTTTTATTCTTTAATTTTCCTTCAACCGAATGAATGAACTTGAAGGCCTGAATACCCTTAGCGGCAAAATGAGCAGAGAACAAGCGAGAGAATGAGAATGAGTAAAAAATATAGAAAGGGTAAAAAGAAAAGGTTACACCCGAGAGAAAGAAAAAAATGAGCTGGTACATGACTGCTTCAACTCGACTCGGTTCTATTTAAATTCACGGTACGTTCTAACCAGGCCAAAAGCACACTTTATTTTGCCGAGGCAATTAATTAGTTGTCTCTCGTCGTCACCATCGCTGGTACCTCCGCCGATATGGTCTACCGGGATAGATACAAAAGCTGCGCGACAAAGTACACCGTGAGATGATAGGATGCATTATTAATGTAAATTGAAGCTCATCATCTGACGAGCAGTGTCAAGGCAAATGCAGATATGATAAGAGACACTGATATTATCTGAACAGGTTACCTGTATACTACAAAGACAAATTTTAAACTTGCATACATATTACCTGATGTCAGGATGATACAATGAGCAAGATTGTTATGCACAAGTTAAGAAAACAAGACAGAATTTTTAAAATTGTCAAATTTCTTTGCATATTTTTGTTAGCATGTCATGCTACAAATACATTGTGATTTGAATGATCTAGTGGATAATGATGTGCGTATTGTAAAAGTAGTGATCTGTAGAGCTACCGGCGCTATCCATTATAGTCCCATTTACGATCGGTATTGCTGTCACCACTATACGTATCAATATTCGCATTAACTTGCAATATTGTACTGTATCGTGTTGGTCGCGATAGATTTTTTACCGTGTAATATCCGAATCTAGTTTATTGTTACACGGAGAAATTATTCTCGTTTAAAACGCTATGGTGTGATAGTAATGCTGGACCATATCGGCCACTTAAGAGGAATTGAAATAAACACATGGAAAAATTACTATGGCCATAGTAAAATTGACAACGAATATATCACAAACTACTGCAGCCATTGTAAATTTGACTATGATCATAGTAATTTTTTCATTATGTGTTTATTTCGATTTCCGTCAGGTATAGTCGACATGGTCCGGCATTACTGTGAAACCATAGAATTTTGAACAAAAATAATTTCTGCATGTATTTTTGAAAATTCGATGTAATCTTTATGTTCCATGCAAATTTGTATACATATGTATAGCTTTTCATAAGAAAAACGTTAAAATTGACTTTACTTGCAAATAGAGACAACTCGATAAAGGGAGAGAGGGTAAAGATAATACTATATGACGTCTCGTTGGGTTCCCGTCAAAATGTCACGAGCTAGAGGTGAAATCTCACGTCAGAGACATCGGGTCTCAAGATATCCAGTAAGCAGAAGTCTGGGCAGCAAGGATAGAGTTAGTTTACACGTTTATGAAAAGCAAGTTAATAACTAGTGATTTAAAGAGTTTTCTCAATAAATATAATAAAATATATCCAATGAAAAATGACAACGGTAATTATTTGATTTTCATAAATATTTGTTTACTGAAATTCAGTCAATAGAATTAATAAACGTTGAAACGATTTCAGTTTGTATAAAACAAATAATATCCCGAGTCGAAATTTGAATCGTCAGTCGGACGTAATGAACGTTTGAATCGTTAGTCGGACGTAATAAACGTTGTAATCGTAAGTCGGACGTAATGAACGTAGTGGAATCGTCAGTCGGACGTAATTAACGTTGGAATCGTCAGTCGGACGTAATGAACGTTGGAATCGTCAGTCAGACGTAATGAACGTTGGAATCGTCAGTTGGACGTAATGAACGTTGGAATCGTAAATCGGACGTATTGGACGTTAAAATTGTCATCTAGATATTTAACGTTAAAAGAGATGGACAAAATCAATTTCCTTCGGCTTTCCCGTGGGGGGTTTTAGTGGGTTGAACAATAAAAATATTCCAGTTTTGCATTGTCCGACTTACAGACTTGAATTTTCACACAAATATTCCCAATAATCTTAACTTATTCTTATCATAAACTAGCGTACATGTTTCGCGCGCTCGTGTCGTTTTTCGTATATTTATTTTAATGTATATTTTCCTGTCGTTTGCATATATTTTTTTTCTTTCGACCAATCATGTTACTAATAGTTTTGCTTCACATATATTTCATCTAAATTTTATTATAGAGAATTTTTCAGCATATGTAAGTGTGTATATAGAAGACATTATTAATGAAAACAATATCAAACTAAAAAAAAGGTTCCTTTATTAAAAGAAACGATTTGAAACGATTAGAAAAAAAACATTCTAAATACTTTTTAATGCTTTCGAATACTTCGAATACTTTTGAATCACCCTTCTTATAGGAAAGCCGAAGGAAATTGATTTTGTCCATCTCGTTTAGCGTTAAATATCTAGATGATAATTTTAACGTCCAATACGTCCGATTTTTGATTCCAACGTTCATTACGTCCAACTGACGATTCCAACGTTCATTACGTCTGACTGACGATTCCAACGTTCATTACGTCCGACTGACGATTCCAACGTTAATTACGTCCGACTGACGATTCCACTACGTTCATTACGTCCGACTTACGATTACAACGTTTATTACGTCCGACTAACGATTCAAACGTTCATTACGTCCGACTGACGATTCAAATTTCGACTCGGGATAGTATTCATATTAAAATTTGAATGCATGTCCAGCATACATATTTATAATTAAATGAATATTGTTGATTCGTGTGGTTATAAGTAGCTTGTGTATGTGTAAGGGTAAAGGCTAACAGTAGGAGAAATGTAAACTGAGATATACGGATGAGGGTAGAAAGAAGTTAGAGCTGAAGATAGTTGAACTAACAATGCTTGTAGAGATTGTGGAGTTAGATATCAAGCACTTTACTAGATTAACTCTTATATCATCGTTTCAACGTAAATGTCAATAACGAGACAATTAATAGCCATGATAAAAATAATCGTTTCAGTTTGATACTTTTAAGAGATGTATTTTCAGTAGTAATACACGAGCGTAGTCAGCCATTGTTATAGTGAATTGTTATAGGTTGTACTAGTTATTTACTATAAAGATTAGTTGCTTCATACTCAAGGTATTGAGATGCTATCAGTATTATAAATGTGTTTGTCAAAATTCATGGCAGCGTTTTTTAAAATAGAAATTTATCATTTACTTATTTCTTTTTTTTTGGTAGAGTAGCTTGTATTTTTTTGTTATTGATATGATTGTATTGCCATGATATTTTAATGAAAAAAAATAAATTTGGGTACTCAAGGTCGAAGTTTTTAAAGTTCGAACATGTAGAAATTTTTGGTAGTGGAAGAATAGATGATTGAAAAATAATAAAGAAGGATATGAAATTGTTAAGAGCCAGGTGCTATCGACATTTTATGAATAAGTTGTAAAATTGAGTCGAGAATAGTTGTGTATAGGATTTTTTATTGCATTGATGTGATACATTTTATAATTTTGTTGAGGAACGGTGAAATCCCTGTTAAGCTCCTCCGATACTCTTGATAACATAACAATAGCAGCAGAACCACCAGCCAAAGACTGTAACTCCGCACAGCAAGTGCAGAGATATGAAAGCACTTGGAAGTAGTTGATCCAAGAGAGAAAAATCTTGGCATAGTATCAATTTACAAGGAGAGAGAAGTTACATAGTAACACACAGTGTGTACATCAATTCGTGCAACGACTCGATTATCAGACCGACAGAATTCCCGTGCTCGTTATTTCCCTTTGGAATCTTGCCAATTTACCAACTAACGTTTCAAAAAGTACATCATCAGTAACAACTATTTTTATCCTTGTTAATATTTTTTTTTTAATTTGTTTTACACCTTTAATAACATTTATTTACTATTTAATTGCTTTTAATTTTGATATCAAGTATTTAATAATAATTGTTAAAATTCTCATAATTAAACATGAATATTAAATCTCGTAATTTGTCCGTTGACCTTTTTAATGATGGTTATATTCGGACCATTTGAGGTTGAAGCCAACGATGCGGGCTATTTAGTTGAGAATTAGAGTGTGTTAGTAGATGTGAATATATATATATATATATATATATATTTATATAGAAATGTACATTGGATTCAGAAAGCAAGCGCACTTGAGAATATAGTAGAGTATAGAATATAGAGTCACTTGGTGAATATTCTAGCGTCAAGCTATTGCTAGGATTAATACGGTCTACTGGCTAGATTAGAAAGCGCACTGTGGGTATAGAGTACTTTCGTAGTCCAGCTGTACTGTTATTAACAGGATTTAGTTTGTAAGGTCCCTTTAAATTTTCAATGTAATTACGCTGTTAGTCATTACATTTTTTATTTTATTACTGTTAAGGCAGACACGAAAATAATTACGCAACATTAAAAATAAAATTTTAGTTACATAGCGTAAAAAGTCATATTATTATCTAAAGTCCGGCCATCAAATTATCGTTTATTATTTTTAATATTACTGGAGGTATTTTATTTTCATGAATGAAATAGTTTTGAACTTATATTTGGTAGTAAGCGGTGTAAACATGTGTGGATTTTTTTATTTTTGGTTCCGACGATATTAAGGCTCTTTGCTCTTGGCGAAACGTGTTATGTGGCTCACAAAACGTTTGCTTCAATACCGTTCGCGGGTTATGAAATGATATCTCAGTGGGGTCACGAACTGTGTCAGATGCAATGCCGAAGAACTTTTTGCGGTTTCCTTATCGATTTTTATTTTTATATTATTTGTTCAATGTATTTCTTTGGTTATATTGAGTAGCAGTATTGTATAGTTACATTTACTTTTGACACTTGTATTGATACTGTATATATATACTGTAAAAATATTTAAATATTTCTTATAACTTGAGTAAAGTGTCTACTCAAAAGTTATGACGTTCTTGTTGTTGAGATATTGTGTGCAAGTACAATTTAAAATTTCAATTTCAAAGTATTGTATTCAAATATATATATTTTAAACGCAAAATTTTAGGCAGTTTCATAAAGTGTTGCAACCCTTATGGTAATTAATTTTACGTTTATTAGTAAGCCAAAAATTGAAAACGAAGTATAGGTATTTATTTGAACAGAATTATATTTTTGCAACGGCATGTATTTACAGAGTAGATGTTTGTTTTTCATTGAAAAATTTTATTTTTGCTAATGGAATTACATTCATGCATTCTTTGGCTATTAAATTGGATAACCAATTATTGTATAGAAGCAATTTTTTTACGTAAAAAATATTTTTCATTGGAGTATAATCACAAGCTATGAATAAAAAGTCTATCAAGGATATAGATTGATTAAAAAAAAAAAAAAAAAAAAAAAAAAAAGTTTTTTTGGAGAATCTTGAAAATCAAATAATTTAATTAAGAGCTTATTGAGAGCAGAAGATGATCTTTAACAAACTATCATTATCTTTATACTGAAATTATTTTTTAGATGCATACACTGGAGTTTATTCTCGTTATTTATTCTTGGCAATTGAAATACTTGAAATACAATCCAAATATTTATTTAAAATAAATATAGCATGTGGAATGTTTTCAAGTTGTTATTGACATGAATATTGAAATGAATGCAGAAAAATATGACGCATATTTTTTCACATTTTGTATTGATTCAAAACAACATATACGCGATTTTCCAAATAAATTGAAAATAAATAAAAGTAACGTAAATGTTGTTAACGTTTATCTTTTTCAAAAATTAGTATTGTGCAGAATTCTCCGGCATTCCGGCAGAATCTAATACCAAAACTTTTCTGTTGGAATCATCATGAGTTCAGTAAAATTTGCAAGGCAAGTGACTTAAGTAGATTGGTTTGCTGGGTCACTCATATATATTCATTCAAGATCCAATCCATTAGGAGCGTTGAAGTGTTGAAATGAAAAAGCGAGTGGAAGTCGAAAAAAAGAAAATGATCAGAGCTGAAAATTATCACCTTGATAATTAAGAATCGGTCTCAAAATAATTTAGTGAATGTAAATAAGTTTTCTTTTCGATAAATATTGTTTATTTTGTTTGAAATTTAAATAATATGCCCGTGTGTATATTTAAGTGTAAATGTTATTTCGTGAGAAGTTGGCACATTTATAAAGAGCATCATGGCTACTATACCACATCGTTGTCTACACTCCGCATTGATTCTTTAGGGAATTCAAAGGTGGTTCATATACAACCACCATCTCAACCGTACAGACAAAGTCCGTCTGCTTGAACGAATAGAAATCGAGCCAAAATTTCAGTCCACCGGTCCGGAAGACTGTTAAATTAAATCTTTGTGCAAATTCTCGTTATCACTTAAATTCCTTTACGCATTTATTACGCTTCGTTTATTTATTACCTAATTTGCCATTTCATAATGTCATTTATAAGTTCCCTTTAATTTAATTTAAATACACAGTAATAAAAAAAATTTTTTGCTATGCAATTAATTGATGGATTGAAATTTGTTCCTTTGTATTCATTTTTGAAATTGAAGATAAATTATTTTTATGGAAAATTTTGTGACTGATTTTGAACGAAAGTGAGCAGAATCTAATTATCTCGTAATTAGATAGATCTTTGGCTTTGACTCGCCTCTTTTCTGTTCATAGATAATTGAGTAGAAAGTCGTCTCAGTTGGGTCTTCGCTTTGCAATGCCGCGAAAGACCGTTGAGATTTTAATACTCTCCTGCCGCTGGTCTGCTTCTAGAGCTTTAGCTACCGAATATCCCGCTGGCTTTGACTTGTTCATTTTCTCTTGAGTCCCTTCTATTTTCCTACTGGTCTTTTTTTTATTTTATCTTTCATCCCTTTTGAATTATAAATTCACAAATTACCTCGCTACACACTACAGTATATCTATATATATATATATATATATGATAAATAGTTCCCATTCATTTATCATCTTAAACTTAATTATTTTCTTTTATACTCCGTCCACTTTGAACTTTGTTGAGAAAATTATTACCACAATTATTTTAAAATTTAAAAAACTAAACGCTTTATTTTCAGGTTATTGGAAAAATAATCGATATTAATATTTACTTTTCATCTTTTTTCGTAAAATTTTCCAACTGACTGATATGTAAAGTAGCTCAGAAAATATGTGATGATTTAATAAACGTCTTTTTGACTCGACATTTTATCATAATTTCATTTTTACATATAAGTATAAGTATCAAGATTTGAATTCTTAATCTTCAAAGCATTTTCCACGAGTTTCTTTTTCGCAAATAAAAAAAAAAACCCACAAAGAAAGCTTTCTGTCTACAGTATCGTAGCTTCTCAAAGTATATATATTATCATAAATAAAAATAAATATATAAAATCTCATAGCTGCCACGCAAATGGCATTGGTTCGATAATCGCTTCGACACATTTGCAAATAGTATTAACGTACGTATTGAGAGCATGGGCGATGGCAAATATTGCTATCTATCGATTCGAATGTCGCGCTAATGCATGCGCTAGTCGATATAGATATCTAGTCTGGTCGTATATATACATTGTATATATATATATATATATATATATATATATATATATATATATATATATATATATATATATATATATATATATATATATATATATATATATATGCATGTATAGAGAGAATGGATGCTTATTCCATCGTTACTGGTTGCACAGGTGGACATCATCGTTTATGTCCGAGTAATAACATTTTCAGATGTAACTGAAAGTGACATTAAATCATTTATGCATTTGTTAACACACAAACATTTGATTTATTTCCTGTAAATATTTCGGGAAAAAAATTTTACCAGTATTTAATTTCATGTTTCATATGATTACTTTTATTTTGTTGAATACTTGAGATAAATTTTTTTATGATCCCCGACTTGTTTAATCAGCTTTGAGCCTCCTTCACTCTTTGACAAATTGAAGCAAAATGGCAGCCTCTATTAATCCGGCTTCGAAATTCACTAGAGAACTAAATTTAACGACAGACAAAAAGGGTTTCCAAAAAATTATACTGTAAAAAGTACTGAAGAAGTAAAAAGAGGAACGAGAGCTGTTAACAAAGTACAAAAGTAGTACATCACAAAGCCGGTCGATGCAAATTTGATCAAGTTAAAAGCAAGAGAATTGAAATAATTAAAAAAAAAAATTTAACGAAGTCGAACAGCTGCCGAGTACTGACCAGTAAAAGAATGCAAAACGAAAATAACTAATCACAAAGCTTGTGAGGGCGATGAAAAGATAAATTGTCAATGATGAAAAAGTTCAACAAGACGTGGGAGTAAAAAAATTAACTCTTTTAGATTGTCGAACGTTGTCGATGATCGGATTGAATTAGTCAAATAAATATACTCATGTGTGACACTTTTTGTAGGTACATACATTGTTTGCCTATCGTTTGTGAATATTATTATGAATATGCATGAACATATGTTTGGGAAGTTAGCTTTATGGTCTCGACTAGAGAGAACATTGGTTTATATTTAGCAATTAGGCAATTTGTAAACCGCCGACCAACAATCAGCTTTAATATACATTATACTAAAGTATACTTTGTTAACTATATTATCGTTAATTATTTTGTGGCTTGCTAATCAATAATCCTTAGTAGAATAAAAAGCTTTCATAATTTCATTAAATTTTCAATATTGGTTTGTATACGCTTAGGAGCTTTTGCACCCACTAAATTATTCAATCGTCAGGTCGGAAACTATTTCTACAATGAGATTTCTGCTTAGTTGTTGGAAAACACTGTTAAAAAGTATTTGGTGGTTTTTTTCTCAAAGGAATTAATTTTTTAAAAATAGTTATTGCAGCAGTTGAATCAATAAAAGCAAGAAAATAGGGACAAGAAAACTTATAAATTAGTTTAATATAGTTATGAAAAACAATTTATCAAAAAAATAAATGATAATTTTTTAATGAAAAATTTAAATAATCTCTATTACTCATACACGGAGAAAAAAATATTGTTTTGAGAAGTATACTGTATAGTTACAGTAACAATACGCAATAGTTATCTACGAGATTATTACTGCAACAATCTACTGTATCGTTCTGAACCCTATCTGACGCACGTTTGAAAATCTTTATCATTAATAAATAAATGATTAATAAATAATTTTGATTAAATAAAATAATTTATAAAACTGATTTATCATTTTCAGTCTAAATAAATTTAAAATATAAATATAAATATACCTTTTAATTTTTGAGGTTAAATATATATAAATATTTAAATATAATATAAATTTAATTAATTAAATTAATATAAATTGATTTTCACAATTGAAATGTATAGCAGTTTTATTAGATTGATCATTAGATAAATAATCAGTAAAGTTATAGATATTTAAATATTACTCGAATTGTTATATTTGAAAATAGGCGCCAAAATAGATGTTTTATTAGGTTAGACGGTGGCGTGTGAGATGACGACTACAGAAAGTCGTATAGGGCTCACAGTTATCTAATAGATGGTTACAGGAACGATACGGTATTTTTACCCCAAGTATACGTATCGTTGTGGTAACAATCTACGAGTTTTGCTATACTTTAGATCGTTCGAGGAACAATACTTTTTTTCCGTGTATAAAATTGGTCTTTGAGCACCGCCAGTATTTGCAGATGAATCAATTACGCATGATTAAATTTTTCAAGTACGAAAAGGTTATATAAGCAATTTTTTCATTTATTTTTTTTTTTTACGTTGGATTCAACTTTTTATATTTTTTCCATTACAATCAAGAGGTTAAAACGTTAAAACTTATTCATACCGTTCAAAACTAGAATACTAAAATATTAAAGTACCTTTGCTTTTTTTTTAACAATAAAAAAATTTCCATAATATATGTAAGCTCTTTATTTATTTTTTTTTTTTTTTCGTATTTAAGTATTAAAATTTCCTATATTCAATTATTTTCTTAATTGTAAAGAAGTGAAATAAAAAGTAACGGAATTTATTATGTTTGCCATCACTCAATAAATTTAATTGGATGGCAATTTGAACAATAGTCTGTAGAAAAATAACAGAGAAATAAAACAAGCAAAGTACACAAAAACATTTTATTTTAATTGCATATACGACTGATTACTCTTGCTGATCAAAGGAAGTAACTTTTTATGGGATTTGGCTTTATCGTTAACTTTATAATAAATCTGGAAAACATTTCAACCGACGTTGAACCCGATCATGAGAAATTCCTGACGAAATAAATCGAATCCGACTTCGTGACACAGCAAAATAATTATTATTTTTAACCCGCAGTATTTTTATATTTTTTATAAAATTGCAATTGACAGTTGTGTAAAATCTACGGTGCAATATATTTTATACACGAGAAAATGAAAACAAACATTTCCACTGATCAGTATATGTTTTTTAAATAAAAGTATACGTATCGTCGCGGTTATTTAAAAAACGTGGAAAATAAAGTAAATAACTAGGATGGAGAGCGAATAAATGTTTAATAACAATAGTTGTGTATATATATATACTTGTGTAAAGGCAGTGTTAAAGAGTATCAGAAAGCGAAAAGTGAATTTCCGATATCCTTTCCAGCGAGTGGAGTTCTGTGTCTTTTAGATTAGTTTGGAAATTGGTTTATCGAGTGGGCGTCAGTTTCTTCAACGAAATTTTCATTCCTGTTATATAAGTAAAGAGAACAAAAGAGAGAGAAAGATTAAAAAATTTAATAGAATAAGAGGGGGACAGCATTCACCTGCTAATGTCTAAGAAACTAACTATAATTTAAACTTTTGCTCAGAAATATTCTCATTTAAAACAATCTATTTTCCATGTTAATATCTTCTTATTAAATAGCCTTGGAAATTTTCTTCCATTTACACCGGCTGAATAACTCAAGGCAATTTTATTAAGTAATGTTGCATTCATTTTACTTAATTTATCGATTAATGATGGCTTGATAGTAAGTTCATTAATTTGCTGATCCAGTTTTCTTATTATTTGATATTTAGGAATAAAAAAATTCATGTTTTGAAGCATTGTTATGAAGGAATAATATATATGCAAAAAAAATCATACATTTCAACTAAAGTGGAGTACAGCTTTTGTATATGAAATAATAAAATAGAAAAATATGAAGCAGCGGTGAAGTAATATCGTCTTTTTTTTTTTTTTTGCATAAAAATAAAGAGCAATAATAGTACTCGTCAACCATATATAATGCTGTAACGATATTCTATTCCCGCAACTTATGCGGAACGGCATGACCTACTCGTTAATAATGAGAATTGAGAAGGAAAACTTTACGCTGCGTGCAACAATAAAAAGTATAAACGAAAACATTTTTTTTTAATTAACTTCATATTATTAATAACGTCCCAGTAATTATATTTGACAGTCAAACAGAAAAAATATTAATTATTCAAAAATATCTATTTAATTTAAATTTAATGAATTCCGTATTGTGAAATAATTATATCTCATATTCGAAACCCGGTTTTCGATTATTTTATCGTTGATACAGTGTAGCATACCTGGAAAATTTTTACTTTCTGACAGAGATAAGTGTAAATTACTACCATTGTCAGATTACTTTATTTCCAATGTCAATTATTTTGCATCCGTATTCACCGCAGTTAAATTCCGATACATATAAGTAAATTTTACCAGCTTATGAGTTTGTAAAAACGAAAGCACATCATTTATTTTTGATTTCCTGTGTGTATTAAATGAAGTAAACTAAATAAAAACTTGTTTCCAGAAGTTGTAATAAAAAAAAAAAGCTAACATTGTAAAATTTTAATTTGAATTTTAAAATTGCAATCTGAATCAAGTTTATTGGTTTACCGGTGCAGTGTAACTATATCTTTTGATGGGGTAGGATAGAAGGATAGTAGGATATTGATGAAACATCAGTGTCGTAGGTGAATAGATGCGGTTACACGACGGGAATTCATTTCCGGGAGTCTCAAAACGATCAATCCGTTGAGGGTTCACTATCTACTTTTAAGTGCGCACGCGTATGAGTGTGTGTGTGTGTGTGTGTGGATAAGTACGTGTTCAAGTATGTTTGCATGTGTGTGATCGTCAAAAGTCAAATGTTTCCCGTCAAACACAATCAAGACATCAATAATCCCTTTTCCTGACTTTGTCGAACAAACTTCCTTATTGTTTTAACCTCACTCTATTTTGTTCATTCTATATCTTCTCTTGAATCACTTCCCTTTTATCATTAATTCCCAGAGGAGTGTAGACAGATAGGTGATATATATATATATATATATATGTGTTTGTGCATAACATGTTCTAAATTCTCATTTCGATTTAACCCTCATCGCGATACTCACTCGAGCGTATCACTTGATTCACATAATTCCCTCTAAAGCTTGCATGTGAACGTTAAATTTGACATTATAAACGTGTTAAAACGAAACTAAATGTGGACATAGCACTCGATTGCATCCGAATCGGGGTGTAGCGATTTTCCGGGACTCGTGTCATAAATAAACAGGTCGAGTGTATCGTTTCATGCAGCATATATAATATTCATTTAATATGTTTTATATGTATATAATATAAATATGTATATTTATTGATATTTTGTGCACACAAGTTTCAAAGCCACTAAAATTACATGACTTACAAAAGTATAATGCGGTTTAATATTGGACCGACATTGCCGTCATCCCCATCTATGCAAGCTCAAATAATAATGTACTTTCCTGTGGGTCATGTGTGATGGTTTATTGCCGCAAATGTGTCGCTACCCAGCACTCGAATAACATTCGCTTAGTTTACGACAAGTGTACTTTGTATAGCTTAGCGCTGCGTTCTTTGAAGTATTGAAAGTCATATTAGTTACTAATTAAAGTACTATAATTGATTAAAAAAATTCATGCAAATATTTTGTTATATTCTCAGATAATTTTTTTTTAATTTTAAATACAGTCGGTATTCTTGATGATTTTTGTAAAAATTATTTATTCAGTAAAATAGTTGAATTTAAATTCAAATAATGGAAATGGAAATAATGGTTTAATTATTTTTTTGTCAGAAGATCAAAAAATAAATTTATTTTATGCAATTGACGCGAAAATGTCCAATAATTTCCGCATTTTATCTCGAAGCAATTCACTGGAGAAATTATCGGACTGCACAGTACAGACTTCATTTTACCTCTCTACTATTTTTTTTCCTCTATACACTCGATGAGAAATTACAGACCATTCCTATATACATATATATATATTTATTTATATATTTTTGCTCATTGTCCCGTTTGACGAGGCGTCCCATTTAGCCTCATTCATAAAGGCTATATAACTACATCAATAGCAAGCTCACTTTATATATACGTATATACATGGATACGATGGAAAAGGTTAGGTCGGATAAAAATTTCTCAATGTACAAATAAAAAGCTTTGCACAAATTTCATCTGCAAATTGAGAACGGGGAAAAGAATGCAGATAATAGAGTCTCGTTAAAGTTGAGTACTCAGTTCATCGTCCGAACTTCCGTCATTAAAATTTTCTCATCAGCACACTGGACCTGATAACAAAAAAAAAAATGAAACAGATATGAAAAAAAAAAAAAAAATACAAACAAAGCGAATTAAAATAAATAATTGATTAAAAAAGAATATTATACAATAGAATTAAATTTTTAGCATTTTATTCAAATTTTGTATCGTTAAATTATCAGGGTTCTATTGAAAAATATTCCAAAGAGATTTAAATCGGAATTCACTTCTATATTTTCCGTACACAATTTAGTGCGCTACAGAATTCCAATTATTTTTTTTTGAACTTTTAGTTAATCAAATATTTTATCACTACTGAAATACTCATCTCATTACTCTTTTACTACCACTAGTTTGTAGAGTTGTAAATAAATTTTAGTTACGTCATAACTATTTGCAAAAGTGGTTAATGAGTCATAAGAAAATTATATACTAACTATATTCTATCAGTGAATGTATATAATAACATTGATTCGATTATATTACTTGAAGTATCTGGAACGTATTGGAAATTTGAGTTTACGACTAAGTTTTAGGTACCATCTATTACTGAATACCGTTCTGAACGTAGTAATTTTAATGCAATTTAAAATTTAACTGACTGGTCATTTACTTGGACTTAGGTCTATAGATATCCATTAGTATCTATATGATGAGTGATGAGAACTTGCACATGTGGAAATCATATAACTTGACCAAAAGCCGCCAATTTTCCATTTACGGCATCATAAAATATCCTATACAAAATCCTGGATTTATAAAACCCGTTTCCAAGATTATATAACATTTGAGCTTGTAATATTTCAGAATAATCTGTCGACACACTATAAATCATAAAATAAGTAGATGAAGTAAATAATTTAATGATAAGATAAATAAAAAAAAAATGAGTTAACTGTCACAAAAAATATATTTTCAGCAATAGAATTATAAGCATAAAATATCAGATACTGTAAATTTATAAGAATTTTTTCGTTACAAGATGTAGCGTAAGAAGTTTTTCATACAAATAAATATTGAAATTTATACAGCGACCATTTTTTATGGGTGAATAAATTTCTAGAGTCAATAAATAAAGTAAATTAAATTCCATTGGTTGAGTTATATATATTTATATTTATATTTATACTTGTTTTTTTTTGTTTTTTGTTTTTTCCACTGAAACACATGTAGAGCAACTAAAAAAAGTTGTCTCGTGCAATCCTGCAGAAGTGGTGCTGCATTTCAATGAGGTACAAATCGGATATTGAAAGACCTGGTAAAGCAAAAGATAAAAGAAATAAATATAAATAAAGAAAAAAGAGGATTGTGATTGAACATCAAATATTGCGCCGTCAGGGATCTATTGTGTAGACAGAGTTAAGTGATCAATGTGTTTTTATTCTCAGATAATAAAAAAAACATGACTAGACTTCGTAAATCAACATGTAACAAAAAAAGGTTTCTTACTCAAAATGTAATTAAAGTTTATAAAATAATTAAAACAAAGTTACAAAAGAGTAGAGGGTACATAAAGCGAGTTAGTGTCATCAGTCGTAAATCAAAGGACAAATATCAGAAATTGCATTAGGTTTAAAAGTAATTTATGTCTTAAACTTTTAAGAAAATTCATTTTGACGTTAGTTTTCCACTCAGTAACTAATCCTCTCAACGTTTGGAAACTTTCTGGGGATCATTAAAGAATGCTTCTCTTTCTCTAAACTGTAGATTATATTGGATCGATATATATATTACGTATATATAAAAAGAGCAAAAGGGGGATAGAAATTGAGTAAAGTGAGTAAAGAGAGAGGCTAGCCGTTATTTATACTCTCAGCTGATTTATTTTCAACGGAAATCGGAAAGGAAGGACGATTAAATTCTCGCGACGTTTCTCTGTGTGTACTTACTACACTATTTTCTTCTTCCTCTTCCTCCTCGTTGTTGAGACGTACATTTTAGCAAGCACGTTCTTTTATTGAAGAAATAAATAAAAAATAACTTATAAAAAGAACAAATACATCTTGCTTGTTTCTTCCTTCCCAGAAAAATTTTATAATAAAATTCAATATACTTTTAGTTGTTTTAAATTCGTTGACCAAAACAACGGCACATTTATAGCCTGGTATTTTTCTTCGTGTTCTTTTATTATTCTTACGGTCGTGGTTTTAAAGTTTTTGAATTATTGATATAAAAAATAAACTAATTTTAAATATTTCTAAAGGCTCAAGTGTATCAATTTGATAATTTTAAACAAAAAGTTTTAATACTGAACGCAGTTATAGTCAAATTAATGAACAAGTTGTTAAAATTTTATACGCTTATACAAATTATTCATCAGGTAAATTAATAATTTAAAACTTCAAAGCAACTTTAATCCTGTATCATTAATTTTGCAGTCCGGTTAAATATTAAACTTTTCTCATTTATTTATAAACACATTCAAATAAATGATAATTTGAATAATTGCTAAAATAAATTATTTATAATACTTAACTTCTTTGTTTACATAGAAAGAAAATTATAGGGAGTATTCCTATGCATTATAGGAATGGTTCCTATATATTATAGGAACCACCCCTATACCATTATGGGAACCATTCCTATACTATTATAGGAATTATTCCTATAATAGTATAGGAACCATTCCTATAATATTATAGGAACCATTCCCATAAATTATCGGAACCATTCCTATATTATTATAAAAATGGAAATAGTTCCTATAATTATAGGAACTATTCCTATAATAGTACAGGAACTATTCCTATAATAGTATAGGAACCATTCCTATACTATTATAGGAACTATTCCTATAATAGTATAGGAACCATTCCTATAATATTATAGGAACTATTCCCATAATGGTATAGGTATCATTCCCATAATTATAGGAACTATTCCTATAATAGTATAGGAACTATTCCTATAATAGTATAGGAACCATTCCTATAATAGTATAGGAACCATTCCTATAATTATAGGAACTATTCCTATAATTATGGGTAATATTCCTATATCTATAGGACGTGTTCCCATAATTTATGGTCGTCATTCCTATACTGGTATAGGATGAAATTTCACAAAATTATAGGAACCATTCCCATAATTTTCTTTCCGTGTACTTTTTTTTTTTAATTGAATAATTATTTATTAACGCTAATGTACCTGGTACACCAAATATCATAAAATAATGTACAAAATTACTCAAACACGTTCTTTGATATAATTTCATTTAAAATTCCGTTTATTCCATTTTTGATGTCATGGTTCTATTAGCAAAATGTATAAACAGGATTTCCTTCAAAATTCATTAACAAAAATGTTGGTTTTATGAAGTTTATAGACTGGAACACTTTTTTATCACTTAGAAGAAAAAAAATTATTTTTATAAATACATTAATAAAGTGGTAGAAGTTTCCAAAAATATTCGATTAAAAAAATTTTATATTTACGGAAAACTGATTAAAAATATTTATATTCATATTCATGACTTCATTAGTCATCCGAGATATTACTCGTCGAATTAGCGAATAAATTTTCAATGCTATTTTGGTAAACTTATTATCCTAATTGACGTACGTATAAATTTAAGCATAATTATTCATTTATAACTGTGGAACGTAAATTCAATCTAATGAACGAATTAAAAATTTATCTAAACGTTTTATAAATTACTATTTGGTATTAAATTTGTTCAAGCTTTGATGAAATGATTTTTTTGAATAACTAGTACATTATTTGCTAGTAACAAAAATTGTTATTAATCATTTTGATGTGATTTATATCTGGCGTATCACGAATTATAAAATTCTTATCTTTTCTAGCTCTAAAAAAATTATTGATATTTCCTCAGTGCTTCCTATATGTGATCAGCCTGATAAATAGATTTTTCCAATAAATTGTATTCAAGAATTTGAATCAATCGTATGCATTTCTACACGGAGAAAAAAATATAGTAAAATTTACTAAAAAATATAGTAATAATTACTAAATTTAGATAGTAATCTTGAAACGCTTAAGATTTATAGGAAAAATTCATAAACAGATAAGTAAATTTTACTATCCCGTTTAGTAAATTATACTATTTCGTTTAGTGAATTTTACTATTCCGTTTAGTGAATTGTACTATCCCGTTTAGTAAATTTTACTATCCCGTTTAGTAAATTTTACTATCCCGTTTAGTAAATTTTACTATATTAAAATGGAAAAAAATAAAATAAAATTTTTATTAGCTTTTAACTTTTTATTATTATTACTATCATTTTAATTATTATTATTGTTATTTATGCCATCTGTATCGGTGTTGGAGTCGATTTTTGTTTTTTAAAAAATCACTTGTTTCAACCGAGATTCGAACCCTGATCTCCCGCGCGCGAGTCCTTTCCTATGTCTGACGGCCCGATATCTCCTTCGGACAAAAGTTTCAGAACTTGTAATACATATTTGTATATGCTATCCCCACCAAATTTTAATTTTATCTATACATAGTAGAATTTACTATACATATAGTAAAAAAACATAATCGTGTTAGCAAAAAATACATTGCGTATAGTAATTTTTAATATTTTGTATAGTAACAAATCCTATATTGTATTAGAAAATTTACGTTCTTAAATTTGTATTTATTAAAAATACTAATAGTAAAATTTACTATACAGATAGTAGAAAATACAATTGTGTTAGTAAAAAATACATTACGCATAGTAATTTTTAATATCTTATTATGTAATTATTACTAACTAGTAAATTTTACTAAACGTTTAGTAATAATTACAATACAGAATGTATTTTTTCATATCTTTTAGTAAATTTTACTATAAGATTGTAATTTTTACTATATTTTTTTCTCCGTGTATGTAAACGAAAATAAAAATTTGATATATAAGAATCCATTCAGTTTTCTCTCCGTTCATGGCATTTCAATTTTAACGCTACTTTCTTTCCCTTCAAACTACTAAAAAAAATGCCATTTCAACATCGCTTGTGCTGCGTTGATTTATTTATATTTCATATTAAACATTTTTTTTTTTTTACTTTTCACCTTTACTCCTTTGTTTATTTTTTCTTTCACCTGAAATATTTCACATAAAAGACGCACGTTTCACTAGATCCAATCCCTATACTAAGCCAACCTCGTTTCTCGTCTCTTCTCATCTCATTTTCTTCCGTCTCGTCTCTCATTCCCGACGGGATTCACACGGTTCCTATAATGCAATTTCGTTTGCGGATACATTGACGAAAAGGGACGACTCCTACACCTATTGAAACAAGTTCATCCCACATCTATACAAGACCGACAACGACAACGACATGAACATTAACATTAACATTGAAATCGAGTTAGTATCGGTCACATGTTACATACCGCATCTGATCTACAACATCAACCACCCTAGCTTTCTATACACATCAATTTTATAAGATACCAAAGACCTTTCCTACCAATTTTTTATGCTATCTAACTTATATGAAACGACGTCTCTTCTTTTTTATTATTTTTTTTTTAGCTTATTTTTCTTCACTGTAATACTTGGTCTCGCAAGAGTCACAGATTTTAGACAAGATATATTATACGACAGGTGCAATCATTTTTGCTTGCATTTCCTTTACACGATGATGAAAAAAAAATTTTAAAAAGTTGCTACAGAAGACCGTGATATCGATAAGAATAATGTTCACATGGTAGCAACCGATTTTATAAATTTATAATATTTATCATCTTTTCAATTTCTCTTGTAAAAGCTAAGCTACTGCTGTTTAATATACCTGATGTTTGGTTAAATAATTTTAATAACCACTCAAAGCTTAACGGCATGTTTGTTAAGCGTCATACGTTAACACCAAAATTAAAATGCATAATCTATTTGAAAATTTACATTTTAATGTAAGCCGGGCATTTATTACACGTCATAACGCCTATTCTATACTTACCGCGTTAGTCTCAATTTTTTAATAATGTATACACAATTTTTTTGTTCAATGCATTATTTGAAAATTCAATTAAAAATGAAAAAAAAATTTTTTAAGCAGACACAAAAGAGTAAAAAAATGTTTTGGCAAGTTAACAATAAACATCGTTGAAGCTTTTTTTTTTTTTTGTTTTTTGAGTAAAGTTAAGATAGTAAGACGAGTAAGGGTTTAGGGAAAAAGGAACCCATCTGGATAAATACGAGGGATATTGGAATGCATAGTAAAGTATAAATAGAGTGTATTTAATGAAGGTATAGTGCAAGCGTTGTTTCTAAGCTTACATTCAAGATGTAGTTCTAAGTACTGCGCCTCGATGAATTCCATTTCGAATAAGTATTACTACTATCCTCATCAGATACTTTTCTCCCATCTACTCATACTTTAGCTCAGTAAACCTTACATTTCTAGATCCACGTTCAAGTACTCAAAAACTTTTAACTCATCCCACGTTTTTTACTCGGCAATGAAAAATAATCCTTGACGGAAGCAGAAAGACTAAGAGTAAAAATAAGTTAAGAAAAGTCAATTTTAAATTCTTTAAAGTCTTGAAAAATTCTGCTACTTGGCTCACAAAGCAGTTGTAATTTATTTCGCTATTTTTTTTTGCAAAAAATAAAAAATTAAAAGTTCATTCGAATCACATTTTTTCGCTTCTTCTTTTTTTCCATCCAATCGCTCGCGAATGATGATTCTGTATAGGAAGAGACAGTTTCTCATTCACTTGCTATTACTCCTGAGGGAAAATCATGGGTCTATATACACCTACACATATATATAAATATATATATACTATATACTCACATACATGCCACATAGACCTATATACACCTCTGCAGTATGTAATATTGAGTCAGAGCTTGTGTGAATGCTGGAAAATCGAAGCAAAACTGATCGTACACAGTCAACATACTGTGCACATTCACACACAGACTTATCAACGATTCATGAAAGTTGAAAGCTGTGTGCGTCGATAGTCGAACCATACCGTGCACTAGAAAAAAATTTTAAATTATAAAAAAATAAGTAAATAACAAAAATACTCTCTTACATAGGTACATATAGAAATGAAATATGAGAGATACCTAAATGAGAGTAAATAGATAATTAATATTGCTTATCATCCAGTTCCATTAAACAAATTCTGTACGCAAATTTATTTGATGAAACTAATAAATATATTATCTGATGTTCTGTATTTATACAGCTGCTCTATTTCAAAACACAGTAACTGACAAAAATATAATTTCTGAAATAGGCATTGAATCATGTTCACAAGACTCCACTGGAACTAAAAATACTAAGAAATCGATTTTGAAAACTTTCCCTTACTGTGTTTCGAAATTGGGCAGCCGTACATAGAAAAAAAGGATTTTTTGGACCAAAAAATTTTTACTTTTTTTAAGAAAATTTTCGCATTATGGATCGGAAACGAAAATTTTCTTGAGGTGAGAAAAAATTTTCTTGAATTAAGAAAAAACTTTTTGAGGCGAGAAAACATATCTTGCGCCAAAAAATTTTTTCTAGTTCTAAGTAAAGTTTTATTTGCATCAAGAAATCATTTTTTTCCGTGTATATTTATTACCAATTAATTAATAGTGCTTTAAAATTTAAGTTTTGTATTTAAATAATGTAAGTTATGAAGCAATATATTGTAGTTAAGATATATAAACTACTTTGTCCATAAAGAATAATTAAACTATTTTGTTAATAAATTTATACAGTCAACATTAAATAAATTTGAATTTATTGCGTGAAAGGCTGTAACTTGTTCTGGCATATTAGACTTTCTGTAGGTCATGGTATAATTAGCTGAGTAATTTCGACAATTTCGAGTACTAATAATCATAGCAGGAATTCTCATGGTAATTATGATCAGTGTACTGGACGATGTATGATATGAAGTGGTATCTGAATGTCTAAAACACAGACACGTGAGAGCAGGTTGTCTAGGGTAGAATTTACAAACTACTGGATTCGAGGTTATAGCAGGTTTAGGAAACATGAAACATCATTACGTGATTGAGGAACTTGTATACGTATACATCGTTCACTTGTTAATCCCTAAGCAATTGGTAACCCTTCATATTCACTAAATCCTTGGGGGGTTAATACTAAACTTGTACTAAGAAGTTAAGCCCTAAACTCTGTCAACAAAATAAACTTCTCAACTATGTGGCTTATATATATAAACTGCGTAATACATATTTCTACTCATTAAAACTCTATTTTCTTTATTGAAAATTATGTATTAAAATTAAATATATATAGTAAAGTTATTTTAATTTAACTGAGTAGATGTAGAGAAAAGAGCCAAAAGCTGATATCTGAATGTTATTATTCATTTATAATTTTAAGAAAAAAAGTTGTAAGTTCAGGAAAGAGAAGAGCAAAAATAAAATTCCGTTGGCATTTAGCCTGAAATATATGGAGCAAAAGTGAAAAGCTTTTCAACAAAATTTTTACTTTGACTAAATTTTAACTGTTGGCTTTTTCTTTTTGTGGTTAAGTAAATTCTCGTGCAATTTTCTTTTCGACAGGAGTCTTTGATTTTTATTTTATTTCTTTGAAATTCTCATATTTATGTTTATCATCATTTCCATTTCTCTGGATAGCATTAGGAATTCTCAGCTATTAAATAGATGTGAAGTGAGATAAACCGTGAGACGCGAAAAAAAAAAAATCTTCACGTTTCCTAGATCCAAGGATAATGGATATATGCCAAGATAGTTTGGTTATATAGAATAAGGATGAAAAGTAAACTCTTGGCGTCGCCGATGTGTGTCTCGCGTGGTGTCCTGATCAACGACTTTCTTCCGGTTAAGATACCACGTACTCTGATTCTAGAAAAATATTTACTCTATACAACGGTAGAGCCCTATAGATATAGTATATTTAGTATAGTCACAAAATTGTGAAAAATAAAAGCTACCGGATATTACCGATAAAGTGATTGTCCTGAGCCAAGTAATCGTGTGCCAAATTTATTTTATGCCTTCTATTTTATACTTCTGATATAATGGATAACCTACTTTTTTTTTTATTTTAATGCCCTACTTTTTTATACTAATACATTTTATGTTATTTTAAAAGCATATATTTTACTCTACACACTAAAATATATTTGTGATAAGTGATAACAATGATACGGAAAACGAGAAGATATAAAAGAACAGACGTAGAGAAATATTAATATGAAAATAATTTCTATTTGACAAAAAATTCTTTTTGTTTTTGTATCAGTGCTGCGACTATTAAACAAGTATTTAAAATTATCTAAACGAAAAAAATATTTTTTCACAAAAGAATTTGAGTTTTTCATTCCATCTAGATTTTTTCTAAATCATTCAACGATTCAATGAAATACTATTTGAATTAACGATTAACTTGATGTGCTATGTACACTGATAGAAGGATTTATTACAGAGTACTAAATGGATTTAGTAACCAAATTTTTAGTCACTTATTTGGGAGAAAAAAATATTTTGTACCCATTACCATAATTTATTATAATTTAATAAATTATTTTTTTATCTCAATTAAATCTTATTATGGTAAAATAAATATTTGTTTCCATCAAAAAAATATTTGGTAATCGGTACTAAATATTTTTTTGGTAAGTTTTGTCGGTAGATGGCTTGTTTAGGAATAAAAACTACGTATGTATTAGTGGGGAAATATCAGTGTGGCGTGTGTGTGTGAATATATTGCCGCTTTCACAGTATAGTGCGTTTCGTCTCAATCGGAGTTACTATTGTGATTTCCAAATCAATTTATTGATTTTAAAAACAATTATTTTCAATTGATTAAAATGAATTATTTCAAATTATGGAGGAGCTCTTAAAATCTTATTTAACTAAAAATTTGTTATTTATCTTAAATAAAAAATTATAATAAAATGAGGTTATTTTCTTTATAATAATACTATATATTTTTACTTAAAATTATTTATTATTCTTATTTTAATCTATTTTAATTTCAAAAATTCATTTGACGAAAAATTTGTTATTTATCTTAAATAAAAAATTATAATAAAATGAGGTTATTTTCTTTATAATGCTCTATATTTTTATTTAAAATTATTTATTGTTATCATTTCAATTTATTTTAATTTCAAAAATTTATTTGACGAAAAATTTGTTATTTATCTAAAATAAAAAATTATAATAAAATGAGGCTATTTTCTTTATAATACTATATATTTTTACTTAAAATTATTTATTATTCTCATTTTAATCTATTTTAATTTCAAAAATTCATTTGACGAAAGATTTGTTATTTATCTTAAATAAAAAATTATAATAAAATGAGGTTATTTTCTTTACAATGCTCTATATTTTTATTTAAAATTATTTATTGTGATCATTTCAATTTATTTTAATTTCAAAAATTCATTTGACGAAAAATTTGTTATTTATCTAAAATAAAAAATTATAATAAAATGAGGCTATTTTCTTTATAATACTATATATTTTTACTTAAAATTATTTATTATTCTCATTTTAATCTATTTTAATTTCAAAAATTCATTTGACGAAAGATTTGTTATTTATCTTAAATAAAAAATTATAATAAAATGAGGTTATTTTCTTTACAATGCTCTATATTTTTATTTAAAATTATTTAATGTTATCATTTCAATTTATTTTAATTTCAAAAATTTATTTGACGAAAAATTTTTTATTTATCTAAAATATAAAATTACAATAAAATGAGGCTATTTTCTTTATAATACTATATATTTTTACTTAAAATTATTTGTTATTATCATTTTAATTTATTTTAATTTCAAAAATTTATTTGACGAAACATTTGTTATTTATCTAAAATAAAAAATTATAATAAAATGAGGTTATTTTCTTTATAGTACTATATATTTTTACTTAAAATTATTTATTATTATTATTTTAATTTATTTTAAGCAGAACAATTAGGTTATGCGCTAAAATAAGTTAAAAAAATTAGTTCTTTAATCCTAATAAATGATTTATTGTGTCCCAATAAATCATTTCTTAAATACTACAAAATATTTATTTGGTGGAAATAAATGAGCTTTACTAAATGATTTGGTTCCTGTAACCAAATATTTAGTATTACAAATTCGTTACTAAATCATTTGGTACATGCAACCAAATCTTGTTAAATACAACTAAATCCTTCTATCAGTGTAGTATCCTCGCGATTAAATGTTCAAATACGCGACGTGATAGTGAGAAATTTAATATAGATTTGAATTAATTAAAATACTTGATCCAAATTTTTGAAAAATATTAATAACTAAAACCGCGATAATTGCGAGCGGCTTTACCACGGAAGTGGCATTATGCTTAATACTATAATATAAACATTAAACTGTATGCTTAACATTATTTCCATCTGACAGCAAAACTAAATGATCAAAAACTGCTATTAAACTTAACTTTTCAGAAAACTCCCTTAATGAAAAACAATTAAAACTTAATTTGCCGCATTGCTAGACGGAAGATAAATAGATGCCGAGCACTGGGTTTAATTCGATCAAACAAACAGTTTTTTGCTTGGAAATTTGCCGTCGTTGAGCCAACGATAGCTTCGTTTTACAGACAATCAAAAATAAAAATAATTTTACGAGTCTTTGTTTATCATTTACTTGCTATCAGTAAATATTAAAAATATAAAGAACAAATTCCTTTGTGTAGAAATGCTTTTCTTTTTCTGAAAGTAGAAGAAAAAAAAATTATTATAGAGTTTATTTTAAAACGACGTACGTTGATATATTAAATTTCATCAAGATATATAAAATCAATTAATGGATCGAGACTCGTAATTTAAAAAAAAAAAATGAAATATAAAGTGATTTAAAAAAATCCTCGACATGACAGAAATATAATGTCCAACGGAAATGGATTTATGTCATCGTTCTTCAATTTAAAAATCGAGTGTGTTGGTGTTTTTTAGTATTATCGACAAGCGATGTCCATTATTTTCCATCTATACCGAGTTAATTTTTTTTTTTCCCTTTTTCCTGCCACGTATTTTGCGTACGTATAACCTATAAATATATATATGCATATATGTATGTATAATCCGCTAATCGAAATCAGCAGTTCATTAAAATTCATCGCCACCGATTTATCGAGTACGCAATTAAAATTTTCATTATCAACATCACACTCTAATAATAAAAGAATAAAAAAATCTGATATGAAAATTAATGAATGCTGATTAAAAAAACATGTTATTGTTGTAAAAGCACGAAGGTATTTAGCATGACTGTAACAATAATAACATGAGTCCCACGAGTAATGTTTAATGGTTTTAACGTCATCGAATCACTCTCTCCGGAGTAATACACATGATAGCACTCAATCCATTGGTTTTGCTTTAACATCATATACATATACATATACATGTATGAATACACATGTACAAATTGTAAATCGAGTTGAGTTAACTCATTCGTTGAAATATACATAGGACTTTGTCATTGACAATACGAGACTTGTGATGATGTTTTACTAACAGATTAATGGGCTTGCTTTTGCTACTCAATAGAGAGAACTGCAGGCTATATTGCACTATACTATGTACTGTTTAAATGATTTATACCCAACTAAGCATTAATGGACGTGTTATTATTGTTCATGGTTTGATCAACAGGATACTAGTGATTCTCTAGTTCCATGTTAGCTAGATTTCTATTCCTACGTTCTATAATTCTGACAGTACCAGATTTCGTTTGATCAGCGCATTTCTAATCACACTGCCACACAATGCTTTATAAGCTATTTTCACTGTAATTTGTAACTTGGAAAATAAAAAATTTACTCTCTAAAATCGAATTAGTGAAAATCACGTGACAATCACTATTTTGCAGTGAATAGTCACTTATTGCTACACTGTAAAAAATCACCGGGGTAAGTCCAAGCGGTGTAGGTGTTAAAATCAGCGGTGTTAAATTTCAACACCGAAAGCGGTGTAAAAATAACGCCGCCGCCGGTGTAAATATTCTAAACCGGTGTTAAAACAAATTCTCCGGTGTTAAAATAACGCCGTCACCGGTGTAAATATTCTAGACCGGTGTTAAAATAACGCCGCTGCCGGTGTAGATATTCTTTACGGGTGTTAAAATATTTTATTTTGTAAATATTTTTGTTCTCTCGATCACTATACTTGTTAATAGATCATATTTTTTATTAATTTTCATAAAAAACTGACATTTTTTGTGTTATATAATCTTTGAAGTTCATTTGCCAAGCGGACGCAGCTTACCCCGCTTTTACACCGGTTACCCTGCTTTTACACCGATATTACTTCCCTTTTACACCGGTTACCCCGCTTTTACACCGGTTCTACTCCATTTTCACACCGGTTACCCCACTTTAACACCGGTATTTTTAACACCGGTGAACTACTCCTCCTACACCGGTGTAATTTCATTTTTACACCGGGCGGAGTTAAAATGAGTCCATTTTTAACACCGCTCTTTTTACAGTGTAGTGAAAAGTATACCACTATTTGAATTAGTGACTTTTTACTAGCAAATAGTGAATAGTCACTATTTTATCTATTTGAAATTTAAGAGAGTATATATTAATATATATTAATAGATTATTCGTTGAAACATGACGAAAAAAAAGAAACATGACAGTTACAGTTTCTTAAAGTAGTGCGACGCTTCAAACGAAAAAAATTAATTTCAAATATTAATTTTAGAGCTTTACACTATTCAACTATCGATCTTACAGAATTATGTTAAATTTTTCGAGTTTTTATATCCTAAAAATCGCATTATTATACATGCAATTAATTTTTGAATAAAAATTACCTGTGAAATTTGGAACTGTAAGGATATCTAGTTAGTAACTAAATTTTGAATATGATGTTGTCTACGTTAGTAGAAATTACACTTCATTTACATGCTATCGAGTAGTATATTTTACAATGTGCATGGAAAAAATAAAGATATTTACCACATGTCTTCACAGTATTAAACTTTTTGGGTAATTTTTACTAAAAATTTATCTGCGTGTAACTGTAACTTTGCGTGATTTATTTGGACTTTATTCATTTTTAAACTATTTTATTAAACTGAATTAAGCACTAGTTTCGTTTATAGACCAAGAGACTTGCATTCCAATCTACATTTTGTGGAAACGGCTGTTTTTTTTTTTTTTTTTGTGTGTTTTTTATTTTATTTTATTTGTTAAGGTTACTGCAAATTTATTCGGAATTTAAGTACTTCACTGTCGGCAACCCGGTTAAGTACGAGCCATTAGAATTTTATCAGTGACTATACCTGTAATTACAGTATCATTGCTTTGGGATTGAGGCCAATGTCTATTTATTTATTTTACTATGTAGCATTGCAAAGTATTAAAAAAAAAAAAAAGTCAATGGATTATTTTATAGACCATTCAAAAAAGGTTAAAGTTTATTAAAAATAATAAACTATTTTTCCAATTAGATTTTTCATTTGAAAACTATATAACTTTTAGAATTTTTATTTATAAAAAAAATATGTAGCTTTTATGTCAGTTAAATTGTTCAATGAATGAAATGCCATATTTTTAAATTTTGTTACTGAGAATTATTCGTCTTTATTAATTCATCTAAATTTTATAAGTAAAGTAATGAAATGCAAATCTAATTTTTGGGAAGTTGAATGACAAGTAGCGCTAGTTTAACATGACGTTATAATACTAGGCTGATTACTTGGAAACTAAACTTCTAGAAGTCCTCAATCACTTTATACCTCGAGGTTGTTTTGTAATTGGACCCTTCTTTTTTTACCTCTGATGGGTTCAAAAATAGAAAATGAATATTTTATAAAAGAAAAATAGTTTTGAATAACGAATGCCTGAGAATCCAAATAGGTTGTGAATTATTAAACTCAAGTCCAAAATTAGCTGGTTGAATGTTTTTATATTACACAGAAAAAAATAGGTGCTGCAACAGGACGCCCTATCCCTGCAATAGGATTTTGTCTTGTTAATGAAACAGGACACGTCCTATGAGAGCAACAGGACAAAATTTTGTTTCATTAACAAGACAAAAAGCCTGTTGCAGCGACAGGGTGACGTCCCGTTGCAGTCCCTATTATTTTTCCGTGTAGAGACATTATTTTTCTTTACTTTTATGTGTTAACATTTTTTCAGAAGACTTCTCTGAATCCTAAACAAATCCTAGAGAAATTCTTGGGACATTATCTTTCTTTACTTTTGTGTGCTACCATTTTTCCAGAAGACTTCTCTGAATCTTGGAGATATCCTACACGCAAAAAAAAATAGGCGCTGCAACAGGATTTTGTCCTGTTGCTCCCACAGGGCGTGCCCTGCTTCATTAGCAAGACAAAATCCAGTTGCAGCGCCTATTTTTTTTCCGTTTAGGACGAGTATGCATATTTTTGCAAAAATGGATGGCATGCCATCAAAAAATTGGATTTAAAAATTATCGATTCATTTGTAAAGTATACCTGACTTTTACTCCTTGAACTCCCTCTAGTTTATAAACTCACTGATTCTAAAGAAAATGAAGTTCGATGATTCCAAAGCCTAAAAATAATTTTCAAACGTTCTTGTGGTTCATAAATTTTTAGAAGAAAAGTTTTTGGAGTAGAAAATTGATAACTTGTCTAAAATAGTGTTTCATTATTAATTACTTGTTAAGAACTGATAAACTAATTGTCGTGAAAGTATCGGATCACAAATTTTAATTAGAAAAAGTATCATTGGAAACTGGCACAACAGAAGCCATTTAAAATTAGTTTGCGTACTTTTTTTCCACCTTGGTAGTGTACAATCATGGTTCCAAGCTGTGTCAAGAGACTAAAAGTTACAGTAACCAATTTCGCCTCCAGCAAACTTCTTTCGCAATTCCGTAAACTCTGTTCTAGCTTTCAGTTTACTTACATCATTCCCCCTTGACAATACAATGACGTAAAAAGTGTAACAAAAAACATTCGCATTAATCACGAAAAATTTTTCCCAGTACTAGAATAAATTTAAAAATTTCCAATTATAGTAAATGCTACGGCATTAACTAATTAGCTAAATTAGAAATCGTTAAAACCACCCATCAATTTATTAAAATTAAACGCACAATTTCGATCAATAAATAGCGTGTGCGATATTGATGGCATATATTACTATTAATTTCAAAGTCAACAAAATCGTTATCGTTATTATGATTACCAGTGAGTTGATTGGAGAATTGGAAAATGCAATCGATTAGTGTCTTTTGAAATAATTTACAATAAAGTATAATATTGTTTATAGTGTGCAGGTCATCGTGATTGTGAAATACGTGTCTATTATCAGGTTCCTATATTCATGCGATAATGGTAAATTAAACTTGATATCGGGTTATGAAGAGTTTTAATAGAACTTTCAACATAATATAGATAAATATACATGCACACATATATCGCTCCATATAACACAAATGGTTTCGATTGAATCATTTTCGATTGTACAATCCTGGTACTATGCATTTATGAGTATTGTATTCATACAAATAGTTTATTATTTCAAAGTATTGAATTTGGTAAATGGGACAACTCATACATCGATCAGTACATAACATACTTTTCTTCTATTTACGTGTGTATTGAAATATGACGGTGTAGTTTATTAAACTGTAACGTGTATGGTATAACATATGTCGATTTAAAATACGGTCAACAGAAATAAATATAAATATTTGTGCACAAGTTATTAAAAGCGCTGCGTTTGTGTGTCAATAATAGTTTTATGAACTTTTAATTAACTTGTTGATTTTATGATGCTTTTAGCTTGTTCGGATTTACAAATACCAAATATAAATATGAGAGTATTTGTCAATTAATTAAGTAGAATAGAGGAAAATATTTATGCACCTGAAGATCGGAACGTTTTGGGCGGAACGAAAATAAAGAACAAAATGAAAAGTAAAAAATCTACCGAATCTAGATTTCTGATATGTTTCGCATAGGCGCTAGTATGTTTGCCAAAAATTGCAGCCACTCCCAATTACCCCTGGCGCCCTTAAGCAGTAGAATTTCACAAATTTTTTCATTTTCGTTGCGCGAAAAACGTTCCGATTTTCAGGTACACAAATGTTTTGAGAAAAAAGAGTGAAATGACAATCATGATGAAGATGAAAAAAAGTTTTATACTATTAAGTTGACGCTGATAGATCCTGTAAAGAAATACGAACAGCCGAGAAATTTTACACTTCAATGTCTTGAGCTAATCCCCTCGGAACATCTTCCAATGTAGTCCTGCCACCTCGCCGACCCTTAGAAGACACTTGAGCTAGACTTAGTCACTCGTATTACACCATTTTAGCTGTATTAACGTAATGCGAGAGACAATATATAGACTAAGTAAAATGATAAAATTGCACAACTAACGAGTTTTTTTTTTTTGCAATAATCTATGTATTTTTATATTGAGTTACACGGAAAAAAGAGCAGTTGAAAAATTACAGTTCCGTATGGTAGTAAAGCGCTCCGGGTCCGAAACTGTAAAAATTACATTTTTTATCAGTTAATTCGACAGAAATAACAAATATTACCGTTTCAAACTCGATATTGACAATTTAAACTGTAAAATTTGCTGCTTAAAATTGTATTAATTTTATTGCTACAACAAATTTCTAAAATTACAGTTTAAACTTTAATGTTTACAGATTTTTGTCCGAAAAGCTTGTTTTTACAGTAGAAACTGTAATTTTTCAACTGCTTTTTTTTCCGTGTACAAAAAAACTCTTAACTAATTAAATTTATTGACTAATAGCTTGAACAATTTATAATAATAAAGAATTTAATTTTTTCATCTGAGCCAAGGCAACTGTTTGATTTATTAAATAGTTCATTATATCTCTTTACAAAGTTGAAAACTGTAAGCTTGTTTAATACTATTTAATTAAATTTTTGTTGCGACAGAACAAATTCATGTTACAACGTTTGATAGTAGCAATTAGTCTAACAAACAGGAAACTTCACCTATATTTACTCTAGAACTCAAACTGTGCGATACAGTGTATCATCGAAGCGGAAAGGTAATGCTTGGAGCTGCTAATTACTTCCTCCTGTGATGAGAAATCTACATATTTTCGGAAATATATGTTGTATATCCTAAGTGTTATATCTCATAACGAAGTGAAATCTCGTTAATTTACTTAGATCTAGTTAAAAGGCATGCTTGGATTTCTGCTTCAAATGAATTGAATACACACTGTATAGGAATCAGCCTTTTGGTGAAACTTTCTTAAATTTTCTATACAGCTTGTATGCTGCATAGCTAAAAATAATGATATGGTTTGTTTACAGAAATTCTTTCAGCTTTATATGCTAGATATTATAATTTGAATACGCTGGATCTTTTACTTCTTGTTTGAATGAATATAAAGCAAATCTTGATTACTGATATAAATTTTTTTTTTTTACCAAAGTGGCGTAACTCCGAAAATAAAAAATTATTTTTTCTCTACTTTCAAAAAAATTCAATAAATCACTAGATTTATTCTTATATTTGAATATGAGCCATTTACAGGATATGACCAATTTACAAGACAATTAAAAAAAAAGGGGGGAAAATATAATTACTGCATCCGAAATTATTTTAAAATGTCAAAGTAATAAATTACAATTTAAAACTGTTTTTTATGAAAAAAAAAAAAAAAATTTCATTTAACTAAGTACATTTCTCTTTGCCAAAAAATAATTGGATATTGTTGATTGCGAAATATTTATCAAAGCTGTTTTAATTAAATCCTCATTGTTATATTGTAATTACTTATACCTTGCATATTAATTAATCAGTGTGTGTAATTATTACTGTAAGTTGATTAAATATTGAAGAATCATAAAAATATAATTACATTATAGTTCGCTTCGAAAAAGTTTTTAAAGCAAATTAGCTCATTTTTAACAGTTTTGATCAGCATTCAAATTTCAGCTCGTTTAACAAAAAATTAATTCCCATAAAAAATCCACAGAGTCCTTGAACGTTTTTAATCATAGTTATTGTGAGCTTAATTATATTTTTTATATTGGAATTCATGGGATAAAAAATTTAAGTATCATCATAATCTAAAGATATTAATATTTGAATACTTTTATAAAATAAAATATAAAAAAAAAGTTTTTCAATTAAAAGTCAAAAAGATCTAAAACCATACTATGCAAATTTTTTTTAGCATCCAATTATATTTAACAAATATAAATAGAATAGTTCATTATTAAAGTTTTTCATAGAATAATAATTATAGTAATAGCGATGAGATATGAAAATAAAAGCACACAAAGCTCTCAAACGTTAAGTAGTCAGTTACTTCAGAGCTATTAGAATTTTTTTTAATTATCATTATGAATTAAATATTTCATTATATTGAACAAAGGTAATTTATAATATCGCTAATAGCGGAATAGGATCGAGAGGTGAGAATTTATCGAAGTTATTTCAGTCGATGACTTGATTAAAAATTTATATAAATATAAATAACAAATATTTCAAGAAGATATTTTAAATATTTTTGATATCTTAGTCCTTGTATAGTTTTGAAAAGTAAGTAAATAAATTTTTAGTGAAGAGAATGCTTAGAGAATGGCTGGGAAATGCGCGTAAAGTCTTGAGAAAGATTATTGATTGCTCAGGAATTCCTGATGACAGATTCAAAGCTCTTTGTGAGAAAGCATCGAAGTAAAAATAAAATTATGTGTAAAATAAAAACAAAATAGTAATCGAAGAACAATTCCAAGGGATTTGTATGTTAATTTTATAGCAACCCGATAACGATTTTACTTCACAGTTATTAAATTTTTTAATACTATAGAATCTCTTGACAAATGCACAGACATTGGAACGAATACTAAAAAAAAAAAAATGAACGAAAAGTTATCCATATTTCTTATTTTCTGAATACTTTCATACTTTTTGATATTCGACTCTGCATATCCTTGTTTTAACGGTACGTCTAGTAAATGAAAAAAGTTTTTATAGCACCTACATATACCTTTCAAGTTTCAACTTACATGAAAATTGTTTACGATCAATACTTTTTATTGCTTCACTCATTTCTTTTGGTTTTTTTTTTTTTTTAAACATTTTCGTTTATTTTCATTCTTTGCTTCTATTTTTATATTTTCTCATTGATGAAATAGTTTATTTAGGACTTTTGCTATCGATGACTTTTAACTGAAAAATATCGTTAAACTTGGAGAATAAATCCTAGAAGAAAAGAGCACTGAGTTTTGTAACTTGGTAAGTAACAATGCTAGGTCAGCAGCTACTCTCGAGACTTTTCAGAAAACAAATTTCTGGTTAAAAATTGCCAGCAGACATACAAATTTAAACTTTTAATGCTATTTAACAATATTTATAGGATTATTATTATGACAATTTTCTCTTATTTTGCATACTTCGAGTGCGAATTCAAAAATGCGGTCGTTACTTGAAAAAATTTTGGTTAATACAATTATTTAAACTTGTCTACAGTTCAAATTATTTGATGAATCGGTATGAAAAGTCCACTATTGTTAAAAAAAATCATTGTAATTAAAATGAATGCTGTTTTAAGTTGATATATTTGGAAAAGTCGAAGTAATTTTTAAGTTTTAGTATTTGTAGGTGCTCTGTACATATAATTGGTTATAAATTTGTGTCTACCCGGGTCAAAATATCTAGCTTCAATCTAGCCTAATCGAAGCCAAGTAAGCCTCAATCCAGCCTTACTGAGTAAAAAAAGCATTTTGAACCTCAAATGGTGTTCAAAAAGCCTCAATGAGCCTCAAATAATGCTCACAGCATGAATGAGCCTCAAATGGTGATCAAAGAGCCTCAAATAATACTAATCGAATTCAATTTACATAGTCGAGGCTCAGTTTATTGAGGCTCATCGAGGCTTATTGAGGATCTTTGAGCATTATTTGAGGCTCAAAATGTTTTTTTTACTCAATGAGGCTGGATCAAGGCTTAATTGGGTTCAATGAGGCTCGATAATTTCACCTGGATACATACACAACAAAAGAAGATCCAATAATTTGGCCTAATAATTTTTTCATTAAATTTAAATGATCTATGTCTAATGTATTAATTACTCGTCAAGTATTATGAATAAATTAATAGGCGCTTTGAAAGTTTTGTTGATTTAGTTGTTATCAGAAACTGTCAATAAATTACTGACGGAGGGTTTTCCGGTGTTTAATTAAATAGAACTATACTGAAAAAAAATTTCATTAAATTGTTTCACAAGTTTTAATTAATATTTTAAATTACAAAATGAATGTTTGAGGCGCGTATTTTTGACACAAATACTTCTAAGTATAGCAATATAATATGAGAAGTAAAAAATAACTTAAGCAGGCGGATATTAAAAGAAATGAGAATAATTGAATTTAAAAAGAGGAGAGGAGAATGGGGTCGTTGTTGTAGCCATTCAATTTTCTCAACCGCAATCTTGAAGATTCGTCGACACCTAAGAGCTTTGAGGATAAGTCGTCTGTGTAGTTTTGAGATGCTCGAAATTTATCAATTTACAGAATTGGACACGTGACAAAATCGTATTGTCTAACGAACTGTGTAGTAAAGTGTTAGAGAAATAGTGTATATCTTTTATATATACACTAAAGTGGGTACTTTTCTCAACTAAACGTCTCGACTGACTAACGAAGGGACTTCTACGTCAACGGAAATTGTTACCGGAGCTTCTTCTTCAGCAAGTTTTTTTTTTCATCCATTTTCACGTTTTTCGTCTTCTTGTCTGCCAAACCAATGTCATTTTACGTTCGTCGCGTCTGTTCAATTTTATTATTATACTTTTTTTTCTCATGGATAAAATTTTCCTCAGAGCCGGCGTCAAATCGACTGTGATTCAATACGCCAATTTTAAATCGCCAACTCAACGTTTTTTTTAAATTACTTAAATTAAACTTAAGGTTTTTCACTTGTAATATAACAATTTTTCTGTAACTTACATAAAATTTACCTACTGAAATAACCGTCACGAATGTTGTAAAATATAAATTCACATATTCTTAAACTAACATAAATTTTAAGCCGTTGAATTTTATTTGACGTTGAGAGTCAACTTTATGTCCTCTCTAACTTCCTTAGAAAAATCATCGTCAGAATATTATCGCAATATTTATAATATAAATTCAAAAATTATTTTACCCTTTATTTATTTATTTTAAATATTTTATATTATTTGCTTTATACAGTCGCGCAAATTTATGATGAAATAAGTAAATAGCAAAGTAAAAGCATAAAAATAAAATATATACTTAAAGTTTTACGTAAACCATTTTAAACATAAACATTGACACAATGAATTATCAAATATATAACGCGGGCTTTACTACTTGCTTTACTGATGTTTTACTCCGTAAAAACTTTATATAAGTAGTGATATAAAAACAAACAATTAATTTTAGATAAATTTAAATTCACAAATGCATTAAAAGTTTAATTTTACAAGAGAAACAAACTGTTGAGAAAAAAAAAAGTATAAATTGGTTATCGAAAAGCAACGAACGATTCTTATCCTCTCGACTTTTCTCGGTCGCAAGCAAGAGCAACTTGAAAACCGCGAATGAGGGTGAGTTGAGGTCAGGGGGAGGGAAAGAGGAGATAAAGTTGGTCCGATCGTTGACGCGAATGCGTTCGTCGGCTCCCTTGAGGCTCAGCCACTTTTCCAACTGCTTTCCTGCCACAAACTCAACTTTTTTTTTCTTTTTTTTATTTTCTCCTATCACTCTGTTTACTGAAAGAAAAACTTTATGTGGCTGAGCTCTGGTCTAAGAGCTATCGAGTTTAAATCTCTCGAGTACATCGAATTTTTTGTATACAGTTTTGTGTAAACTGGATCTTCATACGACTGCTAGACCGAAATTCACCCAACCGTCTATCAAAGAACAAAAAGTAACGAGTACACAAAAGTTAAGTAAGAGACTGAAATTCCCCATGATTTGATTTCATTAGTACTCTTAAATGCTGTATAAAGGTTAATTAATTAGTACCGTCGAGTCATGAAACCAAATATAATGTACAGTTTATTCCCTTTACGGTAATTTTGTGTGAGGTATGCAGTATTACAGTAATTAACAGCCCACACAAGTAAGGGTCTTGCATTCAATAATAATTTTACTACGTAATAGGGAGCGCAATTTATAATCCACATTGAAATTTTCGACATCGTAAGCGCTTTATCATTCACTTGGGCAAAAGTCTCATCAAAGAGGATTGAGTTGAAGAATTATTATCATCTCTAGAGAATTACACAAACTATACCACTGTGAAGGCTCTTGATCCCATCAGAGATCTATCTGCTGGGTTTTATGATCTTTATAGAACACCAAGAGTGTGAGAGTGATAAAGGAGAAATGTAAGTCAGTTTACTCAAGAGGCTGTTGAAAACCTCATGGGATTACTGCAGATACTTATAGATTTTATTGAAAAATTAAGCTCATTTGTAACATCAATGAGTTTTTAAGGTATTAAAAAATTCTAATTTGTTACTGATAATTATTTTTCGAGTTGAATAACAAAAGGTGTTTATTCTGTTATGAATACCTTTTATCATGCAGCAACTTTATTTGAGTTCAAAAGTTAAGTAGTGTATTACAAAAATTTAACTACGACAGTAACATACAGTTGACATTAGTAGTACACTTGTCATTCGTACAAATCTTCTGGTGTCTCTCGCAGGTACATCAACTCACTCTTGTTGAAAACGGAACAGAAGCATTCAACAATAGTACCAACATATATACAGTACAATACAATAAAACAACATTATTCGTTGAAATCTGCTACAGCGCGTTGAATAATTCACTGACAGTGAGCGAAAAGTTGTGTGCGACATAAGTATGACAAGTTAAATTTTCTTATTTATTCATCTTGCTTTTATCAGAAGCCCTTGATATCCGTTTAGATAATGACAGTTTCAGTGCTCGGCTAAAAAAAATTCTGTTTCAATTAAATACTAAACAAACAACCATATCCGTTTTTATTTAATCCTACAATTCAAAAATAGACAAAAAAAATGTTTTTATGCAAGTGAACTTAAATCAAATTATCCGCTCAAACAAAACAAACTGCATGAAAAATTATCAACAAGATTATCTTATTGATCCTGGTTAGACTTAAGTAAATTAAATTTGTAAGTACAATCCTGTTGAGGAACCTTGTTAAGTAAAGTTAGGTTATCTTTGTATACATCTTCCGTCAAATGGTCGCCATTACTTAGAGCTAAAACTGTTTTCTCAAAAGATCAACTTTTCATTATGACACTCAAGCATCCCATGAAGCCTCTGTGCATTTTTCATTTCATCAGCATTAAAAATATAAAAAAACAACAAAGGCTTTTTTAGCTTTATCTTTAATTCATTGAATATTTCACGTATAAAAAGAATTATTTACTTGAAAATGACTGAATGTTTTTGGGAATTCAAGCGAATTGAAAATTCACAATGAATTTATCTAGTGACAATGTTGAAAGATAATCAAATAAATGCACATACACACATATATAGATATATATACATGCACAAATAACCAACAACATGAAATTCGTGCAATAGTGATCTGAAAGTCCGTAAGTTCCTGGGGTTATATTGAAAGAGAATACTTAAACGTAGCTTTTGAAATGTATATACTTGCTCAAGGCTATTGATCCTTGATGTTTGTAGATTCAGGTTTGCTGACTGGCTCTCCAGTAGCTATATAGAACCAGCATATTTGCTAGGATGCAATAAAATAAATATCCAGACATGGGACCAAGATATTACCCAAGATGTTATCTCTCTATTTCCATACTGTTCCATTCAGCGTAGCTTCTGACTTGTCTGGGCTGTTTGCTCATGCAGTTGTTTGAATCTGCTCATCATCATTTTGTGTGAATACAAGTGGATGTAAATTGAATTGAATCCTATCCTATGACCTATATGATCTAGGAAGGAACCACTGGCATCACTGTCACTTTCTCTGTACATTCTGTACTCCGTACCTTATTTTAGCATCACCACCACCACCGTCTCTCCTGCTATCAGCATCACTGCCGTATAAATTGGATTTTCGAGATATTACGACAGTGCCGTATGCTACCATACATCAAGTCTCGCTTCAATTGCACAATTTACTGTAGTACACAAAAACTCAGCTGTTCTTTACATCAGTAGACCAAATCCCTCCCTTTTATACAATTTATTGTCTCCAAAAAACCCTCCTCCATAGATATCACTAGAGATTTACAGCAATATCAACCCGCACTAGTATCTCGTATATTAAATCGATAACCACGCCTACACAGTTTTTAAAACATTATTTTAAATTATATGTGTATATAAATTATTTTTATTTTCTCTCAAAAACAAAAGGATTTTTTAAATTAAGGATATTTATATTTATATATATTATTTCACATCAATCAGTATCTAATCAATTTCCTTCTAGCATTTATTCACAGACTTGAGTGTAATATCATTCGATTGATTTAAGAATAAAATAAAAATAAAATAAAGTTTTCTTAAGGTTGCCTGGTCGCTTGATTTTACTCAATCGCTCAGCTACTACACGGTGATGTTGGTGTGTGAGGGTAAATATTTTTCCTTCAGTCGATGGTATCGATTCTTCAGCGATAGACGTACAGTAAATGTAGTAGAGTAGTTGTTAGAGAAGGAATGGAAACCCGTTGGGAAGTGAACTCATGACTGGACGTGCACACGTCCAAAGTTTCTTCCTACACGTTTTCCTACATTTTCGATGATAACGTTGCGGTCGAATTTCGGTTACGTGCACCAGTTTCAAAAGCAACCATTCGAATGCACACATACATTCATGAACAAGTTTTCGCGTATATATGTATATATACGAGTTTGCTTATCTCTACATGATTATAATCCGTAATTGCACTTGTATCCTTGTTATCAGTTTGAATTTTAGTTGGTTAAGTTATATTTAAGATTTGGCCATATCGAAAAGTTTAATCCTGTCATTACATATTTTACTTAAAAACCAAACACTTTACTAATACCACTAGGATTTTATGTATATAAATTTTAATAAATTGAAGAAAATCTAATTTAATTTATTAAAACGGCTTTATGTCAATAAAGGAATTTAAAATTTATAAATTTGGAGAGTGAATTTTTAGCTGTAGAAGCATAAAAAAATCACGTAATGTAATGTGACGTGGCTCTGTGGCTTTAGTAAAGCTGGAAAGTATTTGGTTAATACAACGTAGGTAATATTTTTCAGGTAATCCACAAAATAAACCAGCTAAAGTGATTACTCTTTAGCTTGAAAAAGTAAAAAGCAAGAGACAAAAAAAAAAAAAAAGAGTAAAAACAGTGAATAATCCTCGAAAATGTGAAATAGTGTTTTTTTAGTTTTTTGAGTTTTAACAAAAAAATATAAAGAAAAGAATAAACAACATCAACTACAAAATAATCTGTAATACTCTCGATGATGTCGAGCTGTTAGAAATCTTGTCACTTTTATTCCTCGAGAGCTTGATCTACCTTTCCCGAGTATTACTACAACTACTACTCTCAATTCCAACGTCTCGAGGATTTTACCTTTTTATATTTACTCTCATTCTGCCTTTGCCAAACTATGAAAGCTTCACGATTCCAAGTGAATACCATGATTTCCATTCGCATTCAGCTAAAGTGCACGCAAATGGAACAATCCAGCCTGAAATTTAAACGAAAGCCAAGTGTTCCGATGAATTGAAACTTTTCTCAAGGCGTAATTCATTCAAGCTTATATTAAACGTACTTCTACTTCTTTTTTATTTTTGTTTATGAAACAACAACAATAAAATATTTAAAAAATTCTAAAAGGCATAAGCTATCAACTAAAAACTCAATAACTGCCAATTTTAATTAAAAAAATACTAAAAATATATAAAAAATCATTTTTCACGATAAATCTCAATCCCACGAGAACAGCTTTTATAAATCTCAAGAGCATTAGACATTGACTGATGATTTTAAATCAGATTAGCATTTTTTTTTTATTCTTAATCCCATAAATTACGGAACCAAAAAAGAACTCAACCTAAGGTTATCTCGTAAAGATCTTAATCCACCTAATTTTTGAAACGTAAAAAATATAAAATTATTTTTTATACAAAAATTTGATCAATCGAGATCGTAAGTTAAGTAAAATAGACGTCAGGGATTGGTTGGTGATGTGTCAGAAGGATACAACTGCAAGCCTCAATGACTGTGATTCAACGAGCATGAAGCAACCGCCGAGTGAGCACGTCTTCGAGGTTGCCATGGCACTGTTTGGTATGGTTTGGCTGTTGCGTGTTCGTTCGGAGATGCGTCGTTGCTCAAAGTGCCGACGCGAAGAACTGTTGACTGATCAACAACAACAACAACAACAGCAGCAGCAGCAACAACATTTCCATCAACAGACGCACCAACGTCACCACCATCATCAGCATCATCAGCAACAGCAGCAACATAATCCGCATCAATCACTGTCTCAAACGACTAGTTTGATTCAAACGCCAGATGACGGCATCACAATGTCTTCTGTAAATACATTGTTTACTTTGGACACTCCTGGAGCAACTGGACCAGCTGGAAGTTACTGCGAAGTTCACGGATACGTTGCACCCAAAGAAGGTATAATCAATCTATTTACTTATTACATATTCTGTAGTCAACTCAACTCAACTCCTCCGCCATTTCCTTCGCTTCCTTCACTCACTTATTATCTTGCTGAAGATTATCAATTATAACTTTACTCATTGAACAAAATGTGTCACACTAACACAATAACTTGCGCAAATTTCCAAAGCCGATAAGCAGGTCTTACACCACTATTCCATCGACGTAATATCCATGTATACATATATATCCTCACTTGCTTGTTATACTTACTATGGGAAGCATCTGCGTGCTTATAGTTTACTCCAATAATATACGCGCTTGCAGATGGTGCGGTTTAACGAGCCATCGTTGTGACGACGTAAGCCCGTTAAATTTTAAACGCGCAAAACTTAGCGTAACTTTTTGGTCAATGTCAATTACTGAATACATCATATGCTACTTAATTAACTAATCGTTACATCATACTTCAATTCAAAATTACAAACGCAGTAAAAATTATTTGTTACAATTAACAAGTCATAGTTGAATTTCTTGCAGAATAGAACTTTAACAAAATAATTAATTTTAATTTTGGGCAACCAAAAATGATGAAAAATCCAATTTCGCTGGTACTACAAATGTTGTATTACGTGTTAGGTTCTTCCATTTGCAAGATACTTTTACGTGTTACCATTACATTTCTCATTGTAGAGGAGCGTTAACATACGTACTGCTACTATACACAAAGACCAACCTATTCAGCTGACTACGCAGTCTTTCGAGATATATCACGCAAAACTCCAACCCCAAAAGGAGCTTTTATAGCTCTGTTCCACGCGTGACTTGAACATTCTCACGTACACTTATATTATAACTATATATAAACATGAATACTTACATATATAAATACACCTATTTATATATATATATATATATATATATATATATATATATATATATATATATATATATATATGTATGTGTATATTATATAGTGTCTAGCATTTCTATCTTCAATATAACGTAGCATACAACTGTGACGAGTGAAATGAACTTGAGCCAACTTTACTATTGTTACCCAACAAAACTCTCATGACATGAGTCTGCTGGTACAGCTTCATCTCTCACTCTCTTCCTCTTTTGCTTTACAATAATAACAGTATAACTGTAACAGCAGTAGCTAACACCACGTACTCCAGTTCGGCTCTTGTATCTTGTATACATAGTTTTGTTCATTGTTCCCTGAATCAACACACTCTCTCAAACTTTTATTAAAGCTTTGTTCCCAGAAACATTATCGAGTACACGCAACATCAATTAAGTAAATTAATAACAAAATTTCGAATCAAATCAACTCTCCATTTCTTTATTTTCCTTCTTTACTATTCTCCCGTACATACAACAGATCTCATCATTTTTTGAATACACATTTAGTCTGACGGAAGTAAACATGCTCTCTCGAGACAACTTCAATATTTAATATATATATGAAAAATATAAAAAAAAAAGTAAATAAAAATAATGGAACATCTATACAGTTACTTTTTAGTTTAGTATTCTTGTGGACTGCATGACCAGAACACAGAATGGTCATCATGACATTACCCGAGACTCAGTTGTAAAACAGTCCTTCTTTACGGCCGGAAGCCCAAGGCGTACTCACAATATCGCACTTTAAAGCTGAAAGCATGTTCGTGTTGGCTTGTTTCATTCCAACCACCGCAGCTCAGCTTGTCTATTAAACATATATATATATATATATATATATATATATATATATATATATATATATATATATATATATATATATATACATCTACCACTACTAGCATTACTACGCCGTTTTTTTTTGTTGTGTATAATATTGCTTACAAGTTTATTATATGCCAACCACCATCACACAGCTCTGACCTCTTTCAAAACAACCAAATCCACCTATATATTCCATACAATATACCATATGGCTTTCAACCCCGTTTTTTGTCATTTGCTACAATTTTCCTCCATTTTTCACCATTTCTTATTGTCTTATTTCTTGTTGTTAAGAGCATTGGTTTTTAGTTTAGCTAGGTAATTTTTAAAAAAACTTAATTCACATTCTTTGTACGCTATGCTATTAAAATAATTAGACATTTTTTATCTAAAAAACATTCATGATTTCATAAACTTATAGGTAATTTTCTAAACCCATAAGGACTAACAAAAATTAAAAGTCTTTTTTAAAAAAAACAAATTGCAAGATTGTAAATAAAAAATTGGTTAGTCAACAAAAAAACAATAATGTACAAGTTAAATTACTTTTATGTGGGCAACCTTCTAAAAACAGTTACGAGTGTTGTGATAAATAACCCAGGAAATTAGAAAGCTTTACTATCTTCTGCAATCACTTTTTACCTTTATTTTTTTTCGTCCTAGTTTTTTATTTTTCTATACTTTCATTGTTTACTTATACATTGAAAACAACATCGCGTTATTCGGCGAGTTTAATTTTGGTGTTACCCCATAACATCGTGTTATTACATTTTTTTATTCTCAAACATTTTCTCAGCGAAATGAGCATAGCTATTTTTATTTTTCTGCCTTACCCTCTTTTTCGTTGGTAGCTTAGTAAACGTTATAAATTTTAACGGTAAACTACCGGTTGAGAGTGTTGTAGTTAATGTATAAAAAAATGAAAAACTAAAATAGTTTATTCATGATTAGGTAGAATGGGACGATTCTCCAGTGAGTATAATTACCAACGCTTAACTTCTTTACATATGATAAAGTCAAGTGTGTACAGTTAAAATTTTAATGTCTATTAGTACATAAATAAAAAAAGCTTAATAATTTTATCTCGAAAATTTATATCCAGTTCATTTGTTCACTCATTTAATTAACGAAGTTTAACTATCGGATCAATTATATAGAAGAGAACTAATGAAATTTAAAAATTTACTTAAGCATGAAATAGTGATTTAAATGTAGGATTTACACTGCGAAAAATCGGGACTGACTCCGGAACAATAGGGATTTTTTATGAGCGGAGTGATTTCTGAATGACGCGGATTTTACTTCAATCCACATTCTCGCCGGTCCAGAAAGTGAATACTTAAATAAATTTATATTTAATAGAAATAGCTGTTAATCTTGGTACGATATGAAATATTTCATGGTATGGTTGATGTGTCATATGACAGTTCGTGTTTCAGTGGAATTATATTTGTTCAAATTTTACTATCAATTGCTTATAATTTTTAAAAATCATTTCGCGTGAATATATGGAAAGGGAGCTCATAATTATTTCCGTACTCAATTTAAATGTCAAAATATCAAAGATCTAAGCTTGCTATGTATTAGTAATTTTTTTTTATACTTAATATTTTACGAAACTCCCCTTCGGAGTGAATTTTACTCCGAAGGAGTGAATAAATAAAAAGCCACTCCGGATTCACTCCGCGTTCACTTTAAAAATTTTTTACAGTGTAAATTTTGCATTAAACAAATAAAGTATTAATTTAGTAGAGCACATAGTGGTTTTATTTTGTTTTCTGTGATATTAAGGAGTAAAAGTCACTATAAGTCTTGCCATTTTACATGGACATACACTAAATGCTGGTAGGAACGTTCCAATCCATTTGAGTCATGCTCACTGACCACCTGAGTGGCTATTCATCGTCCTGAGGGTGTACATCGTCTGTATAGATCTATACATATGGGTATACTCGTGAATTTCTCGTTCTCTGCAGCAGAACATGTATCGATAGCCTCGTACTCCAGCTTCAATAGTTAATTTCAACAAAAACGATTTTATACACAACTTCCAGTATATCTATACCCTCTATTGAGGTATTTTCACCGTCTATGTCTATGATTGATGCAGGAAACTATTTCCATGGTTGAAAAAAAATTTCTCGGTTTAAAAACCATTCTCGTATGAGCCTGTTTTGTTTTATATTTTTTTCATAGCAATCAAAAAGTTGATTGATTAAAACTTTTATGATGCGATTTATATAGATTAAAGAGTTAAATAATAATAATTACAACACTTGATTTGAAAATTGTGCATGTGTAGTAAGATAATGCGGTTTAATATATAAGTTTGTCGTTGATGTCAAAAAGCTTTGATGAGATGAAAAAAATTACAAAGAAAGTGATAAATGGTTTACTTCTCGTGAAACTATTAGTTCGGGGTTTTTAAATAATTTATCTTAGTCTCCTGTGTGTCAAGATATGAATTTGTTTATCATTTTTTTTCTACTGGTTACTCTGAAATTTTTTTCTAAGAGAAATAAATCAAAAATAGTCCCGTGTCTCTTCAGAAATTATTAAATTTTTGGTACCTATCTTTAAAAATTCTCGTTATAAAACTAATTACTTTTTTTTGCTTTTGGTATTAATATTGTTTGCATTTTGTACTCTCTTAAACTGAATTTGTGAAATTTAGTGAATATTCACTAATTTAGAGTAATAGTCGTACCACTTACCTCTAAAAGTGCTACGACTATAACTCTGAATTAGTGGATATTCACTATTTGCTAGTGTATTTTGCTAATTCTGGTTCAGAGAGTACGGAAGCATAAAAAATTTTGATTAATTAATTTAATTGGCATTATTTTCTATAACGCAAGTATTTGTATGGAATTTTTAGCCCGAGCAAAAATAAATATCAATATTTACATGAGTATCAGCCCACAAGTTTAAATCAACTCAACCATGTATTGTATGAAAAGTTTCAGCAAAAAAACATTATCAAAAAATTAAAACAAAACCAATCCTCAAATTGTACGGAGTGAAAAATTTTTAAAACCATTTTCTGTGCAACTTTTTGTAAAGTCAGATGAAATCTGTACGCTTTCATTCATTTTATTATTTTAACATACACAGAAAACTCGTTATCACTGAATGTTTTGTACATATATACGAACACACTCATGCCAATTCTATTTGCAAGCTACATATATTTATACATATACATTTATACGGTACAGCTTAGTGTCATGCCATTTTTCTCGTAAAAATAAATTAAATTGTACAACTAATGATGTACGTTAGTATAAAAAAAAATAAATGTAAAAAAAAAAAACCTTATTTTTCTCATCCTCCTCGGCGAAAAATGTTTTTTTTCCACCGAGTAAAAGTAAACTTTTTTTCCCCAATAAAAAAAATCTAGTTATATTTTTATCCTTTATGAAAAAATTCCACCTCCAATTATGTAAATTTTACGGTTTAAGTATACGTTCTTTATTCACGTGCATCTTTTCCGTTTATTCCTTTTTCCATAAGAAAATGAAAATAAAAAAACACTAGCCATATATTTATGTTGTTAATTATTATTTGAATTTCTAGTTCACAATAATATTGGCGATTAAAATGCGCTACTCAAATATTTAATTAAATCAATAACGAGTGATTACACTATTTGTAAATACCAATAGTACACGAATAACAATGTTTATCTAATCATTTCGATATTTATCGAACGATGTTTGAACATGTTCAAATTCTCAATAATTTTGAATAACGAAAATAAAAAATATGGAAAATAAACATAATAGTAATAATGGTAAAAATAAAACTTTAAAAGGATCATTCATAAAATATCATATCTATAAGACTATGATTAAACTGGTGAAGTAACAAAGCTGTTGAACAGATACGAGCAAGTAGAGCTTCATATGCGGGATCTTCTCATGAAATTAATAGAATATTCTCTGGCAGAAATGTATAATCGTATACCGGGGATTTTAGACAGCATTCAAGTACGGTAACATGGAGAAATCGACATTTACTTTGATCAGAGAGATTTTATTTATATATATATATATATATATAGTTTTTAAACTGGTCGAAAATACTGATTAACCTTACGCCAGTGAAAGCTTTCTTAATAATTATTTCAGCAACGGATTTCCTTAAGCAGCTTTAAGTAATACTCTTGTACAATTTTTAATCGATTTAAAATAACTGAATTAATCGCTTTTAGTATTAAATTCACTAACTACTTTTAATAATTCTACTGTGCGAACATATATTATTAACCAATTTCAAAGCTTATGTTATTTTATCTTTTTAAATATTAAATAATATTATTTCCTCATCGATCTATTATGCTCCTGTAAATTTAACTCAGTTCGAAAAAATATACAACTATTGATTATTCATGAAATTTAATATATAACACATTTTCTGTGTATAAAGTAAAATTTTGAATACCGCTCGAATAATTATACTCATATTTCTCATTATTTTTTTATAAAACTTAATGGTATTTAATTATGATATTATTATTATTAATTATTATTGTTATTGTTGATGTTATTTAAAATAGTTTTCGAGTTAAAATGTTTTCATAAATTATGATGAAATACAGTAAGTAGAATAAAATATGAAAAGATTTTATGAATTTAAAAATGAAATAATTCAGCATTAATGTACTTTTTAGTAGTATTATAAAAGTCTTAAAGTTATTCAAGATGACTTTTTAATTCATTGGATTTATATTACACGATAAGAATATTAACCTTTATAAAGCCGCGTCTCGCACAATCCACTGGCTCGACTACTACTGCTACCGCTACTACTTAGTTTGCTTGAGTAATTCTGGGAATACTTTGCAAGTGGTCTCACGTGACCAAAAAAAATTCAACGAGATATTCATTGCAGAAAATGTTTAAAACTGTAGATCCCAAACCTATATCTATGTATATTTTTTTTCTTTTCCTGTTCTTCGTAACGTCAGAATATGTTCGTTATAAAGTTTTATAGAGCTGAAAAAATTGATATTTTTAGTATGATAAGAGTCTACGTGGCTATCAGAGATTATATATTATAATGAAAATAAACTTTAATGGAAAATCGAGATAACTTTTAGTTCTTTTTTTAAAAAGGGTAAACGTTGAAATAAAATGAAAATAAAAACGTCGTTTTAAAAAAACATTTTTCACAACTTTTTAACACCTGGTATCTCTTATTGATTTTCCAGCTATTACAATTTTTTTTATTACACTTCAGACATAATTTTATTACTTGCATAAAGATAAAAAAAAATTATCGCAGTAGATAAATCAATTTTTTCCAAAATCTTTTTTCTTTCATAAAAAGTTTATGTTACCATGCTCGTAAAATACAATAAATCAAAAAAATATGAAATATAGACATTCCATTCTTCTATTTAACGAAAAACTATTTCAACAACAAAGAAAACGAGGACCGAAATTAAAAAATATAAATAACATATTTAACATATGAACATAATGAATTCATGTGTGTATTTTCCATAAATCGTGTCATAGCAATGTATCATACAATTTGGAAAATATGCTGATCCGAGTTGACATTTGCGAAGAGGGCAAATGTAGCGGCAACTGAAAAGGTATACCACCATTTAAAATCAAAATGATTTATTTTACATTTTACTGAAAAATAAAATCAACGCATGATTTAACAGTTCACACGATAAAAAAATTATTTATTATCTAATAGCATTATTTATAAACAATTACAATAAATTTACTCACATTCATAATAACAATATGTTAATATATTTAGCCTGCGACTCTAGATAAGCGCGTCAATAGTCCGTTAAATTTTTATATCTCCTCATAAAATATTATTTAAAACATTTTATGCAAGCCATGCCATTAGTCATATTAAAAATATTTTACATTACAGCAATAATAATAATAATAATAATAATAATAATAATAATAATAATAATAATAATAATAATAATAAAATTTAAACAGTAAAACCAAAATACATCGATAGAATTAGATGTATAACATTTAACACGTGAACTATTTTCCATATAAATAAACACATAAATAGTAATTTGCATTTACAAATACTTATGCATAGAAAGTTTGTTATGTGGACCGACATAAATCGATGACTACTTGTAACTTGTAGGGAACTGTTCGAAACTGTCGTTCATTACTATAATCCAAGTATATAGCACATTTCCACAACTTGCTGCAGGAATATAACTTACAGCAGGAAACTGAATACATCCTGATTATGCGCATGTAAGCTATCGTTGCTTATACATGGACACAATCTACCCTCGACTATATCCACATAAATAAATATATATTGTCGTAAAACACAAAAACTTTAAACATTATTCTTATTATAGAGGAAAAGTGGGCAATAGAAAAAAAATATCAGCAAAATTTGACTTACATGAACCCAAGATATAAGATACCGTTATAAAATAACCATGTATATAGAAAATTTTTGTAAGTTTGAAATATATTTATGCGGATCTTCAGAGCGAGGGCGCCGGAGAGTGTATTCGCTGTATTCGCAAAATGCTTTTTCAGCGAGCGAAAGAGTAAAGAGGTAGAAATTACGATCTTCCGCGGACTCTGGTAACCTGCAGCAGACACATCATGGATGATATATATTTTTCTCAGCTGCTGTAGTACGTACACACGAGACTTGCCGTCTTTCTCCTCATATGAGCCCAGAGTCTGGTCGTCTGGTTTCGAGCCGACTCTTCTCTTGTGGAAGTTAGTTTAAACTATTGAAAGTAATGTTTCTTTCTTATCTTGACACTCACCTACCCATAAACGTACTGACCCACAGTACTAACTTATATTGTCTACTCATCCGTTAAAGTGATTTATTTATTGTTATTTTTTTTTTTTTTTTAATGTTTTAGATATCCAGGAGTTTTATGAACTAACGCTGCTTGACGAGTCTAAGACAGTGCAGCAGAAAACTGTAGAAACAATTCGCATTGCTGATAAATGGGAAGCCAGTGACGGTCCAATAACACCAACATTTGCATCAAATGACGTAAGTTTAAAATAACCAATTATTTTATTTATCAGTTTATTTTCGGCTTTGTAACTTTTTATCTGAATATTTTTTAATTAAACGAAAAAATCGCATTTATTGAATCGAATTTCATGAACTAAATTCATTCGTTTGAAATCAAATTACTCATGCTATCTCTCCCTATATGTGTGTATATATTAACAGACTAATGATATATCATCGGAACAAATAGTAATTATAAGCTAAAGTCAGACAGCTAAATACCATGATAATATTATCACAGAGTAACGGCAGTAATGGCTTTAGAGTAATTTTATCCAATCCACAGTGAAATCCACAATTTTAATTGCTAATTGGGTTTTATCAAATGCTATATTCATACATACATACATGCATACATATATACATATTTATATGTGTATATTAATGTAATATTATAATACCGCAGCACATGTAAATCATTTAGGGTTACAGTATAAATATATGACAAGACTGTCTGTCATGGCATCTAACAGGGCCAAAAGTAACAAATTTAACATAAAACAAATGAGTAAAGTTATGTTATCTTATTATTGTTATTGTATTGTTATTATATTGTCTTATCTATAAAGTGAGGTTTGTGTTGTTTGTATACGTTTGTTTTGTCATATAAAGTGGATACAAAGTAGATATGATTATCATGAGAAAAGAGAGACTGAAAACACAACAATGGAAATAAGCATAATTGTAAAGCAGAAGGCGCTTTGGTAATGACGTAAAAGACCCTGTCTCAAGTATATAAATATGGTGATGGAGGTAGAGACGATGGTGGTTGGTTGGTTGTACCAAGTTAAGGATCCTTGTATAATATGAACTCTCAGTGGTCAGAAAGATAACGCGAAACGGCTGTTATGGAATGGCCGTACACGACGCATATGTGTTTTCTTGAACACGTTATAGCGATAGTTACATCTCCAGTCTCGGTCCCAGTTCTAGTTACAGTTCCCGTTCCCGTCCTAAATGTAGTTGGTAGTTACAGTAAAACGATGGTAACTGGTGGGCAAATACCCAAGCAGTAGCTGTAGTAGAAGCAGTTGGTCGACTGTCGCGCTTGAGAGTAATGCGGGCAGGATGCGGTTACACCAACATTCCAGGAAGTCTTTGATTAAACAGACGCGCGTTAGTGCTTTAGTTAGGTAGTAAGAGAGTACGCGGTCAAAACCAAAACCAGCGTGACATGAGTCGAGTGACCTGGCTGTATATTCTGTATATATTCTATGCACATATAATGTATGGCATGCTGGTGCTGCTACGGCGATCCTTCACTCGCTTAGTTGCTCATTCACTCGCTTGCTCGCTTCCTCGTACACTTGCTCTTTGACTGACACTGATGTTTAATGTCCAGTCATTCACTTGGAAAATTTACAGTTAACCACTAAATTCAGCTTCTAGTCACTGGATCTTTGTAAATTGATGCCATGTCAAAGCTTCCCGAGAAGTTTAACAAACATAAGAGCTATTTAGTATCATACGCTAAATTCCTACATAATTGTTTGATGCAATTATCCTCTGTGAAAATATTCTCTCATAGGTTCAACTTAGTGTAATTTTTTTACGTTTTGCACTATTTTCGTAAATTACAACCATGAAAGTTATAAATAAACAAAATTTTTTCAAATGAAAATAGTGAAAGCAATCCTTTGAAACCGAATTTCAATTTCATGTCGATAAAAAAAATTACTAAACAAAAAAAGCAATTACACTTTTCATCTGCATTTTACATAGGAAAAATCTATGTGCAGACTTTAAATTCAAATCCGGTTATTGAAGATACTTTGATCGAGAGCAAACTGATGTTTACCAATCAAATATTTGCTGCTTCTGCTTTTGAATCTTCTTTTCTCCGACTATACAAAGCTTCAATATTTTTCTTATATTTTATATGAAAACAAAAAAATTAAATCTATGATCTTCTGTGTTCACTATGTTTTTATACAAATAGTTTTAGTTGAAAAGATATCTTAAGCATAATGTAATATGAATTTTCCCAAAAAAAATATACATATATATATATAAAGTAACATAAAATATGTAATAAATGTATCGTACATTATGGTTTCTTCGTAGTACAGTAGCATTATTCATGAATTATTTCAATATGTAAAAAGCACACGCTATTATTTTCCGAGGGTTTCTCAAGCCTGTAATGAATCAACGTTACCCAAAATATATATATGTATGTCTCGACTATCAACGCAGTAACATTTGTTACAAACAGATAACCGACGTATAACGAAAACCAGCTAAAACTTTTTGTGTTTCAATTAATCATCATTAAATAACGGAAGCCCAGGAAAAGTGAAATCTTCACATAATACCGAAAAAATGAACCATTGAAAAAAAGTATAAATGGTGAAAATGAGCATTTACTAAAATTATCTGCGAAAAAAAGTTCGAAATAGAAAACAAAATGCGTATAACCCCAACTAAATTTCACGATCATGAGAGACTGTGGTCGGATGATGACGTCACATTCATCAAGTAACATCCCGCAGTTCACCTCGGGGCATGCGGACCGAGAACTAATATCGCTGCTTCCTCAACTACCATCCTGCTCGCGTGTGATTGCATTTATGGCTAAAGGGTACCACTGGTGAATACCCGTAAATTACGGATAGCTTGTATTGTATATTGTCGACATTTAGTTTATGTATATTTGTGTACCTTTATACAACACAAAACTGACAATTGGATCTACTTCACTGCAGCTATTTGTACCCTCTATCAACGCTTTGTTCTCTGCTAAGTATTTTCATTACCAACACACACTAAGAAAAAAAAGAAAATTAAATCCTTTGTGTGTACCTTTTACTCTTAATTAACCACAAAATAACGGACGTAACAAAAGATTCGCCATTCTTCCTTGTAAATTAATACAAAGACAAAAAGTCTCCTAAAATCTCAAGACAAAGAACCTATTTTTTAGTTTGTTTTTCATTTTAAAAAATAAAACAATGTTATCTTACTTTACTTCTACTTTGTTTTACTTCCCGCAAAAAAATAAACCATCTTAGACAATTTGTTTCATGATAGGGCAGGGCGGGGCTAGTTGATCAGCAGGGCAAGTTGTGCAATCGAAATATCTCGAAAACTAAGCAACTTACAAAAAAAGTTTAAATGGTGAAAAGAAGGGGTTACGGGAGGAGAACGCAGAGCGTGACTATCAATTGCCGTCCGGTGCTCAGATTAATTAACAGAACGTTTTGTTTTTTTTGGCGTCAAAAAAAAAAAAAAAAAAAGGTCTTTAGAATTTTTCTTCTGTACTCGCATGAAAATACTTTTTTGTGATTACGTGAGTATTCAAAGATACTTTAATTATTGCTCTTTCGATTATACATGGTTATTTATTTTTAACTCTTATTATTTTTTTATAATCTAACTTTTATTTTGCTGCCTCAAATGGGGCTTGTGCAAGGCGCGCTGAATGCTTGCTCAACTAGCCCCACTAGATTTTCATTATAAAAAATTAAATTTTTCTTTACAAAATTAATAATCATCATTTAATTTGTACATGTGATGATTTAATATAATGTTTAATAATAAAAATAACCCATATTGATACTATATTAATAATTATTATTAATGGTTTGTTATGAACAATTTTCTGAGAGCATACCTGGAGAAGACTGGATTCAGTGCCAAATTTGCAAACAATGGTCCTACGTTACATGTGTGCCGAACGTTGGCTTAACCTATGTTTGCATGAATTGTGATAGTGACAAAAATGATTAATAATTTACAATTATTAATCATCTAGCAATATTTTTGATATCATAATTAGTCACTACTTTAATTTAATATTTATTTACTTAACAATTATTCTTAAATATATAATTTTTAATACAAAAAGTGTGTTAATGATCCAAAGATTGGAAAATTGTGATTTTGTTTGATTTTATGTTAAATATCAGAGTTACAATAATAATATAAGTAAATTATAATCATAATAAATAAATATTTGCTTGGTAATTATAATTTTATTTTGTATCCATATCATTTTGTCTAGTCGTTCCGTCTATTTGAGCCATTGCACAACTAGCCCCATCTCATGCACAACGTGCCCCACTAGTGGGGCACGTTGAGCAATTTGGGGCGCTAGCGCATTTCCGGGAATAACTTGTAAATTTTCACTCGGATCGTTTTTGTGTCGCTAGACCGTTTAAAGAAGACTAAATAACGAACCTAACAACACATGAATTAATTGAATCAGATGCATCGTCTTAAAGTTATGGCAGATCAAACCAAAAAGTCATTAACTAGCCCCGCCCTGCCCTAATAATATTTATTTTCTTCCCTCAATAATTATAAAGTTACTTCCAGTTATTAATGTATACCAAGATAACGAGAAATCTCGGGTATTTACTCATGCACAAATATATATATCACGTCTTGTATTTGTAATATATATATATATATAGGACCAAAGATTTGCCCTCACGTAGGAAAGCCAAGCATTGGAGATTTGTCAAGCAGTGATTAATTAGCTAGGTAGGAGCGTAGTCGTGTGTTTACCATGACCCTTGTGCTAAATGCAAGATCCGACTGTAGCTTGCTGCAATTTATGTTCAAAACCGCGTGCGGAAGTGTGCAGGATGACGGTAGCAGCACCAGTACCAGCATCATCAACCGAGTAGACTCCTCTGGGCAGCGGAGCGTGTGAACTCTGTGGGCTCTGGTCAACAACCATCTGTTCATCGTAATTTCTTTATTTATGTATTTTTTTTTTTTTTTGACTCAGTTAACTCATTTCATTTGATATAGAGTGAAAAGTTTCACTTTGAAGTTCAATCTATCAAACTGATAATTCAGATATTAGATTATTTCAGTCGATCAATTGATTGATTGATTGATAAACTTTAACATGACAGAACAGTCTAAATGGGCGTCAATAAATTGGCTTTAAAGTAAACAATTGAGCTTATATATTTTACTATGAATACTTTCAGCATGTATTGAGTTATTTGGTAATATCAGAACTATATATCAAATGATGTATGATGAATAAGTGAAGTAGCAAAATGTTTGCAGTAGATTATTCACATTTGGCGTCAAAAGCAATTTGTTAGTCATGACCTCGTAGTATATTTCATCTTGTTGAGCGTTTCGCCTCTTGATATGTCTATGTCTCCATTCACCACACTGTTGGTTGTTTTGAATATGTGTCTGCGACAACGTAAACGTACACAGCAAGAAACCTGTTATCAAGCAAGCAAGCAAGCTACCAACCAACCAACCAACAGAAACAGAAATAGAAACTGAAACAGAACTATAAGCAAAAGCAGAAGCTATAGGGAAGACATGGTTTCATCCCAGTTGATAGATGTTGGTGACTAATACTAAGAAGAGTAACACAAAGCGTATAGACCGAAATACGGTAGGAGGATTTCCTTTATATACGAACACACTTTGCCACACGTTGATGCCCTTATTCTGTTGGTGTTTGTATGCATATACACACGTACTGTCAACATTTCAGGCACTCATGGAGACCTAGAGTAAATACAACAAGAAACGACGTGACTCTCAAGATCTCGACCCGGTAGTACCAAAGACAACGACTACCGCTACCACTACCATTACAAAGACACGAATGAACGCATTCCTCTCGATCTCATATTCAATTGTCTTGTTGTTGTCAGCTATAAAGATATGTACGGTAGTTTATCAATGTACTTTTTCCCGAGTCGTGATATATTAAATTTAAAAAAATATATATGTATTTTATTCTACGGTAATGTTGATAGTAAGAGATACGGTGATGTATTTACTATCTAAATATAGGGAACGTGATTTTAATAGATTAAATATTTGATAATAATTAACTCGACGTTCAGTGAGGAATATTGTGGCGCATGGACCAGTGTGTGCTCTTGTTAAGGACTTGTTACGTAAATACATATGTTCATCATCATCATCATCGTTGTATGTGTAGCTACTAAGTCAATATTGGTAACGGTTACCTGATTACGTGATTTATTTTTTTTATTTAACCTATTTTTTTATTATGATAGAAATGTTTTAATTATTTAAAGGATATCAAGTATCGGGATTTTACTTTATGTTCCTTTGAATATTCATAAAAGTTAGCGGTAAGAGCCGATAAAGTAAAATGGGGATGCTGAAGAAATCGTACACTTTTTTAAACTTTAATGCGATTGATCTTTTACTTTTTACTTTTACTTTATGCAAGTATTAAAAAAATTATAATTACTATTTTAAAAAATAAATTTCGAGCAAAATGGGTACTGCAAGAAAAATTATTTTTTTGTATAATGTCTACAACACTGGAGAAGTGTAATGATTTGCATGTAAATTAAAGTTGAAATATGAGTCGCAATACAGTTTGAAAGTAAGACCATCGAAAAAAAAAATTTTTTTTAATTATTCCTTGAACACGTTGCAAAAGTATTTCTAAAATAAATTTTTGAGCGCCCTATTTTTCTTAATACTTCTATAAATAATTTATTTAAGTTCTATTTAAAAAAAAAAATATCGTGTTACTAATTCCAAATAGACAGTAAGACTTTAAAAAACCTCTAAAGCCGAACGGACGTATAATTTTTTTTTTTACTGCCAATTGTTTTATAGACATATTTTATAGCTAAAAATAAAAAAAAAATTTCGAAAGCCAAAAGGGGATATAACTTAAATTATTAGCCCCTTTGAATTTCAAAATTATTTTTCGAATTTTTAATTTTCGAATGAGTTTAGAATACGATTAGTTATTAAAAAAAAAAGTTTTACGCCCTTTTGGTTTTAAATTTTGTAACTAAATCCAAAAGGACGTATAAAAATATAAGTGACCCCGGGTCATAATATCTAGCCTCATCAAACCCAAGTAAGCCTCAATCAAGCCTCACTTAGCTAAAATAGCATTTTGAGCCTCAAATAATGCTCATAGAGCCTCAAATGATGCTCAAAGGGCCTCATTGAGCCTCAAATAATACTCATCGAATTTAAATTACATTTGATCGAACTCGTAAAATTATTATTATTATTATTACGAATTCATTGAGTCGAGACTAGGTTCATTTGAGGCTAATCAAGGCTTATTGAGGATCTATGGGCATCATTTGAGGCTCATTGAGGCTATATGAGCATTATTTGAAGCTAAAAATACTTTTTTTAACTAAGTGAGGCTTGATTGAGGCTTACTTGGGTTTGATGAGGCTAGATTGAGGTTCGATGAGGCTAGATATTATGACCCGGGACGCGATACATTTAAAAATGTTTATTTAAATAAATTTTACTTTAGTTGAATTTCTTATTTATGTCGACGTTCTAATTAGCAAAGTGTCTGACTGATTATTTTTCATAGGTGATTGTGTGCAATTTTCAGATACTAATAGTCAGAGAAAAAATCATTTGAATAACCTTGACAAAAATACTATACATATACTACACGGAAAAAAAAATATTGTGCTCATCACTCAACGGTATCGTGATATTCACTCTCTTCGGTTGGTTATACGTTGTATACGGAAAGTCTTGGTCTATCGGATCGTGATTATCGCTATCCAGGCGGATCCCGAAATCATAAGATCGTTTTCCTATAGTAACGATCCGTTCTGTTATAATAATGTCAAATGCCCATAAAAATTTGAGGTTAAAATAGATGAATTTTTAACATTAACTTCATTACAATATTTTTTTAGTTGGAATTAATAATTGCATGTTAATAATTCTAATAAACGCAATAAAAAATGATTATTTAATATGAAGAAATGTAATCAATTAATAGAATATACGAAAGTAATTGATGTAAATTTTTTATTAAATAATTTGGTTATGAGTGGTGGCGCTTGAGAAGTAGATCGCGATAATCACGATCCGTTTTGGTAGGATATGGATACGTTAACTAACGACCACTATATATTTAAGTATATTCACAATCCGTGGGATCATTATAATAAGTATCTAGTGTTTCATTCATATTGATATATATATCGTGAAAATCAAGTAACAATTTAGTACTAATCACGATACAACTGTCGCTCTCCGTTGGTGAGCGATAAGCGCAATATTTTTTTTTCCGTGTAGATATAGAATTGATTTTTGGATGAAAAAAAATTCTTAACTTCCTTTTTTCATATAAATAGGGGATTTTCTGAAATGGAGTTAGACCATTTGCTAATTAGAACGTCGATATCAATAATTATATAACCGTATTCGTAAAAATAATAATTATATAAAATCCATAGGTTGAAATTAACTGAATTATGTAATCCATTAATATCTTAGAGCAGTGTTCAGGTTAATTGAAGTTAAATGGCAATTTGACATCAATCCGTCATTACTTGTTATATCCGTAATGCTCGCGACAAATAGTACCCCTAAGTAATATAATAATATTATCGTACCAAGTGGAATTAACTTTAGACACAATAACCATCACGAAGGATGGAATTGATAATTATCGCTTTCCACTTTGTTACTAATTACATTCAAATTGTCAACCAAAGTGTACATTAAAAAGACGAGTGTAATTATTTATGCCACAAGCTCATTCAATTAAACTAAACACGTTTCTCATATTCAGTCCATTCATTCAACGAGTTATTCTATTTGCTCTAATATTTTCCATTTAGTGTTGATAGCATTCGCAGTAGAAAGAGGATTTGAATTTTTTATAATGAGAAAATTTGCTCATTTCACCCGAAAACGAAAAAAAAATAATTATCTTCGTACTTAAGAATGATGAATTTATAATGTGGGCAGTGGGACTCCTTTTTGCTATAATTTTTTTCTTAAAATAGAAGAGTAAAATAAATTTATTTGCATAAAACTAATAAAAAGGTAGTATAATAGTGATAATGATAATAATAATAATAAAAAATATAAAGGGGAATAAAATGTAGAAATATTTTTTCTCTAGATTACTATCAAGTGAATTTTATGATGTCAGAAAAAATGCACTAGTAAGTAAAATGTCTACTTGTGCATTTTTCCTTTATTTCAAGCATCTTCTTCTCAAATAAGAATAAAAAATATGTATATGTATGATTGTTTGTATGGGTGAATCGACTGCTGCATCGTGTTCAGTTCCTGTTAAGTCGACCAAGTCTAACGCAACTCGACGCTTTTGCGACTTTTCTGTCGATTCAAACTTTTCCTGATGTGAAATAGGAAACTAAAGTTAAATTTATCGTTTTGTTCTTACTTCCGGCAATATTTTTAAATTTACCCAAACTTAATCGATTCTTTTCCTGTCAAAATGAAAATTTCCTCTAAATATGAAAAAAAAATATTTCAAATAAACGTCACTTTATATTAATATAGATTTATTTAATAGTACCAAAGTAATTTGAAAATAAAAATATACAAGAATAGTAATAACAATAGAATAAAATAAATAAAATCAATGGGCGTATTATTTGAAACAAAAATAACAGACTGTAATAAAAATACGATACTGTGGAAAATTTTTATAAGATCTTAAAGTAACAACTTGAAGCACAGACCAACTTTCGCGCTCTAATGAATCTCCGGGTGAAGACGCGAGCGATTCTCGATAAGGGAAACTTTACCGGAAAAACAATTTCCTTCCTCCCTTGATTCGCTATCTACGACAAGAAACTAAAACACATTCAATTATATATCTATATATAAACATATAAAGATAGGTCGGTACGTTTAAAGATCAGTGTGAGACGAATTTTCTCGTCTTTAGCACCCTAAGCCTTAGTCTCATTTAGTTGTCTCTGTGCTCTCGTGTTCACCAGATTAATCTGCAATTCGATTTACTTTGATTACAACCCGAGCTGTACTAAACACGTTGATGGCAACAACATTCCCGTCCACCATCACCATTAATCCTTTATTCTCTTTACAAATCATTTATTTACGAAATCTCATTCTATTATATATATTTTTATCTCTGTAATATTTTGCTTAATTTGATACAATGTGCAGTAATTCAACTAATTGGTTTATATTCTGATGCAATGTTGAATAATTTCATGTCCAAATTATGATTATTAAAATTAATGATTCTCCATTATTATTCTTGATAATTTACAATGCAGAAATATCAAAGCTACTAATTTATGTAATTGTAATAGCATCAATTTACAAGCGACGCTAATGAAATTATGAAAATCTGATTGAATCAAAAATTTTAATAATGTGTAAAAAAGAAGTCGTTAAGTTGATATTTAATTTCTAGTTTCGGATTTTTGTTTTTGCTTAGAAATGGTGAAACTGTTTCCTCACATCACCCACAATGAAATTGAGAATTTCAGCGCCTGTTTAACCAGTCGAAACAACTCAATTTCAGATCAATGCGATTTAGCAGGAAGACCATCATTGGTTTCTTCCCCGGGGAAGGAAACATCTAGTTTCTACCCACGAAATTAGTTTCTGACTACATTTCAGCCCTGTCAGAGTTCAAAATTCCATTTGTTTATTATAAACTTTAGAATAATTATATGTCATTCTAATAAATCAACTTGACAGTTGAATTTAGATTTAATTTTTTATTATTTTATAATAAACAATGACGGAACAGAAATTTAGAGTAAATATAATAACTAAAATATTCGATATTTTAAAGCCAAATGCAATTATAGGGTGCTGGCGATACCCAACCCCATTTTTTTGCATTTATTACCATCATAAAAATTTTATTTTCGCAACCTTCCAATGCTGTAACAAAGTATATTAATTTAAAATTTCTTTTTTTTCTTTTTTCAAATTTTGAATTTCAAATTTATAATTATTTTAAAATTGAAAAAATTCATCACAATTATTTCGATGTGCTTTGATTGTAATTGGAAAAAATATATAAGTATTATAACATCAAACTATGATAGAATATTTTATCTGAATAAAAAACAACTTTTCAAAATTCAAATATCTTAAATAAAATTGAAATTTTTGATTAAAATATTCTGAAATAGTTATTTTCTGTCCACGTGTCACTTCTGTCTGCAACTATAAGATATATAAGAATAACAATAAAAATTAATAGAATCAAGATATTAAATATTCGACTAAGAGAATCAAAGTGCTCCTGAGTATCGATTGTAAGATTCGAGAGTGTGATAAGATTGCTATTGTACGTGATTTAACGATTGAATTGAGTAGACGTAGACTAGAGAGAATCCAAAATGCTTTCTCACTATTTAGTTGAGCTTTGAGCTTCCACTACTGACTATCCAACCCTCGTCCTACACACATACACACAATGACACAGCTCGTATTACCTCCACACTGAACCACGCTACCAAACACTCACACACACCCACAAATACCAACACCTATACAGCCTAGTGAAGTGTAGCACGGTAGAATATTACTATACACTTGGGTTTGTTTGCGATAAGTACTCGAGAGTCGAAGCCAGCCAAAAGCACAAGGTACTTATTGTTAAATCCCTTAAGTTCCAACTCGTAGACGTGCTTCATACTCGTTTTGTTATCAACTATTTATATTTATATCATCTATATCTATAACTAAAATCTTAACATATAGTTATCAACCGGTAGTATCTTAATATCTACTAAACATGAATGGGATTTAATAAAAGTTTCCTCCGTTAATGAAATATTCAAAACTGAACTCTTCAATGTTTAAATTCACGATATAAGACCGTGTAATTAATAATGACGTGTCTTCGAAAGTTTGTAAGCGCATAATGCCAAAACTACTGTCAATATAGACCGGGTGACTAGATACCTTCGAAGTTCTTGGTATTTGCTCAACTTGCTAATCCATCAAGTTATCCGTAAGGTCCTTTCAATCTATCTATCTAACTAACTAACTATCTATCTATATGTCTAACTCTGTATATCTACATATCTATCTATCTATGTATTCCTGATGCACAACACCGTCAATGTCATTGACCCATTTCAACAGAGGAGATAGAGCTGTGGTATCTGCACTGGAGGCTTGACTCTAATTCCATCCAACACTAGATAGTTATACATGTACATCTATTTATAGACATATATGTTGGGTTATCTTATCATGTCTGTTTGATTAAAATTGTTTGAGACATTTTGCAGAAAGTCAATAACTTCATTAAACTATTTCTTAACATATTTTTTTGTAAAGTAAACTTGCTAATAACAATAATTCCTATCCATTAACGGAAATCCGCTTCAGCTTTTAAATAAAAAGGTTTTTCTTGAATACATTCAGTACTTGAGTAAGAGTTAAATCAACACACGGTTTCAGTGATTGTTTGATTAACGTTGAAATCACAAAAGCTTTTTGTTTTTTGAATAAAAAAGTTGGTTGTACTTTTTTAAATTGAAGTACTGAGTTGCTTTTATGGTTATTATTATTTTTGTTCGTGTCAGATTCTCTGGGTACTTTAGTCATGTGTAACGTGATGTATTGCAACAAGTACTTATATAATTTAACACTTGTCCAGAGTATGAGCTCCATTTCGTAACGGCTCGTTTCAATATCGCTGATTTTTCCCATCGGTCAACTTGGCCGGTACTGTCCCGATAATCCAGCTCGTGTTTCATGTTTGGGGTCATTGAAAATCGATCGTGCCAAAATGCTATTCACCGCGTGGCAGATCCAATTATTTTCATATGTCATTTTTTTATGCGTGCATTGTTTTTTTTTTTTTTTAAATTTTATACATTTTTTTTTTAATATGCATCAGTGGCTTTGAAATTTTTGGCTTTTGGTGCCAACTGAAAAGGGTTTCATCGCTGACTTGGCACTAGAAATTCGAGGATATCGCGCATGCAATGACGCTCGTAAATTTTGAAACAATCGCATGAAAAGCGTGATACTGGAAAATAAATTTTTTTTGTTCTCCTTTCAATATAATAAACGAAAAATAAATCATAAATTGTAATAAGTAAACAACAAACATAAATATCAATTTCATGTATGTATGTAATAGTTTTCTGAATGAAAATTTATAGAAAAGCTGAATTTTCGAAAAAATTATCGTGATAAAATAAATTGGAATATTTTGATATTCAAGAACGACACGTTTTTCACATCTGGCTGTTTTTATATACAAAAGACTACGATTTAAAGCCCAAAAAGTTTAAAGTCATATAAGAAAAGAAATGACACCACTTGAGCCATAACACTCTACGTGCTTGTATATAATGCACAGAAAATACCTTTTTAAGCTAGAAAGCCGCATACTCACTCACCCATTATAATATATGTATATATATTGAATATATACATACAAGATGTGCATTCTGAAGTAGACATATATAGATTTTCAAATAGCTCGATGTCTAGGAAACAGAAGCCTAACCTAGATGGGCGTAACCTAAATGCTCGCAGTGCCTTCAACCCTCTCGAGGGAACTAAATAGTGTTTACCATTAAGGCCGTAGGGACTAGAGATGCACTTAGCCCAAATTTAGTCTGCGGGAATGACGATCTTCCGATTTTTAAATTATTTCTTTCCACTCCGTTACACAGCTACATTACGTGACAAAATTCATTACAGAATAACCTAACACCCTATTAAGTTAACACCATCTAATTTAATATGCCCTCTATTTTTTGAACTATAATAATAAATTAAACCTCTAATTATATTTAATAATAATCAAGTCTCATATATTTTGTTAATAAGTAGCATAATTTGTCGTTGTTAATACCAGTTAGTTAATGTGACAGGTGATCCTCTCTCACTTCAATAGACTATCTATTTTCCCTCTCTCCTGTCCTGTACCAATAAATCCAATTATCTTGCATGACTACTTGGTTAATGCTAAAATAATACCGTACAACAAGTATTTGCAAACGCTACAATAGTATATTTGCATATCGATAAACAATTAAGGGAGATTATTGCTTTATATAGTTTAATACACCGTCAGAATATTTTTACGTTATTTTTAATTTCGGTTCTGTAAAAAATTATTTACAATTTTATTTTTTTTTAGAATATTAAAACGGTAGCCCGGTGTTGAGTTTAAAAGTCATTAGGGCTTAAGGTTTTCAGATACTGGTGTATAAAATATAATATTTATAAAAGTGAAAAAAAATTAGTGTAGCGTCTAATAGGGCTGTTAGCAGCTGCTTGTTGATAATGAGCTCGTTACTTGCTATTTACATATATATTGTATTTGATGCATATATTTTAACGCTTCAATAGATAGGTTATCATATATACTCTGAATTATATATGTATGTACTTATGAATATTCTACAATTAATTAGAAATATTTAATAAATTTATTGTTAAAATTGTTTCTTAAGTATTTTTAATTAATAGCCAAATTTTGTAAGTGATTGAAGTGAAATATATCAAAAGATGATGGAAAATGGCCTTAAACAACTAAAGTCACTTAACTTAGTAAAAAAAAAAAAGTTGACTCACAATTGGTTGGATGCATTGCTACAAAACACGTCATCCAGATTTAAAATTTATGTATGAAAATCCTCGAGCTTGGAGTTCTGATCAAAATAAATTCACCCTCCTTCTGCAAACTATACAAAACTAAAAAAAAGTAATCCAAAACAAAAATAAAGTTACCGGCTATAAATCATTAGAAATAATAAACGTGGCCGTAGAAAATCCATTTGTCACAGCGGACACAGCGCCGGATAGAATCGCCGGCAGAAAAGTTTGATCTGTCGTATGCTTGTCGATACATTTCCAGAACTAAAATAGAAGCGATGCCACATCGGCCATGTCCAGCAAACTAATCCCGACAATCCCCAGACTTTTAGATAACTTTGCTCACCATCCGCCACACGACCAACTATACCGATACTATTTAAGGAGAAGTAATCCAAGTAGTCAAACTTAAGGTAGACATCCATTGCAGAAACGAAATGAAAAAAGTAGCGAAAAAAACAGAAAAAAAATTAGACAATATAAAGCTAAAAAAATACTCATTGTGAACATGTTTGTACATTGCTCAATAGTTACATTATCCTCGTCGCTGTACGTAACACACTTCCATTGTTAAATTACTTATATATATATATCGTCGTTTTCATCTCCACCGTCTCTATCGTCGTCGTCGTCGTCCGGTCTGCAACCAATGGATTCGCATTACCAAGCACCGTGAAATCCTACTCCGACTACTGTCTACATGACCAAGTATTCCAACGATATTGTTCAACTCTTAAGTCATATCGATTCCATTACATATATATACTAGACTGTTTCAAATTAGGGGACTATTTTTTTTTTTTTGATGAACATTGAAAAATCGAAAGGGTATTTTAAAATATGGTGACAGTTAAAATTTGAGCTCTTAATATTGATATTTAGAGGTGGCTATTTGTAATTTTCGATTTTTCATTTAGAAACATCGTAAAAAATACATAACTTCCGAAAAAATCAAGATACAAAAAATCTCTTCTTAACTATTTTGTAGGAAATTTACTGGTCTACAAAAAAGGTCCTCTATGATTTTTTCATGAGTTCAACCATTCACAAGATATCCGACGTCAAAGTTTGATAAAATTCAAAGAACTTGTTTATGCTCGCTCCGAATTTTATACCATGCCAACCAATGAGAATTCAGAAATTTTCAATACAATTTTTTGTAGGAAATTGAACGCTCTACAAAAAAAGTCTCTTATCGTTTTTTGATAAATCCATCTGTTCAAAAGTTATTAGAGCTTGAAGTCAAGTTATAGTAAAATTCGAGATCTTTTTACTTTTTCGGTGAAACTATCGGACAAATCATAAAATGTCATTAAATCTTTTTTGTAGACAATTTTATTTCCTAAAAATTATCTCTGATAAATTTTTTCCGAATTCTGCATTCTATTCTAGTTAATTCCATTTTAATGTCGAGCTCTTAAAATCGATCAGAACACTTTTTTTAGGAGCTTAGCATTAAAATGGAAATAACTAGAAGAGAATGCAGAATTTAAAAAAAATTTATCAGAGGGTAATTTGTGAGAAATAAAATTGCCCACAAAAAAGATTCTATGACATTTTATGATTAGTCCGATAGTTTCACCGGAAAAGTAAAAAGATCTCCAACTTTACTTCGAGCTCTAATAACTTTTGAACAAATGGATTTATCAAAAAACGATAAGAGACTTTTTTTGTAGAGCGTTCAATTTCCTACAAAAAATTGTATTGAAAATTTCTGAATTCTCATTGGTTGGCATGGTATAAAATTCGGAGCGAGCAAAAACAAGTTCTTTGAATTTTATTAAATTTTGACGTCGGATATCTTGTGAATGGTTGAAGTTATGCAAAAATCATAGAAGACCTTTTTTGTAGATCAGTAAATTTCCTACAAAATAGTTGAGAAGAGATTTTTTGTATCTTGATTTTTTCGGAAGTTATGTATTTTTTACCATGTTTCTAAATGAAAAATCGAAAATTACAAATAGCCACCTCTAAATATTAATATTAAGAGCTCAAATTTTAACTGTCACCATATTTTAAGATACCCTTTCGATTTTTCAATGTTCATCAAAAAAAAAAAAATAGTCCCCTAATTTGAAACAGTCTAATATATACACACATATACATGTATATACATACCTATACACTCTTTACTCATTATTCTGCACTCAACACTATACACACCTAATATATACCTTGTAATCTATATATTAGATTTAGGGTATGTTATATATTCTCACGAGATACGATTCATAAAAATTTTCAAAAAAATTTTCAGTAAAAATATATTTTATTATTCTTTAGGTAAATTTCATTTACTCGAAAGAATTATCGGTTCGTATTTATTTTGAGTGTGCATACGTGTGTATAAATTTACAAATTTGTATATGAGTGTGTATACGTGTGTATATTATGTATGCATGTGCCGTGAGTGCGTAAAAACAAAATTGCATTTCAACACTCCAGATCCCAAACTCATTCTTGTGGTTACATTTGTATTCTCAATCGAGGAGAAATCACATGGGTAGGAAAAATAAATGCGCATGTTTTTATGTGTATACGAGGCAGAAAATATATATAAAGTATAGAAGAAAGGAGGGTGGCACAAAAAAAAGATAGATACGCGAAAAGCAACTGAGGATAACAATCCGTGGTGTGGTTGCTTGTTATCGAGAGTAAACCCATTTCTCTTGCCATCGTGTTGTCTTGAATACACGTTTTGGTTTTTGTTTCACTATTCTTACAACCCTTTTTTCCGTCTTTTATTTATTTTTTTATTTTTTATATACATTCAGCAGTGTGACTGCGGTTGAATTTCGCACGTACGTATACCACGTGATGTGTATTTAGTATGCTGTAATATAAAGTATGCAAAGAGTGTTTCTTTTCAATTACACTTCGATTATTTTGGTTTATTAAAAAAAAAAAAATTTATTTACAACATTTATATGCAAATAAATTAGTTCGCAATTCTTACAAATATATTGTAATTTTATATTGTATTTTTCATACGTATTTTCATATTTTTCTGCGTCCATACAAGTTATCGATTCAAATAACTAACGTAGTATCTAAACCATAATAAATAGAAGTATCTGAACCTCAAAAAATAATACAAAATATTTAAAAGGAAGAGTATATTATATTCCCAAGTATAAACATATGACTATAATGAATTTTTAAAATTACGAAAGTATAATATTCATAATGTGTAAGTTAATCTATGGCGGATTAAAACTTGAATGCCATTGTATTATATTTTATTTAAATTCTTTTTATCATATAAAGAACACACACTTGAACAATCTGCGCTTTATTTCTGCTTGAAAAAGATAATTCTCGGGAAAATAAAAAGTAAAATACATAAATATATTACGCAATAGTCAGGACGGCATAGAGAAATAAAGAACGAAAAGTAAAAAATAAAAAAAAGTGAAGCGAAAAACGCTTCTGTGCCTATTTCAATCTCTCTAATTCTCCGGACTGGCGTTGGATGCTCAGGCGAGAGAAGTAGTACAGAAATTCGCAGCGTCAGCCCTTGAAATAATGGAAGAACCGTAGGGGAAAGTTACCACGTACACACATATACACATGGATACAGATATAAATATATGTACATATAGTTGTCAGTGTGATATAAAGGGGTATGGCGTGCAAAAGTGGATGTTGCCATAAAAAGAGTGCACTATAGCAGTGTTGCCTAGGCGATCTGTCGTTTTAGCAATTGCCGATGGTGCATCACGATTTTTTCGACTAAAAAATTTGTTCGCTCTTTGTTCATCAACCGCGTTGGGCTCCGAACCATGAATTAATTCCTTTTTTTTCCATTTATTTTTATTAAAAAACCTACACGTGGTAATACACACATGTAATAAAACAATTGATGATTGTACGTAACATTCGTACACTATTATTTTGATAAACTTTATTTTCATTCAAACTCATACTCTGAAGTAGACTCCAACAAATATAAATATATATATATATATACATATACATATATTTTTTAATAGCGATTAACAACAATACTACTGGTTATATATATGACGTTATATTTTTTCTTTTATTGCATTTACACTTTTATATCAACATCTGGGGGGTTTTATTATTTTTATTTTTTTTTTATTATCATCAGAGTATCCAGAGAGTTATAGTTTTCATAGCAACATTCAACGGGCAGTTTATAATCGAACAAATAGTTGAAAGGTGGTTGTTGCAGCAGTTCCATGCAGTAGCAGAGTAAAAGAGTATATATACCTAGCTTAGTGCGAACATTCAACCTGGATTTAAATTCCATCATGGAGCATTTATTATATAAGGATTTTTCATGATAAAAATTTTTCAACACTCTATTATTTAAAAATTTTTATTTTTTCACTTTATCAGTTTTTCATTTCACAGGGTATTAATAAAATATTCATGGAAACTTTTGTATAAATATTGAAAAAATATAACTTTTGTCGTAAAAATAAATTCTGTATTTAGTACCAGGCGTTGTAAAATTTTTAACAAAGAAGTTATCTGCAGATATAAGTTAATGTGCGGAAACAATTCATGGATAACTTATATACTGTAGTGTATCCGTATGTACATGTAGTATATGAGTGTATGTAAATATGTAAGTGTGTAACGTATAAATGCGGGTGTTTGGGCGTGTAATATTAACGTTGGCCGATGAAATAAATTCTGATGATCACGGTAGTTGTTACCAGGCGTAATCCTGGGAAAAGTAAATTAAAGTGCGAAAAGCTTACGCAAAGAGAATAAAAAACGGTAATACGTAACAAGCGACATCTCGTCGAATTTCATTTACGCCGAAGGGCTAGTTATTAAGAATTTTAATAGTTCGTATTTTTAAAAGAATTATTCTATTCTTTGTTCTTCATTACTTATTTTTTTTTTACTTTTTTAATGTACTCTTGTCCTCTTATAAAAAATTTTATTAATATCTATAAATTACTTTAATTTAATTTTTCTTCTCACGTTCTCGGTGTCATGGAAAATTAAATATTCTAATATTTTACTCAAAGTGTCCTGTATTTTATTTAATTAAAAAAGAATTTTTTTTTTTACACAATACTTTAATTAACTTTATTACTTTGTAGTTAAATATTTGATGGCAAATATTGATGGTATTTTAAAAACCAGATGAATATCAGTTTTGATATTTGTGATGTAACAATTCGTGAATCTGACAGGGAAATATTTAAATTGACGTTTGCACACGTGTTATTAACAAACAAAGTTGATGTAATTTATACCGAGGATTTCATTGATTTTTTTCTTTTTCATGTATTTTATTATATGCTTTCAGGGTGGGCCAGCTTCCGCTTTTCCATTGACACAAACATTGTTGAACATTTACGATCGGAGATCAGCCAGTCCTGATACTCCGATAGACCAAAACCAGGTTCGTAAAAACTACTCGCTATATGAATGAATAAATTATTGAAAAGTAATTTAAACTTTCACAAGTATTCACATAATAATGCACGTAAGAGGTAATTTCAAATTTAACATAAACTGTGGCAACTAAAGCCGTACCGAAAAAAAGCGTATTTTTTAATCAAAATCACGAACGTAAAGTTTTTCCGAAAATACACAAGTAGTGTTTCACACATTATAACAATTAGTTTTTTTTAATCAAACGACATTTCAAGATTTTAATTCTTGGTGAAGAGCGAAAATGTCTTCTTTTATTGATTGTTGGCTCGGTAATTATTTTAATCAGGCAAATAATAATAATTATTTCCACATTATTGATCACTTGGAGAGCCGGTATAAGTTTCCGAATTTACCGACGTAAGCACAAAAATGCATCTGAACTCTTCTGTACCTCGGGAAAACCCAGATAACAGAAAAATTTTAATTCCAAAGTTATCTTTAGGTCGGTAAGTTATCAACTACATCAACGCGAATTGTTTTCAACAATCGGCATCACACTGACCCTGATTATTTTTAATTATTTCACTGATCGAGTGTTTTTATTAAAATATAAATGGAATTTTATTAAAATTATCAAACTCTTATTTTTTTTTCCGCGATATCTATTTTTAGTATCTGATTTATTGGAATTTACTTTAAAAATAAAATTCAAAAAATTTCCAATGATCTGTATGAAAAAAAGCTGCGGTTCAATAAGCAATTTTCCAACTGAAGGACCAATTACATCCGCATCAATACCAGAACATACCGTAATATCTTTTTTCTCTATACGTTGTCGATTGTGTCTATTGGGTAATAAAAAACAAAATTAAAAAAAAAAAAAAATTCTTTACCAATTTTCTCACTCGTCAAATACAATTTTATTTTTTAGCATTTTGTATTGATTAATCTTTTACCAGCATTCATATTTTTTTATATCGAAAAGGGTATTTAATTTCATCAGTTCCATTAGAAACTGAACGAGTTTTATTACATTCTCGGTTTATTATTACTAAAATTTTTTAAATATCGGGATTGTAGTGTATCGTCAATCTAACTGTGTATGCGTGTAGGGCCAAGGGAGGAGGCTGCATGGGGCCACGGTTAATCGGTATTTCACTGGAATAAGCTTCAAATGAAAGTCCCCGAACAATTAAATTGACTTCATTGTTTTCTCTAATAGTTTATATAGTGCCAATCATTAAACTTTATTGCTTTTATGAAAATATTACATGAGTAACGATTATAATCAATCTGAAAATGATAATAAAAATTATTATCATTGTGTATTATTAAGATTAAATATCAGTTTTCATAAGTTTCCAATTAATTTATTTTAGAACGCATAATTAGTGTAAATAATAATAGTATTAATTGAATACTTTAATTAGCAGACTAAAATACCCGGGAAAAAATGATCAGACATGAACAGGCATGAGTCTTCAGGCCTGATCAGACATGAAAAATGACCATGCCTGGCCAAACATGTTCAGGTCTAATCATGTATGTTCATGTCTGTTCAGGCCCATCTGGGTGAAAAAAATCATAAATAAAAAATGGCCTTAGATAATTATATATAATTATAACTAAGGTAGTTATATTTAATTATAACTAAGATTTTAAATTTAATCTCATATATCAGGCTTGATCAGACATGGACAGGCATGGATGGGTATGATCAAGCACAGTAAAAAACGAATCGTCAAAGTGTAAAAAAAAGCGTATGTTAAAATTCTGAGTGTTGAATTTTCAACACTTTTGTGTGTCAATTTAACATACAATATTTATCTTGTTTCAACTGTCGCAATCGATTGATTTTTTGACACACGAAAATGTAATTTTATACGAGAGTAACACTTTTTATGTGTTACTGTGAAATCAACACACAAAATATGTTAAAAATAATCTCAACCATCCCAAAAGAATTCTCAGAAAATTTCAAGTAAAAATGACGTATTAAAAATATCGCCTGTTTAATTTGCAATCGTTTTTAAAATACATAGCCTAAACTTTTAAATTAATATTGATGAAATATAATTTTTTTTTTTTTTGATATTAAAATAATTATTTTATTTTTGTTATTGTGAGAGAATTTATAGTAATTTCTTTTATACATATTTGAATATTGAAGATAAATAATAGATGATATTATATATATTGAACATTACGTGATATTATTATTACTATTTTTTTTTATTTTTAGTTTTATTTATATTACTATTACTAATATTATCGTTATTTTTAATATTTAATTGCTGAAGAATCAATTACTACAGTTAATTCATTGATTTTAAGTTTACATTAAATAATGTGAAAAACATTTTTAAGAAGTGTCCAAGTAACACAAAAGCGTATGTCAAATTCAACACTCTTCAAGTGTTGCAAATAACATATAAGTGTGTTAAAATTGAAGGTTACGTTTTCGAAGATTTTGACACTCATAGCGTGTTACTTTTAACATACACGAGTGTAACTGTTTCAAAACAAACGACGTACGCTGAAATAACATATAAATAAGTGTCAATCGATCGTTTTACACACAGCAAGTGTCAATTTTGACGAATCCTTTTTTACTGTGGGCCTGAACGTATTCAACAGTTCAGACATGAACAGGCATTGGGAGGTATGATCAGGCCTGATCATGTCTAATTTCAGGCCTGATCATACATGAACAGGTATGGTCAGGTCTGATCATTTTTTCCTGAGTAACCAACATCAAAGCCGCAAAAATCAGGATATCTTAAGTAGACGAACAAAGTCTAAAAAGAACAACCCAAGTACTCTTTATAGATTTTACTAGTCTTATACACAAGACTCAATACGTGATTATCACTCGTTAGCTATAAAAATTCAGCTGTACAAGTTAATGAAAGGTCAATAATAAACAGTTTTCTGCAGATACCTTACAAAGGTAGAATTAAAAAAAAAAAAAAATTTGTTACAAAGAAAAGTGTATTTCAAAGCAAAAAATTAATCTTCACACGGATGTACAGCTGAATCAGCAACTCTGACAATGGAGCCTCTTTTAGAGCGTTTTCTCATTGAAATATAAAAAAAGGCGACTAGCTCCACACGTCAGTCACACTGCTCACGTGTATTGCAAAGCTCGTTCAGTTGCTGCTGTATAAAATTTTAATATATTTCATGTTTTGTTCTCGTAGTATAAAAATATATAAACTTTTATTGACTTTAAGTGCAGTAATTTAACTCGTCTATTATGATAGATTGGGTGTCAATTGTACGGCATTCGCGGCGTCGTTTTAGCGACTACGTCAATGCAGTACCGTTGAAAATCCGGAAAAATAGACAAACAAAACGTATAGATTTATTATATGTGTCAAGTACAGATGATGAGAATACTCGTGATTATTATGGGCGACTGTGTGGTTTATGTTGCAACGTAAGTTATATATATTATGGTTTCAAAATAAAGAAGAATTTTAATTTAATGAATATATAATAGTATAATAAATATAAATTTTATTATATTTATATTTAAAATTCTTGAAAATCATTTAATTTGAATTATGTTACGCGGAAGTTTTTGTTTATTTTTATTACATAGCTATACTTAGACGTAATATTATGCTCGATACTTCAACAGAGTAAGAACAGAAGCTTTAAAATTGTGCTAACGTAAATTCATAATTCTAGGTATAGTACTTTTATATATTATTCTAACGCACGTTCCAAAGCTTAACTTATTTAAAAAATTTACTTTTAGCGTTTTAATTTTTTTTTTATTTGAAAATTTATAAAAGTATCAGATTTCGAATTCTTATTAATTTTTGATACTTGGATTGAAAACAATTTTATGATAGATTTTATTTTGAATACGAAACCTTATAAATAATCCGATCAATCCGGATTTATATTTCAATGAAATATAAATATACCTTTTGTTATTATTCTGAGCTACGTATTTCCGTTATTGCATAACATGATGTTATTTTGGTTACCTTTAAGCCCAATAAGTACGAGACAGTTTATAAATATTCGATCAATCGATGCTCTATTAACAATTTGTGGGGAGATGACTAATTTGAAAAAATTCACGTTTCAGAAAACGAGATATGCAACGAGAAATGTAGACGAGCAATTGCCACCGCCGCCTTCGCCACCTCAAATAAAAGAGGCTGCTCATGTAGACGGAGTGTCAAGACCAAATTCTGTCGAGCGTGTTGTACATCCAGAATCATCGCCACACATTTTGGCAAATCATGACACGCATAAAGTAAATACTTTTTAAATACTTAATTAATTATCACTCAATTTATTTTTAAAATCTTACTCATCGAGTTTTAGAAAATTTCAATTTTCGCGCATGCGCCGTACGAATTCGCGGTCGTGACATCTGTAAGCCGAGTCATGTACTATTGCAAGATAAGCTCAGAAAATCAATGAAAAGCTTGTGCTTGCAGCTGGAAAGCTGTTATCATTTTCCTTAAGCCGAAATTCTGCATTACCTACAGACTATCAAGTGGCAATAAAAAAAATAAAACTTAAAAAAAAGTTAAATTGCTTCAAGTACCCGAAAATAAAAAATATCAATAGGATTTTATAATAAAATATAACATTAGATCAATAGTAATTTTTAGTGCCCATAGAATAATAAAATATGTAGGTTATTACATATATTAAACACGCATATCGCTGGTGCACTAACAACTGGTGCAGCCTTGAACAAATAATATTATCAGCTCTGCTTATCGCACTCAGAATAATTGTTTGGTCTACACTCTTAATTAGTTCACTTACGGTTTTAAATAATTTATGCATTTATAAAAAAAATAATAAAAACTACTTTATTAGTTTTGTTATAAGCGTGAGATAAACAAATAAAAAGTCACGTCATTTAAAAAGATTAATTTACTGGATTATTGATTAAATAATTAGATGACGGAATTAATTTGTTATTTTTTTATTTTTATTTTCTCGACGAAAATTCAAGAGATTTTTTTTAATTGCCGATAGAGGAAGAAGAGTGATGAAGAAAATATATATTCGCATTGCCGAAGGATATATCCGTTTTAAATTTTATCAAACTGAGTTAGCTAGTAGTGTTGGATGCTAAACCGGTAATTTTTAGGTCGTCAACAATGCATGTGGCAGCACACTCGTGGCAATAAATAAGACCTCTGCGTCACCGGTCGAGCATCGCGACTATACACGTGCAACAGTCCTACCTGCATCGCCGCCGCTGCACTACCTTTCAATCGTTTGTCTCGCTTATCATTCTTTATTTATTATTTTTTTTTTTTTATTGCGGATCCTTAAAAAAAGTACAGGAATTTTTTTGCCAGCAAATATACCAACGCTTGACAAATTGTTCGTGATAAAATAGTGCAGTGATTATATAATAAATGTATTAAGTATCATTAATTATTTTGAAAGCTAATTAGTGAAGAAATTTCAATATCATTATTAGTTACTAATTAATATTGCACCCAGAGGTATAATTTTACATTAAATGCCGCGATAATCGTTTTTGAAATATTTACGATAATTTTGTAATTTACTAAATTATTGATCTGCGCTGATCTTTCAATTACCTCAGCTAATTAATAATAAATGGCCATTAATTTATTGAATAATTTAAATGAAAATTTTTAAAAGCTTGCATTTGACATTAAAAGTTTGAAATTTAATTTTTAATTAATTTTAATGTCAATTAATTTTAATAATCGATTAAAATTGATTATTTTTTATTAATATTTAAATTTATCTGGTTTATGTTGATTGGCATTAGCGTCGCAGATGTTGTATTAAACATAAGTTATGGTAGATTTTATTGAGTGGATGAATTCAAAGTGAATAGAGAATTGTATAGTCAGACAGCAAGAGATAATCCTTGAAACAAATGCCTTACTACTGTAGTTCGCGAGTACTTGTGAGAAACAAAGTGGTAAACCGGATATAAATTTGAACAAAAGTGTTTTCTCTGGGCTTTTTGTGTGTCACATTAAAAAGAGAAATGAAAAAAAATTTTTATCTGTTTGAAACTTAATGTTGCATGTATAAATATGTAATATGTATATATAGTTTTACATATGTATATGTCAACAGAGTTTGAACAATGAAAAATTCATTGTTCGTAGATAAGCCTCTAGAATTTTAATTAAAAATAGCCTTGAGCGTTTCAATGATCTTGTTTGGGATAAAAAAAATTTTGAATTTAAAATGCAACTGAGTTTTATGTTTTAGTTTGAATAATGGTTAATGCGAGCTTTATTAATGGAACTAGCTTTTGTTGTAGGTTGATAAAAATATGATCTAAGAGATAAGATGAGTTTTTTTTATTTTTAAAATTGTTTTTAGACGTTTTGTTTTGTTTAAAATGTTAAACCGAGCTTTTGTCTAAGCAGTTTCTTTTCATATTTATCCTAATATTTCTTGCTTTCGTGATATGAAAATAAAAGTACGTGTCTCGTTGTAAGTTTTTTTAAATAAAAGAAAAAACAACCGACGGAGAGAATTCAGTGAGCATGAAAATAATAGAAAAAAAAAAAAAAAACAGTAAAAATGTCTGCGGAGATGTCGCTGTCGGATTCATCTCGATATTACGTTTTAAATTCCCAAGTTATGCCTGAATGTAATGCGAATCCCAGAGTCACAGCTTCAATATCCAATGGATCATCCGTATTACTGAATACTTTACTCAGCGAATATTCACTGCGCGAGACTGAGCAATATTTTCTTCATCAACGTCTGTAACACGAGAAATAAAAAAACTCACGGATTCAAATCAACTCCTCTCTCTTTTTTTTTATCTATACATATATTTATTGCACCTTTTTATTAATATTCCTCTTGTTTTTTTCTTTGTTTCAATACGAAAGGAAAAAATGATATTTTATTTTTAAAGTTTTGCGACAGCAGATGTGACGAGTATTTAAATTACTGTAACTAAATTTTAACTTTCTCAAACCACAGTATGATTTAAATTTCTACCGAGAAAAGAGTAAGTAAGCTCTCGAGACTAACTAGTAATCGCGGCTGACGTTCGTGACGTAGGTCAATGATCTTTCATCTCCGAAAAAAATTTAACATAATATCCAACTTAATCTTTGAATACTGCAATTATGTAATGCTTATCGCACATGAAAATCCTGAAATCAATCGACTGAAATATTTTTATAAAAATACATTATCCGCAAAAAAGTTTCAGATTAATTTTAAATGTAAAATTTTTACTAAAAAATTCTCAATTAACTAAAAAAAAAAAAAAACGACAAATACGTTAAGCCAGAATTGGCTTGAAAGCTTTTTAATAAATAAACCTTACCCAATCTACTTCAACGTAAACTAATCAATCATAACAAAATTAATAAAAAAATCAAACTGAAGTAAAAAGTAACTTTACGCGATGTGTTTCAAAAAGAGTTATTTCAAAATAAATGATTGATGTATTTACACAAACAACTGTCATATAAAATAATTAAAGCCCCTGCTGATAACAATGAAATACAATAGTATAATCAATGGAAGTGCAATCACATAAGTCATAATATACATTCTCGTTCACTGATATCAACTTGATATAACCTTTATATACCCCTATATATCTATATACATATATATATGTATTACTGCATCAAAACAGAGGTGAGGTATTGTACGAGGTTGCTAAAGTTTCTCGGCAAGCGTTATCGACCTATACCGTCAACGTAATGGTTTATTCGGTCAACCAAAGACTAAGTCAATGATTTATTTTACAAATAAAGGACAACTTTAAATCCACTCAACCGTATCATATTTTATATATTTTATACCTCTGTTTTAAGGATTTAAGGACTTTATCTACCATCATCACTGCCTTTAAACAATAGTTTTATTCAGGCTTCAGTTATGAGTTGGACACGTAAATAGCTGTATGGGCCAAACGATTTTCTGTAGAGTAGCAGTGAAGCTTCACTGTAGCTAACGAATAATACATTAATTGTGTACTGATGAACAATATAAAGTGTACTTGAGTGCTAGTATTGATAACGTTAATTAATCCGATTAAATGTATGGTGAATCAGTGAACCAATCAACATGTTTGTTTTAAATTTTCATTAATAATTAATTTCACGATACGTTTAATTATGACAATCAGTTATTATTTGATATTGTTTATTGTTCGTTAATTAAATTGTCTCTATGGAAGCCTGTTATTTGGTATAAGTTATTGAGAAGTGATAAACAAAATTCTAAGATTTAGCATTTCGAGACTTGAAACCGCTCACTGGTACAGAAGCGAACAAAATTTAGTTTCTCTTGTTGCCAATGAGTAAGAGTAGATCTCTGTATTCTGTAGTACCGACTTACACGAAAGCTCGTAGTATTTTAATCGGTAAATGATATGAAAAGCTCGGATTATCGTATGTTTGTATATTTGTTGATAGATGATTAAATGTAAATAATAATAATAGTTATTACTCATTTATTTACATATTATTTTAATGTAGTGAGAGATATTCGAGTAGTAATTAATAAAATTGCTTTGAGCTGATTAATAATTTGAATGATTTATTGACAAAGCCCATGATGATTAAGTAAAGGTAAATTTTAATCAGTTTAAGGGAAAACACAGTAATTTTTTTTTATATTTAGTGATGGACTAATAGTGATTATTACATTTAATATATTTAAACTGAGAAAAAAAAATTTATCGAGAGAACTGATGATTATCATGCCCCCGACTATTCCGTCAAATCCAGAAATGTGTTCGCTTTGTCCACGACCTAAGAAACCGCAAAAAAAATTAGTGCGTTTTGATTCTGTTGTTGATACATTCTCTTTTTCTGATTCTAATGGACCAAGAAGGGTGAGTAAATTTTTTCGATTTATTTTGATTAAAAATTTTTTACACGCTAAGAATTTTATGGTAATGATTACTATCTCATGGTGGTAAAATTAATTTTTTTCTTGTGATATCGGTTAATCTCATAATTATTGTAAGATTCACAATATAATATGTTATTAATTAAAATACACGATGGCAATAGTTACCATCATGGGTGTTAAATTAGTATAATAATCATTATCACAAAAATAATAGCTATTAACATATCCCATGACAAATATTACAATCACTCGATGATATTGTTCACAATAGAGTGATGGTAGTAGCTGCTATCTCGTGATCGTAATCATTACAACTTTGTATGGCAAGTATTATCATCCCCGATGAGAATGATTGTTATAAAATTCAAAATTAGACTAAAGAAAAAAAAAAGACTAAGATAAAAAAAAATTTTCTCCATTTTGATGGTTAGAAATTATATGTATATATATATATATATATATATACATTAGGGTGCTTCGTTTGAAACGACTATTTTTTTTTTTTCGCTCCCATCCCGAAATTTTGTTGGAAATACCCCCAAAAAAATTCCCTGAGAGTTTGAGCCCTTAATATTAATATTAAGTACTTTCCCAGAGCAGGTGAAGATTTCCCATTTAAAATACACGTAAACTTGGGTTTTTATTTTTTAAACTTCTATAACTCCGCGGCATTTTATGATATCCTCTCGCCCAAAGTCGGGATTTTCTTACAATTAAAAGTACTACAAAATTGCCCGTTGTCGCGAAGTCGTAACTCATACGGGTGGGGTAGTACGGACCACTAAACCGAATTTTTTCATTGAATTCTTGTTTTTTCTCTCATTATCTCATAAATAACAAGACCTACAGAAAAAATGTAAATGACAATTTTATAGAAAATTTATTTTCCTACAAAAAAGGTCCTTAGCACCGAATCACTCAGATTGATATTTTCTGAGATATTAGTCAAATAAAAAATCAATATTTTCTAAGATTTGATTTGACACTTTATGGGAATTCAATGCTACGTAAACTTCAATAATTATTATCTCAGAAAATATCAATCTGAGTGATTCGGTGCTAAGGACCTTTTTTGTAGGAAATTAAATTTTCTATAAAATTGTCATTTGCATCTTTTCTGTAGGTCTTGTTGTTGAGAAAAAACAAGAATTCTATGAAAAAATTCGGTTTAGCGGCCCGTACTACCCCACCCGTATGAGTTACGACTTCGCGACAACGGGCAATTTTGTAGTACTTTTAATTGTAAGAAAATCCCGACTTTGGGCGAGAGGATATCATAAAATGCCGCGGAGTTATAGAAGTTTAAAAAATAAAAACCCAAGTTTACGTGTATTTTAAATGGGAAATCTTCACCTGCTCTGGGAAAGTACTTAATATTAATATTAAGGGCTCAAACTCTCAGGGAATTTTTTTGGGGGTATTTCCAACAAAATTTCGGGATGGGAGCGAAAAAAAAAAAATAGTCGTTTCAAACGAAGCACCCTAATATACATGTATACATATATAGATATTTATATATTTATAATCGCTTATAATAATATATATAATTAAGTGTATAACTAAAAAGCTGCTAAGTGACTTTTACATACGCGATAGTAACTATTACCATCGCGGTATAGTAAACATTGTTACCGAAAATTATAAATGTTGCTATCTGTGATGTGAGTAATTACTATTATTGGTGAGAGTGATTATTATTCGGGGATATTAATAGTTAGCATCATATGATGGTTTTTAATAGCATTATTGTATAAAATTCTAAAATTACTATACAGTATGGTAACTATTAAAAATCCTCGATGAGAATCATTACCATAAAATTCTTAGCGTGTAGTCTTTTTTTAAATTCTAGATTTCGTTTATTTAAAGAATTTTTTTTAATGATTCGTTTTAATATTTTTCGATGTTGATGGAAACAGAATTTCGGTGAATAGAAAAAGTGATAATTAAAAAAGAAAAATGAAAAACGGTTTTTTGTTAAAAAAAAAAATATATACGACATTAACAGCAAACAAAGCTCTTGAATGAAGTGAGAGATCATGTTCGCGAAAATCGAGTAATTGGATCCGCGATCACACAGTACATTTTCCACATAAATGAGGGTGTGTAAGTGTGTGTTGTTTTTAGATGTACGTAAAGAAGAAAGGATAAACCGCGATAACAGTAAATAATTGTTTCAACAGACTGAAATAAAACAAATAGAAGCGAAAACTGAAAGAATTAAAAATGAAACAAATATAAATAATATAAAATGCAATTGGCTTTCTGGTCTGTTGCTATTGCTACTGGTACTGCTGACTCATTCTAATTGCTCTATCCAAACATATAACGAACCCGTTGCGGTAATCCTATGCAATAGTTATAACGGATATTATCTCACTTATAACGAGGATTTCATAGCAGCATCTAAAACTCTGCTTGAATTTTCACCTCAGTTTAAATTAAAAATAACGATAATTTTATTCACAACATGTGTAAACTTTCCACGTATGAAACTAAACAAAATAAACAGCTTATTCAACAAACAAAAATAACAAAGTTTAATAAAATGAAATAAATATATAAAATGCATATTAACAGAAAGTTAAATGAAGTCGTCAAATAATTAAAAACAAACAAAAGAAAATATGCAAATAGGCGATTGTATGAGTAAAACAGGGTAGTCGCGGTGTAGAAGTGATTCGTGGGGAGAGGGATGGACACAGCGTGTGGGGGTAGATCTTGCGCTGTTCACCCTACTCGGCAGCATCCCTCGAGTGAAACTGAAGCTATCAAGCAAAACGGCAGTCACTCGCGCGAATCGCGACCTGCAGGATCACTGAACCCATATACATATTTTTATAATATTTAAATTTATTTTAAATTCTAATTCACCCCCTTACGTTATGTTGATAAATTTTTTTTAAATGGATTTATAATTTTGTATCTTTGAAATTAAAAATGAAATTGATTAAATTTACGAATGTAAATGAAAAAAAAAAAAAAAAAAAAATAGATAAATAGAGTCACGTGCTCGAAAAAGTGGTTAATACTGAAAATAATCTCGGACTATATAAATAAAATAAAGGAGTCACGTGCAAGTGTTTTTATCAGTACAATAACAGTCTATAGAGATAAAATAAAGTTAAGGAGAGAGTGAAGAAGATTTAAATCTAGATGTTAGGTAGAGACTGCATAAACTCTTGAGCGTTATCATTTAGAGATACGACTTATCAAACTGGAGTATCAATGCGGATCACGTGTGGCGCCCGTCTTTATGGGGATGGGCATTAACGATAAAAAGCTGCGGAGACTGCGAAGATTGCGGCTTTTTGGCCGCGCTAAGGTTTACCTCACAGTCCGGTGGCCTCATCTGGTATGTTTGCCCACCCAAAAACTTTAGCACATAGTTATTATTTCACCCTCTCTCCCTGTTTCTAACTATACTTTTCCCTTCTACTATAACTCGGAAAAATATTTTTCGCTGTATCTTATACCACCAACTAAATGTTATCGCTGGTTTGTAACATATAACTCTTCAGAGTACGAGAAAACTTTTTGGAAGTGAATTTGATACTGCGGAACCAATTGCTAACTTACTTAATTTTTTTTCTCTACTTTGTAAATTGGCGATGTTATTTCGTAGACAATTTTTTTTTTTATTGTATACATTATATTTAGTTTGCTAAATACAAAAAGTACGAAGAGATATAAGGGAACAGTTCGAAAAAATCTATATATATATGATTCAATTATCAAGTACGTGAGAATAAGTTTTTTATCTTAGTTTTTTTCTACACACCCGATCTTCCAATTGTCCACTATCACACCGGTTTGCCGCTATTAAAGTTTGACCTACTTTTTGTTCAATTTATCCCACAAGGTGTCACACAATTTCATACGCTCGTTGATCCTCGTTTCGCTATAAAAATAACACACCATTTTTCTTCAAATAACTTTTATCAACACAAAACCACCGTTAAAAATTTACTCAACAAAAAATTTACCCAGATAAAAAAAAATCTCTAAATTCAGCTCACTAAATACAATCAATGAAATAAAAATTTAAATTGCACGTATTTTAAACAAAATTATTGAGTTAGTGATTGAAAGCAACTTGTATTTCAACTCTTTGTTAAATGTTTTAATTTTTTTTCAAACTTTGATTTTAACTCTCTAGTAAAGTAGAAGGCGGTTTCATGTTCGGAGTATTTAACGCAAAGTACCTCACAAAGGCGGCAGGTTGTATAAATCTAAAGCGTGCGTGGCTCCGACATCGTTCGGCCCAACTACACAAGAATAGAAAAATAAAAAATAAAAGCAACCTATTTTTTTTTTATTTTCTTTTATTATTTTTTTCTTTTTTTGTTTAAATAAAACTCTTGAGAAAAAAAAATTTAAGAATAAGTATAAGATGTTGAAGTACTACAAGAAGAACAAGAGGTAGTGAAACATAAAAAAATAAGTAACAGGGTAGAAACAAAAAAATGTAAAACTGTAAAAGCGAAGCGTGTACATCTCCCGGGAGAAAACTCACGTCGTTATAATGGATCTCATTACTTTTATCGTCTAGGCATACATCTTATTCTTAAAATTACCACTCTCAAAATGCGAAGGCCATCATGTTTCTCTCAGGTATCATGCTAAATTTAAAAGATGAAAAATCCCAGACTTAAACAACTTTTCTCCTCTGGCACACTAATTTTCTTCCTCCTCAAAATGTACTAAATTTTTTAAATTTCCGTCTTTCTTATTTATTATGGTCTCCAGGAATTGTGCTGCCCGTAATTATTTAAAATTAAATTACTTAAAAGACTTTCTCATTAGATAATATTGTAACTAATGATATTAAAAAAAAATGATGGAACGAAATAAAATAAATGAAAATGATCAAGTGAGCGTGTCAATAGGCAGTGTAATTTGTAATTCAATAGACAACAATAGAGACAACGTGGTTAACGCATAGTCCAGTCTAGCGTGTATAGTGTCTACTGACAGGCATAGTAGCATAGTGTGACAGGGCAATATCCCACCTGATACGTTATATATATATACCACCACGTAAAGGTATACAAGGGTGGTCCGGTGGGTATATCAAACTCATCGAACGATCGTGGTACTTCAGTGGCAATAGCTATTGGATTTCGTATATCGTACGACGTCCATGCAGTACATACCCGTGATACATCGTTATATATTGCCTTGCCACTCTCTGTGCTGTACACTATTCAATTAACATTGTCGAACTTTGTAACCCCGTCACTACACAATGTGGCTTCAGCAAATCATTTTTCAACTGTTCAATCGATCATCGACGTATCTAATATCTTCATCACTTTGATTCACTAACCAATAAGACCTACTAGAACCACACGGGGCACAAAAAAATTCAATTTCTATGAAAATTATTTTTAGCTCCATTAAATAAATCTTTTTCCATGAATTTTATTGATAATAATTTATCAAAATAGTTTTTCCCAGAAAAAAAAAATGGAAATACTAAAAAAGATATGACTTGTAAGGAAACCATTGTATTAAAATTTAAAATATATTACGGCTTTTATTGTATGATTGAATAAATAGTAGAAACTTTACCGTATTAGAGACCACAAGAAAATAAGTTTTAATCAAAGTTAAAAAAATGAGCTATCAGATAAATTTATTGAAAGTGAAGTTAAAAAAAAGTTAAATTTATTCATGAAATAATTCTAATTTCATTTCGTACAAATAACTTAAAAAAAGTTATTTTCCACTATTTATCTATATCAGATTCTAAAAGTTCACATTTCAAGAACTTTTTTCTTTAAATTTCTGTAAGTTCAATTTAACAGAAATATCAATAGTAGAATTTCTTAAAGTTACCATTTCACCCCATATTCTCCTCAATTCAATGTTGTACTTTTTTTTTTTTTTTTTTGGGAAATGACAACAAACATAACATGAAATTCAATGACTTTGTGAACAAATTAAACATCTAAATCATAATAATAAAATAAATATTTACCCGGTAATAAAATTTATCGGAAAATGAAAATCAAATATAATGTTACGACGCAAGCATGCTTGAATGGCTAGTTGAGTTTGTTTTCGACTCGATTTGTGACACGACGAAACTCATCGTTAATGACGTAACATGAAATGTCGTTTGCTCATCACTCGACTGTGAAAATTAGTGTCGTGAATCAACATATATGACCCTCGGTATAGTACCATATAATTTCGGATACATTGAAAGCCCTAATATCTCTCCCATTTCTGATGTGCCCTGTGTACTGATTGATGTTTGATGTATTTTATGATTGTTGACATTGTTAATGTTTGACAACCTAAACAACAACGAGCTAGTGTAGCCGACGATAACTATCACGAAGGAATAAAAAAGTTAAGAGTAAAGTGACGTTATTAAATATAATGATTTATGATATTTGTATACTTTGGCGGGTAGTTACTGTAATGAGACAATCGATAAAGTAAGAATGTTTCATAAAGTAATTTAGTAATCTAAGCGAGCATGCCAGACAAACTAGCCTTGACCATTTTTTATTTTTAGAATCTTCAAGTTTGGTCGATAATCCCGGAAATAACATTGCAGCTTATTATACTTTATAGTTTATTTGTATTCGTGGCATACTGCAATAAATCTACAGATCGATGTGCCGTTGAATTCAAGTACTTGTCATTGAGACAAAAATTTATTGTCTTTTTAAAAAAACATTATTTAGAATTTTTTATGTCCGAGTGATCGGAAAATCGAAAGACAAAAAATTATTTAAATAAAAAAATTTATTTACGGGCATGAAAAACTTTAAAATATGCATTTATTTTATTTTTTTAGAGCTTTGGAAGTAGTAAAAAAATATATGGAGTACTATATACATAAAAATATAAGAGAAAACTCGTAACGCCTCTTTAGTACCTCATAATTCACTCAAGAGCTTTTGAAAATGTCACTGTTGCTGAGCTTTTACTTTAAAAATCTTGTTCTTACCTTCTTTAAAGTCTAGTTTCCGTTGTAACCTATGTCACATCAGTACAACGGATATATTTTTAAAAATGGTTCGCGTTATGTCTATAAATATTTTTTAAAATGTCCGAAAATTGAGGTAATAAAATTTTATTTTATTTCAGAATTATTTTTTTGATTATTCTGTAAAATATGCATACTTGTAATGCATGTTCGCAATAAAAGAACAAGTGAAAATAAAAAAAAAAAATATATATATATATAATAATAATAATAAAAAAAATAAAAAAGGCAAATAGACACCAGAGTGTTGTAAAAGGGCAAAGTGCCAGGAATTTAAGTGAAATAAAACGAAATTGTAAGATTTTGCCTTGTTGTCTCGACGTCTCAAGGGTGTTAGAAGCAAGCAATTGACTTCGATGGCCCGAGAATCTCGATGCGTTTGCAATTTTGCTTACTTTTTTATTATTATTATTATTATTATTATTATTTATTTATTTTCGTCAAGATGTAGATAGGGTTTATAGAGCACTGGTACTGTATTAAAGTCTATTAAATTTAATATGTCTGTTGAAATAGTAAAAGTGATATTATAAAATAAAAAAGGTGGTAGTAGAACATTTTAAATTCACTGGAGCGCGATTATTGGCTCTGATGGTTGTTACGCGCGACGTCTTACGCCGACATCATTCGAAAGATCTCGCGCAAGGAAGTGCATCGTACCGAGCGGGAGGATGTCGTCTGGTGTCGAAAGTACGGGTAATGCTATTGAGAAAACTCGAGTGTGTCTCTTTTTTTCCCTTTCCTACCCTCTCTCGCTTCCTTATCTCGCTCGGAATATCTTCACCCGTACGCTCTGTAAAACCCAACATCTCCAATGATATATTTAATTGAAAAATCATTGGAAATGGGATAAATGGCTCTATATAATAACTAATAATAACTAATTACAATCTTATACTTTTAACTTCTTCATCTCTATCTTCATTTTTTTACTCTTAGTCTTGAGAATTTTATCTCTACCCGCAGTTTCTTTATTGATGAAAAAAAAAAAAAAAATGAAATACTAAAGTATAGAGTTCTTATTGATTAAATACCCTCTTTATTTTTAACAGTGAACAAGTTAATTTTATCAAGTTCACTAATGACAAAATAAAAGTTTTTAATTTCACTTTATTCTTTATTTAAAAAAAAAAGGTGAAATAATATTTTTTTTATCTGTAATTCATAAAACTAGAGAAAAAAAATATTTATATACTATTTTTGTTGGTGCAATATATTTTATCAACAATAGAATGGTTCAATTTGAAAAAAAAAATAAAACAAACTACTTCATTCGATCTTTTATAAATATAAAAGATAAATGGGTTTGAGGTTTTTCATTTTTACTATTTTTGTATGGACAATACGTGCTAGTACAGCGCAATGCTATATTTATATAGATATATAGTGATACATATATCCGGTTCATGAGACGGTTGGACGATAGTAAGGGACGATAGCGGAAATGCGAAGTGTATAGTACACAGTGCACACATAAGAAAGTGGAGATGAGGGGGAGTAAACGTTGGGCCATCTGGTATCTTGACTACTGGGCGACGAAAATCTCGAGCCATAGCGAATAATCGGTTGAATGCTGCAGCAACAGCAGAAGAAGTAGGAGTAAAAGCAATAGGAGAAGTCGCCCGAGTAACAGTTCAGAGTAAGAAGAAAGATAAGCTTGATAGGGATTGTAAGTCTTGAGCAGTACGACGAGCCAGGGGGCAACGTCTAGACTCTGAGTTACTTTAACTTGTGGGTGAGTCTCATTTCACAGGAGAGTACATTTATTCATGAGACGATGTGAGTTTTACTTGCCCAAAGTGCTTGTTTCACATCATGAGTTAATAAGTCAAAAATAAAATACAAACTTTTTACTCTCTATTTGATTAATTTGCTGCAATTATCTCTATTAAAACATATATACATTCTTACATACATATGTATATGTATATATAAGTGCATATTTATTTTGTAATTATAAAGTTAGTTTACAGCTGATTATTATCACTTAAATTATGTTCTTAATTTAAATGATTTAATCTGGTTCAATTAAGTTTTGCAATTAAGATATGATTCAAATAGTTTATGATTAATAACTTTTTTTTTCGTCAAATTATAATTAAATGATAAATTTTGAATTAATTCATAGCGTGATACGTAAGTTACTTATTGGAAGGGTAATAATTATTTTATTACATCGCGAAAAAAAAAATTTTGACTGAGTAGTAGAAATACGGGTTTAGTCAGACGTGTGTAAAATTTTTTAATTAATATATTAGTAGTTGAAATAATTATTGATAATAATAATAATTAAGTTCCGGGAATCGATAAAGTGTGAATAATTAAAAAAAATAGGTGTGAGTAAATAAAAAAGAGTAATAGTACACCGTCTGGGTTGTTTGAACGGAAGTGATAAAATTTAAATTGGACATCGTGTTTCATTGTGTCTGTAGCAGTTAAATTCTACCGATACATGCAATCAATCCTGATTTTAAAATGAAGAAATAAAAAATGTGTCAAAAAATAAAAAAATTCAGCTTGTTAGTTAAACTATTTTTATATTTATAAATTTTTTGGTTGAGAATAATTCTTGCTATCTGTCCAACGGGTTGATGCTTTTATTTTTTAATAGTTGATATATTGATCGATAAATTTAGTTGCATGCATCATTCAATTTTTTATAGACGTGTAGCAAAGTTTACTGTCTGTGGCCTACGTGAACTCGTTTAATTGGAAAAAGAAAAAAAAAAAAAGGAAAAAAAAAGTAACTTTAATTAATAAACGTGACGTCGACGTTTTCGTTTGATTAAAAAAAAATCCAAGAAACAAGAAGTATTTTTGTTTCTTTCACTCATTAAATGACTCATGAGAAATTTTCAAGTTTTTGTTGAAGAAAACTATAAAAAAATATATACTGTATTTTTGCTTAATTAACAAAAACTTTGAGCTTGTGATACACATCTAATATTAGATTATAAGTTACAAGCCTCTGAGACGGGGTCTTGTTAATAGATCTTAATATATGGGGTAATAATATTGTATATACTTAACGGATACTATTCTAAGCCTTGGAATCTATGATAAAGTTGGAGTATGCTTATCATAAATCCTTGGACTGGATCCACTCGTGCAATCAAGCCCGAAAGCTTGAGCATCCGGCATATTTAGTATAATATCTTATCCATCCACCAAGCGGTTTATGGTTAATCGAAATATCTGACCCTCCAATAGATTCTGTTGCGACTATCATAGTTATAACAGGATTTAACTCACCAAAAAAATTAATAATAGGAGTAAAGAAAATAGAAAATATTTATAAGCTCCTCAGCAGAACAAAAAATAAAATTAAGCTGAGCAGAGTAGCATTAAGTTAACGTTATACTTAGTTCTATAAAGGGTTCTCTGAGTCGGCGATTTTGAACCTAATAGTTGTCAACGATATTATGTAAATACATTATTTTATATTCTGTTTATTACTAACAAAATAAAATATATAAAAACTCGGAACAAAACTAGATACTATTTTCGGAAAAGAATATTTTGTTTTTGTTTTAAAATCTTCACTTAGGGTCAAAAAAGAATAGAAAAAGTTTACCACCTCCACAATGTGGCCGAAAGTTCTAATAAAAAAAAAAAAAAACGTTTTTTGTTACTAAAAAATGTTTGTTATTCGTTTTTTTTTTTATTTAGAAAAACTGAAGCAAAACGAAACTACGGGGTAAAATGAACTACCATTAGAAAAAAAACAAAATTTTTTTTGGTCAAAGTTTCGGAGTTTCTATTCTGCTAGAGGCGATCAAGTTGGCAAATTCTTCCCTAAACCTCTAGGAAACGTTTTAAAAAAAAAAGATTTTTTTTCTCTTTGTACAGTATCTTATTTACCCCCGTCGTCCCTTTCAAAATCTATTTTTGATAATTGAGAATTTTATATTTTAATTTCCAAATTGTTTCTGTTAACGTATTATTGAATACTTGAAGCTATAATGATGACAGTGATGATAATTGTGATGATGATGACGATAATAGTGAAATTTAGTAGTTGAACATTCGACGCAAATTAAATTTTGAAGAGTAAAGTTAAACCGAACGATAAACAAGTTAAGGATGGAGTAGAGGAATACACGAGAGTGGATGTGGTAATAAGAGCGCCTTGTATGTAGGAAATAGGCGGTGGTTTCTTAATTATGAAGATGTGTCTCTCGATTAATTAATGTACGAAGTAATAGGTTGTCTAGTCTTGTGTTTTACGATGCGCGAAAATACCTAGTTTACTTGTGTGCTTTTAGCTCTAATTATATGGCAATGGAAATTTGAATAAGATAATTGCAACAACGGAAATTCGTAATTTATTATTTTTCTTTATAATTTTTTTATTCTAGAAACTGATAATTATTCAGTAGTTATGGGAAGAGCACTTTGTAATGGGAAATTTAAATTATTAAGGTAGTAAATGCTCAAGTTAAAAAAACAGTGACGTTAAATTTATGGACGAGTTTTAAATAAGTATGACGTTAACAAATTAACACGGTTGATTAACGTTAATAATTATAAATTTATTTATTTAATTAACAAGATGGATTTTAAAGATAGCAGTGACTAGGCATGTCCTCATTAAATAATGAAATATCTCTCTACTCTTTCACATGAAAATTATTAATGCACATAAAAAATGTTCCTATTTAATATTTTATTATTAAATATTGTAAAGATAATTTTTTGGCGGCAATTTAAATTCTTTAAATTTATTTTATTTTTTTGATATGGAATTAGCACTTAAAGTTTTTAAAAATACTGTTGTAAGTGAGTTTTTTTATGGTTGGTGCAACGATTTTCCTACCATAAGTTCATATGAAAAAAAAATATTTTTTTTAATCGACAATATTTTTGTTTAAAAAGAATAAATTTGTAAACATTTAAAATTCAATAAAAACATTGTAGTTATTCGCCAATTTAGTATTGAATGTAAATTCAAAAAACTAAACCAATAAAGAATTTGTTTTGTAGGCTATTTTTTATGTATGCTAAAACATTGGGGAGAATTAAATGTTCAATAAAAAAGCAGCAATCAATATTTATCTGATGTTTTAATTAAAATACGTTATTGAAAATAGAATAAAATTTTAATTCGTCAAAAAAAATTGATTTATTGCTTATCTAACAGTATTTTCATTTCAGTTTTATATCCGAGTACAGAATTTAGCCATTTGTAATTTTATATCGCGATTCAAAATGAAACATTACGTGTATAATTTTCAAAGCGGATGAAAAAGTATTTAACCTCGATTATTGTTGTGAAGAGAATAGGGTGTATTCTCTTCTCTCTATCGTCATGAAAATATATATATACTGTTAAATACCATATAGCAACCATAGAGCACGTTTCAGCGTGGCTTGAGCTCGCTTATATTGTCGCTATAAATCTAACAATGCGGTTCAGCATTAACCCGACCCGGTAGTACCGCCGCGACTACTGTACGCGAACGAACGAGCATTATACTTCCGGTGGCACGCGAGTCTATGCGTATCCGATAAACTGTTGTACAAAAGAGATGAACATACACACTATACCAACACCATATCTATATCCATATAAATCTAATATATTATTTATATCAATTTGATAAACCTCCATTACTGGCCATTCAATCTCAACTTGCCCAACTGGATTAATAATAAACACATATATATGCCCACATAGGCGCCCAAATGATTGGTTTATTGGCACAATGAAAGATTGAGAGTCAGATAATTTATTGCTAAAATAAATTAAACTCATTCTCTTTATTCGATTATCCGTCCTCGACATTCATCAGCCCAATTTATTAATTCAAACACTTAATCACTCGATGAATATAATATCCGGCCAGGTGTCACTCTATATTCAATGATTCATCATTTTTATTTACTCATGATTTATTTTCGTGTATATAATATAATTATCCAATAATATTTTTTAGTTCATTATTACGTTTCAATAATTTATTAAATAACAACAAAAATAGAAATGTTTGAGAATCCGGAAGTGGAAGTTATCAGCAAAAGATAAAACACAAATATGAATATAAATGGCCGCGATATATTTTATTAATGCTTTCGGTTTTCATTGTAAAAATATGATATACATATTTGGATAAAAAAATAGGATTACGATGTTGTTATTCGAAGAGAGTATAATTGGGACGATTAATTGAGTTTTTTCGAAATTATCGTGATTACATACATCCGTACATTATTTCTTTATGATAATTTAGATTGAATGATTTCAAAAACATCAAGTTTGTTTGTTAGAGTGTTTTTTGATATTTGTATGCTTTAAATAATATATGTGTGCAATATACAATAGCGCGGAGATGAGACCATCAGACTTTCTCGTGCGAGAACTAAGCACACCCAAATGCTTCGCGTTTTAGGCGTGCAATAAATAATAAAATCATAAATATTCATACAATTTATTTTGGTGAGTTATGAGTCATGACTGAAGTAAAATTCTATTTTATATAACTTAAATAATAATAATAGTAAATATGTAGGAAAATAAAAAATATGAAATAAAAATACACATATCGATATCAATGCAAATTATAAACCCGCTCGGATGATCAATGCGGGAAATAGCAATCTCCTTCGATATGAATATATTTTTATATTTATATGAGTGATATAAAAAAAAAAAGTGAAATAAATAAATCGATTTGAAAGCAATGACATATCGTTTTTCAACACTTTATAGAATATGTTGGATTGCCGGGATATTTGCAATAAAAATTCAAAACTTGTGGAAATATTTCGTGATTACTTGGTTTTTTTGATATTTTTTTCATGCTTCATCCCCAATTTAGAGCGCTTTAAAGCTTATCGATACTGTTTGTAAAACATATTCATGAATTTTAGGGGATTTCAAGCATGGATTATTTATTGTGTTTTTTTTTGTTACAGAGCCACGACAGCTGGCAGGGGCATGATGGGGATCAGGTAAGCAATAAATTAATCATACTTTATAAACTATTCATAGTGTAATGCATGATGCTTGTTTATATTTTTTTTTTTTTTTTTTATTGCAATCTAGAAGCTTGAGTGCATGCATTTGTCTGTTGGCTTCAATATTTATTTTTAATTAATGATGTAACACTTTACACGGATAAAATATAAGCCATTGGGTCTTGACTATCTTCTACATTGAAAAATAACGACGCTTATCTTTGAGAAAACAATTCTGGCTAAAAAGCAACTTCACCACTCGAGTCGATTATTCACAAATAATTGAGAATAGACTCAGCATTTTTTTATTTTTTGTCCATTCTGTTTTTCTATCGTGAGAATAAAAAACTCTCTACACTTCGAGGTGATAAATGTTGCCGAGTGTCAAGTGAGTAAAGAAGCGAGCAATCGATCTTGTCTTATCATTTAGATCCGCTTAAAGTGTCTTAATGCGTGCGTGAATAAGATACTTTTACCGCTTTTATAAAACGATACAATGTCAAAAAAAAATTTTTTTATTATCCAAAGCCACGTAAATTCTATCTGTCGGTAAATTAAAATCTAAATTTAAAAAAAAAAAGGCTTTCATGATTTAATAACAAATGGAGGTCAAAATAAAAAGTATGAAAAATCAATACTCTGATGTAAAGTGGTTTTTTTATGTTCAAAGAATGTCTATTAAAATCCGTGGCCCTTCAATATTATATTCTAGATTGAACACGAGGACAAAAGGCCACTCATTCTAGAGACACGAGTAGAGAGGAACGAACGAACGAACGGACGAATGAATTGTCAATAGATACTCAGTCTCAAGTAGACCGTTGTTTAGGGCTTTTTCAATTCGAGTGTTCTGACAATTTTTTTTTCCTCCTCTTTACCCTTTCTCTTCTTCATATAAAAAAAAACTCCCATTCAACTTTTGAATATTTCCCAATAACTCGATCACATTTATATTTAACCCGACTTTTTCATATTTTAAAATTTTTCCTGATACATGGTAGTAGTTACTAAAGTGTCAACTCTTTTAAAAGCCCAGTTTTCTGCGTGAATCGAGTCGTCGAATTCATTCAAAGTCAAAACCTTAACACGTATCCGTGAGTAACCACCAGAAAAAAAAAACAAAAATGAAAAATAAAAAAAAAAAGCGAAAGTAAGAGGCAAAAAATTTGAAATTCAAACGAGAGATTCGCTTGGGGGATATCGTACCAAATCTTCTTAGACGTAAGATTGTGAAGTGGAAAAAGTTTTATCAGGTTTTCAAGTGATACCAAGAGATGAGCACGTTTTATATATACTAAAGAAGAACATATGTCTTATGGTTGATTTTTCCCTTACAAACTTATTAAAATGAACGCAATTTTCTTTTCATTTTTTTTCTACCCGTCATTATCATTATTGTTATTATTTTAAATATTATTATTATTAAATTTTTTTATCAAACGCATTACGTAAATGAGTTTGAGCCTTCCAAGCTCGTCAACTCCCGCGGCTACTATACTTTAGAACACTTTGCTTCCACGACAGTGAGTGTGATGGTGAGGTAGTTACTCTCATTTTCTAACTTAATATCGTATAATGAGTACAGCAAGTTTGCTTCTCTTCCGTGCAATTTGTTTAAAATGTCGCGTAGTATGTCGTAGTGGCATAGAGCCTCGAGTATAAGAAGAAGAAGAAGAAGAAGAAGGAGTTGGAATAGTAGGAGTAGGAGTTATAGTAGTAATACTATGACAACAGAATGAAAACAAAATTTACGTTACTTTCTGATGTACGTACGTTAAATATTACGCGAAATTGTTCTCATACTTAGCATGTTATGACAATGGGAATTTTATTAACAATGGGATTGGCTTAAAATATTCGTATTTGTTACTAATCCATTACTCAGCTCATTATTTTATTTTTATTTATTTTTTTTTTTTAATTATTAGGATTTGATCGCATGGAGTTATTTGAAGAGATCAAGGCACTAATTTTGATGCAACCATAAGGAATTTTTTTTTTATTTTTATAATATATATTTCGAGTGCAATTTGTTATTATTATTTTAATTTTACGTTTGTTTTTGTTAATAAAATTTTTAACAGAATAATTTTTTATAATTTTTTGTTTTTGTTTATTTTTTTAAATTTTTATCCCGTTTCCTTGAATCCAATTGTGCACGTTTGTGTGATTTACGGAACACGAGCTATTGACAGGCAGATTCATCAAACGACTGAGCGCGTGTTAAAACAGTGAATGCATATGAAAGGACGAGAATGTTGTGAGTAGAATACAATTTTGCTAGGGTACATGCTGTTACTACTGGGCACTCAACATGTCGCTGCCGTAGCCGTTGTGCACCCACGTTAAACTACACTACACTAAAAATAAATTTATATCCTATGACTAAATTTCAAACCCGAATTTTATAGACAGGAATCCAGCAAAAAAATTTACATGGCAAATTACGGAGCGTAATTTTTTTGTTATTTATTATCAAGTTAAAAAATTAAGCGAATTTATTCCAGTACCAAAGCTGCGACATTTTTATCAAATTTTTTTTAAATCAATAAACAAATATTTCTTACGTTATTGGTATTCAATATTAAGAATTTTTCCAGTCAATTTAAATATGTTAAATTTCTTCCTTCTGTTTATCAACTTTAAAATATATGAAAAAATTCCTTTAGTAAAGAAGGTAAAGAATGATTTTTTTTTATTTACGATCATCGCGCATGCGTTGTAAATCTCGGTCTGTTTTACCGATAAAGTTAATATTGATTGAATCCGAAAGATGTCAGGTCACGTCAGAATTTCATCGACATTCGCAAATAATACTTTTATTGAATACAACAGTAACTACACGTGTCCTTTGATAACAAGGAAAAATATATATATATTTGTGTTAAAAAATACAACAAAAATTTGAAATTTTTTATTATCATTATTAGGATGAAGTTTATATTTATTAACATTATAAATATAAGCATAAAGCATAACAAATAAACATTAATCTATATGAATCTCCAGTCATTTGATATTTATATCTCGACACACTCATCACCCACATCCACTATTCTATTCTCTTTTGATGTACTCTAAAGAATTACTAAAGCTTCCGGGTCATAGCTCTAGGGTATCTATTCCAAGTGTGAGGTGACACACTTAAAATACTCATTTTTTTTGCACTGCCCGTGAGCAATTTGAAAAAAAAAAGAGTTGAGATTCCTCTTTACACGGGCTCTCTCAATCTTTCTTCTCTTCTGCCTATTTTTCTCCATCAACCACACATTCATCACTTTCTCGTCAGTGCTCATACACTTCTCTCTATTTTGTTCTCATGTTTGTGCTACACTGCGCGTAACTCAGTGCTCTCGTGAAATTTGAATGCTTCATGACCCTGGCGGGAACAAGAGCCCCAAGAATATTGTTCCCAGTGGAGAACAAGGTCATATACATTTGCTCCAGTAAATTCTCAGCTCTAGTATTTTTCATTTCAACCTGATGAAATTTTAAGTATTAACAAGTACTATTTTTCATACAACAACAAGAATAATAAATTAAAAATATTTTTCTCTTGACTATTGTTTAAAATTAATTAAATCATAGCTCGGAATAAATAATTCATTAAATTTACTTCCCGATGTTTAAATAAATATTTAAAATCTACTAAAACTAATATTATCAGATCAGTTAGTATTTTTAAAAATCTGTAGTTCGCACCCACGCAATCGTATAGAATCGTAAACGCTCGGCTGAGATCGTGTTAAATTATTTTGTTCGTCAGTTGAGTATGTTCAGTCTAGTCTAAATATACAATCTAGTCAAACTATATTGTGTATTATCTTGACTCGTAGCTCTCGTAGTAGACCAAATAGTACACTCGTACACAGTAGTACTATGTACTGTATATACAGGTATATTTAAATGAATAGTACGTATAGCATTAAGTATACAGGCTCTACTTTATATATAGTTTATGTATGATGACGTCAGCGGTTACGGTATCCAGCGTCGCGACAATCGCGACCTGCAAGAACTGCTGCCGCCATTGAAATAAAATAATATATATATGATTATTTATTAATTCGGGCAGTTAGACAGAGTATACTATTTATGAGTATAGTATAAAATAAATATTTTATGAAGGACTTGTAATATCGGAGAAAAATATTTTTAATATTAAATTTTATCTTGAGAATTTAATAAGCCGCAAGCCGGTTCCACAATTTTCCGGCACTTTAGACAAAATTTCAAAGTGTATTCAAGTGCACCGTGAAGTTAGTCCCTGAGTCTATGGTATTTTACTGGAGAAGTGGGAGTTAGTTTTATCGTGTATTAGTGCAATGGACATTTGTGTTGACGTGTAGGTGTACGTAGGACAGGGGCAAGAGAACAACTTCTCTGTGCAACCTGTTTACGCGAGACGCCGTGAACCATGTCCAAGCCTATTCTCCGGGCGCTTGTTTCACAGTAAATTCCCTGACTGAGGAATTAAAAAATATCCGTGTATATATTGTAGTTAAATATAACTATTTATGGTTCTACCGGTGCAATATAAATAAAGTGCATTTGTAAATAACGTGAGATAATTCGTACTATTGTTAATATACGCCTCGGATATTATTTAATATTTATTAGTGTGTGTATATATCATATATGTATATATATATATATATATAGATATATTTAGTGTATAAAATATTGTGGAGGGAAATTCAAGTCGTTGATCTTGGACTACGACGACGCAACAGGCGTGGAATGCGGCTTAAATATATTACAGTTGACAGTGATTTTTTAGTTCTACGCGTGCCCAGTGTCGAAAAAATACATTTGTTGTAAAATAAGGCAGATATATGTAATTTTATGCATAAATTCTTTTTTAATGTGCGGATTTTAAGTGAAAATATTAATAAGTTTTAAAATGGAGTTAGATTAAAACCGGTTAAATTTCCGGCCCCAGATTCATTTTTTATAAATTCTAGTGAAACGCTACAATTTTTTATTTATCGAGTAATTTAGGATTTTATTCAACATTTACATCTACCTTTTATTTCCCACGTGTAAAAAAAAAATTTGAATCAAGTTATTTGGAGTATATTGTACACCTGCATGTCAACCTGCGATTGATATCATCCCATTAATAATAATAATAATAATAATAATAAATTTTTAAAAAATTGACTGCATTGAGGATTACGCCCTGACCCTCATAGTCACGGTACTCGACTCCAGCCCCCTCTTTTTTTTTTTTTTACAACAAACTCGTCCTTCCGACTCTCGTTCTCATTCTCTGTTCTATCTCACATTTTATTATCCCTCTTTCTCATTTACTCATATATATATATCAGTATATACACATTACATGTACACGTATGTATGTAAAATATATATATATATATATATATATATATATATATGTATGCATATAAATATATAGCAGTTGTAACAACACAAACGACAACGTGGACATGTGACCGTGAGAGTAACACCCACCTGCGAACTGACGGATAGGGACATTAGGGCAACGACGAGCAATACGATAGTACACTTGGTACTTTATTATCGTTCAACTACGCTAGTATTTCCTCTTCACAACAGCATAAAATAAAAATAAAATACAAATAGACAAAACTATCATTCTACTGGAAAAAATAAAAAAAAAATTTCAACCTACTCCCAAACTCAAACTCCAATTTAAAGCATTAAATTTTTTTTTTACACGTGAAATTATTATTTTAAAATTTAATTTTTTATTTAAATTATTTTTTTTCTGCGGTTGCAATAGTGTCGCAAGGTAATAAAACGGGAGATTGATGGAGTAATAAAAAAGTGTAATATATATCCATTGCAATAAATCGGGTTTAATTTTACTATCAGTTTACTTGGTGAAACTCGTACATTACATTAGTGGTTTTGTTATAAAATGTGTACCGATATTTAAAAATATATAAATAAATAAATTTATATACCGAAAATATCATAAAAATTTGTTACATTGTTAAGTACATAAAGCTAAAGAGTTAGCCTTGGATTAATTCACGTTCGAATTGCCAAACTCTGATCGCGAAGAGTAAAGGATATGGCTACGACGAGAAGGAAGAAGAAGTCGCAAGACGGGTTTCTGAAGAAAGTCTCGAGCCTGTTTAATCTCGATACGGTGAGTCATCGTCACTTAAAAAAATACTACATGTTCTTCAATAAAAACCGTTGTACACTCGTCGATTTGTATTTATACTTGAATGGTCATTATTGTTAAATTTTTATTTTTTTTTATGACAAAAATTGTTACGGGGGTTATTTATACTCATGAAGCTTTTCGATAACGTCGAACACAGACACGTGAAATGAGATCCGTTGTCACTAACATTCGTATTCCTCTCTATTCATACATTTATCTATATTTGATTCCCTTTGATAACAATAACAGATTTCGTCAGATTGAAATTTGAAATCATCGTTTATGTTTCTGTTTCTGTTTCATTCAACAGCACACAACGAATCGCTTATTGACTCGGTATAAAAGTAAATAAACAAGAAATTCTCTCGGGAAATCACTGCGCTAATTAATTCGTACAAAGATAAAATTGTTTATATAACGTTGAAAAAACTTTAGCACGAAATATTGTATATATTGCGAGTATAGACAGATGAATAGATTATAATTGACATGACAGATTTGTTTGTAATATTGTCATGATTCATATATATGAAGGTCGTGTAACTATAATATTATACTACATTTTTTATCTTTAAAGTCTTGTCTTTTATGCTATAGACATTGAAAATATTTAAATAATACACGTATGTTAGTTGTGTAGTACAATAGTATAATAATTGGGTCTGAGTGAATAAAATTGCGTTGTACACTTTTGTCAAGTAGATATTACATATTATATTGTATTGCGTTTTATTATTCGCTAGTAAAAAGTGTAATAAGCAATGATGTTTCATATGACGTGACGACAATGTCACACATGTCTTGATGATTATTGCTGCATTATGTATGTATATATATACATAATCGGTTTGTGAATGTGTATTATCCGTGTATGCAATTCAATCAATTGTAAACTATTCATTTATATACATACATATGTATGTTATGTATATATATAAATAGATGATTTCGTAATCCATATGATAAAAAGTGAACCGGCTGGTAGGATCTGATGTTCGGCTGTATTGGTGCCACTGGAAGTAGTAATAGTGGTGGTAATACTTGTCTATATTATGTGTGCCACGCGATCAGTTTGTATGATTGTGCTAACCGGCCGTGACGGCCTCGTAACCATTATCATCAATGTAAATACATTCACGGTTGGATGGTAAGAAAAACGCGAGCGAGGTCCTGATTCTAATAGGTAATACAAGGAGCAAGTTCAAGGTTTTCTTTATTTATTTATTCATTATGTAATTACGCTGTGAAAAATATGCGGAATTAACGCGGATTAAATCCTGAGCGAGTGACAGTAAAATTGACTCCGAAGGGAAGTTTATTTTGATATTGAAACTCCGAATTGGAATGAATGCGGGTTGAAATAAAATTAAAATCACTCCGAAATCACTCCGCTGAAAAAACAAACTGAATTCACTCCATATGCAGAGTGATTTTTTTTTAAACTCCGAAACTCCGAGTGGCAAAATGAATTCGAATTTGAATAAAAGCCGTAATTACTCTGAATTCACTCCTGATTTTTTAGGGTGCATGCAATGATTTATAATTCTCTAACTGTTGTGATAAAATTGGTTGATTGTAAAAAGAAAAAATACTTTAGCTATAAAATTGATATAAATTTAAATGGAAAATTATAGAGGATAATAAATGACGTGAGAGTAATTATTACGACGAGTATAAAGTACGTAAAAGCTTTATATATCCGTCGATATTCCGTTTCTCTTCAATTTTCGGTTCACCGCAAGTGGAATGAATATATAGCACGTGGTAGTATAGCTGAATGGAGTGTACGTTTCACGGAAGACTGCCGACACATAGATTTTGTGGTAGACAGCTCGAGTATGGGATGGAATGGAGTGTATGGTATGCTGCTCTACGAAATGCCATGGTACTGAGTACAGAGCGTACTGATAATACAGAGCCAAGTATCCAGTACGGAGAGCATCCTATGCTGTGTGTTTTCTCACCGTGACTGAAGGGATTTCTCAAGGAAAAGCAATTGTGGTTTAGCCTTCCTAGACGTTAACTGCTTTTCCTACGTTTGCACACCACTGACTAATTGTCCATTTGATAAAATTAACTTTTCATTAATTTATCAAGTCACTTTATTAATTATTCGAAACCTAACGTAACTATCCGTCGTGCCATGAGCTATTGGTTATCGATCATTATTTATTATTTTCAAATACCTATTCTACTATTTTAGTTTTATTTATTCATCTGTGTATTACACTTTTTTTTGCTCTAATAAATTCTTATTACCATTTATAAATTTATCAACCCAACGTACTCTCTATGTATATATGTGTAATGCTACAATATAAAGTGATCGCGAACTTGCGAGAATCGCAAGAGTTACTAATTTCCCACGCGAGTTCACCGAGACTTATTGGACTTAATTAATACTTGAAACAACTTTCGAGTAACGGATTTTCAATTGAATATTATTTGAATGTAAATTATTCACTGAAAGTATTTATTTATTATTTTGAGTAAAAATTTATTCATAACTATTTTTAAAATTTATTTATTTTCATTATAATTTTAGTTGGAAAATAAGAAAATATATAGATATAAATATATGTATGGGTTGTAATAGATGGATCGATAGGAGACTAAACAGCTGGGCATTTTAGCTGAGCAATAAATTCTGAAAACGATTCTTGAGTACTCAGAAAATTATACGGAAGCTGTATAAAGTAAATCCATACAAATGAATTGACTGCTATCTGAACGTAGTCCGGCAGTTTATGTTAGTTTGGCGTTTCGTGTTCTCAACTAAATTGGACTTGATGAGAAATGGAACTAGTCTATTTTGAAATAGTGAGGAAAGCTAAAAAGGTTGGACGGTCAAGTCGGTTGTGGAGTATAGGAGTAGGAAAACCGGGAGCCACACACTGGTCGGTAAGTGCTGAGTGACATTCAACAAATGAATTCTCATTTATTTGAAAACCCAAACTTCAAATAACGATTTAAAATTTTATTTTTTCTTTACCTACGGCTTTTTTTTAGTCGCTATAAAATTGTTTGAATTATGGTCATGATCAATTTAAAATTCTAAAGACAGTTTTTTTTTTTTTTTATTTTAATTTATACATTCCTAAGTACGTTGTTAAATTCCTCAAGAGATCCTACCGAATAGTGGTATAGAGCTAAAATCGTTAAACTGCACGCGACGTACCCCTTCATGAAGGCGTAAAACTCTTGCATCCGGCTGGTTGCTACGACGAAATTACCCTCATTCCTCAAAAGCTCTCGCTATATATGTATTATGCCCAGCTATAACTCTAGAAAAGAGTTCTTAGGATTTATCTTTTTATTTTCTCGTTTCTAGTTAAATTCGTTATACATATGTATATGTACATTAAAATATAAAAAGTCAAACTTTTCCATACGACGGATAAAAAAATCAAAATTCAAATGCTTTACATAAAAACATTTTATTTATAATAAGATGCAAGAAATGGTGACTTTAGTAGCGAAAAAGTTATATTATCTGAGTTATTATCAAAACGCATTTATTTCGAACAGAACTGCATATTTTGTTTTTTTAGGATATTAATATAAGATTACTCAGTATGTATTAAATTCCAGCCCTCGTAATCCTGTGTCATTAAAATATTAATATTATTTTGGAGATGTTTATTTTTTATGTATATTCTCAGTACTGGCATATAAAAATATCATTATTTTTAATGTCTTTTACACAGAAAATTAAACCGAAATCTTTGTAAAGAATGGGCCAGACTGTAACATTACAACTAAAATTGACTTTTATTATTGCATAAAATATTTATAAAATAACAAATACTGAACAATAAAAATTTAAAACAAAAAATTATGATGATATATTATTTTATTATTATCATCCATTATAGTAATAATTTCGCGTTGTAGTAATAATAATTACACTATTTTCAATAAAATTTAACAAAGATGTTGTTTTGCGTGAAAATTTAAACTACAAATTTTATTTGCAATAAAATTTAAAAGGCTGGCCCTCACTTATCTGAAATTTAAAATTTTTTATTTTTTATTCTCCAAAAAAAGCAATAAGTGACTATTGGCTGCCAAATAGTGATTGTCACGTGATTTTCACTAATTCGTTTTTAGAGAATGAAATCACCAGCGATATTTATCTCATTTTCACCCTACATTAACTACATTATTTTAAAAATACTCTCTAAACATGAATCAGTGAAACCACATCGAATTAGTGAATATTCACTTGAAAACAGCTATACTCAGACAATAAAATAATAGGAGTTACCATCTAGTTATGGTAAAATTTTTACCATCAATTTCATCGTAGTGAATACTATCTAGATAATTGTATAAATCATCTAGATTGTAACAATTATTATCAATATGGTAACTGTTACAATCTAGATGGTTTATACAATTATCTAGATAGAATTCACTACGATGAAATTGATGGTAAAAATTTTACCATAACTAGATGGTAACTCCTATTATTTTATTTTCTGGGTGTATAAGTATACCACTGGTTGAATTAGTGGTATAACTTATAGCTGTAGAAATAGTGACTATCCACTGACTCGCAGTGAATTTTACTAATTCATTTTTAGAGGGATTACCCTCTAAAAATGAATTTTTCTATTCATTGACGTCATTTTTTTCAGTTGGTTTGACGTCACCTTTACACATCAATTAAAGTGAATTTATTTTTGTTCTATGACCTTAACGAACAATCCGTCAATTTATAACATATTTACGTTTGTATTTTTAAAGTATATAATAACATATAAAACCCGATAAATTATTGAAGATGAATATTGGCGCGTAAAATATATTTAAAAAATATAAATATTGAATTATTATAAATATAAATATAGATTCCTTTGATATACGACTATTTAACACACGGCGCTTGTAGTCGCGTTTCACACGATATACTTTACTCACCGAGCACAAAATAAAATATATAATATATACTTTATACTATATGTTCTATATATAAATCTGACAAGAGATAAAGCACGCAAAAATTTATTAAAATCACGCAGAGCTAATTCTAAAATATATTTTGTTTATATAATAAAAGAAGTATCATTAAAAGTATAATTTAGATAGCAATAAATATCACTATCGTAATTAACTTTGTTTATACAACTGTCAATTTATTTTATCACGTACATTAGTTTACTTTAATCACGCATTAATTTCATTGATGTTCAAAGAGTCATTAAACTATGAAATTGATAACAATGGTCACAAATGTTATAATTACAAACATATAAATATATTTATCTATATCATTAAATACTACAATGATAACATGTAATACGTTATCTATTTATAGGTATGTATGTATAAATATATATATACATTAAATTACCAATAAATTTTCAATCGAGTATATATAATCCAAATACCATTTGTCGTTATATTTATTTAATAACCGTAAACTAAAAACGTCTTTCATAAATTTTCAAATTCGTTTCACTGATTTCACCAAGAATTTTAGTATTAAATAAAATGTATGTTATATATTTTATTAAATAGAATTTATGTATAAGTGTGAGGATAAACTGAAAAAATAAAATCGATATTCCATAAATGTGTAAATTTAACTGAATTCAAATATTTAATTTTTTTTATTTTTATATATATATTTATTTCTTTTTTTATGTTACGAAAGAAAGTGCTACCATTAAGCTTTTGCTCGCACACCTGTCGTACACCACCACTATCGTCTTTACGAAGCACTTTCAGGACTTATCTCAACATTTTCCAAATACTAAAGAAACATCACAAATGTCTAACATATATATCTACCTACAGCCTTTTTATACGACATATTGCGATAGAATAACTCGTACCGTTTTCTTATTCGATGTATTTTTCTACCTCTTCTTATCTCTTCATAAATAATTCGTGAAAAATTTTTTTTATGCTAATGCTAATTTTTTTACTTTAAATTCGCCGTGACTCATGCTCATGAGTGAAGATAAAATATATTAAGTACATATCGTGTATATACATACATTTTTTTTATTACTTTTTGTGTTAAAAATTTAATTTTTTTTTCTAACCAAAAACTTAAGAGGACGAGTACTCTTGAGTCTCGGAACGTTTCGGCGACGAATTAATTGAATTTTATATTTCGCTGTCGGTGCAAATTAACTCGACACTCCCCCGACGGTCCGCTGAATTAATTATCATTCTACTGGCCAGTTGTCGTCGTCGGCGTCGTAGCTAGCGATAGTCGTCGAGGTAGTCGTACAACAGCGAAGAAAAGATAGAAAACCATCGAGAACTTTTGGGAAACGGTTAAAAAAAAAAAAATAATAAATTAAAGAAATGATAAAAGAAAAAAAAACTTTCAGTTGCAATTCTCGTTAAGCAAAAAAAAAAATTCATCTAGTAAAATAACTTTAGATTGATTAAATCAACGTCTCCTAAATAAACTTCTTTCAATGTTTTTTTTTTCATTTTTAAAAAATTCCAAGATAATTAAATGATAAATTTTTAATTATTAATTCCTGCACTTGAATTATTCCGAGATACAAACTTGTACTAATTAATCGTTACTACTATTATTATTATCATATTATCATAACATTTGTAGTAAAACTTTCTAAATACAACAATATCTTACTCAGCTTTACTCAAATAAGACCGATTTTATAAGTCTGCATAAGTATATACTCGTATATAGTTAGTAGTATATAGTCAACAGTCTAGTTCAGAAACTACCGTTCAAAATTAAACCCATTATGGATGAAATTTCACGAATGAGAAAATAGATGAATAGAGAAGAGTACAAAATGTCGATCAGTACGATAAAGTTGGTTCAATAACGATGATAACATGGTCTTGGAATATGTGCACCCAAGAAATTCTGTTCCCATATTATAGTTGTGTACCGTATGTACAATATATTCAGCGTATACTTGAGACCGATACTAAATAGAGGTGAACGGTAAGAGTTTACTATTCTTGCCCATGAGGTTAGCATAACTTTGCCATGTACGTTATCAATAGAATCCGTAATCATAGCTACAGGGTTCAAATTTATCAAAAACAATTCATCTTTTATATTTGATACATTTCATGAACTGAAAAAAATAAATATTTGTCCCAAATAAATCAATTTATTTGTGGCTTTTATTCTAATATTTCTCAGTGGCAAACAAATATATTTGGTATACCTAAATATGACAGTTAATTCGAGTAACTATAATTTTATTGAAATATATCATTTATTTGTGGTAAGTAAATGATATATTTTTGGTAAAGATATTAAATTTGTGACGAATAACAGAAAATTTGGCGATACTATTCATATATTTGAAGCCCTCATTTATTTTTAGCAATTGGATCATTTTTTTACCCCAAATAAATCACTTATTTCACGCAATTAAGTCACTCAAATATATGATATATCTTTCTCACAATTAAATATTTATTTGGCCATATCCGAATATACGATAACTTTGGCTCAAATAAATCTTTTTTTCAGTATAGACAATTAACTCTCAAAGGAGTGTTTTAATAAACAACTTCAAAGGCATTACCGAAGTCAATAGCACTAGAAGAATTTTGTTTTAAAATAGTATTTGAATATAGAAGTCTGATTTATTTAGTGAGAATCAAGAGGTTTTAAGCGAGCTCTACACCAAGACAATAACGAGTCTCATAACCTTCCTGCTATCTTGTCTTCTCGGATCGTTTCTCTGATGCAGCAAGAAAATCATCAGGACCACCACAATGGCTTCGTATCTCTCCTTCCTCCGCTCTCATTCTCTCTTTCCTCCTTCGGATCTCGGGATGTCTTGAAAACCGCACTAAGTCCTCACCAGCTATTTGACCTGTTTTTCGTCTTGAAAATTACTCTCCCGAAGGCATTAATTAATTTTAAGCGGATAGACTAGACAAGAAACCTCAACTTCCTGTAATATTTATCCTCTAAGTATTTATAATTATTTAACACAAACTATTTGGCGTTTTAAAAAATTTCAATGATTAAATTGGTGCTCGGATTTTTTTTTATTTTTTTTTTTTATGATTTGCATTTTATTTTGTACTATAATTCATCACATGATCGGCGCAGCCCTACGGCAAAAATCATTCACTGAAGAATTTAATTGAACTAGCTGCGTAAGCTTGTGTGAACTGTACAATGTAATATATTTCAAACAAAGGAAATAACGAGCAAATTTAATTAACGAATTTACAGTACGATGAAGTTTATAGATATATAAATGCATGAAATATATTGTGCAGTGTCTGAATTTTTTTAGTTTTTGTTTCTATTGTGAACGATTCTAGTAGATAGCTTGTAATATACTCTCTGCATGAAATGTTTCACTAGTAATGAATTTTAATAGCTTAGAAAAATAGCACATGAAATATTGTCAGTATTTTATAGAAAAACAATAAAATGATTCAAATTCTTTTTCAAATTAAGTTAAAATAACGCGTTGTTACAGGCTCATACGCCGCTTCTCGCAGCGGACCCACGACATGTGAGTAAAATACTAATACTAACATTTACTTTCTTTACTAACAAACATTTTTTTAACGTTTATTCTAAATTTACACTGTAAAAAATCTGACAGATTTTAATTTAAATTAAACCCGCAGCCACTCTGGTTCGGAGTTTTAATATTAAAATAAACTCTCCTTTGGAGAAAATTTGACTCCGAGGGAATTAAATAAATAAATAGTCATCCACTCCACATTCACTCCGGATTCAATCTGCGTTCACTCCCCAAATTTTTTACAGTGTATAAATTTAATTATTTTTTCAATATTTATTTTCAAAAAGGGAAAATTTAAATTTTCTATTTAATCAGTTGTTTTATTAAAACAAAAACTGTCAGTCTGTATTGTTATATTCGACAGTATTGTTCTCTTATTTAACCTGTCACTATCACTCTCAGTGTTCAATTTACCACAAAATTATTCAAACAAACTTTGCCAATTCTGTATAGATCGAAAACAAATCGCGATGGTGGTCGGGACATTATATAAACTAGCATTTCCCATTTCGATTAAACTGTTTCAACAAACTAATATTTTAATAATTTTACATAACAAAAAAATATTTGAAATTGTTAAAAAAATTAATATTTTTAAATAAAATATAAAGTCTGGTTTTAAATAATGAGCTACTTATAATTAACGATTAAAATAAATTGTACAACATTAAAATATTACCAGAACAAATAAGTAAATAAATTTTCGACAAGTATATTCATGTTACCGGAGTAAGTAGATTTCGTAACAATAAACAAAACAAGTAAAGTTTTGATGAAAGATAAACTTTATCAGTTTTAAACCCTTTCATTAAGCTTTTACTCACTAACTGTTCTTTGTCTTCACCACTCACTTTACAAAATTTATCTTTCTACTAATTCAGTGTTCACCTTTTCAAAAAAGCTCGCTCTGTAAACCATAAAAGCTTCTGTATTTTCTCTCGTCTATTATACCAGCCCAGAAACGAAAAGAAAGAAGAATTGTCAGTAAGAATTTAAGAAAAAAACGAAACTAACAATTGGATTCTCTTAGAGATTTAAGACGAGTAAAATCTGGTGGTTGACCCTTTTACTTAGAAATTCGTCTCTTCCTGTAATTTCTGCACTTAAACATTGTCACTTCCCCCAGAGCAGCATAATAGCACGACAGGACGCGGTTATAGCACCAGTGTCACATCGTATATATCATTTCGGTTGACAAACGCACACGTTACATCCTCACTCGTCTTCCTTCCGTTATTCTCTTGCGCCCCCGCAAATTGGTGGGATTAGTTTGCCGGCTGCTTGCTCTAACACTCTCGAGGTTTAACTCGACAGCAACTAACATATCAACGAGATTCTGTTGTCATAAGCATCAAACAATCTAATATATTTATATATATATACAAATACATATCGTACTACAACGGATGCTGACAATTTTATGCTTTTCAATTAACCAGTCATATAAATATTACATTTTATATTTTTAATAAGGATGTATTAATATTTTGTTGATCCGGTGAATTAAAATAGAAGGTTCCGTATTCGAATAATCTCGGTAAATTAAAATTTAAGTAAAAAATTTATTCCAAACAGTTAATCCTCATAGATAAAGATTAATGTTTTATTATTTTTTCCTCTTCTTACTTTACAAAAGTATAAAAAATTACTTCTGAAGTAAATCCAAATTGTAATCTCACAACTCAAGATAGTCTGTAAATCCACTTTTGCGGTGAGAGTTCTAAGTAAACATTTTATTTCTTGTCTCGTTGGATAACCACCAGCGAGTCAAGTTTTCCAATTTGTCGTCGTAGCTCGTAAAAATGAAATTTCCATGCAAAATACTTTCCGTGTAGGAACCTGAAGTAAAGGTAAAAGACGCATTTTCAGTTTTCTGTACCTCTTTTACCTTCTCTTTTATTTACCTTTACACAAGTTTCTTTTTATACTCAAAGCTTACAGTTTTCATTCAACTCGTAGTAGCGTGACATACACATGTACATATACATGAATTCTTAGCTGCTCCTTTGATAGAGCATACTTTAATGTTAAAATTATATCGATTTCCCAGATAAAATTGAACGTTAATAAAATATTATCTACTTTTAAAAGTTTTATGTATATTTATTTAACGGTAAAGGAGGAAATATTTTTTAGCGTAAAACCGCACGTGTAATCTATGAGTTTCAATCAAGTGTATATCATCGGTTCGTGATAAATTGAAGCTATGAGGAAATGGATAGATGGACATACGATTCTCTATACACCACTGTGTTAAACCCGTGAGTTTGTAATGCGAAACCTCCTCTTTATAGAATGCTTTGGTATGGAATAGCAGAGGGATTGGAATGTGAGGTGGTAGGGATTGTATAGGAATATGTTGGGTTGAATGCTCGATATATGCCGCCTGAGTTTCGAGTGGAGGCTACGGATAGATAAACAAGTTGAGAGAGTTTGTACAAAAGTACTACTCGTTGGAGGGATGAAATTTATTTGTGAGCTAAGCTTGCGGAAAAAACATCCACCTTCACAACTATACTATCATACTCATGTACAATCTGGTAACATCGTGTTGTAGTGTAGTAGTATACCAGTAGTTTACGTTGAATCTTTTATCGGCGTAATTGACTAAGAGGATCGAACGAACGAATGAATGTTGCATGAGGATTAGGAAAAGGGGTTGATGGATAGCATGGTGTTGACAACCTAAAGCGTTTCATCCTAGTGTATACATATAAAATTACTTGTAAATTTGTAAATGCACGGATTCATTTTTATTTAAATTTTTTATGTATTTTATTTATTATTACTTATAAATTCAATAGAAAAAATTTAAATTTTTTAAAATGAAATAAATGTTTTCACCTCACGTTTAAAGTTGAAAGCGCTTTCATATAGAAATTAATAATGTACATTTCATAGGATTTTTATGAGATGAGTTGTGTTGGGTTGTTTTTTTTTTTTTTAATATTTTTTTTATCGAACAATCGATGAAAGAGAAGTTTAACGTAGTCACGTACAGTCGATCGCGTCGACCGGACAATTGTATCACCTATTCGCATCGGAACGTTTATCCCGTTCTCTCGACATCCCTGGAGAAAAAGGAGGGCAGAGGTAAAAATAAAATACAGAGAGAGAGGGAGTGAAGGAGAGAGAAAGAGAAGGAGAAAAAAAAATCAGCGCCGAATAGAAGCAGGATTAATCCGACTCCCAAAGCACCGTAAATTTATTCCAATCCTGTATTCCACGCTGGTGTGCATTTGCTCTCTTTCTTTACACAACTCTCTGTAGCACTCTCTGGCTCTTCGTTTTCCTCCTCTTTACTTTACTGCGTTTGAAAGAGAGTGAGGTTGCAAGTGGAGACACACAAAGGAAGCTTACCGTTATCCTGGTCACGTCTGTCTAGTTTTCTTTTCTCATTTTTACTTTTTTTAATTTTATTTTTTTGTTTAAGTTTTTTGTTTATTTTTTTTTTTTTTTTTTTTTTTTTTGTACGTTCATTTTACCTCACAATGTGTTCTATCGTCTTTTACCTCAGAGAGTTAAAAGGTCGGCTTTTTCGGTTAGAATAAAACAACTCATTGTTTCTTTTCAGTCACAGTGACGATTTATTGCCTTTAAAATGCGCAATTTTAAGGGAATTGAGTGCAATATCTTTCATGAAATAAGGGGCTGTATTTATAAAGAGAGATAAATAATTTTTCCGATATAATGCATAGTAAAAAAGTATTAAAATATTAATTTAATGGATAGGATGTAAAAAGTATGATTGAATATTTATGCATGGCTTCGTCGATAATACAGGTGGCGATAATTTATTATGCACTTAGGAAGTTTTTTTTTTCTCATTTTTTTCGGGATAAAAAAATGAAAATAAAAGGAAAATAGATGAAAGCTGTCGTATGAAATTTTAAAAACGATTTTTTTTTGCTAGCGTTGAAAAAAAATGCCTGAGTTATGATTCTAATTTCTGGAGCTTCCTATATAGATTTTTTTTTTTTCGTTCAAAGAAAGAATTATAAAATATGTGGCTATTCATGTAAAGCTCTTGTCCGGGCTTATAGAGGTTTTATAAATTTAAAAAGTTACATACAGATTTTAATATTTTTTTATTTCTTTTAATTTTATAAATATATGCCGTTATTTGAATATTAATATTTTCCTTTCTTCTAATCACATAATAAATATATTTTCATAAATAAAACTGTTTTCAATTTCATTTTATATTTACAAACAGAGTGTAAGGCGTTAGAGTTAACAGATTATTTTTAGTAAGTTACTTAATTAATCAATGAATAAATTAATTTTGAATTCTTGATGGGCGCATCTTTTTAGCCACTTAAAACCCTTAGCTCAGATCTTTATTTACGTCAGGTATGAGGGATATTACGGATGAAAAGTTTTGTAGAAATTTAAATTTATCAAACTTCTTTTACTGGCTCTCAAACTTGTAATTTATATCATTTAACTGCAGACACATTTTATTTACTTATTTAAATTTTTAAAATTTTCTCATTAATTTATTCTTTATAATTCTTTCAGACACTCATATCCCGAGTTTAAATTTCTTTCAAAAGTCATTAAAAATATGTACTTATGTTAATTGACCTAAATCTTTTTAAAATAACTAAACAAAAAAGAAATATGATATTTTTTTTTCACTTGAAATTTAAGTATAAAATTTAATCAATATTATTTTTAATAATTTTGATAATTATAATAATTGGTATCTATCTTGCAATTTAGTATAACAATGAAAATCGAATAAACTTGGAGATATTCCAATTTTCTTAATGCACTGATCTCTCCCGGGTACGAGCTGGTACACTCGTAGACGAAAGTATTCACCGTCAGAATCAAATGTTCGGTATTAGAAATGGGAGGAGTTTTCAAAAGAGTACTTGGACTTTGTTAATGTACTCACTTTCAAATATCCATAGTCATCGTCTATAAATACTTAAATAAATATCAGTATCAGCAATTAAATTAACTAACTTTAATCCAACGTTACCTCAGCAATAAAATTTATAAATAAAAATTCAAATTGTCAGAGCGTCATAAGTTATAAAAAAAAGGCGTAAAAAAATTAATTCATCTTTCAGTTTTAGTTTTAATTGTTCTTTAATGACAATTAATTATTTTTCTAATGTGCTAGTGCTATTAAATATGTGTGCATACAAGTGCACTATTAAATATGACGATGACATAATGAAACTGCGTATAATGTTGCTACCGACCTCGGCGCTTATTATTGTTTAGCAGAGATATCTGAACGAGTTTGCTGCAGGTAATACAAGACACTCGACATGCTCCAAATGTCGTTTCCGGCTCGTAGCCACGCGACAAGTGCAACTAAACACACACTACGCACAACCACGTGGCTACTGGCTATTTTATTCACTGCTTTAATAATAAGTGTAACATTAACCCCCGTATCCCATAGTTATTTTTATTTAAATTATATCTACATTAAATGAAAAAAAGAAATTATAAGCTTCCTAGATTTTTTTGACTTTCTTTCACGGTAAAAAATGAACCATATAATTTGAAAAACGATAAGTAATATAATGGTAAAGTGATGAGTAAATGCTATCATTTGAAATAGTAATTCTTTAATTTATTACTATACACTGATAGAAAAAGTTGACTTGATTCAAGAGCGAAAATTTTGAACCAAGAATTCCATTTTGAAGAAAATGATTTTCTTGAGTCAAGAGAAAATTTATTTTTTTTCCGTGTATTTATACACTGTAAAAAATTTGATGGACCCGGTGTGGTGTAAATGCATCGGTGTAAAAATTTTGGTGTGAAAATTACACCGAATCCCGTGTGAAATTGAAATAATGTGAATTTTTATTTTTTACACCGCCAAACGAGTAAATGTATAAATGTAAGGGAAGGGCGGGGTAAAATGGGCTCCCCAAAATGGTTGACGCCTCGGAATATTTAGGGGCAAAATGGGCCCCCTAAAATTTCTGACGCCTTGATATATTTGGAGGCAAATTAGGCCGACCAACATTCTTAACATGAAAAGTGTTGGGACAGGGAGGGGCAAAATGGATCACCGGGGAAAATGGGCCACCAGGGCAAAATGGGCCGCTGAGGCGAATTGGGCCCGCCAAAAATTCATAACATGAAAAGTGTTGGGAGGGAGAGGGGTAAAAAGTGTCACAGGGGCAAAATGGGTCACTGAGGTAAATTGGGCTCGCTAAATATTGTAACATGAAAAGTGTTGGGAGGGGGAGGGGTAAAATGGGTCACTGGGGCAAAATGGGCCACTGAGGCAAATTGGGCCCGCCAAATATCGTAACATGAAAAGTGTTGGGAGGGAGAGGGGTAAAAAGTGTCACAGGGGCAAAATGGGTCACTGAGGTAAATTGGGCTCGCTAAATATTGTAACATGAAAAGTGTTGGGAGGGGGAGGGGTAAAATGGGTCACTGGGGCAAAATGTGCCGCTGAGGCGAATTGGGCCCGCCAAAATTCGTAACATGAAAAGTGTTGGGAGGGGGAGGGGTAAAATGGGTCACTGGGGCCAAATAGGCCACTGAGGCAAATTGGGCCTGCCAAATATCGTAACATGAAAAGTGTTGGGACGGGGAAGAGTAAAATGGGTCACTGGGGCCAAATGGGCCACTGAGGCAAATTGGGCCCGCCAAATATCGTAACATGAAAAGTGTTGGGACGGGGAGGGGTAAAATGGGTCTCCGGGGCAAAACGGGCCACTGAGGCAAAATAGTCCCTCCAAAATTCGTAACATGAAAAGTGTTAGGAGGGGGAGGGGTAAAATGGGTCTTCGGGGCAAAACGGGTCACTGAAGCAAAATAGTCCCTCCAAAATTCGTAACATGAAAAGTGTTGTGAGGGGGAGGGGTAAAATGGGTCACAGAGGCAAAATCGTCCCTTTAAAATTTTGGAGGGACCATTTTACCTCAGTGGCACATTTTGCCTCTGTGAACCATTTTACCCCTCCCCCTCCCTACACTTTTCATGTTACGAATTTTGGCGGGCCTAATTTGCCTCAGTGGCCCATTTGGCCCCAGTGACCCATTTTACCCTTCCCCGTCCCAACACTTTTCATGTTACGATATTTGGCGGGCCCAATTTGCCTCAGTGGCCCATTTGGCCCCAGTGACCCATTTTACTCTTCCCCGTCCCAACACTTTTCATGTTACGATATTTGGCGGGCCCAATTTGCCTCAGTGGCCTATTTGGCCCCAGTGACCCAATTTACCCCTCCCTGTCTCAACACTCTTCATGTTACGAATTTTGGCGGGCCCAATTTGCCTCAGTGGCCCAATTTGCCTCAGTGGCCCATTTTGCCCCAGTGACCCATTTTACCCCTCCCCCTCCCAACACTTTTCATGTTACAATATTTAGCGAGCCCAATTTACCTCAGTGACCCATTTTGCCCCTGTGACACTTTTTACCCCTCTCCCTCCCAACACTTTTCATGTTACGATATTTGGCGGGCCCAATTTGCCTCAGTGGCCCATTTTGCCCCAGTGACCCATTTTACCCCTCCTCCTCCCAACACTTTTCATGTTACAATATTTAGCGAGCCCAATTTACCTCAGTGACCCATTTTGCCCCTGTGACACTTTTTACCCCTCTCCCTCCCAACACTTTTCATGTTATGAATTTTTGGCGGGCCCAATTCGCCTCAGCGGCCCATTTTGCCCTGGTGGCCCATTTTCCCCGGTGATCCATTTTGCCCCTCCCTGTCCCAACACTTTTCATGTTAAGAATGTTGGTCGGCCTAATTTGCCTCCAAATATATCAAGGCGTCAGAAATTTTAGGGGGCCCATTTTGCCCCTAAATATTCCGAGGCGTCAACCATTTTGGGGAGCCCATTTTACCCCGCCCTTCCCTTACATTTATACATTTACTCGTTTGGCGGTGTAAAAAATAAAAATTCACATTATTTCAATTTCACACGGGATTCGGTGTAATTTTCACACCAAAATTTTTACACCGATGCATTTACACCACACCGGGTCCATCAAATTTTTTACAGTGTATAAATTTGAAAATGCTTTAATTAAATAGTAATTTCTGCCTTTGTATAATTTGTTAAAAAAAAAAAACTTCAACTTTTTCAGAAGCTTGAATTATTTATTTTTAAAATGAGTTAGAACAAAAAATGTAATTAAAATCAAATATTTTCTAACACAAAATACATTCTGAAAGTTAACTATCGTAAAAGCTATCTTTCATTTTATAAACCAATACTATCAGTTGTATTTCCAGCAAACTGTTTACCATAGATTCAGTACATATACATATATATATCTATATGTATATATCAAACAAATATGAATTTCGCGAGCTGTTACTTTGTCTGCCGTACGTCCCAACCAAATTCACTCTATACATATAGAAACAAATATTTAAAAACTCACTGAACGTTTTCATCAACTCAATGCAACACGGGTTTAAACTTAAACTTCGAAGTAGATATGTATGTGGGTATATAACTCGGTATATATTCAGTCCAATCATCTGTTTCGACGCGTCAACTAAAATCCGCGACACAAATATATGTAATAATAAAAAGTTCTCAAGTAGGTACGACAAGGTGATAAATAAATTGTAGCGGCGTTAAGCCAAAATTCAGCACAGGAATTATATACACTCGGAGGTGTGACGAGTGCGTGTGGTAGCAGCATATGACCGCGAGAGAGTTATTTCGGATAGCATACGTCGTTGTCTATGTCTATGTCGTAGTCGATGTGACAACCAGAGTACAGTTGCTGACTCTGTATTTAGCACCCCCCTGTATTCCTTCATCCACTGTACTCCTCCCCTTGAGTATATTTTCACAGTCAGTTGAAAATAGTCAGTCGGAAATAATATTCACAGGGATATAGGTGGAGTATAATCGTCACCACGGTGTACATTTTTTACACGTCAGTTTTAAAAGTTCATAACTCTGTGATTTAAACGTTTACATTTTTTTGTAATTTAGTTCACTTCTCTACGCGTCATGAAATTATTAAAAAAATAATAACAATAGTAGTAGTAGTGAAAGACGAGAGGAATAAAATTTAAAAGTGTGTTATGTTTTATTTTCTTTACATCACTTGTCTGTTTGCCTTGGCAGTGAATGTTTAAATAAAATGGATCTTAAAAAAAAAAAAATTAAATAATCGTGTGCGTGTGTGAGTAATGAAACTCTCGGCGTGTTGTATAATAGGCTGCACGTAATAAACGTCACAGTCGTCACGTCATGGAGCGTTGCGTGAGCTTGTTTTGAAGCAGCGCATACATATAATATGTAATAGTAACACGAGCACAATTGTTATACGGACTAGTTAAATGTTAGAATACAGTATTATAGTTTTCGAGATATATACGATATATAGAGTGGTGGTGTACGGACACAATATTACACGAGAGAAGTGATATGCCAGTGCGTTGACGATGATTGCTACGACGTGGACGTACCACAATCTCGCTACACGACCAATGGTATTTTACATGTATACATATATAAATATACATATGTTGTATCATAATGTTATATGTCTACGTAATAATTTCAAGCTCGCTTCCCTCTTGGATAAAATAATTGTGGCAATTAATTAGTTATCAAACGGAATGCCATCGCGTGTTTGTGAAAAATTAAATACGCCTACGATATTTCCTGGATAAATATATATATTTTTCGATTTAATATCCGGCTCTGAATAATAATGTTTCATCTCCTTAGTTTTTTTTAAGCTCAAAGTATTATTTTTTTTAAATTTTATGCTGACTGTTTAATAAAAAATTAATTTTTAATTATTAAATTATCAATTACGTAAAATATTTCTGTATTTTGGCAGAGTTTTTATGTATTTAATTTAATTTGGGAATTTTGTTAATTAATTTTCATTATTATTGTTTATAAATAATAATTTTTATTCTATAAATAAACGTTTTAAAAATGAAACTGATGTTAAAAATATTTTACTACTTTTAATTAATTAAATAATAATAATAATTTATATTGAATTGTTAACAGGCGAATGGAGATGATGACTGGGAGTATGAAGAAATTATACTGGAACGAGGTGGTGCGGGTTTGGGTTTCAGTATCGCTGGTGGCACTGACAATCCGCATTTTGGCAACGATACAGCAATATATATCACAAAACTTATACCAGGCGGTGCAGCATCAGCAGACGGGCGTTTACGTGTCAATGACACGATACTCCAGGTGAATGAAGTATCAGTTGTCGATGTCCCCCATGCATCAGCGGTCGACGCGCTAAAAAAAGCCGGAAATACTGTCAAATTGGTAAGTCTGACCATACCATCATCATCATCATCATCATCGTTATTAAATTTTTTTATTAACATTCTTCACTCTTTGATACTTTAATACTTTGCACTCGACATTTCTTAAACATTTTTTATCCGCTACCATTTCTCACTTTTCTGACTGGTAGTGCCCACGGCCGACGCGCATTAATATCTCTCTCAGTGAGAAACTTCTCTCGACTTACGGAAGACTTCTTGTATCTGACATGAAATGAACGATGGTCTCATGGGTGTACCGAGGGGGCCAAGACAGTGTGCCCGAGTTTCTTGAGACGTTGAAAAAAAAAAAATAAAATATATTTTTAACCGTCAATTATTATTTTTTTCTTCCCTACTTAAACTTTACACCATTAAATTTTTTTATTAAATAAAAATGTAATCCTTAAATTATGACTCCGAAATAAAAATTAAAAGAAAGAAGAAAATAAATTGATTGAGTCCTCGAGTCTATTGGAAATGTCAAGGGTCCGATAGTAAGATCTCTAAATGTCCAATTATCGTTTAGAGACTCGGTCGAATACCCATATATCGTTCAAGTTGTATCCAGAATTGTTGGGATTGGAATAAGTCCTCCTGTACATTATTCCTCTAGTATATACATATATATAAATCGTTTTTTTTTTCACTCCCTGAGAGCTTTTTCTCTCGAGAGAACGCGTCTGTTCAGTCAACTCCCTTATCCCAGCAAACTTTTTTTTCTACTGCTCGTGATATTTGAAAAGAAATGGCTGACGTAGCTACGAATCGATGCGTCGATTTTTGTGAATTACTACTTTATATACTTACTTATATACATCTGTATATCTATATTTATTTATATAGATGTATATATAAAAACCAATTTTCTATCTCGCAACATTTTCTGACATATTACCTTAGATATAAATCATTGATCCATTCCGATAAACATGATATTGCTTTTGTATACTCATTGTTTTTTTATATTTCTATATATTCTACAATATATTTATTTAAGTTTCATATTATACAATCACGTTTATTTTCGGTTGTAAAAATAAACGAACACGTTGATATAACAAGTAAGCTGTTATTTTTTTATGCTCACGAAAGTATAAAAAAATTAAGTAAATATTATTGTGATTTGTTTTCACAAATAACAAATAAATATTATGCCACAAATTACTTATTTTCTGCTAAAAATAAATAAGTAATTTTTTTTGTTAATTTTCAGTATGTGCGAAGACGACGACACACGCATCTAACCGAAATAGAATTAATAAAAGGTTCCAAGGGTCTTGGATTCAGTATTGCCGGAGGTATCGGTAATCAACACATACCCGGTGATAATGGAATTTACGTCACGAAAATTATGGATGGTGGAGCGGCACAAGTTGACGGACGTCTCGTTGTTGGTGACAAATTAGTCGCTGTCAGAAACAGCTTGGTAAGTTCGATACAATTTCAGGCCAATAATTAATTTTTGATGAATAAAAAAAATTTTTAAGCTAAAGTTTAAACTTTTTATTACGATAGTTGGAATAAATAATTAATAATTCAGGTAAAAAAAAATAACAATAGTAATAACCTGGTAATTTATCACAAGAAGACTGTTTTATTGGTACGTCAAAAAAAAAAGGATTTACTTTTTTCTTTTTCTCTCACTTGAATTCCCTTTCTTTATATCTGTGTCTATATCTATACAAGTACGTCGCTGTTTACTATAGCGAGTCCGCAACAAATGGATGGTTAAGTGCGGATGGGAGAAATAGATTAGGCTGTAGAGTTAGGTCACCGTGGCGGTAATTGATAGCTTTACCCGACGTCTGCACGTAGCACAATCTAGTGGAAAGCCTTTTCGCGATTTTCTACTTTGACGACTCCCCCACGTATTTCGGTTTTCGCAATAGACCGATTTATCTTGGTCATCCCTAGGGATCTCCCGCTGTTATCCAAAGGGCAAATGAAAAAAATCTTATAAAATAGAAACGAATAAAATATAAAATACTAAAGCCAGCAATTTCTAGCAAATAGATATTTTATTATTCAATTTCCCTATTTTGATCACTTTCGATAAATTTTCAAGAGCAATATAATTTTTTTTTTTTTTTTTAAATAAACCCTTAAATTTAAAGAAATTAATTAAAATGAAAAATGTTATAACGGGTTAAAACTTAAAATTCTCCATGACTTTGTCAAAAGTTTATGACCACCTGTGCAACCGGAAGACTACGAGTTTGCGATTCGTTGGGCTTATAATCGCATTTCCGATGTAACAAACGAGAATGGAAGCAAACCATTTTTTTTTTCTCTCCTTTTTTATCTTTATGTATATATATATTTTTTTTTTATTTTTTGTTACGGTGTACTAACCTGGTGTACTAACGACGTCGCAATAATGACCACCGTTAGTGCGCCAGCGTTTTCGTTCGCCAAAAGGAACTTCTCACTTCAGACAGTAGCAATAAGAAAGGCCATTATCGATCCTGCACATTCTCTCGCTTCCTCTCGTTCTCAAACTCACTATCTATCTACCTTTTTACTTATGCTCAGCTCTTCTCTCTCTCTCCATTATATACCCTTAAAAAAACTACAGCGTACCATCAGTGTCCAGACGCTTCTTGTCGTTTCGCAAATAATTCGCTTCGCTAATTAGTTATTCGGTGTAAGCTAGGACCAAAAAATATATATAGTACAGCATTAATGTGCGCCAACTACTAGTCGTAAACATTTAACAATTAACAAAATTTACTGAGCAAAAAAAATTAACTGAAAAAATTTTATTTGAATCTAAACAGTGACATTATAATTATTTTTGACTTGTTTATTTGTTTACAGGGTGATAAAAACTTGGAAAATGTAACACACGAGGAAGCAGTGGCGACTTTGAAAGCAACTCAAGACAGGGTAGTTTTGCTGGTCGCCAAACCGGAAGGCGTACTGCCACCACCGCCACCGGCTTCAGACCACTCGCTTTCACCACAACCACGTAAGCACACAGTGGTCAACGGATCCACTTTCTTTTTACATTTTTTTTTATACACACAACATTGGATGCTTTTCATACAACGAACCCGCAAGTTACTGTAACACCACCGACTTTTCTGTATTGTGTAAAGTATACAGACTCAAAAGAAAACTCTGTAAACTATATAACTTGCTCGAAAAATTTTTCACTGCCTTCAAAGGTTCAAAACCAGAAACCGTCTACGGCCTTCCGCTCGATAAAAGTTTCACGTCGCGCGAGATAAAACCACCTTTACTTGGCATATACACCCGGTCAGTTCTCTTTTGTTTGCAATCTCTGGCATGAAAACCGGAAATCTCACCCTGCTTGCCGCCTTATTTTTTTTCACGTCAACAGAAACTCAAAAACAAAAAAAATCTATGTATATATTTTATTATACTAAAAAAAAGAAATTAATTAAAATCACTTTAATTTTAATTATTCATCCATCGTAAACAATTTTTTTCAATTACAAGAAAGTAATTGAAGAAAAAAATAATTAGAAAAAAAAATCACGTTTTTCTTCACACAGAATTACACATTTATTTTCTTTTATTTTTAATTACCAACGACTTACGCTTCGCTTGATTAAAATATATTTTTTTTATTTCCGCTTTCTTAAGGTAAACAAAATGGCTCGGTAACGGCATTGGAAAATAATTCACTGGCATATTCACAAGAATCGCGGCATGCTTCTTCACTGGCACTTCATGGAGCAGTAACACCACGAGCAGTATCTCAGGAAGACATCTCACGGTGAGTTTAATAAATTTATTTCTTTCTTTACAGATAAAAAAATTTATTGCTTTTTCACGAGTCTCTTCATATTTTAAAAACTCATTTTAAAGATAAACAAATATAACTTTTTTATAAATAAATCATCCATAAAAGAAAATCGGTATCCTACAAAGAAATATCAGTGCTGATTACGAAAACAAACAACAAAAATAGAATGAATTGAATTGAATTTGAAATGGAAAGATCAGTTAATTATGCATACGGTCAGCTGGACATTGGCCGTATGTGTATCAGAATTATATATAGATATACTTATAGAGAGAAAGGAAGATGATCAGGGGACATGAGATGGGCCGGTAGGAATTATGCTAGCCACTGCTCGAGCTAATTGCCAATGGATTAAGGGCTTATCGAATAGACCAGGCATTGGATCGGACACGATATACTGATCGTAGTATAGTTGGGCATCCTTCCATTGACCTGTCGCTCAACGTTAACCCCATCGAGCTCTAAAGTCACGTGCACACAAATACACCTAACCCACTATTGTTGTCTTGTCATTGTAATTGAGAAATTCAACCTCCGAACTTCAAAATCCTTCTCAATCTTTAAATCTCTTTATTGCTTTCTCTAATCCAGCACATACTAAACCATTTCTCTTTTATCTCACTAATCCAAATAATTAATTATTAGACAAGAGTATTTACAACCAAAGGAAATTTAATTTAATTCTTTAAATTTATATTCGACGTTTATAATTTTAGTAAACTTGTCGTACCACTTAGCAGACTATAAAAAATAAAAGTTTTCATACTACAAATTACTTAGTCTTGTAATGAGAAATAAAATGACCTAGTGTAGTAAAAAATGGGTGGTACTTGTTTGCACGTACTCAAACGAAATTTTTTACCTGGCATTCATGTTCCTTAATGTAATTTGAAGCAAAAAATTTTCCGTCGTCTTGAAACTGTTATTGAGGTAATAAGAAATTAAATAATGAGAGAAAAAAAAAATAATAATAATAATAATAATAATAATAAAGTATTTAAAAAAAAAGTGCTGACATTAAAAGGGATTTTTTTTCCATTGAAATATAAAAGGCGAAAAATATTTCGTAGTGAAGCTATTTAACTTACGACAATAGTGTGTCTACAGTAGATTAAATAAAAGTAATTTTCTATCGATCCTGAAAATTACGATTTTTTAAATTCTATTCGAGAACTGATTTTTTTTTTAAGTACATATAGCAAGGACATTTATTCTACTAAATGTATGAATCTATCTATACATAGTATATATGTATTCATATAGAAGAGTGCCTTCTCTCCCATGCCATTAGAACAATAATAAATCCCAGCGACAACCCACTCGCGTAATACGCTCAAAGTACTCATGCCATATATATATTCGTATATCATCTTAACCGCGGACAAACGGCTTAAATGAACTTCCTGACCGTCTGCAATCTATGGTTTTGAGATTATTACTTTTTAGTTAAATTATAGATATTTTACTCTCTACAATATCAATTTATCACTATTTCAATTGAATTTATTGCATAATTAATCTTTTTTTATTTAAATAAATTAAATAATCCTGCAATAAAAATTACTAAGGAAAATTTAAGAAATAATTTATCAAAAATTTTATATCGAAATGGAATTTATGAAATAACTTGGATATATTATATCATAAGTTATGAAATATAAAATACGTAACTTGGTAAAGTCGGAAGAAAATTTAAAAGCTAAATAAAAATAAAAAATCGTAATGGTCTGAATAGAAAGCCCTTATCAACAGAGAGCATAATGTGGCCCAAGTAGGCACTCAAAATCATAAGTATGTTCAATGCTCGTAGCACTTGAACTTTCTCAGTATTTGTGTGTGTACTCGGGAGCTATATTATATAGTTGGTGAGGACGGTATACATGTGGTGGAGATTATAAGGGAGGGAAGGCGGAGGAATTTCTTGGCAGTGGTACGCCAGTTCCGAACATATATAATCCGGCTTTCAGATGCAGTAGGCCAGGGTCAGGCAACATGCACACCGTTCTGTCACGAAAGAAAAAAATATATAGTATTATATTATCGATGATTGATTCACCTGATAAATTATTATTACGTTTTTTGCTCTGAACAATGCCATCAATTTATTTTAATATTTTTAAGTAGAGAGACTGAGCCAGTAAATGAACACTTGGCAAGTGAAAGAACGGTCATACTTTTCAATATTTCAATGTAGAAGGATACAGCGAATTTATAATTGAAGTTCTCAAAACTGTTGAGCAAACAACAATGAAGAATTTTCTCTATGTATATATTCTAAATGATGTAGGAAAATACAATAATGTTCATTTACTGGTCATGGTCATTCACTGGACTGATCACCCTGTTTAGTCAAGGAAAAAAATTTTTTTGTTGTAAGAAAAAGATTGATAAGTTAATTCTAGCTTTTATTTCAGAAGGGAATTAAGTTTTAAAAAAACTGTACTTTGTTTTGACTGACAATGAGACGAGAGAGTATAATAGAGGATTAGAAGATAAAAAGTAAAGTATTTAATTATGTATATATGTGAAGGGAGAAAGAAAAAGATGAGGGTATTTGAAATCCTTCAGCCTTTTTTATCCAGTGGTCACATTGTCATCCGTGAGTATAGTTATCCCGACACGTACTAAAGCATATGTAGAGAAAGATAAAAAAATTTAATTTTTTCTACGCTCACGTTTCTCTTTGACGTTGAGCTACGTGAAATTACTATCCCGCGGAATCTAGTTCACAATGTAAACTCGAGAAAAAAAATAAAAGAAAATCAGTTATGCTAAGAAGAGTTCATACGTACCCGTAGATTTACATAACACATATAGATATAGATATACATCTATATTTTAAACGTAAATTGCCTGCTGCTGACACAGCGACAATTTCAAACTCGACAAATACAATTTTTACTTGGGATATTTTCTTAACGCTGACGCGATTCTACTCGGTAATAGTTTGAGTTTCGAAAAATATAAGATAAAAAGTATTACATAATTTTATAAAAAAAACTAGACATTGAAGTTGTTATTTCATATTACGCGATGTCCTTGACAAGCACATTTATGAACAATGAAAGTAACAACGGATTGAGTAACCGTCGGGCAGTATACAGGAAACTGATTAATACTTTTAATTAATCACGATAAAGTGTATTGTTTAGTTTGAATACTTCTCAAGCCAATTTGTTTTATTAATTAATTTAGTACAGTATATTTCATTTTTTTTTCTTTATTTACGACGTTCACAGTATGTTGAAACGAAATTTAATAAATTGAAATTTACTTTTTTTTCTTCGAAACTTTGTAATTTTGATTATAAACGACTGTATAATTTAAAATAATAATAACATAAATAATTACAATTAGTTTTAACGAGACTCAAATCTAAGACTTATTCAATACGCAAATTTTATATCGATTCTATTGTTGTGGAAGATAATTCTGGGAAGAAATAAAATATGAATAAGTTTTTTAATAAAGGTATATCTACATAAACCTCATTATTAATCGTTAAGATAACAAGCCGATATATAGTCGTTAAACCTATAATCTATAAAGTGTAAAGCAGTTATTGACGGGATCATAATCAATGTGCTTTGATACTTGAAACGAAGGCTTTCAATTGTGCGGTTATCGCGGTCGTTGATAATACTGAGAACAGTTCATTAACTATTGTATGTATGCCTCTAAACGTGACGTATTAGGTAATGAGGGTAAGGAGCGACACTAATTGTACTTGCACTTTGGAAAGAGCGTTCCCTTAAATATTATCATAAATATATGCACAGCTCGAAATTTATCATACTTGTTTATAAACAACTAGGACATTGAAATTAACTAATTGCAATCTATACATATAAAAAATGATTATTTATGTCGGTTTATCTGAAGATACTGGTACGTATTATTTTTCCGAGTTTTTATCAGAGTCTAAAAATAATTAAAAATCCCGTTAATTATTCAAGATCGAACACTTAGAAATATAATGAAGATATTTAAATGTTAATTAGTTGCTGCAGAAGATAAATACAGAGTACCCGGGAGTTGGCGCTAGTAATAAAAAATAAAAAATACATTATAATAGACAGAAAAAATGATTTTTCTTTTTCCATTTAAAATTAGTTTCAAGTAGAATCAGACAAGATAAATTAAACGCAGATCTCACAATTTTCTACTCATGACTTGACGCGCAAATTTCCTCACGGAATAACTTGTGCAAAATTCATTCATCCTCGTTACTCGCTCGACAAGTTTATTTCATCTGTTCTCTTGTTCTCTTTTTATCTTATGATGTTCGTGCAATACGAATAAGTTTCATCACTCCTTACCCTCCATTTTTTTATTTTAACTTTTTTTTATTCTTCTTATTCTTATTCCACATCTACATTTTCTATTCTTTTGCTTTAACTACCTATTCTTCCTCTTCCACTTCCTTTTCTATTTTCTCTTCCTTCTTTTTTTCATCTTCCTCTTAGTTTCCTTGTCGAGCGTATTTAACCAGAAGATCTCCCTGAGTCGTAAAACTTTGTGGATCGAATCATCGAGCCGTTAAAAATACGTAAAATGAATTTATTAATCCTAATTAAACTTCTTAAACCCCCTGTGTTTCACACTAATCACAAAAATAATTAATAAAGCAAATTACTTAATTTAAAAAAAAAAACAACAAACAATAATTATTTTTAATTAGTCTTGATAATATATAAAAAGTTAATGACATTTTAAAAAATAATAATTAACACTTAATAATTACTGTAATTAAAGTTGTTAATTAAAAAAAATTTCCATTAAATTTTACTATGGGTGCATTGTAACCCCGGACCATAAGAAAACTGGTACAAAATTTACAAGTGTCCCATAATAAACTTATGCGCATAGGTCCCAATCGTGTCGTCTGCGCATGCCGTTTACTATGGGACACTTGTAAATTTTGTACCAGTTTTCTTATGGTCCGGGGTTGCAATGCACCCATAGTAAAATTTAATGGAAAATTTTGACAGTGTAATAATTCCTTTTGTGGAATTACTCATGTATTATTTTAAATTATAGAATTTTGATGTGTAAAAAAAATGATGATAAAAATAAGGGAATTTTTTTTTTATAAAACCATTCATCCCTTGAAGCGAGAGTAAAATTACATTTAGCAATTTCGTGCTTGCAGTTTGTCTAATATTACAACCATACTATATATATATATATATGAAATCTATGCAGAGTACAGAGAGACAAGTAGCAAAGGAAAATGAGCGAATAGGATCCTTTCATAGGACAGCCAGCACTGATTCAGGAAGTTAGTCAACGACTCTAGCCACTGGTTATAGAAGTAGAAGCAGCTCTCTTGCTGCCAGAATTCACGTTGATGAAGAGAAATATTGTATATATATGAATATATATATATTTCTCAGTTCATGTGAATACAGCAAGAGTTAACATCACCTTCTATTGAAAAAGTTATTCGGGTCATTGACGCAGCAGCATCGTCAGATGAAAACTTTGCTTACTCTCTACTATTATCCATCTCATCTACTATTCATTTACTCTTTAACAGTTTGTCAGTATTCATAATAATTTACGTAATTTAAAAATTTTAATTTTCCTACCCATCTTCATCTTTCTCTTTCTTTATATTTTAAACTCAATAAACAATGTTATTATGACAGCTAAATGCTCGAGAGAAATTCGCATTTAACAATGTTATCTACCAAAATAACAACGTTTATGTTTTAATAACATTTAAAAATAATAAAATACTTGTTTATTTATTTTTTTTCTTTTTAACATTCACAACTGCATTATCTCGTGGCGATGAGTAAAACTAAATACCAAGCATTAAAATCACTCATAATTAAATGACTCATGATTTAATAATAAATTTAAATAAAAAATCTTCCCCGTATAAAATAATAAATTTATCATTTTTATAATTTATTAATTAAAGTTAATTAAATCTTATGAATTATTAAAGCAGAAAAAGAGCTAAATTTACATTTAAGCTTAATGACATTTAAACTTAATCCTAATATGTACAAAATTACTTTCGCTCGAGTTAACTTTACTAAACTTGTATGTATTTGGATTCGAAACTCTTATGGTATTACAACTAGTGCACTTCCGTTTGACCCAACCCAACAAAGTACATGCATACGTATAATATACATACATGCATACATACATACATACATATATACAGTTAAATATATCAGCGAGTGAGTTTGGGTGAGTCAAGAGTCTCTTATCACGTGTCATCGACTTCCATTTGAACGACGTGTAAATTTAAACGGACAGTTAAATACAATTAGTCTCCTGTCGATATCTTTCCTTTACTTCTCTCATCCTCTCTTCATCACTCTTTACCCTCAAATACCCATAATACCAATGGAATACTGTTAAAGTACAAGTACAAGTAACCATTCAGATGGAACATTACTCGGCAAATTCTCTATGAAAGTCTACATTCGTCTACTTTACAAAGCACAGGCTACTTCCATTCGGTTGAATCGCTTTTACTAGTCTAATATAATGTTCTATGTATGACAAAAAAAAAAAAGTAAAGGTAAAATACCTCAACCCGTAACTCCAGTATTCTATCTAGTATTCCGTTCAAGTCCGAGCGAGTAACCATCGCATTGGTAATCATATGACACGTCTGTACGTCGTTAGTCGTTGTGTCACGAGTCTGACTCACTCTTCTGCACATAATACAGACACATATATCTATATCTACATCTAAATAAATATATACAATGATGGGAAGGAAGGTTCTCCTACTGCTTTACACACTTATTTCTATTCGAGACTTAGTATTCCATTGCTTGGCAATCACGAAACATTGTCGATTTCTTTAAGCGGCTTTAAGCTATCCGAAAAAAACAAAATTTTAATTTACTCTTGTCTACTTATTTGTTTATCATTAATTTTTCCAATCGATACCGTGAAGTGCAGTCGTTAGTTTATTGTGAAGTGAAATTATCCAAGGGATTTATCTGAGCTTAGGTAATTTTTTGTTTATTTTAATTCAAACTTTATAATTAATCGGTTTATTTAGTGATGTTTTTGTTGTTTATTTCATATTTATTATTTAACCTATAAAAAACATAAAAGTCTAGTGCATTATTCAGCCGGATGCTAAGATAATAAAACGTACGATAGTCGTTGAAAACACCTGCTGAACGTTTTGTACGTAAGCATAAGTAAGAGATGTGCGAATAATAAATAAATTATATATAGAGGATGCATAAATTACCGAAATAAATTTTTTGGAGTTTATAATCTTGAGTTTAGTATATGGGATAGAAAAGAGCATTCAATTTTCTTTCTCTCTGTCTGAATTTAAATTTAACAAAATAAATATTTGTTTTTAGGTGAAAAAAATGTAAAAAAACGAATAAAAGAAAGTACCAAGCCCCAGTGCATCCATACTTTATGAAGGTTTATCTGTATGCCAAAATGCTGTGTACACGCGACCACAGCTGCTTATATTTTTCTATTTTATATTTTTATTTTCCTGGTACCGAACATATATAATATACTCTTTCGTCTCTTGTATTTTTTATGTCTTTTATTATTATTATTATTTTTTTTTTTTGCCATTGGCATATACAACCACTGCTAGTTATGGGAAAAGAAAAAAAAAGTATAAAAATAAAGTAAAGTAAAGGATAGTCTAGAGGAAATCTCAACATTACGGCAGTAGACCAGGCGATGCCGTACACGTGCGACCAGATTTATACGGTTTATTTCGAGTTACTCGGCTGGTGGTCTCGACGATTTCATTATAGCGTGAACGAAAGAAGCATTAACAAAAAATAAAGTCCAAAAAATAAATGAACGAACGTAAAATAAAATTTAAAAAAAAAAGATAAAATAATAGTGATAATGGGATATCAAATGCGGTGAAGATACCGACAGATGGTCCACTTTGTATAATTCAAATCTTCAGTTGTCAATTTTAAATTTATATTCTCTTGTTATTTATTTTAAATGTCAATGTAGATTGACAAGTTGACAGAAAATCTTTTCGCAAATGAAATGTTGTAGAGAATAGTAGACATTTGCTTTTAAAAAAAAAAAACAGTATAGACACAAACAAAAAGAAAATAAAAAATTTTTTATAAATGTTTTGAATATTTTTAAAATAAAAAAATATCTGTTAACTATTTGTTTTTCGTTATTTAGTGTAACAAATAAAATATATATATTTTAAATTGAATCTATCGAGTTTATTTTATTGTCATATTGTTTTTTATGCTATTCTTTATCCATCAACGATTCGAATGTTTATTCATTTATTTATTTGGCTAAAATAAACACATTGAAAATAATAAAAAATAGGAATTATAAAATAACAATATATTAATCAATTTATCATTAGAATCCGCAGAATATTAACAATGCCTGTTTTGTGCAGGCAACGTCTTTATTTAACGTCAGTGAATTTAAAAAATTTGACCGGATCGCTGTGGCTCAAGTTTGATGGACATACATGAGGCGCCGTTTTGAAGCTTTGGATGCCATAGATTCTCTCTACTGATGGTCTTAGCTCCGAGTATTCGCGATACAATGAGTCTCTACTGGACTAATATTGACTGCAAACTATAAACTAAACCGAGACTTTACTAAACTACGTAGAGTAGACAAGGCAAGACAAGAGTCTAGTTATATGCGACTGTAGTATACTGTGCTATACTAAATTATAGTGTAGTATATACTTGTATTAAATATACAGAATAGAGTAGACGAGAAGATAGGTCCGATGAAATGAAAATACACGTTGAGTACAGAGATTGGTTGAGTTTCTGTTGCACATCGTCATCAGGTACCGCGTTATCGCGCACTAAAATCGAGTAGCAGATACTACACTGGGGGAGAATATTCACACTGTTAGTGAGAACGTTGGATGGGCATACGAACATGCTATGTGTTTACATCCAGGTACTACAACGTCCATTGGAACTAACGATACCGCGGATTTGGCATTAACGACGAGCTGCCGTTTATTTTACGATACCCTCGATTCTCTATAGTTATGCTAGACTTTACTGTCGCACGGTATCATCAGAGACACAATCGGGTCGTTTACGACTAAATTACAATGTTATATTGACCGTAAAAATGGATCACATATATTTTTTTTTTTTATTTATTGTTAAAAAATTTTTATCTCACGCGTAATTGTAAAATATTTACTTCTAATCACTATCAGTCGGCAGAAAATTTTTTGCAATAATTAATTATTGATTAACGTTCTTTACATATTCAAAAACTTAGAATAAAATCTTATCATTGATAAGTATCCAGTAAAATGAATTCATTAATTTTATTATTATATCCTATAAAACTTCATCAGACCTAATTCAGTTCTGTCAATTCAACAGCCTGTGAAGTATCGCACACACAAAAAAAAAATTTTTTTAGATTTGTAGATTCAATTTACCTCTAAAAGATCTATCTACGTTAACGCAATGTCCGTCTCCGTTCTCCAAAATCTAACATTGCCACTAGATATATACATATTCATAGAGAATGTATGAAGCTATAATGTAAGATGGGTAAATCGATATTGGTGTAGTAGCGTACATCGATTATCTATACAATGTTCATTGAGTCTCGCAGGAAGTTTCGCTTCAATTCTGCTTTCTGCATATACGCATACGACATCATGAGCTTATTTTGTGATAATAGGTTGCTTTTCGATAATAGCTTGAAATTCATAAATATACATATTCAAAGACATATTCATATATATGTATAATATAGTAATGTGTACGACAAGTTAAATCAACTTGACATTTCTTCAATAATAAGTATTTCTTCAATACTAACACACATTCATTGAAATATATATACATATATGCATCTATAATAACATGTCTTTCCATTGAACATATTATACGTACATTCGTATATGACAGTTGAAGTAAGAGTAAAAGTATAAGATAAGTCTCAGGTTATTTCTGACAATAACATCCATCCACCCAGTGAATATCCAAGTAAAACGTCATAGTAAACGTTAAAATATCCACTTTGTTGATACATATATGTATACACTGAATGTAGTATACTGTAGTACGCGTTGATACTTGTGTGATATAAACGTGAGCTATAAGTTTAGATAATACGAGTCGGACCAAAACGACTACGATGACGTCGTGCGAGAAACTCCCGCGGGAATCCGACATATTCTCCTGTACTTCCATTCCATTCGCAATATTCTCAGCTATTTCTAGCAGTATAGCTGTGGGTACACTATAGTTGTGTATATAAGAAAACACGTTGTATGAAATACAGTATATACATGTGTCTATAAATGCTTTTAGTATAAGAAAAGGAGAGTATTCGAATCCCAGTTGCTTTCGTCAGCCATGCAAATAATCCAGTCAATCCTCAACGACTAAAATCGTGTTCAAACGTCACTACTCTCATGAGAATAAATATCCACGTTGCACAAAGTCAAAGCAAATGCGATGTTATGTAAAACAATGAGCTATTTTTTATCATAGAAAATTTATAATATAAATTATAATTAATGAAAATTTTAACTCAATTTACTCTTTCACGCAATTAAATATTTCTTTGATGGATGTAATTTCAATGAAAATATTTCTTCATTAATCACACGGAGAAAAAAATATAGTAAAATTTACTAAAAAATATGGGAATAATTACTAAATTTAGATAGTAATCTTGAGACGCTTAAGATTTATAGGAAAAATTCATAAACGGATAAGTAAATTTTACTATCCCATTTAGTAAATTTTACTATCCCGTTCAGTAAATTTTACTATATTAGAATGGAAAAATATAAAATTAAATTTTTATTAGCTTTTACTGATTATTATTATTACTATCATTCTGATTATTATTGTTATTAATGCCATCTGTATAGGTGTTGGTGTCGATTTATGTTTTTTAAAAAATCACTTGTTCCAACCGAGATTCGAACCCTGATCTCCCGCGCGCGAGTCCTTTCCTATGTCTGACGGCCCGATGTCTTTTTTGGACAAAAGATCAGAACTTGTAATACATATTTGTATATGCTATCCCCACCAAATTTTAATTTTATCTATACATAGTAGAATTTACTATACATATAGTAAAAAAACATAATCGTGTTAACAAAAAATACACTGCGTATAGTAATTTTTAATATTTTGTATATTAACAAATCCTATATTGTATTAGAAAATTTACTTTCTTAAATTTGTATTTATTGAAAATACTTATAGTAAAATTTACTATACAGATAGTAAAAAAAAATAATTGAGTTAGTAAAAAATACATTACGCATAGTACTTTTTAATATCTTATTATGTAATTATTACTAACTAGTAAATTTTACTATAAGATTGTAATTTTTACTGTATTTTTTTTTCCGTGCATAAAATAATTAATTTAAAATACACAAAATTCAAAATTTAATAATTTTGAATTGTATTTATGGGCAGTCATCAAATTAAATATTCGTTTAACAGAAATATATTAAAACTATCATTGATATAAATTAACTGCAAATTTCAAATATTTCAAAACGGAGAGAATTATATCGTGAAATAATTAATTACTGATCATTTTCATATAATAATTTACAGTATACTTATCATAAATCATCATTATTATTATTTTAATAAATGATTAAAATGATACATAATACCCACATTAAATATTGCAATAAATTTTTATTATAAAAAAAAACTAACCATTTACTTTATTATTTTCTGTTACAGGTGAGTAAGATTGGATAGTTATAAATAGCAATGACTAGTTACGAATAAGAAAAAAATGGGTAAGAAATAAATATTTAAATTGTTTAGTTCGTAAGGAAAATCTATCACGGAAGTGATATAATAAAATATATAAAGTATTATTGGAGCCAATAGTTGCCGGTTGAGTCACAAGCGAGAAATTCCAGGAAAGCCCGGGGACATGTTATGTTATGTAGTTATTTCCTTTTTCACGTGTTTAAATACTTTCACGTTCAATGAACCACGTGATACAGTTTATTTTCCTGGAACAGGACTTGCAAGTACGTTACAGTAAGGTATACCCCCGAGTCAAGTCCGTATAGTAACTAAATGTATAGTTGCATATATATATAGTACAGCTAAGATAATTCAATCGAGCTTGATAGTTGAGAGAGTAACTAAACTGTGATGCTGTGAAGCGTGTCTCGTCGTGGTTAATCCAACGTGCACTACTATCTAACGATATTTCGTAGAGCTTCCTACTTGTAATTAGTTACTAGAGACATTACCGTAATATATATACATTTAACCATCTGTAGATTTATCTTATCTCTTAATAACGATTTATAATTAACGCATTCTGTACGTAATGCACTCGAGATTTTTTGTATATCCAAATTTTAATCCCATGTCCTTTTAATTATTAATATTTATATTTTTTAAAACAAACTCAAAATGATTTTAAATTCATATTTATTAAAAAATTAATTTTTTGAATACTACTATAATTTCCATAAAATTTTCTAAATAAAATTTGAAAATAAAATAATTTTATCAGTTGCTAGTAACAAACTTATTCGAGCTATTAAAATAACAATAGATTAGCTTAAGTGGCGTGTAAAAATTGAACTTGTTATACGTGAGATCATGAGAAAGACATACAGATGATGAAAACTGCATTAGTGTCTTATATGTATATATATATTACGGTGCCTCTCAGCGATCGGTGATGTCGGGTTGAAGAAATAATAAAATTGAGGTCGGATGTTATCAACTCCCACGTAGATCTTTATGAATCAGTCATCGAGATGATGAGACAGTACATTAGATTAGTATAATATCTAATAATTCATTTCCTTGTATCTTATAGCTTCCGTCTATAAAACTCCATACACGGAAAGAAAATTATAAGAATGGTTCCTATAATTTTGTGAAATTTCATCCTATACCATTATAGGAATGACGACCATAAACTATGAGAACGCGTCCTATAGATATAGGAATATTACCCATTATTATAGGAATAGTTCCTATAATTATGGGAATGATACCTATATCATTATGGGAATAGTTCCTTCAATTATAGGAATGGTTCCTGTGATTTATGGAAATGGTTCCTACAATATTATAGCAACGGTTCCTAAAATATATATAAACGATTCCTATAAATTATAGGAACCATTCCTATAAATTATAGGAGCCATTCCTATAATATTATAGGAATGGCTCCTATAATATTATAGGAATGGCTCCTATAATAATATAGGAATGGTTTCTATAATTTATGGGAGTGGTTCCTATAATATTATAGGAATGGTTCCTATAATAGTATAGGAATAATTCCCATAATGGTATAGGGGTGGTTCCTATAATAAATAGAAACCATTCCTATAATAGTATGGGTACAATTCCTATACTATTATAGGAACCATTCCTATAATGCATAGGAATACTCCCTCTAATTTTCTTTCCGTGTATATATTTATATACAAATAATAATGATGGGTGAAAAATTACTATCATCTAGTAACTGAAGCCTTATTATTTTTAAAAATTTATATTTTTTCTCACGTTTTTATACCGAACTCAATCAGACACTCATACCAATAATAATAATAATAATGATTATGCTCGTTAGATGAATTGAAAAATGTAATAATAATAAGTCGTATTATGTATACATATATATTGTATAGTGGGAAAAAGAGCGAATGAAATTAAACTGATACAAAGTATGCCGCAAAAATAATTTATATAATTGAATTATAAAGAAATAAATTGCGTTTATTGAATTCAAAAGCCAAATTGTTAAAGAGATTAAATTATAATTTATTATTACTGTTGTTATTATGATTATTATCAAATTATTCTCACTATTATTATTATTATTATCATCATTGTGATTGGAGTAAATTATAAAATATAAATAGAGAGTGAGAGAAAGAGATGAGGGAATATATACAAGTTTTCTCAAGCTCATTAATCTAAGTGCACTCTTTACAAGAGTTTCAACACAAAGCACACTAAAACCCGATGACAATTTCCAAAGTACCGTAGGACGTATTGTCTTTACAATTTCTATGAAAATTTAGGTAAATGAACGTCATACTCTAGTGTGCACGCACCAGTGAATTAAGTCTCTAAAATTGTTATTATTGTTTTTTGTCTTTAAATAATTTATTTACTGTTAAAATATTCTGTCAGCAGTTGCTGAGTTTTTGAGGACTCGTAAAATTTCTCATGAGATATCCTTACCGCGAATAATTTAAAAAACGGGTATATAATAGCTGAGATAAGTGAGATGTCGAGCTAAACGATACTTGCAGAAGAAGAGCAGGAGAAAGAAGTAGTAGAGTGTGATTTTCTCTTTTTTATTTCTTAAAAACCCGTTCTCTCTTTACTACTTCGAAGCCTTGAGGACATAATTACCCAAGTTTCTAGTCTAAGATCTTTCATACTAAATTATTATTATTATTTTTTTTTTTTATTCTACTTGGAAAGTTCAGGAGAGACTTTTTCCATAAAGATTGATGCTGAAAAATATCAATTTATTTGAATTTATTGTTTCTTCAGTTAAGTTTTCTGATTAATATAAAATATTATGAACCTTAACTGGATTTAACTGTCAGTATTTTTTAATTTTTTAATTAGTAGCTTAAATAAAGTAGTTTGAAAGTTTATTGCCGATTGAGATTAAATTGAAGAATAAGACACACTAGTGAACAGTGATTTAGTCGGTATGAGAGGCATCGCACGTGGGCGTTAGGCATTTTGTACTCTCGTAAAACGAGTAAATTCACGCTGTTACTGAGTAAAGTAAATACGTGAATATACTCGTAACTACGCGTGATACAATACAATAATGCTTTTAACCGTGAGAAACTGCGTGCTATCTAGCCAATGAGTCACCATTACCTTATCTATTACACATAAATTTACATTTAAATGTTTTATATACAGTTACAATTATAAACTCATTAATCTTTACACGCACTTATTTTATAAATCCGTCATAAAAATTTTCGAGGTTTTATTCCGTCTATAATTACTTTAAGCGATTAAATTTATTCGCTTATCGGATAAAAAATTTCAAATTATATGGAGTGTTAAATGAACAAAGTAAATTAAAATAATTTAAAATTAAATCGAGTATTAAATTAAATTCATGTGTGCTCTGATTATGTGCAAACATCTAATAAAATGTACCAATTTATCGAAAATCAATAATGCTATTGAATTGAAGTAGCAATGGTATATCGAAGGGATACGGGAAGCATGTAAAGTGCTCGGTACGAGTGTAAATACATATTGTTAGACAATATTGAATATGATTGTCTGTAATAGACCAACAAATAATACCCTACATCTATATTTCATTGAGATTTTGACCGAACCTACTGTAAAAAAAAATTATGTACAATAATCACATGGTGAATTTTATTACAAAACAAATAATACGAATACGCCGGCACAATTGCTTTGAATATGTGATATTTACAGTTGTAATTTATAAATTTGCATTTTATGTGTGAACAAAAACACAATGTTTATAAATTTTATAGTATATAAATTAAATGGAGTAATTTAAAGTGAATTTAAAAATTTCAATGTAACTATCGACATTTAAATTGTAAATTGGACCAAATTTTTTGCTAGTTATATATCTGTGTGTATGGTTTTCCTCTCTGATGATCTGTTTTTTGCGGAAAAAGTGTTTTTGCAGAAAAAGAATTTCCTACTCTGATGATTTTTTCTCATAAGTCGAACGTTGAATTTACTTTCTTTCTCTGTTATATACATATATCTATATACATATATATCGACGTTCTAATTAGCAAAGTGTCTAACTGATTATTTTTCGTAGGTGATTGTGTGCAATTTTCAGAAGCTAATAGTCAGAGAAAAAATCATTTGAGTAACCTTGATAAAAATACTATACATATACTAGATATATAAATGATTTTTAGATGAAAAAAATTTTTTAATTTCCTTTTTTTTCGTATAAGTAGATGATTTTCTGAAATGGAGCTAGACCATTGGCTAATTAGAACGTCGATATATAATATATATTGACATATATTTACACATATGTAGACATACATACTGTTGACAATAATATTCGAAAACTAGTAGCGTGATTTTGTCAAACTGTCGAGTATTACAATGTCTCATACAAGACCTCAATGTCTACACTGGTATTTATATATATATATATGCATGTATGTAGAGGTCTACCAACATTGTATTGCACGAATGCGAGCAGCTAGACGAGGTGACCAATTCCATCTACATACCATTGTATACCACAAAATTCAAGTATGCGTGTCGATAATATTCATCCGCACGTATGTTACTTTGACCGCAATGCAAACTAATATTCAAACTTGAATGTAATAATCAATTTTTTTCCTATTTCCAGTGATCAAAAACATTCTATTCAATTGTTCGTGAACAATATTGTATATTTTTATTTCTGCACTTCAAAGGTTATTTTCCCTTAGGACAAATAAATATTTTTTTTTTTTTAGTCACATCCATCAACAATAAATGGTTCAATTTCGTTTTTTGTTATAATAATTCAATTAAAACAGACTGTTCAAGTTATAACGGTTGTAACAAATAACTCCGAAATAAAGTCACCCTCGGGAAAAAAGATCTCTAAGCGAAGATCCCGGGGTACTAATATACAGGATCAAGTCGGTTGAGATTTTTTGAGTTCCGTTGAGAGTGCATCGTACTATCCTATTGCTACAGTATTATACTATGTATATTATAGTATTATACATATGTGTGTGTGAGCTAATATAAGTTTCTCACATACTTAGATCTAACGGCATACAATAATCAAGGGTGAGTTGTATATGTGTAGCATACACAATAGGTAAAGAAATAGTTGTATTGGAGAGTGTGTTGTAAAGTAGAGAAGCCCGGTGGGTTGGCAACCCCTCTCGCGGTGGTATAACCGGGTGGTGCGTGTGTCTTTACTTTTCAGCCTTAAATACGTTAGTACCAGTTGGTGCGGCAATGTAAGAGGTTCTCGTACACATTTATTACTTTACTTTTTATAAATTTTATCACACTATTACCTTCCATAAAAGTAAATTACATCGCGCGCGTCTGGTGATCATTTTATTAAATAAAATTAAAAAAATTTAAAAATAGAAACTTGATAATAGATGTTTAAAATATTAGTGTAATAAAATATAAGAAAATATATAGTATATTACTATTATGACTGTAATTATTTTCTTATTACTGTTATATAAAATAAAAAAAAATGCTTATCAATGTTTGTGTAAATAAGTTGGATAATATAAATGAATATTTAACGAGTAAAAATATCAATAGAGGAAGTACATATAGCGGCAAAGTCTCGAATAAAAGTTATAATCGTAAAGTGGCACCATTTGCGAATAGTGTTCGTGACAGTTCGGAGCGCGATATAGCAACTAAACGAAGAACGCGTACTTTCACGCTGCAAATATACGCAACGGTATTCTCTATATTCTCCTCCACCCATCGCTCGACACGATCTAGACAAACGAGCCGACGACATCCAACGGGTCGAAGGGCGATTATATATATATATATATATATACATAAATGTATATATATAAATATAAAAGTATATTCAGAGCCGCGGCAAGTCAAGACCGTGCACTGATAGAAGTATTTATTTAATATTAATAAATGCATTTATTTGACGCAATTATAGATTTATTAATAGTTAATAAATGGCTTATTTGACTCAAATATAGATTTATTAATAGTTAATAAATGGCTTATTTGCGTGAATATCTCTGTGATTTTTGACTACAGCGCCACTTACTGTTTACATTACCTTTCAGTATACTGTCTAATGTAACAAATTCAAAATATAATCAACTAAATATTTTTTTATAAATAAAAAAAATGCTGAATATTTTTTAAATTAATTACTGTGTGTATTATTTTCTTTAAAAAAGTAAACTTAAATGGGAATATAAATTATTTGTCATAACCCTACTTAATTAGCTTCATGTGTCATTTTCTATTCAAATAAGCCATTTATTAACTATTAATAAATATTTATTTGGTTCAAATAAATCTCATTTAATAAATCATTTATTAACTATTAATAAATATTTATTTGGTTAAAGCTTTCAAATAAATCATTTATTAACTATAAATAAATCTTATTTGGTACAAATAAATTCTTCTATCAGTGTGCGACGATAATCTCTCTAGTGAGAGCTTTGCTAAATCGCCCACGAGCCTTCAAGCTAGAAAGTCCACATTATTATTCTCTTTTCTGTCTTTCTTACTCTCCTTCTTCAATTCCTTTATTCTTTATTAGATTTTTGATCTCCATTTCCGGTTAGACTAATCGGGTTGATGTTGAATATAATTCTTCAGTGTACGCGATACCTTGGTGCATATTTTAAATAAACTCCAGATTAAAGTACGGCTTCATAATTTTTTTCTTTCTCTTTTATTTATTTATTTTTTCTACATGTTTGAATCTCGTGGCAGCTGCATATGAAACCTTTTAAAGCGTATTATTGATTTATACATGCTTTTAAATTTTATTGTCCATTCATTTTTCCTTTTTTTTTTCTATAGAATGAATATATATTTAGATGTAAAATAAATTTTTTAATTGACTTCGAGTAGAAAAATTTTCGCTTTTATGACAGTAAATTTTTTTATTAATTTGGAGTGGGCGAATTTTTCCATTAATAAAAATATATTTTTCTTCTCATTTAAAGCACAATTTTTTTTTACTTAATGTATAAAATTATAAACTTTTTAAATTAATTTCCAGTCAATATACTGAGTCAAAAAGATTTATTACTAATTTATTTTAAAAAAAAATATTGAATTAATTTATTTAACTTGATGAAGTTAATTTTAGCCATGAATGTACAATAAATATACTGTGATCCACGTGCGTCATAGTTACGATGAAAAAAACGAAAAAAGAAAAAAAAAATCAGGTCTTAGTATAATATTACGTTTCTGGCAGTTGTATCATTAAATCCATTCAGTTAAATTACAAGCACACATTCACTCGCAAACCGTTGATAATACAGAGTTTATACAGTAGTGTTTGAATAGTCTTCGGCGTGACTTACGTGGGTGGAGATCAGTATGGATGACGCAGAGGTAAGGAGTGAATGCTCCTCGTGGCAGTAGACAGACAGCAGTCTGCGACGTGCGACCACTCCAACTTTTCTCCTTTAAATCACACTTCAGCCTCCCGCTAAACTTTATCAATCTCATCTCGTCATTCTGTTAGTCACAAGTATTTTTAAATTTATATTCGATTCCCGCGGTTTTTTTCGTTTTTCAAAATAATTATATTTATTGCCAAGAAACAAATGACGCGTTTCTTGATGGCCGTCGACAGCAACTTTATAATTTTTATTTATTCTACTTTTGTGATTTCAAACTCTTTTGTTGTTGTCTACATTCGTTTGCCCTTCGCGAGTGTGCTCCCTTTGTTCGAGTTGAAAACGGTTATTCCGCACAGGACACAATTCCCCACGTTGACATACCAGTGAATTTAGTGTTTTTATTTTTTATTTACTTTTTTATTCTTTTGTGTGCAACAACTCACTTTTCCGTTTGACATTTTAGAGCAAAAAATAATAACAATAAAATAGTACAAAGTGAAAGATCAATTAGAAACAATTTTTTTGCTTCTAAATAAATTTATAAAAAAAATCAACATTGAAAACTAAAAATAATTTGACATGAATTGGTTCGAATAATTTTTATTACAACATAAATCATATAAAAATAAGTTTTTAGATAAAAGATAAGAAAAATAAATAATTTGACAGCAGCTGGTATTTGATAAAAAAAAAAAGATTGTCTTTTAAAAAATAATAAGAAACCAATGAAAAATATGACACGAAACAGGCAGCAGATTTTTCCTATCGGCCCCTTTGCCACTTTGAGACGTAAACTCCTGAGGGATAAACTCGTCAAAAGGTATAGTAAGGTTTATCTTTATCTTGACTTTTTATTTTATTTAAAATTTTTTATTCCATTTTTTTCTTGTTCTTCATTCGCAAAACCCGTAAGGATAAGACGTAAATTCTTTACTTCCGTATAAATTGTACAGCATATATAGCGTAAACGTATCGAGGGCCTGATGTCGTGACACAGCGATTTATCGCCATTCTCCAAAGAACGTTTGACCTGAATCTAAAGCTCCGCCGCCGACGACCATTACATATATGTATACGGACGAAAAGACACTCTACTCTTTCTCGTCATCATTTCTCTTTTACTCGCGGCGACAAAATCGCCTCTGCACCGAGTGTGATATGACCTATACGGTTTAAATCAAACTTGTAATAAAGTGTCACGCTGATCGAGTAATATCTCAAAAGTCAATACTAGTGAATATATATATCCTATATTGTACTCCTCAATCCTAAATCTTGGCTTTTGTTTTTTATGACCGTGTGGAAATGATAAATTATTTGTGTGTAGATAAAACTGTCAGTTTTTTTTATTTATCAATAATTAACCTTCAGAAATTGCATCTAATTATTTATTTTTACGTCAAAAAAAAAAAAATGGAATTTTAAATGAAGAATTTAATTATTTTACATTATGATAATTTTTAAAATATTTGTATTAAAAAAATGTTATCTCAGCAAATATTACAGCAAATTTAACTTTTAAATTTTAGGCATAAAGAAAACAATTACCTAAACATCAGTGACTAGGTCAGGCATGAGAATTTATGAAGAAATCATGTCCTTCCAACCGTTATATCCTGACCTAGGTTATATATACGTCCCCTTTTATTATTCTCCCAACTCTCTCGCTCTTTTATCAGCTGCTTCCTCGGGCTATAAAATCAAGGGTCAAGTCGGCCCTCAATTCCTCCTTCACATCCTACAACCCGACTCCATCAAATCTCCTCTAAAAATCCCCAATAAAAATCCTCGACGTTTCCTCTCAAACGAAAAAAAAAAAAAAAAAAAAAAAAAAAAAAAAAAAAAAAAATTTAACATGAAAACCGTCAAAATAATCTTTAGACCCACATTATTGGTTTAAAGGTAATTGGTTGAAAAGCTATAGAAATTTTTCAACCAAACCTTCAAACTTTCGTCCATTTTCCAACATAAATACTATTACTAAATAATATAACTCTATTGGAAATATATATTTTGTTTTTCTCATCGAAAAGTTATCAAACAAAATCAGATTTATCAATAGTTTGCTGCAACATTTATTAGATAATATCAAACTCAACTTTATCGTCTCAATAAAAATTCCATCTTAAATTTCTATTCAAACCATCATTTAAATAAATGTACGGAGCTTCGATTCAAATTATGTTTTTGTCCCTCAACAATTGAAATTAATTTTAAATTTTTTATTTCCTATAATTTTCAACAATTGAGTTTCTCATCCCACATCTTCGAAAGTTCCTCAGGGACTAAGAGAGCGTGTTTAATCCTATTAAAGTTACGAAACTCCTTTCCAAGGAAGGGGTTGCTGAAGATTTTACTGTATATACTATATATACTAGTACCAATAAGTCTTCTGAGCTGAGTTTAAATTCAAGCCCTCGTACTTGCAATACTTTGGTATGCAATACATACAAGAGTACTCAATGTTAATCTTTCAATCGTTATCTCAAATCAAAACATACAATTTACGTTTAATTCTATTTGGTAGCATGCTACTGTGCTGATAATATCAATGAATCACCATACATATGCTGCAGTAGATACTATCTATATATATTTATATATATATACATATATAGGTATATAAAATAATATTTACCCGGAATTCTATTGTGAAGTAGGTGTTCGGTATCTGAACGGAAATGTCATCAAAGGAAAGTCCAAAAGGCTTCCACTCTATGTAACTCGGTCACTCGATCTATATATGTACAAGCATACATATACGTGTATCTGTATATACAAAAGAGGTGACTGAGAAAATATTTCGATAGCTTAAGCTGACAATGTCCAAAGAACGTTGCTTCTTTCTTTCGTATTGAGAAAAAAAAAGTGTCGGTGAACTCTAATATGGGTACATAGCTACATGAGTACTACTTTACTTTTCTATACCGTATACTGTGCTATACTTTATTCAGTGACACGACACTTGTGAATGTCAACTCGTCGCGAGAAAAAGGGTAGAACAGGCGCCTTGAGTAAACGTATCGGATCTCTCGAGATAAACCAGACAAAGAGTATTCCCTTTTGTGTTATAATATCTGTGTTAAAAGTACTTTACCAGTGACGTCTTAACCTACTTCACAATTTTTAATTCAATTATACAAAAAAATTATTAAAATAAATAATATTTTTTTATACTTCATTATAACTATTAACTGTTTCTGTTGTTAAGTAAACATTTTTTTTCAAAACAAAAAAAATAATTAATTTAGGGAAAATAATAAAAGTTGTATAATTTAACTGTTTTTATTCAATGGGAGAAGTTGTATTAAAAAGGAACACCTTGTGGGTCATAAACTAACATCACTGGGGTTTGTTATGTCACTCTAGTTACTTTAGATACCTAGCTCATGAACGTGTCTAGAAATTGTGCGACAACTTGGCGCGTAAATACGAGCTCTGGGTTGTCGTAACGCAGTAATGTGTCGTTACATAGCCCGGAAATTTGCATTTTACGAGATCACGTTTTCATCAGGTCACGGTGGATAGATAGAGCACCAACAGTGAATTTGAACTACTACCAAACGATATACACTACATAACATACATACATAAATATACTGTGTACATACACATTCATTTTACATAAAACTTTAAAAATTCGTGGGTTTACTACACTGGCAGATACATTCGTTACCTTTATGTCCTCGTTAAAAACCTCTTGCATTTATGCATAAATATAAATCTTATAAAACTCAAAGTCTCTTCTCTATGCCAACAAGTTAATTTATTTTATTTAATATTTAATAACAAATTTGCATGCTGTTGTTAATAAAATAATTATATTTAAATATTTTTATTATTATTAAATCAAATCACACGGTGTCGTACTCGTTATTATGGAAAAGAAAGAATATAGAAGCAAAAAATTTACTTTTCAGTCTCTCATTTTCCACGTTTTTTTTTTTTTTTTTTATGAGTAACGTTTTTCTACGTTTGCATATTGTCGAGTAATTTCGCGCTCGTTATACTCCAGCAAATGATCCCCCAGTAGAAATAAAATTAAAAAGGCATTCTAAAGTCTTTATTATACTCGTAAAAATCTTATTCACCTCTGACATTTTATTTTTTTTTTATTACTACAAAATAATAATTTAACTATATGACAAATTTTTTCTTTGTTACTTATTTTTATTCATTTATAAGCCACGTACTGCCGTATAAATTATATTTATAAATATGAAATAAAGTTAAATGTTAAATAAACTGAGTAAATATAGTTTTTAATTAAAGAAATAGAATGCGCTGTTCAAAATGATCATTAGCAACATTTTAAAAGAAATAAAAGAGGGAAAAAATAAGCGGGAAGTTTAAAAAAATTGCGCGCGCGACACGTTAGAAAATGCTTGACTTATATTTCTCTATCGATTTTGTATGATAGCTCCTCCGTGAGTGCGGGCGAGCCGCGCATGGCGACGCCGTCGTCGGTCGGTCTTTAATCCGTCGCGACGCTCCTGACGTCGAAAGACTGAATAGGAAAAGCCCTTCAGTATACTCAATACAACTTGGACTTGTCTCACATTAGTTGCGATAGTTGCAATTCACCTGTTTGCATTAGCACCCATCAATCACGCACAAAAAAACTTAAAAAAAAAAAATTATCTCCCTATCTCTTCTCGAGCACCGTCTAGACAATCGTGTGTTGAGATAAAAGTAAATATCTTCCATATGTGTTAGATACGTAACGTGCAGTGTTAAAGTTGTCATATAAATTAAATGCAACATCTGATAGCTAGTGCAATCACAATCACAATAGTGACTTATTTATCTCAGTACGTTTAATTACATATATATGTAATATAAGTTACAACCAAAAGCGATAAGATTATTAACACACTGACCCACATTTAATAGAGTTATTTTTCTGCCACGCCCAGTGATACTTTAATTCCACATTTTTTTACGTCACTCAATCGTACTCCTACGGGAAAATTCTCGTGAGTGACGTAAAGAATTGCACGTAAAAAAAATATTTACAGTCATAATAATGCATCAGAGTGGATGTTTGATGGTGGGAGGTGAATTCTTTACTGCGTTACAGGTGGTATTACCACCACAATTACTTTATCGTAGTGCACACGCGCTCACGCAGTAACTACCACGCATATTTCTGCGCGCATTCATTCAATAAATGTATGTAATATTCATAAATTATTTATAACCAACCAAAAATATTTTTAGTTATTTAAATAAGTATTGAATTTTTTTTTAATTTTATCACGACTTTTTTTTAATAATCGATAGAAAAAAATAATTAAAAATAATTAATAAATGGAAATAATATTATTAATACTTAATATGAAAATTTTAATGAAAACCGAAACTATCTATTGAAGTTATTAACTATTTTTCCGATATTTTATATAAAACTTTTATTTTTAATAAAAGAAATTTATAATTTAATTAAATATAAATATTTTTAACCATTAAATCAATAATATATTTTTAATATAAAAATATTAAATGTGAAAGCTTCGTTTTATAATTAAAGTATTTAATTTTTTTTTTAAAACACATTTTATATTAAGATTTTTTCAAGAGTGGGCTTTCGAGAGTTTTATTAATACTTTATTGTCATAGATATTGACTAAGTAACTAAGTATTCATCAATGTAATCGTGTACCAGCCACTGGAAATGATTGGTCATAAATATTTAATGCCATGATCGATTATTTGACAAGTAATATTGCAAAAGCTCTTGAATAAATTACGTAGAACCTACAGACAAATTATAAATTTAACAGTACGCTGGATGCTCTCGAGTATCAGTGGAAAAATTTAACTACATATACGATCATTATTATCATTATCATTTTAATTATAATTTACATTAATTGAGAGATTAATTAGTCTTGGTTAGTCATGCAGTCCATTTGGTAATTAAACCCATGCAGAAATAACGAAACATTACTATTTTTTTATACTCCCTCGTATAATTGCTATGTCACGCATATTATTGACTGATTTTAATTTCATTTAATTACAACTAACCGTGAAAATTCATCAAATATAAAAATATTTTAATTCAATTTACTGCTACTCAACTATAAATAAATATATATTTTAAAATATATGTTATCATTTATACTTCCAAAAGTATTCATTAACGCCCACTCCTAAAAATTTTAATTTATTAAATTTTTCTACCAATTAGCTCAGAAAATAATTTATACTATAATTAAATTATTCATATTCAATATTTTTGTTTAAAATTATAAATTGTGTTAACAGTATAATTAAATATAACGAACAATTTTACTGTTTGATACTCAACGCTATCAAATATCCTCATAACTCATGAATTGGTGAAATATTTCCATGATTATTCCTATTTTATCAAAGAGTAATTATATTACCATAATATAATTTTAAACCTTATCAACATCCATATTTTGTCCATCTACATATTATATACATATACGAGATACATTTTACAAGCGCATCAACCTGATGAAACGTTATCAAATGGTAAGCATGTGCTTAATCTATCTACAGAGATATGTAACCCGCTGAAAATATATATACATATTATATGTAGGCAAAGCTAGAAACGAAGCTATTCCATAGCCTGATTCTCTTCCTCATCCCATTTACATCTGTTAGGTTGAGTTTAGTTCTGCATAATATGTCACATGACATAACGTTAATGAAATTTCGTTGATACGTATGTGGCATATTCACTCCTTGTCGCTCGATCTGCCAACTAATTTGAGGTCTTTGTCAGAGTGCTCTGTGTATCGTACATTCCACTATCTATATCCTTCGTTGCTATACAAAGCAAAAGCGTACACGGTATCTATCTATATACTATAAATACCGAGTATGGTTTCAAGAGAATTTAACTGCGAAATAGTGCAGAGGTACTTGATGCTTTTACTAAAGTGCTTGAGAAGTGACATACTGGGCTGGTGATACTAAAAGTACTATCAGTATTGGTGAGTGAGCTTGTACATTAGAGGATAGAAATTGCCACTACTCTATTAATCGCACTGATCCTAGGTATTATTCAGAACTAAGTCAAGAACCCTTCTTCACTCACCAAGCAGTTCCATCGGTATCTCTTTCTTTCTCTTCCACTCTTCCTCACTCTTCATCTTTCTCGGTTGGTCTTTCAGTCGACATAACTTGCTTCTCGAATCCCCAATGGAGATCTCAATTAACGTGCTAATTTTACTAGTCTAATTCACGATCTCTTGTTTTAAATATTCAAAGAGACCTGAACCCCTTAATAAAGTACTCTTTTCAAACAATTTAAACTCTCATAACTCTTTCAACATTTCATTTTACATGCTTCCGCAAGTGATTATTTAATTACAACAAGCTGATATTTTAATTATTTTTTATGTATTTTATACTTATAAAAAGTTATTTAATAGACTGATAAGAGACAGTTGAGATTGAAGTAAATGAGTGGCAACCTGTTGCGTTTAAATTTATTATTATTATGTTTTTTTGTAAAAAACTACGAATGGTTGGACGTTATCCAGGATTAATATCGTTATCGTTTTTTTTTTGTTGCCATTATAGTGAGGTACGCACGGTGATACTGAACAAAGGATCATCTGGGCTGGGATTTAATATTGTTGGCGGTGAGGATGGTGAAGGCATCTTTATCTCTTTTATCCTAGCCGGAGGACCCGCTGATGCTAGTGGTGAATTACGACGTGGTGATCAAATTCTCAGTGTCAATGGAATTAATCTCAGAACAGCTACTCATGAGGAGGCTGCTGCCGCACTCAAGGTATTTATTATAATTTATTTATTTTTTAATGATATTAATAAAAATAATAAATTTTATTAGGGTACTGGACAAACTGTAACAATTGTAGTACAGTATAAGCCTGAAGATTACAACAGATTTGAAGCTAAAATTCATGATCTTAAACAACAAATTTCTCAACAAAATTTAACCACGGGTACTCTAATGAGGACCTCACAAAAAAAGTCCCTCTACGTTAGGTAACTTCATATATTAAATTTGTTTTTTTTTTTTTTTAACCTCATTATTTATGGACGTTTATTTTCATTATTATTTTTTTAATTAACCAGGGCTCTATTTGATTATGATCCGAACAAAGACGACGGTCTACCAAGCCGCGGTTTGGCTTTTCGTTACGGCGAAATATTGCACGTGACGAATGCCAGTGATGATGAATGGTGGCAAGCGAGGAGAGTCACCCCTCATGGTGACGAAGAGGGTCTGGGTATCATCCCCTCGCGTAGACGATGGGAGCGAAAACAACGGGCCAGAGATCGTTCTGTTAAATTCCAGGGCCACATGCCTGTTATATTAGACAAGGTAAATACTTTATACTAAATTTAATTATTCAATTCATTAATTAAATAATTTTTTAAATTTTAGCAATCAACGCTCGATAGGAAAAAGAAAAACTTTTCATTCAGTAGAAAGTTTCCATTTATGAAGAGTAAAGACGACAAATCTGAGGATGGTTCTGATCAAGAACGTAAGTATTTTATCCCATTGATTTTTTTTTAATCTACCATAAATATAAAAAATATATATAATTAATAATATCTGATATAAATAATATGAATTGTTTGCACGATCGGAATATGCACGTACGGTTTATGTTACTATTAAATTAGCGTCGTAATATTTAATAAATTATATCTATTTTGATTGAAAATTAAAAATAAATATAAGACTAAAAATATGAGTAATATATCCTCAAGAATATCAAAACAATATATATCCTATACTACAATTACAACATTACACTAAAGTACCTGATCGTAAAGAAAATTAATTTTGTTAGTCCTGTATTGTACAGAATATATTTATATATATGTGACCAAGTATGTTACTTATAATTGAAATACGGCAACAATAATACGTAATGCTGTTAATACCAACGTAAATATATCCCGAATGAGCTTATTTGTGTTTTTATTTTTTTTTTTTTTATATAATTTTTTTTTTTTTATAATTGTGTTAATTTTTTTTCGTACTTGTGATACGTGACATGTCTTTTGTTTTGCCTGCTTGTGTAGGGTCGCCCACAACACCTGAGAATGAAAACGATCCTACTCGTAAGTATTTTATGTAAACCATTTGAACCACACACTCATAAACTCTTGAATACTATGATAAATATACTTTTATACTTTTAAACTCTTGAACTTTTGAATTAATAATCAATCATTATAAAATGATATCATACATACTTCTATTCACTCATATTACATTTTATTTAAATATTAGTCATCGCAATTTCAAACTCCCTTCCTAATTATTAAAGGAGGGTCGGGCAGAATGTGGATGCTATAGTAAAAATTCGATTTTTCTATTCTGACTGCATTAATCTGCATTAATCTTTGACGTTATACTAATATATAAAAAAAAAAAAATAAATAAATAAAATTTTGTTTCATGTTTTCAATAAATTTAAACCATTGAGGTCTTACTCATATACATTTGACAACAAAATTACCGCAATACAAATTAAAACCATGCTCAGAGTGCCCCCCACTGTGTAAAAAATTTTAATGGCTCTCAATTGTCATAATCGTAGTCAAATTTTATTAATTAATTAAAACTTTAATTGAAAAAGAGAGAATGTAGTTGTAATTTCGCTAAAATATAGATTAAAAAAAAATTACTTGCATTTGGTATCAATTGGGAGTTAATCGAAATTTGTTAAATAAATTTCATTAATATCATCATGTCAATTTTGTAATTTGAATTTCAAAATTTTGTAGGCTAAAACTGCCAGTATTTTTTTTTAAATCTAAATCTTAGCGAAATTACGACTACACTGAGAAAATTAAATGATTGCGTTTATTATCCTAAATTTTTAGCCCCAATCATCTAGGATGATAAGAACGATTTTAAATGCAAAGATAGTTAGAGTTATAATTTTTGTTAATCCGATTAACAATCATTGGATGATAACAGTTACCATCAGAATGATTACAGTTACCATCAGGATGATTACAGTTACTATCAGGGATGGTAGTTATTATTATGAAAAAATTGATCGAAAATTCAATAAATTTCAAGTAGGGGAAGGGAGGGCAAAATGGGCCCCCTGAAATTTTGGATGCCTCGAAATATTTGGGGGCATAATGGGCCGCCCAAAATTTTTAACGTGAAAAGTGTTTGAGGCGGAGGGGTGGGGCAAAATGGGCCACTCAAAAAAAAATTGTAACGAAAAAAAATTAACTAGGCGGAAAATAAAAAAAAAATAATTTTTTCGTTACAATTTTGTTTTTCGAGAGGTTCATTTTGCCCCACATATCACATATTGACCTGAAATATAATAGAAACATTATAGAGGTCAGAATTTGACGGAAAACGAAAAAAAAACATTTATTTTAGAGTGATCCATTTTACCCCACATATCACATATTGGCCTAAAAATATGATAAAAACAATATAGAGGTCATGACTTGACGGAAAATGAAAATAAAACTTTTTTACTTAATTTTTGAAAGGGTCTTTCGTGCCCCAGGCTCCCCTATTAACATTTAGTATTTTTTTACCCTTGTAAAATGATGGTTTCATTATAATCGAATTAATTGTTATTCTAATTATCTTTGATGGTTATTATTATAATTTCTGATGGTACCAGTTACCATCAGAAATTATAAATATAACTATTTAGGATAATAATCCTAATTAACTCGAGTAAACATCCATGATCGTAATACTTATCATCCAGATGGTAACCATTACGATCTAGATGATTTACACAATCATCTAGATGATATTCATTACTATCAGATTGATAGTAAAAATTTTACCATCACTAGATGATAACTCCAATCATTTAATTTCCTCAGTGTACGTTCTCCCTTTTTTAATTAAGGTTTTAATTTTTTTTTTAATTAATTGATAAAATTTCAATACAGGTTTGAAAGTCATTGCATATTTTTGAAAAATGGGGGACTCTGTCTGAGAATGCTCTTAAACGTCCAAAAAAAACAATTTTGAAAAATAACATTTTTTTTACCAAAATTACCCTATTTTGCTCAGCCCTCACTTTTTAATTCCATACTAACACATTTGTATGTTTCCAATACTCTGTCTAATTGTTTGTCTACTCAGCTTGATGTTATTATTAAATGTCAGGGTGATGCTTTGATATAAATATATAATTTATCTGTTTGATTATTTTATCTATTCATATCATTTATTTAATCCACTTAACCATTAACTTTTAATTACAATTATTATTATTATTTTTTTTTTTTTTTAAATCATGCCAGTAGTGTAGTCTAGTTAAAGTAGTTTAAAAAAAGTATATATAGATATTTATTATATTTAAAGTAATAAATGATAATTATTTAAAGATGACAATGTAGTTACACTTTTAGCTGGCTTTCAATGTTATTATTCAATTGTCAATCTAATGTGTTTTAGCATTCATGCTGTGCTATACCCAGGACGACACTAATACTGAAGGTAATATCACAATAAATGTCACCCGAGTTTATATTTATCATAACATCTCAATAAAAATTAAAGAAAGGTTATATATATAAATAATATTAAATATAGATAATAAGGTATTGACATTAACAATTAGCTTTAATTGCATTAATTAATATTGCACATAATAAAAGGCTATTATGTGTGAAAAATCATCAACGCCCTGACTCAAAAAAAATTTACGGAATAGTTTATTATCATTAATATTAATTTTTTTTTTTTAAATGCTTTTGTAGTTGTCTTTTGTGTTTGTCAAAATTATTTATTTGTTTTGTTTTATTTAACTTGTTTTTGTTTATTGTTATCGTTATTGGGTTTAATTGGTATAATTTGTTGTTTATACAGAAACAAAAAAAAAATATCATTATTTGGTGTCTCTTTATTTTTTTTTTTTCCTGTTATTTAATAAAGATTTGTCATCCGTCGCAGGAAGTAAAGAAATTTTATATCGCGTTGAACTACCCTATATGGAAGAACTGACTTTAGTTTATCTGGAAAAGGAGGACGATGAGAATAATGTTGATCTTTGTAAGTCAAACGTGTGAGACAGTGTGAAAAATAATGACCAAAAAAAAAAAAGACTAATAATGCTTCCATATAAATAATTAACAAAATCTTATAAATTATTAGTTGAGCAATTTTTTTTTTTATTTTAATTAATTTTTTTATCGAGAAGTTCCGTGCAGATAAGACAGCCGCGGTACGCATGTCTCGAAAATAATTTTTTTCAACTTTCTTATGCTAAAAATACTTTTCTGAAGAAACGAAGAAAAGTTTTAATATATTAGGTATTTAAAATAGAAGAAAAACCCTCTAATTAAAAAATAAAATAGTCTAATAAATTTTCAAATCCTGGTGATAAATTTTTTTTTTTAAATGCTAACAAATTATTCGAAAATTATTAAATGAATATTTCTTGACTAAAAGTTTTTTTTTATAAATTTATTTTTAGGTAGCGAAGAAAATGTATTATCATACGAGCCTGTTCAACAAATGACCATACAATACACACGCCCTGTAATAATATTGGGACCGTTAAAAGATCGTATCAACGACGATCTTATTTCTGAATTCCCCGATAAATTTGGAAGCTGTGTACCTCGTAAGTTTTTTTAAATTTATTAAAATTATTATTAATATTTCTGTAGGAATTTAGTTACGCATCTACTGAAATAACTCACAATGAAATGAGTGTTTAAATGATTCATCGTTATTTTTATATTTTAGACACGACGAGGAGTAAACGAGACTACGAAGTTGATGGCCGAGATTATCATTTCGTTGCGTCGAGAGAACAAATGGAGAAAGACATACAAAATCACTTGTTTATTGAAGCTGGACAGTACAATGACAATCTTTATGGCACTTCTGTAGCTTCTGTACGAGAAGTATCAGAAAAGGTAATTAATAATAATAGATAACAAATTGCCCTGTGCTAAAGTAAACTCAAAAATTATATGACTAAATATTTTAAAATAAAACATTTACAAATAACTATAAATATTATGACTGAGACAGTAATTTTTATCACAGCATCAATACGACAACGCAAATTATTAAAAAATATTTTAAATTTCTTTTTTCGAAGAATTTCAGGTCATACAAAGTAATTGAAGTTGTCAGCGTAAAATTACAGATATCTAGACATCTTATGATATTTAAAATTTTAAGTCTAAAATATTTAGTCATTGAGAATTGAGTTGATCAATTGAAATACTAATAAATAATATCAATTATTTAATGATAATTATTTTTTAAGGGTAAACATTGCATACTAGATGTAAGTGGAAATGCAATTAAGAGGTTGCAAGTTGCTCAACTTTATCCAATTGCCATTTTCATTAAACCCAAATCCGTAGAATCTATTGTGTAAGTAGTATTTATTTATATTTAAAATAAGGTAAAAGACCTAGTACCCAAACACTTCATGCATTTGTATATTTATATGTAGTAAAATTTATTAATCATAGATATACAAATACATGAGTAATCGGGTACAAGTTCCCTGATCAGGTACTGGGTCACTTACTCTGTATAATTTGAAAAGATTTAAAATTAATAAAAAAAATAATTGAAATTGTTACAGGGAAATGAACAAAAGAATGACTGAAGATCAAGCGAAGAAAACGTACGAACGTGCGTTAAAAATGGAGCAGGAATTTGGCGAATACTTTACCGGTAAAAATTATAGCATTCATTTATTGTTATTAAATAACTGAGCAAAAATAATTATTAATTATTTAAAAAATTCAATTTTCAGCGGTTGTACAAGGAGATACACCCGAGGACATTTACGTAAAAGTAAAGGAAGTTATTGCCGAGCAATCAGGACCGACCATTTGGGTACCATCTCGGGATCAGCAACTGTGACGTCCTGCCCCCAATGCGTCTCAAGGTCCAAATTCATGGACCTTACCACCAAGGCGTACCGAATAATAATAATAATAATAAAAAGAACATCAACAACAAGAACAACAAGAATAATAATAAAAATTAAATTAATGCAGCTTGACTAATACGCCTATATATTATTCAAGTAGCATAAATTCATCCGAGACGCGTCGAAATGAACGAAAAAAAAAAATTAAACGTCTCGCTAATGACATAATAAAAAATATAATAATTGATTTTATATTTTATTTTATTATGATTATCAAAACGGTATTAATTGTTATTAAAAAATAACAACAATATATATAATATAATAAAAAAAAAGTTTTTCAGTTCTTACGTAGTTTAGAACTGATAAGATCGGTATTTTATGATCACGCAAATTATAGTTGATAATTACTAATTTAAAAAATAATAATTAATAAAAAAAATATTAATTAAAAATAACGGAATCAAATTGATATTCGTTAGTAGTAGTTAAAATTATTTTAACAAGTTAATTTTTATTGAAACAAAATCTAAAGTTATTTAAATAATTATTAGAAATAATTTTAATACACTGACAAATTAAAATAAATTTAAAACGCGCCACATTTTTAAAAAATATTAAATTATTAATCTGTACTTAATTTGTAAATTCATTTTAATCAACATTAATGTATTGTTTATGTTTATGTATTGATCGACGTATTTGTTTATAAATTGGCGCTAAATCGTGTGCTTCGAGCGAGATGTTTAGAGATAATTAATTAATTATTAACGTGGAATGGAATATAGATGAAGAAAAAAAAAATAATGATAATTGTGACTGTGAGATGATAAATCGTACCATCTAACGGATAATAATAAAGTGATTGACTAAAAAAATAAATATATAAAAAGTTATATAGTATTGCAAAGTCAAGCGCGCAACTTTACGATCTATCCGACCTCACAAGACAAATCGTTAGTTATTTAGGATAGACGATATATAATGTTTTGTACAGCTAGATAATAAAAATAAACCAGTAATGGGTTACGTGCAACATTATATAGAAAATAATAATAATATAATAATAATTAATTAATTAACGATATAAATAATTAAATATTGTAATTTAAAATGCTACTACTAATTTATTATATAAAATAGTAGTACGGAATAATAATTGTAAATATTTATTATTACATAAATAAATAAATGAAAAATATATATATAATAATGCCTGATATATTTCGGAGTGAAAAAAAACGGATGAAGAAAGTATAAGAGGTTTTGAATGTTAATTATTGTAGGCAGTATTTATGAATAATTAAATTTAAATAACATTTCACATCGCGAACTCTATACGCAAGAGATATAAATATATAAAAATATTATTAATTAATTATTATTATTATGTATATGTATAACTTATAATCTAATTAAGTCTCTATTATTAACATTTTAAATTCGAATTGTTGAGTCGCGTACGTTTAACGTCTTCGCGACACTTGACGTCACATCACGGAATATTTTATTATTAATTCAATAATTAAAAATTTTTTTTTTTTTCATAATAATTATTATTATTATTAGTATTAATATTCTCGTGATTTGACTGTTAGTTGCCTTCGCAAATGGAGTTCTGTATTCAATAAACGCGAGATAATTATATGAAAATATAATAATAATGAATTTTTAAGAAACGCGTTTTGATTTTAATTTTTTTTTTTTAATGGACTGTACTTATTTTATGTTACGTGTTTTTATTATTTAAGAAAGTAAATGAGAGATGTTAGTTTATGTGTAATAGGCATGATATTATGACAATTGTTTATCAATTTAATTATTAATATTAATATTATTATTGTAATATAATTTTTAAAAAGAGAAAAATATGTAAATGCATGATTAAGTTCGGCCTGAGGGTCTACGCAGTTAATTCACTGATCATTATCATTAATATTATAATTATTATTATATTATTATTATTAAATAATTACTGAAACATTGACACGTTAATATTTGTAATAAAGAATAAAATAAAAATCTCAATAATCTCTAATTAATTTAACTCTAATGAAACTATCACAAGTTAAATTTTTGTAAAATGTAACGATAACTAAAAAAAATTAATGAAATTTTGAAATCTTCGGCGTTAATTACCGTGCATTGTAACGAATTGATTTATAATTTTTTTTGTGAGAATAACTGCCGTGGATTTTTGTTGGGGATTAAATAAATATATGTAATAAGAAGTGCACCGCCGAAATCCACAGGTTGTGCCTGACTATTATTAATTATTAATTAATTTATTAATTGATTCATCATTATGATAATTATTATATTAGATGTCGTAATTTAATTACAGTTGACTTAAGACATCTGTCTCAATGTAAAGGAACATATATATAAGATAAAAATAATAATAATTACGGACACTTATTATTATACATCTCTATAGTCTATTTACTGATAATAATAATGACGACTTATTGAATTATCAATCTCATGTTCACCTTGTTTCATCGTTTTTAAATAGTTAATAAAAGTTTTACCAATTTTAAAACACGACTATTATTTTTATTTAAATCCTAACTTGAGTTGTCATACTTCAGGCTGAGGATTCTAATGAGAGATTTGAAAAAAATTAACTGACGTTTTTCCTACTTGACGATTATATGGATTTCTTAACAATTCTTTGAAGTATTGGTGAAAAATCAAAAAAAAATGAAGGAAATTTTTATCGTATGGGCCATTTCTGTACAGAAGTTCGGAAATCAACTAGCACATCTAGATTCACTGACTATTTAAATTTTTTGTAAGTATCCTAGGCTTGCTAATTTGCTACTGATTTAACGACCTGGTTAGCACGTTTCTGATTTTGGTAAATTTTTACCAAGCATTCAAGAAGAGTAAATTGTTATTAAAGAAATTGATTTACTAACAAAAACTGATCAAATTAGATTTCTCATTTCGAAATTATGAGAAAAGTTATAAAAAAAAATCAAGTGGCAATGATCGTGATCTGTTTTATCCGATGTATTTGCATCGAACAAATATTATATGATAACAAGCATGCTTTAATAAAAAGTAAATGCATTTATTGACTCACCACGCCAAGAAAAGCTTTGAATGATCATTCACTTGACTGAAACAAAAAAATCAAAATTTATAAATCAATCTCTTTCCACATCGATTAATTCTATCAATAATTATGGTTGCTTGGTTTAATGATTACCTTGGCGGACGATAACTCAGCAAATACAGCAGCATCAGGACCAGGAAGCTGACAGCATATTTAGAAGTACTCGATCATCTCCAACAATATCACCACTCACTTCACTATACACTTAATTTACTCAAAACTACCACTAGTTACCACAATTGCACTACTCACTTCACTACACTTTTTATTTACTTACCACTATCACTAGACAATACAATTTAAATATTTAAATGCTAGAAAGACTCGACCATCACCAACATTATCACCACTCACTTCACTACACTTTTTTTTTACTCACTACTATCACTCAACAATACAATTAAAATAATTAAATACTGAAAAGACTCGATTATCACCAACAAAATCATAACTCACTTCACTGCACTTTTTATTTACTCACTACTTTTACTAAATAACACTTTTTAAAAATCACACCCACAGAAATAAATTAAACTACTGAAATATAATTTTTTTTTAATCACTTGTAAAACTATTTCAAACTTTTGCCGCCAACGAAATAACCCAAGCCTCCATCGTCATCTAAATAAATCATTTTACTCATTTATTTGCTAAAATCTTCTACAATAATGTTTACTCGAATTATTTATATCAGTATGAAGTAAAAATGAAGCTAAAATAGTTTTTAATCATCGCGAGTTCATGATTTATAATTAAGCACAGGATTCTACAATTGCATATTTATTTTTTAATTTAAATAAAGCTCAAACACGAGTCTAAAAAAAATTATTTTTGGTTATTTTAAAAACTAATCCCTCAGTTTAATAAAAATTAAATCTTCGAAAGCTAATTGGGATTTTCTCGATTCGAGTCGAGTGATTAAAAAAATTACAAATAATTCAAAAATTGAAATTAATCGATTGTAATGATTCGATTTAAACGCGATTGGCACACTACTAGTTATCAGTTACAACACATTTTATATAAATTATTGCTTTTACTTAAAAGAAATATTTTACTATCGATAATCGAGCTAAAGTAACTAGATTTAAATTATAAAAAAAACGAATTACCTGAATTTGCACTGATTCGACTCAAGGAACAATGACGCTGGCTAAGTAACGAGTGACAACGAACGAAATTATTTTATTGGCAATTTAAAACTTCGATTTATGATAATTTATATAAATTTATATTTATAGATGTGACTTTAATCATAGAATAATAATTTAGCATTTACTGATAATTATTAACTATTAAAAAACGTAAATTATTACCGAGTACTTGCCGGAGCGTCGTCCTGCTTGGGTTATTTGCTAGCGACTCGTATCAACTTAACAGCACAAGCCGTTGGTTCTGAAGTGGCGCTGCACGCACCTTCCCGAACAGTTTGAATTAAATCACAAGCGGGCTTGTAAGCGACCAATAGCTGACGCGCATTTTCACCCAATCGCTCACTGCGCATCTCAGCGCGTCAGCAAGCCGTTGCTACTCACTCTGCGCCTGCAGCCTTTGTCTCAGTCGAAATAGCTCCAACTCTCAGGTAATTTATACTTTTTTGAATTGATATTTATTAATTATTTTGAATTCAGCCGTTTAAATAAAAAATATCTTTGATTAAAATACAGAAATTTATATAAAATATCAGATTAAACATGATAATAATGCTGATAGTACATTTTGGCGTTCGTCAGTATGTTCAAGCCGTAGAATTCTGTGCTTAATTATAAATCATAAACTCGCGATGATTAAAAATTATTTTAGCTTTATTTTTGCTTCATACTGATATAAATAATTCGAGTAGCCATTATCGTAGTAGATTTTAGCAAATAAATGAGTAAAATGATTTATTTAGATGACGATGGAAGCTTGGGTTATTTCGTTGGCGGCAAAAGTTTGAAATAGTTTTACAAGTGATTAAAAAAAAATTATATTTCAGTAGTTTAATTTATTTCTGTGGGTGTGATTTTTAAAAAGTGTTATTTAGTAAAAGTAGTGAGTAAATAAAAAGTGCAGTGAAATGAGTTATGATTTTGTTGGTGATAATCGAGTCTTTTCAGTATTTAATTATTTTAATTGTATTGCTCAGTGATAGTAGTGAGTAAAAAAAAAGTGCAGTGAAGTAAGTGGTGATAATGTTGGTGATGGTCGAGTCTTTCTAGCATTTAGATATTTAAATTGTATTGTCTAGTGATAGTGGTAAGTAAATAAAAAGTGTAGTGAAGTGAGTAGTGCAATTGTGGTAATTAGTGGTAGTTTTGAGTAAATTAGGTGTATAGTGAAGTGAGTGGTGATATTGTTGGAGATGATCGAGTACTTCTAGATATGCTGTCAGCTTCCTGGTCCCGATGCTGCTGTATTTGCTGAGTTATCGTCCGCCAAGGTAATCATTAAACCAAGCAACCATAATTATTGATAGAATTAATCGATGTGGAAAGAGATTGATTTATAAATTTTGATTTTTTTGTTTCAGTCAAGTGAATGATCATTCAAAGCTTTTCTTGGCGTGGTGAGTCAATAAATGCATTTACTTTTTATTAAAGCATGCTTGTTATCATATAATATTTGTTCGATGCAAATACATCGGTTAAAACAGATCACGATCATTGCCACTTGATTTTTTTTTATAACTTTTCTCATAATTTCGAAATGAGAAATCTAATTTGATCAGTTTTTGTTAGTAAATCAATTTCTTTAATAACAATTTACTCTTCTTGAATGCTTGGTAAAAATTTACCAAAATCAGAAACGTGCTAACCAGGTCGTTAAATCAGTAGAGAATCAGCTAGACTAGGGTAATTTCGTCCAACCATAGTAAGGTATATAAAACGACGAATTTTCTAGCCGTACTCGCGAATTGAGGTATTCAATCTTAGATCATACAAAATAATAATACCCAAACTATTTCAATTACAAGCTACCCTTTAATTATTTCGAAAAAAATTACCCAGATTCATATCAAACCAACGAAATTCGCATTATTAAAATTAAAAAAAGGGGGATCATGGAATTAATCACTAATTTATCTTCCAAATCCAAATTAATAATCAAATAAAACAGAATCTTTAATTGTATTTTGTTTTTAATTTTTTCCTTTTTTTACAAATCACAGAAAATCTCTACTTTGTATTTGTTTCTTTGCATCAATACATTTATTATTAATTTACTTTATTTATTTTTCTGAACAAAATTCATGAAATAAAATATATATATGTATATATATTTGTGTTTCTATTTTTACTTTTCATTTAGTTATATTTTTTTTTTTTTTTTTGTAATATATAATACCTTTGTATTGTATTTTTTATATTTATTTGAAGCAGTAGCATTAACACATTTAGAAGTTTATTTATTATTTATTTTTTTTTTGTATAGTTATTATAATTATTGTTTATTTATTTATAATTATAATTATCTGACTGTTCTATAAAGATCAGGAAATTAAATTATCAATTAATTTCTAAGAAAAAATTTACATCAATATCTATGATACTTTACAGTACATTAAAAAAGCGAATTATTAATCGCGTGATAGTCAATATATTTTATTTAATAATAATATTTGTATTTGTTATTTATTATTTTAGTAATAATATTTACAGTATAATAGCAACTCTGCAAATTTTGTTCAGTGCATCACATATAACTACAATTTAAAATTATTATTATTGTTATATAAATTAATTATAATAAATTCTACAATAGCTGATTAATATTAACGCGTAAAATTAATAATTACAGTTAAAAATACATACAGTACATACACATATTATAACAATTTGTAAATTTATTTAAACTTTATCAATTTTTATTATTATTTTAAATGGAACGTTTTATTTTTATTCTATTTTTAATTTGTGTTTATTATTTTTATTTCTTTAATTAATCGCAAAATATTTTGATATTTACAGTAAGCTAATAAATTCACAATTAAATAATTAAAATCTCATGATGTACTGCATTGTTATCTACTTATTTCTATTTTTATTAATATCGGAAGATAATTATAATTATAATTAACTATACAATTAAATTAATTACACAAAAAAATACATACACAATAAACCCACGTCGACATTTTATTTTTTTTTTTCGTCGTTCATATGCGTTGTTAATAATTATCTTTAAGTGTTTATCAATGTATAAACTATTGGTTTATTACAATTATAATTAATTCATTTTTTTTTATTTTATTTTTTTACATAAAGATTTCCCTGAGACTGATTATAACGATTGAAAATTTTAATTTATTTATTTTTGTCTGAAAAATTTTACGGTTTTACGACAACTTTGATAAGCTTTAAAATCACTCATACAATTACACTGAACTTAACATTTTTCTCTATTATATTAATTTACAAAAAAAAAAAAAAACGGATTCTTAAACATAAATTTCATTGCAAAAAAAAATCGATAAGTACGTAATAAAAATTTAATTTAATCTATTTAAAAAAGAATTTAACTATCAATAAATGTGATAAAGTCGATTTCAACGATAACGCAGCAAATTAATTATTTAAAAACGTTAATTATACGAGCATCAATAAATTTATTAACACTTAATCAATTTTTTTTTAATACAAGCAATTCAATACGCTATTGCACGATCTAAATAAACAATCAATAATTATTAATAATTAAAAATAACAAATGACAATAATTAGTTAAAATAAACGGTAATTAAACTACATTAACAATTAAAAAATGAATAAACTAACGAAATTTAATTATAAAAGAGTATTGTAAACAGAAAAAAAATTATAGTTGGTGATAAATTAATTACATATTATTATTATTTCATTTTTAATAATTGTCAAATTGCACTTGCCAACTGTTAAATGCCTCGTTGCACCAAAGAAAAAAGAAAAAAATTATATACATTTGCAATACACAACTAATATAAACCGTATTCACGAAAACTAATTACAAATAATAGTAATAATAATTATTGGTAACATTTTATTTATCATAATAGTATATCTCATTGATAAAATAATTATTGGCTTACGTGAGACGTTAACAAAAAGTTTTTTACTCCACGTGATTTCAAGTATTAAGTAACTTTTTATTATTATTTACTAACATTGCCCCATTTACGTCACTATTAGTTAATAATTATTAATAATATTTATATTCATTTAAAAGATAAATCACGTTATGTCTATTTATAACTTAACTTTTATATATTTTTATAACGACTCAAGTTTCCCTATATTGTCGTAGCGGCAGTTTATATATCTAATAAAAAAGCGTTAAATTATAATTATTCAGCTGCCGAGGCATTATATTTATAAATTTATATTTATATTATTTTCTATTATAATATTTATCAATTAATTAAAATTACATATTTTTTTATTCAATAAATATTCTAATATAATGTCACAGGTCGCTGCTTTATTTTATTTTTTATTTACTAATTAATAAATTACTCAATTAACGTCTGAATCAAAATTGCACCTTTATTACTTTTTATGCACCATTTGCACTATCAGTCATTAATATAAACAAAAAAAAAATCAATAGAAATAAAAAAATTATTTTTAATAACTATTAATTTTTTTTCATTTTATGTTTAAAGATTCAGATAAATTTTATCACGTGTAACTGAGTAAATAAATAAATTAATTAGTAAAAAAAAAAGCAAAAAAAAAGAACTGAAGTATAAACTTCAATGAATATTTTATTTTTTTCGTAAACGTTCACGTTTTGTCGTCACTTTGGAAGGAGATTTAATCTCATTTGTTTTTTTATTATTGTTATCATTATTGGTAATTGATGTTGACGGTATCTGAAGAGTTGCGGACGTATCACTACAGCTATTACTATTATTATTACTATTATTATTAATATTATTACTAATACAACTCTTCAGATTATCCTCTTGTCACCTCAAGTTAATAACAACCCGTTCGACATTTAACAGTGATTTAACTTTGTCGTTGTACTTAATGAGGGTTACTTTAGAACCGCGAACATTAATGCGCTCACCGGAATTTAATAAATGACAACAGCGTGATTGTTCGAGAAAATCAGTTAATTTAAATTCTCTCATAACACTGCGGTGAGCTATCGCCGGTGGTCCTGTTGCTTTTGGATTTATTTGACGCAATAATGCATCGCGACTTTTTAATTTCGATGCGGCCATTAGATCTTGCAGTAGTACCCATTTGTCAGGATCATTTGCGATTGTAAACAGAACTGGTAAATTAACGTCACTAACTTCCATTTCTATTTCATCGATTTCGGATTCGGCTGAATCTATTGGAGGATCTTCCAATGGATTATAACCAGTCTCTTCGGGATCTATTAACAAATAATTAATAAATTAATAATAAAAATGAAATATATTTTAAAGAATCGGGATTGAATTCAGAGTGATTGCGGATTTTATTTATTTAGATTTGATTCGGAGTTTTAATATTTAAATAAACTCCCCTTTAGAGTAAATATTACTCCGAGAATTAAATAAATAAAGTCATTTGGTCCACATTCATTTCGGTTTTAATCTGCGTTCACTCCGCAAATTATAATTCAAATAAAGATTGTAATTAACTAACCGAATATGGTTGAAGGGCCGCCAAAACTCCAAGGTACGGTTGAACGGCCTTGAACATCGTCCAAATGTTGTTCGAGAATAGCATGAGCGTCTGCGTCGGCCAACATTAACGGTGTTTGTCCGGCATAAGTTGCCAATAATGGATCAGCACCATACGATAATAGTAGCCTTACTAATTCTGTAGCACCATTTTCGGCGGCTTCGTGAAGAGGCCTAATTAACAATTCATTCAATTCATTCATTATACATTTATTTAGTCAATAATTTATTTATTTATTTTCTCATATAAATAAATAGTTACCTTATTCCGCCATTAGCACTCTCACTGACATTAGCTCCATATGCTAATAATAGTTTTGCAATTTCCAAGTGGCCGCGGGAACATGCTTCGTGGAGTGGAGTGTATCCTGCATTATCTTTTGGACTAGGTGCACTACTCAATTTTTCTAAACAATAAGCGGCAACATCCTACAACAAAAAACAATAAATTATTTTCATGAATTCAAAGTTAACTTTATTAGCGGACATCTGACAATTTTTTAAACTTTGAAATAATAAATTAAAATGTTTATAAAATAAAAATAAAAAAATACATGTTTAGACACTTCAAAATTCAGTACATGCATTTTTTTAAATTTTATTATTTTAATTATTTAATTTTTTTATATGTAATTAAATAATTGTCATATATCTGCTACAGTTACACTCATAAAATAATTTTATCATGATAAAATTTATTTTTAAACTATCAATTACAACTTTTGAAATAAAATAAATGAACAATTATAAACTTACAGTATAACCCAGTCGAGCAGCACGATGTAGAATAGTTTCTCCAACTCCTTTCTTGATAACCCATGTCCTGATTTCGTTTTGAATATCCGCGACACACTCAGCATTCGGTCTTGATATTGCCGGCTAGAATAGTAAAACGTCATTAATTATTTTTTATTTAAACTGAGATATTAAAAGTTGAGCAAATTTACTCACTTTTTTACGTTCTTTGGTAGCAGTTTCATCTTTCTTTATCGGTTTTTTCTTTTTACGAATATAGTCAAAGCCAGAACGGAATTTCCGTCGTCCAGTGCGTAATTTAAGTTTCTTTTTACCCAATATTTCATTACCGTCATTATTATCATTATCAGGCTCTTGAATATCCTCCGTTTCATCTTCATCCTGTTCGTCATCTTCCTCGTCATCATCAGCCGGCGCAACATCGACTTCCTCATCTTCTTCTTTCTTAATTTCTTTCTTTATTTTAATACCGCCTTCAGCACTACCGCTGTTACTATTATTCTTCGTTAATTTACTATTTTTACTCTTATTTACATTAACGTTATCATCTTCGTCGTCGTCATCATCGATTGATTTGTTCATCAGAACCTTACGTCTCTGTACCGTCAGTAAATGACGTTTTGAATTAATAACAGCCTTATTACTCCTCAATATTCCAGCATTACGTAATCTATTAACAACCTTTTGCTTAAATAATTTACTTTTATTACTACTACTGTTACTATTACAATTATCAAGAGTACTTTCTTTAATTTCATCTGTTTGTGAGTCGTCGTCCTGTGAAGTATCACCAGCATGATTTTGCATAGGCGGTGCAGATGCCGGACGATCTTCGCCAAATACTTCTCTGATAGTTGCCTGTTTTTTCATAACTCTAGTTTCAGTACGAGTGCGACTCTTTAAAATAAAAGTTGAAAATTCATTCGGCAGTGCATAATTATTTTTAAACGTATCACGAAAATTATTAACAGTCTCTTTACGAAAGTAACCCAACAAGTATGAAGATGATGAGGATGATTCATTTGTCGCGTCAATTTGTTTCAACAATTTACTACTATTATTTTTAGTTGGTGTTTTACTATTATTTCCTTTAACTTTAGAATTACCGGTTGAATTATTATCATTAGCTGTTGCACCAGTTATAAGCGGAGTAAAGCTAGGAGTTGCCAACAATTCTGGTTCATTACTACCCTTGGGCAATATTTTACTACTGCTCAAGCTTTTTTCAAACTTATCTTTGCATTTTTTTCTACCGTCTTTCTTACCATTTCCACCGACTTTACGCGCCAATAAATCAATTATTGAATTTGATTCAGACCTTGTTTGCCGGGTTGTTGTCGTCGTCGTTGTTGTTTTAGGCGGACACGATACTGTTGTTGATGATGTGGCTTCCTCATCATCAACAACTTTGCTACCGCCACCAAGACCTAGACCTAAACCGCTGATACTAAAGCTATAATTTGAATCGACATCACTGTCTGCGGCGGTCGCTGCTTGTATTGTTGTACGTTTACGTAGTAAACAAACATCTGCGCTGTCCATTGACAGAGCAGACAGTGCCGGTGAATCGGGATCTAAATCAGGTAACGACGTTGATAAACGATGAAAACGTGAGGGTTTTGATACGCTTATCAAACGTGCTGGCATGCGCAGTGATTTTTTATAAATAAACACTTCTTCCTCCCATCCAGGACGAAAATCGCTTCCATCACCAAACAATGGTTTTGGTTTAGATTTATGGGATACATTATTTTTAGTTGCTTTCTGTGGTTTCTCCTCCTTTATTTTAGTCTCACGTGGACGTAATTTCATACCGTCAGGAACTGAAGCAGAAGCACCGCCGGCAGAACCTTTACCAGCACGTTTACGAGGTCGTAGTCTCTGTGCTACAGTAGATCCACGGCCAAACTCCGTACTTGCGTCACTCTCTTCCTCCTCCTCTTCTTCATCCTCTTCTTCCTCTTCATCATCATCATCATCATCCTCCTCCTCCTCTTCATCAGCTTCTGCTTCTGCTTCCACTTCTTCTCCTTCCCCTTCTCCGCCTTCGTCACTCGACGACTCACTCGCGCTCGATGATTCTAATTTAATCCTACTACCCCTCCTTACTTGGCGTTTTTTCGTAACTATTTCTTCATCACAATCACTATCCTCTTTTTTATTAGACGCCTTTTTTCGTGACTTACGTTTTACGATCGGCAGCTCGACAGACTCATCATCATCCGTATTATTACAATCTCTTTCATTCACAACCTTTGTTACTGCTACTCCTGCTGCTCCTGTTTTAGATGGACTTTCTTTTTTATCTTTTTTATCTTTTTTAATTTTAACCTCTGATCTTGATTTTGTAACCGTATCCAAACTATCGATTTTACTAGCAACTGCCTTCACTGACTCAGCGTTTATTTTATTTTTCGTTTCTACATCGTTGTTTTCGTTTTTCAACGTACTATTCTTTGTAGCCTTAGCCGTCGTCGTCGTCATCGTTGTCGATGCCGTCGTCGTCGTCGCCGTCGTAGATGTAGTAATAGTACTACTACTGTTACTAGTCGTAGTCGTAGTCGTAGTAGTAGTAGTAGTAGCTGTCGTTTCATCGTCATTAATCTCTTTCTTGATGTCCTCAGGTTTTATTACAGCCACTGTTGACGTAACAGTAGTCGGAACTTTATTTTCCTCTTTACGATCACCAATAGTTTTACTAGTACCAGTAATAATATTACTATTTATTGTAGTTTTGCTGGCTGAGTTATTAGCTGTAGTAGAAGTATCGCCAATTTTTCTTTTTCTACCGCGTTTTTTAACAACAGTTGTATCAGTACTGCCACCACTACGTAATTGTTCAATAAATTTATCACAGGTTGCTGACCAAAATGGATCCATCTCACTTACATTATCGTTTTCCTTTAACTCTATTTTAACAAGATCGTCGGATGAGGTCATGCCAATACACATCGCATCGTCAAGTGAAACCGGAGGCTGTACTTTAGACAATTGCTTACGATCGCGACGCATTTCCTCGAGTGTTTGACGCTCAAGTACCGGCATTTCACCTTCCGAATCGCTTTCTCGAAAATCAAATACCGAAGTTTCACTCGAGCTGCGGAACCCACTGGCACGTGATGCGACCGTTGCCGCGGATGCTGTTGCTTTAATTGGTGCTGGTGTCGCGGCGGCTTGTGCTGCGGGTATTGTTGCAGCTACGGGCATATTATCGTCGTCTGATCGCGAAAAAAGACGACGTCGTGATGGTAAACATGCTGTTTTTTCACACGTTAATTTTGGTGGACTACCTGCTGATGATGCAACCGATTGGGGCGTTGATGTCGATGCCACACGTTCGTAATCTGTAATTATTTTTTTTACTTTATTATCAATATACATATGTATATATTTAATTGTCAATATAATAAATAATAATACAATCTTGATTGTATGATCAGATATTTAATTATAACATGAGAATAAACATGTGTTATTGATGCTCACCATTAGGTGTTGTATCTTGAGATAGTAACACCGGTTTTGATGCAAACTGACCAGTTCCAACCTACACAAAAAAATAATAATAACAATATATTTATTTTAAATTAACATGGACATAAATAAGGTTTTTTCCATTTTACTTTTTTTTTTGTGTTTGAGTATACTGTAAAAAATTTGCGGAGTGAACGCGGAGAGGATGATTTTTCATTTATTTAAATCCCTGAGAGTGAATTACACTCTGAAGGGGAATTTCGTAAAATATTAATTATAAAAAAAAATTACTAGTACATAGTGAGCTTAGGTCTTTGATATTTTGACATTTATATTGAGTACGGACATAATTACGAGCTCCTTTCCATATATTCACGCGAAATGATTTTTAAAAATTATAAACAGCTAATAATAAAACTTGAACAAATATAATTCCACTGAGTGACAAACTGTCGTATGACTTACATCAACCATACCACGAGATAACATTTTATACTGTACCGAAATATAAAATATTCCCATAAAAACTATGTCACTATGTATGATATATATGAAATTATATTTTAGTGAGTTACTAAAACATTTTAAAAATTTTAATTATTAATATCTAAATGAATTATTTAATGAAATAATTGTTTCTAATTAACAACTGTTTGTATTAAATATAAATTTATTTAAGTATTAAAACTCCAGGCCGTAGTGCGTACGAATTGAAGTAAAATCCGCGTCACTCCGAATTCACTGCGCTTAGAAAAAAATCCCTATTTACTCCGCATCCGAAGTGATTTTTTTTAAACTCCGAAACTCCAAGTGGGAGTGAATTCGGATTGAAATAAAATCCGTATTCACCCCCGATTTTTTACAGTATAATAAATTTAATCTGTCGATTATAAATTGGGGTATAACTTAATATACCTGCTTTAATTCAGCTTTGGTGCGAATTTTAGCAGCAAGTATAGCTGCAAGGCTATCGTCCTTATCACGGTGAATTTGATTTTCAAGTTCTCTGGGACCCAAAAGTGCCTCTTTACCCGCGGGTAGAGTAGCCGATGAATTAACTCTCGAAGCGTACAAGCTGCGGGGAGTTTCTTGAGTGATTGAGTCTACTGCCCTTGGCACATGGAACTTATAATGCGGCGGTGTATTGCTATTACGCTCGAGTAAACTTGCCGCTGTAAACGGCGATAGATTATGTCTGCCTATGTTTGTTTTGGGTTCAACCGGTGCCACAACCTGCAATAATAAATAACAAATTTTCTTATCCATTTATTTATTTATTTAAAGATTAGCTTTATCAAGTATAATTCAAAATGAATAAATAAATTACCTTGTTTTGAAAACTTTGTTGACTATGATTAACCAGGATAGGCTGCTGACTGTTATTGAGCTGTTCCTCTCGCTGTTGTTTATTCTCAAGGCTATTTCTCAATAAGCTGAGTACCCGTTTGTCTGCGCCGGTATTACTAGTAGGTTGATCCAGCGATTGTGGTGATAGATTGAGGTAAGGTGATTTCAGACCCTGGCGCGGATAACCAGTAGAAGGATAAGCCGTTTGACTAGCTGTCGGTTGCCCCGAGGACTGAGCCGCGCTCATATGAGACGACTTTTCACTCGAATGAGGAGACATTGTACTGTTGTTATTGTTGTTACTATTACTGCTGTAGGGCATAGGATTCGAATCTCTTGGGAGTTTAGTGGACTCAGTGTAAGTCCGTTTATCACAGAAACCCGTGTGTTTCTTTGGTGGTGCCGGACAAACAGGATTGTCCCTTTGGTTAAAAGAAGACGGCGCCACCAGTGTTCCATTTGGCATCGCTCGCGGCAAGGTCGCATCAAGTCTTTTCTGCTGCTCGTGCAGTATACGTGCTTTCTCTAACTTTTGTTGCAACTCTTTGTCAATAATCATTTTCCAATTTTCCGGACGCGGCTGTTTGGCCTCGGTTGCGCCAGTTTCACTGCCACCCATCGACATCGATTCGCCGGGACGTTTTGCAGCAACTCGATCTCGTGTCGCCGACGGTACACTCGACGGATAATGATGATGAGGAGGAGGCCCGTGGGGATGAGAATGAGGATGTGAGTGTGGATGTGGATGATGGTAAGAAGGTTGGTGAGGATGTTGTTGCTGTTTATTTCTACTATCCATATAATACTTATTATCGGACGGCGAGTAATCATGAACCGGCAATGCCGGTGGTCTGGCTGGATCGGCTGTTGCGGTGTATCTACTGAATGACGAGCGTGAACTATTTGATGAGTCGCTGTTAATCGCTGAATAAGATGATGTTAAGGGTCCTTTGTTGTCGTACAATGGAGTACCGGTGGGCAGTGAAGTCTTTTTGAAAGTTGACATGTGAGGTAAGGGCATAGAATTTGAATGCTGAGATGGTTGCGGTACGTATAGGTGCTGTTGAGATGAGCTGCGACGCATTGGACTTTCCATCATGTGATTGGACTGTTGTTGACTTAGCTGTTGAGATGGTAGCGGTAGTGGCTGATGATGATGATGACGTTGCAGCGGCGTCGAGTTAAAGTTGGGAAGAAAGTCGACTTTCGGCGCACAAACAGGCATTTGTGGGGTCGACGGCCGTAAGCTTGAAGCAACGGGGTTTCTTCTCGAGTCATACGTAACGTAAGGAGTTACTCCGGCTGGTTGTATTGGTGGTGGGAGCATGTTATTTCTACCAACAGTGGTTCTCGAATTACTGCTGCTACTTGAACTGCTAACTTGCTTGTCCGCGGAGCCATTATCCAAGTCATCGCGGGCAGTCGAGTCCGCTGATGTTTTTATAGTCTTGACAGATAAGTCGAGTGGTGATTCTCGTTTCCGCAGAGGTAATCCGTTTACTTGAAGCGAGCTTGGTGGTGGTGTTGATCTTATCCCACTCACTGCCGATTGGCTACTTGTTGGTGGCAATGAATTTCCATAGGAATATTCTTTGTAAGGATAATTATCAGTCGTATTAGAAACTGATGATGAGGCTGATGCTGACGATGAAGACGATGGTGGATGATGGTAAGCACCAGTGGTTCTTGACAGTGGATCGGAAGACGGACGTGCGTGTACTGTTGTAACGGCGGACGGCGCTGAAGAACGATCTGGCACACCAATTGATGTAACTGTTGTGCTAGAATTCCCATGGTGACTCGGTGCTACAGTTGTCGCGTAATTCCTGTAATTTGATCCACTGTATGACGTATTTATATTACTATTATTATTATTATTATTATAATTGGAGCTTGTGGTAGTAGCCGAATGAATGACACTTGATGACGAGTTTAATTGATAGTCTGACGTAGGTACTCCTCTGGGAGAATGTGCCGTTGACTGTGATACTGAACTGTTTCCATTGCCGCTACTAATGGTATTTTTATTATTATTATTAATACTACTACTACTACTCGGTACAATCATGGGTGCACGTTGTCGTGAAATAGTTTGAGCTTTACCAATAGCTTCTCTCGAGTTTCTATTTGAGTGGTAAGACGATACCGCAGCAATGGGTAAATTGTGCGTGTTGGTATTTCGCTGAACCACTGCCGGCATACGGTATGAATTACTACTATTATTATTATTATTATAAGATGTAATTTGATTAGCTGGAATCGTAATATTTCGCTTTGGATCAATAGTACCACCATTGTAAATACCAGCTGATTTATTGGGCGATGTTAGATAAGGCGAAACGCCATTTACATGATTGCCAGTAGAGCTCGTCGATGCTGGTGGCAGAGGAGGTGGTGGAGGTTGATTCAACGATTGTTGAGCATACTGTTGTTGTTGTTGTTGTTGCTGGTGGTGGTGATGTTGCTGTTGGTGCTGCGATCGCGATGTCGATTGAGAATAAACGCCGCTATGTGAATTCTTCTGATAGGAATGATACGAAGACTGATGTTGCTGCTGCTGTTGCTGCTGATGCGGCGAATAAGCGCTGGCAGGATAATTGGCTGAAGGCGGTCGATGATGTTGCTGCGACACGGCTGTAAGTCCGTACGGATGAGCTGGTGAGCGTGTTGGTAGCGGCGGGGGTGGATAGGTTGGCGAATGAGGCTGAAAGTTGCCGGTATTGTGGGGCGAGGGTGTGGTATTATGATGGTGAGGAGAGGGAGTATGATGATGGGGTGAGGGAGTGTGGTGATGAGGAGAGGGAGTTGTATGGTGAGGGGAAATGGCGTTGTGTGGGTTGTGCACAACTGTAACGTGCGGGGATTGTCGCTGTGGTGATGGACTGGCATGATGATTCGATTCGTGAGGTGAAGCCGTCGTTGCTGTATGATAACTCGATGTTGTTGATGACGACGACGATGATGATGTGGATGATGAGGAGGGTGGTAGCATTTGTTGTTGATTTACCATTGAATTGTGAGGCGAAGGAGGATGAGTAGACGGATAGGGATTTGTCACTCGGGGATAGGAGTTAGACGTGATATGGGATGACGTGCTTATTCGACTAGGATGTTGGTTTTGCAGGTGTTGTTGTTGCTGCTGGTGTTGGTGTTGATGATGATGAGGTGCCGCGTGTGCGGAGGACAGAGACGGAGGCGGTGGAACCGAAGCCACTGGCAAATGCGGAGACGGTATGTGCCCCGGATGATTGTGTGAGGAAGGAATGTGACTTTGACTGCCGTTTCGTGGACTGCAAGGATTTGAGGAGGCCGCTATAACGGAATGCGTACCATCCAAAGGATGATGTAATGATGACGGCTGGTTGTGAGAATTTTGTGGCAGTCCTGGACGGTTTGACTGGTCGCGATTGTTTGTTCCTTGATACGATGAATAATTAGACGCTTGATGCTGCTGTTGATCTTGAAGTCTATGATGATCCGTATCTACATTACTTTGCGATGGTCGTTGATGTTGTTGTTGTTGCTGCTGCTGTGGTGGTTGTTGTTGCTGTTGAATTGGAGCCACTGAAGGCGTAGAAGTAGCCGTTTGTGGCGATTGATAAATACTGCTCTGCGAGAAAGGGGCTGGAGCACTTTTAGTAATATCCGGATGATGATAGCGTGGATAATATTGTGTCCGTTGTGCTACTGCTGCTGCGGCGGCGACAGCAGCTATCGGAGCGGAAGGCGGACGTTCACCACCAGTAGTAGTAGGTGACTGGTGATGATGATTGTGATTGTGATGATAATTAGAGTGTGAATTAAACATCTCAGAGGCCCGATACGAGGAGGATCTCGGTACAGTATTGAGCTGCTGATAGACGGGCGGTGAATGTGGTGGTTTAAGTGCTGGCTCAAGTTGGTGTAATTGAGGGGACGGACTTGCGGCAATAATATTTTGCGATTGAGGCCTACTTGGTGGTTGCATTTCCGTTAAACTTGTATTGGGACTGGCTGTGCGCTCGGGTCCCCCGTCGTCGGGCCTCGTGTCTGGTACCTCGACACGCGTCGGTTGAGGTGGATACGGTTCGACAATTGACCGTAACTCATTTGGATTTGCTGATGAACTCCAGTACGAATCAGTGTCCCTATTATCCGTCCCGATCGTTGATTTATTCTCGTCGTACCTTGAATCACTTGAGGTCGTTTTAGAATGCTGTTGGCTCGTATAGCCATTACTCTCGTTATTTTGACCCGATGATGACGACAACGATGACGACGATGAGGATGACGGTGGTACTGTTGTTGTACTTGGCGCGGGCAGTCCCTGAAAGTACTGGCGAGCCCCCTCTAACACGTTCGTGAAACTCACATCCATGTCACGCCGACTCACGGATCTGTTGACAAAAATAGATAACAATTATTACCTTAAATTATCAATATTATCAATAAAAAAAAAATTTTTTTAATTAATAACATAAGGCGTCAAAAGGGGGACATTATTTGAAAGATGATGGACATTATATTAATGTCTATTAGTTGGTCATAACATGGGTCATGTTGAGAGATAATTTCTGGTGACATGTGGGCATTGTTATATACGCTGTAATAAACCAGAGGGAGATAAGAAGAAGAACGTGTGTATGTGTGAAGTGGATATGATGTGAGGTCGATCGATCTATCTGTGTAGAATCACAAGCATACAGTATACAGTATGTATATATACAGGGTCGAGTGGTGGTCGGAATTGTAACACGGGGGGTGCACTGCCGAAAGATAGTTTCTCACGAGACAGACAACTGGTGCCATGGTCGCGTCAGGCAACATTAATCTTCATCCTCTTGTATTTGTCTTGTCGTGTTCACGCAAGCTTCCACTGTATACTCTTAGTATCACTATCCTTTATTTTCTTTCTCGTTATATTACCCACACACACACACACTTACTATTATACCTCGCGTTCACTCGCTCACGCTGCTTTATCCACCTCTCACATCACACTCCGCTACACGTCGCTACTCCCGCAACCCACTATACTCTTTTATTTCACTTTGGGACACACTTTCGACCACGAGAATTTCACTTTATTAATCGCGTTGCTTCGGTTTGCCAGATATAACATCATCTATAGGATTACGGAAGTCTCAATCGATCTGTCTAAAAAAATATCTACTCATAATTATATTTATTAATATTCAACATAAATTAAAAAGACTGTGAAGTAGTCGCTAACTTCTATAAAAGAGTAACTCGATTTAAAGCAAGGTTTGCTTGAATAACTGAACTTGTTTTGTGTGAGATTGAATACTACGCGAGTTTATAAATATAATGTATGTAAAAAAACATGTATAGTTTAAAACGTTAAATCCTTTTGGGCTGGTTTATTTATGAGCTTATTATCGTCCTTCCAAAATTATTTTTTTATTTTTTTTTATGACAACCGATCGTAATTTTTTTGTTGAAAAATAAAAAAAAAAAGTTTATGATAACAATCTAAATGACTGCTCAACTAAAGCTCATCTCGTTAACTATACACGCTTATACATTTGTGTAACTTTCAACCCTCGAGTGTGTGACACGCTTTCACTTGGTTAAACTCGGCATAACTTGTTTGTTTTTTATTTCATTTAATTTTTTATTTTATTTAACGTTATTCATTTTTATTATATCTTCTTTTTTTAAGCTTTTATTCTACTACCTCTGCTTCCATTTAATTAAATACGAAATAATTTCACAGTTAACAAAACAAAGAGAACGAGCCGCTCAATGGTTCATTTAATTTTTGACGGGTGTTTATTTTTATTAAAAAGATAAATAAATAAATAATAATAATTCACTTTTAAATGTTTATATATTAATTGATCTTTTGTTTTTTATACAAACAGTTTTGTGTATTTATTATTAAAATTTGTTTTTTGCAATAATTGATCTAATTAACTGTGGTTTGTTACTTCATATATTTGCGTGGAACACTTGCGATAATAAATTAAAAACTAAGAGTTAATTTGTGTAAATAAGATAAATTTGAATTAAGAAAAAAATATAAGGATAATAATAAAATACGCAAAAAAGATGAAAACAACGAAGTAGGGTATAAAAATAAAAATAATACGAAGAAGTTGTCGACAGCTCGATTTATCTTGCGTTTCAATGGCCGACGTATCGAACTGCCAATCGTGTTGCGGTTCATTGAGACGTACATAGTACTCTGGAGTTGGTATACATCGGCGTAGCGGGATATAGTAGTAACCAGTAGAGTAGACCAAAGTAGTACATATATATATATAAATAGATAGAGAACGCGAGAAAGCCGTCGATATGAACGGAAGTTGTGCGATAGAAGGGTGTGAATAGGAAGCGAGAAATCCATGAGTTATCAGAAAGTCATAGAGAAAAAGATATTTATCTTATCTATACCGACAACGTTTTTACTGTGCATACTCGAAAATTGTTTTATTATTTATTGAAACTTTAAATTACATTTGAATTTGAGCGGAGTAGATAACAGCCAGCGGAAGTTAACAATTGAATTAAAAAACTGAATTAAATTGTTTGAAAAGCTCGTCATTATAACAACTGAATAGCCAAAAAGTAAAGTACACAATCTCGACGATTCAATAGTAGAGTGAGCAAAACGCGCGTCGACAATTTTGTTTAAAGCGAACGAGGCAACGAATACTTTGTGCAGAAATAAACAGATAGATGTATAGATAAAGGCCAAAAGAGAAAAGAGATGGGAATAAAAATGAAAAAAAAAGGTTAAAAAACAAAAAAATATTTCTTGTAGTTCGACTTTGAAATCTAGCTTTAGTCTGTAGGGAAATCAACTTGAAGAGACAGTAAAACAGATAAAAGAGACAAAATGATCAAGATTCACGTTTTTATTTTTTACTTTTTTATTGTTTTTTTTTTTTTTACGTGTTTATAGTGAAGTAAATTGCTGTGTAAAAATCAATATGAGGTTTTTAATGTTGATGAAAAAAAATATTAACAAAAATTTGTCATAAAGAAAATGTTGTCAGTGTAAGATTTTAGATGAGGAGTCTTAATACTTTGGTTTTGCGGTTGTGACTTGGTGAAAACGGGTTTGTCTAGACAAGTTTGACTATGTTGTCGAGTGAATTGCCGAGCCGGCATTGCAATAAGACTAATGGGAGTAGTAAAGGATGTCCACAGACACAAGACTTATACTACTCAGTTAAACTCCCTGACCCACTCTAACATCAGGTTCTCTGCGGCTGATGTTGGCTGACTGGCTGACTGGCTGCTTCTGTTGATGCTGAGCTCCATACTGAGATATCGCCGTGCAAATATTCTCGTTGCCTCTCTCTCCCTATCTCCCTTCTGTCTTTCTCAGAGCCAGTCAAGTTAATTTAAGTGATTTATAAACACCTTATACAGATAAATGAACATTTTTTTATCCGCGGTTTATTTATCTTTAATTTACATATGACAGTATGTGAAATTAAAAATAATTGAACTTTTTTCGGCAATAAATTATCATGGGTATTTAGTGCAGTTTATTGAAAAATAAATTACTCTGATAAAGTTAATTTTTTATTTATCATTAAATAGGGTGCTAGGTCAAAATAACTCGGCAATAATAACTCCAACAAAAATAACTCGGAAAATAATGAGTCTCACAATAGTTTTTTTTTGTTTGAGCTATTGTTGCCGAGCTATTTTGACTAACTAACATACTAAAGAGTCACGTGAATATATACAACATATCACGAGTCACGTTTATCACCTGATTTGGTGAGTTATTATGGTCGGAGTTGTTTGTGTGTGAGTTATTTTGGCCGGTCACCATTAAATAGCAATAAAGAAATTTAATATCAACGAATAGGAAGTGCAACGAGTGTAAAAAGACTAACGTTAACTACGCTTGGTAGATATATAAGAGCAGATGAGAATGTAAGGTGAAGATTTTCAAAGAAACTCGGTGTACTGAGCAAAGAATGATCTATATTACACTATATGTCAGTGAAATTTCTCATTCCTTTCTTTACTGTTCAACTATACTACTATTACTACTATACTACTTGTACTACTTCTATTAAAATTATTTAACTATATATGCTACTTCTGTATTCTCAAGTCGTTTAAAGACGAAGACTCATGACAACCAACTCTTACAGTCCCGTTTCATTTCTCACACTTGATGATTTATTACAACCAAACTTTTCAGAATATATTAGCAAAAAAAAAAAAAAAAAAAAAAAAATAATGTATGATAGTAAAACAAAAACAAAAGCTAAATAAATTTTAGTCATCGTGATGTATGAAAGGGAAAAACGCTGAAGGAGTATTTAAGCTAAAAGATTTTATTGTTTCGGTGTGTATAGTGAGTGAGGTATTTGGTTTTTGAAAAATAGTAAAAAAAGACCACAGTGTAAAGTGTTGAGTTAATCGTGGAGAGCTCGATTTTATTCTTAAACCTCTTGTTGTCCGGGATAACGACCCTCTTGAGACGGAACGCGCGCTGGGTGGCAATGGGGTCACGAGAGTGAAGTTTAAGTTTAAGTAATGCTGAAAGAAAGAGGCAAAGAAATGAGGGTGTCGCTGCATATAGGTATAGAGTATACGCTCTTAGAGGGTGGTAGAGGATGGAAAATAACTCTGGAATATAACTCTAAGTCATTATGTTAAAATAAAAAACGTCTGTCATTTTTCTTAAATGGATACGCCGTGTTTTTATAAAGTCAATTTTTCATATTTTTATCAAACTTTGCATTGTCAGGCTTTGAATTTTTATTAATTTTATTCAAGACGATAAAATTATATTTAAAGTTATTCTGTTATAATTTCATAAAATTAGGAAAATATTTCTTAATTAACAGCTCTTCATAATAAATGTCGAGTGTCATTAGCACATTGGTGCTAATGACAAACTATCTCTTAGCGAAATATATATACATATATAATATATCAAAGGAAGTATTTAGATATAATGGCAAACGACAGAAGGGAAATTACCCGACATTAAAGGTAAAGGTAACTTGACGAGGATTATCATCGGAATTTTCACTCGGTTGTCATAGGCATACAGCAGCTGACATCAGACACTCGACAACATCCGTTCTTTTTTTTTCACTCCAACTACTAACATGCGGAAGTATAATGGCAATAATAAGAACAGTAAAATAAAAATAAACATAAAAAAAAGAGTTATACAACTGTATACGACGCTTCATCATCCGTCGCTATTCATTCTTTTTTATTCACAATGACGCCGGTCATTTGGTGAAAAGCCTTGAGACATTCTCCATGGCTTTACTACTGTTACCGTACTTTTACCTTTAAACTATTGTTACTATACTTAAAAAAGTATAAATAAATATAACAAGTACTCAAGGTCTTGTCGACTAATTTCTCAAGTATTCTTTTGAATAGGAATTATTATTGCCTACCTGTTAACATAAATTTCATTCTTCGTTCTCTTTATTTTTATTTTTTCATAACAAAATAATTTAACGATTGATCGCGTGTTTATTTGAATATTTCTTTTTACCTCAAGTACATCATGGAATATTGAAGATTGGAAATAAAAAAAACCAATATAAAACTTCAGCGTTCCCGAGTGTGGAAAATATAGAATCCAGTGTTTTATATACATATATATAAATATACTGTAACAACTTAGACCGCATGTTCTCGTTGTCAGACGATCGATGCCCGAGTTCACGTAGGTGGAGTATTCGTTCATTTAATTTCCTGCCCGCGTACCCAAGACACCTACACTTATGCGGCGAACCAAACCACGGCTAGCGGTGCCCGATACCAGTATATAGTCTTCTCTTCTCTACTACACTCGATGTTTTCATCAGAATAATTATAATCAAGGCCGCGGTCTGGGACATTGCCTTCCTCACCGATACATTGTTTTTCCATCAATATTTTTTTACACTTTTTATACTTTTTCCAAGTCTTTCAACGAGTTAAGAGCTCTTTAGAGTTACTTTTGAGAAAAAAAAAATCCAAGTTTTCCCATATTATATTTTATTTATATTTGAGTATTTTATCAAGCATCAAAAACCCCGCAAAATAGTAAACATAAACTTAATATAATAATATACTAAATAAATAAGTTTTAAAAGTAGTTTTTAAGTTTGTAACAAAACTACTAAAATAATAATAATAATAAAAATAAAAGTGAATGTATAAGAAAAAGAGTAGGATAATAAATTTCTGTGTTCACCGTGATTTGCGAGCTAGCACGCTCACACACAGCAGCACCCGGGGCGTTACGAGCCACGTATATATACATATATATATACTTTATAAACGGGAGTGTAGAACGAAACAGGGATACGCGCGCGGATTCGATCATGCAAATCGTCGACAAATATGCGCAGGTAGATAAAGAACAAAAGAGAATAAGAATTATTGGCAAAGAAACCAGAGTATATGTAAAAGATGTAAGACTATATATATTGAGTAAATGAATATGTGTATATATTTAGTATGGATATATAGATGGGGAATAATTTTTTTTTTTATTTATTTTTTATAAAAAGAGAAATAGATATAATGAAAATAAAAAAGCGATAGAGAATAAAAAATGTCAAGGCGTTCGATAAAGAAAGTCGTCGACCTCTCACCGACGACTTTCTTACCTTCTTTTCGTCTTTACCTTGTTCTTATTCTCATTTTTTGTCATTTTTCTATCTACCTATCTGCACTACGATTTTATTGCACGTCTGTTACGGCAGAAGAGAGAGACCTCTGTCGGACGTGAGAAGTTGAAGCACTGAAAAGACCATGACGACGACGCGGACAAGGACAACGCGGTTATGACGTCGACGCGCGAGTATATATAGTTTTAAATCGAAAAGAAATTTTGCCGTAGGGATACTTACTTTGCTTTCGCTTTGTCTCCTACTATTATTTTTATCTTTGTCTTATCATTTTATACCAAATTAAAATTTTAATTTCATCTAATTAAATTTTACTTTTTTTTGTAACTTTACTTTTTAAAATTAGTCACCATTTTTTTTCTTTAATGCACAACATTTTTTTGGCCCGTTAATAAATTGCTCTTTGTTTTTGTTCTTTTTTTAAGCGCGCATAAAGTTTAAAACAATAGAGCAGTTTGTATTTATAAAATTCTATTCATAAAATATCAAGGGAAAAATTTATAATGCACTTAAAAGAGAATGTTGAGTATACAGGATAATTAATAAACTATTGTTTTGATCATTATTATTATTATTAATTGACAAAGTTTATTACAGTTTAACTTGCTGGCATTTAAATTTCATTTAAATATAATCAAATTGCATAACAACGAATCACTCGACGTTATAAATTAAATTAAAATTTTCCATAATAAATAGACGTAATAATAACAAAATAATTATTTATTATTTTAGTATAATTTTAGAACACCTGTAGGTCAATTGTACATCGCTAACTGGCTTTAATTGTATTATATGGAAATTATATACAAATATTATATTTATGGTAACCAGTGATGGTAATTAGCCGAATAGATTATTTAATTAAAGATATGTTGAGTTAAATTTGAATTTATATTGATAATTTACTGGTCGATGATAAACTATAGAAATAGGTAGTAGGTAGTAGAGAATGATTAATAGATAAAAAGTATTTGGTAGGGTACAGATACAATTTGTGTGAAATAGATGTTTTAGTTAATAATGCAGTAATGATTACGCGAATCTGTAGTGAATTGTTTGCGCAATCCTAAACTACACAGACGAGGAAATACACAGGTAAGATAAAATTTGAGATGGTGGTTTCAGCTGGCAGTAAGCCAACTACACGGTTACACATGCCTCCTAATGTAAGATGTGAGTCAGTCTTTTAGTTTATACTCTCTTTTCTCTACTTTAATCTCTGTTGGTATTTATTTTAAAATGTTAAAGCTTCCGAAACTTTTTGTTTTTATTCTTTTTTCTGGTTAGTAATTTTGCTTTATTTTTAACCCTACTATTTTGGCTTTTATACTCTTTGAACGCACATATTTTGGCAGACCGAGTTGTAATTTATTCAAGTTTATTTTATTCAATTAAATTTCATTTTTAAATAGATCTTGACTTTTTTTTTTTTTTATAGTCAGCTATTTATTTTTTGAGGTAATGCAGAGAAAAGAGAATATAAATAGATAAAATATATCAGAGTAAAAAAGATTGATAAGTTTTCAATCATGTGAGACTGTTTTATGATGCTTTAAAATGGTGCAAATAATATCATAAATCGAAATCGTACTCGGATCAAACTTTTTTTCTTTACTTCATCCCCTGAGAAACGAAAGAATGGGATAGGGATTTATAAACTTGGATATAGATCTTATAGAAGACGATTTAGGAATATTGTTTATATATATACGTCAGTTAAAATATTGCTAATCGAAAAAAACCAAATGAATTAGAGTGCCTAAAAATTTTGGAGACAAAAAAAGTTTGAAACGTCCAGGACTTTTTTTTTCAAAAATTTCTTTTTAACGCTTTTATACTAAAACTGTATTACAGATAAGACTTTTAACTTAAATATATACGAAGATCAATAGTTCCTTTTAACATTTCCTTAAAAATATGAAGAAAAGAACATTCCTCTCATTGTTTTCTTTTGATCGTGCTCCATTTTGCTCAAAGTAAAAACTAAATTTTTTCGGGTAATTTAAAATTTGTCTTACGTTTTTTAAATATGTGAAAAGTAAAAGATTTGCCGTATAATAAAAATAAAAGTGCATTTTTTAGTAGCCTCCATATTTCGCCCGCACATATTCTATAGATAGCACAACCGTTGGGTTTCTATTTTATATTAACAGTATTTTATTATTCTTTTACTTGAAAATTAAATAAAATGACCTTTTTATTTTAAAATTTATTATGCATTATTTATATCTCTTATACGATGACAATTTAATGAATTAAAGAAACGTTAGTGGGATATAAAAAGAAAGTAACAGCGGGGAAATCTCAATTTAATTCACGAGAGCGCGCTTGAATTTCAGTTGACTCGGGAGAAGGATTTTGTTAAATTTATGTTGCGATAAACATGAACCGCGATTTGAAACCGACCTTTTGATATAGTAAATCCGAAGCTGGGCACACGCTCTTGCCCGATGAAGTAGTAGTCGTAGTCGAATTAATGGTATTTCGATCGAATCAATGCGATTATCCGGATTTTCGAGGTCACTACTTGATGTCAACTTACTCCTATACAACAAAAATCAGATAAATATTCTCAATAAAAAGTTACTGAGTAACAAAATTAATGAGGCTACTCAAACAATTTTTCGATAGCTCAGTATTGCTTGCAAGTTAAAATAGAATTATTAAGTAAACAATTTATTGAACAAATGGAATAAAATCTTTTTTTAAAATAAACCTTTCGTATGCACTTGTTATCCATCATGTGAATGGAATAATACATAAGACTAACAATCTTCAACGACTTTTTGTATTGAAAGACGCGGATATCCGGAGTCAGTATATGCGTAATGACCCGTTGAAATTCTCACGGGTGCAACCGAGCGTGTGATCAATACGTACAGCAGACGTACGTGATGTTAACGTGAGTGGACGTGCGGACGAGCTTCGCCATCACTATCGCCACCAGTACTAAGCCAGTATTTGTGTAACGCGTGTGTCGCATCCTTGAAATAAAACTGTCATTCTACTCTGTACTCCAAAGACTGAAAGGCTAAAAAATATAAAAATCTGACGAAAAAAACGACTTGAAGAAAATGGAGAATGGGACATAGATCGGATACGAATTGCGAGGCAATGTACTGGAGAAAAAACAACCGAGTAAAAACAGATGAGATCGAAACGTGGTTATAGGTTTCTGTATCTATCCAATTGAAAATCCCAATCGTATAAAAATATCGATACCCTCCTCTTCTTTATTTATTTTTTATTTATCTATCTATTTATTTAGTTTTTTTTTTTTTTTATTATTTCTTTATTTTTTTATTACCATCCGCAATCGAATCGAATTTCAACAACGTAATTGTCCAACGTATAAGTCAAAATAAAATCGAAAAAAGTTAAAACTAAATTGGAAAAAAATTTCTCTTCACACTCAATAAATTTTTTTATCTGACAGGTATAGATAATTGTCAATGTAATTTATAAATTTATTTTAACCTCTCTACACATAAATATACATATATATACTTGTGACTAACGAAATAGCATTCAAATACTATACGAGGAATGATAAAAAGCTTTTCCAACATTCTATTTAATCCTCGCTATAGAACCTCGACTCAGTAGACTACTCCAACATCCAAACAGTGTGTCTGAATTTTCCCCTCGACATTTCTCTGCTCTTACTCAAACTCGTATATACATACATATATACCGTAACCATATATATTATATAGTTACAGAGAGGACAAAAGCCATCGTTAGTATAACTTGGTTCGTCCCACAGCCAAGTTGCCCGCATTCCCGGTCAACTACAGCAAACCATCTACATCTAATTCCGCTCTATATCTATAATATAAACTAGCCAGATTACTCTCGATCTCTCCCACAGGCTCCTCATCTTGCTCTTCTTGTAACTATTTCACAAATAACCTCACATTTAATTATATATACTTGGCTTTGCCTCTCTATATATCCACGGAAATCAATACGCATTTAATTTTGAGTTATTATTGCATTAAATATAATACACAGTGATTATTTATCTGAATCATAGTGTAAAATTAATACTCGGATTGGCTAATGAAAATAATTTATTGTACGAATAGATAATATAATCAAAACGTTAATGTTGATTTGCGCGGACGGACGTATTTCATGAACTTAGTTCGCGATATCGATATAGATATATGTATATATGTATGTATATATGTATATATATGAATATGTTGATGTAAATGTGTAGATGGAGCAGAGGGTATGGTGGTAGCGTGATAAATAGTGAGGGGTAATTGGACGGTGATTGAAGAGCTCTCGGAAAGCGAAGCAACCGTGTCGCGATAGAGCATTATTCATGCATTGTCCACCATTATAAAGCTCATTATAATCGTATTAATTGATGATGATAATTATGATGTTTACTATTTAACGAAGATGTTTATAATACATAGTCTATGTCTTTTGTCGCGATGTTTTGTTAATAAGTAGCTAATACAATATATTATTCCATACTATAATTAGATTTCATATGACATTAAATACGTTATCATACTTCGCAATTCAGTTTTGTCATCAGTAGAATATATTTTTTATTATAAATTCATTTCATCGTGATTATTAATTTTAAAAAATGTTACCGTTCTCGTGAGTTATTAATTTATGATTCATTTCTGAGGATTTTATTACTACGTATTGTTTTTTTTTCCATTTGATTGTTACATTTATAGTCACGAAAAATTTTTCAAATTCAAAATATGTCATTCATGAAAACATGTTTGTTTGTTAATGAATACATCCATGTTTATTTTTTGAATTAATAATTTAGTTTTGAGAAAAGATTATGAAAAAAAATTTTTAATCTCAAATCAATAAAGTGATTAATTAAATTACGAAAGCTCGAGTTTAAATATATACGAGACAAAAATAAAAGGGCAGACAATGGATTTGAATAAATATAGTTTGGAGTAAATTTTTATTTCGTTGACCTATTGATCAAATTAGTAAGCAGATTTTGTGGTATGACAATTAATAGCATAGAGAATAAAAACAAAAGATACTCGAGAAACGATGATAGCAATAACAAAGAATGAAATAGATCGCGTATTATTAGGAGAAAGGGAGATAACAGTAGCTCGAGTGAACGGCGTATCGCGGCCTTATTCGCAGAACGGCGTATCGGCCCGATTGTACTTTACTGAGGGCTTAGTATGTGGGTTTTCGTGTGCTGCACACTTACTGATGTGTTATATAGGCCCAGACTATCCGGCTGTACACGGCTGCAACAATGAAACAAGTGTGATAAAGCTTTTATACCTATAATCTCAACAAAAATACTAGCTCTCTCTCTTTATCTCTTTCTGCATTTTTCTCTTCTCTATTTTCTATTTCATTTCATACACATTTTTCGACACGACATACAAATATCTAGTAAACGGGAGATGGTTGATGGAGCATCTGGTGGTTGTTGCTCGCGCGTATATCTTGCCGATTTAGATATAATAATACTGTACCGTTAAAACGTTATACCTGGAATTGAAACGGCCGGGTATTTTACTACTACTACTATTACTACTATTACTACATATCATATGTGCCTATGTGTGTGTATATATAGTTAATAACATCCAGCAGTCGAGACAGTCGATTTATCATCTGTCAAGGTTGACGATTGTATGATGGATAAAAATTGTAACCTTGGATGTATATACTCATGAGAATTAATGTTCGTGTCTGGAGATCAAGCGAATAATTCTTAAACCAACAAAATTTATTTTACATTTTTCTTTACGAAAAAATTTTTTGCTAATAATTATTATAATTAAATGCAAAACAAATTGAATTTATAAAAAAAGAATAAAAAAATTTTTATGAAATAAACTATAATCAGTAAAACAGCATATAAAACCATAAAAAAGTAGTTTGACGTTTACAAATATCGGTGTAAAATAAATTTCACTGTAAAAAATTTAAAAAATTGCTCTTTGAAATGTCAGAATCTCTTAAATTAACTTTTCGACGCTTCATTACTACTTTACACAGTAATTTCTTAGGTTTATTTATTTTCGCTGCCCAGAAAATATTCTTGAGTAAAGAAAATATTTTGGAAAACAAACGATTTCAGGAACAAAGCCAAGATTTTTTTGAGCTAAAAAAATTTGTCTTCGAGAATATTTACTTTAAGCCGATAATTTTTTTTTGTGTGCGTATAGAATGATAAATAATTTTTTTGTCCGGTAAATCTACGTTTCGATTTATATCGGTTTAGGTCAATGAATAAATAGTTTAAGTGGAATGCAGAATTTAAAAAGCAATTGTGGTGCCGTAAACATACCACAGATTCACCGTGACTGTAAAATAACTGTATCGTGAAATCGTGAGGGAACTTGAATAACGCTATACAGTTAAATCACAATCTTATTGCTCTTCTTCACTTTATCCTCTCCATTATATACTTATACGTATAAAGTATATTTAAGTGTATATATATCTATATATAAATAAGCTTTTCCTTCTTCCGTTTTATTCCCTTTCCATAACATTTACTTACCTATTACGATTATTATTATTACTATATACGGTGGGATATACCGGTCGGCATGAGATAGCGCAAACGAACAAGCGATTTATATTCACCCGGTGTTTATGAGGCGCTTCCATGTGAAAATGTATGAATATATATCTATATATAAAGTGTCAGGAAGTATGAGTGTATGTGTGTTATTATAAAAGTGAAATTCCGTGTTACGGCGATATAACACAAAGAAAAATGAGTGAACGTTAATTTATGAGTATTGATTATAGTTTTTAAGCCTACTCATATTTAATTAATTCAAAGTGTTAATAAACGGTGCTATAATTTTTTATTTTATCAATTAAACTTTGTAGAAAGTCGGTCAATTTTTTACTAACTGAGAGTATTTAAATTTTTAAAAATTAAATCCTTTCCCGACTAGAAATTATAGTGAGGAATGCCGAAGAATTAGTGAGGGGCAAGTTTGGATTGCCTAACTTAGGCAAGCCTAATATGCGCCTTATTACATCCATGTTAGGCAAAGCGAAGATCGGTTTGCCAAATATGGATGGAATTCGGGACATCTATGGCAAGCCGAATTACGGCAAACCTTCGGTTACCGTTACTTCCTGCAAGTAAGGTGTTCCTAAGGTTTCTCACAGTTTAACCTGCCAAGCTTAAGGGGAACTAGGGACATCTATGGCAAGCCGAACTTCGGTAAACCTTTGGCTACCGTCATTTCCTGCAAGTTAGGTGTTCCATAGATTTCTAGAAGTTGGCTTGCCAAGCTTAGGGGGAACTAAGGACATCTATGGCAAGCCAAACTTCGATAAACCTTCGGCTACCGTTATTTCCTGCAAGTTAGGTGTTCCATAGATTTCTAGAAGTTGGCTTGCCAAGCTTAGGGGGAACTAGGGACATTCATGGCAAGCCAAACTTCGGTAAACCTTCGGCTACCGTTATTTCCTGCAAGTTAGGTGTTCTATAAATTTCTAGAAGTTGGCTTGCCAAGCTTAAGGGGAACTAGGGACATCTATGGCAAGCCGAACTTCGGTAAACCTTTGGCTACCGTCATTTCCTGCAAGTTAGGTGTTCCATAGATTTCTAGAAGTTGGCTTGCCAAGCTTAGGGGGAACTAGGGACATCCATGGCAAGCCAAACTTCGGTAAACTTTCGGCTACCGTTATTTCCTGCAAGTTAGGTGTTCCATAGATTTCTAGAAGTTGGCTTGCCAAGCTTAAGGGGAACTAGGGACATCTATGGCAAGCCAAACTTCGTTAAACCTTCGGCTACCGTTATTTCCTGCAAGTTAGGTGTTCCATAGATTTCTAGGAGTTGGCTTGCCAAGCTTAGGGGGAACTAGGGACATCCATGGCAAGCCGAACTTCGGTAAACCTTCGGTTACCGTTCCTTCCTACAAGTTAGGCGTTCCAAAGATCTCTAGAAGTTGGCTTGTCAAGCTTAAGGGGAACTAGGGACATCTATGGCAAGCCGAACTTCGGTACTTGAATGTAAATCTTTCGCGTGTACTCATAACCTTCTTTTAATCTGCTCATAATACTACTGCTGGACAATTTCTATTTAATTGACAACTTTATTCGATTAATTTTTTATGTTTAATTAATAATAAATTTTTTTTATATACTTTTTTGATGGGGGTAGAGCCTATATACTTTTTTAACAATTTTATACATAACTATATAGTCAAAATTACACATATTACAATTATTGATATACCAGATTTTATAGTGGACAAAAAAAAATAAGAAATGTTTTCGTTATTACTAATAATAGATATTCAATTATATTTTGCTGTTTTAAAAGTGATGTATTCTTTCAATCTCATGTAGCACAAATAAACTTAGTAGTCACTATCGGTAGCGTAGCCTAGTCGTTAATGCGTCGGTCTTTCGTTCGTTAGGTCCCGGGTTCGAATCCCTCTAAAGCGTGCGCGGTTAGTCGATATTTATAGCGTTTTTTCTCGAAATAAAAAAATTCTACTAGATTAGGACTCAAATTAATCACATAACTGATGATTTCCGCAAAACCAAAATGATTATACAAAAAAAAAAAAAAAAAAAAAAAAAAAAAAAAAAAAAAAAATCAGAAATCGAGTAATTTTTTTTTTTTTAATTTAGTTTAAATTTTTATACTCGGTCGCTTGAGAGTCACTTAGGACCTTTGCAGCAAGTGTGGCTTCCAAACTGCCGCCGAATTTGGAAGCTAAGTAAGGCTGAGTCTCGCAACTGCGTTCCATCTCGAACATCGCCCTTGTTTGGATACCTTATTTGCCACAAGTTTGGCTTCCAAACTGCCACCGAATTCGGATGCTAAGCTTAGGACACTTTAGGCTTAGGATCCTTGCAGCAAGTGTGGCTTCCAAACTGCCACCGAATTTGGAAGCCAAGTAAGGCTGAGTCTCGCAACTGCGTTACATCCCAAACATGGCCCTCGTTTGGATGCCTCACTTGCCACAAGTTTGACATTCGGCATGCCTCATTTGGAGCAAACTACCGCCTCACTACAATTTCTAGTCGGGTTGAAATACGATGCGAAAAAAATAATCCGCGACTATCGATTCAACTTTTATGTAAAGTTATTAATACCGGGAAATAATTATTCATAGTCATAGTACTATACAAGTACGATAAATTTATCTTTTACCGGTTTTCGAGGTGATTGACACCTTATTCATAAAACACATACATCAATTTATTTTAAACTTGGATGTGTTCGTTTATATTTTTAAAATATGAGATTACCATTTAACAAAGTTTAACAATTTTAGCTCAATGCCCCTCGAAAAATGTCACTTGTATACTTTGCCTTCAGTTTATTTAAATCAAGCAAGAAAAAAATTAAATCTAGATAACTTTTTTTTCGGATTAATTGTAATTTTAAAAAGTTTAATGATCCAAGAAATGGTTCAAGAGATTTTTCAAGTATCAAATAACGTAAAAAAATATTTTTAATAGGCGATGGATGTACGATGCTAAATAAAATCGATAATATTAAAGCAAAGCAGAGACCAAGTTAAATTATCTTGAGGATCGTGCTCGCTTCACTTTCAACTACTCAGTTTAGATGGTAGACGCGCCTCAACTATACAGACTCTCAGTAGCAGGAGCAGCAGCAGCAGCAGCAGGCACCAAGCCACACGAACTCTCAGATGCTCAGAGCTGCTAACAGAACCAGCAGTCAAGTAGAACTTTAACTCCCGACCTCGGATAATTCGAATCGACGGCGATAACTGACTCACAAACAAGTAGAGAAGATAGCTTAAGCCAAAGAGACTGAGAGAGATAGATAAAGTAAACGACAAGAACTGAAATAGATCCGTGTAACTATTTAACTATGTAACTATATGGATCGCAAGTAGATATACATGTATATTTAACAGAGATAGTATAGAGATACGTCGGCTTTCAACGTTTACTACAAATTGAGTATGAGGCATGAGGGAGTCTCACTACTTCGCAAGTCAATGCATCAGCGTTTAAATCCTAAGGAGTAATGAGAACAAGTCGACACAAATTTACTGGTTTCTTTTTTCTCTTTTTTTTCATTCTTTACTACATTACTTTGATTTATTTTTTTCAACAAGTTCGGGAGAAGCCAGAGTATCAGAGAAAGAAAGTGAAAGAAAGAGATAAAAATGTAGATGAAGAGAATGTGTAAGGGTGATGAGGAATGCCAAGGCAGTATTGAAGTAAGTACCTACCTCAAGCGGTCGTGCTTGTGGTTCGCGCGACGCTCTGTATAATTAGATCAGGGACCGGGAGCATCGGCGTGTCATGCATATTCCATGAGATAGGAGGTCTGTCTGACGATAGAAATGCTAAAGTCGCGCTTTGCTCTCAGCAAAAATTACTTATCGATAAAACCCATTTACTTTCATACCAGCAATACAAATGTAATAATCCTTTGTTACAATTATGTAGCAAAAGAAAAAATAATAATTGTGGATCCAAGACCGATATCCACACGAAATTTTCATCCTGACTTTTTCACCAGCCGAGCGAATATAAAACGATAAAACGAACTGACGTCTGTCGCTCCCAGCAACATATTACAACAGCTTTATCTCTCTTTAACATTATATACCCTATTTTCTCTTTCGTCCAGGGCTTCTCGTCGCCGTCGCCGTCGTCGTCGTCGTCGTTGTACCCAACGCCATCGCCATCCACATCCTTATTTTCATCGTACATTGTCGTCGTCTTGGGTTATACAGTCTGTACATTCTTCTCGAAAACCCGTTAGACATCCATATGGAAACATATAACGACAGTTCGATGACACTCAAGTGTCGTTTAAAACGTGAGCTGACTTTAAAGATGTTTTTAAAAAATATTTACACAAAAATAATTGCACAGGGAGTTTAGCAAAAAATAAGTTTAAATAGATGATAAACATGTAGTTGTTTATACATACATCCGGGTTTGCTCGTCAATAGCCGAGTAGAAGGATGTGACAGTGACAAGTATAATCGATCGTAGGAAGCAGCGGACCGCAAGCCACCGTCACCGCCAATGCCACCACCTTAGGGGACACATCGGTAACCGACCGGTTGTCGCATGGCTAATTAATTTGCCGCGTAACGTAATTACTCGCTCGCTGTGCTTCTCTCGGTGCGTCACACAACTAAACTGAGACGTCTCCTGAGAGACTCGTGGGAATCATTCCCTTGTTCTCGTCTCAGATTTAACATCCGTCGAGTTAACATTGTAAATATACATACGTGTATACATATCAATGTGCACTACTGCTTTCAGTGAATTACTTAACAATATATTGAAGAAAAAAAATTTTATTGCTTTGATTCTTTCGTTTAATAAAATTTTTTAGTTTAGTAGTTTTTTAGAGTTCCGCAAGTTGAGACTATAGTCAATTGATTCTTTGTTAAAAGCCTCAATGACTCAAAGTGTCTCTTGGTTTCTAATGAGTGTGGAAATAGCAAGTAAATTAGAGAACAATGTAATCGTATCCAATCTATGCACGCTACTATGGCTTGCATTGGTACTCGTATTGCTGCTCCAACTATAGCTATAGTTATAGCTATAGCTACTGCTACTGGTATATACTAGTACTTCTGCTGATGTCTGTGCTAGTGAGCTAGAATTGTGGAAAGCCGGTTTACTTGTATTTGCGGTACACAGGATTCACCACTACTACTACCAGTGTCACCACCGACAGTACCACTATTACTATTACTATTACTATTACTATTACTATTACTATTACTATTACTATTACTATTACTACGACTACTACTACTAGGCCGCTACCATCATGTAGATATTCGAGATCGTGGATAACCTGATATCTTGCAATCCAGCCACTATCCGTTCTATCCAACAGTATACATACATATACAGAGATATATATTTATATATGCACACATGATACGAGGATACGACTGACCGAATACGATGCATTGATTTGAGATAACCGCGATTGCCTTGTTTTAATTTATTGAAAAATACTTAGTAAATATATTTAATTAATAAAACTTTTAATCTTGCTCCGTTTAAATTTATGTACTGAAGGCATTTAAGTACTTAAATCAAAAGCGAGATTCAAGTGTAGTAATATGATGAATAAACATAAATAATTGTTTTGAAAGTTTAGCGGTGAATGAAATTACTAAAATAAAATGTTTAAAAAAAATTTTAATGACTTTTTGACCCTTTGAGTATGCATATATAAAAGTTAAAAAAAATTTTAAATGAAATTAATTATAAGAATAAATGTATGAGGAGAGATTGTGATATTTAATAACACAGTGTCAGAGAGTAAAATATGGAAGTATAAAATTTTTTTTTTATTTTGCTTTTTTTCACTTTAGACTCTTTACTTCTTTTCCAACAATCCTTTTCTCTTGTCTACGTTCCACTTTATTTTCCTTTAATCAACGTTACTTGCGGAAGAGCTACTTTTTTTTTTATTTTATTTTCCTTCTTTTTTTAAACTAATCCAATTACAAGTACTTTATTTATTGTTACCTTTTGTCATTTTATAATATAAATATTATTTTTGTTAACAAAGACAAATATGTTTTTATTTTATAGTTGTTTTTTTTAGAGCTATAAAACTTTGATACATAAACACAACTTCGATATAGTTAAACTATTAAATAGCAATAAATAATGATATAAAAGCATAGAACGATAGACAATTGTGTAAGTTAAATGATATGACGTTAAATTCAGTCAGGGACGATCGTAAAATCAAATTGTCCAATTCGCCTCGGGGAAGGGCTAATTTACTAACTAGCCTGTGTAGAATAATATCTCTCTCTCATGCATTTTTATTGTGCATATATACATATATATGTATATGTATACAAACAGTTGTGTAGACATAAATCCGACAAAGTTATACTAAACTATCTGATGCATCATAAACATCGTTAAGTCAATCATCCTGTTTACCTCAGTTACATGTTACATACTTTAAATCCATCATATAATTTGAATATTAACTGCTCGTGTTTCCAATTTATACCAAGTTATATAATAATAATTAACAAAGTGTATTATCTGCATAAATTTATTTAAGTATGATAATATGTTAAGTAAGTATTAAAGTTTTTCACCAAAGTATAACGTCAAAAAATAAAGTAACAAAGGAATGTATGGAATAAAAATAAAATAAAAAAGATTCAAAGAAGAAAAATTGATGAAAATCGTTTGGACGACAGTTCTAGTGAATGATCTAACTTTAACGGAAAGTTTCCTGGGGAAGTTTGGCTAGCTCAATATAACCGGACTGTGCGAAGAGGATTACTGTACTGTAAAAAAGAAAAAAAAGATGAGAAAAATAGATAGATAAAGATGAAAAAGTGGGTAGTGTAGGGAGAGTTGAGGAAGGCAGAACTAATTTCACTAGCCCAATATCACGGCTAAATACATGAGAGGATCTAATATAAGTTTAGTTTGCTGGTGAGTGAGTGTGTGGGTCTGTTATACCCATGAGATTTATCTGTAATTCCCCATTGGGTTGTCAGTATACTCTATAAGTTTGCTGGGGGTTTAATCAACGTCTTTTAAAATATTTTTGCGGTCTTTTTAAAATATAAATTCTGTAAGAACATTGAAAGTTTTTTTAATTAAATAGAAGAGATTTAATAAATTTATTTAATGTCAATATTACAGTTTTTTTATTGTTACTTTTAATATTTATTTAATATTTGAGTAGACAGGTTAAAAAATAGAATAAAAAAGCTCGTGCGCGTGGATAGAATTCTGAGTAGCATTGAATAATCCAACGATTGTCGTGCAATAAATTCATAGAGAATGGAAGCTTGATTAAAATAATAATAATAATAATAGTAATAGTAATAATAATCGTAGTATGTTGCATACTAGCCTCATGTTCTGCAGCAGGGCAGAAGCTTGCAACACAAGCACCAGCAGTAGCAAATAGATGTTGGGTCATGGACACATATATATACGTATATAGATATATAGAGGCGTACAGACACAAGCACATTAACACGGTCGATCGGTCGAAGCGCGAACGTGCTTCTCTCTAGCAGTAGACGTAATTAAAATTCTCCCACGACAACTCTTGCTCTCTCGGCGTGTATACAACGAGTCACCAAGTCGAGGGCGAAGGACGACGACAACTACTACACTACTACTAACACTGTGACTACTCTACTTCTGCTTCTACTTCTACTACTACTACTGCTACTACTACTACAATGACATTTTCACGATTCAAGAGGAAACTCAACTGAGAGAAATTTCCAAGGAGAATTGAACTCGGAAGCCAGTGCACACGGATAACAATTGCATTACAAGAGGGTAAGGAAATCGACTATACAGCATCAAAAGAAGAAAAGCTTCTCACGATAATAGTGGTCCTTTGATAAATGAAATATCTATTATAATACATACTTTATATTAATACACTTTTATATTATTCTTTATGTCACACAATAGATGATAAAAATTTTACAAGAAAATAAACAAGATCCTAATTAAAATAAATTAATAGCCTTAATTATTTCAAGTGTCTCAAGTTTATTCTGTTACAAATCACAAGAATGCTTACTTTAATTATCAATAGCAGCTTTAGTAATTTTTTATTCATAAAAAGATTAGTTATCTTCATGTAATTATAATTCAATTTAATAATTAATTAACCGAGATGAACTTAAATACTGGGTAAATAAAATTAGTGGATAATTTTTAAAAAAATATGACGATATATTTATGCACGATTATAATATATGTTTAACTAAGAAGGAAAACGAGCGTGTGACATTACAAGATATACGAGAAATAATTCTTGGAGAAAAGACAATATTTACAATGTCTCAGTATGTTAAAAGTAACTTTCGGAATATATGTATATAAATGTATGTGTAATGACGGCAAGGACACAGTTAGTGTAGGGCGTAGGGGCAAGTATAGCGAAACTATGCTATGACGACAAGGAGGATGATGCGCGTGGTCTACTCGGAGATTTTGTGCGCTGCTGCAGTCGACGTTTACCCATCCAATTTACACGTGTGTGAGATGAGTAGAATGAGCTGGAGCGGGCGCCGGTTAATTATGAATAAAGCGGCTTCACGAACTTGGTGGCTGGGTTGATAAAGTGCCACGTTACCTTAAAGCAAGAGCAACTGAGAAAGGGAGAGAGAGAGAGGACGAAAATGAATTGTCGACAGGTGGAGGATGCGCGCGAGAATGAGAAGAAAATGACGAAGAAGATGCTCGTGATGGTGAAAAAATAGAGAATTAAAAATCAACTTTTGAATAAAAATAAACGTTTAAAAAAATTTTTAAAGTTTAAAAGACGATGAATATTGAAAGAAGAATAAAAAGAGTTTATGATAATTTAATAATTCAGCAAATTGTCCACAAACTTTTTCATTTTATTCATTTCTACATATCATGAAAAATTAAATTAATTATTATTATTCAAATTCATTTATCACCGCTAGCTTTTTTTTTTTTTAATTTTTATTTAATGAATATTTAATTCCTTTTAAAGTACATGACTTTAATTATTCACGAGTGTATTATTTAACATTCAAATCCACAGTGAGTATTGATGTAAACATTTATACGACTAATTGTTTAAAATTATATCCATTAAACATGCTAATATTATTCCCAATTAATATTGTCATCATTATTATTATCATCATCACAATAACATAAATTCAAATATTAACAATAGAATTTTATTTTTAAATCTGAAAATACCAAAAGTTTACAGCCCATTTGAACACACAAACCATTTCAAATAGAGGAAAAAGAGGCCAAACAAATCTCTGATATAAAATCCTCTCAATTCTGCTCAGATAAGTTGGCAAAAAAATTTTCTTCATACATTTCCTTAACTATAATTTGCTGATTAAATATCTCCGAATTACTGATACTTAGAAATAGACAATCTGTTTATTAAAAAATAATTCCACCCTTTCAAATTGATTGGATCATTTTTCTAGACGTATATTCATATATATTCATACATTTTAAAAGTTTTATTTGAACGTAAATGCAAATATTTATTTCGTAAAATGCTCAAGGGACTTTGAAATTGCATTGTTCCATCGTAACGATGTATATATAAATATATATATAGATAAAAATATGTAATACTTATTCAGTTGCACATTGTTGTTTTCTCTTTTGCTCTTTAGCTTTAGCTCATGTGTCCCCTAGAGGTATGGGATATTAAATTTCGCAGCAGTTTGCATGGTGCAGTCGATATGACCGCGCGTGCTTATCGCATCCGTTGTAAATATGTTTTCCATGTATAAATCCATGTATGTATACATGTATAGAGTCCTACTATCCTTTGTATATGTATAGGGTAATGTGTAGCATGTATGTAGAGAAAGTACTTTGTATAGGCAGTATGTAGCTAGGGTATATTCAAAGCCACCGTATGCGGTGGTTATTTTGGAGTAAACTCAACCAAGCTAAGGTATTCACGGAAGTCGCTTTGGGTGCGAGAAGTCGAGTAGTGGCGATGAAGTAAAGTTGGGTCGACGCCACGCTTGGGAGTGTGAGCTACTAACTCGTCGCAATAAATCCTACAACTAACCACTACTATTAACAAACTTGTTTTTTTTATTCAAAAGTTCAAAATATGTCTTGAATGTATTTATTTATTATTTTAGAGTCTATCGTCGAGTTTATAAACTGCTGTAGTATTTTATACTCAAAATATTTAAACCAAAGATCAAAGTTTTAATACAAAATATAATTCAATAACGTGGAGAAAAGGGGGATTTAAGTTACATTTTAAAATAATGCGGGTGAATCAAAAGGGCAAAATTTAAGTGAAATTCAAACGGCTATCTAAATATTCCTCTAGTAAACATCTCTATGAAACGCGAGAATGTTATGAAATGTAACTAACTTGAATTTCTCATTTCCGTTACATAAAAAGTTTAAACAAACGATAGTTTACAGACAGAATAATTTTCGTTCTCTAGAGATTTGTAGAAAATAAATGAGAGAAAATTATTATCATTATTATTTTTTTTTTCTATCTGGATTAGCGGTAATAAATTATATTAAATTATTACAAGCGTGTATTTAAAGTTCGATTGGTTATATTGGGGTCGGTGGAAACACACGTGACGACTTATTATTAAATCATCACGTAATTAGGTGACTGCAGCATATCCCAGAGAGTTACAACGAGGTTTGATAGAGAGAGAGAAAGCTACTGAGTTTCCTCTTACTCTTGCTATCTCGTTCTTCGATCCTATTTCATCGCGTTACATACATATACATCCATCCTCTTTCTTGCTCCCCATGTTCTCTACACACTCGACCCTACAGCATGTGGAAACGACACAATTTGCCCCAGCTTAATTACGTTCCGAGTATCGCAAGCTCGTTCGCTCTCTGGGTGCTCGGCCATTTTGCCAGACAACCATGTGAACATTTGCTACCGAATAATTTTTCTTAATCATACACAATTAATATCCGCTTTCATTAAAATAAATAATTAAGTCAAAAAAATTCTCAACAGATAGTATAAAAAAATATAAAAAGTTTTAATAACCTGGGTATGTGTGTACAGATTCGAGCAATAAAAATATTAATATTTAAATGGGGATTTGAAAGCGTCAGTGGAAACACGTGTGTTCCATTTATGAAAATACTCATATGCACATTGCGTAGCATGTATATGTTGGGCTGACTGTCAAGGGAAGAGATACTGGTAATAAATGTCCTGTGGATGAATTCACGCGCTTGCTTTAGCCGGCTCTTGTACTCCACCTTGTCCTCTATTATTCTCTCTATATACATATTATTTATCTGTCAACTCTAAACTACAAATTATATGCATCTACTTACTTACTATCCAACTACAAGCCCAAGTTTGGCAAATAAATCACAAAACTAACCGTACAAATAAATTACTTGTTAATATTCAATTATTAAAGGAAAGATAAATTTTTAATAAAAGTACTGCGATTTGACAGAATGATAAAAAGTTTCTTCTGTCATTTATGCTCATAAGAAACACGTGTTAAGTTTAAATAGTGGTAAAGACATTTATAGAAAATGTGTCAGTACATACAATAAGACGCGGGTTTTGCTTTGAACCTCGAAGAGGAATTCTTCCACACAATATTATAAAAATCGATAACATGTGTTTACTTCCATGACTACAGCTGTGCTTTTACTTTTTGCGTATTTATACATTCATATTTTTTCTTTTTTTTTCATCAGTACTTTTTGATATTTTGTGTAAAAAACAAAAAAGTGCGTAAATTTTTTATCAAAATCAACTTTTTTCCAAGAATAACAGAATATGTTTATCAAAAATTCAGTAATTAAAGCAAGATGTATTTATTTGATAATTAAAAAATAAAAATTAAATCTTGATCCTCATGATAAAATTAACAAAACAAAATAATTGCAATTAATAATATGAAAACAATTAAATAGCTGTATCGTGATTGACGTGTTGATAAATCCGTCGATTTAACAAGCGTGAAAATGACCTGGCGCGACACACATACACACATACACAATCACAACCATGAACATTAATACATGTGCACATATATCGGCATGTTACGGGAATTTGTATGTATAGTGATATCCATATACTTAAATGTATGTACTCAGAGCAAGTGAGATAATTAAATAGGATAAAGTTAGCACGATAAACGGTTGGACAATGAGAAATGATAATAACATATATGGCAATGAATCGATTGCATATGTATGTTTCTATAAGATTCATGAAACAAAGCACACTCGGAGTGCGCCCTATTCCGGTATTGATTTCACATCGAGGGTCATGCCCGGATAATGCCTCGTCTCTGTCCCTCCTACAGCCTTTTCAACCAACTCAACTCAACTCAACTCACCCTCCCTCCCTCCCTCCCAAACAACCTTCTACCCTCCTATCCTCACACACCATCACCCGCTCACACCACACAACCCTACTCTACACCATACCATACCATACCGTACACTACACAACCTCTAGCTAGTCCCCTTGCAGGTTCCTATTGCTAGTATTATTACCCCTTATACAAAAGCATCATATATATATATATATATATATATATATATATATATATATATATATATATATATATATATATATATATATATATATATATATATATATATATATATATATATATATATATATATACGAGCCTCGACAGTTGACACGAAGCTACGAAGCGTGCGTAATTCGCGTCTCGCTGTATTCAGCCACGTAAATGATCGATCACTTTGCTTGCAATCCAACTAAACATAACTATACAATATATTACAGTAGGTTTATATAATATGTGTATATCAAACACATAATTCCATGTCAATTACAATCGCACATAATCTATCGATATTGAGAGTAATAAAAATTTGTTAAATAAATAATAAGTTTAATAGGTAGTTTTTGTATAGTGAAAAATTAAATGAATAAATCTAGTGTATTGAAGTAATAAAATAGGGAAAAATTAATTAAATGGATGAGATAATGGGTTGAGAGTGTGGGAGAATGAAAAAAAGATAAAATATTGGAAAATATTTTTCATTTATTGCTCTTATTACACTAAAACTTTAGTATGGAGTAATATAAGAGGGATATAAAGAGACGGTTAAAGTAGGTACTTGCGGAGACTGGTGGACTATGCGGAACCCGCGCGTGTGGCCACGAGTAATTAACTTCAAGTGGCTAATTAATATCAACGCCCGAGTGCTTTTCTCTCTCGTCGAAAGACCTTCCCCTTGGCCTCCTCGTTCATTCTTTTACATACTTTACTAGCTAATGTGTTATTCGATATTTTTTCCTCAATTTAGTATTATTAAATATTTAATAATGGATATCACATATTTTAGTATATACTAGAAACACTCAACACTCGTTATTAACATTTAATATTTATTACAATTGTCAAAGATCATTTTTTTTTAAATATTCATTTCAAATAAATATTAAACGCAGTTTAAATTTAATTACTCACTATTATGATTAATTAATGATAAATAATTTCCTACATATACATATAAATCATTCAAATTTCAATCAATTAATTAATAATGACAATTGTAATAAAGAAATGGCGATGTATAAATTTATAAATGATAATAATTACCAAGTGTCAATTGACACCTAGTAGATTGATTTGTCAATATAAATATTATATGTCGATAATAATGACTAACGAGGACTATTCTAGCCGTACATGTACACTAATGTTATTCATTACATTAGAAATTAGAAACTATATCGATCTGTCTAGAGGCACTACACTATAAAACATTTGCGGATTAAATCCGGAGTTAATGCAGAGCGGATGACAGTTTTTTTATTTAGTTAATCTCCTCGGAGTAAAATTTACTCCGGATGGGAGTTTATTTAAATATTAAAACTACGAATCGTAATGAACTAAAGTCCAGATCACTCCGAAATCACTTCACTGAAAAGACAAACTCCGAATTTACTTCCTATGCGAAGTGATTTTTTTAACTCGGAGTGACGAAGTGAATTCGAATTTGAATCCGTTATCATTCCGAATCCACCCCCAATTTTTTGCAGTGTAAAAATATAGTAAAAGCTGTATAAATGATCAGTTAAATATCTAATGTAAATAACGATCAATAATCATATAATCAACATACATAATTAATGAAATAAATGAGTATATATCAATTAATAAAAATAAATTATGCACCTGAAGATTAGAACATTTTCTGCGGTACGAAAATAAAAAACCGAACTGATAGGTAAAAATTTACTGGATCTAAATTTCTGAAATGTTTCGCATAAATGCTAGTATGTCAGCCGAAAATTTTAGCCACCCCTAAAGTAAACTTTGAGCAGTCAAATTAAATAAATTTTTTTCATTTTCGTTGCGCGAAAAACGTTCCGATCTTCAGGTACATAATAAATTTACATGTACCTGAAGATCGCAATGTTTTCCGCACGATGAAAATTAAAAAAATTCATGTAATTTGACTGCTTAAGGGGTAGTTTCGGAGGTAAGGGGTGGCCTAAGGTTTTCGGCAGACATATCAGCATCTACGTGCGAAATTCCAGAAATGTAGTCATCTAGTAGATTCGTTACTTACCAATTTTTTTTTTTTTCATTGCGCGAAAAACGTCACGATCTTGAAGTACATAAATTTATTATATGTCTCAACATGAAAATAATAGTCACACCTGATATATTTAAATCTTTAGAAAGTAATAATTTTTTGCATCCTTATTCTCGTTGTTAGTTGAGAGAATTTTCAGTTGCTAAATTATTGAGGGGACTGAATATTTTATCAGAACATGGTCAACAGAGATAGATTGCAAATGAGGCGGAGGATTATAAGAGTGGCAATTTTTTTAGAACATTATCGCACGTAAGATAAGAGTGGAAAATAGTGTATATGAGAAATAACGGCTTACCTGGTGTCTGGCTGCGGGGTGTCGGGGGCGGGCTTGGGCTGTGCCAGTGTCTATTAGCCAGCCGTACTTATGGGGCGCATTTGCGCAACCTCCACTTCCGAACTACTTCGGCCACGTCTCTGCATTCTGTAGCAAAAAAAAAAATAATTTAATGCACGTTACATATAAAAACAACAAGTTTATCATTATCACTATTATTACTTATAAAAAAAATTGTTAAGCCAAACTTTTTGGAAATATGGATTTATAGATTAAAAAATTAATTAACTTCGTTCTCGATTGCTGCTATGAATAATTAAACACGAATAATATTTCAAACCTTTCAAAATCAATAATTCAACAATAGTATGAATTATATTTGGTGACGTTTTAGTTCAGATTACCTGAGCTATCATCGGGTCATAAATTAAAAATAATGATAATAATAATAATGAGACTTACAATTTGTGAACAATTTAATTTGCAAATTGTTTGTTTAATTATTTATCATGAAATGATTATACCGGTGTATTATTCCTATTTAAAAATTTAAAAGAGTTAATTTAATCGGCTTTAGGACTAACAACAATAATTTTATCATAAATGATTATAAACTCTGAAAAGAACAAATTGTTGTTAATTTGAAAGGAAATACTTGACACTGATAAAGATTTAAAATGCAACTGACAAATTAATTGCAGCCAGATAAAGTTTAATTTGTAAGTGGATGCAGAAGTTAGAAAAAATTTACGTACAGATGATTTTAGTTAAAAAATAAAAAAAACTTTATAAATAAATTATTTAACTGATAAATTTTATGTAAATGTCTTAATTTATAAGTTTTAAAGTTTTAATACTTAACTCGCAAGTACTTATTATATAACTATTTCCATTTGTTTAATTAAGTACGCGCTTAACAATTCTTTAAAGCTTTTTAATGCCAACAATTAAAAATAAAACTGACAATTAATTGATCGTCAGAAAGGTTAAAAGTATTTCAACTCGACAATCACAAGAATATATTACAGTATATACTGAATTATAATATTTTACAATTTAAATCGTTACTGGTTTGTAAAATTAGTTTTCAAATAATTGAACTACGGAGAAACTTTAGTCTCGACATTACTACCAAACTGTTAACTTCAAAACTACTGGAATACTGCGAAAGTCATAACTTCCCGTACTTGATACAAAGGTATATCCCTTAAAATTTCAATTGTTTCTTATAATACCATTTACTTAAATCTGTTCTATTCAATTTTAATTATTTTAATTTAAAACCCTTGGAAATGGAGACTAACAGACCAATCATGGAGGAAACCTAAAAAGCTTAAAACGAGGGCTGATATGACCTTAATAATGAGAGCTGCTACGAAGTAACCAGGGTAGTAATAATATTATAGTGCACAAGTTTTCCGTTGCTCAATTATTCAAATGCTGACTATACAAATTACTAGTTTGAATAATTACATGCACGTACATTGAAAATGGATAAATAAGTAGTGATATTAATACTTTTCAGAAGCTTCTGATTTTTTATTTGCAATAAAATGATTGTTAGGGCGGAATAGGGCACTATCAAGTTCTTCTTTTGTCGTTGAGTTTTATAAATTTAAATTGTATATTTTATATTGATCTAATGAGGCACCTAGAAAATTTATTTAGGGAAGAAAAAATGTTCACCGGAGAACAAAGTTTTTTATGATACTGAAATTAGCAGACAATTTCGAATTTTTGAATTTTTTTTTTAACCAATTAGAGACAAAAAAAAAAAAACTAAAAATATGCACATGTAGAAAATCAAAAAAACTACAAGTGCAATTTTTTGAAATATTTTTATTTTTATAATTTATCAATTTTTTTTAAATTCAAAGACTATTAGACGTCTGCTAAATTCAGTATCATAATTTTTTATTAAAAATTTGGAAAATCTATTTTAGACTAATTTAATATAACTAATAAATTTACGGAGTGAACGCGGAATAAATCTAGAGTGACGTCGGAGCGCATGACTGTTTATTTATTTTATTTAATCTCCTCGGAGTGAAATTTACTCCGAAGGGGAGTTTATTTTAATACTAAAACTCGAGTCGGAGTAAATGTGGATTTAGATAAAATCCAGTCCACTCCAAAATCACCCCTCTGAAAAGATGAACTCCCTACTTACTTCGTTTGCGAAGTGATTTTTTTATTAAATCCGAAACTTCGAGTGACGAAGTGAGTCTGGATTTTAAAAAAATCCGAATAATAATCACTCCCGATTTTTTACAGCAAAGGAAAAAATTTTTCGAAGTGAAAATTACCCAAAAATGATCATGAATTATTTGAAACTAAATAAAAATAAATTGTGAACGCTGATTAAAATTGATCACTCGCTTCGACACCCCATTGTGCCGTACTATCCTCTATATTTTTATTTAATAACAAATGCTGACTTTTTAATGACCAAGGTAATTGAAAACGATAAACAAAAGTTTTCATTTACTTTAATATAAATTAAATTTTTTTCTCGATAACTAAAGATTCCAAAAAACTTAAATTACAATTCTTAATTAATAAATGTTAGCTCCAATCGAATAACTAAATTAAATAATTTTATTATTATTATTAAAACTCAGAGAAGTTTAACAAACAAAAATAAAATATAAAATTACTTTTGCCCTTAGTTTTATTTTCAACAGTAAACTTTTAGAATTAATATCTTCAACTCATTTATAAATTAATTTTCAATATCAATGAATATCTCTAATTAAATAAATAAGATATAATTAATAAATTTGTTTCGATCAATGCGTAAAAATGATTATTTAATTTTTATTTATGTATTTATTAAGTTTAATATTTATTGGTAAAGTTGTTAAAGCTTAAAACTACGTAATAAACATAAAAAAGTTATAAAAACCAGCGAGTTATTCAGCAGTTTATCAGTCTGTCATATGTATATTACGTAGTAAACCGCATATTATCGGAAAAAATCAAAAAAGTTGAGTATGTTTACGTTACATAAAAAGTAAATAAAAACAAAGTAAAATAAGATGAAAAATCTTGAGGGTGAAGAGAGCGAGCATTGGTATGCGAGCAGTGTGTCTGATTAAACGTCGATATGCGCTCCTATCCCGGGGACTAGCCAACTAAAAAGTAAAGGTATAGTAGTATAGACTGGTTGAAAAGTTGGGCGTCTTAAACTCACCCAGCCACCCACTTGCCACCCCATACTCGCTACTACTACTCACTCTTTACTCCCTTTGCTCCCCTGACGGCGTAGTAGTCTCGCGCGTCGCATACTACCATACTATACTTCAGCTCGGCTCAACTCCTCTTCTCTTCTCTTCTTCTCTCTTCTTTTCTCTTCTCTTCTCTTACAATACGGCCCTTGCTCCCTCTCAGTAACAGAGAGCAAGTAGAGGCAAAAGTTTATATTGGATTTCATATTTAATGCAATACATCGCAGCCCGCGCTACTGCTGCCGGATAAATTATTTATGTCCGAGGGCTTGTGCAGTTTCGTCTGCAGTTTTCTTGTAACACGACAACTCTTCTCTCTTTTCCTGACGTATAATCTATTGTCTTAAAGTTTAACATGCAATCTTTATATAATTATAATTTGTTAAAATAATACTTCACTTATGATTAAGTAAAAATAATATAATTTTTAAAAAAAATTTAAACTCATGTGAGGACGTTTTAAGGTCAGAGTATTGAAAGAGGTCGATCATGACTTGAATTTCTCATCATTTTACTCTCAGTATCTCTATCTTTGTTTACATCGTTCCTTGTTACTCCATTCAGTTCATCTCTCTCACTCTCTTCCTCAGAGATTATTATATTAAGGTCGTTCTACAAAGGCGAAGGCCTTGCCTTTAATATCTTCTCCTGAGATATACCTAAGACAGGTTTAACCATCGTTTGGTAGTGTATATATGCCATGCCAGAGAGTAGTGTTACTCTGTGTGTTGTCCAACGATGAGCGGGTCTGAGTCGGTGCTCAGATGATGGGAATAAGCTCGTTTGTAAGGCTCTACCACTTATATTCTATATGTTACATTCTCAGATGTGCCAAGAAATAGCACCGAAAGCAACGTCCAATTCCCTGTAGTCTTCAGTGATGAGTAAGATGTTGAAGAAAAATTGAAAAAAAATTCATGTTTTACGGAAATGGGTCAGGCCTCAGTTATTTTGACTCGAGAATTTCATTATACTTTTTTTCTTTTGTAACTAAAGATTAGAAAATATGAATAGATATATTATTTTTTTAATGATGTTAAGTAACGCAGAAATTGATGGTACGTTAAGCGAGGACATTATGTCAAAGTTAAAAGAAGAAGAGAGAATTAAAATGAGAGAGAGTTGCAGAGTGAATTCACACCGATAATGAACCACTGCCGGTAGTTCGACGGGCTTATGTACCAGTTCGTGCTAATTGCCGTACCTTCAGTTTCTCTGTCTCTTTCTCTCTTTCACTAACTCTCGAGTTCTCTCTTCGTCAGTTGATTCCAAACCGGGAATTACTGAGAGTTATAGACCAGAAAGCAAATCGTAGGTACTCAAGTCAGTTCCTCCGGCATACTAAATACTTTCTATTCATTTGCTTTTTTTTTTTGTTTTGGATTATCAACTAAAATATAATAACCGAGAGGTAAAATAAAAACCCCCATACATATTTCATATTTTAAAAACGATCATCCACTTATTTTTCATTCATTCATTTCAAGGATTCAGTTTAAAAAAAAATAAAAATATTCATAATAATTTAATTCATCAACCAGGTATATAATTCCCATGAGATTTAAGTAAAAAATGTTTTTTAAATTCTAATAAAATCCTATAGAATCACCGAGTTCTTATTTTGATATCATGAAATTAAAAAACAAGTTTCAAAGTTTGAAAATAATAAAATTGAAATTTTAAATGAGTTTTGAATTTAAATGATAAAATCATTATTTTAATTTTATATTCATAAGGCTTTGATAAAAACATCAAAACCACCTACAAAGTTTAAGATACAAGTTTAACTTTGTTACAAGTTATATTCCTAATTAACAGTAGGAATATTTTAAGAAGGAAACCACTAAATAAAACAATAATTAAAATATAAGAAAAGATTTTTCAATTAACAATAAATAATATTTTATTAGACTTGATATGTAACGTCGAGTTATTAATTTGTAATAAATAAATTTGAATATTTAAAAATTGATGATTATACGAAAGATATAAGTTGATGATAAAAACACTTATGATACACTAAACTGAATACCGATGACGCGAGTTGAGGATTTCTAAAACCGGTTTAACATTCTACCAAGCAGTATCCATACTATATATCAGTAGATAGGGTAACTAACACAGTAATACTACATTAGTAAGAGTGTATTTGCCTGTTGGGAGTAGGATGATGATACACGCAACCACATTTCTGTATTTAATTTAATTCGTGTTTACCCACAACCGATGCAAACTACAAACATTTATAGACTTTCACTATCTATAAAACTATAAACACACAAATCAATAACACGAAAGAAAAATAATATTTCAACACCACAATTATAGTAATGGATAAATTTAAAAGTAAACATTTACAATAATATTAATAATAATAATTTTTGTAATTAAAGAAATTACGGTTTTACTCTTTCTTAAAATGAATCAGTTAAAAGAACCGTAAATCAGTGATATACTTCGGACTATTTATGCAGTAAATATTCACTGATTGGATTAATTTTCACTAATTTATTCTAAGAGAGCTGATCTGTTTAATTGACAGAAGTCTGATCGTTAAGTAGATTCACCATCAAAAATAACTATCCGAGGCTAGGGTAGAAGTACATACCGTTTTTGGCCATATCAAGGCAAGTTTTGGTCACTTTATTTTAAATAAAATAATTTGTAAAGTATGCAATGACATAATTAAGGTTTTAAATGTGTTCGAAGATGATTTTATCACACTTTTACAATGGAGTTTTTTAAAATACTTTTTCATTGATTAAAATAAAGTATTATATATTCAAAAATGGAGCAGAACACGGAAAGAAAATTATGGGAATGGTTCCTATAATTTTGTGAAATTTCATCCTATACCAGTATAGGAATGACGACCATAAATTATGGGAACACGTCCTATAGATATAGGAATATTACCCATAATTATAGGAATAGTTCCTATAATTATAGGAATGATACCTATACCATTATGGGAATAGTTCCTATAATTATAGGAATGGTTCCTATAATTTATGGGAATGGTTCCTATAATTTATAGGAATGGTTCCTATAATAGTATAGGAATGGTTCCCATAATGGTATAGGGGTGGTTCCTATAATATATAGGAACCATTCCTATAAAAGTATGGGTACAATTCCTATACTATTATAGGAACTATTCCTATAATGCATAGGAATACTCCCTATAATTTTCTTTCCGTGTAGTCATAAGTATTTCTACCCTATATAAATTTAATAGAGTTCTTCAAAATTATGATAGCAAGCTTGGAATACTTGCTTTGACATCATTATATGAAGATAGCGTCACCTTTATTAACATCGTTTAAACGATCTACAGTAGAGTATACTTGCATCAATTGTACTGATGAGCCCAAGACATTTCAGTGATGTACCTAAAGATCGGAACATTTTTTTGCGAAACGGTAATGAAAAGTAAAAAATCTACTGGATCTAGATTTCCGAAATGTTTCGGACGTCAGTCAAAATTGCAGGCCATCCCAATTATATCCTAAGTAATCTTTAGAGTCAAATTACATGAGTGATTTTCATTTTCGTTAAACGAAAAATATTCCGATCTTCAGGTACATAGTACAGTGCGCATTCAAAATAATGCGGTTTAGCATTATTATAAACCACATGTAATCACTCATACGCAGTTACGATTCAAAAAAATATTCAGTCAATTAAACAGATGAGTAAAGCCGTAATTCCTTCAATCACGAATATAAAAAAGTCTGATCGTTAAGTAAATTAACCATTAAAAATAATAACAATATACAGTAAATATTGAAATGAAAATACGTACACAAGCTGTTGTAGCAGTAATTATCACAACACTAAGCTTTGTGATCAGTACATTTATTTATTGAAACGAAGCGACGACGAAGGATAAAGAGACATGTATATATACATATAAATATATAATACTACAACAACGCGGGCTCGAGGATTCAGAGATCGTTAGCAAGTCTCGCTCAACTGCAAACTATCTCGCGCACACGGCGTCACGCTTGGTTTAATGCATCGCACGTTAGAAAAAAATAAAAATTGCCGACAGAGACAGAGTTTACAAAAAAAGAGACAGATAAATGATAATAATAATAATAATAATAACAATAAATGTATAGCTTATAAGGTAACACTGAAAATTTTCTCTCGTTATTAATGTCAAGTGTCAAGCTTACGTATTTCAATGTAAAGCGATTCAATGAATTATTTTTAATTTAAAAAAATATGTCAATTAAATAGTAACGAGTTAAAAAATAATTTTAATTGACAAAGTATAACGGATTGTACAGTAATTACTGACTTAATTTGTAATGAGTGTGAATGTAAACAATGAACTCAGGTGTTTAAGCATGTTAATGACCATGTCAAACATTAGAGATAACAATAGAGTGTATATGTTGACTCTATATTTATGTTTGTATATTTTTTGTGTCAGTATGTATGAATGTATGTATGTAAGAATGTATACACACGTATAGAAAATGACTCAAGTTTAACGTCCGTATCGTAAACGTATTATCGGTCATCGCATTGTGCGACTAGACTTTCAGCCAGTCAAGATTCTCGATGGCTGCTGTAGAAGCTGCTGCACCATCTTCTGTTCTATCCTTGTTCTCGTCTTTGTCATTGTAAAATCTTTGTTACGATGAAAATGCTCGGAACATTCTCGTCGTGAGGACATTGGTGATCGATTTTTCACTCAATTCCGTTGTAAAATTGCTCTTTTCATATAAATTGTCCTTTTAATCGTTTATTTTTTTACTTTGATTCTTTTAAGCAAAAAAAAAAAAAATATTTATTTACAAGAACTTGATATCCTTGTTTTTTAAACGTTTTCTTTAATTAAAATTTACTAATTAAAAAATTATTGAAGTGAAAAAAATTTGATGGTTGGTGTTGTAGATAAAAAGTTTAGTGAAGTAGTGTTTCAGTAAAATAAAAATAAATAATAAATTGATTTTTATTGCCAACTCATAAGTCAATATGTATAACAGGAGACGAGTGAGTTAGTGTATATACCCGTAAAAGTATCTCAATAAATCAATGAGAAGAGTGTGAGTTTACGAGCAAGTGTCTATATATTTATAGATATATGTGATTACTATTATTATTATTATTATTGTTATTATTATATATTGTGTAGGTGTCTTTGTCGTTGTTGTTGGATGAACATAGTCGATGTTATCCTATATAATCTACTCTCGATTTACTCGATAACAACATTTAATGCTCCAAGTTCGTTCTTGCTATTATACTAACTTATACTTATCTCATTTAGATTATATGCGTACAAGTTAACTTTTAGTAGGTGTGTCAAACTTAAATTTAAACTTTAACAGTTAATAAAACTTTGAATTTTCATCCTTAAATATTTAAAAATATGATACATAATTAATGCCTGCTTAAACTCTTTATTACCGATAAAAAATTTATAAACTAGATTATAAAATTAAATAAACATAAATATTAAAATTAACATTTTTTTTTTATGAAGAAATAATTTAACGCACAATAAATTAAACATTTTATTGAGGTTAAAAGATATGTTTTATATAAAGAATATTGCTAATGAAGTAGAAAGTAATAATTGGAGTCAAGTTATAAATTAAATGGGTCTAAAAAAAATAAAAATTTCCGGTATTTTTAATCCAGTTCACTATAGTTTGGTGTGCTACAGAAAAAGTACTCGTCATAACGAGTTAATGGATGTACTACACGAGTTATCAGGTCTAGTCGTTGAGTTATTTTATTTTTTTAGATTTTATTACGAATTAAAAAAAGCACGTACAGATGGAGAAAAAAAATAATAACGTTGATGGAGCTGCAAACGCGATAGAAATGTCGAATTTTTTTATTATTTTTACCTCTGTAATTTCAATTTTATTTTCGTAATTCGATAGAGCCTTTTCCCGCGGAGCTGCCGCCTGTGAATCGGAGCAACGAACAGAAAGTATGTTTAAATTCAATTTGAGTATATTATGTATATATACATATATATTTGAAATTAATGATTTATTGAGTAGGTAAAAATAGAGTGTAATTAATGGTCAGTGTGAGAATGTAACAACAACTAATTCAACAGTTGATTCTTTTGCTCATTAACCGATACTCGTTAATTGAATAATTAAACGATTGGTACGAGTCAGATATACGGCTCACACAGGTCCGGGTTAATTAATCTCTTGGAGTTTTTTTTTAATGTATGTACTCTACACCGGTACATACATTTATTTATCGGGCATGTGACAATAACACAATGGCTGTTAAAAATATCACATTAATTCTATAACCGTGTTCACGCATTTTAAAATTTGTTTGGCTAATTGTTGAGAAATGAAATTTTAAATAATGAATAAAAAGAATGCCTTTTTTTTTCTTTTTTAAATAAAAAAATTTAGCAGTAAAAACTTTTATAACTAGCGAATTTTTTGCATTTGCATTTCAATCTTGTCGTGAGCACAGCCAACACAAACTCTCGGAAATATAGTATAGTAACTGAGTATAGCTGAACCAAGTTTAAAATTAGACAAAAAAAGTTACGTTTCATTTATTATAATAAAATTAATTATTTATTTTTGAATATTTAATTTTACTATTTTTGTATAGAATTCCATCTTTCAATTTGATATCAATCAACTTAATTACGACTTGTTTGCAATTAATTATCATTCGTAAATACTTTACGTAATTAATATAATAATTACCCGGTTTTCAATTAAAAAACTAAAATTAATTATGAGATAAAAACAGTAATAAATAAAATTTAAAAAAATAGGTGGATTGCTATGATTACCATTAGTGTAAGAAATTATTAACGTTAGTTACGATGTTTAGCTTTTAATACAAATAAAAAGCCTGTTAACTCTGAGAACGTAATAAATTTAGTCTCTGGGTTGTACTCATTTTTACTGTTGCCGTGTACGCGATGTATGGGCAGAGTGTGTACTAGAAAGAGAGAAATAAATAAAGAAAGGAGTATATATATGTATATATGTATGTATGGTATAGAGTACAGTGTGGAGGTTAGAAGAGTGTATGGTTGTGAGCCTCGCGATATATATCGACGTCGAGACGATTCCCCGGACGGCACACGATATTTATGTCAGCAGGCACACGGTCGCTCGCGTGTTCCAACCGGAAGTTATTTACTGGAGATGCAATGTTCCGTGATAGCGGGAAATCGTTCCCGATCCATTGGGAATTAAAATAAAAAAGGTCAAAAAAAATATCAAAGTATCCTACCTATGAACAACCATCAGTCTCGCGAGATTTAAAACAACAAGAGTATTAACTTTTTCATTAATTCCGTTAAAAAACATCCAAGTGATGGATCCATTGATTTCGTACTCCTCGTAATTTTATATTCTCAACAGGTGTATTGATATAACGAAAATAAATTTTATTAATTAAATATAAATTACATTAAATGTTTAAATTGAAATTTTTAAATTAATCACTCTTTTTATCGGGTTTATTTATTGGTAATTTAATATTTATTCTGTCATTAATCATTCGGTATGTGATTCGCAATAAATAATATGTTATAATAATTCCAATTGGCTTTTAGCCAATTTAATTTTTCAAGTAATTACTTATATTTCAATAATGACGTCTGGTATATTTGTAATAAAAAATATAAAATATATTTAAATGACATTGACAATTTTAATATTGCCTTTATGAATATATATCAGGTGGGATCATTTGTATTTTTAAGAATGCGAATTATAAAAGAATACTATAGTATCTGGAAACACGCCAGTACGAATATAAGAAGAAGAGAATGAACGAATGGATCGTGATTTTTCTATCACAAAAATATTTCTCTTTTTATTTTTTTCTCCTTATATATAAAAGATAAAACGGGAAAAGAAGTTGAAGTAGACGTACAAGTTGGATGAATCGGGTTGTACCCTCATCTCGTCTTTCAAAATATTTCTTACTCCCTCGGTCTTTCTTCTCTCTCCAGCTTTATCACTTTCTTTTTTTATCTTACACGTCTTTCGGGCGCAAAACACTGAGGGGAAATATACATTCTCCAAGGGATGGTGCGAAATGAGCCCTGGCACGTGGCGAGAATAATATTAATCTCGTCTTTTCTCAGGAGCGGTAGTAGCACCAGCAGCCAGCAAATGTCAGATATCTAAAGGTCTAGGTACTGCTTGAAACTTTCTCTGCTGTATACCGTTCTCTACTACTTTCCTCATCACTCACACATATCTCGTCTCTCTCCCTCCCCCTTTTTCATTCTCAGTGTTAGCGGTACAAGTTAAATATCCATGTGATCAGTCAATGTCTTGTGCGTGAATTAAGCCGATAAGTAAACGCATCCTGCTGCCAATAATCTTGTCGATACGTTCTCAAACTAACCAACAAATATATATTACTATAAATATTTAAAATAAAATATTTTATTATATGATATAATAATAATGATGACGATAATAAATTCAGTGCACATATCTCATATATTTGCAGTATTATATAAAACATGTATGACCTTTTATGTCAAGTATTGACGACCTTTATATCAAGGAAATGAAGACAAATCTATAGACGACAAGTCTAAGAGATATTCTCGTGATTGCTAGACTAGTATAGTAAGAATAAAAATTACGAGTAAAAAAAAGTAATGAAGTAGATCTTGAGAAACGATTTTAACGAACGTAACATTTTTTATAGCCACTTGAGCTTCAACGTGCTTCAATTTGTAACATTTCTTCCATTTTTTTATCAAGAGTCATTGCCATTAAATGTTGAAAAAAAAGAAAAAAAAAAAAAAAACAAAGAATGAAGGAAAATTATTCATCGCATTTAGATTAGCGTATTAAACTTTTTACACTCGTATATATTTATATGAGAAAGTTTAAAACTTTTTGTTGTCTTGAAAAAATTTTCGATTTATTTTATTTTATTATTATAACTTTTTTTTGTTCAATTAAAAAATAAGTAAATAAATTAAGCATGATAATTAAATTGATGTATCTAGATCAGTGAGCACACAGGAAGTTTGAGTCGATTGAATTAAATAGAGTAAGAGAGGGAGCGAAGAAAAGGGAGGAGTAACTCTGATAGAAGACAGTGTAGTAATCGATCGATGTTATAAAGTCGAGACCGCGGAGTCTTGGACTAATCAAACTTGGTATAGACTTCTGACCCGTCCATTCTTCGTCTCCTTCTTCATTTTCATCGTTATCTTTTTCTTGTTAAACTTGCTCTTATACTTTGTTCTACGTTTCCTTTTCGAGCTCACATCTACCATGCACTAGAATTTTATTTCCAGGTCACAGGATTCAAGGACGAATCGCTTTTCCTAAATCGAACTCTTTTTACCAACTACTACCACAACCATTATTACGGCTATACCACTACCACTACTACTGCCACCATCATTTTTTTATTTTCACTTGGATGGTTATCAGGAAAACCCGAGGCAAATTCACTGGAACATCCATGACTAGCTCTCTGCTATCATTTTATCCAAATAAGACGATCGGGAATGGAAAAAAAATAAAAAAGGAAATAAAATTTTTAAATTTTCCATACTAACTTTTTTAACTTTACTTTAATAGTATATTTACTCCTATATATCTGCTATGATTGTTATATTTCTTGATTCAATGGTTAAAAAAAAATAGTGCATAGTGAGCGGAATATTTTTCATTATTATCAAAGATGACAGAGACAACGAATAAGAGCGAGTAGGTTGGGAAAAGTCTTAAAATCTCACCAACTGCAGACTAAGATAAAGAAATAAAAAATCCTGATAGAAAAACATTCCCGCCATTACGTCGAGTAAAGTCAACGTTATAGTTTAAAGGAAAAAAGTTTTTAAAACTTTAGCAAACAAATATAGCTGGTAACTTTTCTTTTGTTATTTTAAATATATGCACACATTGAAAATTCAAAGTAACCTGGTGTTAGTGTATTGGTGAGTTGTGGGTAACATGAGAAGTGAAACGCGGAATTAGGACAGTTTCATTTTAACTCCGGTGATTCAGTGTGTAGGTGTACTCTCGCAAATAGTATAGTTAGGAAGCTAGTTGCTGGAACCCGGTACTATACGGCGCCCAGATATATAAGACTGCTAGCAAGACTACTGGGAGAGCGAATCCTGTGGGAGCGGCCAATTACGCGAGATGCATCCCCGGATGGTCTCATGTTCCGGCAGCTGTATCCGTTCTCTAGTATTCTATCATTCTCTATATACTATCTAACTGAGCTTTTACTTACATTCATTCATATACATATATATACATTTACATAATTATATACACGGAAAAAGTAAACGCTAAAAATTACTATTTGAAATTATAACTCGGAACCCGGTTGTCAATATGGGGAATTTCAACATTCAAATAGTAAATTTTATAATACGTGTCGTCAATTTTCTAAGTTTCAGTTACAATTTTTAAAGTTCAAATAGTAATTTTTCTTGCATAGACAATAAATTTTCCTACTTATCCTGTAATTATTCACGTTTAAATCGTAAATGAAAAAATTACTATTTAGAATGATAGTATTTATTGATCACTTTATCATTATATTACTTGTCATTTTCAATGTTTATAGTTCATTTTTTTCCGTGTATAGACCAAGTATAGAGCCAGTTAATTTCGATAATTTACTCTATATTTCATTCGAATTCGATAAAAATATATTAATAAACCAATATACCTTATAATATGCATTATTTATTGATAAATGTAACGATATATATATATCTTAATGTTTCTGAATCATAAAATAGGGGAATAGAGCAAAGTTCTGCGGATATTCAGCACGTACGATTTCCACTGAGCGTATCGCATTAGCGCTTGGCAATGTCGCATTTTACCCTCGTGAGCGGTGGGTAGTTTTAAACAGTGAGAAAGCTATGTGAAAGAGATTGTGGAATGGTGTAGGTGTAGCAGTAAAGTGAGTGCATGAGTGAGTAAAAGAGACGGAGAGAGGAAGCATGTGTAAATGCTGTAGATTGGCGGTCGTACCAATTCACGTACAATTATTTCCAATGACGAAAATAATTTACCTGCTTTACACTCTATTCATATATATGTATATTCAGCCATTATATGTTATAATATATAACCCATACATACATATATACCTATTGATCTATTCAGACTCTTAATTAATCCGCCTCTGCATCAGAAGATTAATTATTATTAATTCAGTAACAATTTTAAAAATTTAATTTTTACAATGGAAAATATTTTCAAGCGAAAAATAACACGAATAAAATAGTCTGGGCTTGAAATTATAATTTGGAATTTTTTGTGACGTAAATTAAAAAAAAAATATGTAAATTAATGTAAATGTATCGTTATATCAACTCCCATCATCGTCCTCCATTAAATGTATTCTATATCATACACACTACAGGTTTCCAACAACTTGAAACACGTCGCAAAGTTTCTTCTTCTTGGAATACCAACTATATATGTATATAAATATAAGTATATAGTTAGTGCACCAGCAGTAGTGTACGATCGAGGACGAAGATTACACTTTTGGAATCCCTTTACTCGGCTAACATCTAACTTAGTAAGAAAATTATCGAGATGGAGGTTTCGTGAGGTCTTTTAACCTTTATGAGAACACGCTCGTGTATTATTTATTTTTATCCTACGGCCTTCAAAGTGAAATACAACTCGGTGTCGTATCGGTATTGCAATAAAAATATAAATTTTCATTTTTTTAATGGTCATATTTTTCTATAAGAACACATAAATTTTAAACTTAAGTGTTTCTGCAACTTAAAAAACGAAAAAGCTCTAACTTTCTCTTTAATTTGAAATTTTAAACTCAATCTTTTTTATTTTCACTTCAACTTTTACTCTTGTGTGACAAAAAATTCTATACGCACCACGACAGGATGGCAGGATATCGCAACCCGGGTAATATCCTACGCCCTTATCCCTACATGCGTAATATACTATTGTATGTATGTGTGTTTACTTTTTCTTTTGTCGCGTTTTAATATTTTTTGAGGCTTAGAAAATTTTTCCAAGCTTTCGGAAAGTGCAGGATGAAAGAGTTTCGTTGAATTGATACTCGTGTTGAATATTCGGTTTTAACAAAGAAGTCCGCCCACGTGCGCGATCGGCCGGAACAATCGCGCCGTTAGGAGACCACTCGTGGTTACATATATACTTTATATACTTTTATGTGTTTCTATATGTATATATTGTGGTGTACATTGTACAAAGATATTTGCACAGAATGCAACGTAGAACGGATCGTTTGTGAAGCTGGTAAGAAGCCTACGGCAAAACACGCTCCATATAGGATAGGAGTTTTAGTTGAGTCTTGAAAGCTGAAAGACGAATCGATCGGTTCCCGCGCATGACTTTGCATAACAAAAACTATGATAATAACGATTCATGCTAACGTCGTCATTGTATACTCATTTTCTAGTAATAATGTTAAAGAATTTTTTCATTGCACATCAAATTTTCGATTCAATTCAAAAGTCACTTATTTTTTGGATGAAAATTAGAAGCAACCTAAAAAATTTTAACAAGCAATAAGTGATTTATTGAGTGATGAATGAAGAAAAATAATAAATATTCGATGATTGAAAACAGGTGAACGTGTAGTTGACAAATCAAAAGGAATAATATGAGAAAACGTAAGTACATATATATTTAACATGCACCCTAGTTTTTCAGACTCGTTTGAAGTCTTGTGTGACATACGGGAAAAGACTGTTGAATGCCGGAGTAGAAAGAAGGATACTAGGGAGTACAGTGAAAGAAAATGGAAATGAGAAAAAAAAAATGTTGGAGTTAAAGTAATGCGAGAAATAGGAGGGCGAGAGTATAGAGCACAGTTGGGATATATTTGCTGGCGCACGGGCGGCGAGAACGAGCCGGTAAACAACAATGGAATAGAATCACCCCCGCGTATGTGCAGTGCGGTAATCGACGTTGGAATATTCATGAGAGTCACTATAACTACAACTACTGAGGGTAGAAATCGTATTGCCGGACAGGAGGGCTAAATGTTGAGAGAATCTCAAACTAGCGTATGCATGTTATACAGAGAGAAAGAGAGATATAGATATATGTAAGGAGTAAAGACTGAACTGGAATACACAAGCACATTAACAGAACTCAACTGCTGGCTGGTGGTATCGGTACATGAGTGTTGCACCAGCAATGTGCTGTGTGGGTATGCCGTGCAAGAGACTTTGACCGTGATGTTAATGTGTAAAATGCACCGAGCAACTCTGCTATCGAGCTAGTTTGCTTTTTTGATCGTTGTCCCGACTAGAAATTATAGTGAGGCGGTAGTTTGCTCCAAATGAGGCAAGCCGAATGTCAAACTTGTGGCAAGTGAGGCATCCAAACGAGGGCCATGTTTGGGATGTAACGCAGTTGCGAGACTCAGCCTTACTTGGCTTCCAAATTCGGTGGCAGTTTGGAAGCCACACTTGCTGCAAGGATCCTAAGCCTAAAGTGCCCTAAGCTTAGCATCCGAATTCGGTGGCAGTTTGGAAGCCAAACTTGTGGCAAGTAAGGTATCCAAACAAGGGCGATGTTTGGGATGTAACGCAGTTGCGAGACTCAGCCTTACTTGGCTTCCAAATTCGGCAGCAGTTTGGAAGCCACACTTGCTGCAAAGGTCCTAAGTGACTCTCAAGCGACCGAGTATAAAAATTTAAACTAAATTAAAAAAAAAAAATTACTCGATTTCTGATTTTTTTTTTTTTTTTTTTTTTTGAATAATTATTTTGGCTTTGCGGAAATCGTCAGTTATGTGATTAATTTGAGTCCTAATCTAGTAGAATTTTTTTATTTCGGGAAAAAACGCTATAAATATCAACTAACCGCGCACGCTTTAGTGGGATTCGAACCCGGGACCTAACGAACGAAAGACCGACGCATTAACGACTAGGCTACGCTACCGATAGTGACTACTAAGTTTATTTGTGCTACATGAGATTGAAAGAATACATCACTTTTAAAACAGCAAAATATAATTGAATATCTATTATTAGTAATAACGAAAAAATTTCTTATTTTTTTTTTGTCCACTATAAAATCTGGTATATCAATAATTGTAATATGTGTAATTTTGATTATAGTGTTATGTATAAAATTGTTAAAAAAGTATATAGGCTCTACCCCCATCAAAAAAGTATATAAAAAAAATTACTATTATTAATTAAATATAAAAAATTAATCGAATAAAGTTGTCAATTAAATCGAAATTGTCCAGCAGTACTATTATGAGTAGATTAAAAGAAGGTTATGAGTACACGCTAAAGATTTACATTCAAGTACCGAAGTTCGGCTTGCCATAGATGTCCCTAGTTCCCCTTAAGCTTGGCAAGCCAACTTCTAGAAATCTTTGGAACGCCTAACTTGTAGGAAGGAACGGTAACCGAAGGTTTACCGAAGTTCGGCTTGCCATAGATGTCCCTAATTCCCCTTAAACTTGGCAAGTTAAACTTCGAGAAACCTTAGAAACACCTAACTTGCAGGAAATAACGGTAACCGAAGGTTTGTCGATGTTCGGCTGGCCATAAATGTCCCTAGTTCCCCTTAAGCTTGGCAGGTTACACTTCGTGAAATCTTAGGAACGCCTAACTTGCAGGAAATAACGGTAGCCGAAGGTTTACCGAAGTTTGCCTTGCCATAGATGTCCCTAGTACCCCTTAAGCTTGGCAAGCCAACTTCTAGAAATCTATGGAATACCTAACTTGCAGGAAATGACGGTAGCCAAAGGTTTACCGAAGTTTGCCTTGCCATAGATGTCCCTAGTACCCCTTAAGCTTGGCAAGCCAACTTCTAGAAATCTATGGAACACCTAACTTGCAGGAAATAACGGTAGCCGAAGGTTTACCGAAGTTTGGCTTGCCATGGATGTCCCTAGTTCCACCTAAGCTTGGCAAGCCAACTTCTAAAAACCTTAGGAACACCTAACTTGCAGGAAATGACGGTAGCCAAAGGTTTACCGAAATTCGGCTTGCCATGGATGTCCCTAGTACCCCTTAAGCTTGGCAAGCCAACTTCTAGAAATCTATGGAACACCTAACTTGCAGGAAATAACGGTAGCCGAAGGTTTACCGAAGTTTGGCTTGCCATGGATGTCCCTAGTTCCACCTAAGCTTGGCAAGCCAACTTCTAAAAACCTTAGGAACACCTAACTTGCAGGAAATGACGGTAGCCAAAGGTTTACCGAAGTTCGGCTTGCCATAGATGTCCCTAGTTCCCCTCAAGCTTGGCAGGTTAAACTTCGAGAAACCTTAGGAACACCTTACTTGCAGGAAGTAACGGTAACCGAAGGTTTGCCGTAATTCGGCTTGCCATAGATGTCCCGAATTCCATCCATATTTGGCAAACCGATCTTCGCTTTGCCTAACATGGATGTAATTAGGCGCATATTAGGCTTGCCTAAGTTAGGCAATCCAAACTTGCCCCTCACTAATTCTTCGGCATTCCTCACTATAATTTCTAGTCGGGGTCACGTTCATTCTGTCCATGAATAAATCTCATTCGTTATAAATATATATTTATATATAGACTTATTTATTTATTTATTTATATAAATTAAATTAAGAGAAATAATAATTAATTGTTTAATGAGTTGCATTATTTTGTAAAAAAACAAATTGCTTGCGTGTAAGCTGTGAAATAAAAATAACCAAGATAAGATAATATGAATAAAATAAAAATATTCGATAAGAGCGAAAATAAAATGTTATAAATATTTTTATTTTTATTTTTATTGTGTTGAGCTTTTTATGAAATATAAACTCGAGTGTAAATATTTAGTTTGATATTTGAGTTTCAAAGCAGAGAAAATGAAAAATAAAAATAAAATTTGAAATTTTTCAAGAGACGGAGCAAAGGCTGATAGATAATTCGTAGTAAACGTCGGGGCATGAGTACAAGGAACGACGCTAATTATTTCCCTCTCAGGCATAATGGGCCGCTCTTGTAATTAGTGCCGGAAAGTAGAATAGGAACTTACTAGAATAGTCTACCAGTACCACCGTCACTACTATTACTGTACAGCAACATAACCACTACAACTATTATTACTGTAAAATAGTATGGGAGTCATCTTGAGATGCGCGACGAAACGAAAATAAGAGGCGTGCAACAAGAGTAAGTCGACGATCAAGAATAAGAAAAATAGTAAAAGAATAAGATGAACGAGGAAACTCAAAGCTATATAATACAACAGCACAATATAGCTTTGCAAGGAAAAATGTAGATTTCAGCTTGTAGCCAGAGAGCCATCATCTTACACTCGTTTCCTTTTGCTTTACCTTATCCTCACTTTGTATACTCCTCAAACTACCACCACTACATAAATATACAATTTTCTATCTTATTTTGCATCCTCGCATTATTACGGAGCTTCAAAGTTGTTAGCAAGATGCTTGAAACAGTGCCGTCAATTCCTACCTGTCTATCGCATTCACAAGCCCATCTATACATGTATAGCACAATATATATCATATATGTAGTATAGGTAAATGTATCGCTGGCTGTAAACGTAAGCCGTATAGCGAACTTTGAGGAAGCAAATGAGATTAATTAAATAACCGATGACAAAGAGGGACACTATATACTCATACTAAACATAATAAAACCAGGGACATCACGACAGTTATAGGTACAAACATATACCACACACACAGGTTATATATTATCTCGATGCAATAGACACTGGCCGAATGCCAAATAGTCGATAATAGAGACTCGACAATCTACATTTTACTCTTTCTTTTAAATCCTTCTATTTATATCTACATTTAATTTATCACTTACTGCAGATTTTAATTATCCATTTTATTTTATCATTAAAATTTTTTTGTCTTTTAAATACTATGATATTCACGAGCAAAACATTTTTTAAACTTCTTTATCGTCGTATTTCACAAAATACTGAACTAAAAAATATAAAATAAATAGCATATTCATATATTTATTTATTTGTATCGTGACTAAAGACGATGAATTCTCGTATCGACGATCGTACAGCATAAAAGAGTTTCAGCTCAAGAATATCGAGTCAAGTTGATCAATCAATCATGGGTTCTTCGACAAGCCAACGAAAACGAGTGCATAAATGATTTATCACAGTGTAATGTGTATCAATCTTATCGCGCGATTCAAACATCGAATGTAACACATGCAGTTGCATAACGAATTATTACACCAATAAGTTTTTTTTATCCGCTTCTACACGCTGTTCGTTATTATGTTTTTTATTTTTATACTCTAAAGGTATTTCCATTAGTCGTGTAATAATAGTGGCCTTGCTTTATCGTCAGTTGGGTGCACATAAAACAAGACTCATGCACAAAGACGATAGATCAAACTCTTTTACACAACACTAATATAGCAAAGTTAAGTGTCATGTTTACGGTAGTTTGCAATAGCGTAGAGTATAGTATATCTATAGTACAGTAATATCTATATCGAAACAACTAATACGACGTAAAATTGCGTTGACGACTGACGTTCCATACGCGCAAATACAAGGCAAGATAAATCTAAGTCAAAACATTACGCACGCGCAAGTAACGTGTTTTATATTATATATATAAGAATATAGAGCAATCCTATCCTGCACGATTATCAGACATCGTGAAACTTAACCCTGATCCGAATAGCGTCGCAAGGTCGCGGACAACTAATAATGTTATTTAAGATCACTACACATTATTTTATCAAATGAATTGTATCTATTATGTTTATTTTATTTATTGATTTACTAATTAGTGATTATCCGAGTGAGTTATTTGTGGATAAGTAAGAAAATAAAATTAATAAGTTTCTTTTTATTAAAAAATAATAAAAAACGTAATTTAGCTGTTTATGATGGCAGTGACGAATTGTTAGTACAGCATATACGTCGTATCGGTACGGTGTAAATTGACGCTTCCGCGTCGAGCTGCTACGATAACGCGAGTCGACACGCAAGGAGAAAGCGAAAGCGGAGACGTGACTGACACGTAACAGAATCGAGCCCACACGAGCTTTCCTCTGCCCTGTCATGGCAAAACGACGTATCTGAAAAATTATAGTTTCGAGAAAATTGTGTTTAAAGTTTTAACAGAATTTGAGTCCAATTTGACAGAAAAATTAATTTCTGTTATGACAAAACGTTGTAACTCGAGATACGTTTTTTGTATCGTAAGAAACTAACGCTTATTTTGATAAATAGATGAAATTGTTATGACAAAACGCTATAACTCAAAGAATTTAATTTTGACGTGACGAAACAGTAAAAGAGATACGTTTTTTTCATTTATTTTATACGCACATTTGATCAATATTATTGGCATAATTAATTAAATTAGCAAAATTTTGATGATACCCTATTATTAAGTGACACTTAATAAACCGTTTTAGCCTTGTTACGACAAAACAGCGTATCTCGAGATATGTCGTTTTGCCATGACAGGGCAGTCCTGAGACTTGCTTGTGTATATAGAAGATGTTTTGCTTTTGTATTGTGTTGTAGTAGTGGGAGGAAAAGTAAAAGGAGAGAAGAAGGATGAAGAAAATGAGGAGAAGGAGGAGATTACATGAATTAAAACAAAGTTAAGTGAAGTAAAGGTGTGTCGAAGCAAAAACCTACTTTACACTGTAACTTAAACTTACTAACTCCCGATCTGGATCTTTGCACCTGTTCCACCGCGTAAATTTTCACTTGAGATTTAAAGGATTAAATTATTTTTAAAATTTGTTTTATTTTAAAATTACGTTTAATTGGAGTGGATACTTTATAATTCAAATTAATTTAATAAAAGTATCTGCAAGCATCCGATACTTGTTTGGCAACAAAGTTTCGCCCTCTAATTTGATAACACGGTTAGGTATTTTTAAGCAAAACCCAGGGGTGAAAAGTTTACTGAGAGCTGCATTTGAGTAGCCAGTAGGTTATATAGGACATTTAAATATACATTAGAGTGTGTAGCGCAAATATGACAAAGTTAAATGCAATTAATTTGTAATTAAAGAGTTTCTGAGAGGATGAACCGTTTGTAAATTAGCGTCATTAAATCGATTAAACATGTATGTAATAAACTTTTATATCAGCCGAATGGACGGCACACGCAAAAAAGAGCAGTTGAAAAATTACAGTTTCTACTGTAAATCAGGCTTTCCGGGTAAAAATCTGTAAACATTAAAGTTCAAACTGTAATTTTAAAAATTTGTTGTAGCAATAAAATTAATACAATTTTAAGCAGCAAATTTTACAGTTTAAATCGACAATATCGAGTTTGAAACTGTAATATTTATTATTTCTGTAAAATTTACTGATAAAAAATGTAATTTCTACAGTTTCAGACTCGGAGCGCTATAGTACTAATTAATACTATACGAAACTGTAATTTTTCAACTGCTCTTTTTTCCGTGCAAGTAAATCGCGGGCTATAATTTAATTTACCTGTCCCACGTGCCCACCAAAGTCGGTCAAACTTGAAGAATCAAATGCTAAGAAGACGCCAGGGAGTTGAGTAGTCTCTCATCTCTTCTTTTAAATGACCGAGTTCTCTTGAACTTACCTGAAACAAAAAGATTTATTTTATTTTATTTTATTAAGGCAAATAAATATATCAAGTTTGATTTAATAGCAAATAAGTGTGGGAAGAAATTGCGTGTTTATTATTAAAGTTTTTGGCAGTAGAAAGAAAAAAGTAAAAAATGAAAGAATCGCAAGTAGAGATTAATCAAACACGAAACCCACTGATGGGGGCGCCAGTCAAAAGCTCTTTTATTTGTTTTTTTCTAATAGTTACTGCACAGTATCAACGTACTAAAAGGATGTATAGAGTAGCTGTGTGGTCGTTACGAGAGCTTTACTTCGAAAACTCTAAACTGAATAGCCATTATTGGGTCGGGTCAAACTTTTACTTTTTTCCAATCGACTGATCGATTAAACACCGCTATATAGTTGTCGAGTTTCGAGTACTGTGTTAACTTTTTGTTAAAGATTCGTCTCTTTATTCTTACATCGCTTTTAGGTAGACAGCAAACAAAGAGAAATAAACTTTTTTAATAATAAATTATTAAAAAATAAAATTTAAGATGACAAGATATTTATTTACTGATTAGCACTTTTTTTAAAATTATTTTTTTGAAGTCAACAATAACTATGTCTGTCTCAAAAAAAAACCAGAAACAGTACAATTTATTTGACTATTTGGGTCGCGTGCGAATAAATAAATTTCTAGGACAATGAGCAAACAAATTGGAAGTGCTTTTTAAAAAGACGTCGGAAAGTATGAAAAGTGAGACATCCTTGGAACGTCGGCAGACTCTTTGTTAAAGTTTAAAAAGAATTTAAAGTTTTTATTTTACTTTTTCACTTTCAGACTTAACTTTATTTATATTTTTTATTTCATTATTTTATAATTTTATTTTTTAGTCGATACTTTTAGCAACTTGTCGTCGCCGAGACTGCCGGAAATGGAGCAAGTCGATGACACCGATCGATCGAGATTTAATCACCGGACGAGAGTTCTCGCGCGGGTGAATCTTTGTCCTCCTCTTCCTCGACTTAGCGATCGATTAGCGGTACATTCAACTCATACTATCGAGATCGCCAGCGCTCACTGCTTCCATTCGAACCTTATGGTCAGTCTAGTGTCTAGTGTCGGTAGTAAGTTCAGTAGATGTTAAAGACCACTACTACTTTTACATCACAATGTTATTGCCACGGTTCACGTACAATACATTGACGCAACCATTCGATTACACCGTATTATATGTCCAACTACCGTATTTTATGTGACACAATGAACGCTGATACATTTGTATGACGCCAGATGTCTCATCGCTTAATTTTATCCTTCAAAACATTTATTATCACGACTAGTTTCTTTATGGATATCGTTTTATTTTTTACATACTACCCCTGCAGAAAATTATTTCGGTACAATGGTTCCATAATTGGATACATGAAAGGTGTAAATCACTAGTCAGGGTTATAAATTATTTATTATTGTTTTTTCTTGTTTTTTTTTTTTTTTTTTTATATTACAAGATAAAAATTACGATAAAAAGTTTTCCTCTCGTAAATAAAATTTTATCAATTTCTTTTATATGGTTTGACGTCGAAAATTTTTGAAACATAAATTTATAAAATTTATGAGCAAAACCTTGAAGATTAAAATTATTCATTTAATAAATTTGATAACATTAAAAAAAAGTATACATTGATGTAATTTGTTAAATATATACGTCATTGAAGCCTTGAGTGTGCTTTCTGCGAATTACGTCATCGGACATTTACACACGGGAATTGGGTCAGTGAAAGAAAGCATTAACAAAATAAACAAAAAGATGAAATAAAAATTTACGGTTATGCTTTTTTATTTTATTGAATGAATTATTTTATTGCGATATTATATTTATATTCAAGTATGAGGATAAGGATTAAGATGTTTATTAAAAAAAAAATATTTTTAAATTTTTTTAAAGGTCACGGTTGCTTTAAAGACCTTTAGTTTTAAATTTTAATAAAAATATGATATAATACGGAGTGTGTAGTATATATATTGAAAAAAAATGATACGAAAGATTTAATGGATAAATGATAAAGCGTTTAAAATCGAGTATTCACCCTAGAATCACCGGCGGATAAAGAAAAAGGTGGGCGGGTGCGAGGAAGGATTGATGTCGGCTTCACTTTCACAATCAACGGATTGCGCGGTACTTAAATCCTTCTCTCACTTCCAACTCTTATATATTTTACTCTTTTCCTTTCTTATTTAATTTTATTTTATTTCCGTCTTACTGGCGCAGACCCGAGTGCGTTCACCCTAAACGTCTTGAGATTTTCATTTAAGCGTGTCGTCACTCTGCATCAACTTCTCTTTACAAAGCTTAGAAAATTCCGCGTTAACATTTTTTTTTATCTCCACATCCACATTTAAAAGTAAAAGTCTTCAAATATTTTTCTAAATTTGTCACTCGCGTACTTTTGATATCGCGTGATTCATCATCACGGCAAATGGTTATTCATACATACATACATGGAGACATAAAAATAGATTAACCCAAGAAGATAAAAATAATATACGTACTTTAAAATAGTTAAAGCTTATTTATTATCTATTTTTTTTATATACATATTTTAATTGTATGTAAATAATTTCCCTATCCTCGGGTCGTTATATTGACACAGAGATTAATATCTCAAAGACAAACAAATAATTATATTGTAGAGTCAATAGCATTATTTATTAACGTAACAAATATTTCATTTTTGAAATCGGTCAATTAATATATTTATTTATCATAAATTATCTGTGTAAATATATGAATAAAAAAATAAATAAAAGTTATTTTTCGGGTGATGCATAATACCCGTGGGGTTTTGTACCGTAAAAATAAATCTCATTCGTATATATATGTATGTATGACATATTTATATATATATGATAATACAGCTGTAGTATAGAAAAGTTAACTCTCTCACGAGTTGGAGTATATACTAAAAGCAAAAGAGAACGGATAGAAAGAGGGAGAGAGAAACTTTAATCGCGGGCAGCATCGTCGTCGCGGGGATTCATTCGCTAGGCAGTCGCCGTTTCGCGAGACGGGTAGGACAGAATAGAATGGAATGGAATGGAGAACTAGTATATACATATATACATATATATACAGTGTTGTGTATATATAATAGTACAAGTACTGAGAGACGCCGGCGCGTGCGGGCAAACAAGGGATACGATACAACAAGTCGACTGACCTCACATGTATTTAAAACTTACACACTCTTGACCATACAACACTTTAATGTGTTAACTTTTTTTTCTTTACTCCTTTACAATCTTATCCGCACTACACCTCTTATTTTCTTATTTCTCTTCTCTAATACTCCATTCTATTTTATGTACACACGTACATGTACACAAACTTTATTTTCTTTCCTTCAATCCATTCCCTTTCATTTCATTTCATTTTAGTTCCTTTCGTTTCGTTTCGTTTCATTTCAGTTCTCTCGCTCGCCTTTACTTCTTTTCTTATAACACTCGACATGACGTTCCGTTGCAAACACTTCAAGTGAACGTCGACGTTTTGCTCGCGTCAGCAACGTCGGTACGGGCAAATATTGGCTAACGGACAACGCTCTCTTGGGTGCACCAAATCGAAATCATTATTCTTTATCTGCTTTTTTTTAGATTAGATATCGTTTCTATATACCATTTTTATTTTTATTAAGAAAATATGTCTCCGCGAATTTTCAAATAGTTTTAATAAATTCATCAAATACATATAATGTAATCCTGCAACCTGCAACAGCTACGTGACTGCCCGGCTACAACTGCTAAGTTTACTTACTAAGTTTTAAATTAAATTGTTTGCCCAACCATTTACTCATTGAATGTTAAAAAAAAAATTATCGATTACATGATAAGAACTTTAAAATATTTTTCATTTTTTTATTGATATTACTTTCAAATTCTTAACCGTTCATTCGCTATTGTCGCAGACGCGTATTGTCTTTACTCTCTAAAATGCTGATCTTGTTTTTCAACTTATATTTAAAATATCTTTTCTTCGAGTCTTTTCATTTTTATTACCATTAAAATTCAAACTAAAATTCCCTTTTGTATTAAATATGACCTATCACAGAAAATTTTAAACTTTATGGTTTTATGTTTTGTCAAATTTTTCCTGCTAAATTCATTTTTCAATCTCAATAACTTCGAATAATGCAAAATGAAAAAACTTTCAAAGTACAGTTTTGAAAATTTTTAAATTACATAAAAAATTTTCATTTTATATTTCGAAGTTTGATAAATATCTACAGTATTAAACTTTTTGGATATTAATCATAAAAATTATCTGGATTATGATTCAAAAAATTTTCCTTATTACTCATAACATAATAAAAATTATAAAAATTCATTTTTGAAAAATAAAATTTTCATTATATAATTTATTGAAAATATTTTTTAAAAATTTACTTTATAATGAAACTCCGTTGATGCTAAACTGTCAAAAATTTTCGCAGTTAACACAGATTAATTGCGGAGCAGATGATTGTGTATATATTTAATCTTCTTGGAGTAAAATATACTCCAAAGAAAAGTTTATTTTAACATTAAAATTCCAATACGGAGTGAAATTTACTCCTAAAAAGAATTTATGTTAAAACTAAAACTCTGAATCGGAGTGAGTGCGGACTTAAATAAAATCCAGATCACTCCGCTGGAAAAACTCCTTATTTACTTCGTATGTGGAGTGATTTTTTCCAAAACTCCTGAACTCCGAGTGACGGAATAAATTCTGGACAGATTTAACTAAAATCCCTGATCACTCCCGATTTTTTACAGAGTAAAAAGAAGTATTATGCAAATACAATTGTAATTTGAATCTATATATATGTGCATATATTTATACAGTAGTATGGTAGAAAAGTGAAGTGTAGTGTGAAGTAAGTATAATGAAACAAGAAATAACCTCGACCGAAAACAAGGCCAGTTAACAAGCTCGTAGGAAGGTACGTACGCCAGTAGTTAAGTGTTTCACCTCGTGTGCATTATCGCGCGATAATTACTCTTTCTTCGTCAAGACGTCAAGCTAGCTGGAGCCTAACAGTTTGTTGGATAGATATATCTATACTGCTTGCCGTTGCTGTTGCTGATGTATGCGAGACGAGATTATTAATGCTCTTCGTTATGACAGCCAAGGTTGTGCACGATAGATATATAATAGACATACATAACACCAACTGAATCAATTATCAGTATATTTATTTTAATATACATATACATTACTCACGGAAATAAATTAATGTCACTTTGATGTTTAACATAACTTTTTTTTTTAATCTTCCAACTCACCGACTGTTTTTATATCCTATTGTTAACTATACCCATAAGCTCTAATAACCCCGAGACAATTAAACTGCGATTTCATTTTTTAAAGTTTACTTTTCTATTTTTGTTGTATGGTTTTGAGAAACAATTACGATTGGGTATTTTTTTTACTTATCTTTACTTGTTCTCAGACCAATTAAAGCCAATTAATTAAGACATTAAAAATTTATTTGTGTCTATTTTAAACGATTGACAAATAATAATTACATTAGTAATTAATAAATATTTGTTAATTGAACAAAATATATCAAATTTTTATTTTCATAAATATTTTTAAAAAATTCTTTATAATAAAGATAAAATTTTTTTTTCATAAATTGTTTTATAAAATTATATTGAATTTAATAATTAAATTTTACTGAAATGTATTTATAAAATTGAAATTGTCGGTTAATTCACAGCGCTCTGTAAAATTAATAACTACATATTTGTGATTTTTTAAAATCAATTAAATTCCAGATAAAATATATGTCATTTACTGTAAATTCCATTATAAAAATTAAAAAATAATTCGCAATGATTATAAATCGCTAGCAAACTATTATAGAGATAATAATAGTAACAAAAAGTGATTATTGGTCTAAATGACAACTTAATTGAGTGTAAGATTAAAAATTCATGATGAATCATGAGCAACATCTTAGTACAACAGAATAAGTTATCTGACATTGTGTATAGATATATATAAGCGTGTGGGCTCTCAAGAGACTTTTCATGCACGCCTCTCATAAAGCGGCGACTCTGGTGCTGGTGGCTTCTGGCGCACGAGATCAACAAGTCAATGGGTCGAGAGACGCGGCTGAATAGCGAACGAGATCTATTTGCATATCTCCACGTCCATAAACGGCGCTTTCCTTTTCCTTCTCTTCACATCTCACCCACCCGTTCTACACACATATCTTTCTCCTTTACCGCCTCCATCTCTTCTCATATATATCCCGTCACTTGCCACTCACTCACTCACTCTTTATTACAACTACTCGTTTACTCTTTCCCCATAACTCTTGGCGTCTTCTTTCAATTTCCTTCAGGCCATCCACTCTCAGTAAAACCCTCTCTTTTTATTCTGTCCGTTACTTCCTCTTTCATCGACCTCGTCATCGTTATGCTCGTACTCAGACACTGCTCTTCATATCTATATATATATATATATATATATATATATATATATATATATATATATATATATATATATATATATATATATATATATATATATATATATATATATATATATATATATATATATATATATATATATATATATATATATATATATATATATATATATATATATATATATATATATATATATATATATATATATATATATATATAGAGATGCATATGTTTGCAGCCACTACAGTCAAAATCTATTTTTTTTTTTACTGCTACTGCTGCACTCGTTTCCATTCCTCGGATTTTATTTTTATCATGATCAGAATTCACTAATACACTCATCGAATTTTTTTTATATACATATATATATGTATCTTGTATTTATATGTAACCTCATAATCAGTAGATTTTATAAAACTCTCAAGATTCGTATTCACACAGTAAAAAAGAATTCAACAGCGATCTTTAAAATGAAATTTATCCAACTAATAATACGAAAATAATTCTCAATTGACATGCGGAAATTATTGACAGATGGAAAAAAAAATAATCATTTCCTGGATGTATTGAATAATTAAGCAGATGATTTAAAATATTTAAAATACTGATAGAAATTAGTAAAAAGTTTTTATTAATTTATCTTATCAGTAACAACGAAAAAAAGTGCGCATCAAACGAAGACCTTGGTTAAATTTCATTACTTTATTTAATAATAAATATAAAAGAAATTAGATAAAACAATAATAGTATAAAGTTTATAAGAAGATAACGAAGTAAAAACGGAGTTTGTTATTTTTATAAATCTTTCTAACACAAGAGAGATTTTATATTTTTTTTTTTATCATTTTCTGACATAACAATTCATTATGTTTTTATAATAACATAATGAAGAAAAAATAAGGAAGAAAAATAAAAAACAGGCAGTTTAGACAAGAGGACAAAGCATCGCGGCTTTGTTGGTGTAGTTCAAGACTCAAAGGAATTTAAATTGATTGCCAGTGAGTAAATGAGGATAAGTATTTACGATAGAACGATTTCACGGGATATTTACAGGCATGATACGCCCGAGGGAGATTCACTTGCCGAGAATTATATTACACCCCGGGCCTGCTGGTTCACTTGCGAGCAGAGCTAGTGTACCGCTCACGAACCAAAAAGGTTCATGTAACGAACGAGCATGGGCATTAGCACGAGAAAGAAAGATAATAATGAGAGCAAGGGAAAGGCTAAATGCTCTTGGGAACGTGTGCCAAGAGCGACAACAAAAATATTAAAGAAAAAAAACAACATCAACAACAACAACAACAACAACCACAACCTACATCAGACATCTAAATTAATAATTGCGCAGTACCACAAAAAAACGACATCACAACTTTTTTGGTTATTTCCGCAAACAAATGTGTATCAAATAAAAATTTTTCACATCCATACACTGAAAAAAAGAGTTATTTGAGCTAAAGATATCGTATATTTGGATATAGCCAAATAAATATTTAATTGTGAGAAAGATATAATACAGCACAACTTCGTTATAAGTTACTCGATTATAAGTTACTTTCCCTCTATTCGTTTTTGCTGTGCGTATAGATAAATGACAAACGTCAACTAACTTATAAAAGGACTGCGGACACAAACACGAACACGACGCATAAATGTGCAGAAAACTGAGCGATCACCGAGTAAATGATAAGAGTAAGGGAAAGCCATTTCCAAGAAATTTTTCTCCTACAGCCCCTAACAGTAACTTATAACCAGGTTGTACTGTATTTTTGAGTAGTTTAATTGCGTGAAATAAATGATTTATTTGTGGTAAAGAAATGATCCAATTGCTACAAATAAATAAGGGCTTCAAATATATGTAATAGTATTGCGAAATTTTAGGCTGTTTGTCACAAATTTAATATCTTTACCATAAATATATCAATTACTTACCACAAATAAATGATATATTTCCGTCGAATTATAAAGTTATTTGCCAAATATATTTAAATTGATTTATGTAGGACAAATATTTTTATTTTTAGTGTATAATCCGGAAAACGTTGGCGGTACTCTTTTGATCGTAAAAAAGAAAATAAGAAGAAATAAAAAGTGAACATTTGTTAATGCACGAGACAAAATAATTAATTTGATACTAAGCGGGGATTGAATATGATGTTGTCGCGAACAGCGGGATAATTTAAATTCAATGTGTTCAGCGCAAAGCTTCAGCGCAGCATACTCGTCGTTCCATAGCGAGAGAGCAACCACGCGATACGTCACGCACGACACGCTTTCAGATAAAATACATATATACATATACATAAATATATACACAACATTTATTCATTGAATACCGTTAGTCCAATGGAATGAACGCACCGAGATTGTTGGTGTCATTGTCTATTTTTATTTTTATTTTCTCTCTATCACTCCCCTCGTTTGCTAAAACTATTTCGTCGATTTGTTGAGCATAGCTGTACAAAATAGAAATAAAATAAACAATAAAAAAAAAAAAGAAAAAAAGAAGAGTACTTTTATCGGGAAAATGCACTTTGGGCATTTAAAAAAAAAACTGAAGCTCCAGCACTGAATTTTTATTGGCACGTTACGTGATTTGCTCTTTATCAATATCAATAACTCCAGCCCACATTCACCCGAGTATTTTATCATCAACGAATCAATAGAATATACATTGTTTAGTTTAGTTATCATTCATTTTTATTTATTTACTTAACGTTTTTTATTATTCATTTTAGTATTTTATACGGATATTTTTTTCAGTTGTTTGTTTAAAAGGTTTGCGTTGTTTATTTTTAAAATATTTTTATTAACTCCATTATCGCGAGTCGTGTTGTGTATCGATTGTACCTTTTGGCCCCACGTTTTATTCTCAAAGCTGCTGCACGGAACCACCTAGTGTAGTGTGGTGTAGTGTAGTGTGTAGAGTAGAGCTGGTGGATAATGTACGATAAAGTTTCTCTTGCTTCAACTCTTGTGCTTTCTCTTTATCTTTCTCTTTAGCTGCGTTCGTATCATGTGGGCTCCCCCGCATATCATGTGGCGAGTGTGTAAATGAGTTAGCTCATGTCTTTGTAAATGTGTTTACGTATGTGTAAATATGCATGTGTCCATGTATGTGAGTTATTTATTCTTGCTTCGTGACGCGCCCACGCGTTCTACACTCTGACGTGATATAGCTAACTAAAATAAAAATAAAAAAAAAACACGCAATCGCTAATGTAAGAGAATTATCTTATTATTAGTCGTTTATTACAAACGTATTAAAAATCCATTAAATTTCAATTGTTTAATAATAACCGTAAAATTATTAAAATTTACTTAATTAATACTTTGTTAAGCCACTTTTATTACCACTTTTTATTCTTACTCTTCATTTTTTTAATCTCTGCTTTTCGTTTTCAAACTAAAGTCATTTCTTATCCGAGTAATATCGTTTATATTCATTTGTAAATTGACATTGTCAGGATTATTAGAATTCTATATATAGATATATTCATTTTTTTATTGGTCAATTTTTTATCAACCTGGCGATCATTCTGATAAATTGATAGCGGGAAATTTTTTATATTGCTATTTTTAAAACTTTATAAAAATACATCTATGATATGCAAGTCAGTACAATCGAAGTGTGTACATACAAATTTTTTTTTCTCTTGATTATTAATTACGACTTTGAGTATTTATGATAATCATATGACATCAATATTTGTTATACAATAGATCGCTGAAGATTTTGATTTGTTGAATTAGAACTTTTTTTTTTATTAGTGGTAAAATTTCGTAAATAATTTATCAATTATTTTTTAAATAAATTTTTTGATGGACTAAAACTTCTGACTAAATAATTTTCATTTAAAATCTATACAACTATAAATCTTAAATTTTTTTAGCTTGGCTTTAAAGATCAGAAATGAAGGAATACTTGTAAACGTTTTTGATTGGGTTTTTTTTTTTTTTTAAACAATTAAGTCATTAAAAGTAGATTATAAGAATCTATTGATTATTAACTCAAGTAGCACAAAGTCAACTTAAGATGTCTTAAAGATGTCTTTTAAAAGGACAAGACAAATTTTTTTTTGTCTCAAAGTCATCTTTTTTTATATGAATACGACATGCAAATATTGGTTCCGGAGACAGAAAAAATTTGTATTATTTTTCCTGTCAAGTCAATTAAAAAGTCGTTTAGATGACTTTTTTCCCACTATTTTTAATTTACTTTTTGTCGCCACTTGTTTTAACTCTTTTAAGTAGGTATTTTTTCGGTGACATAAATTTTTGATCGTTTTGTCAACATATTGATGCCTTATTGACAAGTCAAAAAGTATCCTAAAAACTGATATCTTATAGATGTCACAAAGGCAAGTGTGGAAACTACCTGGGAACTTTAATTTGATTCCCAACGTGTGATTTTTTTTTATTTACATTTGAAATAAATTATCATATAAATTAAAAAAAATAATTTCATATAAAAACTTAAACTTTCCTGGGGTTTGAGAAAAATAATTTTCACGTTAAAGTTTGACAATTAAATATTCAAAAAAATATTTAATTATTATTAAATATGAGAGACGGATATTCTCGCGATCGTGCAAGTGTTCCATTAAGGACATACCAAAAAGCAAGTTTTTACCATTAAATTAAAAAAATTTCAAATTTAACCTGAAATAATCAATTATGTAATGAATCACTAGAGTTTATACTGAAGCTCTGATAAAATATTTAAAATTTTCGGCAGCATAAATAAATTAATTTGTTAACACATTAAAATTTTAATGTAATTAATTTGATAAAACATGACAATTCCACATTTATAAATATCACATTTTGTACCCAACATAAATATAAATTCGTTATTTAACGTTACTATTTAATTTTCCCTAGTTTGAAAATTTATGTATAAATAACTAATAATGAAAGAGTTTATAAAATACATACACTTTACCTCGTGGATTATTTAAAGAATGTCATATATATATATATATATATTTCAATCACTATATTCATCAAAAATAATTTAATTTACGTAATCAGCTAAAGAGATTCATAAAATTATCAAATGTAATGATAATTAATATCATTTAAAGATCATATATATTTAATTTTAAAGTTGCTGTAGACATATTTTAATAATTCGTTTACATATACAGAAATCCATTTGACTTCACATATGCAACTATTAAAAGATTATATATGTTATGAATGCATATAATATATGTATATTACCATAAATAAATAAAATTAGGTAATAAAAATTAATTTAGAATAACAGTAAATCATAACTTTCGGCATTTTGTGAATACCGCGTTTTATTTTTGTACAAATAGATAACTCTTGTTCATATTCTCTTTGGCTAGCTTTTCAGCTTTTCCAGCTTTCTCTCTCTCTCTCTTTCTCTGACATTGTGTAATTTTATTTCTTACTATTCACATCTTTCTTTGCTTTTGAATACTCACATTTATATATAAATATATATATAGAATGGTGATATATTTCTATTACTCGCTATTTTTCCATCTCTCTCTTGCTTTCTCTCCTTTGGTCGTTGAGTAAATATAAGATAGAAAAGCAAATTATTGATGCCATGAACACGCTAGTGTAGATGCAGTAGCGCAGAAGACTGGTTGGTTGGTAGGTAAAGCTATTGAGCCAAAGTATAAACTGCGAAACTTGCTAGTGCTATATTTATACATATATAAGTATGTACGATGCTAGGATGTATATGAATATGTACTTTAAAATGATACCCGTAAGTTCTTTATAGGATAAATTACATCTATTATTTTTTATATTTTACAAATAATTTTTTTCTTATTTTTCTACATTATTCATACATATTTTTTAATAATAATAAAATATATTGATAGCTCATTTCATTAATAACTTCAATATCGATAATCAATCAAGCTTACAAAAAAAATTCTGAATTGCCGTGAATTGAAACTGATTTTTATCGAATTGTTGACAGCAAATTGTTTATTTTTTTTAATTAAATTAAAAAGTTACTCAATAATTAAATTACCGAGATTTCTTATCAAACATGATTGTTTTACCCATAGCGTATCTTTGTTTACACTTGACAGCTACCAATTAATTTGTTTAATTGTCTAATTTATAATTAAATTATAAATAAATCAAAAATGTGGAATCCGGAAATTTAAAAGTCAATTTTTCGCGGGTTTTAATTTTATCCATACAAACAAACGAGCAAAAATTTTAAATCAAATGTTAGTTGTATAAATTAATATCAAAGGAAACTCATTTCAATTTACATTTCTTTTAATCATTATAATTTCCTCTAAGAATTTACTTTTCAAACATATTTATTAGACTGGGCCAAAAAAATCGACTATTTTTTTTTTCTTTCGATACTGTGAAAATATTATTCCTGACGACCAAAAAAAATTATTGTGCAAGTTTGAGCCCTTAATATTGATATGAAGAGGTGTATCGTTACAAATATTCATTTTTTGACAGAAATTTCATTTTTTATCCAAAACTCGTAAATCATCCATCTGAAAAATTTGAGCAATACATATTCTTGAAGGAAATTGAATTCCGTACAAAAAATCTTTCTTAGTAAATTGACGAAAAACGAGCCGTTTCCTTGTAACCGTGCCTTAAATATTGATTTGTTTTTTGAATTCTTTGTTTTTATTTTGGATTTTTGTAACTACTAGAAATATTAAAATTTTTTCCAGACAAGATACATATTTTTGAAGGAAATTAAATGGTCTACAAAAAAGGTCTCTTAACATTTTTTGCTAAATTCACTTTTTCGAAAGTTATTCAGGTTATTTAAGTCGTTTTTACTCAACTTCAATCTTGAATAACTTTTGAAGGAGTGCATTTAGCGAAAAATGTTAAGAGACCTTTTTTGTAGACCATTAAATTTCCTTCAAAAATATGTATCTTGTCTGGAAAAAATTTTAATATTTCTAGTAGTTACAAAAATCAAAAATATAAACAAAGAATTCAAAAAACAAATCAATATTTAAGGCACGGTTACAAGGAAACAGCTCGTTTTTTGTCAATTTACTAAGAGAGATTTTTTGTAGGGAATTCAATTTCCTTCAAGAATATGCATTGCTCAAATTTTTCAGATAGATAATTTACAAGTTTTGGGTAAAAAATGAAACTTCTGCCAAAAAACGAATAGTCGTAACGATACACCTCTTAAAATCAATATTAAGGGCTCAAACTTGCACAATAATTTTTTTTGGTCGTCAGGAATAATATTTTCACAGTATCGAAAGAAAAAAAAAATAGTCGATTTTTTTGGCCCAGTCTAATATTTATACTTCCATATTTATACTTCCATACAAAGTGAAAATAAAATTAAAGAGCATATCAATAAAAACACTTATAACTTTGATCGTTTGATCAGGGCAAACTGAAAAGTTTAAATAAAAACTGAACCAATTAGTAACCAAAGTAAAAAATAAAATATCTCAAGTATGAATAAGTGGATAAACAAACTCTTGACCACAAGTATTATTTCTATATGATATCCCAACCGCGATTATTTTTCTCGGATCGTTGCACCCATGCCAGTTATATGTATTACATATGTACACGAGGACCAAACTCAAGTGAGCAATTTCAAGACGTTTTCCTTGTACTATCTCTTCTCTCGTGTTATGCTTTGTAGTATGTTGACTCGGGTATACCAGATTTTAAGTCCAAGAAATGTTTAGCTACTGGACTATTTCGAGCAGAATACTCCCAACGGTAGATTCTGTGCATCTATATCTATATTTATTTTCTATAACTGTAGCGGAAGCTCTAATAAAGTAAACAACAATTTCGTAGCACGTTGCAGCGTGACTTTACGGTACCCTATGAGTTTACTTTGTTTAAAATACTCTTGACAAATCTGTAGTTTAAATTTATGCGACGATATTGGATAACATGAAAACTTTGCACAGTGTCAATCCAAGTCAATTGTCACTGGCAAGAGTTAACAGAACAATGAGCGATTACTTTGATAAAATTTTATCTTGCACACTATTTTATTGCACTTCATTGCGTTATACTGCCAACTGTACCTCCATAGTTTACCTCTCGCTTATTCTCTACTTCGCTTCATGAATTTTCATTGCCGAATAATAAATCGCGTAGAATAAAGCACAAGTAAAATAAAAAAAAAATAAAATAAAATTAGTAGATAAACTTCAACCCCGACTTGCATTTATTCTCATCTCTACGATCAATTACAAACTCTATTGATTTCAATTTTACGGTTTATATTTAATTACTTGAAATATTGACGCTTTATTACCTAGAGTTTATAAAAGGGTTCTAGTTACTCTATAATCATAATTTAAATATTTTATATCTGGGAGAAAAACAAAAACTTTATTCCATTTTATCTCAATTATTTAAATAATTTTTTTCAACGAATAAATTTGTTAGAAACTTCCTTGGTACTTGATCAATATTTGAATAAATTTATTTAAAATATTGAAATATTATTAAAAAGTTAAATGCATCAATTTAATTATTTTTTTTTCAATCAATTTAATTGAAATATCGTGTTTTATCAAATATATAACTTAAAACGGATGTTTAAGTACATATGCAGGTTTTTTACTAAAAATATATCCTGTGAGTATTTTTATTTATTTATTTACTTTTTTAAATATTTTTCTTCATGTAATAAAAAAGTATATGGAAATCGGATGATGTATTAACGAGCTATATAGAAATTAACAAAATATTTGTATATTTATTTTTAAAAACCGATAACTCTTTAGCCGGAGGGAATCAAGTATATTTTTAATTAACGTTAAACTCCGAAAAAAAAAAGTAATCGAGTATATTTGAAATAAAATGTGAGATAAATAAATTAATATCATAAAAAACTACAAAATATATACGATAACAAAAAATAAAACAAACGAGGTAATTTAATTCGTTGTAATAATCCTTATCGTGGAGTGCACAACAAAGCACATACATACACAAACACACACACACACACTTGCGTACCACACAATACTTGATTTGGATTGGAACCAGCCGGAGAGTGAAATGCAAGGAACGATTGAAGCCTTTCCTGCTCTCCCAGTCGTACACCCCGACACATCCCTCATCCCGTTTAGTTTGCGATCAATGCAGCAGCGGCAGTAACAGCCCCGACGATCCCAAATGGCATTCAACCCCAATGTGAAAACGTTTCGACTTCCGGCAGGCACAAACGAATTCCGACTGGTCCGTATGTACGCGCTTTGCAAATTCAAACTCGGTGCTATTACCTACTGCACAAAACCTCTATCCAGTTCAATCAATCGTCCTCACTGACGATATGCACCTCTACCAAAACTAACATTAAAATTTAATTTTAAAAAAATATCAAAAAATAAAAAAAATAACGAACAACGGTTGACCCTGTGGGCCAACCCAAAAACCCCGCTGTTTTCGAGCACTCTGAGCTCGTCATTACTGGTTAACTTTTGAGCTCTTCGAGCTCACAAAGGACTAGACCACAAATATACACAGTTCGCTGAAGAAAGTCATTTTTGTTCGACGATATTTTCGAAACAAATCAGTCGATTCGCTCGAGCTTTGCCACAATCTAAAGAGCTTGTCAAGACTTAGATTTGATCAAATTCAGAAACAAATCGGTTGAGCAATTTACGAGTTAGTTGTATAACTTGTAAACTACTCTGCTGATCGACTTCAAAATTTATCCAGTTCTAAATCTTGTAAATCATTTGATTACCACCTAAAAACGTTCAAATCGGTTGATTCGTTCAAAAGATATCGTCGGACAAAAAAAGTTTACACACACACATGGCCGGACGTCCATCTGGAAATAGTCGGAATAGCTTCCTACACAGTTGAAAAATTTGTGCTAAATTTAACACAAATCACATGTCCCAAATGGTCCACTCAATTTTTTGTTAATTTGACACATCATACTTGTGTCAAACAAAATATAAGTTTAAAACTTGTTGAGATCAGATAACACATTCAACTTCAGTTACATTTGAACTTGATAGTGTCAAATAATCGACACAAAATATTTAACCATTGAATTTTTATACACAAAAACACAATATTTTCAACTGTGTAGGACCTCAAAACGTCGATATCTGATGAAAACTCGATTTTCGAAAATCGGACAGAAACCAATAACCCTCTTTTTGAAAATTTTTAATTTTTATAGCGGGAAGTTAAAAAACTTGATTTGAATGTTTACAAAATTAAAAGTCGCGATGTCTAAGGTTTTTCTTTAAATGTTTTTGTATAAAATCTTAGTAAACTACAGTCTTGAATTATTTCCCACCATTCGTTTACTTGGTTCAAGGCTTATAATTACTGGAGCCGCAAGTAGGTCGCTTTCTACTCGGCACTTTGCGCAGTACCGTATACTGCCGAGACTTTAAAGAGAAAGAGTATACAACTCCGGCTTAAACTTGTTCAAAACTCATAGGATATGTCTATATCTATATCTATAATAATGATAACAATAAAACTTTTATCGTGTATATCTTCAGTTTGTTCACGTCAGTTATTTTTCAATTTGTCGTAAGATTAATTTTATCTATTAATTAAATATTTACTTTTGTAATCTTCAATATCAATAGTTATAATCGATTTCGATTTATTTTAAATATAATAAGTTTTTTATAATCTATAAATATTTATTACTGTATTACTATACTATGTACATATTTAAATAATGCGTATCAATTTTAAAATTTAATATGGACACTTGGTTTAAATCGATTAAATTATTATTAATGTTTAAAGTTTGCTAATTAAAATTACAAAATAATCTATTGAAATTGTATGTTAATAAATATCAATAAATGCTAATGACCGATTTAATTCCTTTAATCTCAATGCATTGAAAATTAGTACAATAAATTAATTTCTATTATCAATTTACTATATAGATATATATATAGATGTAAACAAAACGTTATGTCATGGAATAGAGATTCAGTGATGGCTATGACTTTTGTAACCACACATCTACTCGATATAATTATCATGTTCAGCGCATGTGTAACATAAAATATATATGTTATAATCTCTAGAGTAATTAAAATTCAACAAATTGATTAACGAATTAAACAAAACAAACTTTGTTAATTATTGGTAGATACCGGAGTTAATTTTGATTAATTTAATTTATTATTTTATTTTTTTTATTAATATTTTGTGTTGATCTTTGTACACTGGCTCTTTTCATTTTCATTTCACTTTTTTTTTCGTTTTTCTTTTTTGCTTATCTTTTTTATCTTCCACAAGCGCTCAGCTTTAAAGTCTTGAGGGCTACTTCCCTTGTCCCCTTTGCCTATACTTATACTAGTAGTGCTCGGTAGACTCTTTGCTTGCGTCTTGGCTTCTACAACTCGGCGCCATACTCAACTTCTTTATTTCCTTTACTTTCGTTCTTTGCTCCTTTGCTCGAGATATATCCAACCCCTCTGGGCTAGAAAATGTCTTCGTGGCATTCTCTCTATTTTCTATTCCTCTCTTTTATAGTCGACTTCTACTGACACCACTGCCTACATACATACACACATATACCGACAGTTGAGACCGTTTCATATAAATTTTGTGATGTAAAACGTGTTTGAAATAATACTACCATGAAATCACTATTATTTCAACTTTTTTTTTCCAATTTATTTTTTATTTTTTACTGTCCTGTGACTTGTAAATTTTACCGAACCTTCTAAATAATTTTTTTGCGTTTTAAAACACGTGACTTGATAAAAAAAGTTAACTCAGTTATTAAAATATAAAACAATACAATTTATAAAAATTAAAATAAATCCTAATTAATTGACGTTAATAAACATAAAACAAAGACGTTTAAAAGTGTTAACGTAAGTCAGTAGTAGGAAAAGTAAATACCAACCACAATACTACAACCAAAGATCTCAACGCTCCGAATTAACTTTCTACCTCTACTCTACTCTCTACATTTACTCTTTTCAGTAAAACTCTTGGCGTCTCTTAACTGCACTTCTCATTCCCGCCCAGTTCACCACCCAGATGAAACTCGCTCAACCGTCTGCATTACTCTACAAATACTACTACCATACAACAAGTACATAGACAGTAAACTGTAATCTCTGAACAGACCAACATGCTGACGATACGGATAGGAGCCGGGTGGTAAAACTTAAATCCGTCAGATTGGATTCGCCACTTTCCTCCGACAGTTATACTGGCTGGCCAGGGTCCAGAGCGCAAGAGATTTCCTGTTAAGACATTTCAATCGGTCATCACGTCCTGATTTTAAAACTTACAAATCCCTTAAATTATTCTCCACATCAGCTTACTTTGCTTTATCCTCAATCACCAAAAGTAAACAAACAAACAAAAAGTAAATAAATCTAATCTGAATAAATAAAATACCAATGAGCTAATGCAGAACCGCGTCAGACGTCACACGACATATCCATGAAAATTTAAGTGCTTAAACAAAAAAAAAGTAATGAGAAAATACACAGCAAGTGTTTCATGTCTAAGCACTTACATTTATTAACGTTATTTAAAATACTTTCGTGTTTTACACGAGTATATTTATGACCGACGCATAGTAAACTTTAGTAAATCGAAAAAATAAAATTCTTGCATGCTCGCGCATACCTGCGACTATATATACACTTGTACATATGTTTGTATGTATGTCTGTACCAAATAGAGAATTATGCTGTATAGTATCTCCTGCTCACTCGTAGAGTCTTTATATATATTTATAGGTACATATATGTAAATATATTTTCATTGGAAGTCGTGTATGCAAACAGCATATCTTACGATGGCTCGTTTCTTCTCGGTCTGCCATGCAACAGTTTCAGTAGTGTCGTACATGTAAATGTATACGGCCTTGACATCATCACTCGACTTGTTGTTGCTTTACACCATCGCGAAAGTCATCTTTATTATATTACAATATAATGATATCAATGTATTGTACTGTAGTTTTTTAAAATCACGCAAACATGACATTCGCTATGTTTCATTTATTTAAATTCAAATAAATTCGTTGTTATGAATGAAAATTATTACTATGATTCAAATCATTAGATTTGTTTTCTTTAGATTATAGTTGTTTTTTTATCGAGTTATGATTGACGGCGTATTTATTTTTGTTTGTATTTACAGTAATCTGGATATTTCACGATGGAAATATATATATACATATAAATATATATATATATATTTCGGAGCAGTGTGTATACGTGGGCGAACGAGAATTCTCTTCGAGACCTTGGGACGTGATTGAATCCTACTGGTTGACCCACTCTTTATAAATTGTCTGTCTTTTGCACGAGAGAAATAGCGATGTTGAAAATAAATTTTCTTTTTTCTTATTTTTTTTTTTTTTAATAAATAAAGGTTGGATTTTTATTTTTAATAAATTAATATAAATAGCCACGTCAGGCATGAAAATATTGATGAGAATACAAAAGTTCACTAGTTGACCTTCTAATTATTTTTATTTCAACTGAAATATGTTAAAATTTTTTTTCGTAAACCCGATAAAAATGTTAATTAAAAAATTTAAAGTAACAATAATTAAGGAGGATTAGATGAAGAAAAAGAGTTTTATTTTTACGAAAAATAATCCTCGTCACCTCACTATCGAGTTTAACGTGGAGCAGTTGTATATAATATATATTTAGCAACATTTGTGGAGCGGATGCTACATGGATTGGCGCAAGTCCAGTAAGTTCAGGATTACACACCGTTCGTTGTTTAACTTGAGCTTCTGCTCCTTATACACACCAGCTCTCCTTATTCTCTTTTCCACCATCTTTTTTATTTTTATTTTTATTTCTATTTCCTTTGTATTTTTTTTCTTTTCCCGGTGTCTCCAAGTGCATTCGACACGCTTTTCTCCCTTTGGTCTTTACGAGGAAGAGAACAACCGCTATACACGTGTGGCTTTTTTCCTTTTGCCGTCTCCGTAGACCTTATATTCTTAAGAACTACCATCCCATCGGCCATCATCTCTATTACAAATACATCCTCCACACTATCGCCCCAAACCAAACTCAAACCATTCTTGAGACTCGTTTCTCAGCAATTTAAAGTCTTTACTAAGGCCAATTATTTATTTTTTATTTATAAAAAATTCTTCAACCAAATTACATCAAAAAAGTATAAGTTTTATTTCTTAAAATCTCTTACTTAAAAATTCATTTTTCAAGTATTATAAAAGTATGTGTAAAAATTTTTTTTTTTTTTTTTTTCATATAAAGTATAAATAATTATAATTAAAGATGAATTTGGGCGCGAGCGATAGTAAAGTCGTGCTCCAATTCCAACCATGAATAAGCTATTAATATCACAGGCCGTCGCAAATCAAGCCGGACGTAAAGTATGCTTGGAATGGCTGCTTCTCCCTTCTCTGTGTAAAAGACCAGAGTTCTCTTTGCCTCTCTGTCGTCATGATCACACACAACACACCGGCAGCAAGCCTATGCTCCTTCATCTCTTCTCTTCTCTTCTCTGCTAAACTAAACTAAACTCGGCTCAAACTCCACACGGCTTTTTTCCTACACATACACTCTAGAATATTACACACCGCCAACTCGCGCGTTTCCCTCGATCATCGCGTATCGTTCATCCTCGTCTCGTTTCGTTTAAAAAACACATATGTACATTAAATATCACTCATACAATATACAATACATATACGCATACACATACGGTCGTTGGAGAACTACTACAAACTGATATATGTATCACTTAAAACATACTAAAGTGTTCAATTCAATTTTACTATTTAAGTATTTCAGTTTTTTTTTTTTTTAACTCTACTTTATTTCAACTTCACTACCGTATATGTAATACACTCCAACTACAATTACTACTACTACTATAAATAAATGCAATAATTACACGACTGTTTAAGCCTCGCTTACGATATAATATATTTTTATAAATTCAAAGCTTAGACTAAAAAAAAAAAAAAATGTACTTTTGGAATCATTGCACGTAATGAAATTTTTAATAAAAATTGCCCAAAAAGTTTGCGATACCACAGGATGTTCTCACAAGAACATGTGGTAAATATCTAAATTTTTTTCATGCCCATTGTAAAATATAGGGTAGTGATACCGTTTTTGGTCAGTTATGGACACTTGACAAATTTAAAAAAAAATAATTTGTAAAAGACTGTGGCAAAATTAATTTTCGAAATGTGTTCAAAAATAATTTGAACCCGCTATTAAAATGGTAATTTTGTTTTGCACTTTTTCATTAATTAAAATAAAGAATTGAATGTCCAAAAATGGAGCAGTGGCCACAAATAGTACTCCGACCCTACTGCTCGATAGCAATACTCGTAAATGAAATGCAATTTCATTTTGCTAACATAGTCAAAATTTAGTTACTGCCTAGACGTCATTACCGAACCAAATTTTATGGGTAATTTTTACTTAAAAATTATCTACATGTGTATATTCTTACCACAGGAAATTATGCTATTGAAAATTTTGAATCTAGTGTATTTTTGAAGAAAAAATTTGAAGGTTTCATTCAAAATAATTTTTGGATCAAAGAAACCCAAATTTATTTCAAGATACTCTTTTTTTGCAATAATGAAAATACATATCGATTTTCTTCTAAAAAAAAACTTTTCTCGTTCGATATGGAATTAATCATGAAATAATTTATACCGATTTATTACACGAGAAAATATTGTCTCCAAAAATTATTTTTTTTTTCGTAGAGTACAACTTTTAATGTTTTGTATTTAATACCATCGATTTAATCCATCGTGAATATTTAATATACAATCATTTCCGTCTATTCTTTGTGTTTATCATACATATAGATATATTATTGTAATTATTTTTCCTTAAGTAAGCCAATTAAAAAGTAACGACGTATTATTGACAGTAATGAATAAATAAAAAAAGATTTTTTTATCTATCGGAATAGAAGGATTATTTTATATGCATTAAACTTTATTTCTGTATAGGTCAGTGTCAATTCCATTAGCTCTTCCGAGTTTTATCATACGAATAAAATGTTGTGTTTATTAAATAACGATGATAATAAAAATATATTCTCACTTTATTCACTGAGACAAGTGTCCGCAGATGGAATTTAAATATCGACTTACCTGAAACAAAAATAATAAAATATATTAATATAAATTTTTTTATTGCGTACTTTATTAATTTTATGGTTAATAAAATAACCAGTGATTTATATTCTTATAACGATAGTAGTACAATGTGCATACAGTATCAGCAAAAAAAACTAATATGGGATACATTGAAATCTTAGTAATAAAAAAATATTGCTCTTTTCAAAACCTTGTATTTTTATTTAAAACTTTGTAGAAAACAATTTCCTGGGTAAAATGGGTACGTAAAAAATGAAACATAAAAAAGAACTGGCTTTTTTTATGTACAGTTTAGTCACAGAAAATTTTTTTTCATCATAAATATTTAAAACTCATTATTCACAGTAAAAAAGGATTTGTCAAAATTAACCCATGTCGTGTGTAAAACGAACAGTTTACACTTATTTATATGTTATGTATTTTGACATATCGTGAGTGTTGAAAAAGTTACACACGTATATGTTAAAAGTAAAAATTTTCAAAAATTTTTTTTGTGATGGTCAAGATTATTTTTAACAAATTTTTGTGTGTTAATTTGACAGTAACATATAAAAAGTTTTTCTTTCGTACACTGAGAGAAAAATTTACTAATATTTGATAAATTATGTATATCAAATATTCGACTGTATTTATTAAATATTATCCTACACGTATCAAATATCGATTTTTCTATCAACTAAATATTAATAAATTGATATTAACATTTGATAGGTCACAGATCAATATTTAGTAGAAATTTATTAATATTCGATAAAATTTTATCAACTATTGATATGTGAAATTTGTATATAGTATTAATAAGTGTGGTGGCATTGTACCCTCTAACCTAACATATTGCCTTATATACGCGTTTCATAACTTACATATTGTTTTTAGGCTTGTTGAAATAATTAAAAAAAAAAATCAAGTGCTATGGAAAAATTATTTAAAAAATGGGACTTGCTAAATTCCACCTAACTTACATTAACCAAACAAACTGCTTATATATCACAGTAGTATATAATATATGTAATATTTAATAAGCTGTTTATTAATATTTAATAAACTGTATTAATATTTGATAATGACCGACTTGGGAACAATCTAAGTAAACTGTTAATCAAATATTGATAAATTTTATTAATATTTGATAAATTCTTTTCTCAGTGTATAAAATAACATTTTAGTATGTTGAAAAATCAATCGATTGCGACAGTTTATACACGATAAATACTGTGTGTTAAATTGACATACAAAACTGTTAAAAATTCAATATTTAAAATTTTAACACGTGCTTGTTTTACACTTTGACAATTTGTTTTTTACTGTGTACATAGAGAAATTATTCTTGTCCGGAATGCTATGGAGTCATAGTAAAGCTAGACTATGCCACCATAGCATTTCACGAGAATAAAATCGTGTAAATTCGCTTAATATAAGTGAGATGTAATTGCGCAGAGTAATTTAAACTATCAGAAAAAAAGAAAATCTAAAAAAATAAATTTTTCAAGTCCCGGATTTTTTTTTTCTCATTGGATTAAAATACTGTGACAAATGTGAGCAGGATCTTTTTAAATATAAATTAAATACCTGCTTAGGTATTTTATCGTATCCCACATTCCCTGACATTATTTAAATTTTCTATCTAAAGCGTAATTATATATTTTAAACCAAATTATATAATTACTACAAAAAGGTCATTGACTGAAAGATATTTAAAACTTTTATCAATTTTATCAATGATAACGACAAGTCATTAAATAATCCAAAGATAATAAAAATATTATTTTTCACTAACAAATTTCAATTCAATTACTCGAAATACTTATTTTTCCGGATAATTATTTACCACAACAAATAAATAAATTTTTATCGAGCATTTAAAAATGATGCAATGTTACAAATTGTTGTTACTGGCAATATCAAATGAAAATAACAGTCTGCAACAACAAGCTCGTTGTCAACGGATAACAGCAGAACACGATACATCCCATGGGTAAAAATATAAAAAAAAGAAGAATAAATAAATTGACAAAAAAAAGAAGATTTTCTCTCGAGAAAAGTATCAGTAGAAAAGTATCATACAAGTACGACGACTGGGAAATATTTGCATCCGGTAATTGGATAGATATGCGACGAGGTGTGCGAAAAAGAGAATGAAGCAAATGGGAGCCCGCAAATGGATGCGTTACGAGGAGATGCAGTTCATAATGTTGAGAGCGTGATATAGCTTTAGAATGAGTATAGGTTTGTATAGTATAAGTTTAGTATTATTGTGAATAGAACAAGTAGGAAACGAGAGCACGCAGTCAGGAAGTTTAAAGAATAAACTAAGAAAGAAAATAAGATAGACGTATAATATAAAGTTAAGTGTGTAACAACTATTTATCTCTGTCTTTATCTGTATCACGTACGGGCTACTATATATATATACATATATATTATTCCTATACTTGTACATATATTTGTTAGTTCGCGTCCTCCAGAAGCCCTTGTCATGCTTTGGAGTCTACAGTATACATTAGTACTGTACGTCTTATCTCTTTCTCTCTCTTTTCCTTTTGGTCTTGCCAAGTGCCGTGAGACATCCCGTGCACCGACTTGCTAATTATAGACTCGCGATTACAGCACACAGCCGTTCGTTACCAAGAGTCAGTCCAACCAACTAACTTCCGTTTCTCGCACGTTTTCATTCCTTCAGTTTACAAGTAACGATGTAATATAACTATATATGTACAATACTATTGTGCACTCATATATAGATATATATGTATGCATGTATGTAACTACAGTAGCATAGTAGTAAAAGTAGTAATAGCTTTTATACTTTACAATGACGATTGTACTAGTGAACAACTACTTTGTTATTGTAACTTTGGTCTCACTTTAATATTTTTTCTCCCGTAATAATTTATAATTTTTAATGCATTCATTTTTAATACTTTATTTACGAACAAAAGAATAGTTTTATTGAGTCAAAAGGATTATTTAATGTAGTTTTTAATTATAAATTATAAATTTTTGAGTAGAATTAAATTTTTTACCACTACTATTACTATTATTATTATTGTTATGACTTTTTCTGTTGAAAACTTACACGTAGGTCTGTAACCTTTTTCTTACTTTTTCAAACGTACGATAACGTCTGGCTTTGACGTGTCTCTTACTATTTTTACCTTGTTATTTTGTAGAGTTTGTCGAGCAACTCGACACAGAAAGAAAGCGACGATAGAAATAAAATAAAAAAAAAAGTTTATATCCAAGTTTGCTTCAATACTCAAAAGAACCTTGACCCGACATCAGTTCATTAAATTTATAGCCGTCTGATAATGGATATTCGCATCGATATAATTATGAATAACAAAATAATAAAAAAATTTAAATTATTTTGCTGTAAATAAAAATTTATAACAAGAAAAAAATAAATATATTTTATTTTTAAGCCAACAATATTTTTTCAATGTCTATATATTGATTTACATCGAAATCACTTCTATTATATAGACGTTTTGTCATTCGACTTTATTTTTATACGAGATGACGTGGTAAAAAAATAGCATAAAAATATAAAACTAAATATGAATGATAAAAATGAGAGAAAGTTTTGTGCAGAGTATTGTCAGAGATAATGATACAAAATGTTTAATAAACAAATATATATGTATGTACATGTATATATTTTTTAGTTAAAGTTTCATTTTGAACTGACGGTTTTAAACTTGTACTCGACATATATATTTTACGTTTAGAGAGAGTATATACGACACAACGTTCCGTAAGTTCTATACTCAACTATCGAAGATATATATATATAAATATATATGGTAGGACAGGAATGGCCGCCACCCAAGGCGTATCACTTTCACGCTGCATACGCTCGATCGGATCCAGGGATCGGAGGTGCAAAACTCGACCAATGAGTATCCAATGTCTCGGCTATTGGTTTTCATCTCTACCAAAAGCATATTACACCTTTCAGCCAACTTATATTTTATTAAACATATCTATTCAATATACATATATATACGATTCTCAATAAATGTAAACAAATAAATATTCAAATATATCTATTTAGCAAACAAAATCATTTACTACATATATATGAATATATATTTTATTATGAATAAAAAATAAAATCAGCTGCGTAATATATTATTAATATGTGACAGACTTATGGAATTTGTAAAAGCTGATTACAAATATATATATATATATATCTATATATATATCTATATATATATATATATATACGTCGATGTATAAATTGTTTAAATCAACTTGTCGAGCTGACTTAACACTTTCTATCCAAGCAAAAGACAACCGACGATGAAGGTGCGGGCGAAACTTTTAACACACAGCGATTTCCCACGCGCAAGATGGCGCACGTCAGCACTTCCGCCGATCCACAACTAAACATTAATCATAAAAGTTTCGGACTTTAGTTTACGTATACTTTTAAAGTCTCGAGGTTGTGGAAGGAATTAAAAAAATAAACAAGTATGGACGTTAGTAGAGCAACGAGACGTAAAAATAATAAAAGGCCTAAAGTCTACTCGTGGATAATTAATAAACTTTGTATGTGTCTACTTTTATTTTTATATCAATCAATTAATTTAATTACTTTTTATTTATAGACTTCCACAGTCATCCGCTATTTATTTTTATCAAACTCGACCGACAAATCAATTGTCGCATTAAACAATTTTAACAGTTTTAAATTTATCTTTATCAATAAATTATTTGAAATAATTATTGCGAGATAATACTTTTCACGAACTCGTTGATAAAAAAAGTATATTTACATAAACCTGGGGAAAAGTTCATAAGAGTGAAGTTTGAATGCCAAAGTGAAAAGAGAATAAGTAAATTTGCGTTAACCGGTTCGTTAAAAAAAATAAAAAATATAGAGAGAGACTGAAGAGAGAAAAAAAAGAAAGAGAGGAGAGATAAAACTGCGTATATACGTTGGCAAGTATTATCGATCCTCAGTATATCGTCGGCATGCCAGACACTATTGCATGCTTGCGGTGCACGTGTGCGCGTATAGTCCACAGTTCTCTCTCATCGTAACGCTCTATCCCCCGTCCGTCGTATTCTATACCGAGTTAGAGAGCATACTCAATGCTATATTGGCGCGCAAGCGTTTCACACACGTTAAACGCATATGCGCCCACGTAATCTCAACCGCCCCGGGATATCTATGTATTTTAGCAATGTCCTCGGTGACTTGCAACTGACTAAGACTACTTCCCCTATATACAAGGCCTTTAATTATAGTCCGACGCATGTTAGGCAAATCACTTGTTTTTACCCTACCCCATCATCCCAAGTACCATCATCATCGTTATCATTATGAATATTTACTACATCCGTTTTATCTACATAAAAAAAAAAATATGTCTTGGCGCGAAAAATTTTTACTTTACCCCAGAAATTTTTTGCATTATGAATTAAAAATAAAATTATTTTTGGATAGAATTTTCTTGAGACAAGAAAAAATATCTTGCGTTAAGAAAATTTTACTAACCCTAAAAAAGTTTTTGTATTTATTTCATAGTACAAAGTATTTTTGTTTATGAAATTATTGAAAAAAAAAAAAATAAATGTTTAAGTAAACAAACTTTACCTTGAGTACAATAAATTAGAATAGCAATTGGTTATTTAACAAACGAAATATTTCTCACGGTTACAACATTCACGGTACTCGGAACAAAGTTTTTAAACTCGTGAGAACAATTTTAAAGCAATATAATGGTTATTATAAATAAATATAATGTTGTAATATTTTAAAATAGATTGAAATGTTTTTGTTTATGATAATAGACCGAATATCGAGTAAAGTATATAAATATAGCAGGTGTATTAAATATATAAAATAGCACGTTTTATTTCGCAAATCGGAGTAGCTTGCTCGAGTCGTGATCCAATAACAGAGTCATCGTTTGATTTATTGATTTAGGATAATACTGTATTAAGGATCATGACTTTATGGTGACTTGCTTTGATAGTTACCATGACTAGATGACTGAAGTCCAAATGCAGGGAACAGTTTGATATAATACATCAATGTGTGTGTAAGTGTAGGGTATAGTATATATGTATGTGTGTAATAATGTGCATAACGTAAAGCACGACTTGGGCTCTACTTACAATCAGTATTAGTGTATGTTCAATCGATCTGATGACTTGAGCTTTTTTCCAACGGCGACGATAAAATAAAAAATAGGGATACCTAAACAGTGCGAGGCTTGTCACTATTATCTTATGAGTTAGTATGTCTAAGTATTATAACTGTATATATTTGTATATATACTGTTTAAGTTGTTAGAATGGCTTTAGGCGCCGCATCGTAATATACATATATATATACTTTATTCTTAAAAAGAAACGGGTCGCGGGCTTGGATCATGCAACGACCCGTGGGTAGATTGGGGTCACGACTCAACATAAAAAACCTTCTCTCTTTCTTGGGATCGATTGAAAACATATATATATATATATATTTTTTTTTTTTATATCTTTATAGATTTATACGTGAATGATCGTTTCATTTTAGTGAGGATTTTTTTTTAAATTCATGAAAAAAAAAAAAAAAAAAAAAATGTAAGAAAAGGTACGGTATTAAAGTTTGAGATGAGAGTTTTTGTAAGCTTGAAGGTGGATTAAAGGCAATATGAAAAATGATTTTAAAAAAATAAATAATAATAATAATAATAATAAAGAGATTGATGTATTTTCATCAAAAGTATCTCTAATCGAATACTGAGTGATACTCAAAGATATTTAGATCATGTGCACACAAAAAAAAACATTTAATTAGTTAATGTATTTTTTAAAAATACTTTACAACCGTTTTTTTAAAAAGAAAAAAAGTTTTAATAGAAAAATATGTTGTGTCGCGATAAATTCAAACTTGACGGTTAAACAAATTACACGCATTCATATTATGTTTTTCTTTTTTTTTGTTTTTTCTTACTGAAGTATGACAAAACAATTTTATTTGACATTAGAGAGTTTGAGAAAGTTTTAATTAAAAAAATAAAAAAAAATTACTCTAAAGTAAAGCTAAAAGAATTATTTTAAAATACTAATTTTCTGAAGTTCAATTTCCTGGCAATAATTCATTATCAAATAGGTAGAAAATTTCTACGATTATTATTTAATCTTTCAACAGATAATTAAGCAATAATAATAAATTGAACATTAAAAATACAACCAGAGTAATAAAAAAAAAGTTAAAATGTGTAAAACGTGAACTTAATGATTGCACAGATGTTTTTGTTTAACTCTCACGAAGGGAATTTTATCTGAGTGATGAAGAAGATTGGATTCCCTGGTGATTTTGCGGTGGACCCCAGAGGCAATAGCACTTCTTGCTTGCTTGCGTCTGCTGCTTCTACTTCATATATATATATGTATAAATATATGTGTGTGTTAAACGTTGAGTAGAACACATTGTACATCGTATACATAGTCTAGTTGATCGATCGTAAACTTGGAAGCGTCGATACGTCAAGCGAAGAATAAGAAACTGTTGCAATTTACGGCACGTTAACGATTATCAAAGTCCCACAGGTATACGTTATTTTAATGTTAAATTAATGTCTCTAGTGACGTAACGCTCCTTCTTTGTTAAAACAACAATTTAATCCATATTTCAATTTAAAGTACGCGATACTTTTTACCACACACTTAATAGTTATTAATTATTTCTTAATACTATTTTATAATTTTAATTTCAAATGTGTAAAGTAATAAAAAGTTTTAAATTTAATTATACATCAGGAAAATAACGTATATATATGCATGTAACGGAGTACAGTTGGTGGTACGTTGTCGCTACGCCAGACAGACACAAATTACAAACTCTCTCTCTGATGGTAATGCAAATGACTATTCTATTCCCTAGTAGAAACTATCACACTCAACTCGTTCAATTTTACTCAATTTTGTGACAATTTTACTGCTTTTGTACACTCGAAATTATTTTAGCATTTACATGCATATATAATGTAGACTTCAGCTGAGTAAAATGAGGAAGCCACGAAAAATTTATTTTTATCTTGATTACGCTAAATCTTTTCACTTGAATTCAAAGATAAGACAAATTTCCAATTGCCAGAAAAATTTTTTTTTAATTTCCGGAAAAGATGCGATCTTCAGAACAATCAAAAGTGAATTTTTTTTCATTTTTAACAAAACACAATAAATATACGGTTTCACGCAAATTTGAATACAAAAAAAAATATTGAAATAACCCGGGTCAAAAAAGTAACTCGATTTTGACTGATTTGACTTCCTTTGACTTGATTAACTTGATTTTCACCACTACAATTTCTTTTTGACTTGCATTTTACTTAGTTAACTTGCTTTTAACTATACTTATTTTTTAAAATTCAATATATGACTTTTCTAACTCGAAAATTTACACCAATTAACTCAAATTCAAGTCTGACTTAAAAATTTTAGTCAAATTCAAGACAACATGACTTTAATTTGACTTGATTGTCATAAATCGGTACTAAATAAGACAGCTTTGTCAAAAGCAAAAAATAAAGAAATAATCACTAGTGTTCCCCATTCTCAGACCCTACATATTGTGTATCAAATATTATTAAAATTAAATAGCAATAAATCAGAAGATAGTATGGATTAGTTTAGGAAGAGACAAGTATGTTTGTCATGCAAACCGTCGCCAGAGAGTGAACAATTTACCAGATAATTATTCTAAACACGCGCGTGCCGATTGGTTCAAACTACAGCCATGTTGATGACGATCAATCGAAGGTCGGGGAATCCCAAATCAAATTCAATGCGGATTTACTATCATCCGTCTTATACTTGCCAATCCCGATCTAATGCATGCCGATAAAAATACATTATACTGTTTTATATATTTTCTTTCGTATTACATACATTATATATTATATCTCTCGAATATTTTTCCTCAAGTAAAAAAAAATAAAAGGGACGGAAAAACATATATATAGACGTATAAAAATATATATATGTGTACATAAAATTTATCGGTTACTTTTTTAGCGATTTTTTTTTTGTAAATAGATAAAAGAATGTGCTGACAAGATTATTTCGGGGTATTGCTCTCACTCTGACAGACAACACACACTAGTCACTACACAACTTAAACTGAAACTCCAAGTAGTGTCGACGACCTTCTAAGAAATATTAACACATTTATTTCGAAATCAAAACACATGTTTAAATAAATAAAACCTCTAATACATCCATATATATGTCGCGATGTGAGTGTGTGATTGTAAATATAAATAATAATATGTAGTCAATTGAATGATTAATAAGAACATTACTTTAAATATATGGGTGACACTGTAAAAAATCAGGAGTTAATTCGGAGTAATTACGAATTTTATTTAAATCCGTCACGAGTTTCGGAGTTTTTACAAAAAATCGCTACGCATAAGGAGTAAATAGAGAGTTTGTCTTTTTAAGAAAATCATTTCGGAGTGATCTAGATTCTATTTAAATTCGCATTCACTCCGATTCGGAGCTTCCCTTCGGAGTAAATTTCACTCTAAGGGGATTAAATAAATAAATAGTCATCTGCTACGAATTCACTCCGAATTACATCCGAATTACATCCGCGTTAACTCCGTAAATTTTTTTACAATCGAGAATTGCGTGTTATAAAAACGATGAAAGAACCCTTGAGTAGATGACGATGGCGAGTCAAGAGGGAGTGAGTTTCGATCAAAGATGCTCATTCACGGGGATAAAATGTACCTGCGGAAGGGATCTCAAGACCTTTATATATCTTTATTATTACTATTATTATTATTATTATTATTATTATTATTATTATTATTATTTCTATATATAATAGAAGAGAAAAAGATGAAAAGGTCATTGGATCGGTTGGTTGTGCGGGTTATCCGTTAGAGAAAAATAATGGTCGTGATTTCCAAGGTGAAGGACATGCGCTTATTGGCTTTTCAAGCTGACGCCTACGACGAGTACGCCCACTTAAAATGCTTATCAATTTACTGTTGGATAAAATTGTTTAAAACTTTTATGTGCGCAAAGTAACACGCACAAGTGGATGATAATAAAGACTTTATTAATAAAGCGTTAATTTAATTGTCAGGTGAGACGTGAACGGTTTAATAAAGTTATAAAAATAAAAAAAAATGAAAAGAAAGTTCAAAGATTTAAGAATCATCGTCTATTCAATTGTATTGTCATATGTCGGGTAAAATAACAAGCTAAATTCATGTCCGGTAGGTCAAGCTTCTTTACTTTCGTGGTTTTAAACTTTTCACGGGTGAAAATAAAAGGAGACAATGTGTGTTGTGTGCAAGTGTGGGGATAATACGGCTCATAAAAGTACAAGTAAAGAGTAGACTTTAGTTTTGTCTTTGTTTTATTTATTTTTTTTTTTAAACTCTTACTTTGTCTTTGACTTGCGTCTCTTTTTATTATTGCTATTATGTCTCTTCTCATTCTAACGCTCGGGATTAGTGATAACACCGTCTTGCTTGACGCACATGCGCGAGAGTTAGAGCTTAATGTGCGCCGACGTGCCACATGGCCGCCACCTTGGCAATGCGTTGACCCTAAAGTGGCGCGGCGTCGGCATACGAGTTGGTAGAAATATATATGTATATATATATATATATATATATATGAGGGGAAGACTTTGAGAAACGGAGAATGTGCGAGGGAGAGAAGAAAAGCGAAAAAGAAAGAGAGAACGAAAGGTTGATGGTACTCTTCGTGTGCTTTGGTCGGAACGCTGCTGCGTGACGGGCAAGAGGACGATCGAGGGTAAACGAGTCGAGAAGAAGAAGTAGTAAAAGAAAGAGAGGATAGTATGGGTATAGTAGAAAGAGATGTACTTTAAGAAAGGATAAGAGATAGTTAAATGTGTATATCGATGCATAGGACCGTGATGTTTACAACGTTGCGGGTCTGGACCCAAGCTGACTCTTGCCAATTTATGCACGGTCATGTTACTCTCGAGCAATCTAAAGCTCTCCTCGATATTTCGCGATTGGATTTTTCACGGTTATTTTTTATGTTATGTCAAAAGATTTTGTTGCTTATTAACAGGCGATAAAAATAAATTATCATCGATTACATATATTATTTATCTGAATAAATACTAATTAGAGTAAAAAAGACTATTATTGTTATTAAGAAAATTAAATTTACGTAGTCAAAAAATAAACGGAAGTGAAATGATAAATTAATTGCACAAGAAAATATTGAAAAAACATATAATTGTAATTAATTTTATTACTCGCGATCCCACTTTAGCATTTATTTTAACGACATAATAACACACTAGATATCCAAGCCATTATCATTGACCTCTTTCGCCTTTTAAATATATTTTTTATCCACATACATATGTACGTATTTTATTTCATTAAATCAAACGCATTTTAATCATCATCACCAGCAGTACACAAGTACTCAGTTTCGTCAGATATCTTATCTGACCACGATCCTGCACACACATTAACATAATGTTTAATCAGTCGTCGTTATCGGGTTTCTTGACAGTAATCACTAATCACGATTAAATTATCCCCGGTAGAAAAAAAATTAATCATACTTATTCTTAGTAAATTAAAAGTGCATTTTAAGTTAAATCAAATATTTAATATATAAATTAATTTGAGTATCGCAAACTCGTTTTTTAATATATGTATACACATATAAATATATATACGATTGTATATATTAACTTGCCAACGAAATGAAACGCATTAATCGCTTCTCGTGTGCTGTGTCGAGAATCGATTACGAGTTGACCTACTTCGCACAACGTTGACCATGAAGACGTGACCTGACCGATAAAAATGGATATTTTAAATTTTCAATTGACAATCAATATTACTGTCATACGTATCGACTATAAATTTTATTACAATTACTTGGCTCACATAAAAGTAATAATAATAATAATAAAAAAATAGCGACGCAAATATTTTAATTGTTTCCCTCCCGTAAATATGATCCCAAAGATCCCCTTTGAAAAAAGTATTTTTCCAATCGTCGAATCACAATTCTGAGGGTCTGTATCGTAAAATAAAAAAAATTGGTGGGTGTTTACTGGCGCGTCGACCAGCAACAGAGCTGGCACACAAAGACCTTATTTCTTATACTTTTTAGTTTTTTTCTCTCTTAATACTTTTCCTCATCCTCACTCGCTTTTATTTTCCCTCAACTCTATCCCTTGTCTGCTGCTCCTTTCATCCTTTTACGGTATACGAACGGATCCCTCAACAACTACAAAGTTCATACTACTAACCACTACTACGATATACATTGTTTACTCTTTACTCAACTCTCTCATGCCCTATAATCTACCCCCAGTTTATACCACCTGGAAAACTTATTCAATCCACTTTATACCGTGTCGCTAAATGACAAAAGAGAATATAAATTATCTCGTATAAAAAAATATTTATTTCATTATCTATTCATTAATTTATAAATATATACACATACATATTTAAGAAATGTTACTTGGAAAAAAACGAGGACTTTTTTTTTATCTTAATTATGCGAGACCTTTTATAATTTACTTGAAGTTTTTCGCATCAGAGATAATTTTCAATTGCTATGAAAAAAATTTCTTTTTTTATTTTTACCTAAAATGGAGTAGCCTCAAAAAAAAAATATTTTTTTTCCATATTTTTAATATAAATAAATATGTCAGTTGGCATGTGAATAAATATATTGACATATATTTATTGCAATAATATTTGAGAGCAAAGTATTGAAAAAATTTTTTTAATAAATCTTCGGGATTAAAATTCGCTTTAAAATAAATTTTAAAAATCTAGACTAGAGTTTTAAACCATTGACTCTCCTCTCATATTTTATATATGTAAATAGTTAATTAAATTAACGCGTATTTTATATATAATTATTTTAATTTGTTAAATGAATAGTTAATTAAAATTTTCGTCAAGTCTCGAGTGTTGTGGAGTAATATTGTGAATCGGAGGAAAACGAATAAGAGAAAAAGAGAGAATGAAATAAAATATGTATATATATATATATAGTTTGTCCTCGAGCATAAACTTGCGCAACGGAAGATTGTCGCGTTTGTATTTCAACATCACGAAATGCCGTGTACTGTTTTAAGTTTTTAACGCCTCGTTGAAACAACGTATTCATAGTAAATTATGAGTAATGAAAATTAGTGCAAATAACAAAAACATTAAAAAAATATGATGCAAAAAAAACGAGGCCGTGGTCAAAAATTTTTAAAGTAACGAATTCTCATATTGGTCTCGAAAAATAGCAGCTCCGCTATAAATAGAATAAATCTCTCTCTTTTCTGTCTCGCGCGTTCGCGTGTACAGCAAACAATCGTCCGACTAAACTTGCCAGACGCGCAAAAACAAAAAAAAAAAATCGTTTAATAAAATATAAATAAATGCATTTAACCCACGAGTTGGTTTGTTCACCTCCACACAATTGAATTTACACTATATTTCCTCGATGAATAATTTGAATTAAAAGTTGTAAATAAATATCTGGGAGTGATTGATGAAAAAATATTTAGTTTATTTAAACTTATTTTACGAAAAGATCAAAGGAAAAAACGGTGAAAAATCATATACGATAAAATGTATTATATATGTGTGTGTCGAGAAAATATAAAGCAACGTTTATCAACCCACACACTGATCAAGAGTCTGAGTAAAGTCTGTTACAAATATCTCAACTCTCAACTGTCCGGTATTGGACATTACACACCAGACGTTCGGGTGCCAGTTAAGTATTGTTGCCACTGTACTCTACTACACCAGTCTTGTCTACAGTCGAGATTTATATATACGTGTTCTATACATGTATATATATAATAATAGTTGGTAGAGTTTGAGAAAAGAGCATCTTAGAATAGGAGAATCGCAAGAAGTTCGTCGACTAACGTGAGAAATGAGGGCACGTCAAATATAAAATATAAAATAAAAAAAAGAAGAAAATTACGTTATATTTTCTTTTTCATGTTATTTAATTTCCTTTGCTTTGGTTTCCTTTATTTCTCATTCCTTATCTCTCTTTTTCGTCTGTCTTACTTGTACTCATACTGTATCCTTACGAGTCATTTTGCTGTGGCACAGACTTATACACAACAACTGTTCTTCCCACTTAACCGCCCGCTCATTTTACAAAGTCCACGATACGAGAAGTAGCGAGCGGGTGCACGAGTTAACCGGGTGAGTGTATATATACTTGTGTACATCCATATTACATACAACACCAGTAGAATAGAACAGAATATAGAGATACGATGGGAGTATGTAGCGGTCGGGTGATTCGTACGTACTAGGAGAAGCCAACGAAACCTATTTATAACGTCGACGTGTAAAGCGAGAATAATCGGTCACTCTGATGATGTTAAAACCTTTCGGGTTTGTATTTGCCGACTCATTTAACGCGTTATTACGTACGATTAAAAAGGATAACAAATTGCCAACAGATTGATTAATAAATCAACACTTATATTAAGCAATCCCACTCTACGTATGGGTTTCATATAAATCTTAAATTTAATTAAATTCTGATTTAAATTATCATCATAAAAAAATAAATATATATATACATATATATGTTATTTAATTATCGGACTATTGTAATAATAGTTGGAGTAGTGTTTGGCATCGGGCCTTTATAAAAGGGACGTTACAAATTTAATTTAAATAAATGGTCTTAAAAAAAGCAGTTAGGCGAAAAAATATAAAAATTAATTTATAAAAGTTTTGGGAAATGAAATTTAAAAGGCCGGGAATTGAGTTGGCAGACTGAAGCAGCGCATAAGCATTACAAGGCAAGAGAATGAGAATGAGTGAGTGAGTGAGTGAGTGAGTGAGTTAAGGTAGCATGTAACGATGGAGCAGTTCAAGGGTTTATCCCTGTTACGTTGAGCGAAGTGATATACACGTGAAAAGGAAGAGAATGAGGAGTATGAGCATGAGAAAGAGGTGATGGAGCTTTGAGTTGATGGTGTAGGCGCGGAAGACAAGAGAGAAAGATGGGGAGTTTGGTATTCGACGTCGTAGTCGGATAAGTGGATAGACGAGGATAAAGAGTAAAAGTAAATATATAAGAGAGAGAAAGAAAAAAGACGGCTGGTAAATCGATATTACCATCGCCATCGGCACGACCTCGTGCCCGTCAACCTTCTCCATGCTTGAACCCAGACCTTCACGATGCTATACTACCACACTCTGTGCTAGTATACATTGGCTGTCTACCGACGTCATCGATTATCATCAATCCTCTTTTCTTATTCTTTTCTCATGTTATTTCGTCGTTTTATATATACATACATACATACATACGTTTTTTTGCCGAGACGATATAATGTAAGAGAGGAATTCTGTGATCGAATGAATCATACGGAACATTACGAGTATTTATTTATATACATATATGTAAAAAAAATTTACGCGGGTGTGTGTTTGTGTAGATCGCAGCCGTTTTACTTTTTATTTTTATTTCACTGACACAATAGCAGAATAGACGAAAAGAAATTCCAAAAGTATTACTAAGGAAATTTTTAAGTCGAACAGATTTCCCGCGTGTTTTTCCGACTGGAATTTAGATAAAGAGAAAACGAATGAATAAGAATGAGAAAAGATAGATACTAGCTCGCGTCAAAGGATATTTGGAAATGAAAGTAACGACTAGCGGATTTTATAAAAAATACTTTAAAGAGGTATTTATTTTAAGGAGTAAATGAAAAAGAATAAGTTGTTGGGAAACAAATTTATATATGGATAGATGGATAAATGTATAGTGATTGTTATAAAATGCATGAGCTGCAAGTAAATATATATATATATATATATATATATATATAGATAAAGAAAAAGAAACATCGCGCGAAAAATAAAAATATAGTGAGAGGAGAAAACGAGAGGGTATAAAGGATAGACGCGAATTTATAGCGCAAAGAGAAATGTTGTTTTCCTCTGAAAACAATACACTCATACTTTGTGCTATGGTACTGAGTAAAGTACAATGTAATGTCTACAGTTGCTGGGACTTTTACGTAAGAAAATAGAGAAAAAAAAATAATATATAAATGGACCGTATAGTCTATGAAAAAAGAAAATACTTTTGTATGTACGGTAATCAATGCTTCAAATAAATGTTTATTTATAAACATAAATTTAACTGATAATAATAATTTTTATGCCTGTGTTAATTTGTATTTTTAAAAATGATGAATTATGCACAAGGCATTTAAATAATTTATGAAAACTAAAATTTAAAAGCTAAAAATTGTAAATGTAAATTATAATTATGAAGTCCCTCAGCTTAATTATTTCACACATCTTTGTTCGTTAAGATAAATATCTAAGATGCACTCGAAATTTATGGATTTCTTAATCCTTAAAACCTTTGACTACACTGTAAAAAAATTGCAGAGTGAATTTGTATTAAATCCGGAGGGAATTCGGAGTGAATGCGTGTTTAAATAAAATCCGTAATCATTTTCGATTTTTTACAATGCATGTATGTACTTTTAATCAAATATACTATTTTATTCTTAAAAATAAAATAGAGGAGTGCATACGTACACACCTAAACCAGTCTGTAAAAAATATTATCGCCGTCATTGGTCAATGCCGTGGAGTGAAGTGAAATACATATGGCCCAGCTCCATTTAAAATAATAAATGAATGAACAAGGTGGTGAGCTGGTGCGAGTACTCTCAGCCGATTATCTGTCGTAATACATCAACAGACAGTGGCATTAAAAAAAAAAAAAAAAAAAGTATAAATTATAATACCATAAAAAAAAAATAAATAAAATCGTACGCGGGGAAAACAAGAGCTCAAAAGAATACAAAATGACTGAAAAAAAAAAGAATAAAAACAAACATTTAAAATTGTGAGACTAAAAAACTTTACAACTATGAAAAACCCACATCGACTTCCTGCAAGCCCGCATTGAATTAATGAAAATAAAAAATAAACCGTATTACAACGAGTAAATGAATAAAAATGTTGATTAAATTGATAAATAAAAAATTTATTAGCTTTTTAATATATAAAATAAATAAAAATGAAAGGGAAAATTGAGTGAAATTAGATTTGATGAAATCAACCGGGTAATCGGGCTGGTTTGCGCGATTATTTTATCGTCGTAGTGTAGGCAACACACTACTGCCACTGCGAACAGAAGGGTCGACGTCCTCCTCAACCGAGGGAGACCGGAATGGAATAAGAGACCCATAGTACTGCAGAAAATACCATAGCAGCAAGGGTAGATATAGTGAGAGTTCTAGCAGCAGCAGGAGCAGGAGCAGAAGCAGACGAAAAGAGTAGAATTGAGTACAATGGAATAGAGAGTAGAGAGTTGAGAGTGTAAAAGACAGAGAGAAATGATAGATAGATGGATAGATAGATGTATATGGAATAGTATGTAGAGAGAAAGCAAGAGCAGTACATAGTTAGAGATGGTAGGGTATGGCATGGCATAGGTATGGGTATGGGTACAGTATAGCAACAGGGAATGAACGAGGACGCGGGTAAGGGCCTGAGGGTGCGGCTGCAGTTGTGAACAAACTCCCCGGTCGTCGCAAGCGCGGGAGGCCCGACCGACCGACCAACCAACCGACGAACTAGCGAATGAACCCTCGTCGACTAAACGACCAACATTGTGCTCAGAGGCTCACGTTGCACGAACGTTTCTCGCCCTGGCATTTTGACGGGTCGATGGGTAGGTAGTCGAGACTAAACTTGTATTTTACCAATCTCGCGAAAGAAAATACCACCCCCATCATCAATATATTTATAAAATTACCTCTTGTTGTTAATATTATACATATTCTACTTATAATTAATTGGTAATTAATAAATTAAGAGTTATATAACTATACAAACAAATTAATTGTATTAATTACAATAACTCGTATTGATTATTTAACGCTATTATTATTTGTGAATGTAAAAACATGTGATTAGTTTTTGCTTTATGAATGTATGGATGTATAAATATTATTTTGACGTTTATTTATTATTTCTGTCACGCGCACCGAGCTTTAGATATGTCACTGCCAAGTAGATAAGACGGTTTATGTATTTATAATGACCGAAGAAATTGTTAAATTTAAATTTAACTAATGCCATTTTAACTTAATTATAATATTTTACTGCACTGAGCATTTCGTAAAACCGAGGGTACAAATGACAAAAAAATTTTTATATTCTTTTTACTTTATTTTATGGCACTACTCTTTTGTAAGTACATCTGCAGTAGTAATATAAAGACCCGACGGATTATTACCTGGGAAATATTATTTTGAGTTTAAATAGGCAGTAAGTAGTACGGTACAGATCCTAATTTTGAATTCTACCCAAAACTTTTAGAGTCATTTGCTAATTTATGATTAGACTACCTGAGGGATTTCAAAGTAAAGGTTACAGAAAAACAAAAATACCAACGACCAGCTCGCCAGTAAATATATTCAAGTTTTTAGAAAAATTTTAAACGGCTTATTTTAAACACTAATTAAATTACATTTAAAAAAATTTAATCCATAAAATAAATTTGATTACCGCCTTTAAATTTCTAAAAAAAAAAACAGAAAAACTAAAACGATTAATTTAAATTACGAATTGTCTGCTGACAAACTTGATATCAAAGTACGAAGACTTCTCGGTATCCAACAAAACAACATATAAGTAAAGCCAGGCACGTGAGAACGGGATAAGGAAACAAAAAGAAAAAAAGGAGAAAAAAAAAAGAATAAGTAACACAAGCAAGCAAGTAAGCAAGACAAGAGTGCCAGCCGATATCCGGCGGAACGGGTTTGTGATTGGGCTGATCCACTCTACTCTCCACTACTAATATTACTGTTCTGTCGGATGAGTAGAGTATACATATATATGTATATATACATTTATATGTAAAGAGAGAAAGATGGTATGAAAGTTCGGGTCTGCTTTGTCCCGGTCATCACGGTCAAGCCGTGTTGCAAGTAAAACAGAGGAATTAGTGCTGTACCGTTTCACGAGATAATTACTGAATCCGTTAATCGAACAACTTGGACAGTTGACTAGCTATTGATTAACCTCAATGACCCGTCTTCCATTCACTTTCCAATCTCAGCAGTTTTTATACCATTATACTTTTGATAAAACTCATTACCAATAATTAAATGTATTTATTAATATATATTTCAAGTTTCCTGGGATTAAATGATATTTTGAAAGATGATTAGGTTACTAAACGATTAATAAAAAATTCGAAGCAAGTAAATTGTCTGTAAATACGAAGCCTTATAGAGGTAACAAGGTGTGCAATTGTCGACCTCGTGCGACATTACGTCAGCAAACTTTGTCCTTGAGAGCAAGCAACAAACGGCTGCAACATACACACTACACCATCACGATCTGACGTTTTAGTTGTAGAGGTATAGAGTAGATAGAAGAGGAGCGGTTCAATATACATATATATATATATATAGTATGGCGCGTGTGAACGTGTGCCCGCGACAAACGACAGGAAATTGTTAAAGATTCGCGTCCTTGACTATCCTCTTCACTAGTGTGTATTCTAGTGTTATATATATATGTATATATATGTATTTCACCAGATCATTGCTTTATTGCTTCTTATAAACTTCCGATCAATAAAAAAAAAAATGTTAACATTAAATAGAACAAATTTATGTTACACCTCAATATCAAATATTTCTTCAATTTTTTTTTTTAATTGATCATTAATATATATATATATATTCACAATAAGATAATTAAACTAGAGTAGAAATTGTAGAAAAGGTAATACAGTAAATATAGAGTAAAAGTACCGTTTTTGACCAGTTTTGGATACTAAAAAAATTTAAATAAAATAATTTTTAAAAGGCGCGGTGGCATAATTAATTTTTAAAATGTGTGCAAAAACACTCTTATCACTCTATTGCGATGAAAATTTTATTTTATACTTCATAATTAATTAAAATAAAATTTTAAATGTCCAAAAATGTAGCAGCGTACTAGCCCACACACAAAAATATTTATCGACTGTAAAAATAAATTCCTCAATAATTACCACAAGTATGTCTATATATATATTTATCTCAAGTCATTGACACCATAAAAAAATTTTTATTCACTTTAAATTGAGTTTAATAAATTTTTCTTAACCAAAATATATATTGGTAACAAAAAATAATTCTAAAGTCAAGGAAAACTGTTCTAAACATAAATATTTATTTCTATTAGTGTACCGTAAGATTCAGTGTTTTTTAAAGAAGGTTTTTCGTGTTCTGTTACTTTCAGTCTCTCACTCAGAACAAAATAGACTCGAAAAACTGTACGTATATTATTTTATTTTATTTAGGTTTTTTAAATAAATTTATATTATATATTGTTGATATTTTCTATACAAAATAAGTAACACTGCAACAAATTAAATTGGCACAGAGCAAAACGGCGGGAATATTGCTACTATATATATAGTATAAAAGTAAAACGAGCAGAGTGACGACAGTTGACTCGATTAATGTTTAAATACACACTACGCGATGAATACAAGAATAAGACAAATGAGAGAATAATGTGTTGAGTTAAATGTAAAATAATAAATTGTAATTAAATAAATAAATAAATAAAATAAAAATAAGGCGGTAGATTCTTAAAAGTAGAATAACCTTATTTACTTTTAAACAACCGCCCGGGATTAATTTTATTTATTTCTTATCGTTATCTGAACGTATTAAAAAAAAGTAAAAAATTATCTCAGCCCAGTTCTTCGTCTTAATTTAAAAGTCAACCGATAAAAATAATATTTAGTGCTCATTTTAATGAGTATTTATTAATTGCTATTTAATTTATTTAATTACGTTATATTACATTAATAACGTTGTTAAAAGCACTATTTAATTAATGAATAAATAAATAGTATATTTGAATAAAGATTAATTTTAATTTGTAATCGAGAATTTACTTTTTAATTACTCATTATCAATTCTCAGTAGTTTGTTTTATTCAAATTTATAAATAGTTAAAACGAATAAACGTTAAATTTTTTACTTTTACTTGATCACACGATGAATTTTATATATAAATAGAAAAAAAAAAAAAAAAACATATTCTTTTACGGCAATTGAATTTTATTTTCCGTGTCAATCAATTTTATATAATGCGACAAGCACACACGGCAAAATTTATCCGTAAGAAGTATAAAGTGATATATAGTAATAAAGAAAGATAAAATAATAAAACGAACGACCGAAATGAAATGACATGAGAGATAGTCTCTTATAAATCTATATAGAATAAAATAGAATATAACAGAAAGATTTGTTCATTTTCAATAATATTTTATACTACATATATATTGGAGTAGATATCTTGGTACTTATTCTATTCACTCCATTTCATTGTTTGTTATATTTTTATCAATCTCTTGCATACTTTCTCTAGCTACTTTAATTCATTTAATATTTTCCTACATACTTTTTATTAATACAACACGTATAAATTTATTTTAGTAACACACGTCACCTTCACGGTGGCAATGACTCTCTTTTACCACGTTGCTCATCGACGAATAAGTGTATATAGTCGTGCAGTAGTTACCGTAGCCTGTTAGCCGGTTATTGTAAGCAACACGCACGGACAACTCAACTCCACAACAACGACGGCGAGGACGACGACGAACAACCGGGTGGTATCGACCGTCCTCACTCTTTGCAACAACGTTCATTTCTCTGCACGCAAACTCCTTCTCTTCTTATACTTCTTATACTTCTTTCGTCTTTCTTTTCATATATTTTTCCCTACTTCTCCACACTCATTCTGGTTATACTCCACGGAGAGTAGTCGCGCGGATGTATATTTGGCATTTACGTCACGACCCTACTGCGATTCGCTTCTACAACTTTTTTTTATATATATATATATATATATGTCTCAGGAAGATTGTGATATTAAAAAAGTACCAAATATCACATAATTTTTTATCTACTATCTCGAAATTATTTTTAAATTTTATATTAGAAACGAATAGACTAAAATTAATTACACAGATTTAGTCAATAACTATAAGTAAAAAAAAAAAGAAAACATTATTTTTTTCACCATAATAGCAGATGCTGAAGAATCTTTTTCTTTTTCACTGCACTCGGACTCTTCCGGTCGTAGTGCTTCGCCTCGTTTGATACGGGAAAGTACAATGCAGAACATATATACATATATATGGTATATGGTATATAATACACATAAAGGAGAGAGGAAAAGGGCAAGTATAGAGGGTAAAAGCGGAGACTCATGTCCACAACGTTATAGAACAGCCAAGTTAGCTACTCACACTCCACCCTCTTATTCAACTTCAACTTCTCTACTACTCCCTTTCCTTTCACAACACTCTTTTACACTACAATATTTTATGCTCCTCTATCCATACATGCCTAAAATTTCTCTATTCCCAACAACATGTACAACCCGCACAACCCTTATACACACTTCCCACCGATATATTTTCCTACTTCAATAACCCGATCTAAATGCAACGACCGTATAAAAATATTCTGCTTTGTTCTAAAAATATATCCATATATATTTATCTAAAAATAAAAACTACATACTTGCATACGGTATTTTAAAACTCCCAAGTCTAATACGGTAAAATTTTATTTAAATAAAAATTATTAACCTGCGCATTGAAATTAGTTTTCTTATATATATTGTTTCACAAAATACATACCATACTATATAAATATAAATTTAACGTTTAAATTTTATCTCACGATTCATTTAACTGTTTATCTGATAAAACAAAACTTTTGTATACATACACGTCTGTCTATACATACAGTTTATTTGTTATCAAGGTATTTATGATAATTATACCATACGAATAACCGTTATTGAGATGTTAATAAAATACTATACTAATATATAAATATATATATAACTATAGATTTAACATCAACAATGAATTTAATATTCTCGTAGGTAAAATGTGTGTAATAAAGGTGAAAATTGAAAATAACTGACAGTTATTCATCCTTTCACTAACCCGTCTTCTATATAAACACGTACACACACACTTATATTATCACAGATATATATTGGCATATTACACTACAATTTTCTGACTTTTTTTTATTTATTTTCCCGGTTCAATTTTTTTTTTTATCCATTTGCCCTTCAGCGTATACCATCTCCGTCAATACTATTTTCTATTGTCCCTTCGGGTCACGTTTCAAGCTAGCAGCGTGAAAAAGAGAATAAGTAAAAAAAATATATAATAAAAAGACACTCGAATGTACCGATCCCATCAATTCCGGATTTTCAGTGTGTCTAACGACCCACGGAGCACTTTTAAACGATTAACGTTGCACTCGCTGACTCCAGTGTCCTTTTAATCCTCAAATTATTGACCACTGTACCGTTAATGTTTAGATAAAATATATCTATATATGAACACTTGACAATAACAATAATTTTGACTTTAGAATTTCATTTTTTTTTATCTTCAAGAAGAAAGCAATTTTCATATAAAACAATTAACTTAAGGGCGTTTTTGCGTGCGGCTTGCAATAGATAAAAATTCAAATTTTACATTTTTGGCAAGAATCAATTAACAATTATCACTCTTGAAAATTTCAGTATATGTTATCCATCATTTGAAAAAGTTATTAATGATTAAAAATTAAAGATTTACCAGTCTTATGGGAAACCATAACTTTTTATGTTTCAAGTTTATTGAAATAGACAAAGGGACAGATGTTTCAAAATATTTTTTAACTTATGCTAATGATATGATCGTTGTAAAAAATAGTCTTATCGATGACTTTAATTATTTATTAATAATTATAGTTACTAAAACTGAAATTCCGACGTCACGTCATTGGCCATTTTAAAAACCAGTAATGGCACACGATGAAAAAAAAACACGTTTGTAAACATAGACAAAGGAGACCATAAAATTTAAACTGTCAAAATCTTTGTTATTTTTTAATCACAAGTAATTAAACAAATTTCCTTTTAAAAAATCCATCATCATTTCTCACATTATAATAATTATTCTTATCATCCATGATGTGTATTAATTTTTATTGACATATATATGTATATATTGAGATTTAAAAACTGCGGTATTAACTCAAATTAAGAATTTATATTTTTTACAATAACTTTTATACAAATATTTTCGATAGTTAAAAAAATTGATAAATTGAGATATTTCCAAAAATTTAATAGCTTCGGAATTAAATTTGAAACAGTTAGCCCTCATTTGAATCACGAGTCGCGCAAGAACGTCCTTTTAAATATGTACTAAAAAATAAAATTTTATTTGTAAAATAAATTTTAATAATTTTTCCATGTAATTTCATGTTCACTTATCATCACGTTCATGATTTGTATACTTTCGAAATGAATATTAAAAAAAAAAAAAAAAAAAAAAAAAACAAATTAAATACATATATTAAATATAAATATATCGTCGTATTCGTAGAATCATTGGGTCAGTTGTTCGGTACGACTTAAAAAACGTGAGAAAAAAAAAGTTAATATTTATATGTATGGATATATATGTACAATAAAAATATATTTTTTATTTTAATTTCGAACGCGAGAAATTTAAAGGAACACACGTGATGAAGTCAAACGGATATGCGTTAGCTTTTAAACGAGTGTAGTAAGTGTATATGTATAGAGGCCGCGAGAAGGAAAGAGCGAGATGGTAAAAAAAGATGAGTGCGAGGCCTTTTACTCTGAAACTCGTCGGCTCGACCGTTGCGGTCAAGATTTATGTTGTGAGCAAGCAAAGAGAGTGGAGGAAGAGTAGCAACAAGCCGACGAAGAACGTTAACAACGGCTGAAGAACTTGGTGTAGTTTTATAACCTACTCTGTGTATACGAGAGCGAGACAGAGGACTGGGAGTAAAAATAAAAAAAAGTAAAACGACGAAAAGAGAAAAAATAAAATAAGAAACGTCTTGGAAGATCAACGAATCCTTGAGATCCTGGCGGGACCTCTTCAAATAAATACGTCGTAGAAACTTATAAAGAGTGAGTGAGATAAAAAAAAGGGCGCAAAGGCATTGAGAAAGATGAAATAAAAATACAGTCAAGAAAAATAACTAAAAAAATTTTTGAATTCCGTACAACGAATAGAGCGTCCAATTCGCCTCGACTTAAATGAATTTACTACTCCCTTTTTTATCTCTATGCTCTATACTATATTTTTTAATTTCGTTTTTATTTTTTCATCCCGCAAAAGACCTTGAGTTTATTACTCGTAATATCAAATTAAAATGGTTCAAAAATTAAAATACACGTTCCTCGTTTTGTTATATAAGCGATAAAATAATTTTTTGATTAAATTGCTTTAAAAAAAAAAAAAAAAAAAAAGACACATACATACATATATATAACACATAGTTGCTTCGTTACACATTACAGTGTTACATAGCAATGAAGTGAATGGAGAATTTATGAGATGAGAATAAACTCGTCGACTGGCGCGCACACACACACACACGCGCGCGCATTTAAACTACACAGTGAACCACACAAGTGGGCCATTTAAAAGGGATAAAATTGACATTATAACGTTTTATATATAATTGACAAAGCGTTTAATAAGATGTGTATTTCAAGTGTATGATCTTTAAAAACGTCCTTGATACAGACTTGAATGGCACATCAGACGACTTGTATATCCTTTGAGACTTTTGCAGTGGCTCATAAAGTGGGTCATAAATATTGCACCTACTCTCTTGAGACTTGATCGATATCGAGCGTGACTCGTTCAAGCGCACGACTTTTCTACCGCTACTCACATATGCCTATACATATACATATATATACATCCAACTGTTATATATGCATTCCAACGGAATTTCTGTCATTTTTTTTTATTCTACCTCGCTCGAGGACGAATTGTTGGCATCTTGAATCGATCAAATCACGCATTGATGCACTCAGGTGACAAACTTATCACTTTAATATATATATATATATATATATATATGTATGTAAGTTATTTTTGTATTATTTTTTAGCAGTTTTGTATTGTACGATAATCACGTACTGACAGTTTTTTACAGAATTATATATGTAAGTAGTGTAAGAATAGTTATCTTCTTTATATATTTACGTACGTTTCTTTGATCTAGATTCATCGTAAATCTACTTATTTTACCGTTAACACGACACTTGCTATTGTTACACTCAGTGCACGTGTGACGCAACTGACGACAAGGTTAAGGCGAGACAATTTAAATTTATTTATTAAAAAGACCGTTCTCATTAATTATCAATGAATAAATAAATAAATTTTAAAAAATTTATAAATGTTTTTACCATGAAATTCATATTAATTTAAAATAATAATTATGCATGTACATTAAATATAAAAGCATATTTATTAGTACAGATTATATTTCCGGAACGTAATAAATATTTCATATATAAATAACATTATGGTTTTTTTTTTCGTTATGATGAAAACAATACTCAGGGGTAATTACACATATGTTGTAATAATTAAATGCCATGATTGTGTTCCGAAACATAAAATAATTCTGTTAATTCGTTGCCACTATTCACTTTTATAAAGCTGATTTATTTTTTAAAAATCGATTGTTCGCGAGTCAAAATTAATAACATTATTAATTAATATGCAACTATGTCAAATTATCAATTGCGCCGCTAACAAAATTATGACAACATTATTTCCAATAAAATACAGTTACAATTGCAAAGCAATTATCGTTTTTTTTTTTTTTAATTATTAAAGAGTAATTAATTATTAATTAGGAAAAAAACATATGGACGTACAGGTACATGTTTATATTCAATATTGAGCATTAAATTAATGGGGTCGTTAACATTATAAAAGATATCTAAATAGACCTAGACGTATGTAAAAAAATAACCGGATAGATTATTTTTTTTTTCATTTTTAAAGCTTTGTACACATGCAACATACCGCGATCGATAAGTAACATTAAAACATTTCTTTTTTCTTTAATGAACCGGCGCATCAAATATCTACAATCCAATGATGTTATGAAATCGTATTTTTAATTTATTGCTGAGATAATGTGAAAAAAAATTTTAATTAATAAAAAAAAGTTGTGTTTTAGTGAGTGAGAGGTTTCTGGCAAATGCATTACAGGTCAATCATTAAAATGAGAGTTACGTAAAACAGAGATGAAGATAGAAGTAAATATGTATATATATAGATATATGTATGTATGAAAAGAAGAGAAAACGGGAATTGGTGAAAAGTGAGTATGTAGGTACGGGGAAATGAGATGAGAGGAACCGGCACGAGTGAGAGTAATGAAAGACACGACGTGGCTTCTTCTACTGCCCCTCAGCTTCTGCACTGCCGTGGGCATCCAACCGAAACCGGGATATAACTGTTGGAATTTATACGACAGTGAATCGAGAGACAAGACGACGACAACGACGAGCAAGTGACGAGAGAAAGAGAGAAAGACAAAGAGAAAGAAACAAAACCGTGACAATCGGTTCTCTTATATATTCGTTTCCCTACTGAATACGCGTACTATATTATCGTATCTCTTTTTCCCTTGGTCTCATCAGTACTCGCTGATGATAAAAATGAAAAAAAAAGACAGTAAAAATAAAAGTATAACAAAAAAGTTTATCTTTAAAACTCTCTAAAGCGACATTCACCGCAGCAACTTTACGAATTTCATCTTTACCAGCATAGATATCATCTTGTTGTCTTTGATATTAGTCTTGATACATTTGTGATGCACAAATGCTCATCCTTTTTTTCTACATCTCTTTATTCTCAACTTCCTATTCTTTAAACATATTTATTATAATAAATAAAAAGCCATTACGAAGAAACTATTCATTATTTTTCAATTGCTCTTCTGACGTTTCAATAAACAAACTTTTTAAAAATAAAGTTTTAAATATTTTTTTAAAAGCGAAATATTTCAATGACAAAATATAAAACCGAGTAATCGATACTCGCGTGTGTCTATCAAACCGTGACACTATAGACGTGCTCTAGAGTGCATATTGCGATAAATATAAAATAAATAAAGTAGATTATGATTATTTATTCCATTTAATTTATTTTATAATAATAGAATTAATTGTTATAATATATTGTTTATTACTCGTGATTTATTACGATTAATTAGTGTATTGAGAGAAAACCGCAGCAGAATGTGTATACACCAGTCAATAAATACACACGCATATAGACAAATAGATATGAACATATATATGACGTATTCAAACGATCAAGTGTATTCAGATTTACATAAATCAAGTAATCCAATATGTCAAACAATGACGCATCAGTTGAGGGATGACAACTACGGATAGGAATTGAGTAAACGAAAGATAGAAAGAGAAACACAAACTCTCACGTAAAACTGACAACCGCTACATTAAGTACAGTATCTAAAGCCAGCAATGTCGACAACTATAGTATGTACTATATAATATAATATAATATAACTACTCCAAGCCGGTGAGTAACGAGGTTACTGGAACGCCTTTGGATTTAATTCACTCTCAAGCAAGTAAGCCAAAAACTTAAATAAAACGTACGCCGGGACCCCAAACATTTATTATTCCTCTCTTAAAATTTTAAATCCATATGAAAATATTATATCGGTACTGCCATTCTAATACTTCGTATCCCACAAAATTTGATATTTTTTTAAAAATGGAATCATGGCAACAATGTGCAGCTTATGGAAAAATTTTCTAGGTAAAATTGTTTATTTAGTATATTAAATAAATATTCAGTCACGCTTAATGTTTTTAATTTTAAGTTAATTTTAAAGACGCAATTAACAACGAGTTCTTAATTAATTCAAAATTATTTATTCACTACAAATGCCGGTATCTTATGTATGAAAAAGATGAAAATGAAATGAATGATACTGAAGGTAGACGATGTCTAACAATGTTTGGATTTTTTTTTAAACAATAAATTATAAAAAAAAATATTTGAAAAAATTGCACAAACAGCTTTTTTAATTTTCTACATGTGTATTTTTTTAGTCTTTGTATTTTTGTAATTAATTTGTTGAAAAAAAAAGACCGAAAATTACTAATGGTCTGCTAACTTGAAAATTATATAAAATGAGTGTGAATGTAGCAGACAGATAAATTTAAAATTATTAATAAATAGAATAAATTATTAATAAAATATTTTATTTATAATTTTAAATTGGTCTAATGTCTGCTACATTCACACTCATGAAAATAAATTTGTAGGTTATACTAATGCAACCATAACTTTTTGCGGCCGTGGAATGCTTTACAGTCTTCTGAAAAATTTCCCAAATGTGGGATACGCCATATTAAAACGGCAGTATCGATGTACTGTAAAAAATCGGAAGTGGATTCGGAGTGATTACGGATTTTAAATCCGGATTCACTCTGTCACTCAGTTTCAGAGCTTTCAAAAAAATAATTCCGTATAACAGAGTAAATAGAGAGTTTATCTTTTCACCGGAGTAATTTCGAAGTGATCTGGATTTTATTTCCGATTCGGAGTTTTAACATTACAATGAACTCCCGTTCGGAGTAAATTTCACTCCAAGGGAATTAAATAAATAAACAGTTATCCACTCCACATTTACTCCGGATTTAATCCGCAAATATTCTACAGTATAAATTAAAAGTCAGTGATAACGCCGTCTTGGTTTTAGTTTTCGTAGTTGCGAAAACGATATTAAAGAAACGAAAAAAAAAAAAAAAAAAAAAAACAAAGTGAAAGAGGATTATAAAATGATTGTAACAAGAGTATATAGAAGCATGAGAATCTGTGAGAGGATATTGTGGATTTATCGTGGCCGTAACATTAAGATTTAGTGTCGGTTGCCAAGAGACTCAACTCCCGTTGCAACCCCTGACTATTTTCTCTCTACTCTCTCCTCTATATTTACCCTCAATTCTCTATCTCCACCTTTTCTCATCGGCTCTATCCCACAGCTAATTCAATTTCTCATCAGACATAATTATCTTACATATATTTATCAAATGTCTTCTTCACAACCAGTTGGTCTTAGCCAATCAACAATAGATAGTTACAGATTTATATTTTTTACCGCCTGTATTGTGACACTCGACAACTTATATTACAACTCAATGCAAATAAAATTTATCACTTCCGTCCTAAAATTTCTAAGATAATTAAAAAAAAAAAAACTTCTTTTACTCCAAAGTATCGAGGGTAAACGTCGACCGTTGAGTCATAAAAATAAATGGCAATGCTATTAATAATAATAATAATAATAATAATAAATATATCAGTATCAAAGTATTATATACATACATATATACTTACATAAATGATACTCGAGGATAGTTAGAGCAAGTAAACGGCACTCTTCCGTTTCGTCAAGTCGGTGATGTGTTAATATATCCAATAATAAATCCACAGGGGCAGATTGGCACGGGTACACTTTATTATCACTTGCTCGTTGAATCACTGACAAATAACACTGTCACATAAATATATATACAAATACAAATACATTTTTATTATTATTATTGCTACATCCATACTATGTGTACACTTATGACGTTTTAGAATGCGTGTTATATATAAATATATATATATATATTTATATGAGAAAGATGAGGATGTGAGAGAAACACAAGGCAACAGAGAGCACCAGAAGCTGTTGTACAAGTAGCTAATGATAAAGAGTACACAAGTTGAGGATCAACTTTGCACACACTAATAAATATACATATGAGTGATAAAGATACGGGGAATATTAGTCATGGAACTTCGTTGTCAGTCGTTTAGCTCAGTTACTACGGGACACTAATCTCACTAAAAATTGTTTTAATCACAACACAGATATACATATATTTATATCTATTCCTCCTCGCTTTCACTGATATCCTCACGATGAATTTTAAAATAATTAATACACACTAGCACCTTTCACCGTCACTTAAAATCACATGATAAATAAAATTATTCGTTCCGAGTTATTGAGAGGACGAAATATCTGAGTTAAATATTCCGCCGGTAGACGAGAGCTGAAACTTTTAAATTTAGTTCCAGCGAAAACTGATAAACTTTTTCACCGCTCTGTGTATGAGTAAATTTAAAAATTCAAGTAAACAACAATAAAACGGAGGACGAGTGTAATAACCAGACAAGATGTTGATTTTAATTTTTAAAAGAGAAGAGTAGATTTAAGAGCTGAGTGAAAACTTGTCTGTAGCTGTAGTTAACTTAAAAAATTTTATAACGGCGTGGAGCCACGTAGTTACGTAAAAGTGCGCGTCGGTTGTTAAAACTGGGCCGTCCGATGCGAGTACCAGAGCAGCGCGGTTTTAATACCGTGTGTGTTGTGTGTATATTGTATCGGGCACTCGTCAAGGACACGCACTGGGGGTAACCTACTTTTCACCACACGATTATTCCCACTTGGGGGAGGCGGAGGAGCACACAGGTGTGCTCTGCGTGCTAATACTTAACGTATAACTCTTCTCTATCTCTTCTCTCAATATTTAAATATTTAAAAAAACTCTTTTTCACTTCACTGCACTTTACTCAACTTAAACAAACATGAACCTGCCCAAATTATACTTTATTGACAGCCCACTAGTGTACAGACTCAAGACACCCACCATTCACGAGGACACCAGACTTTATTCTCAAATATCAATAATAATAACAACCATTATTATTATTATTCATTTATTTACTTAATCCACAAGCTGATCGGTTCCCTCCTACACTTATAAATATATTTAAAGTGATAGCAGATTATTTTTATTATTATTATTTAATTAAACGGATACACAGTTTATCGTTGCCGCGCGCGCACTGCAGGACACTCTCTGGTATAGAGTATATATAACAACTATAGGGAAAGGGAGTAGAGTTTAGTTTTGTTAATGATACGACACGACAAGTGAGACGGACAAGCGACGAAACGTCTACGGCGGAGGTCCGACTCGAACTGAGCGCCGAGCAACTGATCGCAGCCGACCGACTCGGCTCGGGCGCTCGGAGCACCCGCCTTCGGGGCTCTTCGCAACTATACGATACGATAGAAGGATAGAAGTACTGTACAGTGCTAATATATATATACATATTATATATATAGAAGTGCGATACTGTCAGTGTGTGTGGTAGTTGATGTCAGTGGTGGTGTAGCCAACGCGTTGCTGGCATACAGCAGTACCCGCACACATGTACACACTGTACTCGACTCTCGTCTCTCATACAGCACCACCGCGGGTGAACGCGGCGAAATGAACGAGTGAGGCCGATGCGACTCTGCTGGCGTATGCTAGTGAGATCGGCTACTCAACTAAACAGCCGATACGAGCGATGCAAAAGTGTGGAGCATTATCAACACCAACCGAACGTCCACCCGGAAACTTTCCATCCCCGCGGTCATTTATCGGAAACACTACCAAATCCTGCACACACCATCATCGTTCCCGCAATAAGATCCTTTGTGGTTTTTATCACATAATTGCGGGTTAAGGGCCGTCCTCCGCCCATGCTGCTTTTTATTTTATTTTTGTTAAATACCACAATACGGAAAGAGAGTTTTAATACCCATGACACGTAGTGTTTAAACTTTTTTTTTTTCGTCTTTTTAGACATTAGTAGAAGGTTTTGTTGTACATACGGTATTGCGGACCAAAGGTTATTGGACTAAATAATGAAAAAGTTTTTTTTCTTTTTAAAAAACAGAACTTGAGGTGTGTAAGTCATTGTACGGTTCCGAGGATTCTTTTCAATCTGTCCGAGACAATAAATTTTCTTCTCGTCCTTCCGATACTGCTGCACGTGAATTTATATATGTGTGTGCGTGTGTGTGACAGTATTATATGAGAGTAATACTCAGTGCCTGTAAAGTCTCAAATATACACATATATATCTGTAGTCTGTAGTGTGATGGGATCTCTTGAGAAAACGAATAGGATAAAAAGAAAAATCCGTTTGTCCTGAGATTCTTTTCGCGCCTCTTGCTGCTGGTTCCCGTGAGGAAGAGGAACGTGCTTAAAGACGAGATGAGAAAATCTATTTTCTCCGGGCCTTTTCCTCAAGATCCGGCATTTTCTCCGTACCAGCAACTCAACAACTAGATACAATAGAGCAGTGACTGCTGCATGTTACTCAGAGGCGGCAGAAAGACTTTTAGTTTCGCACGCGACCAAAAGTTTCTTACACTCGTCGTCATCGCGATCGCTTTCTCCCACTTTACTCTCTGTCCGCTTAACTAAGGAACCATACTACACTACACAGCTGAAGAAAAGCTATAGTTGTACGGTTCAGATACTCGCGCCTCTGCCACTGTCTGCTCTCAAAGTACATACCTCTTTCTCTTTCTCTCTTTGCCGAGCAACTTGGTGCCAATGTCCAACAAGTTGTCGTTGCTCCGGTGTTTCGTGAAAGCGACTCAGACACCGAACGCCGAATAGAAGCTTTACTTTATCTATATATGTATACAAACATACCCATAGTATGGAAGAGTATAGTAATGTAATAGCAATCGCTCGTGCGAGTTAATCCTCTACTTGCTATGCTACTGTACTACTACTCTATACTCTCTCTCTAACTACTCGCGTAAGTGATTAATTCACGTTACGTTCACGCGAGCCCGCCAGCGTATTCATACATATATATATACCTATATATCTATATACTAGCTCACTCTCGTTAATGCTGATAAAGCAACTATGATCATTCTACGCGTTAAATTTAATGGGAAATGTCATCTCCTAGATTTAATATTTTACCTTCATACAGAATATCTATTGGTTCGTATTTCTACTGTACATAAACTTTCAATGTATGCTTTAAAGTTTAAAAATACATATACATATTAACTTATTACTCTTGAACTATTTTAATAGTTTGCTAACAAAGGCACGTGTATCAGGTGTCACTTGTACTTAATTTCATTTATCGGTTGAAAAAAAGTAACATGAGCTGACTAAAAGTAACTCCAGGTTATTTACTCATACAATATTTATTGCCTATACTTGATCTTGATTATATGTAGTTGTTTGTACAGAGACAGTAGATATGTGAGGCAAAAAGACTCGAATGTTGTCATCGATGGAATTTCCGCAAATTTCCGCTGCGGAAAGGCCGCACCTGATTTACCATCGCCACTATTACTATGTGCTGTACATTCAACACATCGACAATGGCACCTCATGCTTTGCGTGGCAGTGGTGGGTACTCATATATGTATATAGTACATACCACCGAGTAGTCACGCATACTGCATATGTAAAGAGTAGTATGTGTGGATACAAATACATACTCACGTACGTCAGCGGTGATGCGACGTTGCACGACGATGGTGAGGAATCGCAGTGGCGCGCAGGCTACGCACTGTTGCCAAGTTGTACTTGAGCCACTGAGTGAGCCAAGTAGAGAGAGCCGAACCGCTTTCCCGTCAAGCATTGCGACTCGTCATCGAGTCCGCGCTGGCTGCAAAAATGACATGTACTCCGTTCTTTTAATATTACACATACGTACTAATACCTGTATTACGAGTATGGACATTTTAACTAATGTTAATAAAATAACTTAATTACTTTCTCTGTAATAATATTACGCATGTCTATTCAAACCATTAGCAAATTTAACAATACAGCGCCGTGAAAAATTATCGACACGAATTATTACTTGCTTTTTAGTTTTTGTTATTTTTTTCCCTGGGAATACGAGCACACGTCAAACGTTCACGTCCGCTTGTTCAATGAAAGCTTTTTTTTTTTTTAATTTTTTTATCAAGTACAAAAAATCCCAACTACTGTAGGTAGTACCGTCAACGAATCTTTCTTGCTCGTTCACTGGCTTGCCGTCAGAATAAAATTTCATAACTCCGTACATAATGAGAGAAAAATAGACGAAATGGAATAAATAAAAGTGGAAATGCAAAAGAGTTTAATAAAAAGAAATGATAAAATAAAATAATGAAACGAGGAATAGAGAGAAAAGAGGATAAAGCAAACACGATCTATACCAACATTCGAATATACATATGATATAACATTTCGTAAATAATATATAGCCAATAATATCGCATCATCGTTTTCCCGTCTCGTCGAATCGCAAATCACCTTGTATACCTTCCACACTGTGCCAGTGTAGTGCCGCGACACGATACGATATACAGTACCGTTCATCCTCCGATCGATACCAGCTACTACTACTACTACATACTCCTACTACGACCAAATACAAACTAAAACCCGAACCCAAAAACGAGGGTCGGGTAATCACCTACGATTTTTCATTGTCATTAAATTTTCCGTCTATTCTTCGCCGCCAACACGCTTAACAACCTTCACTTAAATCCATCACACCTAAAAAATTTTTTCTCAAGCATAATTACACTTGTATTAAAAAAGAAAAAAAAATTACACCAACAAAATTTCACTTACCTAAATAAATATATTTTAAAATTTTTTATTTTCTGGTATATAATACATTTGAATATATTATAATAGTGAAATATAAAACGAGAGAATATCAAATAAGTTTGGACAGCGAAAAAATGTAAAAAAAAAAATCTCATCAGGGGTAGGTCAGCACCGAGCAACATAAGCGAGTACCTGCGCTTGGGAATGACGTTCGAGGTATGGTATAGAGTAGTAAAGAACCTGCCAGGTGAACCGCGTGTTGTCGACATGAGTGCGACACGCGAGCTGATACTCCCCTTTTTATTCTTTCCTTCTCTTTCCCATTGGTTCTCCATTCGTTTCCCCCTGCACTATGTTTTTATTATTTTTTTTTTTTCTATTCAATTGCATTGTACTGCACCACCTGTCGTTATCCCAAGACTTTTCAATCATTTGTAAACTGGTAAAGTTAAAAAATAATTAAAAATTTAACGTTAAATACCTAAGTTCAAAATTTATATTTTCAGTATATTGTCTGATCGATTATCGTAGATCACATAACGTCACATGATTAAATGAACACGTCAATGGATTTTAACCCCCCGAATTATAGTACTAATACTCGACTCTCGATAATTCCCTGATGACAACATTCAGAACAATTGTCAAAGCCGGTTCTATTTGCGCGTCCATGGATCGCTATTCAAGTGTACCACCAGAGCACAGTGTGTAGTGGATTGGTCTCAATAATACGAGTATGGTAGAGTAGAACTTGACAAGTGTCACATACTCACGAGCTTTCTCTTTCTCTTTTATATATTCAGACGTATATTATATCCCAGACGTACATTTATCACATAATCAGTTATCTTAAAACAAATTTTGAATATTATTCTCGTCCAGATAAATTTAACTTTATATGTATATAGATAAATATGTACAGATGATATTTAACATCAAACTGTTAATAGCAATGAGTTATTTATAACGCTTATAAGTCATGAATACTTGAACTAGTTTGTTTGTGAATCAAGTGCCAAGGACTCAGAGGCAAACGTTAGGTCAGTAAACCGACGGCCGAAGGCGGATTCTACAGAGTTTTGCATCAACATATGACAGCCAGAAGTTAAACTCTCAGCTTCATATGTATTCCTATTTTACCTTGAGTTATATATTATCTACTTATGGATGTCGATGAGTAATAGTAACTCGAATATTGCGATAAATTACGTGTGTGAAATTTTGAATAAATATATGTTACTAATTGTCAATATTTGAAATACAAATAAAAAGTATTTAACAGTGTTTATTTAATAATGTCAATAATTCGTCCTTGAATTGTTTAACGTTCATGTAAAACACTCTAACCTTAACTCGCGGTATTATCTTAAACTTATATTAAGCTTGTCACGTCGCTCGAGCGTAAAAATTAAATCCTGCACACAATAAACGCGGGTTATTCAATCAGACAAAACGCCATTCATTATGCTGAATTTGAGAAATTTTTATTGTTGATTAAATTTTTCAAGCTTAATGAATAGAATAAATGTGTGTGTGTGTGTGTTTTTTTTAATCTATTAATATAAATTAAAAACACTAACTGGCTGAGAGATTTTAAAAGATTTCAATCGTGTTTCACGCTCTAGTATTTGTATCGTTGATTTTATTGTTGATTCGTTATATTTTAAATTTAATTATTTTTATACATTTCATCGGTAAATAAACGCTTTATAGATACTTCTTTTTAAAATAAAATAAACTCGTGTAAAATATTTAAAAAACAAACAAAAAAAATTTGTTTATTTTTGATTAAGCAAAACAAAAAGTTTGTATTGAATTAAAAAAAAAAATATAAAGATTACTTGAGTATTTCTGAAAGCGTGCTTCTAATTTGTGTATAATTGGGTTATAAATTTTAAGTGGCGGCATATCAATTAAAAATGCAATATTTTTTAATGATTACTCATTACTCGGTGCACTAACTTCCTTAATTGTAATAAAATATTTATTTATTTATTGAATATGCATTAATTATACTTATATAATTATAATTATATATGTATTAATTGAAATATATATTTAGCAGTATATGACATTGACATTAACAGAAAAAAAAAAAATTTTTGAGTTCTCGCAGCTTTTGGAAAGAATTTTTTTATTTTTTTAATTGGAACTAAAAATGACAAATTTTTATGAAAACATTTGTTTGTACTCTGCGATTATTTTCACAGAATCATAACATTTTGATTACAACATTTTCAAAATAGTTGTCAAAAAAAATCATTTTATCATGTTCACATTCATAAAATTCCAATAATAAAATATGAAGATAAATTTTTTTATAAATATATGTGAATTATTATTAAATTTGTGAAGCTGAAGTATAATATAAAAATATCACAGTTTATTATCAGGTTTGAAAAATTTATATGCACTCGATAAATAACGCGAGTTTTCTAAAAATAATTAAAATAATAATAACAATGCCTATTTAATTATTAAAATATATTATAAAAGTGTAGAAAGAAGCATAGAAAGATTATGCGAAATTAAGATTTCATATTGCGCCAGAAATAATGCAAGTTACTTATGCAAACAGCTCTCGGAAACTCTCCGTTACACTGTTACACACCGACAAGACTGAGGTATGGATGTATATATTCTTGTACTTGTACCGAGGGCAGCGTGCATAAGGATGAGAGTTTATTTCACTATTACACTTGGATTATATCATGCAATATTTACGTACATCGTCCATTGTACATAATATATATATTATTATATATCATAGATTAGACTTTGATAATACACGGACATATTCGTTGAACTCTGGAATCAGTATAATAATATAGGTCAAACGTCACTTGTAAAATATAATTATTACAGTTTGACAATATAGAATTTACCGAGCATATTTAAGCTCGTCTTATGCTCAATTAATTAGTCTCTCATATTGAAGATTGGCAGATTATACTTGACAATGATAATCTCTTGTTGACTAATCTCTTTCTCTCGCTTTATAAATATACGGTATATGGATGTACAAATATATTTATATATATATGTATGTACTAATACTCATCCTCATCCCATACTCATGAAAATAGATGAGCTGTAAAACTCGTGAAAATATATAACTGATGGGCTGCATGAACTGCGAAAACTTTTTGGCGACTATCGCACGTTTACGAAGAGCATCACCGGAATGAATGCATGCATGTTACATGTTGTTGGTTGGACTACGGTTTTGCTTGTCGGAACGCGTATTTTAACGCTCGGCCGCACGTGTATTTGTGCTGCCGCTGTTGCTGCTGCTGCATGACCTCGCAAAATGTTAAAACGATCATAATTCATCGAACATTTCGGAAAACCAATTTTACTCGGGCTAATTATTCCTTTTTTTCATAAATATTATTTAATGATATTTACATTAAAAAATAAAAAAAGTAAAAAAAAAATTATTAAATTTTTTGTTGATAATTCTATTCAATCAAGTATAAACTTTAAAAATATGAATAATTTCATTTTTAGTAAAAGCTAATTTAATAAATAAACCTTTAGGAGCCTGTAAAATAATATTTTAAATGAAATTAAAAGGAGTGAGGCAAAAAAAGAAAATTAATCGAAAAAAATTCAAATTTTTCAATTATGCGCTTTATAATTAATTGGAAATAATTAAATTGCTGACGAACAATGGTTGAAAATTATGCTGGTTATTTAATTATAAAATAAACAAGAATCTTAATTAGTGAATATATATTCCTTGTACTGGCGTTTCAATAAAACTTTCATTCCACGTACTAAAATTTTATTAAAGTTCCTAAAATGATTTGATTGTTTTGAAATAGCATCACATATGTCAGTTGACCCTGTCTGAGTTTTGACGACCGTAACTTACAACGCACTTGAAATATGTCTTTTTATAGGCGATATTTAGTGGACTGTCCGTTTGTAGATTGACACCAATACGATCATAAAACTAAATACACAAGGATTTTATTGAATATCCGAAAAAAAATAATATAAATACAAATACTGTTTCCAATTTTCAGTATTCACAAATAAAAAAAAAAATACCAATAAAAAATTCAAAAACAATAATTATAAAAAGAGTAGAATTTAAACGTATCATGGCGAACAATAGCCAATAAAAAAAAAGCGCGATGCATAAAACAATAAATAAGTCTATTATTATTGATGGCATTCAAAACATTGTATAACAGATAAAAATCGGAGATAAAGGTATTAATAAAATATCAAGCTTAGACTTAAAATTCAAATGTTATCCCCCGGATAAAAGATCTGCGTTGTGCACGAGTGGACTAGATGTAAAGAAAAGTATAAATGATAGTCGGCAGATCAGAAAGGTAGTAGAGTAGGTATAGTTGGTATTAGGTAGTTGGCTTGTGTAGTAGTGGTAGTACAGTATAAATCCATCGAAAGACGCGCGTCGAGACATATTATAGTCGTCGGCGGCGGCGGCGGTGACGGTCGCGGCAGTGGATAGGAGGTAAAGCCCAGGCATGGTTGCCATGGTACCCGCGTCCATCCCCCACGTCGACAGCAGCTCTCTGCTTCAACGGCCTTCCCGCGCTCCATACCGCTATATACACAACCTCACCACCCTACACAACACAAACTCCAGCATATTCTGGAATGAACCACCCTACGCATGTTCCATAGCACCCTCTTTGGTGTGTCGTTTATATACACCCATCATTCGCCATCCTTTCTTGTCTGCAATAACCTTCTCCTCATCCACTTTTTCCGTCCTTTTTTCTTTTATTATCTCACTCTACTCATCACATCCCGTTTTATTTATCCACCTGAGATTATTTTATATATCAATCACTACAATAAAACTAAAATTTTATCATTATTTAATACTATTATCACTTTATAATATCATCATTATTATTTATTGACTAGATGACTAGCGATCGTAACAAACTATTATTCAGGTCAGTGTGACAATCTTCGAGTTTACTATGTCATTATAAACATATGGATGAAGATAATTGCAGACGATTATACTAACGCTATAACGTTTATGGAACAGACACGTGAGTTGCAGAATATTAGCGTTCTATGGGTCTGCTTTAGAATCTGATTGGTGTAGGTGTGCGGTCATGAGTGTATCGCCGTGTGGGTTGTATATAAATACGTTCGATATCCACATGTGTAGAAACATGGTTGCGTATGGGTGTTGTATGTAGTGAAGAGTCGAATAACAGATAAACGCAATGTTACGTGTGTTATGTAGGTACACACAACACACATGGGTTATATAGAACCTAGACGGCCGGATGATAGAAAATCGATATAGGCGCGAGAGCTATGAGAACAGAATTACTCTACTCGGACTCTTGTCGCCCCCGCTAAATCTATCACTATGACGTGAATCATGTCAATTGCACATGTAGGAAATCATTGAGAAACATTGCTGTACATTAATATTATTATTATTATAGAGCAAGTGATATGGTAATTATTTTTTTACAATATAAAAAAATTTCGGAGTGAATGCGGAGCGGATGACTGCTTATTTATTTGATCTCCTCGGAGTAAAATTTACTCTAATAGGGATTTTATTTTAATATCGAAACTCCGAATCGGAGTGAATGAAGATTTAAATAAAATCCAGATCACTCCGAAATCGTTCTGTTGAAAAAATAAACTCCATTTACTTTGTATGCGGAGTAAATTTTTCTAAAACTCCAGAACCCCGAGTTACGGAGTAAATTCGGATTTAAATAAAATCAAAAATCACTTCAAATTTATTACAATGTATGTTTTTAATTTTGTAATAATTTAATTTAATTTTTGAAACTGTAATTCGTTTGAGTAGACATTGAACAAAATTATGAAAGCTTATCAAATATCAAAAGTCACAATTTTTTGTTAATCATCATTATTATTAATAATTTATTAAAAAAATAAAATTATTTCAAATGATTTAATAAATAGTATCATCGAAAATCTATGAATGGAGTATGATTGTTTATTATTGTCATAATATTTACACAATTAAATAATTGGCTATCACGCGTGTGTGTGGTGTGAGACAAAAATAAACCGCGTATCGGAGCACGCAGAGAAATTGATAAAAATAAATTTTATAGCTAAATAAAAAAGATAAACCTATAAATAAAATACTTTCTCTTAATAACTTTTATTATTTTATTAAATCAATTAACTTTTATTGTGTGTATAAAATACATGTACATATTTATCTTCATTCATGTCACGTCAATTCATAAAAAATCAATCAAATGAATACTAAATTTTTTTATTCATCTTTTAAAATCCTTAATTTTGAAGTTCAATTTCACTTATAAATTTTACCCATAACTCATAACGTCACATAAAATAAAATATATTGTTATCAGTGATGTAAATGACATCAATCAAAAAAAAAGATTAGACGTTAATTAAATTGAAGAGCCGGCAGTTGATTTATTTATTAGTTAAATAGATAAAAAGGTTATAATGATGATAATAAAAGGTGAACGTTTATATTTTTTTTAAGTTGTATTATATTTAATTCGCGTTCTTAAAGTCGTTGCAGTCACAATGTGTCGCTGGTTTCCAGGCAGACCGTAGAGTAGCAGCGGCTCGCAATCTAACGGTACTCTCCCTCGCTGGTGAGCCACCATACCATACACACATACATCTACATACATACATACATACATACATAGATGAATGCATGCAGACATATAAACACACACACACACACACACACACACACACACACACACACACACACACACACACACACACACACACACACACACACACACACACACAAATGATACCAGATAGTAGACTATACACAGCATAGCAGGACGGACTGGAATGGCATCAAGTTGGAGAAGCCAGCGGTTCAGTGACCGACCGACCGACCGAGCACGTCGCATCTCCTGCTGCAAGCACAAGAGGAAGAAGTATTACCAGCAACTATGTACTCACATTATCAACCTATGCTACTCTTTCTCTCTTTAATATTACATACACACATTGAAAACTATACTTAATACTTAATAAGTATCTATGTGTAAATGCGTTTAGACGCATGTTCATTCACCACTTTTTTTTCATTTACAATTTTAAACAGCTCTACTGCGAATCATTCGAGATCAAAGCCTCGTTTCCTTTTTGATTTAAAAAAAAAGAAAAAAAAATGAAATGATAAAATCTTTGGGTTAATTATTTGAATAAAATAAAGCTTGAAATTATTTATGACCGTAAGTAAAATTCAAACAAAATATTAACTGAAATTATTTACGTAGATAAATTTCAGTGTACACTAAAATGTCACAATATCATCAAAATGAATTTGCATAGAAACGGACTTGCGTTTGAGAAAATAAAATGATAATAAAACAAACAGCATACAAAAATCATAATCATAGAAATGTTATACAACATTTAAAATAAATGTTTTTTTAACTTGACGAACCACTTAAGAAAACTCTCAAGGTAAATATGTATAAAGAGTGGAGATACTCAAATTACGAATTTTCTTGGCTCAAGCACCGAGTTGGCAAATTTCATTTTCATCCTTAGCTTTAGCTTTTAACCAATTTCTTCTTCATATCTCTTATATATCACGGCTGCTTTGTACACTAAACTACACAAACAGTATATACGCACTCCTTCAGATACATGCCTGGGCATAATATAAGTAAAGTAAAGAAGTAAGAGAGTAAAACAGTAGATACATAAATATACAAGTAGAGAAAGAGAAGAGTAAAAACCCGTGTTGTTATACATTATATTAGGTCTTGGTGTTGGATGCGCATATGCCATTCGCGACACAAGTTTTATTTCCGGAATAAATGTACCTCCCTTACGTCTTTTTCCTCAACCCCCCCCCCTCTGCCCCCGCCTGCCGCCCGCGACTGCACACTAAAATTCAGCTTTGCTCTTGGATCTTGCTATATATATACATAATATAGAGATCTCTCTTGCTCAGAGTTTCAGTATATAGTAATAACTCTACGCCAGGAACACAACGTGGCCCTCCTTGCCCCCAACTGTGCCATCATGCATGGGAAGAGCCCGTTGGGCGCGATCTCTCCCGGCTCACTGAATAAATTACACAATTTCCTTGCTCGACCCCTACTCACTCGCCATCCTTTTCTTCTCTATCATCTCATTCTTTTTTTTCTATCTTCTATATTCTATCCTCTGTCCTCTGTACTCCACATCGCAACGTTTACTTCACTTGTGCCCTCTCCTCATCCTTCGTCACGCATTGTGTCACATTCCCCTAGGAATTCCACGTGAATGCTAACCTTCCATCCATATACATCTATATCTATATCTATATACAAACGACATAAAACTGAAAACGGAAAAAGTGGAAAATCTCTTATTTTTTATTCTTTCATATCTCAAGTACTCGCTAATAAAAAAAAAAATAATAATAATTAAAAATTCATTTTTACTCCGTCTACCGCGAAAATTTACGCTGTAATAATTTTTTTTTTTTATGTTATACAAAAGCTTTCTTTTATTTTTTTAATTAATTATTTTAAAACTTAAGTAATTTTTTAGTCCAAGTGGTTTGGGTTTTCTTATAATTAAAGAGGAAAAAAAGTACGAAAAATAAAAATATTGAACATTCTAGATAATTTTTTTATAAAGAACTCGGATAGAATAGGAGTTACGGGTTGGCCGGCTAACAATTGAGCCGATAATCGCTCGAATGAATTTGACTCGGGCGTACATGACTCGAGAGCGTCAGACAACGACGACGCGCGCGGATATGCTGTTGATGCTGATGCTGATGCTCGGTAGTAGTGCTCTGATGCTGTTGGAGAGCATCGCAGGGTATCGATTAGCTTGTTATACATACAAGGTCCAGCGCATCAATGTTTTACGTTAAATATGTAAATTATGCGCATGCCGTGAATAACACTAACATCCTCTACTAAACTATTATTATTATTCTATTCAAATAATCTGTTTTATATTTATTTTCAATTTCATTGTTAATTTTATAATTATTTATTTTAAATTTGTAACAGATTTTATAAATTCTTAGATTTTTATTGACTTAAATTTTATCAACTGGGACGATTTTTTATAAATAAAAACTTCAAATAATGTCAAAAAAATATGTCGACTAATAATAAACAATTAATGGAATAATAAAAATATTTAAAACCTTGTGAATAATTTTGTAGCTCTGCTGAAAATAGAACATGGAGGAATTTTTTTCTGTTGAATATATTTAACATTTTTTTATTTTTACTTGTTTAGTTTATTTTTATTTAGAAGTTAATATTGAATTCTGACAGCTTTTAGTCTGCTGGCGCCAAAAGTTTATGAGCAATTAATTGTTGATGATTACTATTTTAATAATGTAATTATTCATATTTAATTATAGATATTTTTATAATTAATATAGAAAAAGCTGAAGCCAACAGTATGTTGCTATAACTTTTGACATTTAGAATTTAAAATTGATAAATTCATTGTCATGATATATTCCCACGCATAAATAATTTTAAAATAACAAGTAAATGTGGGCAAGGTAATTTAATTTCAAAACTAACATTTTGATTGTGTATTTTAATGGAATAAAATTAATTTATATTTTATCGTTAATTATATTAATCGAATGTACATATATCAAATTTCTGTCAACAAATTCAATTTTTTGTTTTTAATTATTATAATTAACTTCTACTGACTTAATTATTTTAAAAAAAATTAAGCACGCAGCAAAAAAATCGAGTAATAGTTTACTGCGAAAAAGATCAACTAATATTTACATGATTCAATTCAATAATTCCTCATATTTTTTTTATTTATATCATTCAATAGAATGATGTAGGGTTAAATCGATGTTCTAATTAACGAATTGTCTAACTCCATTTCAGAAAATCCTCCATTTATATATAATAATTTTGTCTAGGTTACTCAAATGATATATTTCTTACTATTACTATCTGAAAATTACACAGAATCATCTACTAAGAAATATCAAGTTAGACAATTTGCTAATCAGAACCTCAAAACGGTTAATTAAGAATTTTTAATAAAAATTTTGAGAATGGGTTCGAAAGTATAATTTCGTAAGATATCCATATACGCAATAATATATGTACATATATTTATCATAATAGACAAGAAAAAGTGAATAAAAAATTTGAGTAAGAGTAAGCCGCTAATTAATATAATTCAAAAGTTGGTGGAACGCATAGAAGATTTACGATGTGCATGCACGTAACATATATATACTGATAAATATATACATTTATATATTATATTATGTCTGGTATATATGTGTATGGGCTGGATGGGTATATGTACTGGTAAGAAAGACGTAGATAGAGTGATCGATGGAAATTCCTAAGTTAGCCGCATACCCAACATAGATCTAAGCTAACTCGAAGCAAACTATAGGGAGAGACTACGCGATTACTGTGGAGCTTGTGGTCTAAGTTCTATTCATGAGTGACCTTCCTTCGTATACACGACCATAACAGACAAATGTGTCATTTCCTTTCCAAGGCTATCACGTTCATTTTCACGTTAATATACTTACTAATGAGATATACAATATATACAATATACATATACATATCAAACAATTCTCTCTCAATTAAAAACAATAAATAATCAATTTTTTTTTCTACTAGATATTTAATTATAAAATTCATTAAACTTGATAAATTAAAATTAAAAACTAAACTAAAACGAACAGCTTTTTTTTTATAAAACTTTATTTAAAAGTTTTAAGTTATTACAAAATGTAACTGACGTTTAATAAATTATAAATTAAAATTTTTAGTAAAAAATAATTTAAGTTAATAAATAAAGTTTGAGTAAAAATAAATGTTTAGACGTTAGACAATGAAAAATTATAGTATATTTGTAGATAATATTAAAATAACAGCAAGATTTATTGAGTAATAAATTTATTTAATTTAATGCACTTCGATTAGATAAAATAAAATAAAAATTTTCTCTTTTAGAATAAAAAATACTCATCCTTTACTAATATTTACACTTGAATAGACCGCGTGGATATTAATCTTATAAATATTTCTTCGGTAATAAACGTACATATATAAATATGTATAAATGTATATGTATGTCAGATGGTATATAAGAAATACGACGAATGAACAATCACAAGACCCGTCGATTAAATGTTAAAGCCCCAAACGGTGTATTCGTCTCGACGATCTACTTTCACAACTTTCTTCGTCTTGTCTGACAGCAGACTAGAATATAGATTCAATAGATATTATCGAATGTAATAAAATATAATATAACGATAAATAGATTCTTTATACTTTTAACTTTTTTTTAATTGTTGCCATCTTAACTGTATAACTTCCGTTTTCTACAGTTTTTATTCTTTACATATTTATATTACATAGTCTTTAGGTTACGTTGCAAGCAATTTTAAGTCCCTATTTTTCTTGGGTAAATATTTTTATCATATATTTCTAACAAACTACTCTAAACTTTATCGGACTACGTTCTTTGCCATCTTTTTTCCTTTTTCTATTCCATATATCTCATTATTTGCTGTCTATTTCCATTTCATTTTTCCATACTTTTTTTTTTTTTTTTTTTTTTTTTTTTTTTTGCCATTACGGAATGCTTTCTAGTGAGGGGAGATTGCAGACAGGTGGCAGTCTGGCGGCTATATGGAACGAATCCTACAGATCAATGCATTATATCAACTTGTGAAAAATAATTCATTTGCACTCTGCGGGATTCGAACCTGAGCCTGGCCAGTACTTGTGTTCGGAGACAAGAGTGATATCCACTCGACCACAAGTACTGGTTATATAACGATAAATATTATATAGATTAAATCCGGATAATTGATTCTTTACTATATTGTCGTCAACATAAAATGACAGTTTCCAATATAAAATCTTATGCAACAGTTTCATATGTATCTACTGTTACTTATATATATTACTTTCCGGTCTTTCAACATTTTAAAGAAACAATTTTAAAAATAATCGACAGCTACGGAATAGATTCAACGAGAATGACGATGACATTGCAACAGCGAGCACTTCTCTGTCTCCTCAGCATCTCACTTGGTTTATACGTTTCCGTTCTATTCGGAAAGTTTACGATTCAAGTTACTTTGCCCTCGGGAAAAAACTCTCTACTATATACATACATCACAATATACGATCTCTTGCTTTGTACGACAAAACTTTTTATCTACATACTTTTTTCCTTTGCTTTTATAAAATACATACATACATATTTCAGCATTATATATTATGGTCTTTATCAAATATTGTATTCAAATTTTACTTTAAGTTGACAATTAATTATTTCTATTTTTCATTTGTTATCAAATACACTCAAGTAAAAATGAGCTTCTTATTAAAGATAAGAGTTTCTTATTATTGTTCACATTTTATCGTGAAAAAAATACTTACGAGAGCAATATTTAAGAAGAAAAATTTTGAGCTGAAAATTGAATTCATTTGTATTTATATCATCATAAATATGATAGTTATTAGTTTTAAATATAGAGGACTATTATGGATTTATAGTAAATAGGTCAGACAATAAAATTTTTTTTTAACTGCCTACAGCGATGGGGTGGACTCAATAGGGAGACTATGAAAAAAAAATGCGTTTTTCGATCTTGTTTGTACTTAATTTTTTACTTTCCATTTATTTTTGCCGTAAAAACTTTAAATTATTATCAAAAAAAAACTTTTTTGATTTTTGAGCAAAATGGAAAATCTTCAGATAAATGAAAAAAAAATTTGAAAGTTTAAAAAAAGAAAAAAATTTTAAGCAAAAGTTCCAAAAGAAAAATACTTTTGAAAATAAGACCAGGGAATTTGAAATTATTTGAAATTAATTTAAAATTTCAAACCATTTTTATAAAATTTTTAAAGTTCTTCATTAAAACTCATTATATAAACAAATGTCTCGTATGATGTAAGAATGTATGGCGGTCAAAAGTTAATGTTAATGTCAAATAACATGAATTTAAATATAGAAACAGTTACCGCGTTTATTTATAAACCAACCAGAGTTTTTAAATTTAAATTCTTATTATAGTATAGACCAGTTGAAGACCTTAAATAATAATAAATTCAAACTTTAAATTAACCTTTATCACTTCCTTAAATTATTTATAATGTAAAATCAATTAACTTCTATAACAAAAGGTATAAAGTTATTTCTATACTTGACCAGCAATAATTCATGAGACCCAAAATGACAATTATTATCACCAACACTAAATTCCATTACCACGGACTAATTACTCTAATAAATATTTGTACTTTTTTAATCACCGGGAATCCGACAAATTTATATCCATTGATGTAATGATAATGACTCATTAATAGTAATACTACTCATATATATATATATAACATAAAAGTCATATGATTTTAAGACTTAAATTAATGTGACGTACTTTAGTTGTTAAAAATGAATACCATACTTAATTATAATAAAATAATTTTTTATCACGAACGATAAAAGTGATTGTACAATATCAATTAGTGTACGATAATAAAGATGTAATTGATGATAAAATTAATTTTACTTTGTACAACAAGTTGTCAGGTTTGATATCTAATCACACGTGACACAAATCATTTGCCTAAGCACACTATTACCATCGACGATGATGCATGGCTTACCGGATATTCCTCCAATAATCCTCGGAACAATCAAGAGGATCAGTAAATAGACAAGTTTCCATCAATTTACTTACCAATTTTTGTTTTATTTAAAAAATTTTTCGCTCATTTTTTCTATATTTCGACAATATTTAATAATCATCTCACAAATATTGATTATTGATATTTAATTGTAAAGTATTAGCTGATTAAATCTGAAAAAATTAATTTTAAATAAAATTCAAAGTTTAAATAATAAAAATAAATTTTATAAAAATATCTTATGATACTTCCGTATCAAAGTATCCTCAGAGTACATGAAGATATGTGGCCTACAGTATAGCCGGATCTCCGATTTCTCGAATTGAGTCCAAGGCTAATACTTTAATACTTTCGCGCATCAGCCAACGTGTACCGTAGTAGAGATCTTCTCTTTGAACCAACAACATCAGCACCAGTGTCAGCATTAACACCAGCACCAACTCTAAAATAACAAAGTAAAACCGTAATAAAAGTATATGGTAGCTGTGTCGAGACATCACGTTTTCCGGAGGACCAGCATGCGCTTTTTACATTTTTTTATTTATTTATCTATTTTTTTTCTTTTGGCGCATTGGTGCAAGAAAATGCTCGGCTACTGCATCACTTCTCAAACACACACACTCTTAAACTGGGTTACCAGGGTAAACTAGAGCGTGGAGCGAATGATGACGAACAACATTCAAAATGGAATTGACAAAAATTAATCATATAACCAACAGTTAAATTAATATGAATTTTTTTTTGTTATTCCTTACACTGTAAAAGGTCGGGAGTGAATTTTGAGTAATTATGGATTTTATTTACATCCGAATTCACTTCGTCACTGAGTGTTCCAGAATTCTAGAAAAAATCTAGAAAAAATCACTCCATGGAGTGTACATACGGAGTTTGTTTTTCCAGTGGAGTAATTTCGGAGTAATCGGAATTTTATTCAAATTCACATTTACTCCGACTTGGAGTTTTAATATTCAAATAAACTCTCTTTAGGAGATACTTTCATTTCTAATTGGAGTTTAAAAAAATAGTTGCCGAAGTGAGGTGAAAAAAATTTTTCGATCGTAAAGCACTCTCTGATGCTTCGCATCATGAGTCGTGCAATTATAATAATAAACTGTCCTTCGTAGTGAATTGTACTCTAAGGGAATTAAATAAATACACAGCCATCCATCCCACATTTTCTCCGAATTCACTCCAGACTCAATTCGCGTTCACTCCGAAAATTTTTTACAATACAATATTTAATTGAAAAAAAAAAAAAAAAGGCCCATCTTATAATTCATCTTGTTAACCAGTTAATGCAGTTCTGTTTAACACTTGTCTGTCATTACGACACATTTTAAATATAAGAGAATTGTAGTACATCGAGACATCTCGCGGTAAATTGTAGAAAACAAGTACTTCAATACCACTGATGATAAAATTTATATTGTTATTTATTTAATTTAAATTAATCGAAAAATAATTTATTACATTTTTCTTAATCAACAGTTAAAAATATTTTTTTATCCGCTAGTTATTTAAAAAAAAAATATCAAATTGATAAAACTAAAAAAAATGATTCCAATATTTTAATTCAACAAATTTTCAGTAATCAATTCAAGCGGAGTAATAAATCATTGCAATTACATTCATAACTCATTAGTAATATATTTTAGTTAGCATTAATATTAAAAAATTATCAATATATTAATTTGATTGATAAGACGAAACCATTGGCTATCTAACTGTAGAATTATCAATTATTTTTCTACACATCAGCGTATTCCAATTGATAAAAATAATTTTTTTAAAAATGAATACCAGTAATCCACAATTCAGTACCACCGGAGATATTATTTCGCAGTAATGCCATTAATATTTTATACAATGATTCAAAAATTCATCAGCTGTTTCTGTTATCACGATTATATTAAAATCCCAATGTGCACATTTATTTAATATTTCATTGTCCTTCACTCTTTATCATTAAATTTATCAACTGTATATATTCTATGGCAATTTTGAACAAACAAAATAGTTGCGTGTAATTAATGTGTACTAAAAATTTAAATTTATACCAATGACAAATCAGTTTTTAGTTATGATACTTATTTATTTGTAATTATTATCTATTAACAATAAATAGTATTATAATTTTAATGAGTGTAAATATTTCATGCATGTAATATTAGAGTAATTATCGATGTCACTCAAACGAGAATTATATAAGTAAGTTGCAAAATGCGTGTACGAATGATTAAAAAAATAACAAAGATTAAGTGGGGAGAAAAAACGGATACATTAAATGTTGCATGTGGATAGTGTTTTTATTCAGACATTATTTGAAAGGCCAGTTGTGTTGCGACGACTCGATCAACCAGATCATTAATCGCTGATCCTTAATCGCTGATCGTTGATCGCTGATATTATCAGACACTTGATTTATTTAAACAAAAAATAATATTTACTTTTTTTAAAAATATAAAATCATGGATTTACAGACCTTAATAAGTACTATTTTATTTTCATTTATTTTTTTATTAATTATGGTACATTTTTATATACATGGAAGTAGACGAGGACGACTTTGTGATAAAATTCCTGGACCTAAATGGTATCCAATTATTGGTAATGCTCTGGATGTTATGGTTCCACTCGGTAAGTGAGCTTAATTTTTTTAATATTTTTAATTTACAAAAGCTCATAAATTTATAATTAAACTCTTCATTTATTTTTATTGACTAATTAATTATTTTAAAGAGGATCTTTGGAATTTTTTCCGACGTTCATCGAGGAATTATTATCCTGTTTTTAAACTGTGGCTTGGTTTTTGGCCTATCATTAATATTCGTCATGCTGATGATGTTGAAGTATGAAATATTATTTTATATTTATTATGAATCTTAAAAATAAAAGTAATTAATTATAAAAAAAATTTAATTTCTTAATAATTCTGAATTTCTTATAAAAATATAAATGAGAAATAGTAATTTTGTAAAAATAAATTTTGAATCGAATTTTCTAAAAATGAGAATTTTAATTGTTTTTTAAAACTACCAGACAATAATTTGTCATTTTAATTAAAAAATTAAAAATTTAAATATCTACTCATAATTGCTCAGTATTGAGTCACAATTAAAAATACATTCGAAGATAAAACGATTAAAAAAAACATTTATCAGCTATCATTGATTAAAAAAAACAACTTTTATAAAAAAATAACAAAAACAATATTTGCTGTCAAAAGTTTTCTGATGAACAATTAATTAATAAAAAACATTTACTCAAACTATTAATCATTATTTCAATTATTTGATTAACAGATACTACTTAGTAGCAATAAAAATATAAAGAAAAGTTTATTTTACGATTATTTACATCCATGGCTGCATGATGGCCTGCTTACAAGTACAGGTAAAGAGTGACATTAATAAATCAGTTATTATTTAGTAAAAAAAAAAAATAATTACAAGTGTACAAATAATTATTAACTAAGACTGTAATTATAATTAAAATAAAAAACATTTTCAATAGGAGATAAATGGCGAAGCAGAAGGAAAATATTGACACCGGCATTTCATCTGCATAATCTTCAAGAGTACATGGGTTCGATTACCGATCATACTGATCGTATGATTAACAAAATAAAATCTGAAGTTAAATCCGATGATGGAGTCATCAAGGAACTTTTGCCGTTGCTTACAACATTCACACTCAGTACAATTTGTGGTACTGTTTAAAATAATTTAATTATTTAGTTGAATGAAATAAAAATTATCATTAAATATTTTTAAATAGAATCAGCAATGGGAGCAACAGCCACAGAAAACGATCCTGCTCAAAAAACCTACAAGCAGTCGGTTTACGAAATCGGAGAAATTTTTTACTACAGGTAAAATATTGGCCTTAACTATTTTTTTTTTTCTCATTATAAAGAAATAACAATAATTTTTTACAGAGCTGTAAGACCGTGGTTAAAAAGTGATTGGATTTTTAATTTAACAGCCAAAGGTCGCGAACAAGCTAAATCTTTAAAAATACTTCATGGGTTTTCTGACAAAGTTTGTAAACAAAATATAATATTATATTTATATTATCGACTCATCAATAAGATAAATAGATTTATTTGTTTATTTTGCTTGGGCTGGTTTGCAGATAATAAAGGAACGGGAAAAATATCATGAAGAAACCAATGGTAAATATTTGAATGACTTTGTCTCAGCCGGAATGAATTCTAGTTTACAAACTGATGAGAAAGGTAATTTGAATAAAATATATAATTTTATGGGGCAAGTGTGAGCACACTTGCCTCACATGACTCTACTGTAAAAAATCGAGCGTGAATTCGGAATGATTAGAATTTTAATATTGAAATAAACTCTTCGGAGTAAATTTCACTCCGAGGGGATTTAATAAATGAACAGTCATCCGCTCCGCATTTACTCCGAATTTAACCTGCATTCTCCGAAAATTTCTTACAGTGTAATTAATAAGCATAAAAGTAGTATTTATAATATTAAAAAAGTAACAATGATTTATTTACAATAGTGAAACGCAAAAGACTTGCTTTCCTTGATCTTTTGATCGCTGCCTCAAAACGAGGACTGGGTGTTGACGATCGCGGCATCAGGGAAGAAGTTGATACTTTTGTTTTTGAGGTAATGCCGAATAATATTTTTTTTTTATTGTTATTATATAATTTACGGCAATTTAAACTAATTTTATTTTTCAGGGTCATGATACCACGGCCATGGGAATGTTTTTTGCTATTTTACTTTTGGCTGAACATAAAGATATACAAGTAATATAAATTACGCTTGTAGTTTATCTTAAAATTTTAATTTTTTGATAATTAGTCGAATTGATGACTGAAAAAAATTTTTTTCAGGCACGAGCGCGAAAAGAAATAGACGCAGTATTAAAAGAAAGTAATGGAAAAATTTCAGTCGATCAAGTTCAAAAGTTTACGTACCTAGAATGTTGTATTAAAGAATCATTACGACTTTATCCTAGTGTGCCTATCATAGCTAGAGAAATCCAAGAAGATGTCCAATTAAGTAATTATCATTTATTTCAATTTAAATAATAGTAAAAAAAAAAACTCAAAAAAGTATTTTGTTACAACAAAATTTTATTGAACTTAAAATAAATCAAATATTTCTGTACGTTATTAATAATTACTAATTTTTTAATTTATAAATTTTTAGAAAATTGTTTCGTACCAAAAGGAGCTTTAGTAAATATTCATATAGTAGACACACATCGGGATCCAAATTTTTGGCCGTGTCCAAATATTTTTGATCCCGATAGATTTTCGTCTGATCGTATAGAAAAAAGACATCCTTTTTCGTACATACCGTTCAGTGGGGGCCCACGTAACTGTATAGGTAACACACAATAAATATATAAGTATCAATTTATCTAAGAACATTTTATTTATAACAAAAATAATAAATTTAATTACTGTACCGCAGGTCAAAAGTTTGCGATGCTTGAACTAAAAACTCTGATCGCTGGATTGTTGCATAATTTTTATTTAGAACCACAAGAAACAACAGCGAACATCAGCATTCTTCCCGATCTTGTTATCAGAGCAGCACATCCAGTCTTCGTTAAATTTGTACCAATAAATAAATAATATAAAAGCCAATACTAGAACCTATTTTTTAAAAACAAATATATATTTATTTTTTCCCAACATCATATTCATTTTTCTCACTAGATATTTTTATTCACCCCCAATACTAAGCGACTTTAGCGATAGACGTCAGATATATCCAAGTTTATCGTAACTTAATAAAACTTCTCACGCGAATTATTCGATAAGTGATAAATATGTACATATTTATTTTCATACAAACATTATCGACATAACTTACAACTTTTTTTTCATACACGTGATATGTTTCCATCAGTTAATCTCGAGACGTCGTCTATTAAACAAGTGTCTTGTTATATTATCAATAAATATAACACTTATTAAACGCAGAAATGGTTTCATTAATTTTAATATCTATATTATTGTTTATTATTTATTACATTTATATAAGTGTCTTAAAACGATCACCTAGAATCGTATTTTATTTGGATAAACTTCCTGGTCCTAAAACCATACCAATTATTGGTAATGCTTTGGATTTTTTAGTCACCCCAGGTATTTTTATAATTTAAAATTTCTTAATTATTCTTATTTTAAATTAATTAAAAATAAAAATAAATAATGTTTAGATCAATTATGGGATACTGTAAGATCAATGAACGATAATTATTATCCAATTTATAGAGTATGGAGTTTAAAAAATGGTAGCATCAATATTCGTCACCCTGATGATATTGAAGTAAAAAAAAAAAAAATGAATTTAATTAATATTTTAATGAAAATAATTTATTTTATGTACAAAAAAATTATTTTATTTAATATTTAGGTTTTATTATCAAGTTCGAAAAATATTTCCAAAAGTATGATCTATTTCTTTTTATATCCTTGGTTTGGTACTGGTCTTCTTACAAGTACAGGTAAATATCTTATTAATAATATTTATATATATTTAATAATATTATAATTCGAACTTCCTCAGGTCAAAAATTACCCGTCCTTAATTTGTGGAATGTTTTGAACACTGAACACACTTGATACGTCAAAAAAATTTTGACTATCGATGCACTGAAAAAAAATTAACTTTTGTATAAATATTTCATATTTAAGTTAAAGAATAATTTTCTTGACAGAAAAAAATGAAAATTTTTTTACTATACTCCAAAAAAAAGATCAGCATATCTCGAGCAGAGCTCGGATATTTTCGATTAAGAAAATGATATTGAGTGAAATCAAATTTTTGGTTTAAAAATTTTCAATAGCATAATTTCTTGTAAGAAGGATGTACAATATTTCTAAAAATTATTTTTTTTCTCAGTGTAAGATATTCTTTTATCTAAATCTAGACTCAACCGCAAAGATGATGTCTTGGTGTACTAATTCTAGTGTCAAAAGAAATTATTTATCTATGACTAAAATAACTTTTTACTACAATACTTAACTTTTAAAAATCGTAAAGTGTTTTTGTGAGTAAACAATTGTTTTTTTTTTCTAATTTAGGAAGCAAATGGCAGAAAAGAAGAAAAATATTAACTCCAGCATTTCATTTTAATGTATTACGAGAATTTTCTGGTATTTTCGATCAAGAAGCTCGTCGTATGGTAAAAGATTTACAATTTCACGGACAAATTGCACTAGATCTTGTTCCTTTTATAACAAAATACACTTTAAATGCTATTTGTGGTAAGCTGATAACAATTAATCATAAATATTCATTTGGTGACCGCAAAAATTTATTTTTCTTCTAAGAAACTGCCATGGGAACTTCGCTGGAAGGTCAGAAAAGTTCGATGGACAATTTCCAAAAAATGTATCGCAAAGCTATTCATGATTTGGGAAATTTAATGTTACACAGGTAATAATAATTACATAAAATTAGTAATTTAATGATTAACAACTACTCAATTTGAATTCAGATTATTGAGACCCTGGTTACATCCAGATTTTTCATTTCACCTTTCACCTTCATCGAGACTTCAGAGTAAATGCTTGGATATTGTTCGAGGTTTTTCTAAAAAGGTTACCCAAATATTAATCGACTTTTCGGTTAATTACTACTCGAACTATTATTCGCTAATTTATTTAAAAGAAAAAAACTATATAATTGTATAGATTATTGGCGAACGTAAAAAATACCACGAAGACACTCAAGGAGTTCATTTAAAAGAATTAAATGAAACAAATGTCACAGGAGTAGATAAAGAATATGCGCGAAAAAAAAGATTAGCAATGCTTGATTTATTAATTGCGGCGATGCGAAACGGGCATATTGACGAAGACGGTATCTGGGAGGAAGTTGACACTTTTATGTTTGAAGTAAGCGTTACTTAATTTGTTTCATATGGTTATTAATTTTTTATATGATTACATCACACGCATACTAATAGACTAGCAGGTATTTAACTAGCGATAAATTTATGCTGAATCATAATCATTTTCAGGGTCACGATACAACAGCGATGGGTATTTGTTTCACTCTTTTACTCCTTGCTGAACATAATGAAATCCAGGTTGCTATTAAATCATTAATTATATGGATACAAATAATTACATACAATTATAATATCTGATGTCAAGTTTGATAAAAAATTATAAATTATTGTTCATTATGCAGGAACGAGTAAGGCAGGAATTTGATGATGTTATTAAGAGTAATGATGGACAAATAGGTATCACAGAATTACAGAAGTTATCTTATCTTGAACGTTGTATCAAAGAAGCTTTGCGTTTGTATCCAAGTGTTCCTTTTATCTCACGTAATATTACCGATGACATGCAACTGAGTAATTTATTCTTTTATTTTTTTCACTTCTGAGTACTGCAGCTTTTTAAATTACTGTTTTATTTTGCAACATTCTTTTTGCGAACTCACTGTTCATAATCATTTTTTGTACATTTATAAGGTGAATTTAAATATTTTTTAAAAGTTTAAAGTTCTATGCTTCACAAACTTTAGGCATATATATCATCAATAAGACTTAATAATAAAAATAACAATGGATGGGATAAAATAATTGCTAATTTTTTTATAGAGAGTATGAACTTTTTTTATCGTATACTAAATGATTTTAAACAACGATCAAGAAAAGAAGTTGTTGCAAGTAAAACAATTTCAAATAAACAAACTTTAATTTTTTTTTCTATATTCGTATCAAAAATTTCTTTAAAAAAAATTAATTTTCAAAAATTTATCTATGATACTATTTAATTCCAACTGATCAAAAGGTAGCAGTCACTCTTTAATTAACACATACTTTTTAATTTATCAATCATAACGATGGCATTATAACAAGTCGCTTTACCAAAACATGTCTATCGTAAATTAAAACTATCCTTGAACTGATTACTTCGAAACATCTCTATCTAGAACAACTCTCTCAAGCTCAAGCTTTACTTCAAAATAACACTTCATTATTAAGTCAGCTAAAAAATAATCGGTAACTGAGAAAACATGTTAGTTAACATGAAAATTCACGTGTTTTTTTAGTTACCGATGATTTTTTAGCTAAGTTAATAATGAATAGTGTTATTTCGGATAGTCTTGGCATTGAATAGCAATTTCAGAGTAAAGCTTGAGCTTGAGAGAGTTGTTCTGGGTAGAAATGTTTGGAAGTAATCAGTTCAAGGATACACGGAAAGAAAATTCTACCAAAATTTACGATGTTAACATCGTAATCGTGGACTAGACTTTCATTGGCGTCAATTTTTAAATGTCTTATTTTAAAATTTACTATAGTCTTTGTTAAAATTACGATGTTAAATAGTAAAGAATACAACTTACATTGTAGTTTTAACAAAGACAATAGTAAATTTTGAAATAAGACATTTAAAATTTGACGCCAATGAAAGTCTAGTCCACGATTACGATGTTAACATCGTAAATTTTGGTAGAATTTTCTTTCCGTGTAGTTTTATGTTACGATAGACATGCTTTGGGTAGAGAAATGTTATAGTTGTCTGTGCGTAGAGAAGTTTTGGAGCGACTTATCATAATGCCATAACAATCATAAGTAATTTTTTAAAACATAAATTACAAAAAAAAAACGAATTTCAGAAAAATATTTTATACCAAAAGATATAATGGCCCACATACACATCTACGATTTACACAGAGATCCAAATTTTTGGCCCGATCCGTTGCGTTACAATCCAGACAGATTTTTACCCGAAAATATTCAAGGACGACATCCGTTTTCGTATGTACCGTTCAGTGCCGGACCACGTAATTGCATTGGACAAAAATTTGCAATGCTAGAATTGAAAGCAATAATAGGTCATTTGATACATAATTTTTATCTCGAACCCATCGATCTGGCAGGTGAAATTCGTATGCTACCAGATCTGGTATTGAGACCGAAAAATTCAGCCCGCATAAAATTAACTCCTCGTCAATAAATTATCAATAAATATAATAAAATAAAATAAGAAATAGTTTTCACAACAATTTTTTTTGTATTTCATACAATTCCTTTACATCATAACTACGAATGTAATTTTTTAAAAGCTTTTTTTTTCTTTTTCAATAAACAAAAACAATACATTGGTACTTTATTACTTTGTTAGTAGAAAGGCATCTTAAAATACATCATACACATTAATTATTACAATTACAATTGTCATGACATTTTATACATTCAATTTAAACAGTTTGCTTACTGTCTATTTTCTAGCCAAAAAATTTAATAAATAAAAAATAAATACAATAATAAAAATAATAATAAATTACCAATTAGGGCTTTATAAAAAATAGAGAGCAAACCTTTTTCAAAAACAATCATCGCAATTTTTTTTCGTCGCTTAATTATACATGTAATACGCAAAATATTAAATTTTTAAAAAATATTTGGTTACAACGTACAATTAACGAGAAAATAATAGTAATAAATATCTTTGGTGACTAATGAAAAAGATTTTGGTATTCTTGCATACAACTTTTTTTTTTCTTATAAAAAATATTTAATTGAATTAAATATTAATAATAATTCACGACTATTATGATTGTAAAAAAAAAATCAATGCAAGATAAATCATCAAAGATCAGTACGCGTTGCTATACAATATAGTAAATAGCTGATTCTTACTTTCACATACACACAAAAATTGTTATACTAAGCAAAAAATTTAGATCTAAGTCTAATCTACATCACAATCGAAAAAAAATTATTCTCTATAAATAATTTTACAGCTTATTGAACATTAAATATCCTGACTAACTAAAACACTCCATTATTTTCTTTTTAGGTCTATCGACGTTAGATTCTTTTCTTTTAATTTATAAACACAAGCACAAATAAATATTGATTGATTAAAATAATTAATAACTATCATTAAACTAATCACTTGGTTGCATTATTTAATATATATATTTTTATGAAATAGGATAAATAAAATAATAAGAAAAGGATCGACCTTTGGTGTACAGTCAAATTTACCACGTCGACTTTTTGTTTCAATTTGGTTCAATAATTTTAATTATTATCATATATTTTTTCGCATTATCTGCATTGAAACTAAAAGTTTAAATGCCTGTTCAATCAATCGAATGGAGCCAATTTCTGACCTGTGGCTAAAAGTCTAGTGAAAAAATTCTCCAAATCTATTTCAGCCGTCAGAACTCAGTTCCAAATTACGACTGACTCCAGGCATTGGAACTTTTAATTTCAATGCAAGTAATTATGAAAAATATGAGCGGCGGGATGAAGGCTTGCTTGTTGAAGTCGGCTTGTTCCATCTCTCGCTACCCAATATACTATTTTGTTCATGAATGACAAGAGCAAATTAAAAGTAAAAAAAAAAAAGAATTTTTTTTAATTGCGTCAATATCCATTTTCTCAGTCTTATGAAACCCTACACTATAAGATCATTATTTTATTTTTATTTTTAATTTTAATTTGTTGTAAATACTCAATATTAATAATTATGTATGAAGGCACAAAATTGACAGTTGTACTGACCAAATGTAAAGGCATTCAAAAAAAGGCACTGTTACAAAACTTGGTTTATTAATCAAACCTTATTGATTAATTAATTAAATATTTAATATTTCTTGGAAGATAAATTTACAAATAAAAAAATTAATTTTCATTGTGCATAAAAATGATTATTACTTTGGTAATGACTAGTTTTTATAATTATTAATAAAAATATGTGTTATATATATATTGTCAAATTATTATTATTATGACTTGTGATGGACTTAACGGAGCGCTTTTTTGTTTATCGAAATTATAATTAAGAAATAATTATATAGAAAAAAAATACTAAAAATTATTATGGCGTACTCGAGATTCCAGACTAAAAAATTTAAACAAATTACAGATTTGATATAACAGCCTGACGATTAAATCTATTCCCTTCTTATTATCTTAACCCACATTCTTATATAATATTAATATTAATAATAACAATAATAATAATAATCACATATCAAATAATTAAAAACATCAAAGAAGCTCACGGATAAAATTAAAATTGTATACGATAATTACTTGGTCGCGGTATAGATCTAGCTTTAGTAGGTGGTAACGAAGATGTGGATGCTTCGCTACTGGCAGTGCCACCAGAGTCACGTCCACCGCTTTTGCTGCTGACCATACTACCAGTACTCAACCCACGTGCTGATAAACCAGTTTGTTTCCTCAGCGTAGCTTTGGCATCACCGTCACTCAATCTTCCATAGTCACCCACGATGCGTCTTGAAGGGGGTGGTATCAACGAACGTCCTTGAGTCTCGCGATGTTTAACATCCCCACCACTACCACCACCACCACCACCAAGTATCGTCTTCTTTCTATCAACATCACCCAGTCGCTCGTATTCTCCACTGGACGGTTTCTTCAAAGTGTTTGGCACAAAGGCATCAGCAACTGATTTTTTGCGTCTGAATCCTTTACTGTTGTCAAATCTTCCATACTCTAGAGTACAATTTCCCGAGTCACGTGGCGTTTTTATGGTATCAATGACACTAGGTCCAGGATCTGATTTTTTTCGTGTCTCAGTATCACTCAATCTACAGTAACGTGAATTTCCACTTGATTTCAAGGCACGTGGTGGACGTGGCAATGAACTTGGTGGTAGACTGCCGGCTCTACGAGGTTCGCCTTCCTGCATACGCTGTCTCTGCGAACTTCTACCCTGCTTCTCAAGTAACATCATATCCTCAGGTTTACCATCAGACAAACGTGACGATACAGCAACAACAGTGTTAGCTTGTTTGTTGTATCTCGCAGATGTTGAGCTAGTAAATTCTATCAATCCTCCTCCTCCTCCTCCTACTCCTCCACCAGCACCACTACCAACACCACCACCACTACCGACACCAACACCAACACCAGCAACAGTTGGCTCACCCCCAGAGTCGTCCAACAGACGGCTCTTACTTGAAGCGGTACTGGAACTACCAGTGCTATGATCTACGCCTGCCAATAGTGGTTTGGATATTTTTCCTTTTCGCGACGCAGTGCCTGGATTAGAGAATCCTGGAAAACAGCAAAGTGCCCGCTGAAAAAGAGAGAAAAATACCTACGTTGGAAAAGGAAACCAGGATTTGTGTGTCTGGATTTTTTTTTGTAATTGGGTTAGTGCTCGCCACAATAGCTCATGCGCACTCTGATAATTAGGATAGGATTTTTCTCTTCTTTTTTTTTTACAGAGGAATTAGTTGGGATCAAACTTCAAATCGAAATAAAAAAATATAAAAGAAAACTTATTAATCACGTAAAATCAGGTATAATCTCTCTACACTTATTATGTATAATAATTAATTATATTTATAATAATAAATAATAATTGATAACATGACAATAATTATTTTTATGTAAAGTAAATGAATTAAGCAAATGAAGTAAAAAAAAATTTAATTGTTTAGACGATTATTAAAAATTAACGGTCTTATTTTAAACTCAATTTAAAATGATTTGTTATTATTTTATCAGACTTTAAAAATTTAATTTTTATTGACAAACTTTTGATAATTTATCAAATCACCTTTATCAAAGTGACTAATTACATTGGTTTATTTTTACCTAATTACCGACATTATTTATTATAAATTAATAGATTTCATCTAGTTAATTAAACCTTTAAAAACAATTAAGGGGTATTGTGGATTTCACTTAGATAATAAATCTTTAAAGTAATCCTTTTGCTGACTAATAAATTTTAAAAATAATAACAAACACAAATTATTTATTACAATTTATTAATAATTTATATAAAGAGATTAATAAATAGTTCATACATTAAATAAAAATTTTTTAAAATCGAATCTCCACAATACGATTTATTTATTTTTTTAAATTATTCACGCATTTAATTATTTAGTTTTTTATTTAAGTATTAAAGCTATAATTTTTTTTCGGTTGTTAATTAGTAATATATTGTGTGGCGGATGAAAACGATTTCAAACGAGAGTGAGGTTGAATGACATCACACCCTTTCAAATCTTGTTCTTTCCCGCCACACACTATATTTTTCATTATTACCTGCATTAAAATTTAGAATTTAAATATCTGGTACACGATTTTTTACTCAATTTCATTTAGGGGTTCATAAAATACGTTCGCACTTATGGAGGAAGAGGGGTTGTCGCTTAATGTGACAAGATATGACGAAGGTCGGGGGTCTAAGGAAACGTGACGTTCGCAATACATCAAACAATTTTGTAAATTTTTCTCTAGGTTTTTAAAATTTTATTTTTTTTGTTACGATAGAAAGTCACTCGTTTCATATTTGTAGATATATGGAGAGGGATTTATCATTTGTGACGCAATATTGATAGGGAGTCACAGAAAATGTGATAGCCTGACGAAGTAGGGAAGGGGTCTAAGAAGGTAAAATTTTGCGTGACGTATTTTATTCACGGCCTCTTATTTCATTTTTAGTTTCAATTTAATTTAGCGCCAAAGATTGGAAATCTTAGACAAAATTTTTTTGCACTTTCTGGAGTTTCATCAGGAGGCAAATTATTGTACTTAAAAAAAAATTCTATCTCGACTCCGGATACGATTGTTTCTAAATATTCATATACTGTGGGAGTGCAACAAAAATAGTTCCGTTAATTTCTCCGAGTATAAAAAAAATGATTGCTGACATTTCACTTTAAAGATACTCCCGACTATAAAAGAATTAAATGAATTTAAAATGTCATAAGTCATAACTGTTTTTATATTTTGTCAAGAAAAAAAACGTTATTTCATATTATATAAGTATCAAAATCAATAAGTTTGTCAGATAGATGAAAATTTATTTTATATTGAACTTTCTTAATAATAATTTTTTTTTAATCTTCAGATTAAAGGATTCAACAAACAATTAAAATAACAACATCGAATAAATTTGGTAGTGATGTGCTCAATGACTGAAATTTTTTCTCAACTGACTAAACAGACATTAAAACTCGTAGTTTAAATGCAGGTAATATGAAAACAGTATTTTAGTTTATATTATGCTCAATATTTTTTATTTTAATTAATTTTATAATCGCCTTGTAAATTTACGTTAAATAAATAATTAAATTAAGATGTATATATGTATATTTATATATAAATATATATGTTTTTTTTTTAAGTTAACAACTAAACTAGTTCTGTTTCAATTTACTTTTAAAGCAGCGAAAGAATTACCTTAAATGTTATGCAGTTTTTAAAGTTGCGTAATAAAACAAGCATACCGAGAGTAATTAAACATTGCCAAATATTGTTTTTTGATAAAAATAAAATAACTAAAAATATAAATAATAATTTACTTAAATTATAAATGACAATGTTTAATACTTTCAATTTTCTAAAGTAAAAAAAAATAAAAAAATTAAATCAAAATCACTCCACACAAATGCTAGTACGGTACCTTGTAAAATTGACCTTATTTTAAAATATTTTTTTCATAATCTGAAAAATCTAATAACCGTTGCCAAAGAAAAACAAAAACAAATAGAAAAGATACGCGATTAATAATAAATTATAAAAAACTAACAATTAATTCCCGCTTTTATAATATTATAAAATTAACAATAATAATAATAATAATATTAATAATACGTATTATCAATTAAAAATAAATGAATTTAAGCATAAAAATGAAGAACAAAAAAGAAAAAAAAATGTTTCTCAATAAAAATGAATCAAGACGCAAAAGAAAAATAAAAATATGTATTTTAAAAATAATAGTATAGTAATAAAAATAATAATAGTATGTATAAATGTATATTGTAACAAATTTAACACACAACTACACTGTGGAGATTCTGCCTACCTTACTGAGTAGCTGGGAATCAAGTTCTTTGAGTTGATCATCAAGGCTCTTGTTTGTTTGTTCAAAACTACCTTGCTTACGATACTTGTAGCTGTCAGTAACGCCGTAGGATGTTCCAGTACTGCCGTAGCCACTGGTCCCACCCAGCACACTGCTCACTGATGACATACGTGAAGCTACGATGAGACAATGCAGATGCATCGATTGCTTTTGTGACATTAGAACAATACCTACCTAATTCAGGAGTGCCTGTTAATCCAGTGTGATCTGCGGACGTGCTTGAGTGAGAGGAATGTACTGCTGGATAACTGCCCATTCCACTGCTGCTGCTACTGTCTTTGTCGTATGTATGCTTCTGTAGGACACGTATCATTGCATCGCGCTCAGCTAGCTTTGACTCTAGATCTTTCATTCTATTTAATTTTATTAATTTATTATTCCAAATAATTTTATTCTTTAATTACAATTTAAAAATTCAAATGATTATTACCGAGATTCAAGGTCAGCTAATTTTTTCTGAGCGGCATGAACTTCATCCATATGACGCATTTTTTCAGATCTCGCTTCAGCGATCATTTTTTCAGCGTCTTGACTTGTCTTCTCCAAAGCTGCTATTTTAGCATCCCTATTAAATAAATTAATATTCATATAAATAATGTTTACATAAATTTAATTTATTTAAATAAAATTACTTGGGAAGACTTGCTGCGTCAATGGCTGCTTGACGTAACGCACTCTCCTCCAAATATCGTTGCTCCCATTTAGCAACGTCACCTTCAAGCGACATTATTTTTTCATCTCGCTCGCGTAATCGTCTCTTTAATTCAGTTATTGTCTCTCCGTTCGATGAATGCTCGTGACCATTAACTCCATTACCACCTTCACGTAATTCGCGTTCAAGTTGACCGCGTAAATGTCGCTCAGTCTCTTCACGTCTGTCACTTGAAGCTTGTAATGACGATAATGCACGTTGTAGTTGACCCACACGCTCTACATAAATTTGTTTTTTACGGCACTAAAAAAAAAGAAAGAATTAAAAAAATACAGAATTAAAAATAGTAAATAAACTAATGATTAATTTATTAGCGATCCGTACTTCTTCTTCTAAGCGCACAACATTCCCTTGGGCGTTTGTTAATGCAGTATCTAAAATATCAATATGCGTACGTTGCTCTTGTAAAGTTGCCCGCTGTGCCGCTAATTCTATTTCCTGTCTCTCCTTGGAAGCCGCTAACTCTTTATCTACAAAAAATAAAATTAATTAAATTACTAATTTAAAAAAAAATACAGAGTTTATAATCAAGTAAATAAAAATTTACTTTGAGTAATAAGTTGTCCAATCAATAATTCTCTCTGCGTCAATTCTTTACGCATGGACTCAACGATCGGTGGATTATCAGATCGTGAAGACATTAAATCAATTTGATCTCTTAAGGCACGATTTAATTCAGTCAACCGACGACAGTCGTTTTGAAGCCTGAGACGAGCCGCACGTTCAAGTTTTTCACGTCGCTCACATGATGCAGCTAACTCTTCGTGTGCTCGATGAACTTTTGATATTTCTTGCTCTAATTTTTGTGATTTAGCAACTTGACTGTAACATCGCTCTAGTTGTAGCTTCAGGGCACTGTTCTCTTGAATAATTATTTGGACCATCTCAGATGGGGGCCAAATTTCACCAGTTGCTATATCAACTTCCTCTCTACCTTTCGTTTGAGGTCTTTGAATTCAAAAATAAATTTATTAACTTAAATTTAATTATTCAATAAATAAATAAATAAATAAAATTAATTACCGTGGAGATGTCGCAGGTGAATCATAGCCATCGAAATCTAATTTATCAATTCGTGACAAATCCGGTTGTGATCTTGACAATGTTAATTTTTCCGTAGGTCCTAATAATCTGTGTTTACTTTTCGCAGGCATTAGTATCGACGTATAAGACGACTGGGAACGATCATTGAACTCATTATTTATTTGTTTAGCTCTATCGACATCGCGCATTCTTATTTCTAAATTATTTCCACCACTCTGTAGCTTAGAGTACGGCTTGACTTCTTTCGCAAGATGTTTCAAAACCTATTTACCATAAAAATAAATTAATAAATTAATAAATATATTTAATAGCACACATTAGAATAATTTTTATCAACTATAAAGTTATGAATAATAAAAATATTAACAAAATACCTGAGACTGATTAAGATAATCATCAGGAATATCGTTAATTTCTTGACATCCATTGTTCGGCTGCTCATAAAAACGTTCGTCATGCGGTAAACTCGTTAAGGATTGCATTGTCGGACTATTTGAATGACCTTTGCCACCACCACCCCCTTCACTATACAAATAACCCACATCGCCGGCATGCTCGCGAACGATACTAGACAAACGTCCAGATGGTGACCAGCCATTTTCATCATTAGCATTATGAATAATAAGTGTATTGTATGAGCTAGTTGATATATCGAGACTACTACGATTAGATCCCACGCTTGTTCGATTACTCAAATTGTCCTTCAAACTGTTACGATTCGATCCATTGATACTGTCTTTAAGACTATTTCTATTTGACCCATTTAAACTCTCCTTCAAACTGTTTCTGTTTGATCCATTTAAACTATCCTTCAAGCTATTACGATTTATCAAGTTACCCTACATTTTTAAAATATTAATATTCATTATTTATTCATTCATCCGTGCAATTAAACTGTCTTGTAAAAAATATCATTCATTAATCTACTATTTAATTTTAAAATTCAAATTAATAATTCATGAAAATAAAATCTTGTGTGCCGATCGTTTAAAAAATTTAAATAAAATATATATGTGCATTGCAAAAAATTTGCGGAGTGAACGCGGATTAAATCCAGAGTGAAATTTACTCCGAAGGGGAGTTTATTTAAATATTCAAACTCCGAATCGAATTGCATTGAAATTAAAACTAGATCACTCAGTTTAAAAGATAAAGTCTCTGTTTACTCCGTATGCGGAGTGATTTTTTGTAAAAACTCCAGAGCTCCGAGTGACGGAGTGAATTTGAATTTAAATAAAATCCGTAATCGCTTCAAATTTAATCCGGACTTTTTACAGTGTATTGAGTGAATTTATAAAAAATAAATTGAAAATCAAAATTAATATTTTAAATAATTTGTAAAAATATCAAACTAATGAATAAATAAAATAATTATTATCATGGTTTATATTTACTTGAATATTTGGTATATTTTCTTTATGGCTGGAAGATCTTGATGGACTTTGCTGTTGTTGATTTTCCTGGCCTTGAGGTTCTTGTCTAGCAGTATGTCTTATAACGTATCTCTCTTCATTGCTTAAATTTTCATTGGATGTTGATACATCGGTATCACTTCCGCTCAAACTTTGTGGTAACGCTCCTAAAAAAAATAAAATATAAACATTACTGAATAATAAATAATAATTTTTCAATAAATTAAAATTAAAATGAAAATTACCTTGAGTCGACAACTGCTTGCGCTGTATATTACTGCTGTTATTAGTAAACGGCAGGAATCTACCAGTTTGTTGAATAGAACTCATTTTATACGTTCATTTGTGTGTATATTTGTTTTTTATCTTCAAATTAATCTGTACAAATATTAAAAAATTAATTAATAAATACTTTGAATAATTTAATCCTTCTGACGAAACAAAAAATAAAATAATGATAGCGGACATTTTAAATAAATAAAATTCAAAAAATTTTAATTTTAAATAATTAAAAAAAAAAGTCGTGGCCATGATGAGCCAGATGAATGACAGAGGTGTCAACACTATGGAATTTATATAATCTCATATTACAATCAATTTAATTCATCATTTCCAAATACCTAACAAATGAATCACACGATTGATAAAATTATATACATATATATACATATGTGTATATATATTTATATATGTGTATATATATATATATAGATATAATTTAATTATCAACAATAAAATTAATCAATCAATCAATTAATTATTACGTAGCATAGTAATAGTAACAACAATAATAATCATAATAATCATGCAGGTATTTTTAAAACACTTAACATATAAAGTCAGAAAGTTACACAAACAAACAAAAGGACGGATTCGCCACAAATTTTTCATCTTGTACTTTATTTTTATTATCATTTTTTTTTTAAACCATCATAAATAAATTTAATTTTGCGTCTTATAGTGTAAGTTAGCTGATAGATAAAGTTATTAATTACTGTATATAAGAACTTACTCTAGAGAAGGATATTGTTAATGAAAAAAAAAAACGGCTTTAAACAATAAATAATTTTAAATAAAAAAAAATAAGTTACAATATACACTTAACACAGAAACGTCCGTCTCAGTCTCTTACATTACATTAGTCCATAGCAGTTGGAGGAGAAAAATAAAAATTACTAACTTTGCACATTCCTCGTAAGAGTGCGACACATGTTAAAAAAGGGGCCACAACTCTCTTACAATTTTCACATGATCACTATCTTTTTTTTTTCTTTCTTTATTTTATTTTATTTTTTTTTCATTCTGTTTCACAAGATAAGTGTCTAAAGTGTCTATACATTTGTATGTCTTGTCATATAAATTTGGATGAATAATATATACATATATGTGTGTATATATACATATATATACATATCTACATGTGTGTATTTATAAAATATTTAAATATATTAAATATAGAAATTTATTTTAAAAAAACTTTCTGTCAAAATTACGATTCTTAACCGTTCAAATTTTGATAAATAATATATATATAAATATATATAGATACATATATATATTTAAGACGTAGAGGTTTTATGTTAAAAAAAATCTTCCAGATTGAAAATTTCAAATGATATTGAATTTAGCTGACGTTTAATAATTTTTGAATTTTTTTAAAAACGATAAATTATAAAAAAAAAAATATTTCAAAAAATTGCACTTTTAGGTTTTTTAATTTTCTACATGTGCATATTTTGTTTTTTTTGTAATTAATTAACCGAAAAAAAATTTGGTAAATCATCATCTGCTAACTTCAGAATCATAATTTTAAAACATAAGGGAAAATATAAAAACTAATTAATTGTTGAATTAAAAAGAATTAAATAATTGTGTAATTATCAATAATAAGAGTAATTGTTTTTAAAAAATATTTAACAGTTGTTACGTTTAACTAGACGGGTATTTAATAGAGATAAGATAGAATTTAAAAAAATTACATAATTGGAGTTATAAAAAAAAAAACATAAGGATAAGATTAAGAAAGAAAACGGAGAAAGATATTTTTGAATTTATTATTATTGATATTATTGTTATTATTATGAATAATTTACTTATTCGTGGTTATCGTGTTATTTTATTACGCTCATGTTGTGGTTATATTTGTAGAGATAAAAACAAATTATACAAAATACTTCATATTGAGGGAGTTAATCGATTCACTAAAAGTATAAGTTTATTCTTACTTAGATAAATATATACATATACTTTTTTATTTATCTGTCAACTATCAGTTTTTGCAATAGGATGTATGAGTTTTATATGGTATTTTTTTTTAGGCAAAGTGGGATTGGTAAATAGTGTTAATTATTCGACGACGTCCGACAATATGCGAGGTCAGGGTGATGAAAGGAATGTAATTGGTTATGAAGAACTTATAAAAGATCAGAAAGATGATAAGGTTTTGATAATTGATGTTAGAGAGCAAAAAGAGATTGATGAAACTGGAAAGTTACCTGGAAGTATTCATATACCTAGTAAATATATATTTTTATTTATGATGAAATCATGAGCCAATGGACTACTTTTTTTATTTTTAAAAAAACAAAGACAATATTCTTAGAAAAATTATCTACAAAGTATTTTTTTATACTAATTCTTAAGGGCATTCTGAGACAATGCCCCACCTCACACATTTTTTAAAAATATTCATTGACTTTGAACTGTCATAATAGTATTAAAATTTCATTAATTAATTAATTTAAAAAAAATGAAAACATTAGTTAAAAAAAGGACAATGCAATTACCATTTCCCCAAGATATAGAATTTTTAAAAATTACTTAGTTGTTATCAATTAAAAGTTAAACGAAATTTGGTAAAAAAATTTGACATTCAAAATTATAATTTTGACATGAAGATTTTACTGAAATTTATTTTTCAAATTTTTTTAACTCCCAATTGATATCAACTGGAAATTATTTTTTTAAAACCTATGTCTCGGCGAAATTATAAACTGGGTTTCTCTTTTGACAATTAATGCTTTAACTTTTTATTAATTAATTATCAAAATTACAATACTATCACCACAATTGAGTCATTGAATATTTTAAAAAGCGGGAGGCACTGTCTGAGAATGGCCTTAAATACTTTTGTTCAATTAATTTTTTAAAACTAACAAATTGTCAGACGTATAATATTTTCATTATCGTTTTTAATTTCCAAAATAAATGATTCATTGAATGTTAATTGTTTTTAGTGGGTAATGTATTGAACACGTTGAACTTAACAGATGAAGAATTTAAAAATCAATTTGATAAACCAAAACCTGATAAGGACACCAAGATAGTATTGAGTTGTAGATCTGGAGTAAGAAGTGCTAATGTTCAACGAGAATTACTGAAACTTGGATATGAAAAGTAAATTACTCAATGATATATAATATTATATAAACTATAATTTATTTTAAATACAACTTTCTTCAATGCAATTTATAATTTTTACAGTGCGTATAATTACATCGGAGGTTGGTCTGAATGGGAAAGTAAACAAAAAGCATAAATTCTAAATATAAATAATTAAAATATTTAATGAAGTTAATTACTTAACATAAAATCTATAATTAATGAGTAATTATATACATGAGCATAATGTTTAATTAATCTAATAAATTAAAAAGATTTTTTATATACATAATATACAGCTATTTATTTTGTTCTTGTGCCAACTTCTGGCTGACCATTTCCCTAAATTGTCCTAGGATTAGATTCTCACGTTTCTGACGTTCTTCTTTACTGAACATCGCCAGTGCACGTTTTTCATCCGCTGAATAGATCTGGTTTTCTTTTCGTATTCGGACAGCTTCCATTCGCCGATGTCTAGAAAAATTAAATTAATTATAAGTAAATAATTGAAGTTTTCTTTTCCAGACTTGCACCTGAAAGTTTAAATTTTTCCCTCTGCAGAAAAAATTGCGCATGTGCTAATTTTTATCATTTGTTTTCTCATAAGAGAAAAGACCGACTTTCTTTCCTCTAAGCAAGCCAGGAATTTAAACTCTCAGCGCAGGAATGGTGAAATTTTTCTCTATTTTGAAAATATTGATTACTTGTTAAAATAAAAAAAAAATCTCTCTTCTTTGTATCAGATTTTTGCATAATTAATTATAATTAATAATGTAATTATTATATACCTGCTACCACTCATAACGTATCCAACAGATTCATAAGAAGCGATTTCATCAGATGTAAGACCTATTTCACCACGACGTGGAATACGTTTGCCCTCAGCAATATAAGCAGCCATTGCAGCACCTTCACCAGGTAGCAAAGCTTTACCAAAGTCTTTAGCTGACAAAGTCACATGCTGTTTTTGTATCGGTCCAACAACACTCTCGTCACCGCTGTCATCAGAACTGGACCCTCGTCTCTTTTTACTTTTAGGCTGCTCACTACCTTTTTCCACCCACTGTACTTTACCATTCTCTTCACTAGACGATACTGAACTACTTGAACTACTCTCTGAATATTTACGTTTTCTTTTTTTGCTCTTCTTTTTTTCCTTTTTCGCTTTTTTTTCTTTTTTTAATTTTTTGCTTTTCTACAACAAAAATCATTATAATTAACAGTAATAAAAACTATTATTTATAATAATAGAAAACTAAATAAAAATACTTACTTTCTTTTTGTCTTTTTTATGTTTCTTACGTCGCTCAGGTGAATGATCGTGTTTTTTGACAGCTATCTCATCTTCATCATCAGAACTATAAACAAAAGTAAATGACTTTGATAAAAATTATTTTTAGGTTAAGATCATAAGTATTTTTTATACAAATTAACGCCAGTGTAAATATAATTAAATTTTATATAAATTGATCATTAAAAAACTAAACTTACTCTTCTATTCTTGTTGGTGATTTACCCCAAACACGACTTACACCAACTAAACCAATTTCTTCACGTTCTCGTCTACGTGCATCCATTTTAAACTTTAAATAAATATATACTCAAACCATATGTAAAATGTTTATTTTTAATATTAGTTCTTATTATTGCCATGTGATTACACGGCAGCACTAAAATTCGCGGTAAAATTTAAAAATTAAATGATACCGAAGCCAGTCGAGGTCTAATAATTTTTTGATTTTTTTTTAAATGATGAATTATAAAAAAAAGTATTTGGAAAAATTGCACCTGTAATTTTTTAAATTTTCTACAGGTGCATACTTTTAGATTTTATTTTTTGAAATTGATTTCTTGGAAAAAAGTCGTATAGTTGTCAATTGTCTGTCAACTTCAGGGCCATAAAATTTAATTATAAATAAATTGATAATACAATAAAAAATAATAAAATGTTATTTATTATGTTTTTATAATTTTTTTTCTTTTATTTGTACATTTCCCATAGTCACACTAATTATACACTAATAAACAAAAAGATACACTATATAAATAAGATAATAATTATAATTAATTAATAATATATCAGTTCTCAGGGTGACGGAAGTCTGTACGAGATTCTCGTGATAAAAAAAATTAATAAAAAGTAGTACAATAAATGTTTTAGGAATATCACATTAAATAGAATTCAATAAAAAAAAAGAAACAAAAGTAATTATTAATTTTGAATTAATAATAATAATGATTTTGTTTGTTTTATATTCTTGACAATTGTTGTAATAAATTAGAGGGTAAAATAGCTTCTAGTTTATCAAGAATGTAATAAAAAGGTAGGGAGAGCCAAGCGAGCATTGATCTGGCGACGACACCCATGGTATCAGGATACTGATGAGTCAGCAGAGCCAGCAAAGCTGTGAACGAGCACAATCCAGCAGTAAACAAAATGAAAAAGGGCAACTCTTTCTTGGGATAAACACTGACGTCGTGAAATGAGGGTAACAGCTCCCGATCTGCACACTCGGTGCAAGTTGGGTACGGGTAAAAAAGGTGTCCACGTTCTAATGGATACGGTAACATCCTGAAAGTCCCTTCCCACGTGCAGTGCAGAAGATTCAGAGCACCTTCCATTTGCTTCCAGTGCGATAAGTGGAAAAATGCGTATGCAATAGCTTCGGAATCGCCGCGTTTTAATACATGCTCCGGTGGTAAAATAAGCGGTTTCATTTCCAATAGATACTTTGGTACATGAGGATTGAATTCAACAGCACGATGAATAGCTTCTACCGCAGACATCTCGGCAGTTGTTAATCCACGTTTGCTGGCTATGTCCGGAGAAAATTTATCAGCAACCAGTCTTGCTTTTAGCAGAGCTGCTGTATAACATATTGTCGCTGATTTAGGCAAACTTATGTCGTCATATTTAGCTAAAACAGCCTGTACGTCTGCATACGCCTGCATCTCCAACAGCGCTTCTATTAAATTTTCATGTATATTTAATACATTCATTATTGGAGGTACTTCTTTTGTTAAATCACGAAACATTTTAACGGCTTCTTTTAATTTACCGAGTTTCCTAGCACACATTGCTAGACGTCTTTTAATGTAAATTAATACATTGGTATCCCTTCTGTGTATCGCTTCAGCAGTAGCACCCTGATGCTGAGTGTTTTGTGACTTTCTGTAATTATTTTCAGCAACTTTCAAAGCTTGTTTTAAAATTTTTTCAGCTTCAAGTATCGTCGTGGCTTCTTCTTCAGCAAGCAAAATATAAGCTGGGGCACATTCAGCATTATGTTCAAGCGCACTGTGGGCAGCTTTTATTCTCACCACGGGATTACGTTCACGCCAAGCTGTTTGCATGATCTCGTACTCAGCTTTACCGGTGTCGCCTTCGCATGTAAAAAATGTCTGATGGTCTTGTGCTGAAAGATTCATATCATAATATGTTAAAGGTTCTTTATTTGTCGCCCAATAAAAACGTTGATACTCAGCACCGCGGAATAAATTTATCGGATTACGCCATACTTTACACTCTGGTACACTCTGCTGATTTGACGAATTATTTGTGTTATTTATATTTGGATTATTGTTATCAGATCCACTGTCATTACCACCAATCCAAGGTGATATGTGATTCAAAGATACTTGTTCAATAAATGATGTCCCATATTTACGAAAGTACCACCATTCAAATATTAATATCAACCCGGATATTAATGATGATGTACCAGTCAGTGCAACGTAAAACTTAGGTGTCAGTGTGCTCAGGAACATTGTTGAGTCCCACATGCTTGTAAACAATAAGGCCATTTATTTATTTAAATAAATAATTATTTTTTTTTGTTTTTGTTTATCTTAGAGCTAAAACAGACAAAAAAATACACAGGGTTAGATTGTTTTTGTTGTGTATTTTCAAGTTTATTTTACGGGGTTTAACACACACAACTAATTATTTATCAACTATTCTAGGGAATAATTATTTATTAATTGGTTGTTTATTCATGAGTGTTGATTTATTTATAATTATTACTTAAAATAATTTAAGTACGGTTGATTACATTGTTACACACGTAACATCGATCACTGAACTCAGCTTTTGTTCAACAGGATCACATACACATGCGGGAAATTCTTTTTACCATCGATATAGATATACAGAACAGCAAAGTTTCAATTAATGACTAAAGATGACTCGCGTAATTTCGTTATTTGTCAGAGTAATTTATACTATTTTTTTTTTTTTATTCATTTTCTTATTGCGGTATAAAAAATTTGAATGAATTTTGTTGATATGATGAAATTATTAGACGAACTGTTTGAAAATAAAATTATTGATATTGAGGGCGCGTTCGGAAATAATTTAAATAAATATATGATGATAACGCTAGATGGCGATATAAGAATTTTACAGAAATCAATTTTATGATTGAAATTTTTCAAATTTTGTAATAAAAATAAATTGGAAAGTAATTGATAATACTGACAAATACTTAAATATAAATTTTTGAATATTTGATATTTATATGTATATTAAAAAAACTGTATTTTATTAATAATTAAATTCTATCAAAGTCACTGCTGAATCAGTTCTCCCGTATCATTACAGACATCACTAGCATCAGTTAACTCTTGTTCAGTGTTTGATAATTGAACTTTCGCCTGAAGATCCTCAGTAGCTTTCTCTGAGTTGTCTTGGGTTGATTTCAATTGTTTGATAACTTTTGTCTTTAAATCATTTCGGTCGTATTTCCAAGCAAAATATAAATTGGTACGAAAATTTCCTCTTTCGTTCTTTTTCAATTTAAAATGATGGCAAAGATCCGAAAAAAGAGTCACATTTTGTGCTGGGTTGTCACCAATATCATCAGCTCGTTTCGTATACAATAAAATTGCAAAATAAGTCTTAGTTACACTAAATTTCATATTTTTTTGTTTTGCTATTGGAAAATAAATGATGTCAGTAGTATTCTAGAGTAGAAGTAAATGAAAAATAAGGAATTAAAACAGAAGTTTATATTTCTTGATAACATTTTATTATAATAAATTTAGTACCTTTTATTTTAAAATAATTAATAATCGTTGTAAGGTGATAATGAAGCATTTGTATACAAAATAAGTTAGCTAACAGTGATATTATTTAGTTAGTTAATATAAACGTACTGGATGATATATATAATTAATTATAAATCGTTGTAACTTTAATTAATCTAGACAAAAAGTTTTATTTGAATATTGCCACACAAGAAGTGTCAAAATATAAGGCGTATGCGCATGAGCAAATACCAACTACTCAAAAATTATGAACTTTGGCTTATTTTTTATTTATTATTAAGTTGTCAGTGAGTGATATTTTTGAAAAACGACAATAACTTTTTATTGAATTAAAATATTATAGTATAATTTAACTTATTTGTCATTACTAAATGACATAGAATTCAATTAATAAAAAATATAGCTTTCTTAATTTATATATAAGTATATGAATATGTATCTATAAGAGTTTTCTATATTTGTTTCATTTTTTATGGATAAAATAATATTTTCATACTTATCCATCATTATAAAAATTTGTAGGATGAGAGACAAATTACAATTTTTTAAAAATACACATGTAGTTTTTGATGAAATGAAGACACGGTTTTTTATTTAATCTAATAAAAGAATATAAATGGGTTAATTTGATCTTTTCTTATTAATGTCTATTTTTCAAAATGTTCATTTAAGTTTTATTTTAAAAATTATAGCTCCGAAAAGATTAAAAATTATTGTGAAAATAATTCAAATATAAATTTATTCCCGGTTCTAAAAATTTTTTAAATCGTTTTTGCAGAGATATCGATTGTTGACATTTTCGATTGTCGTATATCTGCTACATTCACACATTGAATACTTTTATTAACTTTACTCTCACATTTTAAAAATTCGTAAATTTAAATTATCAGCGCAGTTTCATTTAAAGTACGCACTTATGGTTATAAAATCTTAATAATTAAATCATAATATTTATTTTAAACTCTACCGCGATTTTTAATTTCTTATTTAAAAAGCAGTCAAAACTAAAATATTTATTTAAATGTCAGCGGGTTGAATTTCATTGGCCGGAGTGTACGGAAGTTAAAATACAAACCGGAAGTGATGACTATACGTCAAAAAAATACTGGTAATAATAATAATAATTCTTAACTTTTTTTTTTTTTTTTCATATCCCAATGGCTGCCAACTCATCACGATGTTGACAGACGTACGTGGTTGACATTGTTAGCAATAGTCCTAAGAACAATATACTTGTAATAACAAAAAAAGTGTAAAAATTAATTTAAATAGAGCGCAATTTGTCTATTGTAATATATAATAAGTAGACTGTTAATAATATAAATATCGTTAAAATGAAATCAGTGTTTTATTGTGTAGTGGCGTTACTATTAATAGTAATAGCCGATGTACAGAGTATAATGTTTGAATTACAGCCGAGTGCTAGAAAATGTTTAAAAGAAGAAATACAGGCACAAGTATTGGTTTCTGGTGAATATCAAGTATCCGAAGCCCCAGGACAACGTGTTGACTACGTGGTAAGTATCATTATTCATTTTTTAATTTACTTATTTTTTGATTACGTCAACACAATCTTTAAGGTTAACTACTGGTTAACTAACCTGCAATATGGTTCAATTATTTATAAAAATACTAATTACATTATTTATTACCAATTATTACAGGTAAAAGATTCTAAAGGTCATATACTGTCACAAAAAGAAGATATTCCTCATGAAAAAAATTTAAAGTTTTCATTCGTTACTGAAAATTATGATACCCTAGAAATTTGTTTCACTTCACATTTACCAGCTCGTTAGTATTCATTTATTATATTTTATATTTATTATCATAACTTAATTTGTTAATTTGATTATGTTACTTTATAGATCAACGAGGCATGAAACAAGACATTTTATTAATAACTAAACATGGTATCGAAGCTAAAAACTACGAAGCGGTAAGTTTTAAAAATAAAACTATATTAATTTAAATTAATATAATAAAGTAAATGTGTTTTTTATAAGTCATGAAAACAGATATTTTTATTGTTTTCTTCTTTTTTATGTGAACTTATTCGGGCGCTCAGATGGTAAATGAAATTTGCTAATTTCTTTTGCTTGTGTGTTCACTATTATTGTTTATTACTACTATTATTATTATTGTATTTTATTTTTTTATTTATTGATAATAACACTACACATAAATTGACTGCTACCTCGTTGATCCAATGTACTTTCTTTTTGTTTAGTTATTTACGTGACGTGTTATTTTTATGTTTTATACTAATAGATTTTGAGATGTTTTTGATAAATTAAATTTTAAATTTAATTAAATATTTATATTATTATTTTAATCAATAGCTCGGTGAAGCTGCCAAATTGAAGCCTATTGAAATTGAATTGAAGCGTCTAGAAGATTTATCTGAGAGTATTTTTCAAGATTTTGCGAGAATGCCCCAAAGAGAAGAAGAAATGAGAGCTACAAATGGTATATTCTTATTATTATTAATTGATTGAATAATTACTGAAACATTATTAATAATTATTTATTCATTTTCAGAGCAAACAAACTCACGTGTGTTGTACTTTAGTATATTTTCAATGTGCTGTCTCTTAGGTTTAGCAACTTGGCAAATATTTTATTTAAGACGTTTCTTCAGAGCTAAAAAATTAATAGAGTGAGCTTAGAATAATTATAAGTCTTCCGTGATTAAGCGTATTTTTTCATCAATTTATAAAATTATGTATCAAAGACACGTAAATTTAAACGATGCGCAAATAAATAAATATCTTAAATCTTAAATAATAAATAAATTCAAGAGAAGACTTAAAAGTCATATTTTTCAGAGTGATTAGAATGTAAACGTAATTTAAATTAAAAAGGAAAATCCATTGTACAAAATAACTGTTCTGCCATTTTTCACCTTGTCACTCACGTTTTTTATTACACAATCAATTGTAACTTTGGATAAAGTATAGTCCAATTAAATTTTTAATCTGCTGAATTTAAATAATTATGACTATTAATTTAAATTGTAAATAATTGAAAAGTATTTGATTTTTGAATTTATTAATATTGATTTGTTATTTTTTTTTTTGTACCTTTCATACGACTTTGTTTTTTGTATTCAAAGAATTCGATTCTTTTGAAAACAAATTATTTAAATATATTAATTAAATATAATTTAAACAAAATACTTTTCAATTCATAATAACTGGCGATATTGTAATTAATAAATAATTATTAATATTAAGATGGTTTATTATTATTGCATTAATATAATTTAAATATAAAATAATGTTATCAAAAATTTTAATTTAATTGTTTATTTTAAATTAATGTAAGCTAATATTTGTTTTTTTTTTAATTAATCATTACTTAGCAGAAATTTGCTTTCATTTAAATATTTTCTTTTAGAATAAACAACTAGCGCCATACAATAATGGAACCATATTGTCGCGAAAAATACAAATTCAAATGTAAATAATTTTCATAAATATTTTTATTTAAATGGCAGAAAAATTCAATATTTTTTTTGTCTTTTCAATAAGAACATATCCGTGTGTTTTCTCGATTCCTTGAATATAATTGTTGAAACCTCCCAAGTAGCACAGAGACAACTCTAATAACCACTTTTATTTGAAGTTGACAGTAATTTGACAATTTAAATTATTTTACATTTTTTGAAGTTAAATTGAATTCTAATTCGGATAGTAAATTTACGTCAAATTGAATATTAAACTGTACACAAATTGTCATCAAAAACGGAAAAGCCTGGTTGACGGACATTTGACGAAAAATTATAGGAAACTTTTGCTAAGCAAACTGTGCTATCAGGGTAAATAAAGATGTCTTTTAAAAGGACAAGATCAATTTTGGTTTTGTCTCAAAGCCAAATTTTATATATAAATAAGACATATAGATGTTAGTGCCTGGAGTAATAGGAAATTCGTCTTCTTTTTTCTGTCCTAAAAAAGTAACTTCAATTAAAAAATCGTTTAGATGACTCGGGTGGCCATCACTTGTTATTTACTTTTTGTCATCATTCATGTCAAGTTTTTTAAGCAGATATTTTTTCAGTGACATAAATTGTTGATCGTTTTGTCAAACTTTTGGTGCCTTATCGATAGGTCGCGGCCTCAAAACTTCTGTCTCATAGATGTCACAAAGCCAAGTGTTTTACTTGGGAAGTGTCAATCAACAATATATGGAGTTCTCGGAAAATTTTTTAAATTTCGCGCCATTGGTGTCACCGCTCCACGCTGAACACGCAGCACATTTGAGAATGTACTCCAAGTACTAGGATCTGAATGCGGTAATTAGATTAATGAATGTTTAACCCTAAATCACATGTGTGGACGTAGATAAAAATAAAATATTTCGTAATTTGTAATCAACAAAGTTGATTTATAACATCATAAACTGTCATCCCGGTACGTATAACAATTATCTTTAATTCAGTTCTCAATTAAAATAGATAAGTGAATTATTAATACAGTATTCAGTACTACAATTATTAAATTAATTGTATACATTCAATGTAATTAATTTATTGCATCATTGCAGGATAATCCGGAGCAGATAAACCATGCCCACGATAAGTGTAAAACGTGATTCACTCTTCAAAGCACTTGGACAAACATATTGTACATAATTTATATATTATTATTGTTGTTATACTATTTATTTATTTTAATTATTAAACAATTTTTTTTAGCCGATGATGAGTTTCAAAATTTGTGCTTTGCTTTTGGATTGGAGCTCGATGAAGTTGTAAGTTACTATTTACCATAATCAGTATAATTATTTAATAAAATATTTAAATATTTAATTTTAAGACTACTGAGCAACAAATGATTGCCAAAGAACAAGGAACAGAATACAATAAAAATGAATCTGAAGAAATAATTTATAAAATAGATGTACCAGCAAACAGATACGATCTATTGTGTCTAGAAGGTTTAACTGCTGGTCTATTAGTTTTTCTAGAAAAGTAAATAATCATGAAATTTTATCTCAAGTTCTTAAATTAATATAACAAATTAATCTATGTAATCGCTCATTATTATTTAATAGACGCCCGCAACCACGTTACAAGCTTATTTACCCACCATCTCCAAAGAAGCTTGAAACAATAACCGTAACAAACACGGTAGGCCAGAAAATAAATAATTCATAATCTTAAAAGTACAGTAAAAAGTTATTGTTTATTTAAGTAATAAAATAATTTATTACTATTTGTAATAGTGTAAGTACATACGACCTTTTGTGGTTGGCGCAATATTACGAGGAGTAACATTAACTAAGGAGTCATACGACAGCTTTATAGACCTTCAAGATAAACTACATCAAAATATAGGTAGAAAGCGGTCGTTGGTATCGATTGGAACCCACGATCTAGATACTATCAAAGGCCCCTTTGTTTTTAATGCTAAACCACCGCAGGATATTCGTTTCAAGCCTCTTAATCAAGATAAAGAGTACACGGGTGTAGAAATTATGGATTTATATGCCGTAAGTTCTTTTTTTTTTTTTTTACTTCATTTTAATAATTAATTTTTCACTATACCCGCACCGAAAGTTTAAATTCTTGCCCTGTTTAAAGGGAAAAAAGTCTTTCTTTTTTCTTATGAGAAAACAAATGATAAAAATTAGCGCATGTGCCATTCTTCCAGTAAACAGAGGCCAAAATTTAAACTTTCAGTTGTATATTTGGTAAAAAATTATATACACACCACGGAGGAAGGTAGGACTCACCTTTAGCTCGAGTAGACAATTATACGAGCGGGTTGGAATGTTCTACTTACCTCCCTAAGTGTGTAATATACTAATTATCTTGTTTATCTTAATTAATATACTTTATTTTGTTTTTTATAACAGCATCATCCACAACTGAAGCAGTATTTACCAATTATTAAAGATAGTCCACTCTATCCAATTGTTTATGACAGCAATGGTGTCGTATTATCATTGCCACCAGTTATTAACAGTGATCATTCAAAGATTACTTTGAATACAAAGAATATTTTGATTGAATGTACTAACACTGATTTAACTAAGGTATTGCCATTGTTTAATAAGTATTTCAAATATTTATTTACTAATTAATTATATTTAATTGCGTAGGCACAAATTACAGTAGATACATTAGTATGTGCCTTCAGCGAATATTGTAAAGATAAATATACTGTTGAGCCAGTAGAAATAATATATGAAGAAACTAAACAAGTATTCCGTTCACCGGAACTCAAATATCGTATTAATGAAATAAATTGCGATGATGCTTTAAATTATATAGGAGTAAAGCAAACACCTAAGGAAGTAGCTAAATTATTGTCGAAAATGTGCTTGAAGAGTGAAGTTAAGAATGATAATAAAATAGCTGTGGAGGTACCACCGACTCGGCATGATGTTATTCATGCTTGCGATATTTATGAGGACATTGCTATCGCTTGGGGATACAATAACATCATCAAGACAGTTCCTAAAACTCCGACAATTGGCCAAGAGTTTCCTATTAATAAATTGACTGATCATGTACGATTTGAGTTAGCGCAGTGTGGATTCACGGAAGCTCTGACGTTTGCTTTGTGCTCACGTGAAGACGTTTCTGATAAATTGGGCTGGAATTTTGATCAGATACCAGCGGTTACTATTTCGAACCCCAAGACACTAGAGTTCCAGGTTGCGAGGACAACTTTACTGCCGGGTTTATTGAAAACAATTGTCGCTAATAAGAAAATGCCATTGCCATTGAAGTTATTCGAAGTATCTGATGTTGTGCTCCGGGACCCCAAAGCTGAATGCGGAGCTAGAAACCAGCGAAGGATTTGTGCTGTCAATTGCAATAAATCTGCTGGTTTTGAAATAATACACGGACTTCTTGACAGAGTTATGCTGTTGCTCGAAGTACCTTGGAGTGTCGATAAAACCAATAATGGGTACTATCTTGAAGCAGTTGAAGGTAAAATTTAATTATTATTGATTGTAGTGAAAATAGCAGACAGACGTCTGATAGTTCTTCTATTTTTGAATGAACTATTTTGAGTTCATTGGTAATTATTACAGTAATTGTTTTTTTCTTTTTTAGACCCCACGTACTTTCCTCAACGCTGCGCAAATATAATAGTACATGGAAAACCAATTGGTAAAATGGGTGTACTTCACCCAGACGTGTTACATAAATTTGATCTTCATCTTCCTTGCTCAGCCCTGGAAATAAATATCGAACCATTCTTATAATTATAATCATAGTATTTTGATTAAACAAAAAGTTTGTACTATTTTCCACAAATATAATATTAAATAAAAATAAAATAATTATTGACATTAAATTTAATATAGATTTATTATTAATACAAGCACTGTAAATAATTAATATCAAATGGCAATGAACTGTCATATTAATTAGCATAAAAGTAAAAGGACTACTAATTAAGAATGAATAGACGAATTTAATAGTAATAATATAAGTAAGAATGTATGAATGTGTGTATGTATAAAATTAGTGATTAAAGAAAGTAATTTGTATAAATTATGAGAGCGAGAATTTGAGTTAGGCGCCAGTAGATAGCGACTGCGTCGTGTTTTTTGTGAAATGAAATGTACATAGAGTATGGCTGTGGTCTTTTCGCGATTGGGCCGGGATTGATAGTGCGCAAGAAGGAGATAGAGAAAGTAACAAAGTGAGAGATGAAAAAAGGGCGAGTTATAGAGTCAGAGTGAGCAAGAAAGCTATTGCGAGAAGGCTGTAAGCGGCCCCTAACGTTTGCATCCTCCGAATAGCAGCAGCAGCAGCAGCAACTGCGGAGGGTATCCGGGTAGGTTGGTTGGGTTGGGGAAAAGACTAGGAACTGGCTCTGGTCGGCCATAGTCGGCCATAGTAGACATGGCGGGTGTTAGCTTACGTGAATGACGGCAATTGTGAATAGTATAATAATAAAAAATCGTATAAATTGGATATTAACAATATATATATAAATAATAAAAGTGTTCAATGTGTGTATCTAAACACGAGAACAATAATATTGGTGTCATATGATTAATTTAGTAGGTAAAAATGCAGAATGTAGCACAAGGAACATCCTCGGATAGCCAGAATAACGATAGAACGAGTGTTGTACACGACATTACGTCGTCTACTCCCCAGTCCTCGAACTCTAGCCCCACAAAGTCTGAGACCGAGACCTTTTCGGAACCACAACCACGCTTTATGACAGACTCATCTGAGAGTGAAGAGGACAGTATTTCAGAGGTAACTTTAATATTTAAATCATCATCATCTTTACATCCACCATCAATCCTCCATTTTCTTTTCATACACACTTACACACATCCTACTTTGTACTTTTTTTTTCTTTCCTTCGTTCGTTCCTTCTCTTCCTCTCCATCCATTTTCATTGCGCACGAGGGGCGGCCTTTCGTTCGCATCGCAGTATGCCTTCCTCAACTCACTGCCATCATCAGGCCCTCATTCATTCCATCGTTTAAATTCAGCCTATATATATTTATATACCTACACACATACATATATCTATCTATCCATCCATCCATCTATCTATGTCTGTACACTGTAAATACATACATACTGTAAATACGTATACATACATACGTGTACACATATATGTATATACGTTTACATACGTAAGTACGTATGGATGCATGCATGCATTAATCATTTATTCATTTTCCATTGGACAATTCCTCGTATTGTTTTTCCCCTATTTTTATTATAAAATTAACGCAACCGCTGAATCACCCAAAAAATCATCGTACCGTTCGTTCAATTGGGAAAGAATGTCAAAAGAAAAATTATAATAATAATGATAAATCCGGCGTGGGGACGTAGTTGTCAATGACCGGTGAAAAAAAATTTATCAAGCTGGTGAAGTAAAACTTTTTAACGCGAATGCAATTTTAAATCTCTGTGTTTTACATTACAAATACTTGAGTTATGACGTGTGGAAATTCGAATGTACATGTGTGGCTATAACAACAACAACACCAATAACAATAATAGTAATAGTAGAATTAATAATAATAGTAATAATAATAATAATAATAATAATAATAATAATAATGAGTAAGAGAATTGCAGGCAAGAGATAAAGACAACGCGATAGTGAGAGGCAGTACGTCGTCTCGTATTGAGTGAGAAAGAGATAAATCCTGTCTTTATTCGCAATGTAAGTTTGTTCTGTGTGACTGTGACATGATCGGATAATGAAATTTATATCAATGGGGACCGATCGTTTCATGTGTACACTTTTTTTCTCTATTATTTTTTTCTCTTTATCATAATCTGTGTCTTGACTTTTAAATAAATTTACGAAAAAACTTTGGCATGTCAATGAGATTTATATTGAAAATGTTCAGATAAATGGCAACAGCAACAATATTTATAATAATAATAATAATAATAATTGAATTTAATAGTGTTGATCGTGGTGGTCGTATCCCGCAGTCGCGTCAGGTTGCTGGTGCCTTTGATCCGAGGCCTACGACCTAGCTCTCCCACTATAATACACGAGGCCTTACATTACTTGCGCCACGAATCCACGATACGCGACTGCGAACAACTATTCTCTCTTTTTCTTTACTTATACACTTCTTAGCTTTAATACCTAACCAACTTTTCTCAACTACCACTACGGCGACCTTTTATAACCACGAACTAAAAAAATAACCTTACTAATAAATCGACTGGGGCTAAAATTTCTGCGCTTTTGATTACATAACCGGAAATATACATGCGTTTAAAGGTATGCATCGCGAGACGTCAGTCAAATACACGCACGCGGGTTCGTAAAACGCAAGTTAAATACACTTAATACTACACATTCTATTACTATACTACACTACTACTACTACTACTACTATCATCATTATTAATGTTATTATTATTACTATAATTACGATAATAATAATAAAAGTTAAATAAGTTATCCGCCATTTTCATTCGCAATAAACGGAGATCCGTGTGTCCTCAAATCATTTAATTCACATCATTTACATAATTACTATAATATTTATTTTCGACTCCATTCTGTTCCATTTTTTTATCTTCTCTTTTCTTCACTGCTATCATTATTTAATGCAATCTAACCCATCCCAAGTAATTAGGCCTGACGCACCGTGCTTTAAATCATCCATGGCTGCGTCATTTACACCAATTTAAGATTCCGAGATGTTCTCATTGCCCCTCCTTTACTTTTTCTTACAATTGCTCGTGCATTTACACACACATGGACATTCTTACATACAACAATAAAAAAAAAACACACACACACACTGCAGCATACATTTAAAGCGCCACCATATTACATATTTGAAATCCTTAAGGAGAATTATTTTATTTTCCCAAGCATCTTGTGCTGCACAGTATTGGATTTAACTTCGCTGGAGCTCTTAAACTCAGATGTCCAAGGAATAGTGTGTGCCCTTTCTCTTCTCCACCCCTGGTCGATCCTTTGTTACGCCTCGATAGCACAGAGTGAAACATTTCGATAGTGTGTCGCGACTCGCGAGTGAATCAGCAGGGCCGTAGCTAAAGGGAGAGAATTAGCAACTGAACTGCTTGTGCTTGTGCGAAAAATAGTTACGTGCTGAAAATAATACATAATATTAAAACTGCAATAAATAAATTGTTGGACGTAAGTGTACTGTAGCTTGTGAGTATGATTGACGTGAAATTGACGTGTGTGAGTAAAAATTACCGTTCAAGTGTCAGTAGTTTACTTTTTTTATCATCATAAATCCAGCTATCTGGAATAACTTTTGATAGGAATGGCCGTGCATTGTCGACTTTTCTGTTTCTTATTTCCTACTTCTGCAGTATAGCTGGTTAGACCAAAGCCTGTAACAGAGAACGAATAGTTTTCTGTAGAGTTGAGTTGCTCTGAGTAGTCCGAATCACCCAGCCGAGGTAGAGGCTCTCAAACAATTCGATATATATATATGGTATATATATATATATACCTAATACTGACGTGCATCAGCTTATATTATACTTTCACCCAAGTGTCTTCTCTCTATTCCCCGTTGTTGTTCATCCTTACTGCTGGTACTGATCATGTCGTGACGTTTTATTTTAATTATATGCTCTTCATTAGAGTGGAAAAGTAACATTCTTCATATTATCACGAGTGTATGCTCAACAGTACACAGTAGTAGTGTATAGTTTGTTACATTTTTTATGTACAATAGGTATATATATATTTATGTATGTACATTTTTATTTTTTTTACAACCCATGGGTTTGTGGAGTAAGTGAGTGAGCGAATGAGTGAGTGAGTAAGTTCACATTGTAGCTTATAACGTCACTGAAGGTTTTGTGTTATTCTATTCTCACGGCAATAAAATTAACCTCATGTTCAGTTTATTATTTTGTTATTTAATTTCGTTATATTTTTAATCTGTTCGTAACGAGTTTGTTAAGGTGTGACTAATGTACGTTTTTTTTCCGATAACTTGTTCTTATTTCATGGAAACTCACCTAAAATTAATGTCCTCTATCCTGTAGCACAGTCTATGGCTCTCATATATATAGATACATATATACTCGGGCGGTCATAACCTCAATTTATCATTTTAACTCGTTCTGCATACCAGAGGAAATCGACGTCATTATTTTTTAAATACGCATAAGGAAATGTCGGACACACGTTAAAAGCACAATGTTGATCTAACGTTAAGATTAAATACATAAATTATATAATTACAATAATTATCTATATATATACATATACATTTTGAAGTTGTTAATTGAAAGAAAGACCGTTAATTTTTCATCGACGCACATTGAGCATCAAACGAATTTTGTTTTCTGTTTCATTTTTTTTAAGATGTCAAATAAATAATCCAAAAAATGACACTAGAATCATACTTGAAAAATTTTCAGCCGGATATATTTCGTGGTCCGCTTGATCAATCTACATTAGAGGAGGGTCATCATCACCTGGAGCCATCAAAGTTTTTATTAACACCCGAAGATCCAGAGCGTTCTGTTGATCCAGAGACACAAGCGAGGTTAGAGGCACTGCTGGAAGCTGCAGGAATTGGTAAATTGTCATCAAGTGATGGAAAACATTTAGCTGACCACGAGGTATTAAGAAGATTAACGTCTAGCGTGTCTTGTGCGCTAGACGAAGCTGCTGCGGCATTAACTAGAATGCGTAGTGATAATCCACGTGGGCAGAACGAAAAACGTTCTCTTGTAGAAGCCTGTACTGACGGTGACGTTGGAACTGTTAGAAAATTATTAACTGAAGGACGCAGTGTCCACGAAACTACTGAGGAAGGCGAAAGTTTGCTTTCTCTTGCTTGTTCTGCTGGATATTATGAACTAGCGCAGGTTTGTTGGAGTTATTTATTTAATTACTTATAGTGAAAATATATTCCAATTGTTAAAGTTGTTATGATTGTTGTTATTTTTCAATACAGGTACTGTTAGCAATGAACGCCAACGTTGAGGATAGAGGTATCAAAGGAGACTGCACTCCGCTGATGGAAGCTGCGAGTGCTGGTCATGTTGACATTGTTAGTTTGCTCATCGCTCATGGGGCAGACGTCAATGCGCAATCTACTTCCGGTATGTATGACACTTTACATAGTATTTCTCATGTGACCTGACTTGTTTCTTTGTGTTTGTTTGTCTGTTTGTTTGTTTATATGATCAAGTATTTATATACATAGATATCTCTTAAAGAAAAGCCGTAAATGAGAACATTGTTTCTAAATTATTAATAGGTAATACACCATTGATGTACGGATGTGCCGGTGGCCACGAGGAGGTAGTTAAGGTATTACTTGAAGCTGGCGCGAATGTTGAAGATCATAATGAAAATGGGCATACACCATTGATGGAAGCAGCAAGTGCTGGCCATGTGCCAGTAGCTAAAATCTTATTGGAACACGGTGCCGGCATTAATACTCATTCGAATGAATTTAAAGAGTCGGCATTAACACTCGCGTGTTACAAAGGTCACCTTGATATGGTAAGATTTTTGTTGGAAGCAGGTGCTGATCAAGAGCACAAGACAGATGAGATGCACACTGCGCTGATGGAGGCATCGATGGACGGTCACGTAGAAGTAGCCCGACTGTTGTTGGACTCTGGTGCCCAAGTTAATATGCCGACTGATAGTTTTGAATCGCCGTTAACACTGGCTGCATGTGGTGGTCATGTTGACTTAGCGATGCTTCTAATCGAACGTGGAGCAAACATCGAGGAGGTTAATGACGAGGGCTATACACCATTGATGGAAGCTGCACGTGAAGGTCATGAAGAAATGGTGGCATTACTCTTAAGTCAGGGTGCGAATATTAATGCTCAGACTGAAGAGACCCAGGAAACGGCACTCACGTTGGCGTGTTGTGGCGGTTTTCTTGAAGTTGCTGATTTTTTAATAAAAGCAGGAGCTGACATTGAGTTAGGAGCATCAACGCCTCTCATGGAAGCTGCGCAAGAAGGTCATTTGGATCTTGTACGTTATCTCCTTGAGTCTGGTGCAGATGTTCATGCTCAGACTCAAACCGGTGACACAGCACTTACCTATGCGTGTGAGAATGGTCACACGGATGTTGCAGATCTTTTACTTCAATTTGGTGCTGATTTAGAGCACGAATCTGAAGGTGGACGAACACCTCTGATGAAAGCCTGTCGAGCTGGGCATCTATGCACCGTGCAATTTTTAATATCTAAATTGGCCAGTCTCAATCGTAATACGACCAACAACGATCATACGCCGTTGTCGCTTGCCTGCGCTGGCGGACACCTTGCGGTTGTCGAGCTATTGCTTGCCCAGTCTGCCGATCCATTCCATAAACTCAAGGACAACTCAACTATGCTGATTGAGGCGGCCAAGGGTGGACACACCAGTGTTGTTCAACTATTACTTGACTATCCTCATAGCATTATGATGAATGCTCAGCATAATGCTGCTACTCCTGCCCCTATGCTGCAACAACAAATGCAACAACAGCAGCCACAACAGCAACAGTTACAACAACAACAACAACCACAGCCTTCTCAAGTAATCCAACCACAACCTTTGCCTCAACAACAACAACAACCACAGCAGCAGCAACAATTGCAACAACAACCAATAATTCCCCAGCTACAACCACAAAACCTTAGTCATCAACAGCAAGTACCGATGTCTCATCAACAAGTACCATCACTTCAACAACCCCAGCATCAACAACAACAACAGAGTCCTGAACAAAACCAAAACCAAAATTTACAACCGAAGCATAATAGCCAAAAATCATTGCTTCGAAAGAATCGTTCGGTGACGGTGATGCCGGACGCAAGTTTAACCTCCGCTGAAGCGCAGCAAGTACGAACTCAGCCTGCAGGCGAAGCTATCGCTGCATCGATGGATGACACAAATATATTAGATAAAGGTAGTGGTGTTTTTACCAGTTTATCAGAACCTAATATTGCATTAAGTTCAACGCCATTACCTGTTACTGCGTCCACGTCTGCTGAGAGTCGTAAGAACACGCGACATGAACAAATTCTTCATAAACAACAAATTCTCGAAGAATTACAGGTACTTATTGATATCAATAAATTGAAATAAAAATAATAATAACAATAATTAAAGGTAAATTTTTGAATTATTGTAATGTCTGCAGAGGGTAGAACGCGAACTTCAGATCAAAGGCGCAGGCCATTTGTTTTTAGGTACTCCCAATTTAGATGAACAAAAAAGACAACTAAAATCCGGCGATGGTGCGGATTCAACTGATTCACTACTGCCAGGAATGTCGAATATTGATTTACCAGCTCAATCAGCTACTGCACTTCATGGTAAGTAAATAATTACTTGTAACTAAATATAAGTTATCATTTAATTCATTCGCGTTTCGACGTATTATTTATTTTAAAAATTCCTCCCTCGATTAATTAACGCCGGTGTCAGTACATTAATCAAAATTATTAAAATTACTAACGAAACGGGCCGGGTTGATTCGTTTATATTTACTATTGAACACGTACAACGTTATATTGTATTAGTTATTTATTTATTTTTTTTTTTTATTACACTTGATTACTTGTTTTCGGTTACATACTAAAAACAAAAAAATTGATTAACTTATTGGGAAAAAAAAAAATAAATAAATATTAACAAGTTGCTGATCGCGTGAGTATTATCAAGGTAAATTTCGTCGTAAGACCGAAAATGGCACACTCGTTCGAATGGTATTGGTGTTTCGTTAGGGTTGGTTTGCGGTGGCACGACATCCGATTTATCGGGAGGCCTGTTGTCATATCAAGATACCAATCAGGCACTAGCGTATTGTCGCGGGTTATATCTCGCCAAGCGCTTATCGTTGGAGGAACGTCTGAGACTAGCCCAATCCATGCCTCTGGCTCCTCCTGCAGGGGATGCAACATTTCCTACAACGATGACGATGGCCAACTTCACGACAACGCCACCGCTGTCATTGCCAAGGGCTGCTGTCAGTGTACCGGGGATTACTGGGACATCACCAGCAGCAGCAGTGTCAACTGGAATCGGAATACAATCACCGCAGATCACTGGCACTTTGACCCTTCCTCATCCAATAACGGCTAGCAGTGATGTCAGTCAAAATACTGCCATCAGTGATCGACCCAAGGCTAAACCTGTCTCTAAGAAAGAGGGTAAAAATCTTCGTAAGCCCAATCTTGCTGCTGGCAAGTTCATTCAACAACAGACACAGCAGCAGCAACAACAACAGCAACAACAACAGCAACAACAACAGCAACAACAACAGCAGCAACAACAACAACAGCAGCAACAGCAACAACAACAACAGCAACAACAAGTAACATTGGTGGGACTTCAACAGCAATATCAAGAAAAACAACGACAGCATGTGTATCAGCTGCAACAAGTTCATGACCTTCAACAACTTCAGCAATTGAATCAACAGCTTCAGATGCAGTTGGACCAAGTACAGGTTCGTCGATTGATTATCATCATGCACAGTTAAACCCAGAAATTATTTTCGAGTCGGTTACCATAAACACGTTTTTGTTGTACTATCAGATGAAAAATAAAATTTTTTTTTATCATGAGTCAATGTTGAAATAATAAAAATTAATTTACTAAAAATATCATTTGAAATTGAAGTAAAAGACAAATTAAATAAATAAATGAGGAAATTTCGGAATAAAACTTACTAATATCTGATGACAATGAATAACTGGTTACCCACTCGGATTGCTGGACTGATGGACTGAATTTGTAATGAGACAATCTAGTGTGGATCTAATATTGTGTGACACTATTGCTAATCTCTGAATACAGGTACAGCAGCAGCAGCATCATCATGATGTACATCAATTTCAAGCTGGTGTTCTAAGTGACAGTGGTGCTATTGTAATGCCCAGTCAACTATTGGCTCACCTTCACCCCACTCAGACCCATCTTGAGCATCTTCACGATCAGGTACAATCAAGTAGATAGAAAATTTAACAATTAAAAAAAAGAAACTAATAAATCATCAGAGAATAAATGATTTTTTTTTTAACTTACATTAAATAACAACTGCTTCCACATCATTTGGATTTTAAAAATTATAAATATATAAAAAAAAATATAAAATATAATAATACGAAATAAAGTCTTGATGTATATGCGTTTGACTTTAAATGTAGCAAACAACTCAGCAAAATATTCCGGAGCCTTTGGACTCTGAATTGGCAAGATTGCATAGAGACACTACCTGCCCTTTCTTTGCTGCCGCACCTAAAGCTAAAGCATTGACTGCTGACAGCACTGTCCTGAAATTAGATGACGGAATGCAGATACCAATGGACGAGGTTGCCGAAATAATCGAATCAATTACCTTCGACGATGTGCCTAACGGTAACTATATGGCTCGTAAGATCATCGCGATATTTTTATCTATTATTATTATTAGTACTATTATTATTATTGTACATAATTTTTTTAATTATTATTATTTTTTGTTATAATTTTTGTTCGATTTTGCTTAACTCTGTGCTTCCACAGTTGGTCCAGACGATCAAGATGAATTAGAGCTTAAGAAATTTGGTATTTGTGACAAAGACCAAGAGCAGCTTTCAAAAGACCTTGTATCCATGGAACAACATCAGGTATTGCGTCAAGTTGAGCAGGTGACTTTTACATATATATAAAATATACTCGGATATAATATTCAATAAATTAATTTATTATTTTTAACGTGGGCTTTTTAAATAATTAATTTGTAAATAATAAATTTAGGATGCCAGCGGCTCTGGAAGACGATCCAGTGAGAGATTAAATCGAGAAAAAACTCTAGATGATGTTTATAAGAAAGGTTTTAAACGCGGTTTGCGTATGGCAGCTGCGCAAATACGTGGCACTGAACCATCTTATGAAGATCCTGGACTCGATCCAACAAGTATGATTATAATAATTAATTTTTTTTTTTTTCAACAAAAGGTTTTTAAAAATGTAAGATGTAATATTGATGATAATAAAATTTTAGTTATAGATAACCTAGTACTGGGTTGGAATCTAAATGCAGCTGCACGGAACAAGGAAAAAAATGGAGCTAAAGTTAGTGCTGGTACTAGTAGCAGTAGCTCAAGTAGCAGCATTAGTAGTAGCAGTGCAAGCAGTAATCAGGTTCAAGTAGCAACGCAGACTCAAGGACTGGCAACGAGCACCGTGACAAGTCTTACGGAACCCGATAAAAAACAAGTATATACCGCAAATGCCTGCGCTAAAGAGAAAAAAGCTAGGTATGCTCTTTTATCACAGCAGCCTTCTCCATGTCAACAGCAGCAGCAGCAGCAACAACAGCAGCAGCAGCAGCCACCGCAACAACAAACTACTGCTGGTCCGGTGGTAACTGGTCATGTTCAACCGCAGCAGCAGCAACAACAACAGCAGCAGCAGCAAGTGCAGCAACAAGTTCAACAAAGTTATCAATTAGATCCAGCGATAAGTGTACCAGTTGGAGCGTATGCAGGCAGTGTTGTAGTACCTACAGGTGCGCAGGTCACCGCAGATCCAGCTCCAGGTACTTATCCACCGGCAAATCAGAATCAGCAGTTTGCTTGTATGGATGTTGATTCAGAAACAGACAGCAATCATGACACGGCTCTAACGCTTGCGTGTGCTGGTGGTCACGAGGAACTCGTTGAATTTCTACTCAGTCGTGGTGCGGACATTGAACATCGTGATAAAAAAGGTTTCACACCATTAATATTAGCAGCAACTGCTGGACATCAAAAAGTTGTTGAAATACTTTTACATCACAATGCAGACATTGAAGCCCAGTCTGAACGTACTAAAGATACACCATTGTCACTTGCTTGCAGTGGTGGAAGATTTGAGGTTGTAGAATTATTACTGTCTCGTAACGCCAATAAAGAACATCGCAATGTATCTGACTATACACCACTGAGTTTAGCTGCATCTGGTGGTTATGTCAATATAATAAAACTTTTGCTGCAGAATGGTGCTGAAATAAATTCACGAACCGGTTCAAAACTTGGAATATCTCCACTGATGCTTGCTGCTATGAACGGTCATACTCAGGCAGTTAAATTACTTTTGGATATGGGTAGTGATATTAATGCGCAGATTGAAACAAATCGTAATACTGCTTTAACTCTTGCTTGCTTCCAAGGTAGACATGAAGTTGTAAGTCTGTTACTTGATCGTAAAGCAAATGTTGAGCATCGAGCAAAAACAGGACTAACACCATTAATGGAAGCCGCCAGTGGTGGTTACGTTGAAGTTGGTCGTGTTTTATTAACTAAAGGCGCGGATGTTAATGCAACTCCTGTACCCTCGTCGCGTGATACTGCCCTTACTATTGCCGCGGACAAGGGTCACTGCCGTTTTGTTGAATTATTATTAGCACGTGGTACCCTAGTTGAGGTTAAAAATAAAAAAGGTAACAGTCCGTTGTGGCTCGCTGCAAATGGCGGTCATCTTAATGTTGTTGAACTTTTACACAATGCCCATGCTGACATTGATTCACAAGACAATCGTAAAGTGTCTTGCTTAATGGCAGCGTTTCGTAAAGGACATACTAAAGTTGTTAAGTGGATGGTTGGTCATGTAACGCAATTTCCAAGTGATCAAGAAATGACAAGGTATATTGGTACTGTTAGTGACAAAGAACTATTGGAAAAGTGTCAAGAGTGTGTTAAAATAATACGCGCTGCTAAAGAAACTCAAGCAGCTAAAGCCTATAAAAATGCCAGTATACTTTTGGAAGAACTAGATATGGAAAAAACACGTGAAGAATCAAAGCGTGCGGCAGCGGCACGTAGGCGTGAGCGTAAAAAAAAGAAAAAGTTGGAAAAGAAAGAAGAAAAACGTAAATTGCATGAGGAAAATAAAAAGAATGAAACAATTTATGAGGATAAAGAGGATGCGTCGAAAAAGTCGGAAGATGAGGATGCTGATAGAGCTGATGAAAGTGACAATGAGGGTGGTGCTGACAGTTGCGAACGTTTAGACAATGTTCCGTCACCATCGCCAGTAAATCGTAGCCCTGATGATCCTGACAAAGAAGAGGGTGACAGTGGTATCGATGCTAATAGCCAAGGAAGCTGTAGCAGTAATGATGTTAAAGCACGCGAAAGAAAGAAAGATAAGAAAAAGAAGAAAAATAATAATAATAACAACAGTAATAATAATAATAGCAACTCAAACAATAGTAATGATAAAGACAGCTCCCCACATCGCCCTCAATCTTCAGTTTTTGCTTCTTCTCCTTCATCATCAAATATATCCCAATCCTCCATAGTAGCACCTAGTAGTAAACTTCAAACTTGTTCTTCAACTTCAATTCCTAATTCTACTTGTACTCCTGATAAACGCGCTTCAACTAGTAATAGTAATGCCGGAGGTTCGTCATCTTCAATGGCTACCTCGTCTGGCAATTTACGACAGCCAGTTGCATCTTCCTCTACTAGTGGTAATAATAATAATAATTCCTCCGAGCGTAAGCTCAAAGGACAACTTGTATTTGAATCTTCAAGGCATCCTGCAGAACGTGAGGACTTTGAGGCAACCGGCAATGAAAATTATGTTTCTGGGAAGGGAAAGAAATCTAATAGCATTAATAGTAATCAGTATGATAATGATGGAATAAATAATAGTGTTAAAACAATAAATTCAACGAGTCCCAAACAGGCGGGTAAACGTGAAGAGGGTTGGAAAGAAGTTGTTCGTAAGGGACAATCTGATTCTGATTCTGGTAGATTCATGAATTCTCCATGTCGTTCTAAAAAAATATCGGTCCCACCAAATGCTATTAGTCGTGTTATTGGTCGAGGTGGTAGTAATATTAATGCTATTCGCGCTGCAACTGGTGCTCATATTGAGGTTGAAAAGCAGAGCAAGTGTCAAGGCGAACGTATTATCACGATCAAGTAAGTAGGTTACTTTTTCGTAGAAATTTAGAATCATCATATAAATTTTCCCCTCTTCATCAATTACTGTAACATTTTTCTTTATTTTATTTAATAGAGGTCCAACTGACGCTACTAAACAAGCTCATACTTTAATAGCTGCTCTTATAAAAGATCCTGACGTAGATATCCTTCAGATGCTGCCAAAGAACAAACTTACGGTGATTTCTTCAACTTGGGATAAATCGACGGCACCAACGAGTGCCGTAAGTTTTTTTCTTGTTTTTATTTTTTATTCAAATTTTCTTAATACCGTATTTTTTCTAATCGTTATTTATTTACGGACTTTATTAGACATCCAAGCCTAAGACGGGACCGGTAAATAAACCACCAACCACTGTCTCCGGGACCACTAGTTACGCAACTAAATCTGGTTATACTTCATCGGGACTATCCTCTGTCGGTCAAATAATGCCCTTAAGATCATCGTCATCAATAAAATTAGCCGGTGCATTTTCAGCGCCTCTATCACGTGCAACTGCACCGCGACTAGTAGCAGCTGCCGAAAAACGTGCTCATGCCGCGGCAGCAGCAGCAGCAGCAGCTGCTGCATCTGGACAGGTATCATCCTCGTCATCTAATACCAGAACAACAATGTCTTATACTAGTGCTATTATGACCTCGGGACGGGCTACTAAACTTATAACAACAACTGCACCACAGACATTTGCTGCTAAATTGTCGGATATCACTGCCTCGACTCACACATCAACTTCAAATGTACAATTAAATCATACAAATCAGATTATTAATAACAACAGTAATAATAATAATAATAATAACAACAGCAACAACAACAACAATAATAGTAATAGTAGTAATAAACAAAAGTCCTCGTTATCATCAATATCTCAATCTCAAAGTTCAGTGAATAATGTTATATCATCAACACCCTCGACATCGCTTAACTTATCTCATCAAACCATGACGAGCACATCGCCCAAGCACTGCCGTACACTGCCGTCTCTATCTACTCAAAGTATATCAGGACATTATACTAGTAAAACTTACTCATCGTCTGGTCCTATGACCATTCAATCCTCCACAATAACATCTACTGTTGTTTCAAATGGCTCGGATAATATTGTGTCGTCTACTTCTGTTAATTCTATGCGTGTTACACCATCTCCACCAGTTGTCACGCAACCAAATAGTTTTCAACAACAGCAATCTCAACAGACACAGCGTGAGCAACAGCAGCGAGAACATCAGCAGCAACAACAACATCAACAACAGCGAGAGCAGCAGCAACAACAACAACACCAGCAACAACACCAACAGCAGCAGCAGCAGCGAGAGCAGCAGCAACAACAACAACAGCAGCAGCGAGAGCAACAGCAACAACAAGCTCATCACCATTCGCATCAACAGCAGCAACAGCCACAACCAATACGCAGCACAACTCCAGTTATTTCAGGAATTATGGAACAGACTGGATCACATCAAGCTCAACAGCAAACAAGTACACCACTTGAATACTCGTTGTTCAATGATAGTTTTTCAAAGGTTGCTCAACAATCAGTATGGGGAAGTCGTGAAAACGAATCTCAGAAGGGTATGAATTTTGCAACAGTTGCTGGTGGTGGTGGATCTACCAATACTTCTAGTGCTCCTTCCAATAAATTTATTGACAGTGTACCACCACAAGTTGATGCTTCAAAGGCACCTGGTTACAGAGGTACATCAATGTGTTCACCAGTTTCCAGTAAAACAAGTAATAGCAGTGTTATGTCATCGGGCAACTCAACAATAGGCAGTGTACAAGGTGTATCACCCTCTGGTATTCACAATAGCTTACAGCAACAGCAGCAACAGTATCAAGCATCAATGAATTATGGTATGAATGATCATCAACTGCCAAGTAAAACAACAAGTTTAGCAGTTGCACGGCCAGTTATGAATCAACAGCAGAATATTGAACTACAAAATGCTGGTATTAATCAATACAATAGAGCTGTATATGCCAGTGATCTTGCCTCGCGAAATCTCAATGTAAATCATCAGCAGCAGCAGCATCAGCAATCTCAGCGTGAGATGCAACAATCGCAACAGCAACAATCACAGCAGCAACAACAGCAATCTTCCCAGCAACAACCTACTCCATCTCAGCAGCAACAAGCTTCTCAGCAATCTCAGCAGCAGCAACAACATCAACAGATGCAATCACAGCAGCAACAACAGCAGCAGCATATGATGGCATCAAATTCACAGCAAAACCTCGAGGTTGGTTTATTTAAAAACAACTCTGGTGGATACGACCATGCAAATGTTAATTCTAGTTTATTGAAAATGGTACCAAACGATGGGCAATCGAGTGGTGGACATCCCATGATGCCATTTCATCCACATATGCAAAGCTATGCTCCATCGATAAGCCAATCAGCGAGTGTTAGTACGACTGTGAGTATGTCAAGATTAAATCCACGTGCTCCTGACTTTTCAAGTTCATTACATCTCAATAATAAACCACAAGTAACGATGTTCAATCCACCAACGGGTATTCATCCAAATATGTTTGCACCGGTACCAGCAGCACCACCAACTGGTATGCAACCAAACAATTTAGCAATGCTTGGTAATTATCCTCTAAATAAATATCAGCAACAACAACAACAGCAGCAGCAACAACAGCAACAACCAACTGGTGGACCGAATTCACGTGGACCACCACCACCGACTCATCCATCAACTATATCATCAAATGGGCAAGCAAGATGGCAATTCAGCCATCCGCCACACAGTAATTATCCACCGCATCAAGATCCAATGATGGCACAAATGGGATTCCCCAATCATTTGGGTAACATTGGCGCTGCTCAAGTCGGTGGGATTGATCTGATAACTGGATTAGAGAATGGAGGTTCGCCGACAATGTCACCCTCATCTCCAGGTCAAGTTTCACAAGAGATGAGTCAATTAAAATTAGAAGACCGTAAAGTACCAAGGCCTATTGGTACTGAAAGAGCATGGAAAAATTATAATTGTGGTATGGGACCTGGTGGTGATGCTGAGCCTCCAGTTAATTGGATGTTAAATGATAAATCTGTTGGATCATGGAATATACCTGGAATGGAGAGACAACAAATGTTCCGAACAAATGCTTCCTATAATCGTGTTTCAAATCTTGATCCAGAAATTCAACAGATTATGGATTCAGGTTTTCAGGTAAATAGTTTTCTTTTATTTTTAAAAAATTAACAATGATGATTCATTGTGTAGTTCAGAGAGAATTCAATTTTAAAGGGGTTTCAATTGTAAATAATAGTAGAAAGAATGAATACTAACATTATTTATTTATTTATTTTTTTTAATACTAATATTCATTTATTTCATTACATTTTAGGGGCATATGGAAAATCCACAAGCATTCCCTAATGGTACTGCAGCAGCATTATCAATGATGCCTGGATTAACATTATTTCCGGGACAGTATGGAAGTGCGACTGTTTTATCAGAAATACCACCACCAAATGACACCACTAAAATGGATGCGCCAGGATGGGGGATGCCTGATCCGACAGCACAAGATAAACATCATCCGGTAAAATATTTTATTCTTAACATAATTACTATACTTATACACATATAAATATTTATGAGTAATTATGTATATTTATGATTATGTTACAGGGATGGAACAAATGGACACACTAATTGCTGTAGCTGAGACCTTAATTCTCGTTATACGGCTTCTTTTTTTTCTCATAACTGCAAAAAAAAAAATCGACAACAAACCACCATGAAGATGCAAGACACTTGGAATGAATTATTACTATTAATGATAATGAATAATAAAAATTAACATAACAAAAAAAAACAAAAAACACAAAAAAAAATACAAAAAATCTAAAATGAAAAAAAAAATACTAGTAGTAGTAGTTGATGAAACTGGCGTAAGCGTGTTGTTTCTAGACACCACAATTAATTACATTACTACCTTATATTCATTGACACCCAGAAAATCCAATATATTACTTGTCATGTTAGGTGATAAGATGGTAAATCCTTATTACAATTTATTGCTATTATTATCTTCTAATATACTTATTCGATACCAATTAATAAAATTGGACATATGTGGCGGCGTGGAGGCTAACGTGAGCCAAGGAGCGGTCATGTGAAAATAAAAAAAAAAAATGCAAAAAAAAAAAAAAATAACAAAAAAATTAAAATTTACTGGTTTGATTATTTTGTAGAACATTATCGAGAAATCGATATTTGTACTACTTTATTACCTTTTCCTGATATTTCTAAGATTTCATACGTTTATTAAATATTAAATAAACAGTAGGTTAATTAATGCTGTAAATTGTCATTAGAATTAAGTAATTCATAAATAGTATTAAGGAGGTTCGACCGCAACTAGTAAGTCAAAGTAGTGTTTGAATTTTTTTGTTTGCTAAATTCTCCTAATAGTTATAAAAATTCATTATTTTAATTTATAATAACATAACGAATTCATAAATTGATATTTATTACTTACATAATTAAAGAAAGTAATGAAATTACTTAGTTATTTTCGACTCATGATTTAATAAAAAGATTTGGCAACACCGCGTTCTAACTTCTTACACATCGATATTCAAATTAAAGCGGGAAAAATTTATTTCTAATCTCATCTCTCTTATTAATGTATTTTTATCTTGGAGTCTCAGAGAAATGAATTTTTCCAAGTTTTCTCTGGGGTGAGTCTAGGTTGAGTCTGGGGTGAGTCTGGGATTCAGAGAAAGCTTCTAAATAACGCTGGCACATGAATTTTTTTAAGTTTTCTCTAGGATTTGTCTTGGAGTACAGTTGTCTCTGAATATAGTTGTCGCTGAATAAAAATGTCGTTCGTGGGCTTGAGTAAAGAAGTTTTAAGTAAACCTGTATCTATACCAAAAATGGATGGAAATCTCATTATTTCAATAAATATTTTTTATTTAAAATTAGTTATATTTAAAATGGCGCAAACTTAACTCTACTCAAAATTTCTTTACTCAAGCACACAGACGACATCTATACTCAGTGACAAGAATATTCAAGGACAACTGTACTCCATTATGTATTTGTAATCATCTCGGGTGCCATCTTTTTGTCCTAACAACAAGTTCTTTCGAGTCGAAAAATATTTCGATTAAATATTATTCCCGGTATAGTTAAGAGTCAAATGATGTTAATAACGACTGTATTTATTTCTAGTAGATGTTTGAGACAGATTTGTAATCAGTCAGTTGTATTTAATGTTGTTTCCTTTAAATACAGATGGCTGATAATAGCAGTACGATATGGTGACTTAATAATGTAGAAAGATTTCCAATTATGAACAGTTGTACATCGAACTGATGTCATGTATTTGCATACAGTGATTAAGTCGGATATAAGATGTTACATTCGTATTTGTTGCTATCATGAACAATAGTCTTTAATCAATTAAAACAACGATAATTTGATGCATTAGTATTTTATACTCTTTTTAAAATGAGTCAAATTGATTGAAAGCAATTTACTTATAATGCCAGTTGAATTTTTGTCTAGCCTTATTTAAGTTAACAATAATTTCGAGTCAGCGATTGTATGTTGCCAACAAACTTGGCAGCATCGAAAGTTGTAGCAAGTAGAAGTTTATTCTCGTGCGATTCTGTAGTAGCAGTATATAATACCAAATAAACTGTATACTAGAGTATATAGTGGTACCAACTTTTATAATCTTTATATCTCTGAAGATAAAGTAGATTTCGAATGGTAACTATAACATCATACGAGGGTAGGGATCGGACTAAGAACATTTACATTTATATAAATTTTCTATTAAAACAGTTATTGATAAAAATAGAGACTTTAAAATTTATAATTATCATCAAAGATTGTTCTTCGATAGCGGTTTATAATATTTTCTTAATGATAGGTAATTTAATTAACATATTTTTTAATAATTTAAAATATTTTATTGGCATAATATAATTTTTATGTTACTTAAAAAATTTAATTATTTACGTAGAACTCAATAGAACACGTCGATTGCCGCCTTAAACGTCTCAATCGGTATATGCGGTCGAGAGATATCGTTTGAGAAAAAATGGTAAAAACCGTTTTCTTTCGGAAACAAGGGAATTCAAAAGTATTTCCAAGGTAGAAGAGCACGAAAATGTATCCACAAGGAGCTCAAAATGGGCGGGAAGTTTTTGCGCTAACCCGCAGAGTCAACCGACAGACCGATTTTTTAACATAAGAAGCAAATGGAAGCTCTGAAATAACCTAAATTTGAACAGATTCGCGTTGCCAGCCATAGTATTCAATCCGACGACTGTTCAAAGTGTCTAGTGATTCGTATAACTTTAGAATCTATATATTTTTAACTTATTTACGAACTAACTAAATCAGGAAAATTGTTAAGAATAAATTTACAAGCATGGTAGACAAATTAAAGCTCTGCAAGAACTTGAATTTGACCAGATTCGCGTCGACAGCCTTTACATTTGATCAGAGGTCTGTTCGATAAAGCCAGTAGTGAGTATAACTTTGAATTCCACATATTAACTTCCCACTAAGGAAATTGCTTAAATTTAAGTTACTTGCAGAAAGAAACCCGTAGTAGACTATCCCTGATTAAAAAATATATTAAAAAGTATTTGACAGGATTCAAAAGGATTCAAATTTTAATACTTTCGAATCCTGCTAAATACTGGAAATCCTAAAATTTCAATCATTTTAATCCTGTCAAATACTTTTTAATAATCAGGGATAGACGATCACGTTTAAACTAGAATAACTTTTGATCTACTCAAAATCTCACTTGTTCCGTCCGCCCATCTTGTAGCTGACACTTTTCCCTACAATTATCATCTATTCATGATTGATTTTTTCGCACACTGTCCTGACATTTGCGACCGATGTAGCTGAGATGATATTTGGGCTAAAATGCAGCTCCTGTAGACGATTACCTGTAAACTGGCATAACTTTCAATCTACTCAATATCTCACTTGTTCTGTCCGCCTATCTTGTAGCTGACACTTTTCCCTACAATATTCATTCATTCATGATCGATTTTTTCGCACACTGTCCTGACATTTGCGACCAATGTAGCTGAAATGATATTTGGGCTAAAATGCAGCTCCTGTAGACGATAACCTGTAAACTGGCATAACTTTCAATCTACTCAAAATCTCACTTGTTCCGTCCGCCTATCCTGTAGCTGACACTTTTCCCTACAATTCTCATCTATTTATGATTGATTTTTTCGCACACTGTCCCGACATTGGTGACCAATGTAGCTGAAACCATATTTGGGTTAAAATGCAGCTTCATCAAAAGATCACCTTTAAACTGAAATAACGTTCGATCTACTCAAAATCTCACTTGTTCTGTCCGCCTATCTTGTAGCTGACACTTTTCCCTACGATTCTCATCTATTCATGATTGATTTTTTCGCACATTGTCCCGACATTGGTGACCAATGTAGCTGAAACCATATTTGGGTTAAAATGCAGCTTCATCAAAAGATCACCTTTAAACTGAAATAACGTTCGATCTACTCAAAATCTCACTTGTTCTGTCCGCCTATCTTGTAGCTGACACTTTTCCCTACGATTCTCATCTATTCATGATTGATTTTTTCGCACACTGTCCCGACATTGGTGACCAATGTAGCTAAAATGGTAATTGGGCTGAAATGCAGCTCCTGTAGACGATCACCTGTAAACTGGCATAACTTTCAATCTACTCAAAATCTCACTTGTTCCGTCCGCCTATCCTGTAGCTGACACTTTTCCCTATAATTCTCATCTATTTATGATTGATTTTTTCGCACACTGTCCCGACATTGGTGACCAATGTAGCTGAAACCATATTTGGGTTAAAATGCAGCTTCATCAAAAGATCACCTTTAAACTGAAATAACGTTCGATCTACTCAAAATCTCACTTGTTCTGTCCGCCTATCTTGTAGCTGACACTTTTCCCTACGATTCTCATCTATTCATGATTGATTTTTTCGCACACTGTCCCGACATTGGTGACCAATGTAGCTAAAATGGTAATTGGGCTGAAATGCAGCTCCTGTAGACGATCACCTGTAAACTGGCATAACTTTCAATCTACTCAATATCTCACTTGTTCCGTCCGCCTATCCTGTAGCTGACACTTTTCCCTACAATTCTCATCTATTCATGATTGATTTTTTCGCACACTGTCCCGACATTGGTGACCAATGTAGCTGAAACCATATTTGGGTTAAAATGCAGCTTCATCAAAAGATCACCTTTAAACTGAAATAACGTTCGATCTACTCAAAATCTCACTTGTTCTGTCCGCCTATCTTGTAGCTGACACTTTTCCCTACGATTCTCATCTATTCATGATTGATTTTTTCGCACACTGTCCCGACATTGGTGACCAATGTAGCTAAAATGGTAATTGGGCTGAAATGCAGCTCCTGTAGACGATCACCTGTAAACTGGCATAACTTTCAATCTACTCAAAATCTCACTTGTTCCGTCCGCCTATCCTGTAGCTGACACTTTTCCCTACAATTCTCATCTATTCATGATTGATTTTTTCGCACACTGTCCCGACATTGGTGACCAATGTAGCTGAAACCATATTTGGGTTAAAATGCAGCTTCATCAAAAGATCACCTTTAAACTGAAATAACGTTCGATCTACTCAAAATCTCACTTGTTCTGTCCGCCTATCTTGTAGCTGACACTTTTCCCTACGATTCTCATCTATTCATGATTGATTTTTTCGCACACTGTCCCGACATTGGTGACCAATGTAGCTAAAATGGTAATTGGGCTAAAATGCAACTTCTTCAAAAGATCACCTTTAAACTGAAATAACGTTCGATCTACTTAAAATCTCACTTGTTCTGTCCGCCTATCTTGTAGCTGACACTTTTCCCTACAATTCTCATCTATTCATGATTGATTTTTTCGCACACTGTCCCGACATTGGTGACCAATGTAGCTAAAATGGTAATTGGGCTAAAATGCAACTTCTTCAAAAGATCACCTTTAAACTGAAATAACTTTCGATCTACTCAAAATCTCACTTGTTCTGTCCGCCTATCTTGTAGCTGACACTATCCCTACGATTCTCATCTATTCATGATTGATTTTTTCGCACACTGTCCCGACATTGGTGACCAATGTAGCTGAAACCATATTTGGGTTAAAATGCAGCTTCATCAAAAGATCACCTTTAAACTGAAATAACGTTCGATCTACTCAAAATCTCACTTGTTCTGTCCGCCTATCTTGTAGCTAACACTTTTCCCTACGATTCTCATCTATTCATGATTGATTTTTTCGCACACTGTCCCGACATTGGTGACCAATGTAGCTAAAATGGTAATTGGGTTGAAATGCAGCTCCTGTAGACGATAACCTGTAAACTGGCATAACTTTCAATCTACTTAATATCTCACTTGTTCCGTCCGCCTATCCTGTAGCTGACACTTTTCCCTACAATTCTCATCTATTCATGATTGATTTTTTCGCACACTGTCCCGACATTGGTGACCAATGTAGCTAAAATGGTAATTGGGCTGAAATGCAGCTCCTGTAGACGATCACCTGTAAACTGGCATAACTTTCAATCTACTCAAAATCTCACTTGTTCCGTCCGCCTATCTTGTAGCTGACACTTTTCCCTACAATTCTCATCTATTCATGATTGATTTTTTCGCACACTGTCCCGACATTGGTGACCAATGTAGCTGAAACCATATTTGGGTTAAAATGCAGCTTCATCAAAAGATCACCTTTAAACTGAAATAACGTTCGATCTACTCAAAATCTCACTTGTTCTGTCCGCCTATCTTGTAGCTGACACTTTTCCCTACGATTCTCATCTATTCATGATTGATTTTTTCGCACACTGTCCCGACATTGGTGACCAATGTAGCTGAAATGATATTTGGGCTGAAATGCAGCTTCTTCAAAAGATCACCTGTAAACTGGCATAACTTTCAATCAACTCAAAATCTCACTTGTTCCGTCCGCCTATCTTGTAGCTGACACTTTTTCTTACAATTTTCATTCATTTATGACCGATTTTTTATCACACTGTCCCGACATTGGTGACCAATGTAGCTGAAACCATATTTGGGCTAAAATGCAGCTTCTTCAAAAGATCACCTGTAAACTGGCATAACTTTCAATCTACTCAAAATCTCACTTGTTCCGTCCGCCTATCTTGTAGCTGATACTTTTCCCTACAATTCTCATCTATTCATGATTGATTTTTTCACACACTGTCCCGACATTGGTGACCAATGTAGCTAAAATGGTAATTGGGCTAAAATGCAACTTCTTCAAAAGATCACCTTTAAACTGAAATAACGTTCGATCTACTCAAAATCTTACTTGTTCTGTCCGCCTATCTTGTAGCTGACACTTTTCCCTACAATTCTCATCTATTCATGATTGATTTTTTCGCACACTGTCCCGACATTGGTGACCAATGTAGCTGAAACCATATTTGGGCTAAAATGCAGCTTCTTCAAAAGATCACCTGTAAACTGGCATAACTTTCGATCTACTCAAAATCTCACTTGTTCTGTCCGCCTATCTTGTAGCTGACACTTTTCCCTACAATTCTCATCTATTCATGATTGATTTTTTCGCACACTGTCCCGACATTGGTGACCAATGTAGCTAAAACCATATTTGGGCTAAAATGCAGCTTCATCAAAAGATCACCTTTAAACTGAAATAACGTTCGATCTACTCAAAATCTCACTTGTTCTGTCCGCCTATCTTGTAGCTGACACTTTTCCCTACAATTCTCCTCTATTCATGATTGATTTTTCCGCACACTGTCCCGACATTGGTGACCAATGTAGCTAAAATGATATTTGGGCTAAAATGCAGCGCCTGTAGACGATCACCTGTTAACTGGCATAACTTTCGATCTACTCAAAATCTCACTTGTTCCGTCCGCCTATCTTGTAGCTGACACTTTTCCCTACAATTCTCCTCTATTCATGATTGATTTTTCCGCACACTGTCCCGACATTGGTGACCAATGTAGCTAAACTGATATTTGGGATGAGATGCAGCTCCTGCAGACGAACACCTTCAAACTGGAATAACTTTCGGTCTACTCAAAATCTGACTGGTTCTGTCCGCCTATCTTGTAGCTGACACTTTTCCCTACAATTCTCATCTATTCATGATTGATTTTTTCGCACACTGTGCCGACATTGGTGATCAATGTAGCTGAAACCATATTTGGGTTAAAATGCAGCTTCATCAAAAGATCACCTTTGAACTGAAATCACGTTCGATCTACTCAAAATCTCACTTGTTCTGTCCGCCTATCTTGTAGCTGACACTTTTCCCTACAATTTTCATCTATTCATGATTGATTTTTTCGCACACTGTCCCAACATTGGTAACCAATGTAGCTGAAACCATATTTGGGCTAAAATGCAGCTTCTTCAAAAGATCACCTTTGAACTGAAATAACTTCCGATCTACTTAAAATCTCACTTGTTTCGTCCGCCTATCTTGTAGCTGACACTTTTTCTTACAATTTTCATTCGTTTATGATTGATTTTTTCACACACTGTCCCGACATTGGTGACCAATGTAGCTGAAACTATATTTGGGCTAAAATGCAGCTTCTTCAAAAGATCACCTGTAAACTGGCATAACTTTCGATCTACTCAAAATCTCACTTGTTCTGGCCGCCTATCTTGTAGCTGACACTTTTTCTTACAATTTTCATTCATTTATGATTGATTTTTCCGCACACTGTCCCGACATTGGTGACCAATGTAGCTAAAATGGTAATTAGGCTAAAATGCAGCTTCTTCAAAAGATCACCTTTAAACTGAAATGACGTTCGATCTACTCAAAATCTCACTTGTTCTGTCCGCCTATCTCGTAGCTGACACTTTTCCCTACGATTCTCATCTATTTATGATTGATTTTTTCGCACACTGTCCCGACATTGGTGACCAATGTAGCGAAAATGGTAATTGGGCTGAAATGCAGCTCCTGTAGACGATCACCTGTAAACTGGCATAATTTTCAATCAACTCAAAATCTCACTTGTTCCGTCCGCCTATCTTGTAGCTGACACTTTTCCCTACAATTCTCATCTATTCATGATTGATTTTTTCGCACACTGTCCCGACATTGGTGACCAATGTAGCTGAAACCATATTTGGGTTAAAATGCAGCTTCATCAAAAGATCACCTTTAAACTGAAATAACGTTTGATCTACTCAAAATCTCACTTGTTCTGTCCGCCTATCTTGTAGCTGACACTTTTCCCTACGATTCTCATCTATTCATGATTGATTTTTTGGCACACTGTCCCGACATTGGTGACCAATGTAGCTGAAACCATATTTGGGTTAAAATGCAGCTTCATCAAAAGATCACCTTTAAACTGAAATAACTTTCGATCTACTCAAAATCTCACTTGTTCTGTCCGCCTATCTTGTAGCTGTTACTTTTCCCTACAATTCTCATCTATTCATGATTGATTTTTTCGCACACTGTCCCGACATTGGTGACCAATGTAGCTGAAATGATATTTGGGCTGAAATGCAGCTTCTTCAAAAGATCACCTGTAAACTGGCATAACTTTCAATCAACTCAAAATCTCACTTGTTCCGTCCGCCTATCTTGTAGCTGACACTTTTCCCTACAATATTCATTCATTCATGATCGATTTTTTCGCACACTGTCCTGACATTTGCGACCAATGTAGCTGAAATGATATTTGGGCTAAAATGCAGCTCCTGTAGACGATAACCTGTAAACTGGCATAACTTTCAATCTACTCAAAATCTCACTTGTTCCGTCCGCCTATCCTGTAGCTGACACTTTTCCCTACAATTCTCATCTATTTATGATTGATTTTTTCGCACACTGTCCCGACATTGGTGACCAATGTAGCTGAAACCATATTTGGGTTAAAATGCAGCTTCATCAAAAGATCACCTTTAAACTGAAATAACGTTCGATCTACTCAAAATCTCACTTGTTCTGTCCGCCTATCTTGTAGCTGACACTTTTCCCTACGATTCTCATCTATTCATGATTGATTTTTTCGCACATTGTCCCGACATTGGTGACCAATGTAGCTGAAACCATATTTGGGTTAAAATGCAGCTTCATCAAAAGATCACCTTTAAACTGAAATAACGTTCGATCTACTCAAAATCTCACTTGTTCTGTCCGCCTATCTTGTAGCTGACACTTTTCCCTACGATTCTCATCTATTCATGATTGATTTTTTCGCACACTGTCCCGATATTGGTGACCAATGTAGCTAAAATGGTAATTGGGCTGAAATGCAGCTCCTGTAGACGATCACCTGTAAACTGGCATAACTTTCAATCTACTCAAAATCTCACTTGTTCCGTCCGCCTATCCTGTAGCTGACACTTTTCCCTATAATTCTCATCTATTTATGATTGATTTTTTCGCACACTGTCCCGACATTGGTGACCAATGTAGCTGAAACCATATTTGGGTTAAAATGCAGCTTCATCAAAAGATCACCTTTAAACTGAAATAACGTTCGATCTACTCAAAATCTCACTTGTTCTGTCCGCCTATCTTGTAGCTGACACTTTTCCCTACGATTCTCATCTATTCATGATTGATTTTTTCGCACACTGTCCCGACATTGGTGACCAATGTAGCTAAAATGGTAATTGGGCTGAAATGCAGCTCCTGTAGACGATCACCTGTAAACTGGCATAACTTTCAATCTACTCAATATCTCACTTGTTCCGTCCGCCTATCCTGTAGCTGACACTTTTCCCTACAATTCTCATCTATTCATGATTGATTTTTTCGCACACTGTCCCGACATTGGTGACCAATGTAGCTGAAACCATATTTGGGTTAAAATGCAGCTTCATCAAAAGATCACCTTTAAACTGAAATAACGTTCGATCTACTCAAAATCTCACTTGTTCTGTCCGCCTAACTTGTAGCTGACACTTTTCCCTACGATTCTCATCTATTCATGATTGATTTTTTCGCACACTGTCCCGACATTGGTGACCAATGTAGCTAAAATGGTAATTGGGCTGAAATGCAGCTCCTGTAGACGATCACCTGTAAACTGGCATAACTTTCAATCTACTCAAAATCTCACTTGTTCCGTCCGCCTATCCTGTAGCTGACACTTTTCCCTACAATTCTCATCTATTTATGATTGATTTTTTCGCACACTGTCCCGACATTGGTGACCAATGTAGCTGAAACCATATTTGGGTTAAAATGCAGCTTCATCAAAAGATCACCTTTAAACTGAAATAACGTTCGATCTACTCAAAATCTCACTTGTTCTGTCCGCCTATCTTGTAGCTGACACTTTTCCCTACGATTCTCATCTATTCATGATTGATTTTTTCGCACACTGTCCCGACATTGGTGACCAATGTAGCTAAAATGGTAATTGGGCTAAAATGCAACTTCTTCAAAAGATCACCTTTAAACTGAAATAACGTTCGATCTACTTAAAATCTCACTTGTTCTGTCCGCCTATCTTGTAGCTGACACTTTTCCCTACAATTCTCATCTATTCATGATTGATTTTTTCGCACACTGTCCCGACATTGGTGACCAATGTAGCTAAAATGGTAATTGGGCTAAAATGCAACTTCTTCAAAAGATCACCTTTAAACTGAAATAACTTTCGATCTACTCAAAATCTCACTTGTTCTGTCCGCCTATCTTGTAGCTGACACTATCCCTACGATTCTCATCTATTCATGATTGATTTTTTCGCACACTGTCCCGACATTGGTGACCAATGTAGCTGAAACCATATTTGGGTTAAAATGCAGCTTCATCAAAAGATCACCTTTAAACTGAAATAACGTTCGATCTACTCAAAATCTCACTTGTTCTGTCCGCCTATCTTGTAGCTAACACTTTTCCCTACGATTCTCATCTATTCATGATTGATTTTTTCGCACACTGTCCCGACATTGGTGACCAATGTAGCTAAAATGGTAATTGGGTTGAAATGCAGCTCCTGTAGACGATAACCTGTAAACTGGCATAACTTTCAATCTACTTAATATCTCACTTGTTCCGTCCGCCTATCCTGTAGCTGACACTTTTCCCTACAATTCTCATCTATTCATGATTGATTTTTTCGCACACTGTCCCGACATTGGTGACCAATGTAGCTAAAATGGTAATTGGGCTGAAATGCAGCTCCTGTAGACGATCACCTGTAAACTGGCATAACTTTCAATCTACTCAAAATCTCACTTGTTCCGTCCGCCTATCTTGTAGCTGACACTTTTCCCTACAATTCTCATCTATTCATGATTGATTTTTTCGCACACTGTCCCGACATTGGTGACCAATGTAGCTGAAACCATATTTGGGTTAAAATGCAGCTTCATCAAAAGATCACCTTTAAACTGAAATAACGTTCGATCTACTCAAAATCTCACTTGTTCTGCCCGCCTATCTTGTAGCTGACACTTTTCCCTACGATTCTCATCTATTCATGATTGATTTTTTCGCACACTGTCCCGACATTGGTGACCAATGTAGCTGAAATGATATTTGGGCTGAAATGCAGCTTCTTCAAAAGATCACCTGTAAACTGGCATAACTTTCAATCAACTCAAAATCTCACTTGTTCCGTCCGCCTATCTTGTAGCTGACACTTTTTCTTACAATTTTCATTCATTTATGACCGATTTTTTATCACACTGTCCCGACATTGGTGACCAATGTAGCTGAAACCATATTTGGGCTAAAATGCAGCTTCTTCAAAAGATCACCTGTAAACTGGCATAACTTTCAATCTACTCAAAATCTCACTTGTTCCGTCCGCCTATCTTGTAGCTGATACTTTTCCCTACAATTCTCATCTATTCATGATTGATTTTTTCACACACTGTCCCGACATTGGTGACCAATGTAGCTAAAATGGTAATTGGGCTAAAACGCAGCTCCTTCAAAAGATCACCTGTAAACTGGCATAACTTTCGATCTACTCGAAATCTCACTTGTTCCGTCCGCCTATCTTGTAGCTGATACTTTTCCCTACAATTCTCATCTATTCATGATTGATTTTTTCACACACTGTCCCGACATTGGTGACCAATGTAGCTAAAATGGTAATTGGGCTAAAATGCAGCTTCTTCAAAAGATCACCTGTAAACTGGCATAACTTTCGATCTACTCAAAATCTCACTTGTTCTGTCCGCCTATCTTGTAGCTGACACTTTTCCCTACAATTCTCATCTATTCATGATTGATTTTTTCGCACACTGTCCCGACATTGGTGACCAATGTAGCTAAAACCATATTTGGGCTAAAATGCAGCTTCATCAAAAGATCACCTTTAAACTGAAATAACGTTCGATCTACTCAAAATCTCACTTGTTCTGTCCGCCTATCTTGTAGCTGACACTTTTCCCTACAATTCTCCTCTATTCATGATTGATTTTTCCGCACACTGTCCCGACATTGGTGACCAATGTAGCTAAAATGATATTTGGGCTAAAATGCAGCGCCTGTAGACGATCACCTGTTAACTGGCATAACTTTCGATCTACTCAAAATCTCACTTGTTCCGTCCGCCTATCTTGTAGCTGACACTTTTCCCTACAATTCTCCTCTATTCATGATTGATTTTTCCGCACACTGTCCCGACATTGGTGACCAATGTAGCTAAACTGATATTTGGGATGAGATGCAGCTCCTGCAGACGAACACCTTCAAACTGGAATAACTTTCGGTCTACTCAAAATCTGACTGGTTCTGTCCGCCTATCTTGTAGCTGACACTTTTCCCTACAATTCTCATCTATTCATGATTGATTTTTTCGCACACTGTGCCGACATTGGTGATCAATGTAGCTGAAACCATATTTGGGTTAAAATGCAGCTTCATCAAAAGATCACCTTTGAACTGAAATCACGTTCGATCTACTCAAAATCTCACTTGTTCTGTCCGCCTATCTTGTAGCTGACACTTTTCCCTACAATTTTCATCTATTCATGATTGATTTTTTCGCACACTGTCCCAACATTGGTAACCAATGTAGCTGAAACCATATTTGGGCTAAAATGCAGCTTCTTCAAAAGATCACCTTTGAACTGAAATAACTTCCGATCTACTTAAAATCTCACTTGTTTCGTCCGCCTATCTTGTAGCTGACACTTTTTCTTACAATTTTCATTCGTTTATGATTGATTTTTTCACACACTGTCCCGACATTGGTGACCAATGTAGCTGAAACTATATTTGGGCTAAAATGCAGCTTCTTCAAAAGATCACCTGTAAACTGGCATAACTTTCGATCTACTCAAAATCTCACTTGTTCTGGCCGCCTATCTTGTAGCTGACACTTTTTCTTACAATTTTCATTCATTTATGATTGATTTTTCCGCACACTGTCCCGACATTGGTGACCAATGTAGCTAAAATGGTAATTAGGCTAAAATGCAGCTTCTTCAAAAGATCACCTTTAAACTGAAATGACGTTCGATCTACTCAAAATCTCACTTGTTCTGTCCGCCTATCTCGTAGCTGACACTTTTCCCTACGATTCTCATCTATTTATGATTGATTTTTTCGCACACTGTCCCGACATTGGTGACCAATGTAGCGAAAATGGTAATTGGGCTGAAATGCAGCTCCTGTAGACGATCACCTGTAAACTGGCATAATTTTCAATCAACTCAAAATCTCACTTGTTCCGTCCGCCTATCTTGTAGCTGACACTTTTCCCTACAATTCTCATCTATTCATGATTGATTTTTTCGCACACTGTCCCGACATTGGTGACCAATGTAGCTGAAACCATATTTGGGTTAAAATGCAGCTTCATCAAAAGATCACCTTTAAACTGAAATAACGTTTGATCTACTCAAAATCTCACTTGTTCTGTCCGCCTATCTTGTAGCTGACACTTTTCCCTACGATTCTCATCTATTCATGATTGATTTTTTGGCACACTGTCCCGACATTGGTGACCAATATAGCTGAAACCATATTTGGGTTAAAATGCAGCTTCATCAAAAGATCACCTTTAAACTGAAATAACTTTCGATCTACTCAAAATCTCACTTGTTCTGTCCGCCTATCTTGTAGCTGTTACTTTTCCCTACAATTCTCATCTATTCATGATTGATTTTTTCGCACACTGTCCCGACATTGGTGACCAATGTAGCTGAAATGATATTTGGGCTGAAATGCAGCTTCTTCAAAAGATCACCTGTAAACTGGCATAACTTTCAATCAACTCAAAATCTCACTTGTTCCGTCCGCCTATCTTGTAGCTGACACTTTTCCCTACAATTCTCATCTATTCATGATTGATTTTTTCGCACACTGTCCCGACATTGGTGACCAATGTAGCTAAAACCATATTTGGGCTAAAATGCAGCTTCATCAAAAGATCACCTTTAAACTGAAATAACGTTCGATCTACTCAAAATCTCACTTGTTCTGTCCGCCTATCTTGTAGCTGACACTTTTCCCTACAATTCTCCTCTATTCATGATTGATTTTTCCGCACACTGTCCCGACATTGGTGACCAATGTAGCTAAAATGATATTTGGGCTAAAATGCAGCGCCTGTAGACGATCACCTGTTAACTGGCATAACTTTCGATCTACTCAAAATCTCACTTGTTCCGTCCGCCTATCTTGTAGCTGACACTTTTCCCTACAATTCTCCTCTATTCATGATTGATTTTTCCGCACACTGTCCCGACATTGGTGACCAATGTAGCTAAACTGATATTTGGGATGAGATGCAGCTCCTGCAGACGAACACCTTCAAACTGGAATAACTTTCGGTCTACTCAAAATCTGACTGGTTCTGTCCGCCTATCTTGTAGCTGACACTTTTCCCTACAATTCTCATCTATTCATGATTGATTTTTTCGCACACTGTGCCGACATTGGTGATCAATGTAGCTGAAACCATATTTGGGTTAAAATGCAGCTTCATCAAAAGATCACCTTTGAACTGAAATCACGTTCGATCTACTCAAAATCTCACTTGTTCTGTCCGCCTATCTTGTAGCTGACACTTTTCCCTACAATTTTCATCTATTCATGATTGATTTTTTCGCACACTGTCCCAACATTGGTAACCAATGTAGCTGAAACCATATTTGGGCTAAAATGCAGCTTCTTCAAAAGATCACCTTTGAACTGAAATAACTTCCGATCTACTTAAAATCTCACTTGTTTCGTCCGCCTATCTTGTAGCTGACACTTTTTCTTACAATTTTCATTCGTTTATGATTGATTTTTTCACACACTGTCCCGACATTGGTGACCAATGTAGCTGAAACTATATTTGGGCTAAAATGCAGCTTCTTCAAAAGATCACCTGTAAACTGGCACAACTTTCGATCTACTCAAAATCTCACTTGTTCTGGCCGCCTATCTTGTAGCTGACACTTTTTCTTACAATTTTCATTCATTTATGATTGATTTTTCCGCACACTGTCCCGACATTGGTGACCAATGTAGCTAAAATGGTAATTAGGCTAAAATGCAGCTTCTTCAAAAGATCACCTTTAAACTGAAATGACGTTCGATCTACTCAAAATCTCACTTGTTCTGTCCGCCTATCTCGTAGCTGACACTTTTCCCTACGATTCTCATCTATTTATGATTGATTTTTTCGCACACTGTCCCGACATTGGTGACCAATGTAGCTAAAATGGTAATTGGGCTAAAATGCAGCTTCTTCAAAAGATCACCTTTAAACTGGCATAACTTTCGATCTACTCGAAATCTCGCTTGTTCCGTCCGCCTATCTTGTAGCTGACACTTTTCCCTACGATTCTCATCTATTCATGATTGATTTTTTCGCACACTGTCCCGACATTGGTAACCAATGTAGCTAAAACGATTTTTGGGCTAGAATGCAGCTTCTTCAAAAGATCACCTTTAAACTGAAATAACTTTCGATCTACTCAAAATCTCACTTGTTCTGTCCACCTATCTTGTAGCTGACACTTTTCCCTACAATTCTCATCTATTCATGATTTATTCTTTCGCACACTGCCCCAACATTGGTGACCAATGTAGCTGAAATGATATTTGGGCTAAAATGCAGCTCCTGTAGACGATCACCTGTTGACTGGCATAACTTTCGATCTACTCGAAATCTCACTTGTTCCGTCCGCCTATCTTGTAGCTGACACTTTTTCTTACAATTTTCATTCATTTATGACTGATTTTTTCGCACACTGTCCCGACATTGGTGACCAATGTAGCTGAAACTATATTTGGGCTAAAATGCAGCTTCTTCAAAAGATCACCTGTTGACTGGCATAACTTTCAATCTACTCGAAATCTCACTTGTTCCGTCCGCCTATCTTGTAGCTGACGATTTTTCTTACAATTTTCATTCATTTATGACTGATTTTTTCGCACACTGTCCCGACATTGGTGACCAATGTAGCTGAAACTATATTTGGGCTAAAATGCAGCTTCTTCAAAAGATCACCTGTTGACTGGCATAACTTTCGATCTACTCGAAATCTCACTTGTTCCGTCCGCCTATCTTGTAGCTGACACTTTTTCTTACAATTTTCATTCATTTATGATTGATTTTTCCGCACACTGTCCCGACATTGGTGACCAATGTAGCTAAAATGGTAATTGGGATAAAATGCAGCTTCTTCAAAAGATCACCTTTAAACTGGAATAACTTCCGATCTACTTAAAATCTCACTTGTTCCGTCCGCCTATCTTGTAGCTGACACTTTTCCCTACAATTCTCATCTATTCATGATTAAATTTTTTCGCACACTGTCCCGACATTGGTGACCAATGTAGCTGAAATGATATTTGGGCTGAAATGCAGCTCCTGTAGACGATCACCTTTAAACTGGCATAACTTTCGATCTACTCGAAATCTCACTTGTTTCGTCCGCCTATCTTGTAGCTGACACTTTTTCTTACAATTTTCATTCATTTATGATTGATTTTTCCGCACACTGTCCCGAAATTTGTGACCAATGTAGCTAAAATGGTAATTGGGCTAAGATGCAGCTTCTTCAAAAGATCACCTTTAAACTGAAATAACTTCCGATCTACTCAAAATCTCACTTGTTCTGGCCGCCTATCTTGTAGCTGACACTTTTTCTTACAATTTTCATTCATTTATGATTGATTTTTCCGCACACTGTCCCGACATTGGTCACCAATGTAGCTAAAATGGTAATTGGGATAAAATGCAGCTTCTTCAAAAGATCACCTTCAAACTGAAATAACTTCCGATCTACTTAAAATCTCACTTGTTCTGTCCGCCTATCTTGTAGCTGACACTTGTCCCTACAATTTTCATCTATTCATGATTGATTTTTTCGCACACTGTCCCGACATTGATGACCAATGTAGCTGAAATGATATTTGGGCTGAAATGCAGCTCCTGTAGACGATCACCTGTTAACTAGCATAACTTTCGATCTACTCGAAATCTCACTTGTTCCGTCCGCCTATCTTGTAGCTGACACTTTTCCCTACGATTTTCATCTATTCATGATTGATTTTTTCGCACACTGTCCCAACATTGGTAACCAATGTAGCTGAAACCATATTTGGGCTAAAATGCAGCTTCTTCAAAAGATCACCTTTGAACTGAAATAACTTCCGATCTACTTAAAATCTCACTTGTTTCGTCCGCCTATCTTGTAGCTGACACTTTTTCTTACAATTTTCATTCATTTATGATTGATTTTTTCACACACTGTCCCGACATTGGTGACCAATGTAGCTGAAACCATATTTGGGCTAAAATGCAGCTTCTTCAAAAGATCACCTGTAAACTGGCATAACTTTCGATCTACTCAAAATCTCACTTGTTCTGGCCGCCTATCTTGTAGCTGACACTTTTTCTTACAATTTTCATTCATTTATGATTGATTTTTCCGCACACTGTCCCGACATTGGTGACCAATGTAGCTAAAATGGTAATTAGGCTAAAATGCAGCTTCTTCAAAAGATCACCTTTAAACTGAAATGACGTTCGATCTACTCAAAATCTCACTTGTTCTGTCCGCCTATCTCGTAGCTGACACTTTTCCCTACGATTCTCATCTATTTATGATTGATTTTTTCGCACACTGTCCCGACATTGGTGACCAATGTAGCGAAAATGGTAATTGGGCTGAAATGCAGCTCCTGTAGACGATCACCTGTAAACTGGCATAATTTTCAATCAACTCAAAATCTCACTTGTTCCGTCCGCCTATCTTGTAGCTGACACTTTTCCCTACAATTCTCATCTATTCATGATTGATTTTTTCGCACACTGTCCCGACATTGGTGACCAATGTAGCTGAAACCATATTTGGGTTAAAATGCAGCTTCATCAAAAGATCACCTTTAAACTGAAATAACGTTTGATCTACTCAAAATCTCACTTGTTCTGTCTGCCTATCTTGTAGCTGACACTTTTCCCTACGATTCTCATCTATTCATGATTGATTTTTTGGCACACTGTCCCGACATTGGTGACCAATGTAGCTGAAACCATATTTGGGTTAAAATGCAGCTTCATCAAAAGATCACCTTTAAACTGAAATAACGTTCGATCTAGTCAAAATCTCACTTGTTCTGTCCGCCTATCTTGTAGCTGTTACTTTTCCCTACAATTCTCATCTATTCATGATTGATTTTTTGGCACACTGTCCCGACATTGGTGACCAATGTAGCTGAAACCATATTTGGGTTAAAATGCAGCTTCTTCAAAAGATCACCTGTAAACTGGCATAACTTTCAATCAACTCAAAATCTCACTTGTTCCGTCCGCCTATCTTGTAGCTGACACTTTTCCCTACAATTCTCATCTATTCATGATTGATTTTTTCGCACACTGTCCCGACATTGGTGACCAATGTAGCTAAAACCATATTTGGGCTAAAATGCAGCTTCATCAAAAGATCACCTTTAAACTGAAATAACGTTCGATCTACTCAAAATCTCACTTGTTCTGTCCGCCTATCTTGTAGCTGACACTTTTCCCTACAATTCTCCTCTATTCATGATTGATTTTTCCGCACACTGTCCCGACATTGGTGACCAATGTAGCTAAAATGATATTTGGGCTAAAATGCAGCGCCTGTAGACGATCACCTGTTAACTGGCATAACTTTCGATCTACTCAAAATCTCACTTGTTCCGTCCGCCTATCTTGTAGCTGACACTTTTCCCTACAATTCTCCTCTATTCATGATTGATTTTTCCGCACACTGTCCCGACATTGGTGACCAATGTAGCTAAACTGATATTTGGGATGAGATGAGCTCCTGCAGACGAACACCTTCAAACTGGAATAACTTTCGGTCTACTCAAAATCTGACTGGTTCTGTCCGCCTATCTTGTAGCTGACACTTTTCCCTACAATTCTCATCTATTCATGATTGATTTTTTCGCACACTGTGCCGACATTGGTGATCAATGTAGCTGAAACCATATTTGGGTTAAAATGCAGCTTCATCAAAAGATCACCTTTGAACTGAAATCACGTTCGATCTACTCAAAATCTCACTTGTTCTGTCCGCCTATCTTGTAGCTGACACTTTTCCCTACAATTTTCATCTATTCATGATTGATTTTTTCGCACACTGTCCCAACATTGGTAACCAATGTAGCTGAAACCATATTTGGGCTAAAATGCAGCTTCTTCAAAAGATCACCTTTGAACTGAAATAACTTCCGATCTACTTAAAATCTCACTTGTTTCGTCCGCCTATCTTGTAGCTGACACTTTTTCTTACAATTTTCATTCATTTATGATTGATTTTTTCACACACTGTCCCGACATTGGTGACCAATGTAGCTAAAATGGTAATTAGGCTAAAATGCAGCTTCTTCAAAAGATCACCTTTAAACTGAAATGACGTTCGATCTACTCAAAATCTCACTTGTTCTGTCCGCCTATCTCGTAGCTGACACTTTTCCCTACGATTCTCATCTATTTATGATTGATTTTTTCGCACACTGTCCCGACATTGGTGACCAATGTAGCTAAAATGGTAATTGGGCTAATATGCAGCTCCTGTAGACGATCACCTGTAAACTGGCATAACTTTCGATCTACTCGAAATCTCACTTGTTCCGTTCGCCTATCTTGTAGCTGACACTTTTCCCTACAATTCTCATCTATTCATGATTGATTTTTTCGCACATTGTCCCGACATTGGTGACCAATGTAGCTGAAATGATATTTGGGCTTAAATGCAGCTCCTGCAGACGATCACCTTTAAACTGAAATAACATTCGATCTACTCAAAATCTCACTTGTTCTGTCCGCCTATCTCGTAGCTGACACTTTTCCCTACGATTCTCATCTATTTATGATTGATTTTTTCGCACACTGTCCCGACATTGGTGACCAATGTAGCTAAAATGGTAATTGGGCTAATATGCAGCTCCTGTAGACGATCACCTGTAAACTGGCATAACTTTCGATCTACTCGAAATCTCACTTGTTCCGTTCGCCTATCTTGTAGCTGACACTTTTCCCTACAATTCTCATCTATTCATGATTGATTTTTTCGCACATTGTCCCGACATTGGTGACCAATGTAGCTGAAATGATATTTGGGCTTAAATGCAGCTCCTGCAGACGATCACCTTTAAACTGAAATAACATTCGATCTACTCAAAATCTCACTTGTTCTGTCCACCTATCTTGTAGCTGACACTTTTCCCTACAATTCTCATCTATTCATGATTTATTTTTTCGCACACTGCCCCAACATTGGTGACCAATGTAGCTGAAATGATATTTGGGCTAAAATGCAGCTCCTGTAGACGATCACCTGTTGACTGGCATAACTTTCGATCTACTCGAAATCTCACTTGTTCCGTCCGCCTATCTTGTAGCTGACACTTTTTCTTACAATTTTCATTCATTTATGACTGATTTTTTCGCACACTGTCCCGACATTGGTGACCAATGTAGCTGAAACTATATTTGGGCTAAAATGCAGCTTCTTCAAAAGATCACCTGTAAACTGGCATAACTTTCGATCTACTCGAAATCTCACTTGTTCCGTCCGCCTATCTTGTAGCTGACACTTTTTCTTACAATTTTCATTCATTCATGACTGATTTTTTCGCACACTGTCCCGACATTGGTGACCAATGTAGCTGAAACTATATTTGGGCTAAAATGCAGCTTCTTCAAAAGATCACCTGTAAACTGGCATAACTTTCGATCTACTCGAAATCTCACTTGTTCCGTCCGCCTATCTTGTAGCTGACACTTTTTCTTACAATTTTCATTCATTTATGATTGATTTTTCCGCACACTGTCCCGACATTGGTGACCAATGTAGCTAAAATGGTAATTGGGATAAAATGCAGCTTCTTCAAAAGATCACCTTTAAACTGGAATAACTTCCGATCTACTTAAAATCTCACTTGTTCCGTCCGCCTATCTTGTAGCTGACACTTTTCCCTACAATTCTCATCTATTCATGATTAAATTTTTTCGCACACTGTCCCGACATTGGTGACCAATGTAGCTGAAACGATATTTGGGCTGAAATGCAGCTCCTGTAGACGATCACCTTTAAACTGGCATAACTTTCGATCTACTCGAAATCTCACTTGTTTCGTCCGCCTATCTTGTAGCTGACACTTTTTCTTACAATTTTCATTCATTTATGATTGATTTTTCCGCACACTGTCCCGAAATTTGTGACCAATGTAGCTAAAATGGTAATTGGGCTGAAATGCAGCTTCTTCAAAAGATCACCTTTAAACTGAAATAACTTCCGATCTACTCAAAATCTCACTTGTTCTGGCCGCCTATCTTGTAGCTGACACTTTTTCTTACAATTTTCATTCATTTATGATTGATTTTTCCGCACACTGTCCCGACATTGGTGACCAATGTAGCTAAAATGGTAATTGGGATAAAATGCAGCTTCTTCAAAAGATCACCTTTAAACTGAAATAACTTCCGATCTACTTAAAATCTCACTTGTTCTGTCCGCCTATCTTGTAGCTGACACTTGTCCCTACAATTCTCATCTATTCATGATTGATTTTTTCGCACACTGTCCCGACATTGATGACCAATGTAGCTGAAATGATATTTGGGCTGAAATGCAGCTCCTGTAGACGATCACCTGTTAACTAGCATAACTTTCGATCTACTCGAAATCTCACTTGTTCCGTCCGCCTATCTTGTAGCTGACACTTTTCCCTACGATTCTCATCTATTCATGATTGATTTTTTCGCACACTGTCCCGACATTGGTAACCAATGTAGCTAAAACGATTTTTGGGCTAGAATGCAGCTTCTTCAAAAGATCACCTTTAAACTGAAATAACTTTCGATCTACTCGAAATCTCGCTTGTTCCGTCCGCCTATCTTGTAGCTGACACTTTTCCCTACAATTCTCATCTATTCATGATTGATTTTTTCGCACACTGCCCCAACATTGGTGACCAATGTAGCTGAAATGATATTTGGGCTAAAATGCAGCTTCTTCAAAAGATCACCTTTAAACTGAAATAACGTTCGATCTACTCAAATTCTCACTTGTTCTGTCTGCCTATCTTGTAGCTGAAACTTTTCCCTACAATTCTCATCTATTCATGATTGATTTTTTTGCACACTGTCCCGACATTGATGACCAATGTAGCTGAAATGATATTTGGGCTAAAATGCAGCTCCTGTAGACGATTACCTGTAAACTGGCATAACTTTCAATCTACTCAATATCTCACTTGTTCCGTCCGCCTTTCTTGTAGCTGACACTTTTTCTTACAATTTTCATTCATTTATGATTGATTTTTCCGCACACTGTCCCGACATTAGTGACCAATGTAGCTAAAATGGTAATTGGGCTAAAATGCAGCTCCTGTAGACGATCACCTGTTAACTGGCATAACTTTCGATCTACTCGTAATCTCACTTGTTCCGTCCGCCTATCTTGTAGCTGACACTTTTCCCTACAATTCTCATCTATTCATGATTGATTTTTTCGCACACTGTCCCGACATTGGTGACCAATGTAGCTAAAATGGTAATTGGGCTAAAATGCAGCTTCATCAAAAGATCACCTTTAAACTAAAATAACGTTCGATCTACTCAAAATCTCACTTGTTCTGTCCGCCTATCTTGTAGCTGACACTTTTCCCTACAATTCTCATCTATTCATGATTGATTTTTTCGCACACTGTCCCGACATTGGTGACCAATGTAGCTGAAACCATATTTGGGCTAAAATGCAGCTTCATCAAAAGATCACCTTTAAACTAAAATAACGTCCGATCTACTCAAAATCTCACATGTTCTGTCCGCCTATCTTGTAGCTGACACTTTTCCCTACAATTCTCATCTATTCATGATTGATTTTTCCGCACACTGTCCCGACATTGGTGACCAATGTAGCTAAAATGGTAATTGGGCTAAAATGCAGCTCCTGTAGACGATCACCTGTTAACTGGCATAACTTTCGATCTACTCGTAATCTCACTTGTTCCGTCCGCCTATCTTGTAGCTGACACTTTTCCCTACAATTCTCATCTATTCATGATTGATTTTTTCGCACACTGTCCCGACATTGGTGACCAATGTAGCTAAAATGGTAATTGGGCTAAAATGCAGCTTCATCAAAAGATCACCTTTAAACTAAAATAACGTTCAATCTACTCAAAATCTCACTTGTTCTGTCCGCCTATCTTGTAGCTGACACTTTTCCCTACAATTCTCATCTATTCATGATTGATTTTTTCGCACACTGTCCCGACATTGGTGACCAATGTAGCTGAAACCATATTTGGGCTAAAATGCAGCTTCATCAAAAGATCACCTTTAAACTAAAATAACGTCCGATCTACTCAAAATCTCACATGTTCTGTCCGCCTATCTTGTAGCTGACACTTTTCCCTACGATTCTCATCTATTCATGATTGATTTTTTCGCACACTGTCCCGACATTGGTGACCAATGTAGCTGAAACCATATTTGGGTTAAAATGCAGCTTCATCAAAAGATCACCTTTAAACTGAAATAACGTTTGATCTACTCAAAATCTCACTTGTTCTGTCTGCCTATCTTGTAGCTGACACTTTTCCCTACGATTCTCATCTATTCATGATTGATTTTTTGGCACACTGTCCCGACATTGGTGACCAATGTAGCTGAAATGATATTTGGGCTAATATGCAGCTCCTGTAGACGATCACCTGTAAACTGGCATAACTTTCGATCTACTCGAAATCTCACTTGTTCCGTTCGCCTATCTTGTAGCTGACACTTTTCCCTACAATTCTCATCTATTCATGATTGATTTTTTCGCACATTGTCCCGACATTGGTGACCAATGTAGCTGAAATGATATTTGGGCTTAAATGCAGCTCCTGCAGACGATCGGCTTTAAACTGAAATAACATTCGATCTACTCAATATCTCACTTGTTCTGTCCGCCTATCTCGTAGCTGACACTTTTCCCTACGATTCTCATCTATTTATGATTGATTTTTTCGCACACTGTCCCGACATTGGTGACCAATGTAGCGAAAATGGTAATTGGGCTGAAATGCAGCTCCTGTAGACGATCACCTGTAAACTGGCATAATTTTCAATCAACTCAAAATCTCACTTGTTCCGTCCGCCTATCTTGTAGCTGACACTTTTCCCTACAATTCTCATCTATTCATGATTGATTTTTTCGCACACTGTCCCGACATTGGTGACCAATGTAGCTGAAACCATATTTGGGTTAAAATGCAGCTTCATCAAAAGATCACCTTTAAACTGAAATAACGTTTGATCTACTCAAAATCTCACTTGTTCTGTCTGCCTATCTTGTAGCTGACACTTTTCCCTACGATTCTCATCTATTCATGATTGATTTTTTGGCACACTGTCCCGACATTGGTGACCAATGTAGCTGAAACGATATTTGGGCTAAAATGCAGCATCTTCAAAAGATCACCTTTAAACTGAAATAGTTTAGACTTTATGCAGTAGTTCAGACTTCCCGTTTTATGGTTAACGGGCACTTGGATAGTCCTATTAATAATTATATGGCAATGGGCTACTAGGCTAGGCCATTATTATATATATTTGGACTATTTCCCATCATGTTTCTCTGAAAAATAGACACATAATTTTCCACTATTTATTGCTGCATTTTAGACTACCTGTTTAAGAGTAAACCGGCACTCAGATAGTGCAATTACTGATTTTATGACAACATACTCGAAGGCCATGCTTTTTTTCAATATATATAGGCTTGGTATAGCAATACATCTCTAAGTTATAGTTACAGAATTATCTAATATGCATATAACTCATTAATTCTGATAAAATCTCTATAGGAACGGATGACAATTTATTGGATTCTATGAGATTTTCTAAGAGGGTATCAAATATTATCTGAGTTATTTTACTGAAATTGTTTCTTAAACTTCAAACGCGTTTTTCGCAATTGCCATATGATTATTAATAGCACTATCCAAGTGTCCGTTTGTTATAAAACGGGAAGCCTGAACTGCTGTGGTGAATATTACATAATTCTGTAACTATAACTTAGAGAAGTATTGCTATACCAAGCCCATATATGTTGAAAAAAAACATGGCCTTTGAGTATGTTGTCATAAAATCAGTAATTGCACTATCTGAGTGCCGGTTTACTCTTAAACAGGTAGTCTAAACTGCAGCAATAAATAGTGGAAAATTATGTGTCTATTTTTTAGAGAAACATGATGGGAAATAGTCCAAATATATATAATAATGGCCTAGCCTAGTAGCACATTGCCATATAATTATTGATAGGACTATCCAAGTGCCCGTTAACCATAAAACGGGAAGTCTAAACTACTGCATAAAGTCTAAACTATTTCAGTTTAAAGGTGATCTTTTGAAGAAGCTGCATTTTAGCCCAAATATCGTTTCAGCTACATCGGTCACCAATGTCGGGACAGTTTGCGAAAAAATCAATCTCGAATGAATGAAAATTAAAGGGAAAAGTGTCAGCTACAAGATAGGCGGACAGAACCAGTCAGATTTCGAGTAGATCGAAAGTTATGCCAGTCAATAGGTGATCGTCTACAGGAGCTGCATTTTAGCCCAAATATCATTTCAGCTACATTGGTCACCAATGTTGGGGCAGTGTGCGAAAAAATCAATCGTGAATAGATGAGAATTGTAGGGAAAAGTGTCAGCTACAAGATAGGCGGACAGAACAAGTGAGATTTTAAGTAAATCGGAAGTTATTTCAGTTTAAAGGTGATCTTTTGAAGAAGCAGCATTCTAGCCCAAATATCGTTTTAGCTACATTGGTTACCAATGTCGGGACAGTGTGCGAAAAAATCAATCATGAATAGATGAGAATTGTAGGGAAAAGTGTCAGCTACAAGATAGGCGGACAGAACAAGTGAGATTTTGAGTAAATCGGAAGTTATTTCAGTTTAAAGGTGATCTTTTGAAGAAGCTGCATTTTAGCCCAATTACCATTTTAGCTACATTGGTCACCAATTTCGGGACAGTGTGCGGAAAAATCAATCATGAATAGATGAGAATTGTAGGGAAAAGTGTCAGCTACAAGATAGGCGGACAGAACAAGTGAGATTTTGAGTAGATCGAACGTTATTTCAGTTTAAAGGTGATCTTTTGATGAAGCTGCATTTTAGCCCAAATATGGTTTCAGCTACATTGGTCACCAATGTCGGGACAGTGTGCGAAAAAATCAATCATGAATAGATGAGAATTGTAGGAAAAAGTGTCAGCTACAAGATAGGCGGACAGAACCAGTCAGATTTTGAGTAGACCGAAAGTTATTCCAGTTTGAAGGTGTTCGTCTGCAGGAGCTGCATCTCATCCCAAATATCAGTTTAGCTACATTGGTCACCAATGTCGGGACAGTGTGCGGAAAAATCAATCATGAACAGATGAGAATTGTAGGGAAAAGTGTCAGCTACAAGATAGGCGGACAGAACAAGTGAGATTTTGAGTAGATCGAACGTTATTTCAGTTTAAAGGTGATCTTTTGATGAAGCTGCATTTTAGCCCAAATATGGTTTCAGCTACATTGGTTACCAATATCGGGACAGTGTGCGAAAAAATCAATCATGAAGAGATGAGAATTGTAGGGAAAAGTGTCAAGTACAAGATAGGCAGACAGAACAAGTGAGAATTTGAGTAGATCGATCGTTATTTCAGTTTAAAGGTGATCTTTTGAAGAAGCTTTATTTTAGCCCAAATATCATTTCAGCTACATTGGTCACCAATGTCGGGACAGTGTGCGAAAAAATCAATCATGAATAGATGAGAATTGTAGGGAAAAGTGTCAGCTACAAGATAGGCGGACAGAACCAGTCAGATTTTGAGTAGACCGAAAGTTATGCCAGTTTACAGGTGATCTTTTGAAGAAGCTGCATTTTAGCCCAAATATGGTTTCAGCTACATTGGTCACCAATGTCGGGACAGTGTGATGAAAAATCAGTCATAAATGAATGAAAATTGTAAGAAAAAGTGTCAGCTACAAGATAGGCGGACGGAACAAGTGAGATTTCGAGTAGATCGAAAGTTATGCCAGTCAACAGGTGATCGTCTATAGGAGCTGCATTTTAGCCTAAATATCGTTTCAGCTACATTGGTCACCAATGTCGGGACAGTGTGCGAAAAAATCAATCATGAATAGATGATTATTGTAGGGAAAAGTGTCAGCTACAAGATAGGCGGACGGAACAAGTGAGATTTTGAGTAGATTGAAAGTTATGCCAGTTTACAGGTGATCTTTTAAAGAAGCTGCAGTTCAGCCCAAATATCATTTCAGCTACATTGGTCACCAATGTCGGGACAGTGTGCGAAAAAATCAATCATGAATAGATGAGAATTGTAGGGAAAAGTGTCAGCTACAAGATAGGCGGACAGAACAAGTGAGATTTTGAGTAGATCGAACGTTATTTCAGTTTAAAGGTGATCTTTTGATGAAGCTGCATTTTAACCCAAATATGGTTTCAGCTACATTGGTCACCAATGTCGGGACAGTGTGCGAAAAAATCAATCATGAATAGATGAGAATTGTAGGGAAAAGTGTCAGCTACAAGATAGGCGGACAGAACAAGTGAGATTTTGAGTAGATCGAACGTTATTTCAGTTTAAAGGTGATCTTTTGATGAAGCTGCATTTTAACCCAAATATGGTTTCAGCTACATTGGTCACCAATGTCGGGACAGTGTGCGAAAAAATCAATCATGAATAGATGAGAATTGTAGGAAAAAGTGTCAGCTACAAGATAGGCGGACAGAACCAGTCAGATTTTGAGTAGACCGAAAGTTATTCCAGTTTGAAGGTGTTCGTCTGCAGGAGCTACATCTCATCCCAAATATCAGTTTAGCTACATTGGTCACCAATGTCGGGACAGTGTGCGAAAAAATCAATCATGAATAGATGAGAATTGTAGGGAAAAGTGTCAGCTACAAGATAGGCGGACAGGACAAGTGAGATTTTGAGTAGATCGAAAGTTATGCCAGTTTTCAGGTGATCGTCTACAGGAGCTGCATTTCAGCCCAAATATCATTTCAGCTACATTGGTCACCAATGTCGGGACAGTGTGCGAAAAAATCAAGTATGAATAGATGAGAATTGTAGGGAAAAGTGTCAGCTACAAGATAGGCGGACAGAACAAGTGAGATTTTGAGTAGATCGAAAGTTATGCCAGTCTAAAGGTGATCTTTTGAAGAAGCTGCATTTTAGCCCAAATATGGTTTCAGCTACATTGGTCACCAATGTCGGGACAGTGTGCGAAAAAATCAATCATGAATAGATGAGAATTGTAGGGAAAAGTATCAGCTACAAGATAGGCGGACGGAACAAGTGAGATTTTGAGTTGATTGAAAGTTATGCCAGTTTACAGGTGATCTTTTGAAGAAGCTGCATTTCAGCCCAAATATCATTTCAGCTACATTGGTCACCAATGTCGGGACAGTGTGCGAAAAAATCAATCATGAATAGATGAGAATTGTAGGGAAAAGTGTCAGCTACAAGATAGGCGGACAGAACAAGTAAGATTTTGAGTAGATCGAAAGTTATTTCAGTTTAAAGGTGATCTTTTGAAGAAGCTGCATTTTAGCCCAAATATCGTTTCAGCTACATTGGTTACCAATGTCGGGACAGTGTGCGAAAAAATCAATCATGAATAGATGAGAATTGTAGGGAAAAGTGTCAGCTACAAGATAGGCGGACGGAACAAGTGAGATTTCGAGTAGATCGAAAGTTATGCCAGTTCACAGGTGATCTTTTGAAGAAGCTGCATTTCAGCCCAAATATCATTTCAGCTACATTGGTCATCAATGTCGGGACAGTGTGCGAAGAAATCAATCATGAATAGATGAGAATTGTAGGGAAAAGTGTCAGCTACAAGATAGGCGGACAGAACAAGTGAGATTTTGAGTAGATCGAAAGTTATTTCAGTTTAAAGGTGATCTTTTGAAGAAGTTGCATTTTAGCCCAATTACCATTTTAGCTACATTGGTCACCAATGTCGGGACAGTGTGCGAAAAAATCAATCATGAATAGATGAGAATTGTAGGGAAAAGTGTCAGCTACAAGATAGGCGGACGGAACAAGTGAGATTTTGAGTAGATTGAAAGTTATGCCAGTTTACAGGTGATCGTCTACAGGAGCTGCATTTCAGCCCAAATATCATTTCAGCTACATTGGTCACCAATGTCGGGACAGTGTGCGAAAAAATCAATCATGAATAGATGAGAATTGTAGGGAAAAGTGTCAGCTACAAGATAGGCGGACAGAACAAGTGAGATTTTGAGTAGATCGAACGTTATTTCAGTTTAAAGGTGATCTTTTGATGAAGCTGCATATTAGCCCAAGTATGGTTTTAGCTACATTGGTCACCAATGTCGGGACAATGTGCGAAAAAATCAATCATGAATAGATGAGAATTGTAGGGAAAATTTCAGCTACAAGATAGGCGGACAGAACAAGTGAGATTTTGAGTAGATCGAAAGTTATGCCAGTTTACAGGTGATCTTTTAAAGAAGCTGCATTTAAGCCCAAATATCATTTCAGCTACATTGGTCACCAATGTCGGGACAGTGTGCGAAAAAATCAATCATGAATAGATGAAAATTGTAGGGAAAAGTGTCAGCTACAAGAGAGGCGGACAGAACAAGTGAGATTTTGAGTAGATCGAAAGTTATGCCAGTTTACAGGTGATCTTTTAAAGAAGCTGCATTTCAGCCCAAATATCATTTCAGCTACATTGGTCACCAATGTCGGGACAGTGTGCGAAAAAATCAAGTATAAATAGATGAGAATTGTAGGGAAAAGTGTCAGCTACAAGATAGGCGGACAGAACAAGTGAGATTTTGAGTAGATCGAAAGTTATGCCAGTTTTCAGGTGATCGTCTACAGGAGCTGCATTTCAGCCCAAATATCATTTCAGCTACATTGGTCACCAATGTCGGGACAATGTGCGAAAAAATCAATCATGAATAGATGAGAATTGTAGGCAAAAGTGTCAGCTACAAGATAGGCGGACAGAACAAGTGAGATTTTGAGTAGATCGAAAGTTATTTCCGTTTAAAGGTGATCTTTTGAAGAAGCTGCATTCTAGCCCAAATATCGTTTTAGCTACATTGGTTACCAATGTCGGGACAGTGTGCGAAAAAATCAATCATGAATAGATGAGAATTGTAGGGAAAAGTGTCAGCTACAAGATAGGCGGACAGAACAAGTGAGATTTTAAGTAGATCGGAAGTTATTTCAGTTTAAAGGTGATCTTTTGAAGAAGCTGCATTTTAGCCCAATTACCATTTTAGCTACATTGGTCACCAATGTCGGGACAGTGTGCGGAAAAATCGATCATAAATGAATGAAAATTGTAAGAAAAAGTGTCAGCTACAAGATAGGCGGACGAAACAAGTGAGATTTCGAGTAGATCGAAAGTTATGCCAGTTTGCAGGTGATCTTTTGAAGAAGCTGCATTTTAGCCCAAATATGGTTTCAGCTACATTGGTTACCAATGTCGGGACAGTGTGCGAAAAAATCAATCATGAATAGATGAGAATTGTAGGGAAAAGTGTCAGCTACAAGATAGGCGGACAGAACAAGTGAGATTTTGAGTAGATCGAACGTTATTTCAGTTTAAAGGTGATCTTTTGATGAAGCTGCATTTTAACCCAAATATGGTTTCAGCTACATTGGTCACCAATGTCGGGACAGTGTGCGAAAAAATCAATCATGAATAGATGAGAATTGTAGGAAAAAGTGTCAGCTACAAGATAGGCGGACAGAACCAGTCAGATTTTGAGTAGACCGAAAGTTATTCCAGTTTGAAGGTGTTCGTCTGCAGGAGCTACATCTCATCCCAAATATCAGTTTAGCTACATTGGTCACCAATGTCGGGACAGTGTGCGAAAAAATCAATCATGAATAGATGAGAATTGTAGGGAAAAGTGTCAGCTACAAGATAGGCGGACGGAACAAGTGAGATTTTGAGTAGATTGAAAGTTATGCCAGTTTACAGGTGATCGTCTACAGGAGCTGCATTTCAGCCCAAATATCATTTCAGCTACATTGGTCACCAATGTCGGGACAGTGTGCGAAAAAATCAATCATGAATAGATGAGAATTGTAGGGAAAAGTGTCAGCTACAAGATAGGCGGACAGAACAAGTGAGATTTTGAGTAGATCGAACGTTATTTCAGTTTAAAGGTGATCTTTTGAAGAAGTTGCATTTTAGCCCAATTACCATTTTAGCTACATTGGTCACCAATGTCGGGACAGTGTGCGAAAAAATCAATCATGAATAGATGAGAATTGTAGGGAAAAGTGTCAGCTACAAGATAGGCGGACAGAACAAGTGAGATTTTGAGTAGATCGAACGTTATTTCAGTTTAAAGGTGATCTTTTGAAGAAGTTGCATTTTAGCCCAATTACCATTTTAGCTACATTGGTCACCAATGTCGGGACAGTGTGCGAAAAAATCAATCATGAATAGATGAGAATTGTAGGGAAAAGTGTCAGCTACAAGATAGGCGGACGGAACAAGTGAGATTTTGAGTAGATTGAAAGTTATGCCAGTTTACAGGTAATCGTCTACAGGAGCTGCATTTCAGCCCAAATATCATTTCAGCTACATTGGTCACCAATGTCGGGACAGTGTGCGAAAAAATCAATCATGAATAGATGAGAATTGTAGGGAAAAGTGTCAGCTACAAGATAGGCGGACAGAACAAGTAAGATTTTGAGTAGATCGAACGTTATTTCAGTTTAAAGGTGATCTTTTGAAGAAGTTGCATTTTAGCCCAATTACCATTTTAGCTACATTGGTCACCAATGTCGGGACAGTGTGCGAAAAAATCAATCATGAATAGATGAGAATTGTAGGGAAAAGTGTCAGCTACAAGATAGGCGGACAGAACAAGTGAGATTTTAAGTAGATCGGAAGTTATTTCAGTTTAAAGGTGATCTTTTGAAGAAGCTGCATTTTAGCCAAATTACCATTTTAGCTACATTGGTCACCAATGTCGGGACAGTGTTCGAAAAAATCAATCATGAATAGATGAGAATTGTAGGGAAAAGTGTCAGCTACAAGATAGGCGGACGAAACAAGTGAGATTTCGAGTAGATCGAACGTTATTTCAGTTTAAAGGTGATCTTTTGAAGAAGATTTATTTTAGCCCAAATATCCTTTCAGCTACATTGGTCACCAATGTCGGGACAGTGTGCGAAAAAATCAATCATGAATAGATGAGAATTGTAGGGAAAAGTGTCAGCTACAAGATAGGCGGACAGAACCAGTCAGATTTTGAGTAGACCGAAAGTTATTCCAGTTTGAAGGTGTTCGTCTGCAGGAGCTGCATCTCATCCCAAATATCAGTTTAGCTACATTGGTCACCAATGTCGGGACAGTGTGCGGAAAAATCAATCATGAATAGATGAGAATTGTAGGGAAAAGTGTCAGCTACAAGATAGGCGGACAGAACAAGTGAGATTTTGAGTAGATCGAAAGTTATGCCAGTTTACAGGTGATCTTTTGAAGAAGCTGCATTTTAGCCCAAATATGGTTTCAGCTACATTGGTCACCAATGTCGGGACAGTGTGATAAAAAATCAGTCATAAATGAATGAAAATTGTAAGAAAAAGTGTCAGCTACAAGATAGGCGGACGGAACAAGTGACATTTCGAGTAGATTGAAAGTTATGCCAGTTTACAGGTGATCTTTTGAAGAAGCTGCATTTCAGCCCAAATATCATTTCAGCTACATTGGTCACCAATGTCGGGACAGTGTGCGAAAAAATCAATCATGAATAGATGAGAATTGTAGGGAAAAGTGTCAGCTACAAGATAGGCGGACGGAACAAGTAAGATTTTGAGTTGATTGAAAGTTATGCCAGTTTACAGGTGATCTTTTAAAGAAGCTGCATTTCAGCCCAAATATAATTTCAGCTACATTGGTCACCAATGTCGGGACAGTGTGCGAAAAAATCAATCATGAATAGATGAGAATTGTAGGGAAAAGTGTCAGCTACAAGATAGGCGGACAGAACAAGTGAGATTTTGAGTAGATCGAAAGTTATGCCAGTTTTCAGGTGATCTTTTAAAGAAGCTGCATTTCAGCCCAAATATCATTTCAGCTACATTGGTCACCAATGTCGGGACAGTGTGCGAAAAAATCAATCATGAATAGATGAGAATTGTAGGGAAAAGTGTCAGCTACAAGATAGGCGGACGGAACAAGTGAGATTTTGAGTTGATTGAAAGTTATGCCAGTTTACAGGTGATCTTTTAAAGAAGCTGCATTTCAGCCCAAATATCATTTCAGCTACATTGGTCACCAATGTCGGGACAGTGTGCGAAAAAATCAATCATGAATAGATGAGAATTGTAGGGAAAAGTGTCAGCTACAAGATAGGCGGACGGAACAAGTGAGATTTTGAGTTGATTGAAAGTTATGCCAGTTTACAGGTGATCTTTTAAAGAAGCTGCATTTTAGCCCAAATATCGTTTCAGCTACATTGGTCACCAATGTTGGGGCAGTGTGCGAAAAAATCAATCATGAATAGATGAGAATTGTAGGGAAAAGTGTCAGCTACAAGATAGGCGGACGGAACAAGTGAGATTTCGAGTAGATCGAAAGTTATGCCAGTTCACAGGTGATCTTTTGAAGAAGCTGCATTTCAGCCCAAATATCGTTTCAGCTACATTGGTCACCAATGTTGGGGCAGTGTGCGAAAAAATCAATCATGAATAGATGAGAATTGTAGGAAAAAGTGTCAGCTACAAGATAGGCGGACGGAACAAGTGAGATTTTGAGTTGATTGAAAGTTATGTCAGTTTACAGGTGATCTTTTAAAGAAGCTGCATTTTAGCCCAAATATCGTTTCAGCTACATTGGTCACCAATGTTGGGGCAGTGTGCGAAAAAATCAATCATGAATAGATGAGAATTGTAGGGAAAAGTGTCAGCTACAAGATAGGCGGACAGAACAAGTGAGATTTTGACTAGATCGAAAGTTATTTCAGTTTAAAGGTGATCTTTTGAAGAAGTTGCATTTTAGCCCAATTACCATTTTAGCTACATTGGTCACCAATGTCGGGACAGTGTGCGAAAAAATCAATCATGAATAGATGAGAATTGTCGGGAAAAGTGTCAGCTACAAGATAGGCGGACGGAACAAGTGAGATTTTGAGTAGATTGAAAGTTATGCCAGTTTACAGGTGATCGTCTACAGGAGCTGCATTTCAGCCCAAATATCATTTCAGCTACATTGGTCACCAATGTCGGGACAGTGTGCGAAAAAATCAATCATGAATAGATGAGAATTGTAGGGAAAAGTGTCAGCTACAAGATAGGCGGACAGAACAAGTGAGATTTTGAGTAGATCGAACGTTATTTCAGTTTAAAGGTGATCTTTTGATGAAGCTGCATTTTAGCCCAAATATGGTTTCAGCTACATTGGTCACCAATGTCGGGACAATGTGCGAAAAAATCAATCATGAATAGATGAGAATTGTAGGGAAAAGTGTCAGCTACAAGATAGGCGGACAGAACAAGTGAGATTTTGAGTAGATCGAAAGTTATGCCAGTTTACAGGTGATCTTTTAAAGAAGCTGCATTTAAGCCCAAATATCATTTCAGCTACATTGGTCACCAATGTCGGGACAGTGTGCGAAAAAATCAATCATGAATAGATGAAAATTGTAGGGAAAAGTGTCAGCTACAAGAGAGGCGGACAGAACAAGTGAGATTTTGAGTAGATCGAAAGTTATGCCAGTTTACAGGTGATCTTTTAAAGAAGCTGCATTTCAGCCCAAATATCATTTCAGCTACATTGGTCACCAATGTCGGGACAGTGTGCGAAAAAATCAAGTATAAATAGATGAGAATTGTAGGGAAAAGTGTCAGCTACAAGATAGGCGGACAGAACAAGTGAGATTTTGAGTAGATCGAAAGTTATGCCAGTTTTCAGGTGATCGTCTACAGGAGCTGCATTTCAGCCCAAATATCATTTCAGCTACATTGGTCACCAATGTCGGGACAATGTGCGAAAAAATCAATCATGAATAGATGAGAATTGTAGGCAAAAGTGTCAGCTACAAGATAGGCGGACAGAACAAGTGAGATTTTGAGTAGATCGAAAGTTATTTCAGTTTAAAGGTGATCTTTTGAAGAAGCTGCATTCTAGCCCAAATATCGTTTTAGCTACATTGGTTACCAATGTCGGGACAGTGTGCGAAAAAATCAATCATGAATAGATGAGAATTGTAGGGAAAAGTGTCAGCTACAAGATAGGCGGACAGAACAAGTGAGATTTTAAGTAGATCGGAAGTTATTTCAGTTTAAAGGTGATCTTTTGAAGAAGCTGCATTTTAGCCCAATTACCATTTTAGCTACATTGGTCACCAATGTCGGGACAGTGTGCGGAAAAATCGATCATAAATGAATGAAAATTGTAAGAAAAAGTGTCAGCTACAAGATAGGCGGACGAAACAAGTGAGATTTCGAGTAGATCGAAAGTTATGCCAGTTTGCAGGTGATCTTTTGAAGAAGCTGCATTTTAGCCCAAATATGGTTTCAGCTACATTGGTTACCAATGTCGGGACAGTGTGCGAAAAAATCAATCATGAATAGATGAGAATTGTAGGGAAAAGTGTCAGCTACAAGATAGGCGGACAGAACAAGTGAGATTTTGAGTAGATCGAACGTTATTTCAGTTTAAAGGTGATCTTTTGATGAAGCTGCATTTTAACCCAAATATGGTTTCAGCTACATTGGTCACCAATGTCGGGACAGTGTGCGAAAAAATCAATCATGAATAGATGAGAATTGTAGGAAAAAGTGTCAGCTACAAGATAGGCGGACAGAACCAGTCAGATTTTGAGTAGACCGAAAGTTATTCCAGTTTGAAGGTGTTCGTCTGCAGGAGCTACATCTCATCCCAAATATCAGTTTAGCTACATTGGTCACCAATGTCGGGACAGTGTGCGAAAAAATCAATCATGAATAGATGAGAATTGTAGGAAAAAGTGTCAGCTACAAGATAGGCGGACAGAACCAGTCAGATTTTGAGTAGACCGAAAGTTATTCCAGTTTGAAGGTGTTCGTCTGCAGGAGCTACATCTCATCCCAAATATCAGTTTAGCTACATTGGTCACCAATGTCGGGACAGTGTGCGAAAATATCAATCATGAATAGATGAGAATTGTAGGGAAAAGTGTCAGCTACAAGATAGGCGGACGGAACAAGTGAGATTTTGAGTAGATTGAAAGTTATGCCAGTTTACAGGTGATCGTCTACAGGAGCTGCATTTCAGCCCAAATATCATTTCAGCTACATTGGTCACCAATGTCGGGACAGTGTGCGAAAAAATCAATCATGAATAGATGAGAATTGTAGGGAAAAGTGTCAGCTACAAGATAGGCGGACAGAACAAGTAAGATTTTGAGTAGATCGAACGTTATTTCAGTTTAAAGGTGATCTTTTGAAGAAGTTGCATTTTAGCCCAATTACCATTTTAGCTACATTGGTCACCAATGTCGGGACAGTGTGCGAAAAAATCAATCATGAATAGATGAGAATTGTAGGGAAAAGTGTCAGCTACAAGATAGGCGGACAGAACAAGTGAGATTTTGAGTAGATCGAACGTTATTTCAGTTTAAAGGTGATCTTTTGAAGAAGCTGCATTTTAGCCCAATTACCATTTCAGCTACATTGGTCACCAATGTCGGGACAGTGTGCGAAAAAATCAATCATGAATAGATGAGAATTGTAGGGAAAAGTGTCAGCTACAAGATAGGCGGACAGAACAAGTGAGATTTTGAGTAGATCGAACGTTATTTCAGTTTAAAGGTGATCTTTTGAAGAAGTTGCATTTTAGCCCAATTACCATTTTAGCTACATTGGTCACCAATGTCGGGACAGTGTGCGAAAAAATCAATCATGAATAGATGAGAATTGTAGGGAAAAGTGTCAGCTACAAGATAGGCGGACGGAACAAGTGAGATTTTGAGTAGATTGAAAGTTATGCCAGTTTACAGGTGATCGTCTACAGGAGCTGCATTTCAGCCCAAATATCATTTCAGCTACATTGGTCACCAATGTCGGGACAGTGTGCGAAAAAATCAATCATGAATAGATGAGAATTGTAGGGAAAAGTGTCAGCTACAAGATAGGCGGACAGAACAAGTAAGATTTTGAGTAGATCGAACGTTATTTCAGTTTAAAGGTGATCTTTTGAAGAAGTTGCATTTTAGCCCAATTACCATTTTAGCTACATTGGTCACCAATGTCGGGACAGTGTGCGAAAAAATCAATCATGAATAGATGAGAATTGTAGGGAAAAGTGTCAGCTACAAGATAGGCGGACAGAACAAGTGAGATTTTAAGTAGATCGGAAGTTATTTCAGTTTAAAGGTGATCTTTTGAAGAAGCTGCATTTTAGCCAAATTACCATTTTAGCTACATTGGTCACCAATTTCGGGACAGTGTGCGGAAAAATCAATCATAAATGAATGAAAATTGTAAGAAAAAGTGTCAGCTACAAGATAGGCGGACGAAACAAGTGAGATTTCGAGTAGATCGAACGTTATTTCAGTTTAAAGGTGATCTTTTGAAGAAGCTTTATTTTAGCCCAAATATCCTTTCAGCTACATTGGTCACCAATGTCGGGACAGTGTGCGAAAAAATCAATCATGAATAGATGAGAATTGTAGGGAAAAGTGTCAGCTACAAGATAGGCGGACAGAACCAGTCAGATTTTGAGTAGACCGAAAGTTATTCCAGTTTGAAGGTGTTCGTCTGCAGGAGCTGCATCTCATCCCAAATATCAGTTTAGCTACATTGGTCACCAATGTCGGGACAGTGTGCGGAAAAATCAATCATGAATAGATGAGAATTGTAGGGAAAAGTGTCAGCTACAAGATAGGCGGACAGAACAAGTGAGATTTTGAGTAGATCGAAAGTTATGCCAGTTTACAGGTGATCTTTTGAAGAAGCTGCATTTTAGCCCAAATATGGTTTCAGCTACATTGGTCACCAATGTCGGGACAGTGTGATAAAAAATCAGTCATAAATGAATGAAAATTGTAAGAAAAAGTGTCAGCTACAAGATAGGCGGACGGAACAAGTGAGATTTTGAGTTGATTGAAAGTTATGCCAGTTTACAGGTGATCTTTTAAAGAAGCTGCATTTCAGCCCAAATATCATTTCAGCTACATTGGTCACCAATGTCGGGACAGTGTGCGAAAAAATCAATCATGAATAGATGAGAATTGTAGGGAAAAGTGTCAGCTACAAGATAGGCGGACAGAACAAGTGAGATTTTGAGTAGATCGAAAGTTATGCCAGTTTTCAGGTGATCTTTGAAAGAAGCTGCATTTCAGCCCAAATATCATTTCAGCTACATTGGTCACCAATGTCGGGACAGTGTGCGAAAAAATCAATCATGAATAGATGAGAATTGTAGGGAAAAGTGTCAGCTACAAGATAGGCGGACGGGACAAGTGAGATTTTGAGTTGATTGAAAGTTATGCCAGTTTACAGGTGATCTTTTAAAGAAGCTGCATTTCAGCCCAAATATCATTTCAGCTACATTGGTCACCAATGTCGGGACAGTGTGCGAAAAAATCAATCATGAATAGATGAGAATTGTAGGGAAAAGTGTCAGCTACAAGATAGGCGGACGGAACAAGTGAGATTTTGAGTTGATTGAAAGTTATGCCAGTTTACAGGTGATCTTTTAAAGAAGCTGCATTTTAGCCCAAATATCGTTTCAGCTACATTGGTCACCAATGTTGGGGCAGTGTGCGAAAAAATCAATCATGAATAGATGAGAATTGTAGGGAAAAGTGTCAGCTACAAGATAGGCGGACGGAACAAGTGAGATTTCGAGTAGATCGAAAGTTATGCCAGTTCACAGGTGATCTTTTGAAGAAGCTGCATTTCAGCCTAAATATCGTTTCAGCTACATTGGTCACCAATGTTGGGGCAGTGTGCGAAAAAATCAATCATGAATAGATGAGAATTGTAGGGAAAAGTGTCAGCTACAAGATAGGCGGACGGAACAAGTGAGATTTTGAGTTGATTGAAAGTTATGTCAGTTTACAGGTGATCTTTTAAAGAAGCTGCATTTTAGCCCAAATATCGTTTCAGCTACATTGGTCACCAATGTTGGGGCAGTGTGCGAAAAAATCAATCATGAATAGATGAGAATTGTAGGGAAAAGTGTCAGCTACAAGATAGGCGGACGGAACAAGTGAGATTTTGAGTTGATTGAAAGTTATGCCAGTTTACAGGTGATCTTTTAAAGAAGCTGCATTTTAGCCCAAATATCGTTTCAGCTACATTGGTCACCAATGTTGGGGCAGTGTGCGAAAAAATCAATCATGAATAGATGAGAATTGTAGGGAAAAGTGTCAGCTACAAGATAGGCGGACGGAACAAGTGAGATTTCGAGTAGATCGAAAGTTATGCCAGTTCACAGGTGATCTTTTGAAGAAGCTGCATTTCAGCCCAAATATCGTTTCAGCTACATTGGTCACCAATGTTGGGGCAGTGTGCGAAAAAATCAATCATGAATAGATGAGAATTGTAGGGAAAAGTGTCAGCTACAAGATAGGCGGACAGAACAAGTGAGATTTTGACTAGATCGAAAGTTATTTCAGTTTAAAGGTGATCTTTCGAAGAAGTTGCATTTTAGCCCAATTACCATTTTAGCTACATTGGTCACCAATGTCGGGACAGTGTGCGAAAAAATCAATCATGAATAGATGAGAATTGTAGGGAAAAGTGTCAGCTACAAGATAGGCGGACAGAACCAGTCAGATTTTGAGTAGACCGAAAGTTATGCCAGTTTACAGGTGATCTTTTGAAGAAGCTGCATTTTAGCCCAAATATGGTTTCAGCTACATTGGTCACCAATGTCGGGACAGTGTGATAAAAAATCAGTCATAAATGAATGAAAATTGTAAGAAAAAGTGTCAGCTACAAGATAGGCGGACGGAACAAGTGAGATTTCGAGTAGATCGAAAGTTATGCCAGTCAACAGGTGATCGTCTATAGGAGCTGCATTTTAGCCTAAATATCGCTTCAGCTACGTTGGTCACCAATGTCGGGACAGTGTGCGAAAAAATCAATCATGAATAGATGATTATTGTAGGGAAAAGTGTCAGCTACAAGATAGGCGGACGGAACAAGTGAGATTTTGAGTAGATTGAAAGTTATGCCAGTTTACAGGTGATCTTTTAAAGAAGCTGCATTTCAGCCCAAATATCATTTCAGCTACATTGGTCACCAATGTCGGGACAGTGTGCGAAAAAATCAAGTATGAATAGATGAGAATTGTAGGGAAAAGTGTCAGCTACAAGATAGGCGGACAGAACAAGTGAGATTTTGAGTAGATCGAAAGTTATGCCAGTTTTCAGGTGATCGTCTACAGGAGCTGCATTTCAGCCCAAATATCATTTCAGCTACATTGGTCACCAATGTCGGGACAGCGTGCGAAAAAATCAAGTATGAATAGATGAGAATTGTAGGGAAAAGTGTCAGCTACAAGATAGGCGGACAGAACAAGTGAGATTTTGAGTAGATCGAAAGTTATGCCAGATTTCAGGTGATCTTTTAAAGAAGCTGCATTTCAGCCCAAATATCATTTCAGCTACATTGGTCACCAATGTCGGGACAGTGTGCGAAAAAATCAATCATGAATAGATGAGAATTGTAGGGAAAAGTGTCAGCTACAAGATAGGCGGACGGAACAAGTGAGATTTCGAGTAGATCGAAAGTTATGCCAGTTCACAGGTGATCTTTTGAAGAAGCTGCATTTCAGCCCAAATATCATTTCAGCTACATTGGTCATCAATGTCGGGACAGTGTGCGAAGAAATCAATCATGAATAGATGAGAATTGTAGGGAAAAGTGTCAGCTACAAGATAGGCGGACAGAACAAGTGAGATTTTGAGTAGATCGAACGTTATTTCAGTTTAAAGGTGATCTTTTGATGAAGCTGCATTTTAGCCCAAATATGGTTTCAGCTACATTGGTCACCAATGTCGGGACAATGTGCGAAAAAATCAATCATGAATAGATGAGAATTGTAGGGAAAATTTCAGCTACAAGATAGGCGGACAGAACAAGTGAGATTTTGAGTAGATCGAAAGTTATGCCAGTTTACAGGTGATCTTTTAAAGAAGCTGCATTTAAGCCCAAATATCATTTCAGCTACATTGGTCACCAATGTCGGGACAATGTGCGAAAAAATCAATCATGAATAGATGAAAATTGTAGGGAAAAGTGTCAGCTACAAGAGAGGCGGACAGAACAAGTGAGTTTTTGAGTAGATCGAAAGTTATGCCAGTTTACAGGTGATCTTTTAAAGAAGCTGCATTTCAGCCCAAATATCATTTCAGCTACATTGGTCACCAATGTCGGGACAGTGTGCGAAAAAATCAAGTATAAATAGATGAGAATTGTAGGGAAAAGTGTCAGCTACAAGATAGGCGGACAGAACAAGTGAGATTTTGAGTAGATCGAAAGTTATGCCAGTTTTCAGGTGATCGTCTACAGGAGCTGCATTTCAGCCCAAATATCATTTCAGCTACATTGGTCACCAATGTCGGGACAGCGTGCGAAAAAATCAAGTATGAATAGATGAGAATTGTAGGGAAAAGTGTCAGCTACAAGATAGGCGGACAGAACAAGTGAGATTTTGAGTAGATCGAAAGTTATTTCAGTTTAAAGGTGATCTTTTGAAGAAGCTGCATTTTAGCCTAAATATCGTTTCAGCTACATTGGTCACCAATGTTGGGGCAGTGTGCGAAAAAATCAATCATGAATAGATGAGAATTGTAGGGAAAAATGTCAACTACAAGATAGGCGGACGGAACAAGTGAGATTTCGAGTAGATCGAAAGTGATGCCAGTTCACAGGTGATCTTTTGAAGAAGCTGCATTTCAGCCCAAATATCATTTCAGCTACATTGGTCACCAATGTCGGGACAGTGTGCGAAAAAATCAATCATGAATGAATGAAAATTGTAGGGAAAAGTGTCAGCTACAAGATAGGCGGACAGAACAAGTGAGATATTGAGTAGATTGAAAGTTATGCCAGTTTACAGGTAATCGTCTACAGGAGCTGCATTTCAGCCCAATTACCATTTTAGCTACATTGGTCACCAATGTCGGGACAATGTGCGAAAAAATCAATCATGAATAGATGAGAATTGTAGGGAAAAGTGTCAGCTACAGGATAGGCGGACGGAACAAGTGAGATTTTGAGTAGATCGAACGTTATTTCAGTTTAAAGGTGATCTTTTGATGAAGCTGCATTTTAACCCAAATATGGTTTCAGCTACATTGGTCACCAATGTCAGGACAGTGTGCGAAAAAATCGATCATGAATGAATGAATATTGTAGGGAAAAGTGTCAGCTACAAGATAGGCGGACAGAACAAGTGAGATATTGAGTAGATTGAAAGTTATGCCAGTTTACAGGTAATCGTCTACAGGAGCTGCATTTTAGCCCAAATATCATCTCAGCTACATCGGTCGCAAATGTCAGGACAGTGTGCGAAAAAATCGATCATGAATGAATGAATATTGTAGGGAAAAGTGTCAGCTACAAGATAGGCGGACAGAACAAGTGAGATATTGAGTAGATTGAAAGTTATGCCAGTTTACAGGTAATCGTCTACAGGAGCTGCATTTTAGCCCAAATATCATCTCAGCTACATCGGTCGCAAATGTCAGGACAGTGTGCGAAAAAATCAATCATGAATGAATGAAAATTGTAGGGAAAAGTGTCAGCTACAAGATTGGCGGACGGAACAAGTGAGATATTGAGTAGATCAAAAGTTATTCTAGTTTAAACGTGATCGTCTATCCCTGATTAAAAAAAAGTATTTGACAGGATTAAAATGATTGAAATTTTAGGATTTCCAGTATTTAGCAGGATTCGAAAGTATTAAAATTTGAATCCTTTTGAATCCTGTCAAATACTTTTTAATATATTTTTTAATCAGGGATAGTCTACTACGGGTTTCTTTCTGCAAGTAACTTAAATTTAAGCAATTTCCTTAGTGGGAAGTTAATATGTGGAATTCAAAGTTATACTCACTACTGGCTTTATCGAACAGACCTCTGATCAAATGTAAAGGCTGTCGACGCGAATCTGGTCAAATTCAAGTTCTTGCAGAGCTTTAATTTGTCTACCATGCTTGTAAATTTATTCTTAACAATTTTCCTGATTTAGTTAGTTCGTAAATAAGTTAAAAATATATAGATTCTAAAGTTATACGAATCACTAGACACTTTGAACAGTCGTCGGATTGAATACTATGGCTGGCAACGCGAATCTGTTCAAATTTAGGTTATTTCAGAGCTTCCATTTGCTTCTTATGTTAAAAAATCGGTCTGTCGGTTGACTCTGCGGGTTAGCGCAAAAACTTCCCGCCCATTTTGAGCTCCTTGTGGATACATTTTCGTGCTCTTCTACCTTGGAAATACTTTTGAATTCCCTTGTTTCCGAAAGAAAACGGTTTTTACCATTTTTTCTCAAACGATATCTCTCGACCGCATATACCGATTGAGACGTTTAAGGCGGCAATCGACGTGTTCTATTGAGTTCTACGTAAATAATTAAATTTTTTAAGTAACATAAAAATTATATCATGCCAATAAAATATTTTAAATTATTAAAAAATATGTTAATTAAATTACCTATCATTAAGAAAATATTATAAACCGCTATCGAAGAACAATCTTTGATGATAATTATAAATTTTAATGTCTCTATTTTTATAAATAACTGTTTTAATAGAAAATTTATATAAATGTAAATGTTCTTAGTCCGATCCCTACCCTCGTATGATGTTATAGTTACCATTCGAAATCTACTTTATCTTCAGAGATATAAAGATTATAAAAGTTGGTACCACTATATACTCTAGTATACAGTTTATTTGGTATTATATACTGCTACTACAGAATCGCACGAGAATAAACTTCTACTTGCTACAACTTTCGATGCTGCCAAGTTTGTTGGCAACATACAATCGCTGACTCGAAATTATTGTTAACTTAAATAAGGCTAGACAAAAATTCAACTGGCATTATAAGTAAATTGCTTTCAATCAATTTGACTCATTTTAAAAAGAGTATAAAATACTAATGCATCAAATTATCGTTGTTTTAATTGATTAAAGACTATTGTTCATGATAGCAACAAATACGAATGTAACATCTTATATCCGACTTAATCACTGTATGCAAATACATGACATCAGTTCGATGTACAACTGTTCATAATTGGAAATCTTTCTACATTATTAAGTCACCATATCGTACTGCTATTATCAGCCATCTGTATTTAAAGGAAACAACATTAAATACAACTGACTGATTACAAATCTGTCTCAAACATCTACTAGAAATAAATACAGTCGTTATTAACATCATTTGACTCTTAACTATACCGGGAATAATATTTAATCGAAATATTTTTCGACTCGAAAGAACTTGTTGTTAGGACAAAAAGATGGCACCCATCATCTCATCAATATTATGTTTACTCTTCTATAGCTTTTTTTACTTAAAATGCACATAACCTCATAGAAGAATTATGTCCACCGTGGGTCTCGACGGATACTCCAAGTTTCATAGCTGATGAAGGTGATCTCTCCCTGGACGTCCCCTTCTCTCTAGAAGAATTGCACTTTGCTATTGAAAACTTAAACATTGGGTCTAGCCCAGGTTTAGACGGAATTGATTATAAAATCATTTCTCAGCTCCCAGAAGAAGGTAAACAACTATTATTACTTATATACAATGAAATTTATACGTCCAAGAAATTCTTGGATCAATGGAGGCAGTATGCTGTGTTTCTTATTCCAAAAGCGGACAAAAGCAAATTAAGACCTATATCACTTGCTCCGTGCTTGAGCAAAGTGATGGAAAAGATGGTCAACAACAGGCTGCTGTGGTGGCTCGAATATCACATGAAATTGCCCGAATCTCAGTTTGGTTTTAGAAAAGGCAGATCTTGCACAGACAATATTGCTATTCTATATTCCAAAATATTAAAAGCATTCAAGGAAGAAGAGGCTGTATCGGCGGTGTTTCTGGACATCAAAGCTGCATACGATAATGTGCTTGCAGATATTCTTATTAAGAAACTCAAGGAGCTAGAACTGCCCAGTAACCTCATTGCATTTGTTTATAATCTGGTCTCACGAAGATCGTTAACGTTTCGGTATGGAGATATAAATGTTACTAAGTGCGCTTTTAGAGGACTACCTCAAGGGAGCGTCTTGAGTCCCCTGCTTTACACGATATATGTGAGCGAATTAGATACGTTGATCAAAGGCCTGGACTCTTGTGGAATTGCACAATACGCGGACGATGTATGTATATTTTCATCGAAATATCCAACACACCTGGGGCTGGAAGTCGTTGAATCCGCAGTAAATGAGATTGGTGAACTACTAGAAAAATTAGGCCTGGAATTATCGGCACCTAAAACTAAATTGTGCATCTTCAGTCGCAATAACAAAGAACTAATAAACCGCGTGGATGGCAGAAGAGTCGCTGGTCGCAAACAATGGAGTATTATGGTCAAAGGTTGCGAGGTTGAAAATTCTGAAAGTGTACGGTTTTGGGAATACAACTAAACTCATCTCTCAGCTGGGATAACCACATAGAAGACATACGAAGAAAATGTCTTAGTCCTTTTAAGACAATCAGTTGTCTGCGGCATACGTGGTGGGGGGCCAATCCTACTCTACTCATCAACATTTACAAAGCACTGATTAGATCGAGAATTGATTATGGTGGAATATTTTTTCATAAACTAACGAAAGGTCAACTCAGCAAATTGGAGAGAATTCAGTTTAGAGCTCTTCGGGTTGCTCTAGGATATAGACAATCCACGCCCACCAACGTAATCTTGGCGGAAGCCAAAGAGCCTCCGTTACTTCTTCGGTTTAAGTACTTAGGACGAAACTATCTTACAAGGGCGACGGCCTTTCAGGACCATGCAGCTATCAAGGCATTAGAAGAAGTCGTCCTGCTCGAGGATGACCCGACCAGGATCAACAGAGAAGGGGAAACTACACTGACAGACGGATTCCGCGACCTTCAGAGGGTCTGTCATACGTTAAGGATGGCAACGAGGCCTATCTGCTACGAATTTAGCCTAGAAACCACCTGGTTCAAGCCAGAGGTATCTTTTGAGGAAGGAGAGGAGATTAAAAGACTGGGCGCGGGTAACAATTTCTTCAGGGAGATCTTTCAGAACGTCCTGAATACCTCAGAATGCTTTTTTACGGACGGCTCATGGACTCCGGGGGCCCCATTCGGTGGTTTTTCGGTCGTTGGGGACAAAGACGCAACAACAGTAGGCTTCAGAGCACCTAATATAGCCTCTATTTTCACACTAGAAGGGATGGCAATTGCAGAAGCGATCAACTTTATCAGCAACTTAAAAGGTACCAAGTTCACGATTTTCTCGGACTCAAAAAGTGTCCTAACAGCACTCATATCAAGCAAAGAACTGAGTAAAAAATCATATATCATTCTTCACATAAGAAACCTGATACTGAAACTACGCAGCCAAGGCAAACAAATTAAATTATACTGGATCCCAGCTCATATTGGGATAGAAGGGAATGAACTTGCTGACGCAACTGCTAAAGAGGCAGTGATGAATGGAAAGGACACTTCTTTGACAATACCTGGGAATGATTTCAAAAAACTGTGGAAACTTAAACTGAGAGAAGAGTTTAATAGCTGGTGTACCCTCGTCCGCTAAGGAGAAGGGGAGCAACTACTTTGGAAAATTTTTCGATTATAATTCTAAACCGTGGTTTCACGAGTTGTGGGCTCACAGGAAAACAATAGTGACAATAAATCGGCTCAGAAGCGGTCATAGTTCACTGAGATCAAGTCTGCACAGGTTCAACATTGTAACATCTGCAGCCTGCCCATGTGAGGAGGCAAATGAAACTCCGGATCATGTTTTTTGGACGTGTTCTCGCTTTAACAAGCAACGGGAAAATCTCATTAAAAAATTAAGTAGTATCAACACCCCTCATGGCAACATCGACAACCTACTTAGCAATTTAAATATTGACATTATAATAGCTCTAAGTCAATTTATTACTAATATAGATATCTTTATATAATAATAAACTGAATAGATATGTTTATACGACTCAGTAGTATTTAAAAAAAATTAGTTTAACAGCGTAAAGTCAGATGGCAGGATCTGTACCTGCGGAGAACGGCTATACGAAAAATTCTTTACTCGACCGAAAAATTACGGCAACTAATAAATAATTTATATTGTTATAAAACTAATGTACTAAAGTAATGCTTTCTTAAGCTCAATGGAACTGTGTTCCCGAGCGTTTTTGTAACTTTATTTTTTTCTAATAAAAAAAAAAAAAAAAAATATGTTTACTCAAAGTCTTCTATATTCAAAGGCATCTATACTCAACAATCCACAGAGAAAAAAAATTGTCGATAATGAAGTAATACATAGATAAGACTATTCGGAAAATCAATAACGAAAAAAATTAAAAAAATATTTAAAGATTAAATGAAGGAAAATTAATTTCTCAAATAAAAATAAAATGTTTTCATCAATTTTTACTTTGATAACGGTTTAAAAAATATTTTAAAATAGCATTTTTGTTAAGCTTCTATTTGTTTAAAATTAATTAGTCATTTATAATTTCTCATGATGTATTGGTCTGAAATATGTAAATAAATTTCTCATAAAACTCGGCCTAATATTTCAATCAGAGGGTCAAAGTCAATCAAATGGGGAATTTTAGAGTGGTTTGGGACTTTTTTCGGTGAATCTAGAGTCAATTACACTTAAGGAACTTTTCGATCGTGTTCCTCAGATCATTTGCGATTGATAACTGGCGTCGGGTAACTGAATTTCCTACGAAAGTCGACCTAATATCCCATCCGGAGGGTCGGAGTACACAAATAGGGAATTTTTTAATGGTTTGGAATTTTTTTTGGTGAATCTAGAGTCAATTACAGTTAAGGAACTTTTCGATCGTGTTCCTGAGATCATTTGCGATCGATAACTAGCGTCAGATGGCTTAATTTCTTATGAAACTGGGCAAAATTAATCATTTAAAAAGGAAAAGTAAACCAAAGAGGGAATTGAATTGTATAGAAAAAAGCAGTTTCCGATTGGAAATTTACTGGAGAACACGATTCTGAGGTTTCCGGGGCTTAGTGGCCTCTGCATTCGCCAGAAATCCTGAAAAACCTGTGAAATCTAGTTAGAATAGTCAAATTTAGGCATTCGATCGATCGTTTGGTTCCAGTTTTCATCAGACCAATTTTTAGATTGATAGAGCCATAATTAGATTTTCTATGTCGATTTTAGTGGTCGGGAACACCATTTTTGGCCATTTTGACCCCCTAGGAAGCCTCTGGATGGCCTGGATATGGAATCTTAATTCAGATCAGGCCGGAATTTGATTAAGGGCATCGGAATCTACTCTCAGACCAATTTTTAGCTTGATAGAGCCATAATTAGATTTGCTAGGTCGATTTTAGTGGCAGGAAACACCATTTTTGGCCATTTTGACCGCCTAGGAAGCCTCTGGATGACCTGGATATGAAATCTTAATTCAGATCGGGCCGGAATTCGATTCAGAGCATCGAAATCTACTCTTAGACCAATTTTTAGCTTGATAGAGCCATAATTAGATTTGCTAGGTCGATTTTAGTGGTCGGGAACACCATCTTTGGCCATTTTGACTCCTAAGGGACCCTCTGGATGGCCTCGATATGGAATCTTGATTCAGATCAGGCCAGAATTCGATTCAGAGCATCGAAATCTACTCTTAGACCAATTTTTAGCTTGATAGAGCCATAATTAGATTTGCTAGGTCGATTTTAGTGGCAGGAAACACCATTTTTGGCCATTTTGACCCCCTGGGGAGCCTCTGGATGGCCTGGATATGGAATCTTGATTCAGATCAGGCCGGAATTCGATTCAGGGCATCGGAATCTACTTGCAAACCAATTTTTAGCTTGATAGAGCCATAATTAGATTTGCTAGGTCGATTTTAGTGGTCGGGAACATCATTTTTGGCCATTCTGACCCCCTGGGAAGCCTCTGGATGGCCTGGATATAGAATCTTGATTCAGATCACTCCGGAATTCAATTCAAGGCATCAAAATCTACTTCTAAACCAATTTTTAGCTTGATAGAGCCATAATTAGATTTGCAAGGTCGATTTCAGTGGTCGGGAACATCATTTTTGGCCATTTTGACCCCCTGGGAAGCCGCTGGATGGCCTGGATATTGAATCTCAATTCAGATCAGGCCGGAATTCGATTAAGGGCATCAAAATCTACTCTCAGACCAATTTTTAGCTTGATAGAGCCATAATTAGATTTGCTAGGTCAATTTTAGTGGCCGGGAACACCATTTTTGGCCATTTTGACCCCTTAGGGACACTCTGGATGGCCTGGATATTGAATTTTAATTCAGATCAGGCCGGAATTTGATCAAAGGCATCGAAATCTACTCTCAGACCAATTTTTAGCTTGATAGAGCCATAATTAGATTTGCTAGGTCGATTTTAGTGGCCGGGAACATGATTTTTGGCCATTTTGACCCCCTAGGAAGCCTCTGGATGGCCTGGATATGGAATCTTAATTCAGATCAGGCCGGAATTCGATTCAGGGCATCGAAATCCACTCTCAGACCAATTTTTAGCTTGATAGAGCCATAATTAGATTTGCTAGGTCGATTTTAGTGGCCGGAAACACCATTTTTGGCCATTTTGACCCCTTAGTAATCCTCTGGATGGCCTGGATATGAAATCTTAATTCAGATCAGGCCGGAATTCGATTCAGGGCATCGAAATCCACTCTCAGACCAATTTTTAGCTTGATAGAGCCATAATTAGATTTGCTAGGTCGATTTTAGTGGCCGGGAACACCATTTTTGGCCATTTTGACCCCTTAGGGACACTCTGGATGGCCTGGATATGAAATCTTAATTCAGATCAAGCCGGATTTACATTAAGGGCGTGGAGATCCACTCTCAGACTAATTTTTAGCTTGATAGAGCCATAATTAGATTTGCTACGTCGATTTTAGTGGCAGGGAACACCATTTTTGGCCATTTTGACCCCCTAGGAAGCCTCTGGATGGCCTGGATATTGAATTTTAATTCAGATCAGGCCGGAATTCGATTAAGGGCATCGAAATCTACTCTCAGACCAATTTTGAGCTTGATAGAGCCATAATTAGATTTGCTAGGTCGATTTTAGTGGCCGGGAACACCATTTTTGGCCATTTTGACCCCCTGGGGAGCCTCTGGATGGCCTGGATATGGAATCTTGATTCAGATCAGGCCGGAATTCGATTCAGGGCATCGAAATCTAGTTGCAAACCAATTTTTAGCTTGATAGAGCCATAATTAGATTTTCTAGGGCGATTTTAGTGACCGGGAACACCATTTTTGGCCATTTTGACCCCTTAGGGACACTCTGGATGCCCTGGATATGAAATCTTAATTCAGATCAGGCCGGAATTTGATTAAGGGCATCGAAATCTACTCTCAGACCAATTTTTAGCTTGATAGAGCCATAATTAGATTTGCTAGGTCGATTTTAGTGGCCGGGAACACCATTTTTGGCCATTTTGACCCCCTGGGGAGCCTCTGGATGGCCTGGATATGGAATCTTGATTCAGATCAGGCCGGAATTCGATTCAGGGCATCGAAATCTACTTGCAAACCAATTTTTAGCTTGATAGAGCCATAATTAGATTTTCTAGGGCGATTTTAGTGACCGGGAACACCATTTTTGGCCATTTTGACCCCTTAGGGACACTCTGGATGCCCTGGATATGAAATCTTAATTCAGATCAGGCCGGATTTACATTAAGGGCGTGGAGATCTACTCTCAGACCAATTTTTAGCTTGATAGAGCCATAATTAGATTTGCTACGTCGATTTTAGTGGCAGGGAACACCATTTTTGGCCATTTCGACCCCTTCGGGACGCTCTGGATGGCCTGGATATAGAATCTTGATTTCGATCACTCCGGAATTCAATTCAAGGCATCGAAATCTACTTCTAAACCAATTTTTAGCTTGATAGAGCCATAATTAGATTTGCTAGGTCAATTTTAGTGGCCGGGAACACCATTTTTGGCCATTTTGACCCCTTAGGGACACTCTGGATGGCCTGGATATTGAATTTTAATTCAGATCAGGCCGGAATTTGATCAAAGGCATCGAAATCTACTCTCAGACCAATTTTTAGCTTGATAGAGCCATAATTAGATTTGCTAGGTCGATTTTAGTGGCCGGGAACACCATTTTTGGCCATTCTGACCCCCTAAGAAGCCTCTGGATAACCTGGATGTGGAATCTCGATTCAGATCAGGCCGGAATTCAATTAAGGGCGTGGAGATCTACTCTCAGACCAATTTTTAGCTTGATAGAGCCATAATTAGATTTGCTAGGTCGATTTTAGTGGCCGGGAACACCATTTTTGGCCATTTTGACCCCCTGGGGAGCCTCTGGATTGCCTGGATATGAAATCTTAATTCAGATCAGGCCGGAATCTGATTAAGGGCATCGAAACCTACTCTCAGACCAATTTTGAGCTTGATAGAGCCATAATTAGATTTTCTAGGGCGATTTTAGTGGCCGGGAACACCATTTTTGGCCATTTTGACCCCTTAGGGATCCTCTGGACGGCCTGGATATGAAATCTCAATTCAGATCAGGCCGGAATCTGATTAAGGGCATCGAAACCTACTCTCAGACCAATTTTGAGCTTGATAGAGCCATAATTAGATTTGCTAGGTCGATGTTAGTGGCCGGGAACACCATTTTTGGCCATTTTGACCCCTCAGGGACCCTCTGGACGGCTTGGATATGAAATCTTAATTCAGATCAGGCCGGAATTACATTAAGGGCGTGGAGATCTACTCTCAGACCAATTTTTAGCTTGATAGAGCCATAATTAGATTTGCTAGGTCGATTTTAGTGGCCGGGAACACCATTTTTGGCCATTCTGACCCCCTAAGAAGCCTCTGGATGGCCTGGATATGAAATTTTAATTCAGATCAGGCCGGAATCTGATTAAGGGCATCGAAATCTACTCTCAGACCAATTTTTAGCTTGATAGAGCCATAATTAGATTTTCTAGGGCGATTTTAGTGGTTGGGATCATCATTTTTGGCCATTCTGACCCCCTGGGAAGCCTCTGGATGGCCTGGATATAGAATCTTGATTCAGATCACTCCGGAATTCAATTCAAGGCATCGAAATCTACTTCTAAACCAATTTTTAGCTTGATAGAGCCATAATTAGATTTGCTAGGTCGATTTTAGTGGCCGGGAACATTATTTTTGGCCATTTTGACCCCTTAGTAACCCTCTGGATGGCCTGGATGTGGAATCTTAATTCAGATCAGGCCAGAATCCGATTGAGGGCATCGAAATCTACTTTCAGACCAATTTTTAGCTTGATAGAGCCATAATACGATTTGCTAGGTTGATTTTAGTGGCCGGGAACACCATTTTTGGCCATTCTGACCCCCTAAGAAGCCTCTGGATGGCCTGGATATGAAATCTTAATTCAGATCAGGCCGGAATCTGATTAAGGGCATCGAAATCTACTCTCAGACTAATTTTTAGCTTGATAGAGCCATAATTAGATTTGCTAGGTCGATTTTAGTGGCCGGGAACACCATTTTTGGCCATTTTGACCCCCTGGGGAGCCTCTGGATGGCCTGGATATAGAATCTTGATTCAGATCACTCTGGAATTCAATTCAAGGCATAAAAATCTACTTCTAAACCCATTTGTAGCTTGATAGAGCCATAATTAGATTTGCTAGGTCGATTTTAGTGGTCGGGAACACCATTTTTGGCCATTCTGACCCCTTAGGAAGCCTCTGGATGGCCTGGATATAGAATCTTGATTTAGATCAGGCCGGAATTCGATTAAGGGCATTAAAATCTACTCTCAGACCAATTTTTAGCTTGATAGAGCCATAATTAGATTTTCTAGGGCGATGTTAGTGGTCGGGAACATCATTCTTGGCCATTCTGACTCCCTAGAAGCCTCTGGATGGCCTGGATATGAAATCTTAATTCAGATCAGGCCGGAATCTGATTAAGGGCATCAAAATCTACTCTCAGACCAATTTTTAGCTTGATAGAGCCATAATTAGATTTTCTAGGGCGATTTTAGTGGTCGGGAACATCATTTTTGGCCATTCTGACCCCCTGGGAAGCCTCTGGATGGCCTGGATATGGAATCTTGATTCAGATCAGGCCGGAATTCGATTAAAAGCATAAAAATCTACTCTCAGACCGATTTTTAGCTTGATAGAGCCATAATTAGATTTTCTAGGGCGATTTAAGTGGTCGGGATCATCATTTTTGGCCATTTTGACCCCTTAGGGACACTCTGGATGGCCTGGATATCAAATCTTGATTCAGATCACTCCGGAATTCAATTCAAGGCATCGAAATCTACTTCTAAACCAATTTTTAGCTTGATAGAGCCATAATTAGATTTGCTAGGTCGATTTTAGTGGCCGGGAACACCATTTTTGGCCATTTTGACCCCTTAGGGACGCTCTGGATGGCCTGGATATCAAATCTTGATTCAGATCAGGCCGGAATTACATTAAGGGCGTGGAGATCTACTCTCAGACCAATTTTTAGCTTGATAGAGCCATAATTAGATTTGCTAGGTCGATTTTAGTGGCCGGGAACACCATTTTTGGCCATTTTGACCCCTTAGTAACCCTCTGGATGGCCTGGATATGGAATCTTAATTCAGATCAGGCCGGAATCCGATTGAGGTCATCGAAATCTACTCTCAGACCAATTTTTAGCTTGATAGAGCCATAATTAGATTTTCTAGGTCGATTTTAGTTGCCGGGAACACGATTTATGGCCATTTTGACCACTTAGGGACCCTTAGGATGGCCTGGATATGGAATATTTGTTCATTTTGAGCCGGAATTCGATTTAGGGCATCGAAATCTACTTTTAAACCAATTTTTAGATCAGATCACAGCATCCGATATTGATGACTTCACCTCCTCAGCTCAGGCAACCAACTAGATGTAGGTCACTAAAATTAGGAATAACCTTTAAACTAATCAAAATCTCAGAAGTTCTGTCTTTCTAATATCTTAAAGCTGAGCTTTTTCCAGCTGGTTGCATTTATCTGATTTAAATTTAAATATTCGTCAATCAACGGTTTCAGTGCTTGATTTGTTATTGCGTATATTAGAGCTATATTTCAGCGCAATTAATTTTTTATTTTTCTATTTAATTTCGGCGTTAGTGTTAAGTACTACCTACTTGATGTTGAATAAATTTTTAATTTAATGAATAAAATTTTATTTATGAAATTTTTTTTTTATATATTTCAGACCAATACATCATGAGAAATTATAAATGACTAATAAGTTATAAACAAATAAAAAGTTTAACAAAAACGCTATTTTAAAATATTTTTTAAACCGTTATCAAAGTAAAAATTGATGAAAACATTTTATTTTTATTTGAGAAATTAATTTTCCTTCATTTAATATTTAAATACTTTTTTAATTTTTTTGTTATTGACTTTCCGAATAGTCTTATCTATGTATTACTTCATTATCGACAGTCTTTTTTATCTGTGGATTATTGAGTAAAGATGCCTTTGAATATAGAAGACTTTGAGTAAACATAATATTGATGAGATGATTAGAAATATATAATGGAGTACAGTTGTCCTTGAATGTAGTTGTCACTGAGTATAAATGTCGTCTGTGTGCTCGAGTAAAGAAATTTTGAGTAGAGTTGAGTATTCGCCTTTAAAATACCTTAGATTATTTCCATGCTTTATTTTATATGATTAGTTTAAATTTAAAATATCTTGAATATTGTGGCTCCACCTACAAACATGTCAAGAAAATACATTTTTATAAATTGCTATTAATCCAAATCAATTAGTTGCTGTGAACAGTAAATTATATATTTGTGTCATCGAGATCCGAATTATTTAACATATGTATTATCAAATATTCGTGTCATCGGGATTTGGGTAATTGATACATATGGGCAAACGGGATATGCGTGGAAGACACTTACCATGACTGACAAGCAGAGAAACTTTGTAAAAAAAAAATGAATTAGCAAACTGGTGGTGCCAATGCGAAGTTAAAAATAAAAATAATAATAATAAATGTCGTTTCATTGCGGGTACGTCTGAAGTAGTAATAAAAGAAGGAGGTTAAGTATCTATACATAATTATTAATACAGAGTTGTAATTTTATATATTGACACAAAGTACTTACAAAGTTAACCGGAGTAGCCTATAAGGCAATAAGATGATCAAATGTCTCGTGAGGACGTAGTTTTTACGTCAATAAAATCAAAATTGATGCCAAGAATAAATCAATACAGAGAAATAATAAATGTTGAAAAACTATTCAAATTTACACCGGAGAGTGTTGATGTTAATGAGGATTTAACGTATCAGGTAACGACAAATTTACATCAGTTAACTAGTAATTATTATTATTATAATAATAAACCAAAGAAAGACTTTAATATTATAAAATTGTCTGCTGATGAAGATACTGTTGACTCTGCGAGATGGAATACATTTGATCAAGTAGATTGTCCAGATCTATCTCATAATTTGTTGATAAAGCAACAGCAGCATGCTAGTGGTCGACAGACACCAGTGCAAGATGATATTGAAACAGTGGACGACATTGAGAAGTGGTTAGAAGCGTGTGCTGACTCTTCTGCAATACCACCTGCGGAAATGGATCCAATAAAGTGTGGGCAGCTTGATGGAGTCGACAGGTACCTGGCCGACGAACTGCCTCACGGGTTCTTGGAAAAGGATCCCGACACGCTGTCAATAGACATCGACTTGTCGGACAAAAAACTCAGTCTGGGTTACGACCCGATTTTGCAGGAACTGGAGAGTGAAAAGTTGCTGGAAGTTTGTGAGAAAGACGGTTTTATAATGCCGGAGTTCCAGCTTGATCAGCTGGATCCTATGACTCTTGCGCCCAATGACATGATGGTCGCTGGTGAAATACTTCCGTCAACCAGTATCAATAATTCATCAACGCTTGCTATCAATGGACATCAGGATATTTATTCTGGGGACATTAAAAAGGCTAGTGGTGAAGACACTGATGACATTTGCGATGAATCATCTCAAGTTTATGATTTACATGACAAGTTTGATGATGACGATGAGGCTAATGTTGAAAATATTGTTAATATTATTAACGAAAGTGATTTGAACGACTACGATGATGGTAATCAAGATGATATTAATGATGATGATGATGATGATAATAATGAAGTATTTAATGAAATCAATTCTGTGAGTACGGTGTTGATTGATGCAGCGGATACGTCACTTGCTGCTGATAATTTGCTAGAAAAAACTAAAGCTGCGAGCATACTGATGTCTAAGCGCCACAAAGTACCTGAACAACTGGACGACGGTAGTGTACATGACCAGGTTGTAGAACAAGAACAAGAGCAAGGGGGTCAGAGTAAAAGTAAAGATGAAATTATGGCTGTGGTTGCCATCTCGACAGACAAACGTTCCAACATGACGCAAATTGTTATAAATACTGGCAAAGGCGAACAAATTTATCGGGGTAAAACGTCCGAATTAATGGAAGCTACTGGTTATTTTTCAAAAAATTCAAATATTAAAACGGCGCTGACTAATATTAATACGGAAACAATTAATAGTTGTACGGAAGTGAACGGATCGTGTTCGTTAAGTAATCAAGAAGCTGTTATATCAAAAGCACTCGAGGAGCTGGGGTACAGTGAAGATAATTTGGTCTCGGTGACACTACCTGATAATGGTAAAATGTGGATATGTCCACGTGATGATTGTCACAGAGAATTTAATCGTCTGTACGCATTGAAAGGTCATATTTTAGCTCATTACGGTGTTCGTCCATTCAAGGTACTGTTCATTTGATACACAAAATAAATTAATAAATAATTAGTAATAATTGAAAGCTAATTTATAAACTTTTTTTTTCAGTGTGATTATGAAGGATGCACATGGGCTTTTCATTCAGAATTCAAATTAAAGCGCCATAAAGAAACTCATTTGAAGCGCAAAGATTACGTGTGTCAAGTTGAAGGCTGCAATAAACGTTTTACGACCGTCTACAATTTGTGGACACATGAAAAATTACATACAAGACCCAATCGGATCGCTTGCCAGGTTCCTGAGTGTGAGGAAAAATTCCAGACCAAGCGAGCGCTGGAGTTACACATGAAAACACATGACCAGAGTCACGCGCCTTATGTGTGCATGCACGAAGGCTGCGGTAAACGTTACTACAGCAGCAACGCGCTTACATCTCACCAGCGGTGCCACAGTTACAAGGAAATAGACATCAAGTGCTCGTGGCCAGGTTGCGGGAAGATATTTGACAAGCCGTGTCGGCTCAAAGCGCACTTGCGATCTCATACTGGATCCAAACCGTATCTGTGCACGTTTGCTGGGTGCTCGTGGGCATTCACGTCGTCCAGTAAACTGAAGAGACATGAAAAGAAACACACCAATGAAAGGAAATTTATTTGCGATGTCACAGGATGCAGCAAAGCTTTCATGCGCTCGGAACATTTGAAGGAACACAAACTTACACACTCCGAGGGACGTTATTTTCAGTGCTACATTTGCGAAGCGAGTTTTTCAGCTAAGAGTAGTTTGTATGTACATATTAAGAAACATCAGAATAAAATAATAACAGAGTCTGCTACTGATAGTATTCAGTCGCTGGGCACCAGACTGACGTTTACTGAAGGGGATAATTTAGATAACTTTTGTAATGGATTGCCAATGGACTTGGAATCGGAGATTGTGAATAATAATCAGCTGCAGGAGTCATTTATTGCTGAAAATCTTGTCAATTCTACAAGCAGTGGTGCGCTGGTTGATAAGACGGTTGTTAATGAAATAATCACAGCGAAACCAAAATTTACTTGTCCTGTTGAGAATTGCACGCGAACTTACATGAAAAAAGTATCACTAAAATCACATATTATTAAATTTCATGGGTACTGTATTGAAGAAAATGAATTAAGTCAATCGTCTGAAACTGACTATGTTTTGTATGCTAATAATTTGAACAATACTTTGAAGACAACGCGGTGTATTAACGTCAATGGGGAAGGTGACATTGAAATAGTTGATACGGTATCAGAAATATCGAGTTTACCAGAACCTAAGCCACCACCAAATGATAAATTATTGAAACATATTAATAATCGTGCTAAAGATGTTAGTAATCATGGGTCTGCAAGAACTGGGCTGACGTGTGCTGACATTTGGAAAATAAAAAGTGAAAAAAATTTAACATTCAATGACCCAGTTATTGGACCGTCTGATGTCGTACTTGGGACAGCGGATCTAGCTGATGGTCTTCTACTGCCAGATGAATTACCCTCGATGTATTATCACGATGACATGGCTGGTAGTGAGTGTCAAATTTTATTACTTGACTCCACTACTACTGACTCAGAGACTACTGCATACTAATGGACGTGATTTTTTATTTTTATTACTATTAATATCAACATTATTTTTAAATTTTTTAATTATTAAATTAAACAATCGCGTTGTTAATGATAATCAATAGGAGTACTATTGAAGTGATTGAAACAAGTACATAAAAGTACATAAGTATTTTTTATAAATACTTGGAATTTTTATATTTTAAAAAATTGCAATTACTGATTGTTTAATATTGTCTATGATAAATTATAAATTATTGGCCCATTTAATTATAAATCATATTGATTATCAATAAGTTTTAATCCAAAGAATGTAAAAAAAACTATTTGTAAATATAAATTTTGTAATTTAAAAATTAAACTCAGTAATTGTGATTTTAATTTTGTAAGTTACATAAAATTGTTTCAATCATTTCATTATTTGTAATTTAATATAACATTAATTAACTTTGTAAAATGGCCTGTGATCAAAAAACTAATAATAGTACTAATAATAATAATAATAATAATAATAGTAATAATAATAATAATAATAATAATAATAATAATAATAATAATAATAATAATAATAGTAATAATAATAATAATAATAATAATAATAATAATAATAATAATAATAATAATAATAATAATAATAATAATAATACATTCATTTAGCCAACATTAATAATCAGCTCATTATTACAAGAAGTTATTTTTTATTAATAAATAAATAAAAAAACAAATTGTTTTATATTTTTTCATAAAAGTGTTACTTTAATTATTTACTTAATTTAATTATTATCTATACATTCAAATGCATCTATCCATTAAATTGTCAAAATTTTTTTTACTCATAAAAAATAAGTCGTCGCTTTATATAATAAACAGTAACAAGATTTATAATTACAAAATCTTTTAAATTTTACCCAATCATCCGAACACAATTTAGAAGTAATCACTTCTACTGAGGGTACATTTATTTAGAAAAAATTACAATTAATTATGATTATCTACCTAATTATAAAAATTAATGAAATGACAATTTGTTTACTAATGATAATCTACATAGCAGATAGTAATACTTTCTTTGGAATAATATATTTTTGGAATTATTTATTTAAAAATACTAAGAATAATTAACGTTTTTCAATAATTATAATAATTACAATTAATAGATGAATTGTAAATGATGATGAAAATTATGAGATCCACATGCGCATAATTGATATATAAAAACAATCGATACCACATATCATACAATGATTACTACACCAATTACGATGCCGATGATAGTTATTAATTAAAATTAATATCTATTACTATAAATGAGCACATTATTGTTACAAAAAAAAATCAGCTATTTATTTAACAATAGTATATTGTGTGACAAGGAATGAAGCAAAACGATTTGCTGAAATCAGCCGCAGTCTGGAATCGTGTTTCATCCTGAGTTACACACCAGATTTTCCATGATTACCTGCATTGGAACTTAAAGTTTTAGTGTCAGCAGCCAGTCAGAAACAAGTTAAATTAAGACCAACCGTGTGATCAACTATTAGCGTAAGCGTAAATTGTCATTTGCAATTTATAAGTAAGCGGAAACTATAAATACTATTTTATATTCATAGTAATTTTTATAAAACTCAATCACAAAGTCCGAACTGTCATTTACGTCATAGTATATTATACACCAAGGGAGGAAAGTTGAACATTTACGCAGTAGTGGCAACCACGTGGATTGGGACGTCTCATCCTTTATAATTTGTATACGATTTTTCACCAGACCTGCACCTGAAAGTTTAAATTTTTGCCTCTGTTGGTAAGAAAAATTGCGCTTGCGCTAATTTCTATCATTTGTTTTCTCATAAAAGCCCAAAGTAGCACAGAGTCAACTTTAAGATGTCTTAAAGATGTCTTTTAAAAGGACAAGACAACTTTTTTTTTTGTCACAAAGTCGTCTTTTCGGATATGAATACGACATGCAAATGTTAGTTCCGGAGACAGAAAAAATTTGTGTTGTTTTTCCTGTCTCATGTCAATTAAAAAGTCGTTTAGATGGCTTTTTTACCACTATTTGTAATTTACTTTTTGTCGTCACTTGTTTTAAGTATTTTAAGTCGGTATTTTTTCGGTAACATAAATTTTTGATCGTTTTGCCAATATATTGATGCCTTATTGGCAAGTCAAAAAGTAACCTAAAAACTGATATCTTATAGATGTCATAAAGGCAAGTGTGCTACCTGGAAGAAAAGAACGACTTTTGTCCCGCTAAACAGGGCAGGAATTCAAACTTCCAGGTACAAATCTGGTCAAGAATTGTATACAAGCCTTGGAGGAAAGTAGGACGTCCCAACCTGCGTGTTTGGCACCCTTGCCTTCGGCTTGAGTAGGCAATTACACACACGTTGGAATGTCCTACCTTCTTTCCTTGGTGTGTAATATACTATAATGGTCTAAAATTACTATTAAACAAATGACAAGTATCAGATTTTAAACTGCTAAAGCCTTCAGTCAGCGGGCAGAAACATTGTTTGTTTGTTCCCAAGGAACGAAACGAGTTTTTTTTTCTGCCTGCTGACTGAAGGGATTCACAATTTACACGTTTGCTGTCTTCTTTTTACTGTCTGAGACACTGAAACTTCAAGTTCCGATGCTAGTACCATGAAAATAATTTCAAACAATTTCAACATCTCTAACTTTAGTCCTCTGTTCATTACTATCTAATGACAAGGATGGCTCATGAATACTTTTATCACTCTGCGACTTTAATCGGTCTAGACAACAAGTTAGACCAGTAAGTAGGCAGTGAACTACAATTATAAATCCAATTCCTCCCAATGATACCACTAATGTGATAACAGGTTTCTTCCAATCAAGAATTTTGTAAATATAGTGATAGCCCTTCCTATCAACGCCACCAGCAGCATAATAAATAATAGAAAATAATAAATAAATAATAATAACAACAACAGTCCACCAAAAACAACGCAGCCGTATCGGTATTGCGCAGATAAATAAATCTATAACAACAAGTACGCTGTTGAGAGCGTGCTGCATTAAATTAACACTGTCTACATAGTGAATTTTTGGATCATGGATCGCAACCCAGTATGCTACTGTAACACCAATAGCCAGTGCCGATGACACGGTGAATAGGAACCAGTAAGTTTTCTCCAACATCCCGAATTTAATATCGTAAGGGCTGAAATCAGGATACCTCTGGTGTACCCAACGTCTTGTAACAAGTACCGCACCAACAATTGTTTGCACAACTCCAAATGTTAAATGCCAGTTTGTTAAATAAGCGCCCCATTTACGGCTCCCATATTTACTTGCTGACGGATCTTGACTTCCTATTTCCCATACTGAACAAATGACAATCGATATCCAGGCAAGACTCATCAGCCAACGATAGCAGACATACCACCAGGATGCGTGTGCTTTAAATCTTGATTCTGTTAGCAATTTTGGATGTGGTGGTGGTGACTTTGTTTCTAGCCATGCTCGACTTATTTTCCGGCACCAGAGTTTGTTCACCATCGCTCGTCGTCCTGAAAAATGAATACCAACCAGTCAATTATTCATTTTTATTAACTGACTGCTATCCTACTAATTTACTGTCAACATGAGATAAATTTAATAAATTTTGTTATCTGATAAGAAATTATTCATTGAAATAGAAAGTGACGTAAGTGGATTTCGTACAAATCAGATTAATTTAAGCTTATCAATTACGATTGCAATTGTTGTTTTTTTTGTTAGTTACTGGAAAAAAGTGGAGATTAAGTGTAAATTGAAAACTTACGAGTACACAGTTGGATTAATAGTAACCATAATTCTTTTGAGGGTAATTTCAACATTTTGAACTATACTAGTGATTATCGTCACTGTATTTGTGTTGATATATTTATAATTATTTACATATTTTTAAAATTTATGTAGTCTGATTCATTTTTAATACAACACTCTGATGTATTTTGATGATACATCTCCAGATTTTAAGTAATTTTTTAAAACTCAACACCTGAACAGCTGATTGGAGAATTTATCGACACTAGTGACATCTCGGTGACTTTTTTAGTACTATATCAGTTCGTCAATGATTACGCGGCAAATATTTATAAACAATTATAAATGTTATTTATTTAATAAAATAAATAAATTATTGCGGGTATTGTTTGTTTGTTTAATTTAAAAAACCCGCGTAATTTTAGAATGATAAGTGAATGTTATTTTTTAGATAAGTTGTAAATTTATTGCTGATAAAAGATTTTATAAATATTTTATGAGGCTAAATTTTTTTTATTTAAAAAAAATTAATTATCAGCGATAATTATACTGGAATAGTGATTCAGTATAATGAGAAATTATCTTAGTAATTTATAAAGATTTTAAAATGTTAAAAAAAAATTAATAATTTTAAAGTCCATTTTTTTTTTATAATTTATCGTTTTGAATTAATTAAAAAAGTTATTAGACGTCGGCTAACTTCATTATCATTTATAAACTTTGAATTATATAAAAAAAAATACTATTTATAAGATAATTTTATTTTATAAAATCAAGAGATTGTATTTCTAAACATGTAAATTATTTAAGTTGTCAGGAGAAGGTCATATTTCATACGTAAGAATTTTTTTTGCACAGAAGTAAACTTTATGTATTAAAAATTAATTAAATGTCAGGTCAAGTTATTACGGATATTTTAAACTATTTTATCTTTCAAATCGTAAAAAAAAATATAAATCATAAAATTAATGGACTTTTAATGAAATAATCAAAGCATCAAAAATTTTCCGATTCTAAACGTCAAAAAAATTTATTTTGAAAAACAAATTATCTATCGTATTTCTATTCTTCAAAATAATTATCGTAATTACTGTCATGATTCTGGAGACAGAAATTTTTTAAAAATTACTATTTCAAATGGTCATGAATCCCCAGGATTTAATTCAAGACATTTTGACATTTGAACACATGTTTAAAATTCGTTGAAGCAAATTATGTATGAGTACAGTTAACACTTGAATTTTTACAGTTCTAACTGCTATTTCTATGGTTTAAATATTTTCAAGGCTCAGTTTTTATCTTTTTTTCTTCACTATATTCAATTTCGATTGTAAAATATGGCGTGACACATCATTATAAAACTCATTAAAGAATTAAATTAATTGAACATCAGACCACACTTTATCTATCTATCTATCTAAGTTATCTATAGTTATCTATCGTAAATAACTTCCCAAGAATTTTCACATTTTTCCATAAAATACTTTTATAAAATAATCTTTCCAGGTTTTTAAAGAGAAATATCTAAACGTCTCTACTATTAACGTTTCTCCAGAAATTCAGTCACTTATTTATTTAGGTGTATCATTATGTACCGTTAAAATTTTCGTTATCATGAAAAAATAAAATTCTTTTGAAAACAAAATAAAATGAGCGTATTATTACAGCCGAAAATTCAAATTCATTAAACAAAAGACAATAACTAATTTTTTTTTATTCTCAGGTGACGATAAAAATTAATTGGCGGTAAAAAAAATAAGTATTCAAATTTAAAAATATTAAATACTCCGAAATTAATAAGCTCCAATTTAAAAATTATATTATTGTTAATTATTTTATTAATATTAATATTATTTTAATTGTAGTAATAAATTTATAGAAATAGATAATTTAATATGATCAAAGAATATAGAAATAGAAAGACGGTAAGAAGTAATTAATAATGATGGTTTGCGGCTCTGAGGTTCACACGACGCGCGACAAATATATATATATATATTTATGTATGAGAGGTCGCGGTCATCCGGTCAATCAATCTATACTAATTTAACGTTAATTCGTGACAATCTTGTCTTTATTATTATTAACATTTGGTCGCGTGAACGCAGGTAATTCATATTCACAGTTATATAGAATTTTTCCATTCAATTTATTTACTTGCCGATCATCTATTTAGTCAATTTTATAATTTACGTTTTCATTATACTCAACCTTATCTCTATCATATATTTATTACTTCTTTCTCTTCTTCTTCTTCACTTAACTATTGAATTTTTATTAATTTAATTTCCCTATCATCTTTTTACAATACAACTCCACTAAAGTAAACAAATATCTAGTTTTATTTATCAATTACAATTTCGAAATTTGTAAACTTATCTTGTTATTTACTTTTCGTTATTACTGACCTGTAATGTTGGAGCCTGTTGACTGATTATTAAGTTATTTACTCTAATTGAACGGTACAACCTTTTATAAGTAATAAATTCCCCTATTTTTCGCACATTTCAAACGGTTCCCCCACTCTCTCATCATATATTCGTACATTTGATCTCTAACGCACGTTATTAGTAAAATAAAAAAAATTTATTTACATATTTTTAATAATAATAATAATTAATAAGTGATATTACAATGAAAACAAAAAATATTTATAAATTTATTTCTTGTCATTGAAATTTTATTGCAAATTTATTTAAAAATAAAAAAATAAGTATTACGCGCAATAATAAACATTGATTTGATAATTTAAAATAATAAATATATTTAAAAAATTAAATTTTTGTTTACAAAAATCTAGCGGAATTTTTAAATTAATATTTATAATTTTTTTTCATGCCTGTGTAAATTCAAATATTTACTTTTAAAATAGCTATTATTAATTACCTAAATTACATATAATTAAGTAAATGTAATGAGATCTTAAACTCATTATCCTCTTATCTTAACGATTATCTCAATCTAAAAAACTATTAAGAAACAGTATACTAAAAAAAAAAAAAAAAATGAATAATTTTTAAAATTTAAATTTAAATTATAAAAATTTAATAAAACATTAAAATATTTTTTATCGAAACTCTCTTATTAATTGAAATAAAAAAAATTGTCATACGATAAACTATCCAACGTCAGCGTTTTTTCCGGAAAATTTCATATGACTTGTTTTTTTTTAATTTACCGGTAGCAAATTTAAAAAATCATTAAATCAACATTTGAATAATTGGCAGCAAACAAATAACGATACGCGTGAGCAATAACTTTTTTTGCCTATTAAAATATAAGTACGTAAGAAATTGTTTTTTATTTTCATGCAATAAATAATGAGAGAATAATAATAGTAATAATAATAATAAATCACGCACCACAAAATGAAGATGATATACAATAATTATCCTCTTTTTTTTCAGTTGGATTAATACATAATTGTACGGAACTAAACTCAGACGTATCGATATGGATCCCAGGTGGGATTTGTTGCTGCGCCGACTGACTCTCCATGACTACTACCGATTTAAGCCTGAAGCCCCTATAAGTATGTAATATAAAGGCCTATACCCTTCCTCCTGTATTTAGTAGGTATACCATAATATATATCTATATATGTGTATATATGGTATGTATACTAATATAACATATACTAAAAATCAATAATGATAACAATCATAATAATGATAACAATAATTAATATTATATTACCCCCATTTAGTGACGTGGGACCATTGACATTAAGGACCTTGTCAATTTGGTTTGATTGATTTCTCTCAATAGGTCGTCGGACTTTTCTAAGTATACATGTTGATTCACTGTAATTACTTAATATACGTTCCATCTCACCATGTGCAAGTACACTAAACGCTTCATTGTCATTTCTATGTTTTTTTATTTATTGCCTTTTTTTGTTATTGTTATTATATTACTTAACAATGCAATTTCTAAATAATATGCATGTGTTTAAGTTACTTTTTCAGTCAAGGACTACCTTTAGCTGATAACGAGTTGCCGGCAATTTGTTTCCTTTATTTTTACGTTTTTTTTTCTAATTGTCAATTATTTTTATCAATACAAATAAATATTGTTATAGAAACGTTAATTGCCGTATTTTTATTTAATAATCTTATTACACAGTATTACTAATGATTAATAAATATAATTCAGCTCATAAATTATTTTATGAAGTTCAATTATTATTTCATCAATTATTGTATGATATAATTTATTTTGCTTGTTTGTTTATTATTGTAGTAATTAAATTAATTTTCATATGATTACAATTATAAATAGAAAAAAAATTTCTGCTTGAAACAGATAATTAATTAATTCAATTATATTTTTTTTTAGATTTCAAATTTTAAAAAATGTAGGGATTAATAAATAGGGAGGAGAATTATGATACTGAAGTTAGTCGACGTCTAATAATTTTTTGAGTTTTTTAAAAATGGTAAATTATAAAAAAAAAAATATTTGAAAAAATTGTACCTATGGTTTTTTAAATTTTCTATGCGTGCATATTTTTAGTTTTTTTTTTTTCATTGATTTGTTGAAAAGAAAATTCAAAAATTGTTAATTGTTTTTTAATTTCCTGATACTTGTTAGCCGACGTTTAATAATTTTTGGATTTTTTTCAAAACGATAAATTATAAAAAAAAAATATTTTAAAAAATTGCACCTATAGCTTTTTTGATTTTCTACATGTGCATTTTTTTAGTTTTGTTTTTTTTTATAATTGATTCGTTGAAAAAAAAAATCAAAAAAATGTTAATTGTCTTGTAACTGTAGGATCGCGTAGAATTAGGTATATTTGATTTTTTAATCCGGAAGCTAAGAAAAATATTTTAAAAATATGTCAGTTAAGATGATCGAAAATAATACATTTAAGAAAAATACAACAATCATGAGAGCTGTGTGTGTAAGCTGAACACGTGAACTAGGATTTTATAAATATATCCACTGAGAGAGTGAGTAGACTACGTATACTCCAGCTCTCTACATCTCATCGGGTCCCGTGCACCAAAAATAATCAGAACTAATACGAATGGCTGTAGCTAATGTGTTACTGGTATTCAAAAAGCAATGGCAATGCTACATTGTCGATCAAAAATAATAATCATTCTATTCAATTAATCAGTTAATTTATCAATTAATAGACAAGTTATTGATGATTAATAAATTTACAAAATTTATTTATTATGTATCTGGTGAGATATTTTTTTTTACTAATTATAGCCGGTGTCTGTCTCGCACGCAATGCACAAATGTGAGTAAATATTTCATTTACATATTACTTATTATTAAATAAATCAATAAATAAATAAATAAATTTAATTATTATAGTGTCGATCGTTGGGCGGAAAATCTTGGTTCGGAATTATGGGAACTAGCAAATGCGGTTGCACGTCCTGACGAACTTAAACTCGTACGTCATATATTTTTTAATTATACATATATCTGCTTACTAAAATAATAACAATAAAATAAGTCAACTTTAGTCATGTAAAATTATTATTATCAATATTTCCTGGTGGAATTTCAAATAAAAAAAACCCAATAATATAGTCATCGTAAAAAAGTAACAGCAGTTTTAATGATAATCGAAATTGTCCATGAAAATCAAAAGACCGTGAAATTACCATGAGCAAAAAAATATCAAGATCATCAATTATTTTTTATATTAAACATAAAATACAAAAAATATATAAAAATATTTGTTTGACATTCATACACTGGCACGTAGATTAATATACTATTATCATTGTTACTATATACTATTTATATTTAATGTATATTTACAGAAATATAAACTTATGAATGCACGTGTTGAGGATAAATCCGGAGAAGAACTTATTGACATAATAAGTGAGAGCGTAGGACGTATGTTAAGACGTAAAATGGATGCAGTAAGATGTATTCTCAAGGTAGCTGAAGATGCTGCTGAAGAATGGAATTCAACAGCTGCTGATCATAATATTACATATGTGTCTGGTAAATATAGTCCTGTTATGGATAAAGATCCTCCGGTGATTCCTGCAAATATGAGAAAAAATGCCAGTGTCTACAGGTACTTTTTATTTAATTAATTAACCAATCAATTAACTTCCATCTAATCATCAATACTATAAATTATCAATCTATTGGCTTACAGAGAAATAGAATTGAATCCAGACTCTCACTTCTATAATATCCCAGTGAACACAAATTATTCATCAGTTCATATCCCAACGAATGTTTACGATTTGTTGCCATCAGTAAAAGACGCGATAAAATGGTCAGAAGCTCTAAATGAGGTGTTCCGTCAAAACTATAGGTCAGATCCTGCTCTATCTTGGCAATATTTTGGGTCAATGACAGGAATACTTCGTCAGTATCCAGCAATGCAGTGGAGAACCTCTAAAACTGAAAATACCAACGCTCCAGATCTTTACGACTGTCGAATTCGGAGCTGGTACATTGAAGCAGCAACTTGTAGCAAAGACATGATTATACTAGTTGACTCCAGTGGCAGCATGACTGGCATGGGTTATACTATTGGTAATAATTTTCTGCTATGTCATACTCTATAATTTAATAATCAACCAATTATAAATTATTAATTATTATTATCATCGCAGCTAAAGCTGTTGTCAATTCTATTCTGGATACGCTTTCTAATAATGACTTCGTCACGATTCTACACTACACAAATATTACTGATTACGTAGTACCTTGTTTTGAAGACAAACTTATTCAAGCAACCCCAGAAAATTTGAATACATTTAGAGAATATATGGAAGAATTAGATCCACTGGAGAATGCTAATTTAACACAGGCATTTACTCAGGCATTTGAAATTTTAAAAACTTATCGCGAAACGAGAGGATGCGGTCCAGAGACACCTTGTAATCAGCTTATAATGCTTGTTACTGATGGTGTTGCTTCAAATATATCCGAGGTCACTATTATTAATAATAATAATTCTTATTATTTTAATTATATCTCTATTACTGTCTGACATGCTCGATCACGCGACATTTCTTAATGTCACGGTCATGAGTCACGTTCATTTATTTTTATATTAATTATTGATCATTAAGGGCATTCTCAGACAGTGCTCCCTCCCCCTACTCTTAAAAAATATTGAATTACTTTCAGCTGTCATATCCGCATTAAAATTTTATTAATTAATTACAAAAAAAAAATTAAAAAATTAATTTAAAAAAGGACAATGTCGCCGTGATATCGATTTGAAAAAAAATTGCTTACTGTAAAAAATTGTGAGTTCGCGGTATTAGAACTGCAATTGTTATCAATTAGAAGTCAAACGAAATTTGGCAAGTAAATTTTAGCCCACGAAATTTGACGTTTCGAATTATAATATTGACATGAAGATTTTGCCGCCATTTATTTAAAAATTTTCGTTTAACTTCTAAGTGATATTAACTAAGTAATTTTTTTAAATTTACACGGCGAAATGCTGAATTAATGCTTTAACTTTTTTTCAATCAGTTAATTAAATTCTAATACGTTGATGACAGTTCAAAGTCATTGAATATTTTAAAAAAGTGTGAGATTGTCTGAGAATGATTTTAAATAATAAAATTTTTTTTTTCAAAATCTTTAAATAGGTTTTTGACGCTTGGAATAGATATGATAATGGTACGCGCATACCAGTACGTGTTTTTACATATTTGCTAGGTAAAGAAGTCACAAAAGTACGGGAAATCCAACTTATGGCATGTGAAAACCGCGGGTATTACACACACGTTCATACTCAAGAGGAAGCACAAGAACAAGTAGTAAAATACATCCCAGTTGTTGCACGGCCTTTAGTACTCCAAGGCTACCATCATCCAGTTGTGTGGACTCATGCTTACACCGATGTTTCGGTAAGAATTTATAAAATGTGCTGATGTCTTTATGTGACAATGAGTTTTAAAATACTTATTACCACAACTCAGCAAGCGATTCAACTAATTTAATAATATTAATAAATAAAAAAAAAAAATTGATAAATACTTATAAATTAGTATAATTATTTTAACAAAATTATTCGTAGAATTTAGTCTTGCGTGTACCGCGCGTGTCAAATAAAAAGAAAAAAATAAATAATAGATAGTAAAGTAATCGTTATATGAATGACGACAGACCACCGCATAAGAGTTTTGAATTACACGATAACAAGCTATTTTATAAATGATAATCAAAAGTTTAATTTCTTAATGATAATTTTTTTAACATGAGGTGCTAAAATATAATTAAGTAACTGGTAGTTTATTTTTTAGTAAAGTTAATTATTTAATTATTTTATTTTATAAGAAAAATAAATAAATGAATCCTATTAGAATCCAGCACTTGCCTCGTGGCTGTGGCAAGTGATGAACCACCCGGAGCAAAAGTCACGACTGGAGAAGTACCTCGAAGGCAAACGTCTGGGCGTGAGAGTAAATGAAGATGCCATCTACATCAAGCAGGTTTTAATTAATTACCCCCAACAATGTGTTTGTCCAAGTGTATTTTTTACACTTAATCCTTTTAGGTCCACACACGCTTGATGGTTTAGATATATAACTAGTTATCACAGCTCCTTAATTTATTAATTTACCGTTAGACTAGTTCAAATCCTTTCTAACGATAAATTTTTTTTTAATTATTTTTTTCCTTACATTAAGAGGGACCACTAGTGTGACCACCAGAAAAAACGTTAATTTTGGAAATTTTTTTAAAGGAAACTACTGCACGGAATGTTGTTATGTTTTAAGGACATATTTGTGGATATATAATGAATATAAGATCAAATTTTTAGACTAAAAAATTCAAAACTCAGCGAGTTGTTTACAATCTCCCAACGCTCGACAAAAAAAAATCTCCCCACTGCTGCAGTGATAGCGACCTTCACAGTGCCGTTTATCAAAAAAACCAAAAAGTTCATTAAACTAGAAGGTATTCCCCGAACCCTCAGGCTAAGAAAAAAATTTCAAACTTCGCGCGAAAATTTGATGATTTTTGGTCTGCCAAAATTACATTTTTGATTCAATTGTAAAACAGGAAGTTCATGGTATGTAGAAACATTTATAAAAGAAGCTGCAAATCGATTGGATGAATTGTCTTCGAGTTATAACTGCAGTAATTTCGGAAAATGTATTTCGGGAACCGATAGTAGCTGCTCTTCAGATGGCTCTAACTCAAAAAAACTATTCGAGACATGCACTTGAAATTTTATTGTTATTTTTGAAGGTACAGACTATCGAAATAAGCAAAAAAAATTGATTTTTTCAAAATTTCACACTTGTGGTCCTCCTTAATTACCAAAGCACACAGAGTTACATCTTAAAATAAATACAATTGAGATTGTCTATAGATTGTAATTGGTAATTCAGTTAACACTTATTATTAGCATAATAACTATTGTTAAAATTTCACAGCGCGCGAAAGGTGAAGATCCACGTCTGGATGCTGGAGTTTTCAATAGTACTTTATGGCAAGAGTATCGTCTTCTTACGTCAGTAAGTATTCCGGTGTTTGACCGCAAAGGAAATCGGAATAATGCAACGAAACAAGCAAATCTACTGGGTGTTGTCGGTACTGATGTTCCAATAGAGTCAATACAAAAGTTAACTTTACCATTTAAACTTGGCGTCAATGGCTACGCGTTTATTGTCTCAAATAATGGATACGTAATACTACACCCTGATTTACGTCCAGTTAGCGAAGGAAGACTCAAGCTCAATTACAATAGCATTGATTTGTCGGAAGTTGAGATACTAGATGACGGACGGAAGCCTAGGTATATTGTACTATTGATTATTATTCGTTTTTAAATTTTTTAAAATGTGACAATGTTTTGTTTCATGGATTTTTAGGGATCCAGGACCGGAAGTACTTAAATTACGACAAGCTCTAGTGGATCATCAGTATGGTAGCATGAAAGATGTCCCCGTCAAGTTTCATTATGATGACAGTAGAAGAGTTATGTTGGAAAAACGGGATTATTATTACGCACCACTACCTGGTACACCATTTGGAATTGCTGTTGCGATTCCTAATTACGGAAAGACTTGGATAAAGGTAATGAGTTTGAATTATATGATTCAAAAAATGATAAATTATTTTAAAAATTAATTATTGTAAATTAGGTGACCAGTGAGATTGAAAAAAATCGCCAAGCAGGTATCAATATCTCTGATTTCTTCGGAAGCGATCGTTGGCGAGTACATCCGGGGTGGGTTTACTGCCGATATCACTATTTAGAAGGCCACGAGTTCCCGAATTCCGAAGCGGAATTGCGTTATTTTCTCTGGCGGCTTGAGCAGCCCGGTTGGAAGTGGTCCGATCAGTATACGGCTTATGACATCAGTATGGAAGAAGAAGAAGAACCAGACTGCGGTAGACAAGTCTTGGAAGACGATGATTATTATTGCAATGAAGAACTCGTACAGCTGTTGGTATTTGATGCAAAAGCTACTAATCAAAGTTACGGTGGAGATTTTAGTTACAAGGACGAGTATTCTAAACGTCTTGCGGAGCTTTATAAAGTGTATTTGAGATATGTCGCGACCCAGAGTGGGTTAACTAGGTGGCAGTACATCGAGTCGGATTATTTGGAAGAAACAAAAGGCCCGTTGGAGTTTGGTGATCTTCACAGACGTGCTGTCAATGAGCCCTGGTACAAGGGAGCTATTTTTCAACATCAAATTAATCCAAATAGTATTTTACTGACAGGTAAATCTTTTAAATTAATAATTTTTTTTTTTTGAATCCCGTTAATTATTAATTTTGTTCAGTGCCTTGGAATGCGGGGCCAGATGCTACAGTAACAGCTTCAATGGCAATATTTCCTCGTGACGGTGGCAAAAATGCATCAGCAGCTGTAGTTGGCTTTCAAATGCCCATGACGGCATTTTATCAAAGATTTATAAATATAACTTCGGTGACAAGCAATCCCGATATGGATTGCTCACACGTTTGGATAGACTGCTATTTAATCGATCAAAACGGTTTCGTTGTTGTATCAGAAGCGCACAATGATACTGGTCAGTTTTTGGGCGCCGTCGAGGGCGCTGTTATGAAATCAATGGTTGTCCAGGGCTTTTTTGAGGCTGTTGATGTTTATGACTATCAAGGTTTATGCAAAGAAATTGTGCGTCCATCAATTATAAAAATATAATTAATATTTTTAATTTTAAATTAATAATTATTTATATTCAGGGACTCGAAGGTGCAGCTAGTTTTTTGACTAACCCTCTGCGCAATATCTTCAATCTCATTACCTGGTTATTTGTACGTACACTCTGGATAATGTCGCAATTTGTAAATATACCGGAGACATTTGCGAGGGTACATTCAGATGAAGATTTACCAGAGAAACCTAAACCGCCGCATGAAGTAGAAATAACATATGCATGTGATTTAAAGAGAACTTTGTATATTATGAATCAAACGATGGCTGTGAATCAAATAACTAATTCATCAGAACAATGTTCACGCCCGTTTTTCGCTCAATTAGTCAGTATTTTACTTTTTTTTAATTGCATTATTTAATATGATACTGAATTTAGCCGACGTTTAATGATTTTGAAATTTTTTTTAAAATGATAAATTATAAAAAAAAAAATATTTCAATTAATTGCGCCTATAGTTGTTTCAATTTTCTACATGTGCATATTTTTATTTTTTTTTTAACTTCCCGCTAATAAAATTGAAAATTGTCTGATACCCTTGAAGTCTCCAAAAATTCCATGGACGCCTTAATTTTGATCAGGATCGTCGTCTAAAAAATTCTATAGAAAATCTAAACTCATTTTTCTGAGCTCGAAAACAGCGGGAAGTTTTGGGGTTTTCCCACAGAGTCAACCGTTTTTCAGATTTTTTTTTTTTAAATTAATTAGTTGAAAAAAAATTGGAAAATAATTAATCGTCTGCTAACTTCAGGATAATTATATACTGTACAATTAAACAAAAACTTAAAATTTTCAGGTACCTAATACAAATCTTCTTCTCGTAGTCGTCGACACGCTGTTTCCCACGTGTTATGAGCGCTTAGAAGTATTACCCGTTCAAATAGACCCTAGTGAATATACAAATGACACTGAGCCAGCGCCATGTCACAAGAAAAAACTAAACGATTTACCACGTAGACGTCTTGAGAAATGTTTTACCGAGCATCCCGAGGAAGATGAAATAGACCAATGTGGACGAGGAACAAGACTGCATAATTCAATTCATATTAATATATTATTATTATTTATTTTAGTCACTCTTAAAATTATTTTGTAAGCCCTCCTCAAGAGTGGTAAAAATAATTCAAACAACTTTAAACGTCATTTTTTTAGTTTTTTTTGTAACTTTGAATCCCTTGTGTCAATTATGTTAATATTAATGATTAAGCTTAAGCTCTTCGAGCTGATGATTACCCAGTCATCTGCGCGGAGCGTAACATTTGTTGTATCAGCTGTGCACTTCAGTAAAGAAAATTTAAACAACATACATTGGGCATCCCCCAGTGCATATCGTAACGCGCGCAAGCTCGGGAAAACCGACCCCGTGATCGATAATGGAGTTGGGGAGAGACCACACCGTGCTCTTCATTCTGTCATATCACTGTTAAGTTAAAACAAGTCATATTTAATATATTCCAGTGCTATTTTTTCATCATTAAATTTATTATTATTATTATTATTTTATTAGTTTTTTGTCATTGTGATAAGTATTGTAATAAACTAAATTATCAGTGACTAAAAAATAATAATAATTCAAGTGGTTATCAGCAGAGGGATGAAGGAATGCTTACTGCCCATTTTATTTGTTCTAATTACATTTTCAACTCCAGGAGAAACCGACGTCGTTTCTTTCGCCACGTAAGTTACGATGTACACTTGTTAGTCTGCGTTAAAAGAACCTAATTGTCCACATCTGACGTCGCTGTAATTTAAATTATTTTAAATAATTGAGTGGTTGTAAGATTTGTTGTCATTGTGGTTCAGCTGATACCCGAAGATTATGAGAGATTACATGACACGTGATCAGTGAAATCCTTGATGTAAAGAAGATCAAAGTTTACATCACACTGACAATTCTTTTTTAAAAATTGTCACAACTTTATGTTGTTTTAAATTTAATTATGTTAATTTTTTATAGTATATTACGCACCTAGGGTAGTAAAGTAAGAAATGTCGCAGATCACATGTAATTGTTGGCCGAGACGAAGCCAAAGTTAACAAACATGTTTTCTGAGGCTTTCTTATTTACTGCCCAACGTATGTTTACCATTTTTCTCCTTGACGGAGGCGGAAAGCGTCAACTTCGTTTCGCACAACGGGATGAAAGTTGACGCTTTCCGCCCGGAGGGGAAAAAAATAATTTATTAATAAAATACTGCGTTTTATTTTTACAATAGAGTAAAGACATGGGCGCACAAACTTGGCTTCGAGCTTTCACAGCTGGGAAAATACGTGACGAATGTTCAAAAATTCGAAGAGAGCTACAAGCAGGCTGACGTTAAAGCACATGATGGCAGTGCTCTTGTCCATGAGATTGCCAAAGATATTAAAGAAATGATGGAATCAAAAATATCAGCTATCAAAGTAAATATATTTTGTATACTACCTAAATGTATTCAATTAAGTATACTGATAATTATTAAATATATTTATAAATTTTCAGAGGATAATGGACATAGCAGAAACATCAGCACTGTCATCAAAAGACGAGATACCTGGTCAAGAATTTCAGTATGTAAACGCAAAAAATAATAATATTGAGTTTGACTTCAGTCGGCACTTTGGTGGTGAAGTGAACGTCAGTAAATCAGCGGTACATGTACCGACAAATGTTTATGATCGTGCACCAGATGTCATTAAGGCGATAAAGTGGTCTGAGGAATTAGACCAAACGTTTATAAATAATTATGAACATGATCCATCATTGTCGTGGCAATACTTTGGTAGTGCTACGGGTTTTATGCGACAATATCCAGCGACAACGTGGAATCCAAAGCCAGTCGATCTGTTTGATTGTAGAACACGTGGTTGGTACATTGAAGCTGCGACAAGTCCGAAAGATATATTGATTCTGGTTGATGTGTCGGGCAGCATGACAGGAATGCGTAAAGAAATAGCACGACATGTCGTAAACAATATCCTGGATACACTTGGAAACAATGATTTTGTTAACATAATATTATTTACCAATGAAACTTATGAGGTAGTTCCCTGTTTTAATGATACTCTTGTACAAGCAAACTTGGCAAATGTTCGTGAACTAAAAGAGGCAATATCTACTATTAAAACTGATAGAATTGCTAATTTTTCACTGGTATTAAACCAATCGTTCAGATTACTCGAGCGTTTTCGTCTGAATAAAGAAGGTGCTGCATGTAATCAAGCGATAATGCTTATCACCGATGGAGTACCATATAATTTCAAGGAAATATTTCAAGAGTGGAATTGGAACAATACTGATGAACCAGACAAAACTGATATGCCTGTCAGAGTTTTCACTTATCTAATAGGAAGAGAAGTTACTGATGTTAGAGAAGTTAAGTGGATGGCATGTGCTAATCGAGGTTACTATGTACATTTATCGACTTATGCTGAAGTCAGAGAACAGGTATAATATATAATAATAATTATTATTTTTATGATTTGATAACAGTAATTTATTTAATATATTTATTTGCTTATTTATTAGGTATTAAATTATGTACCGGTAATGGCAAGACCTTTAGTACTAGGAAAAACCGATCATCCAACAATATGGACACCAGTATATGCAGATATAACAGATCCCAAAATGACAGACTGGCTTTGGGAGCAAATAGAATGCGAAAAACAGAAAGAATTATTTATGGCTTATCGCAGAGATAGAAAATTATTCAACTCTAAAGATCAAAAAGATCGTCGATTTGTTCATAAACCTAAAAAACAACATCACAGTCATAATGATCCTGATTTACAGGAGTATCAATTAATGACATCTGTCAGTATGCCTGTGTACGATCGACGGGAAAACGCGGTGAGATTTTTTAACTTTATTATTGTGATTATCTATTTTTTTTTGACTAAATTATGCGAGAGTACTATGAGGTCAAGTATGAAGTGATGAATAAATGAATATGAATATGAATGATTTTCATAAAGATTTCAAATAAAATCACATAATTAGTTATAATTAATAATTAATAATCAAAAATATAAGAATGAGGATATAGATAAGATAATTTGAAGAATATTTTGTTTGTATGTAAGTCGATATTTGTCCACAGAATATCACCGAGCTAGTGCTGATAAAGGAAGCCTACTGGATCCCTCAGACAAGAGAGGTTGGCAGCAAAAAATAATAAAAAAAAGATTTTTTTAATTTTTACTAAATATGCATAGACGTTCCCTGTCAATTTGAGAATCTTGGATTTTTTATTTTATTATTTTTATAGAAATTACGTGTAACCGACGAGCCTATAATTATTCCCGTAATTTTTAATTAATATCTGATGTAATTTACAGTAACAGTAAATTATTAATTAAATTTATTTTACTATCACAAAAAAATAATGTTTATAAAAGGAATCATGGATCGTCGGCTACTTGCATTAATTATTTTATAGGTCTACGCTCGTCTTTCTGCTATCTTTTTATTAAATTTTTTTTTTTATTTTTATTTAAATAAACTTTAAAATTAGTTATTTTGTAATTAGGTAGGTTTAGGATTACAAAGCTAGTGATACCCATTGTCAACGTGTAGAAGGTCCTGCCTGGATACTATTGGATTGATATGAAGAGCGAATATGATAAAGCCTCGTAAAATATGTTATATATATATATATATATATATATATATATATATTTATTTATTTAATTAATTAAAAGCTCGAGATGATTGATTTTGAGAGATATATATAATAATGAATAACGCAACCAATAAATCACATTACTCGTAAATAAAAAATAACTTTAATAACTGATTGATGATTAGAATTATTAGAATAATTAAAATATTTAACATACATATTAATAAATAGGATAGCGTGTGCTAATGACTTTAAAAGTTGATATAATTAGTAGTTAATTATTTACGTAATTAAGTAAATCAAGTTATTTTTAGTATTTATTATTAATTAATATTAAACGTATTATGTTTAGTTAATTTTTAAATAGAATCAGTCTTAGATTTATCGTAATAATAGTTATTTATTGATATTTAATTAAGTAGATTTGTTTAAATTAATATAATATGTAATTTAACAGTTTAATTTATAGTTAAACTATTGATTTTGTTTATTTAATTATTTATTATATTTACAGACTAGAATTGCTGATTTGCTTGGAGTCGCTGGGACGGATGTGCCGATACAAGAAATACAGAAACTCATGATGCCACATATGGTAATTTTTAATTTAATTTTTTATAATTAAAAGACTCAATTTTTTCGCTATTCCGTAAAAAATAACCACAGAAAAAAAAATATATATACAATAACAATTAGAAAAATAATACATTAACTAATCCGCGATCTTGAACTAAATTAAAAAAAAAAAACTTCTATTAAAAATTTATATTTATTGAATTCAAATAATTATAGTATGAAAATCTGCCTTTTTTGAAATATTTATTTTTTTAATATTACGGTTATTTCGTCTGCGGTTATTTTGTTACAAGGTTATTTTGCGGGGGTAATTTTATTCTCAGGCGACTAGTCACAGTACCATCTTTGACAAGGTACCACTTATGAACACTTTATTTTATTGTTATTTACTTAAATTTCCTTCAGAAGTTCCTTTAAAAGTTACTAAACTTTTTATGTAATCTGTAGAATTCCAGGAAACACAAACTTTTAGTTTATAACACAAAAGATTTTGCGAGAAAAAAATTAAATTTCATTACGTCTCCGAAACTGGAAATTCCTTTGAGATTATATAGCATGTCAGTAATTGGTACACTTGAGTAATCATCTAAAATACAGTATATTTTTTATGAAATTTTATTTATTAAAAGTAAAAATGATCAATTCAAGTAATAGAAACATCAAATAAGAAAAAGTTCAAAGATTTATCTATTATTTATATTCAATACAATAAATAAGTTGTAATATCTAATATATTTTTTATAGTGACAGTAATTGAGTCTTTTATTTCATGTATTTTAAAATTAAAATTATTTATTATTAATTTTAGTTGGGCGTTAATGGATTTGCTTTTATCGTAACTAACAATGGTTACGTTCTCATTCATCCTGATCTTAGACCAGTGGTAATTATCTTTTTATTGCAAACAAGTTAAAAAATAGTGTATTGCGTGACAAGAGATAAAACAAAATGATTTCAGACTAGAGTGAAGTTGTCTGACATCATCCGCAGTCTGAAATCGTGTTTTATCCTGAGTTACACACTAGATTTTTCATGATTACCTGCATTAGCGAAAGCGTAAATTGTCATTTGCAATTTACAATCAAGCAGAAACTATGAATACCATTTATTATTCACAGTAGTTTTTATAAAACAATCACAGTCAGAACTGTTATTTACGTAAATAAAATTATTGGTCTAAAGTTACTATCAAACAAATGACAAGTATCAGAGTTTAAATTGCAAAAGCCTTCAGTCAGCGGGCAGAAACATTGTTTGTTTCCTCGGGACGAAACAAGTTTGTTTCTGCCCACTGACTGAGCATTCGCAATTTCCGCGTTTGCTGATATTAATTCGAGGCATTGGACTGAAATTGACTTCTTTCGACTGCCTGTAGAGACACCGAAACTTTAAGTCTAATACTGGTATCATGAAAAATATATATAAATATATTAATGAGAAAATTTTAATTAAAGTTTCAAGGTATACTGAAACCATCATACAATGCTGTCGATATGGCCGAAGTTGAGTTAATGGACTCGAATAAAGGTCCACGTGAATTTGACGAGGGAATATTAACCGTAAGTATTTATATTTTATTTATCAACTGACAAAAGAAAAAACTGAGAAGAGTTTAATAAATAAATAAATAAATGATTGATTGATGTTTAAGTTCCGAGACGAAGTTATCGATCAGTTAAATGGTAGTGTAGTACTCCATACGAAGTATCACTATGACGATATGGTAATTTGAATATCATTAATATTTTATTGATTATTGCTACTTGATAACTAGTATAGATATAAGAGAAAGATGATATGATAGTTAAATGATGTTTTGTTATTTTTAGAAACGAGTTGGTAGAGTAAAAAGAAAATATGATTACACTGCTATTGATAATACGCCCTTTACACTAGTGGTTTCTTTGCCAGAACACGGTCATGGCAGTTATCGTGTTCATGCCACTGAGGAAATACATCGCGCTCACGTTAATGGTATTAATTCAATTACTTTAGCTTCAGTTATTTACTATAAAGTAGAGTAATTACATAGAATAACAATGTGATTAAATAATAAATCTACTTTCAGGACAAAATGCGACAGATTATTTTGCTGACAGCAACTGGCGGGTACATCCAGATTGGATTTATTGCAAGTGAGTTTATAAAGTTTAATTAATTTTTCATTGATTAACAGATTACTGAATATTTTACTTATATTGGTTATAGATATCATTATGAAGATGCACATAAAGATAAATATAATTCATCTGAACAATTACTTGTGCATTTTTTGACACGGACCCGTCAGCCGGGTTGGTTTTGGAGCGACAGAAAGCTGCCGTCTCAACCACCGGAATATTCTGTCTCTGGTTCGGCTAGTTCAGGGTCACATTGTAAGGCTTTTAATTTTTAAATATCTCATCATACAATTACTTGATCAATCAATCAATTAATTAATTAATTATATATAAATTTATTTTATTAGCGAATCCAAATACTTCAGATAAAAATTCATACTACTGTGACAGAGTACTTTTACAAAGTCTGGTTCACGATGCTAAGGTAACCGAATGGTTTGCAAACATCAACCAGACTCGCGAAGAAAAGGGGTAAGAATTATGATAATTATTTGCAAGCACCCGCGTTTGTGTATTCATTTTTTTTTTTTTTTTTTAAGCGACTAGACTATATTAGAATAATAATAATAATAATAATAATAATAATAATAATAATAATTAATTCAAAATAGTGATAAAAAAAAAGAAAATACACTTAATGTGGAAATAATGAGTAAAGGACAGTTCGGAGTCCCATCAAACACTCGTCATTAAATTTATTATTTGATAATGACGTGGATACGTTAAATAATATTTTAATAAAATATTATTATGAGTAACACACTTTTTATTTTTAAATAACGAATAGCCATTAATACACTAGATTGCACTTTACTAATATTTACAACTTTAACGCCATGCAGACCTTTAGCTAGGCTGATGAACCTCCTGCCCAGGTAACGCCTTCACATCGCACCTTGTGTTTTTTAGTAGATAATTTATCTTTATCATTGATCATTGTTAAATAATTATTTATCCTTATTATAATTCCACTGTAAAAAATTTTCGGAGTGAAAGTGGATTAAATCCGGCGTGGATGTTTATTTATTTAATTTTCTTCGAGTGAAATTTACTCCGAAAAGGAGTTTATTTTAATATTGAAACTTCAGTTCGGAGTAAGTGTGGATTTCAATAAAATCTAGATCACTCCGCTGAAAAAACAGACTCCTTATTTACTCCGTATGCGGAGTGATTTTTTTTTAACTCCGGAAATCTAAATTCCGACGGATTGAATTCGAATTTACTCCCGATTTTTTTTACAATGTATACATCTTTATCCAAATACTCATAATTCCTTAAAAATTTCTTTTATCCACTATCATAATTTTACTTCCATCATTTCCTACTCGAATAATCTTCAATTATCTGAAGTATATTATTTAACACCGACCTAACCCATTCTATGTTCTCCGTAAAGTATTTTTTCGTAAATAGGGTCTACCACAGATAGGTTTCAAGTGTTTTTACAGGCTCAGTAACCAGGGATCGATAAATATAATACGACTATGACTAATAAGTGAAGCTAATTACTCTTGTGTAATTAATACATGGATCAACTAAATAATTTATTGTAATTTAGTTAATTTAAGAAAACTCATTTTACAGTACACGACAGCTTATTATTTATTACGTTGATGAAAAAAAATTACAGTTGTTAATATTAATAATTAACGGAAAATAAAATTTATTTGAGTATAAACTGACATTATATTTTTTGTAGGAAAGAATTTCAACAACGTTTTGGGTTTACACTTGCATTTATGGCAACACACAGTGGGTTGACAAGGTGGCAAGATTTTCCGTTAGATGATTTACAAGAATCAATACCAGCGGAAGATCATTTTAGTAGATTATATCCACGGGCTATTGATGAAATTTGGTATAAACGTGCTGTTGAGCAGTATTACGTTCAACCAGATAGCTTTGTATTCTCAGTTCCAATTGATGATGAAGGAGCTGATAATACAACACTCGTTACTGCTAGTCGAGCTATTTTTATAGGTAATTATTGCAACTATTATTTTTTCACCATGTCTGCATCGAAGGTTTGAATTCCCGCCCTGTTTAGAGGGAAGAAAGTCGTCCTTTTCTTTTATGAAAAAACAAATGATAAAAATTAGCACATGCGCCATTCTTCCCACAGAGGCCAAAGTTTAAACTTTCAGGTGCAAGTCTGGTGAAAAATCGTATTTACAACTCGGAGGGTAGGCAATTAAACACGTAAGTTGGAATTCCCTACTTTTCTCCTTTGGTATGTAATGTACTATTTCTTTACTAGGTGAAGGAAATGCTAAGGCACCGGCAGCAGTAGTTGGGTTTCAATTTCAGCATACAGCTCTTCAAAAACTTTTCCACAATATCACGTCTACCTGCGATAAAGCAATCAATTGTCCTCGTAATTGCAATGACAGCAGTCTAGCTTGTTATCTAATTGATAATAATGGATATATTATCGCTGCGAAACAAGAGTCTGACGCTGGTAAATTTTTCGGTCAAGTTAGAGGTCCTGTGATGAATAGTTTAGTTGACGAAGGTATTTTTAGTAAAATTAGAATATTCGATTACCAAGGGGTCTGTTTTAAAAATATTCACCATCCTAATTCCGGTAGTTTAATTTTTACGGTAAGCATTTATTTTACTTAATTAATAATAATAATTATTTATATTCGTCTGTTAAATAACTGGAGTGATAATATTAATATTTTTTAGCCATTTAAAAATATACAGAAAGCCGCTAGTTGGCTTTTAGCTCAATTAGTATGGACATGGGCTAAAGTAGGATTCTGGCAATCTGATTACGCGTATGGACATACATTCGATTATGACAATGAAGAAGACAATGGTCACAATGATTACGAAGATAATGACGACCGGGCCTCTGAAGAAAAAGGGGAGAAAGCGTACGACCGTGTAATTATAAATAGAACTAAACCACAGGCTTGTGACCAAGAAGTTTATCTCTATTTATTAAAAAATAGTTCGACAAAAGTTTATGATGTTGACTTAGATACAAGTAAAGAATGCAGTCGGCCGTACGTCGTCCAACCGGTTGATTTTAGTAATATGTTATTAATAGTTGTTGATTTAAATTGTCCAAATACAGCAGAGCCATACATTGATGTGGAACCTGCTGAAATTATTTACTTCAACACCACACTGGCTTGCCAAAAAGGTTTTACAAATCTGAAACGACGGAGACCGACGTCTTGCATCAGAAATCATCCGCGGGAAAGCGAGATAAAAGATCGGTGTGGTCTTGCATCGACGATAGGACCCAACGCGGGTCTTCTTTTAATACTAATTATTTCGGTATTTACCATCACAAGACTAATACGTAATTAAACATTTTTATTTATTATTATAATATAGTATAAGTATATATATATAACAAATTAAATTTATAATTCTCCATAAACGGTTCAGAGCCGATGTCAAATTAGTAATTTTTGATATGATAAAATTTCATTTTATTGAACTTGTATTTATTGCGTCGATCGCAAAAAATAGCCGCTAAATTTAGGTCCGAATGCTTTTTAAATAAAAGAGATAAAAATTAACAAAAAAATTAACGTCACGGTTTAAATAAATTTATGATGTACAGCGTAAATTATAAGTATTCTATAGTATAAATTAAAAAATTGTTGCACGTTTTATGTAAAAAAAAAAAAAAAAAAGTAATTTTGTGAATTTAACTGTTAATTTTCTTACGAGAGTATATTATTATTATTAATAATAGTAATAAGAAAAATAATAGTATTAAATGATAATCAACAAATTTAAACTATATCGGATTTAAACCCGGTGGTTTTGTTAATCAAAGTACTTTAGTGTACTTATAAAAAAAAAATATTAATAATGATGATGAAACGAATCTTTATCAACACTAAAAATTTAAATGGACCATTTAATGGATATTCAATTAATTAAAAAAAAAAACGATTGTACAGAATTCAAATAAAATTCCGTAAGTTTCTTAATTAATTAATTAATTAATTAATGTATACATGTATCACTGAAATTAATATCTCATCACGAGTTCATCGGATACTGCATTCTCAAATCAATAGATAGGATTTTATAATAATATAACTTTAAAAATAAATTACATAATTACTTACGTTGATAATCTCGCTTTGTAAATTTATCAATTTGAGATAACTAACACTCAATAATAATTATAAATAAATATTAAATAATATTAATTTTGTAAATTGATGTATGATAATATTTAAGACGGTATGTAAGATTGTGTGCCTTCTATTTAAAATTATATGCGGCACGCGGTTAAACGATAATCTTGTTGTATGTTTTTAAAAATAAATAATTTGATCTGGTTGTAAATTAATTTTAAAAGTAATTCAATTATTTATTAAATTAATGATAATAAAGTATTAATTTTAAATTATAATCTATTATTTATTAATCAAAAATTTACCTTATGTACAGCTAAAATAATTATCAACTATTTACACTTCTCAATAGCTTCTTGTAGGACTTTTAATTGAAAATTTCTCTGTAACATTTTTTGTAGAGTTTTCAAACCTTCGCCGCCTTCCATGAAACCTTTTAAATTGTGCATTGTACCGTTACTTATTCGATGATCCGTAATACGATCCTGACTAAAGTTGTAGGTACGTATTTTTTCATTTCTCTGGCTCATACCACGTTGTTTTTTACGCATTGCATCCCTAGTTGATTTTCGCTCATTCAGTTGCATGTCGTAAATTTTCGTACGTAATTTAAGTAATGCTATTTGTTTATTTTGTATCTGCGTACGTTGAGACTGTGCTTCGACAGCGATACCCGTGGGTAAATGAACAATTCTCACAGCAGACTCGGTTTTATTGACACTCTGACCACCAGCACCACTTGAACGCTTGGTTTCTATTTTTAAATCTTTGTCCAATAAATTAACTTCTAGCTCTGTCGGTTGCGGTAACACAGCCACCGTGACTGTTGATGTATGCATCCTGCCGGCTTTTTCGGTCGCCGGGATTCTTTGGACTCGATGGACACCACCTTCGTGTCTCAGCAGTTCGTAAGCACCATCACCGGATACTAAAATACTTGCGTGTCTCATACCACCGATTCCTGTTTCTTCGTCAATGTCCAATAGCTGTTGAGTGAAACCGAGATAATCAAAGTATCCTTGATACATATTCATTAAATCAGCAGAAAATAGCATCGCTTCTTGGCCACCTATACCAGCTGTTATTTCAAATATTATATCACGACAATTATCTCTGCCAATATGACCTGCTATCACTTCAATTAGTTCTTCGTCTAGCCGATTTAAAGTTTCTTGATAATCTGCGTACTCTTCTTGCCCTAATTTTTTCATTTCTTCATCACTCTGTCCTAAATTAACAATTAAATTAATTAGTTATCAAATATACTATAAAAAAGATAATTTAAATACATATGTTACCAAGTTCTTCAAGGCTCTTAATATTTTCTTCAATGTGTAGCCTATTGTCCAACATAGCAACGACCTCTCTGGTACTAATAATCGACGTCAGCAATTCATCATCTTTAGATTTATATTTGTAAGCTTTAGTAATTGATTTAATATATTTTTTAACATTTTTATCCGTCACAGATATGTTTAGTTTCGTACAAAAATGATTACACCCCAAAATTCTACTATCGTTGAGGTTAATGTTAAACTTTCTTCGAAATTTATTAAGCTCGACAATATCACGGCAGCAACGTCCGCCGAATCTCCATCCACGTGCGAAAAACAACATTATTAAAAATTGCTTATTCACTCAACAGTTTCTGTAACAAATAAAAGTAAATTAAAAATAACAAACTGACCCCATGTCCACAAATTACTTTTTATCCTCAACAAAATTATTAAAACTTACCGACAATTTAAATAAAATATCAATAAAAAAAACATTTCTCTTCAATATTTTTAAAGTTCACAAGTCAGTCATCGTATCCACACATAAATTTATCAAAAAAACCATTGTCTAATTTGTCTAAATAAACTATTTTCATCCTAGATCCCTTTTCATATTTCGCCCGTTCCGATTCCTCGTTCTTCATATTATTTTCGTTCCTCCATTTTAAAAAATATACAACTCGCGCCATTTTATTTTAAAATGTCACCAAAATATTCTAGTTGATTTATTAACTTACAAATTATTCACTTTATTCAAAACCATACCTTCTATAATTAAACTTCTCCATCAACAATTGATTAATTTTAAATAATTTAAATTACCCGTCATATTAAAATAATCATCCCGCTTAATTACATCAGCAATAAATGGATAATTAAAGTAAGTAACCTAATTAACTTGTAATTGACATTTTATAAATTTTGAACTGAAAAAATTCTTAACTTCTTAGGTAATTAATTAATTAATGACTTTTATGAATTAAAGTAATGATATATAATATAGAATGTACTAGAAAATTTTAAAATACACATATATGTGTATATATTCATGTGTGCAGTTAGAAAATTCGGAATGGTGGAACAGAAATGGATTCAAACATTTTGTTGGCCGTTCGAGTATTTCACAAGCGCAGAATAACTTGCGCCGTTAACATACACATGCTTTATACTTATACATTACTTTAGTCAGAAAAATAAATGATAAAAAATGTACATTTATATCATATAAGTTATTAAAATTTAATAACAAATTTATTTAAATTGTTGATAATAATAAAATTGTAGAGTAATTTATTTGTTGGTTAATTTCCTGGTAAGTAAATTTAACAAATTTAAATTTATTTCAAAAACGTTTGTCTAATGAAATATTAAGAAATTTATGAAATATAAATATCTATAGCTATATTTCCTTAAGAAAGATTGATAATAATTTTAATCCACTTGCGCTTCTATTCACGTATAGATCGTGAATTATAACAAAATAATGGAACCGAGTACAAATCAAATGCAAGACAAGATGCTGGATGAAGGTAAAATATATTTTTTTAAATTTCATTTATCATTTTTGTATTATACGTATGTATATGTATATATATTTTTAACATTACTATACACGATGCATTACTCGTTATTCATTTAGTTTTTGTTGATTATATAATTATTGAAAATTCAATTTTCTTTTTTTATTGATTTAACTTTGAAAAAAATTTTTTTTTTTTTGTAACCTTGAGTTATTTATCGATATATACTAACTCATTATATATTTTTAAATTTAATTATTTCGTTAATTATCTTTCCATAGACTTATTAAAAGTACATTAGATCGTAACAAATTATTCATATTTTGGTAATTTATTGCGTTGGTTTAAAATCGAGTACCTATTTTTGAAAAATATGTTATTTTATCACGATAAAATATAAAGTGTGATAAAGAAAATCATTGCCAATTTTTTTGTCTTGTTTTTAGAAACATTTTTTAATAAAATTTTTCAAATTAATTTATTATAAATAATAGATATTAAAAAAAATTGGAAGCAATGGATGATAAATTAAAAATTTTTTATTTATAAATAGATAATGGATTTGTATGGCAAGATTATCTCGATGCTACGGAGAGTATTGAGGTGCCACAGATAATGTTCCCCCATGTAGAATTAACATTACAAAGTGAAATTGAAATCGGAATGGCCCTAGAGGTTCCAACGTCTAAAACTCCCAATGAAGAGACTTCATATTGGGTAGCAACGATTGTTGTTGCATGTGAATCATTATTAAGACTGAGATATTTCGGTAGCGATGATAAGTCACTTGAATTTTGGTTTAATTTAAAAAAAGAAACTGCCCATGAGCTAGGATGGTGTTTGGGGAATAATAAAAAATTAGAACCTCCTGATGTTATTTTAAAAAAATCTCCCGACTGCTTAGAAAAACTGGGAGACTTTTTAGGTGCTGCGAAATCAATACCTGTTCAAGTCTTGTCTGGAGTAAGTATTGATCGAATAAACTTTTATTTTATTTTATTATTTTTATTAAATTATAACAAATAAATATTTTATTTTAAAGGAGGAATTAAGTATGACTGATAGAATTAAACAAGGAATGAAGGTTGAAGTCAGTGATTTTTTTAATCCATACAAAATATGGATTGCTACTGTAAGCAAATTATATTCAATTGCAATATTTATTTTTATTTATTTATAATTTCTTATTGAGTCAATAATTTTTTTAATTTAGATAATAAAAAATGTTGGAGGAAGACTTTTGTTACGGTACGATGTACCAAACACTTCTAAAGCTCCAGTGAAAGATTTCTGGATATTTTGTACATCAGAATCTCTTCACCCGTATGGTTTTACAGTTAAGTCAGATTCGAAGTGGTTTTTAGAACCACCAAGTTCGATAGTGGACACTCATACGTACGAAGAGTGGAAAGAACTGATAGAATCTGGACAAGAATATCAAGAGACATTGAATCTTTTCAATCATACTCTAACTCATCCTCATCATAAATTTACTGTTGGCATGAAGCTGGAGGCAGTCTCGCCGGTCGTGCGTACAAAAATATTCCCAGCGACAGTTGTCAAAGTGATCGATGATATATATTTTCTCGTTGAGTTGGATACGTTTAGTCCAAATAAAAAAAGTAACAGCAATAATTCATCGTATTCATTCGATGAAAAAACAACCTGGCTTTGTACTGCAGACCATCCTTATATATTTCCAGTTGGTTGGGCTAAAGAGCACGATGTTAAATTGACAGCACCCAAAGGTTGGTCATTGCACAGTCCCGGTGAATTTGATTGGGACATATATTTAAAGGAAAGTAACACAACAGCTGCACCCAGTGAATTATTTTATTCACGCGAATCAGCAATCGACGCTGGTTTTGAAGTGGGTATGCATCTTGAAGCTGTTGATCCACAAAGTGAAAATACTATTTGCGCTGGTTTCATATCGAAAATAACAGAAGATTTATTGTGGATAGCACTGAATAATTATAAAACACGAGCTGAGCATGTTGTTCATATGCATTCATCAAAAATATTTCCCGTTGGTTGGTGCGAGTCCAACCACTATCCTTTGAAACCACCAAGAGATTATGAAGAAGTTTGCAAAAAATTAGAAAAAAAACCTGAGAAAGAAGACTTTAAAAAAAGTTTTATTGATATACCGATACCTGAATCACGATCGTCTCTATGGTGTCCGAAAATTTATTTCAATTATCGTTGCTTTACCGGGCCAATGATATCCAAAGGCAAACTTGCTAATTTGCCTAAATCTGTGGGTCCCGGACCAGTTACTCTTGTGATGAAAGAAGTATTATCGATGGTTGTGTCCGTTGGTTACAGAAGTGCACGTATTCTAAGAGTACTTCAGTGTGACACTAAACCAGAACCTGGTTATCATCTTGAAATTTTAAAAGCCAAACATAAAAATAATACCTACCGTGCTAGTGTTGCTGTTGTAACTTCCGGTGAAATGGTACCAGAGTTTTGTAAAACTATTTGCCAAAAATTGAGCGTCTGTCCAAATTTATTTGGCCCGAATCAAATACCTGAAGATGACTGTCCTGATAAATGTAATCGATCAACTAAAACTAAATATTGTAAGTAAAATACTTGATTAGTAATTTATAAAATTATGAGTAATATGGTAATAATTTAATTATTTTCTAATATCAGTGATAGGAAAACGAGGAAAACCTAAAGGATTCCCAAGTATTCTGGAGGCTAAAACGAAACCATGGGGTAAAAAACGTCGCAAGAAACGTGTTGAGGGCAAGCAAAAAAATTCACCTGAGCTTGATCAAGATGACGAAATGCCTTATATATCAATAGACATACCTAAAGAAGAGCTTGAAGAGATCGAAGACTTTGACAGCAAGCCACCTTTATCCGAAATAGACGTCATGATTGAAAAAGACATGCAGAAGTCAGATAAATCAGACGACGTCAAAACTGAAGTTCCTTCCAGCAATGCCTCTGATGACTCACGAAGTTCTTTCAATGATCGTAAAAGCAAAAATAGTGCCGATAGTCCCAACAGCGACACCAGTAAAAGCAAAAATAATAATGCTGCTGTTGTTAATAACAGCAACAAGTATAATAAAAAAAATAAAAAAACAAAAACGAAAAAACGTGATCGTGATTGGGATGACATTGAGTCCGATAATTCAGACGTTTATGTCGAGGCAGACCAATGCAAAGCAGAAGTAAAGCGTCCGAAAACGCGAAAACTCAACACAAATCCACTGTTTTGGAGTGTTGATGACGTGTTTCGGTACCTTCGTAAGACTAATGACTGCAAAGACGTCGCCTACAGAGTTAAGCAAGAGGTAAATGTTTTTTTTTTATTGTTATTATTATTAAAACTTAATGTTTTGTGGTTGCAGTCTAATTTAATTTGTCTCTTAATTGTTATTTATTTTTTTATCAAACAGGAAATTGATGGCTTGGCATTTTTATTATTAAATTTACCATCTCTTACGGAACACATGAAACTACGTGAAAGTATAGCAATGAAATTATGTCGACATATCGAACAAGTAAAGGTAACCTTTTTCTTAAAACACATAAATGAAGAAAAACAGGAAAAAAATTAATATATATTTTTAATTAACCTTTTAAAATAAAATAATGACGTGAATAAGCAATCACTAATTAAATAACATCTTTTTTTGTATAAACATTTTTCAAAGTATTTTATCATTCCGTTATTAAATAGATTTAAAAATAATTATGATTTATATGTAAAATATAAAGTAAATTTATAATTTAACTTTATTGCAGAGTCATATATATTTGCATATTGTCTTTAAAATATTTATTACACGCCATTATTATTATTAATTATTACTTGTAACATAACTGACTAGATATATTTGTATAGATAGATGATAATAAATACTTTAATTATAAGTACTTAGATGAATTTTTGTTTTCGATAAATGTAAATATTTTTATGCATGAAAAATTTTATTGTGATTTTTTTTCTCAATTTGATGTAATTAGGATTCGAAAAAAAAAAAAAAACTATCAATAGTGAAAGTAATTATCGACTTAATTATAATAAGTGATGATTTTAATTATTATTAAAATTACCTACAGTCGAAAAAAGTAAGGAAAAATATTTTAATTAAATATTATATTTTATACAAATGACATTTTTAATTCAAGCTGACTATTCAAATTCAATTACTTAAAAATTTTGACTTTAGTTTAACATATATTTATAAATATAAAGTATTCCAATGTATGAGTATAATTGTTAATCTGTAAAACGTTAATAAAAAATTGATTTTTTATTTAATCTCATACTGTATTAACTGTATCGTAGTTTTTTAAGATATTTTGTAGGATTTAAGATATAGTATAAAATAATCTTTTAGTTTTTTTAAGATCTCTATTGGTATTATTAAAAATAATATAAGTAATTTTTTTTATAATTGCGAGTTTGATAGTTTTTCAAATTTAAAAAAAATGAAAACATTTTCATATTTTATAATTTTATACTCAAAGTTCATTATTAAGTTGGTAGCACTGCACTTCCATCTCACTTTACTTTACTTTCTTTTTTTTTTCCTCATTCGTTAGAAAGTTTTGATCTCCAAAAGTAAACACAAAAGTTAAAAAAGTTAAAAATAAAAAATGATTAAGCCTAGTTTAATAATTAATTGAATAATAATCATTAAATATTAATGATAGAATAAATATATATAATAATATATTAAGAGACCAAAATACCGTGATAAATTCGAATGAAATATATTTACTTAACCATAAATAAATAATATGTCAAGAGCAATCGATGATCAAGACAATGACATTTCATCAGAAGATAATTCTCAAGATGAATTATCAGACAATATTTCATTACAAGATCTTCCAGTAGAGGTAAAGTTTTTAAATAAATAATGAATTCAATATTTATTGTAATTTGAATTGAAAAATAAATATTTATTTTACTTATTTAATGCGCCAGCTGATTGACGCCATTTTTAAATCATTCAAAATGATAATGATGACAGCAACGTCAAACAATTTTTAAATTTCTATAAACAAATAAAATATTTTTTTACGATATGCGCCTAAAGTTTTTTAAAAGTCTCCAGTATGAATTTCAAAAAATTTTTGAGTGTCTGCTGCTTTCAGTCATTTAAAATTTTTTAAAAATACATACTTATATATATTGACTATAATTACACTAAATATTTTATTTATTACAGATATTTCTCCATATATGTTCATTCCTTGACGCATCAACGCTTGTCCATCGTCTAGGATTAACATGCAAACAGTTTTTTAATATTCTTCATGATGATTCAATATGGAAAACTAGGATCAGTCGTGTGTGGCCCAACTCACGGTTTCCAATTTTACCTCCTGGTTAGCTTCAATTGGTACCATCTTAATCGCACAGCCAATACTAATCAGTAAATTCTATTAATTGAATTAATTGACCACAGTTTTATTGAAATACAAACAATTTAAATTATTATGATCCTGGTTAGCAGACAATTAACAATTTTCGGATTTATTTTTCCAACAAATAAAATACAAAAAAAAAAAAATGAAAATATGTACATATAGAAAATTTAAAAAACTAGAGGTGCAATTTTTTCAAATATTTTTTTTTTTATTATTTATCGTTTAAAAAAAAATCCAAAAATTATTGAACGTCGGTTAACTTCAGTATCATAAACTATTTATACGCAAAAAAAAAGATTTCTTGGCGCAAGTAATATTTTGCATTATGAAATGAAAATAAATATTTCCTTATTACTATAAAAAATTTTTTATCTCAAGAAATCCTTTTTTATTTTTTGTAAAACTACAAGTACACGTAATGATCGTGAAAGCAGCCGACACTTTATTTATTATTAAATAAATTAATTTAAAATAACGCTTGTTATTTTTAGTACCATTGCAATTAACACTAAAAGCGCTTAAAGTAATTAAAAATATTCAAATATGAATGTGTATTAAAATAATAAGAATGAATATAAATATTAATAAAATATTTACAGATGAAAATGATAAATTATTTTGGAAATTCTCATGTGTTGCTGTTGAACGTCAATCGTTTTTATGGAAAAATGTCGAAGCTTATGAAAACTTTTCACTTGAAGATGGACATTATGGTACTGTTGATGGATTATTACTTATTGATGTACGTATAATCATAATTATAATTAATTAATTACTGATCGAGCTGTCAATCAAGCAAAATTATAAATAATAATAATAAAATATATTCAGAATGGGAGAACTTGCATTTCTGGTGGACGTGACAGATCGTTGATATGCTGGAGGCTAAAATCCGCTGAGCATGAAGAGAAAATTCAAATGAATCAAAGCTTCGGACATGACGGATGGATACGTGATTTAACATTAATGCATAATAAAATTTATAGCTGTAGTTGGGATCAGAGAGTCATAGAATGGGACGTATCTAACATTGACATTAATCTTGTAAATAGAATTCCATTATTCAGGTATAACTGTCATATCAAACTATGAAAATCATTTAACTATCGTTTACAAATCGGGTCATTATTGTTAATTAATTTAATTATATTATTTTTCTAGAGATAAAACGAGTGCATTACTGTGTATTGCATCAAATTCAGAAGTAAATTTATTAGCCACTGGATCATGGAACAAAACAATTTCTGTTTTGGATCCACGGTTACAGGAACCGCTGGTCAGTCAGTATCAAGCTCATAAGGGACCTGTACTTAAAGTTAAAATGGACTCACAGTATATTGTATCAGCAAGTGAAGATAAACATGTATCTATTTGGGACCAACGAGCTGGACGAATACTAAAGACTATTAGGGTTAGTTATTTTTATTTATCATTTATCTTTCTTTAGTTTCTACAAATTACTAAAATATTTTTCTAAGTAATTTCAATAATCCGTCTAATTTTATTTCAAATTTGATGGTGATAATTAATTGACAATTTTATTATTACAGATCTCAAAAGATTCATTTCCAATGAGTATGGACATGCTCAAAGGAACTGTTTACATTGGAGACTCGGCTGCTAATATTCATATATTAGATATAAATAAAGAATTTAATATTATTCGAACTTACAAGACTGAACATACTAATAAAATATCGGGCATTCGTGTTACCCCAGGTAGCATTATTACCAGTTCAGCAGATTCAACAGTAAGAATTTTAAGTCCAACTGATCCACCACGACAATTTACTATTTTACAGTGCCGTCATGGTGATATTGCAGGAGTAAGTTTTCATTTTTTTTTTATATATCAAGTATAGTATTTGAAAAAATTATTTTTTCAATGTCTAAAATATAAAGAAATATATTTAAAAAAAAACTATTTATTTTTTGTATCATTAGATGGACTATATGAACGAAGTACTTGCGGTATGCGGAGAAGGCGCAGTTCAAATTTGGAGACCGAAAACTGAACTTGTCTGCTGATATTCATAAAATTTATTTAAATTAAACTGCCAAAATTTATTTAACGCGTTTTAATGTAAAATAATTTTAAATGTTTGCTTTTTTTAACTATTGATTAAAAGTATTAACATGAAGCTTGTTTCTAACTATATATTTTTTCTAACTGTTGTTTTTTATAAAGTACTTATTATTCTATCACAAATTTTAACGATTAATTACATCAGTTCCGATAATTGCTTTCTCCCAAACTTTGACATGAAAATTTTTTTTTTTTAAATTGAAACCAAAACATTTATCAATATTTTGTACTACACGTTACTAATCTTAATGCATCGTCGAGTTAAATTTATACATAATCTTTATTTATAATTATTGTAATGTTAAAATACAATACTAAGCATCGACCAGTTTTTTAAAAACATTTTTACACAATTATGTATTTATAAAATTTAAGTAAAAATTTTTTGTTAAATGAATATGTTTTAAATCTCAGAAAAAGTTTAATTTTATAAACAAGATTATAATTAATAAGATTTTAAATTAATTCTGATCATTACAAATTATTACTCTAGAGATTACTTTAAATATTTTTCTTACTCAGCAAAATATTATCAACTTTTGCCAAATTTTTTAAACTTTATTTTCTATGGACCAAGACGAGATTCAAATATTATTTTTACTTTAAAAAAAAAGCAGCATTCAATCAAAAAACAATTTTTCTATCTGATAATTACTTGTGTCGATGAATTATGAAAAAATGTTAAACTTGTTATATTTATATTAGAAGTAAAACTTTCTACTATTTTACAATAGATGATTGTATTTAAATTTACCGCGCGTAAGATTATCATTAATCTTACAAAGAAATAAATTTAGACTTAATATTATTTTGAAAATTTCTAGAAAGTTTCAGAAGCTCGAGAATAACTAAATTACATCATCGAATGACTGAGCGCAACTAAAAAACTAGAATTTGAAAAATCTGCGTCGTAAATTTAAAAGTGTCAAATAAAATAAATTTAAATGAATATAAAATCAAATTTATTGATAGAAAATATTTTAAAAACAAATATTATTTCTCTGAATATTAAAACAAACTCCATCTGTGCAAAAGTCCTCAGTAATTCATCCGCCGATAACATTAATCGCGCCCTTTTCTAAACAAACGAGAATTACTCATAAATTAAACACAATTTTAAATTCAAATAAAATTTAAAAAATTACATTTCTTAATAATAAATAATTACCGCCTCAAAAAAATTAAAAAAATCAATAATTAAATGATAAAAGTTAAAAAAAAAAGTTGCCTGGGATACCGGAAGTAAGCGTCAGTTTCAGCAACTTCACATTCAACTGTCCATTTCAAAACCTGTCAAAATTATTTTTCTACCGAATTTTAAATAATGTTTTATAAAACAATTTAATAATTATTAATAAAATAAATAAATAATAATTAGTGTTAATTAATAAATAAATAATTAATTAATTAATTAAATTAGTAATAGAAATAACATAAAACAAAAATAAATAAAAAATGTTATCATGGTCACGTTCATGTAGCGGCAGCATAATCAGAAACGGTGGGGATGAGCTAAACGGAGAAGGGGAATATGGCGACGGGGGACTTCCGTTTGTGAAGGAGCTCCGACGAGAAAGCTGGTTGCGCTCGGTGGTGCTGTTGAAAAACACGATGAAAATGGCGTGGCAACCACAAGAAGAAGGACTTAGACAAATTTTAACACTTTTACGTGAATCGCAAAGTCCTGATACAGCAACACAACGCGCTGTACAACAAGTATCCTTTTTTAAATATTATTTACAATAAATAACTTGCTTTTACTACTTACTATTACACTTTTTATTCATACAACTATTCACCGTAAATTTCGTATTAGATTAACACTCACTGAGTATATATACTTTAGTATATTAATCTGAGGGCGTGCATTTATTGACAAATAAAATTACAATTTATGTTATAAATCCAGCCGGGTTATATTTTATCATATTATTATTTATCAAACTATTTTATTTCCATTATTTAAAATCAATAGTTATAGTTATTCTGGCGGCAATTGATAACCTTGAACTGCTTACTTGTCAATACTTATTTACTTGTCTTTAGTATCGCAAAAGTAATAAAAGTAAAAAAAAAACTTTTGAATAATCACATTAATTATTATTTTTTAAATTGCATTCGTATACTCATTCAATAACTCGCTCTATATTTAATGTCACCACTTATTTTTTATTTCGCAAACTTCATTTTGTATTTATTTCAAATCAATAGATTTTTTTTTTACTTTTAATTCCGGTGTTTATCTTAAGAATGCCGCTGCAAGTTGAAATATTTATTATCATGTTAATTCTAAGTAAGTTTTATGTTTCAATAATTATTCATGTTTATTTATTTTTATTATAATTTTTTTGCTTTGTTATTGTAATGTAATACTGCTGATTTATTATTATTTTTATTATTTTTCTTAACAAATGTGTTAAGAAATTGGAAGAGTTAAACAAATTCCCGGACTTTAATAATTATCTTATCTTTGTATTGACCAAGCTTACATCAGAAGGTGAGATTTATTTATTTATTATTAATTTTTTATAAGCAAATCAATGGTGATTATTGTAGTTTCTTATCAGATGTATGAGTAATGCTAACAATATTTTCAATCGTTTATTATTCCAGCTGATGTGCCGACTAGGTCACTTAGTGGTCTTATTTTAAAGAACAACGTGAGGACTCATTACCATAAATTTTTACCAGAAGTTACGAATTTTATAAAACAAGAATGTTTGTCTGCGGTTGGAGATCCGGATCCGATGATACGAGCTACTGTGGGTATATTAATAACAACTATTGCATCAAAAGGTATTCGATATATATTTTAATTGAATAGAAAATAATAAACAATTAATATCGAATGGGACTAATTGATTTTATTAATTGGTTTGTTGCGTAGGTGAACTGACAACATGGCCGGAGTTACTTCCATCGCTGTGTCAGATGTTGGATTCCCAGGACTACAATGTCTGCGATGGGTCATTCAGCGCATTGCAAAAAATATGCGAAGATTCCGCAGAATTACTTGACTCTGATACACTAAACCGGCCTCTGAATGTATTTATTCCGAAATTTTTGCAGTTTTTCCGTCACTCAAGTCCCAAGATACGTTCGCATGCAATAGCGTGTGTCAATCAGTTCATCGTAAACCGTTCTCAAGCTTTGATGCTGCACATAGACTCATTTCTCGAGAATCTCTTCCACTTGGCAACGGATGAAGATCCAGAAGTTGGTAAAAACGTTTGTCGGGCATTCGTTATGCTACTGGAGGTTCAAATAGATCGTTTGATTCCTCATATGCACAATATTATTGAGTACATGTTGGTAAGAACACAGGACCAGAATGCGACGGTTGCTCTGGAAGCTTGTGAGTTTTGGTTATCACTGGCTGAACAAGACATGTGTCGTCAAGCATTGGCTCCATACTTGCCACGACTGGTTCCTGTACTAGTAGGTGGTATGAAATATTCAGAAATAGATATAATACTACTGAAGGCTAATGTCGAAGAAGATGAAATGATACCCGATCGTGAGGAAGATATAAGACCACGTTTTCACAAAACTAAAACCCATACACTGAATCCATCAATGAATAAACATTCAGAAGAAAACGGCGGCTATGATTCCGACTGTGATGATGGATGTGACGATGATTCGAGTGTCAGTGATTGGAATTTGCGTAAATGTTCAGCTGCAGCTCTAGATATGCTTGCTGGAGTATTTAGAAATGATTTGTTACCAGTTTTAGTGCCAATTCTCAAAGAAACGTTATTTCATCAGAATTGGGAAATTAAAGAGTCTGGAATACTCGCACTTGGAGCGATTGCCGAGGGTAATTTTTAAAATTTACTGGTTATAAATAATAAAACAAATATGTAATCTTTATTTAATAACAGGTTGTATGGAAGGTATGATTCCACATTTGTCTGAGCTGATCCCATATTTAATAAACAGTTTGAATGATAAAAAAGCATTAGTACGTGCCATAACATGTTGGACGTTGAGTAGATACTCTCATTGGGTCTGTGCGCAACCCCATGAAACTTATTTGAAGCCTTTGATGACGGAATTACTCAAGAGAGTATTGGATGGCAATAAACGTGTACAGGAAGCGGCTTGTTCGGCATTCGCTACACTCGAGGAGGAAGCTGGTACTGAACTAGTACCATATCTTGGTTTCATTTTAGAAACTTTAGTTTTTGCATTCGGTAATTTTGATATATTTATATTTGTATTTATCTTATCAACTGAAATTTATCATTTATTAATGCAAATGAAATAACAATAGGTAAATATCAGCATAAAAATTTGTTGATACTCTATGATGCTATTGGAACTCTAGCAGAGTCAGTAGGACACTACTTAAATAAACCAGACTACATAAATATTCTAATGCCTCCATTAATAAACAAATGGAATATTTTAAAAGACGAAGATAAAGATCTATTTCCCCTTCTTGAGTGTCTTTCTTCCGTTGCCACGGCACTGCGATCGGGATTTTTACCCTACTGTGAACCAGTTTACAGGTAAATTTATAGCAAACCTCTTTTAAATAATAAGAATATGAATATTAAACAATATAATATTTTTTTAGACGTTGTGTATCACTAGTCGAACAAACACTAAACCAACATATAGCCAATACACAAAGTCCCGAGCAGTTTGAAGCACCAGACAAAGATTTTATGATAGTTGCGTTGGATCTTTTGAGTGGATTAGCCGAAGGACTGGACGGTCACATTGAACGCTTGGTTATGAATAGCAATATCATGCAATTACTTTATCAGTGCATGCAAGATCCGATGCCAGAAGTTAGGCAAAGTAGTTTTGCATTGCTTGGTGATTTAACGAAAGCTTGTTATCAACATGTACTTCCATGCATACGTAAGTATCTTCTCCATTTATTTTTTTTATTTCATATCGCGTCACTAACTCCAAAAGGACTTTTATATCGAAAATAGAGTGAAAACTGACTCCAATAATTATTGATTGTAAATATAGACACAATAGTCAATGAATCTATGCAATTACAAATTATGGTTGGATACTATAGAGAAAAACAAACAAAAACCGCGTCATGATAATATCATGCGGAAAAAAGTAAATACTAAATCGTGATTTTGATCGGTTTTTTGAGTTTTTCTCGAATATTTGCAGTTTGATCTCCAATTCCGACTTCAGATTCGTGTTCAGCGGAAAAAAATATGCCAGAAAATTATAGTCTGACACCCAGCACCCACCACTTTTTTTTTTTTTTTAATTGCTATTCATATTGTAGACGTATTCTAAAAGTTTAAAATTAAAAGAAAATTTTTTTAGCTATAAAATAAGTCCACAAAACGATTGGTGTTAAAAAAAAATTATGCGCCCTTGTGACTTTGAAAAGTATCCTAAAACCAAAAGGGCGTATATAAATATAAGTCCTCATAGAATTAGTAACACGATATATTTGTTACCAATAAAATATTTATTAAATGTTTTATTTATATTTTTAGCCGACTTTATGCCGATCTTAGGAGACAATTTAAATCCTAGCTTTATATCAGTGTGTAATAATGCATCATGGGCCATTGGTGAAATAGCCATTAAACTAGGTAATAAAATTAAACGTCCACATAAAATAAACACACTTAAATTTTAAATGTAATCGAGAGAAACTTTACTCGTCATAAATATATATACTTTTTTTTATTTTCAAGGACCTGACACGAGTGTATATATTCCATTGATAATAAATCAACTCATTGACATCATTAATCGACCAAACACACCGAAAACTCTGCTGGAGAATACCGGTAAGTGAAAACAAGTATTTAAAAACAATATTGCGTACACTCATACGTCTTTATTTAAATAAATAATTTATTAATTCTACTACATGTAAATGAAAAAAAGGAACAGGAATATTTTTAACTATTAATTAATATATTTATATATATATAAATTATTTTATTAAACGTTTCTAACACAGCAACATTTAAATTTTTAATTTTCAGTATCACTATATTATTTGGACTAATTAACATATTAATTATTATTTAATCATCTTCAATTTTTTTAAAGGAAGAAAACAACTTAATTATTTCCAACAGCTAATTGTGATAGGTATTAAAGTAGACCAATGTAACAGGCAATACACTTTATTCAATTTAAATTGAATATTAAATTAAAACGGCAGCAATATTTATATTATTATTTACATACATTGTATTTTAATATTTTTTTAAATTTTATTTAGTGGTGTGCGAACGCCTCTCAATTCCATATATAATATACAGATTTGAAATAGTAAAATTAATACAATGGTTTTTCAATTAAAACCGAGTTGTTGACAATTTATAAAAAAGATTTTTTTTAATTACAGCTTTGAGTTAATGATCTAATATTAAATAACAATAATAGTACAGTACTACCTAATGACAATGACTTACAAAATAAACGACAATTATAAAAATAATAGTATATTGTGTGACAAGGGATGAAACAAAGCGATTTGCTGACATCTGCAGTCTGAAATCGTGTTTCATTCTGAGTTACACTCTAGACTTTTCATGATTACCTGAATTGAAAATTAAAGCTTCAGTGTTAACAGCCAATCGGAAACAAGTTAATTTAAGACCAATCGTGTGATTGACTATTAGCGTTAACGTAAATTGTCATTTGCAATTTTTAATTAAGCAGAAACTATAAATACTTTTTATTATTCACAGTAATTTTTATTAAACTTAAGAATTGTCATTTACACCCGCTCAAAAGTATTTGGCAACTCAGAAAAAGGTGTTTTATAATAATGAACGTATGAAACGACTTCATAATAATTTTAATCATTTAGTAGCAAATCTTTAGACGTTATAACAGTACAAATTTTGCGATGAAATACAAACGAGGAAGCGCAATAATGTAGTTTTTACATATTGTTTGTAAAATAAAGGAAAATGCAGGTGGCCAATTACTTTTGAGCGGCAGCATTATATAAAATTAATGGTCTAAAATTACTATTAAATAAATGACAAGTATCAGAGTTTAAATTTCGAAAGTCTTCAGTCAGCGGGCAGAAACTTTATTTGTTTGTTCCCTCGGGACGAAACAAGTTTATTTCTGCCCGCTGACGGGATTCACATTTACACGTTTGCTGATATCAATTTGCGGCATTGGACTGAAATTACTTTCTTTCAAGCGGCTGTAGAGACACTGAAACTTTAAGTTTCGATGCCGGTATCATGAAAAACAATTTTCATCCTTAAGTAGTTATTAAATAGTAGGCTCGCACGCTGCTACTTAATTTAAATTATTGTTTCAGCAGCTACGATAGCACAATAATATAATTCCTCTGTCCGACTGTCGGTATCCCAAACGTTTTTTACCTGTGCTTCACATTGTCTATTATTATTATTTTTTATTATTGCTATTATTATTATTATGATTATTATTATTATTGTTGTTGTTGTTATTATTATTATTATGATTTATTAATTATACTTAGTAATTATTTGATTAAAGTTTTATTAACTAGCATATTATCACCTAAGTTAATTGTTGGTTGGCTATCAGTTTGTCTTATTGTTTGTGTTTCCGGTTCACTTCACTACACTACTTCACTTGTCTACTTACTGATACGATAAATACGATTAATTATCGTATAGCCATTACGATCGGTCGCCTAGGTTACGTGTGTCCCCAAGACGTCGCCCCCATGTTACAGCAGTTTGTCCAACAGTGGTGTGTAAATTTTTTTATTATTATTATCATTATATTTATTATTATTATATATTTTCAAATTACATTATTCTTATTATTATATATTTTATTATTACATTATTATTATTTTAATTATTATTATTAGCACTTTAAAAAATTATTTAAATATCCCATTTACATTTAAACCTGATCATTAAACGTGCAATTATTATTTAACCCAATATTTATTATCGATAATTAAATTACTCATTAATTTATTTGCACATTTAATGTGACGATTTTTTACGTTTAAATGTCATATATTTTAATTTATTTATCTACAATTTAGGTTTAATTATTTACTTTGGTTCATTACTTTAAAATGCATGAGTTATTTACTATACAATTATCGAATATTTCTTCTCTTTTTTTTTTAAACAAACTGTTTGATAAATTTTATAATTAACACTAAATGTCTGACCTTATAACGCTTTTTCATAAATATTTATTATTTTATTTATTAAATTATAATTTTTAATTTATTTAAAAATTTTATTTCACTTAAAATGTGTTGGGGTTGGACGCTATGACTCGAGGGCTACTTCTTCTTCCCTTAAAACACTTGTTTAATATTGTACAAGACTAAATATATTTAATAGCTATTTATAATTAAGCATATGAATATAAGGAAAATAGCTTTTTTAAAATAATTATAATTATTGTTATTGTTAATTAAAATTATATATATTAAGTTGACTTATAAATAATTATTAAGATTGTCTATTTATTAATAGGTGCTCATCGTTGAGAAATATAAGAGATAATGAAGAAAAAGACTCGGCATTTAGAGGAATGTGTCAGATGATAACAATAAATCCTGCTGGTGTTGTCCCTGACTTTGTATTTTTCTGTGACGCTGTTGCGTCTTGGGTTACACCCAGAGATGATTTAAAAGAAATGTTTCAAAAGGTTAATTAGTTATTTATATTTTTAAAAAAATAAATAAATCAACGTATTATTAAACTGTACTTTTATTTATAGATATTACACGGGTTTAAAAATCAAGTTGGCGCGGAAAACTGGAAAAGATTTTCAGATCAATTTCCCATACAACTTCGCGAGCGTCTTCAAACTATGTACGGCGTCTGAACAATCCCGCCTGCTTATTGTAAGTAATAAATATTTAAATTAAATATTTGAGGGTGTTGAGGCCGTACATCAACATTAGTAAAATTTTTCAAAGTAAACCCTGGCTTTGATTTTAGTGAACTAAATCATCTACTTATTGAACTATTTCATTATAACTTTGACTTATTTCAAAATTAATACTGCAAAAAAAAGAAAGAAAAAATAAATCATTTTTTGTAATCAATTTTTATTTAAAAAAAACAAAACTTTGTAAATAAAAAAAAATCCATTAATATTTACGTAGTTTTCATTTTTTTATTTTTAAATTATTGTTTTTTCTTTATTTATCCAAATTTTAAAAAGTGAAAATGTATTTAAAATTTATTTAAATGCCTCAACAATCTTAAATATTGAAGAAGAAAAAAAAAATATAGTAATGATTTAAGAAAATAAATAAAAATTGAATAGATAATAAGAAAAAGTTTAAAACATTTTGAATTACAGGCGGCCATTTATTAAGCAAGGCCGATTGGGGATGGGCGGGGAATATTAAAATGGGTGAACAGGGTGGGTGGGTGAAACCACGGCCTCTTCTCATCAATATCGTCTACTTGGTCGTCGTGATCGTATCATGGTTACTGACGAGTCAACGTTCTGGCTTCGTCCTCGTAAGTGAGCTTCGAGGGACGACAGTAGTCATGATGAGTGGCTACGGCAATGGAACTGGGTGAGAAATGGATGAGAATAAATAATTAAAAAAAAATAAATAAATAAATAAACAATAACGAACGACTTTTAAAAAACTAAATTAAAATTATTGAAATAAATAACAAGTGGATTATTAAATAACAACAAAAATAAAATGGCCGAGTTATGTGGGTGGGTTTAATGGGTGGGTGGGAGGGCGGGAGGGAGTATAATCGTAGGAAATAATTCATCAACGATATTCACTTAAAAAAAAAGAAAATAAGGTATCTAAAAAAAAAATGTAATCTTTTACTCCCGATACCTTAATCTAGCACTTTATTTTTTAAAATTATTTTAATTATACCTATTTTTGATTTACGAAGACGCTTTTCGGTGTCTAGTATCCTCGCGTTACACCTAAATCGCCACTCCAGCAGCTTAACTTCTATTTCCAGAGTTAAGTTTATGTATAAATTTAGGTCGTTTAAAAATTACTATAATTATCTAAATAAATAAATAATTAAATAATCATAGATATCACGTTATAGACTGAAATAATAAACTGTGAGTTTAAATGTTCGATTGCAATCATAATATTATTATTAAATATTGTTAATAAATTAATTTTTCTTATGTATCAGATTGACATGAATCAGATTGAATGAATGTGGTAATTAAGCAAGATAATTTAAAACTAAACCAAAAGTATATGAGTAATTTATATCTTTTACGTGACACGTTGTTAAATGATAGACTGTAGATTTGTTTAGTCAAATAATAATTAAATAAATAATTAAAAATAAATAAATGAATTAAATAAATTCCATATTTTTGCACGATTAGCTGACTGGACACGTCCGTACAGTGCCATTCCGTTCACAAATTAAAACTCCACGTATATTGTGATACTAGGTTACTTGATATTTATATTATTACGCATTAAGGGCATTCTCAGACAGTTCCCTCCACTTTTTCAAAATTTTTAATGACGCAACCGTCATAAGCGTATCAAAATTTTATTAATTAATTAAAATAAAATCAAAACCTTAATTGATGGAAGGACAATTTCACCGAGGTATAGAATTTAAAAGAAATTACTTATAGTTGTTCTCAATTAGAAGTTGGACGAAATTTTTTAAATCAATTTTAGTTTATAAAATTTGAAAATTCAAATTTCGTTTAACTCTCAATAGATATCAACTGTAATTAATTTGTTTTTAATTTTAAATGAAATTATTTTTTAATTAATTGACAAAATTTTTATACTCTTATAACAGTTGAGTCATTGAAAATTTTTAGAAAGTGGAGGCACTGTCTGATGGCCTTAAAAAAAAAAGAAAAAAAAATTAATATTAAATTCATATGTCTTTTTACGATAAGACTTTTTTATTTTTTTTCTTGTAATTAAATATTTAAAAAGTGTAATTTATTATATTATTTTTATCTAAAATATTCACAGATTATTGAGTCTACGACGTGAAATCTATGATTAATAAATGTACTCTCGTGACAACGATATAAATTTGTCGTTTAATCCTGTCACTATTAATGTATTTAGAGTAAAAGATAAAGGAAAAGAAAAAGAAAACATGACATGTGATCATTATATTCTTCAACGAGGTTTATGTATTTAATTTTATTTAACGTAATGCAATGGACTTGAAAAATTCCAAATAAAAAATAATAATGAACAAGTATAAGATTATTTAACGTGTGACGATGAAAGGATTAAGGCTGATTAAAGAAAAATAAATAAAAGCCTTAGCAAAGTTTTTGTAACGTATAAGTGAATTTTTATTATCAATTTTTTTTATTTTTATTTTTAGATTTATTTTGATTTATCTGAATATACGAGCTCAAGTAAAGTGTACTGTCGAATAATTTAATTTTGAGTTTGTAGTAATTGATAGTTTTTAAAATAAAACAGAGCTAAAGTTATATAAAATAAATAATTAAATAAAAGGCGTAGACGTGGATAATGCAAACATGGATTATAAAAATGTTAGTACACTTGATGAAGTTTGCACGTCCTAATTATATTATAAAATTATAAATTAAATAAGAAAATTAATTTAATAAGAGAGAAGGGAATTATTTAACAGAGAATTAAATTAAATTATTCGTGACCGCTCCTGACTTAATCCACGTCAATTGACAATTATATTTTTGTCAAATACTTTGATCCCTATTTTTTAGTCCTTTCCTTACTCTGCCTGCACTTATTTTGTGATATTAATATTTTTTATATATTATTACTTATAAATATTATTTTCTTTACTTTTTTTTAGAAGCAATAAACTTGAATGAGTGAACTGAGTCACGTGTTGTAAATAATTTTTATTCGATAAAAATTATTGTAGAAAATTTTTTAAAATTCAACCCGCGTTGAAGCAATCGCTTATTTTTTTAAATTATTAATTAATTAGATTATTGTAAATATTATTACGTTTTACACTTTTTATCATGCAATTTAAAAATATTATTACCTTTATAGTAAAATGAAAAAATTAAAAAAAAAAATGTTAAAGTCTGCAACAATTACATCGAGTTGTTTTATAGATTTTTTTGTAGTCAATAAGCCGATAGATTATTTCATCAATTACAAGTACGATAAAGCTCAGGTTTTTTTTATAATAAAATAAAAGAAAAAAATAAACATATTTTTACATTCAATAGACACGAGGCGAGTGAAACATTTTTTAATACACATTCAATGTAAATATGATTTAAATTTTTAGAAAACCGCGACAAAATAAATAATTTAAATTTAAATATTTATACATCGTTAATGTTTAACATGTGACTCATAATCAAACTCAAGTTTCAATGAAGATGAGACAAAATATTTTTCATGATACCAGCATCGAAATTTAGAGTTTCAGTGTCTCTACAGGCAGTTGAAAGAAGTCAATTTCAGTCCAATGCCGCGAATTAATATCAGCAAACGTGTAAATTGTGAATGCCTTCAGTCAGCGGACAAAAAACAAACTTGTTTTGTCCCGAGGGAACAATGTTTCTACCCGCTGACTGAGGGCTTTAGCAGTTTAAAATCTGATACTTGTCATTTGTTTAATAGTAATTTTAGACCATTATAGTATATTACACACCAAGGAAAGAAGGTAGGACATTCCAACGTGTGTGTAATTGCCTACCCAAACCGAAAGTAAGGGTGTCAAACACGCGGATTGGGACGCCCTACTTTCCTCCATGGCTTGTATACAATTTTTGACCAGATTTGTACCTGAAAGTTTGAATTCCTACCTTATTTAGCGGGACAAAAGTCGTTCTTTTCTTTTATGAGAAAACAAATGATAGAAATTAGCGCAAGCGCCATTTTTCTCACCAACAGAGGCAAAAATTTAAACTTTCAGGTGCAGGTCTGGTGAAAAATCGTATGCAAATTATGAAGGATAAGACGTCCCACGTGGTTGCCATTACTGCGTGAATGCCCAACTTTCCTCCCTTGGTGTATAATATACTATTACGTAAATGACAGTTCTGACTTTGTGATTGTTTTATAAAAATCACTATGAATATTAAATAGTATTTATAGTTTCTGCTTAATTATAAATTGCAAATGACAATTTACGCTTACGCTAATAGTTGATCACACGATTGGTCTAAAATAAACTTGTTTCTGACTGGCTGCTGACTGAAACTTTAAGTTCCAACGCAGGTAATCATGAAAAATCTAGTGTCTAACTCAGGATGAAACACGATTTCAAACTGTGGGTGGTCAGCTAACTTCACCCTGGTTCTAAATCGTTTTGTTTCATCTCTTGTCACACAATATACTACAAAATACGTGGCTACGTCTATTTAAAATGATAGATTTAAAAAAAACAAAAGGAACTTGAATATTAATTAAAAGTGAAATTGATTATTTGATAAGTAAATTCCATCATATTTTTTTTGAATAAGCGTGTGTATTGTATGTATGAATCGAGTGCTAGAAGAACAAAAGGAATTAACATTAATGAATTAATTGATTAATAAATAAATAAAGTAAATAAGGAGATAATAATTGAATTAATTAAAGTAAAATTAAAAATTAAATGATAAACACACGAGTAAATATATTGTTGTATCTTTATTGTTGTTGTTGCATGAAGACTAGCGTAATAGACTGAGCCATATTACATGGTTAAATAACTAAACTATATAACATAATATTTCTTAATTAATATTCTATATTATTGTAATTATTATACGATGTGTATTATTATAATAATTAATCGTAATGTTTCGTGCGGGCAGTGTTCGGAGTGGGTTCTTATCCTTTGAGACTACAATAATAATTTAATATAATTATTGCTATTAAAATTTATTTATTCATTAATTTAAATAATCAATTAAATATTAATTTAGCACACAGAAATTAGCTTAAATTTTTTTTATTACAAACAAGTGTCTTTTGATATCAACTGCCATCATACCATTTACCAAATTATCAGTTAAGTTCTTTCTTCTCAAAGGATCTGGACTCGGGCTGTTCCTTGTACCTGATAATCCTATCCCTGCGGCACGAATAAATAATCTTATGAAAAATAAAAACAAGTAAAGTATTCATTCCTAAATATTTAAAAAACTAAATAAAATGAATAAAAAAAAATACTGAACTCTGTTGGCATAAGTACTCTTGTCTCTTAAGTCTGTCGCCGATTAAACGCAATTTAATTTCTTTAACCAGTGAATTGCACTGTATAGTTTTTAAAATATCATAAGTGTATTTAAAAACATCGGCCACTTTACTATTTAATTTTAAAAATAAAATAACACGTCGTTGTATTATATTCTAAAAAAAACTATAACAGTTTAATTTAAGCTTCATTTTTTTTTATCTCATAATTTTCTTTTGCCATACGATACTTCCATACTTTTTTTTCTACTGTTTCCGCAAGAATCATCTGAACTATAATTATAATAATATTAATAATAAATCATAAATATACATTCTCTTAAGTGTGTTGCACGTCAATCATGAAACTGTAAATTCATCTTTTTAATAATAATTAATGGTATAAATATAAATATTAAATTAAGAATAAATATAGATGCTTAACATGAGAACTGAGTAAATGATAAATTATTTGACACTAATCCCCTGACATTATAATCCCGATACATCAGCAAATGAATTGACATATAAAAATGTTAAATCGTTAAGATGTTACATTGTCCTCATCACATCATTACACACATGTGGAGTGTACAGAACGAACGTATTTATAGATATACAACCTTACGTATCATATAGTAAACTTGGGGCTCGGGGATGAAAACGACTTGGCTAAGTGATTGCTTCTCTTCATTAGACGCACTCTCGTTTCGCTTTACTGGCTCTTTATACTCGTGTTATACTACTGGGACTGAAGCTAAAGGGACAGGTGTGGTAATGGTCCGTGTCCTACTCCTACTCCGTTCCACGCGCGTATGTTCTATTCCACGTAAGTAGAAATACTGAGTAAAAAAGAAGAAGAAGAAGTAGCCAGCAGTAACAAAACAATAGCAACAACTAAACATGTACTGATACTACCCCGTAGATAGCGATAGCGCAGTCGATTTAACCCTCGATACTCAATACAACCTCGACACAATTACGTGAATTGATTCGGCATCGCATCCTGCCCAGAGGCGGAAACATCGCTTAGCTCCTCGTTTCTTCTTTATTTTTTTATTATTTCATCCCCGTCGTCCTTGTAACACTCACATACATTTGCCCAAATAAAATTCCCCTGTCTACCTCGTGGACTTTCCACCCGGACACCCATCACTTAGCACATCACCAAAAGCTCGCTTGTACTCAATAGTTTCCACATCCTCGCCGTATGTTCAATCACCAGCATTTAGTATGACATTTAAATTTTATTTTTTCCATTCACTAATTCACTAATACATTTTATGTAAGTAAAATATGATTTATGTCTTACTTTAAATTATTATACATGTAGGGTAAATTAAAACCAATGGAAAATTTTTATCGAACGCTTTAAATTATATATATGTATGTATATAAATAAATATATATATCTCTTCAACTACTATCCGGTACAACTCTTCTGTAGTATTTCCCGCCCCTTAATCTAATCCGAGGATAATCTAAAATTCATGACACACATAAATGCCAAGCGATGATATATCTGGTGGGGAATGTGAAGGCCCGGGTTGGCCTCGGCCACCCACCCCCTGTTCCTATGTTCTGACTTGACTTACACTAGCTTACCGCTACGGGCGTGCTGTGTACCTCGGCCCGCGTCTCGACGAATCTTTTAATATATATATATATATATATATATATATATATATATATATATATATATATATATATATATATATAATACTAGTTATATACGAATAGAACTCACGACTGAGAAAGAGATAAAATTTAACACAAACTGAGATCGAGCAAGCGCAGTACACTATTATTATTTAATAGAACGCGAGTTATCCACGGCTTATTCTAAATCACAACATATTTCTCGTACTCTGTGTATAATATAATATACCAGTCGTATTTATTTGGACACTCAATTTTATTTCATCTCTTCCCATACTAGACACATCCTCATTCCCATATGTCAAACTTGAAATACGTAACTTAGTCCACGCTTTTTCTTCATTTCAATTTACTTTTTTGCCTTTATGACTAACGCTTTAATATGTATGTAATAATATGTAGGATATACGATTTGTACATATTCACCCGATGCAATTAATAATCGCTACCGCGGACAAGTGGCGAGAACCCCCGCTGAGCGAAACTCACCCTCAGCACAACACAACTAGACTTCTCTACTGTACAAGTAATTGATAGTCGTGGATGGTTTTCGCGGGGCATCATTTTCCCGTTACCACCCCTAAATTATATTATATTATACTTCTGTACATGTACTGAAGCCACGAGAGATAAACTATTTTATTATAATTTAAACGCACCGTCTACTGCTGTACTACATTACAATGTCAAGAAAAAAAAATTAAGACAAGTGTGTAGTTAATGTGATGAAGAAAAAAAAAATAAAAATAAGTATGATGGAACTCCTTGTTTCTCGGCGGGTGGATCCCCAAGGAAAAGTCGCCAAACGACAGCCAATTTGTGCGGTACAGAAAAAACTTCTTAAAACTCGGATTAAAATAAGCGAAAAGTATTATTTTGCTCTTCCTACTTTTTCGACACCACCACCACCACCACCCGACTATCACCACCGGCAATCTACCTATCCACCTTCTTCCTTTCTTTCTTTCTTTCTCTTTATTCAAAATTATCCCGAGCGCGAAAACGGGGGAGTTTTATATTATTCAAGTCTCTCGGGTAAAAAAAAGCGTCTCACAAATCTCCGCGCGATTGCCGATTTTTTTTTCACCCCATCTTTTTAATCGTGCAAAAAAAATGAAGCAATAAATTTAGAGAAACCTTAAGATAATTTATTAAATATAAACCTAAGACTTAAATTAATAAATAATAAAGTTGTAGATCAAAGTCCTAATTGGTTAGTGTATAAATTAGCACAACATAAACTTTGAAATTTGAAATACTGATAGAGCTTGCGGCAATTGTCAATGGCATTAAGCTCATTGGCTACAAACTAAATACACTTAACCCGTTGGTATAAAGTCATTATACAGTTGAAAGTACCTGATGTACAGCAACTGTTTATACAGTATCTAGTCTAGCGTATAGTGGGTATATAACATAGTGTGTAGTAGTCGAGATATAACGGCGCCCGTGGGACTGGGAGGCTGGTAACGCGATTACACTACTCCTATCCGGTGGTATCGTATCGGTGTTGCCGTAGCAGAGGCTCTCTGAACAGAAGCCGCTCGGTTGCTTTTGCAGCTTGATTTATCCGCGTGGTGGTGCGTTATTGCATTAGCGCCCTCGATGCTCTTGCGCGTCGTCTCTATCTTCTACTCATCCCTCATACTGAGAATGAGAACTAAAACTCCGAGCTACTGGATACTGCTGAGTTTTCTCTTAAAGTCCACTTCTAAGTACTTGACTCTGATTTCTCGCAAGAATACAACCTATTTAATTTTATATATTTGATAAATTAATATGTCATACAGACAAATAATAGCTCTCCAAGTAACCGAGTAAGCATTTTTGCAAGTGAAAATTAATTTGTCATTCAACATCAAGTTGTACCACTCCGAACTACCGCCTATGAGTTTATACATTAATATACGTAAATCATCACAGTACCGCTCTCTAATAATTAATTTATAATATCGGTGACATGACTAAATGCACTGTAAAAATTTTTCGGAGTCAACGCGGATTTAATCCGCAGTGAATTCGAAGCGAATATTTATTTATTTAATCCCCTTGGAGTGAGAACTCCAAAGGGGACTTTATTTTAATATTAAAACTCTGAATCGGAGTAAATGCGGATTTAAATAAAATCCGTAATCACTTCGAATTCACTCCCGATTTTTTACAGTGTATCCACGACAAAATTTCCACGTCAAAATTATAAAATTCCTGAAAGAAATTGATATTTTGTCAATGGATCTTTAGTCGTGTTACCATAGTATCAATAATAATAATAACTAATGGTATTGAACAAAACAAATTGTATAGATAATTTAGTCTTACGCGGGCCTATCAAGTCCAAGAGCTTCTTGATGTCGTCTTGCTTTTAGCCTGAGGTCAGCGATGCTACTGTTCTTGGAGCGTGCAGCAGCCGCGGCGAATGAAGCCGCTAAACTTAGCGGGTGTACTTGGGGATGAGAAGGTGGCAAACAAAAAAGACCGCCGGCCGCCGCATAATGAAGTACCGCTGGATCAAACGCCGATGCCGCAGATGTGTTTGCACTGACATTCGGTGATGATTGCACCGATGGCGGATGAAGCCGCAGTGCTGGTAAATAAGGCGCTACTCTACATGGTTCTAATGATGTCGGTGGACTTCGTGGTGCTAATACCATTCCACCTTTAATGGCAAACAAAATATATGTTATTGAATAACATTATTCTTTGAAAAATAAAAAAGTTTATAATGTTGTGACTTTTTTTGAAATGTCAAAAATTTTTGAAACTTTAAGTTTCTACTGTTTAATATTTTAGATTATTTGTTGATGTTAAAATTTATTCTGAAAAATAAATTAAAAAATATTATTGAGTTTTATTTTTTGTTTCGTCTTAAAAAATAATTTTTATAAAGGAGTCCATTTTTCATGGAGATATCAATGAATGAATTCATGGATTCGTAAAAATTGTAGTAGCAAAATTACGAGTTAAAGTTTTATTAAAGTAAAGAAATAAATTCAAACAATTGTACGAATGAAAATTTATTTTTTCTGTATCGATTTAAATTATGTCGCTTTATTCAAAAACTAAATTCCCCTACTTTATTTAGAAATAGACAATTATCCTTAAGTATATTACGTGAATGTTAATAAATAGTTAAAGATATAAAATAAAATTACACAGATAAATTACCTTTGTGTAATTGACTCTCGTGTTTACGGCACTTGGCGCGTCGATTTTGAAACCAAACCTGAACACGTGCTTCGCTCAAACCTAATCGTTGGCTCAATTCTTCTCGCATAAATGCATCAGGATAATGTGTCTCGTCGAAAAGTCGTTCCAACTCAGCTAACTGTTCTAAAGTAAAGTTTGTTCTCGATCTTCTCTGTTTACCATTCCCGCCGCCTCCGCCGCCAGTACTCGCAGTACCACGACAGTTGGGACCTTGATGATGAGCATTAAAAATTCATATGAATTATAAAATAATACCTCTTCCAGTCTATTAAACTTTTTCAATTTCATTCACAGGTCATTTATTGCGTCTCGACAACGGCCATAAACTATTAAAACTTTTGACACTCCAGTTTATACAATTGCATATTACATATCTGAATATTTAACTAAAAACACAAAACTCAAGCTCGCAATTTAAATTATATCTAATGTCGGTATCGAATAACATACACTGTAAAAAATTTGCGGTTTGAATTCGGAGTGATGATCCGCAATCCGAATTTACTCCCAATTTTTTACAGTGTAGTAATTTATATTTAATTATTTACGAAAAAGATAAATATAAATCTATATTATTTGATTTTGTATAACTAATGTCGCTGTCAAGTGGTATTCAATGATTACACGGCAAATAACTACCTCGGGTAATATTGCCGCGAGTTAAATTACCACTTGAGCAATTAACAGTAGACTTAATTAATGGACGTTTAATGTAAAGTTAGTGAAGATAAAGTAAAGTAGGCATACTTTAATGCTTGTAAATCCGTGCTAAGATATATACATATATAAGCATGAGGAAAGTTTAAGTAAGATGGCAACACGGTTGGGATTAAATATATATATATATATATATATATATATACAAGAACTCCCTTTACTTGACGATGGGCTCGTGATTTATATAATTTAGCAAAGTGCTAAGGTGCGAGTATCTTATATATACAAGGTCGTTAGTCACCCCCAAGGGGATTTCACCTTAATCACCCTATGAAAACCATATCCTAGATGGTTAGATACTCATTTATAAAAGACTAAACGAGAGAGAAAGTATAATAGAATGAGTAGAAAATTTACCATAGTTTTAGAACGTGTACTGCATAATGTACTGTTTTAATCAATTAACTGCCATGAGAGTCAACTTTATTAAATTGCTTTGGCTTTAAGAAAAGTGTACGTTGATTTTAAAGCCAATGTCTTCTTTACGATAAGTAGAAAGTGATGTTTTTAAAATTTAGGCCCGAATACTAACCCAGTAGCCTTTTTAGGTAACAATAACACATTGGCAGTTAAGTTAAACGGTAGCTTTAGTTGTATTAGAGAAGCAGATACTGGGTATAAAAGAGTATTCACCCTTATAACCCGAAGAGCAATCACACTCGGACACGAGGGGTCACTAATTCGATTACCATCCACGCACCCTACGGTATTTTTCTTCTCTTACGAACGTTTACCAGCAGCAGTAGCTCCACTACCCGATGTAGTAAGACCTTATAACCGTATACCAATTGCATATGCCGTCTCATCGTCGGTCTCATGAATAATCAAAGTCAAGCCACGAGATTTCAATTGAATACCAATGACTTTATTCTTATTACTTTTACGTTTATTTTTATTTTTATTTTTACATTCATTTTAATTATTGCTGCTCTTTAGATTCGAGTTACATCCACGAGTAGAACAAACGCCAGTGATGGAGATGTGGGTGCAAAAACGAATCCAAGTGCCGAGACATAAAACACATAAGCTGTCAGAAAAAAAATACTTTGATAAATAAAAGTGTGAGGAAAATAAAGATAGAGAAGGAGGGAGGGAGAGAAAGTAAAAGAATAAAAAATAAAAGCTAAGACTGGTCAGTTGGAGGACTGATGTACTGCGGCACTTGGATTTCTTACACAGCCAGGAAAAATGATATTTATTGTTTTACTTTTGTGGAACGGTCTAGTGTAGGGGTTGCTGGTTATACTGTAGTATATGTATATGGTTATCCGTACCAGAGCCAGATTGCTTTTTGATTTGCGCTTAATCGGGAAAAGTTATAGACCCGTGTGTCAAGTGACGTTTAATGTGTTAGGGGCGTTTGTGTCATGGTGTTGTGAGTTTAAGTATTAAATTATAAATCTATGGTGTGTGTGAGCTTTAAAACTATATTTTTCTTGCCTTATGCCATCAGTCATCATACGTAAGGATTCTTACATATTACCACTATAAATTTATATTTATATTTATATTTACATTTATCAGTTTCAGATGTCGTCAATAATGTCACAAGCTAAAGACTTTACACAAGGGATGACTTGACTGTTTGAAAGATCATGATTTATAATCTTTAAGTCAAAGACTATTAAGCTTCAGATCAACTCACAACAGTCGAATCATTTCTGAACGTTATTGGTCTATCTAGTGAATTATAAACAAGCATCGAACCCTCGTGGCTGACCTTCAAATATCAAGTGGTGTAAGTCTGTATTGAGTTGAGCCTCCGTCGGATACAGACGGACACTTTTATTGGCTTCTTATCTATTGTATATATATATATATATATATATTCTACGGTAGAGACTGGACAGTAGTCTTTGGATCGTCAATGACAACACACTCACCTTTTGAGTTGTCCTCACCGAGGATTTTTCGGGTGGTTTTGTCACACCGCGAGTCAAGTGACTGAGGCGACGATACTTTGGCCTCTTGGACGTTGACTGGACTACTCGGTGACAAGTCCCGTGACACTGGCGGCGGCGACGGACTGCACCCCAGCAGTTTCCTCACTGATAACTTTAGCTCTGGCGTTTTCAGGGGCAGTTGTACCGTGTCGGTATTCTGTTTGACGGATTCCTTGGTGACCTTTGTGGCGACTGACAGATCTTCTGGCTGCAGTCGCAACTCCGGCGATGCAGTGTGATGTCGTTCCTCGGTTGATGAATCGTCGGGTGATTGATCTGGAGCTGGTTTGACATCTGAAGATTATTAAGCAAGTTCAACAGTGTCAATTTGTCAGCACAGTCAGTCAAGACGTCGGATCGAGAGTTTTTTTTAGGTAAAAATAATAAATATTTGATTTTTTTTGTTAAATAAAAACTTAATTCAAATAATTACGTATGAATTTTAGATAGACACTGTAATTTTTTACTTTTAGCACCGTCACCTGCACGAAATTTCTCTCGACCCGATCGACCCACCGTCAGAACAACAGAAAACATTTTTACATAAATTATTTTTTTCACAAAAAATATATGAAGATAAAAGTAAAATAATTCATACTGGAGTCAGTAGAAGATGCATTGTCAATGGAACCAATAAGATGAGCGACACTAAGTGTAATGGTACCAGAAGTGGGACTACAAACAAGATTGGCGGTACGTGTATTATTCCTGATGGACTCCCGATTCGCGTTCGCGTGGTCAAAGCTCTTGGAGACGAACTGGGTTAGCTGCTCCATCCTCGGGGACTCACTTGCCAACGGGGGCGAACATTGCCCGACCAACGGATCCGGCCTGGCCGGTTGGAGAGTAAAGCGTCGCGACGCCACGCGCCCCCTCAGGCCGCCATTCGGCCGGCCGCCAATCCCACAATCGGAGGCGTGGAAATGCCGCCCTGTTTTCATCCCCAAATACGCCCTGATAACTGGGAGCTGTGTGGAACCTCATTAGCATTTCACCCATTTCCACGTACTTGGTGCCAACTACCAACACACTTCGGTACCTCCTCCACTCATTTACGCGGATTCTCGCGTGCGCGGATGCCCCCATCGCGGCTGTCTCTAGCCCCACGAGGAGTCTGCTAAGTCTGCGATGTATCATCAACTACCCATGTCATTTGTTTCTATATATTTAAAATTTTTTTTAACTTTTTTTTTTTATTACTCCTTCTGTAGATTTTCTATTTTAATTATTATTTATCCGATGAATCAGAAGGCGCAGATGGAAGCAGTTATTGATAAACAAGTCAAGTTTTTGACAATAAAAAATTGTAATGATGCTAACCAATGACGTAATTATTATGAGCAAAGAACAAGTTAAAATATAAGAGAAAATATGTACGTGATGTTTATGAGAGGGTGAAAAAATAGTCGAGTGCGACCCTGGCACGTCATAGTGGTGATGTTTGCCGACACCAAACTCGGCAATATTTAAATGCGATTGCATTCGGGAATGTAATTGCCCGAGCAAATATTCCACATGACAGCCCACAGTGGGCCTCGTTGGCTAGTCATTCCATCAACAGCACCACCAGCTGCGAAAGAGAGACTTTAACATATACGCTAAAATTTACTGGCAGTAAAGTGATTGAGTGAGATGGAGGTAAATTTATCAGTCTGGTGTGTGTGTTATTAGTACAGAGCGGATAAAGAGACAAGTGTAGAGCCGGGCGACACTAGATGCCCATTGCCCACAAGAAAGACACTGAGTTATTTCGTTTGATGGACAGGGAAGGAGAGATGAAGAGGTTGTGTGTGACAACCGAGTAGCAGCGGCCCGAGCCGGGCCAATCAGGACGCAATGCGATTACCTTAACGAGAAATCCGATTACTTATTCATTCCCCTAACTCGAAATCAGTTTAACTAATCGTTTAATTCGGTCGTTCCGCAACGAGATGAGTGGGACAAAGACAGGACGCGGATGGTGGATGTGGGAAATTGGAGAGAGTGAAAATTGTTACCCGCCAACCCCGTCTAACCCCGGAATGCTAGATCGGCAAGCTCACCGGTGTATCCTGCCACCACCACACTACCAATTTAACAGTAGACTACTGAGACTACACGACAACTGTATCGGTCGGATAGACACCACACTCTGTATCGCTGGTGCTACTGCTGGTGGTGGTGCTGCTGCTCCTACTGCTGCTGCTATTGCTGTTGAGCAAACGTATATATGAATAAGAGAGACGTGTCTGGTGAGTAAGAAGATAAGGACAGAGATACAGACCGAGGCCTCGCTCAATTCAATTACGTAATGAATTGTCGTGCCTTGAGTAAACACCCTTCCTCACCGCGACTCGTTTGGGGCCAACTACACGGGGGATGGGATTCTGAAAAAGACTTAAGCTCTACTTGGATGGGAAACATGCGCCACCCGGCATGCACCCGAGAACAAGTAGGGACGGTTACCCAAGCTGAATCAATCTACACCCCGTACGTTCCTTCATCGTTCGTCTTCGTCTTCGGTTTTACTCTTATTCTCAAACTCCGTCTTACGTTATAGTTGACATCCCTCCTGTGTTGGTATAACCGTGTCGCTGTCGCTTCACTGGACTCGTGTCCACACTCCACATCAGATACGGCATTACCATTTTTTATTTTACCGTAAACTAATAAAAATATAAAATTGTAAGAATATAATTTAAAGATGCTGAATTTTTACATTTTATATATCATAACAATAAGACTTTATTATTGAAATCAATGAGCGGTTTTTTTTATAAATTAAACAAAATTATTTTACTTTTAATACTAAAAAAATATATGATCCTAAAATTAGCAGACAATTAAAAATTTTTGAATTTTCTTTTCAACAATTTAAATTAAAAAAAAAAAAAACCTAAAAATATGCAAATGTGGAATTTGAAAAAACTACAGGTGCAATTTTTTGAAAAATAAAAGAAAAATTTTTCAAAAAATTTTTAGAAAAAATAAAAAATTATTAGATAGTTAATTTTAGTATTATAGAAATATTTATACTGCATACTTATTTTTTATTTGCATTAAAAATGGCGATGAATAATTTATGATAATATAAATAAATAAATAATAATAATAATAATAATGGATAATTGTGTTAACAAAATTAAAAAATCAAATAATTTGTAATTCATTGATTTAATTAATAGTCATCAAAGAACCAAATAGACACAAAATAAATATTTAAAATATTTAATTAAACCGTTTACATTTGATTATTTCAGGTGCTACGTTCGTGGAAATTAATGAAAAGCAGCAATCGATCGTGACGGTGTTGGTGTCGGTGCGGAAAGTTTATTCCAATTGCTGCGAGTTTGTTCACCAGATGGAGACAGCTCCCAATCCGCGGTCCATGATCATGACCGAGGGTAGGTGTCTTTCACGCATATCCCGTTTACCCATCTGTATCGATGGTATAGATACAGGTTTACTCAAAACTTCTTTACTCAAGCC